>OU342951.1:12500000-15000000 GCA_910592335.1 Adalia bipunctata | reverse complement strand
CCCCCTCTTACTAAGAAAGCACCTATAGCCATTGTGCAAGTTACAACTTAATTGAAGGCTATAACAAGTCCTTCAATAATAAAACAAAATGTCGGGATTAAGTGCCAATTGCTGAAGACTGTACCATATGTATCCTAGCTGGGCAGCCTTAATAAGGGGTGGATTTATGTATATTGTAATCTTCGGTGTATCCAAGAAGCGTTATACAGGGTGGAGAAGTTTACACTTGTCAGTTATACTCCATTCACAATTATAAAATCACAACTCTGGCCTTGGAAATTTGACACATTCCACTCTGTATCGACGTTATGACGTTTTTCAAAATATTTTTATGTTCCAAGTCAACACCATGTTGCCCTTTCTACATTCTTAGCGTATTTCTCAGAATGTGAATGAATTGGAAAAGATGTGATGGACGAAAATAATTAACGTTTATATGAATGGATAAAAAGGATTCCTTTTCTAGTTATTTGCATGAAAAGTACAAGAGATCACTGTTGAAATATATTATTTTTCGCCATGGAAGAAAATTGCATTGCTTTCACATAATTTTCATATGCATGCTTGTGAAGATTTAATGTTTATTTTCCTCTTGAACTGAAATTTCAAGACTTGACGACATCAATTGTTGATTCTAATCAAGAATTCAATAAAAAAATCAACCTAAAGATATAAGATGAATTGATGGGTAATTACAAAAAATCAAGATATACATTTCATTTATTGGATTCTATGAACAAGAAGTAAAATATTCTGACTGCACAGTAATATATTGGTTTAAAAAATATTCATACATTACTACCACAGTAGGTTTCTACAAATAAAATGGAATAGGTCAAACATATGCTTCACATTTATCATTCACCTGTTCTAAAATAAGACACAAACTTCTGGTATATGGAAAACACCGATGTATTCTGGTTCAATATAGCCTATTTCTACTTTGGGCAAAAGATTGATAGGAATGAAAGCTCCAGTGGCACATTTCAATTCATCGGAATCTGAATTCACCTAATGTTGAATGCAATATAGTCATATTTCTTCTTTTTTTTTTAATTTTTCGACGTGTTTTTTTTTCTGAAACGTGAAAACGATCAACAATTATCATTTAGAGACCGATGATGGCCATCCAGAACCCGTTTAGGTATTTAAGAAAATCGTGCAATTTCATTCTTCAAGTTCTTTCCTCAAAATTCCTCGAAAATCCTACCTGAACCATATTTTCCGGTCGCTTTCGTTAGAAGATCGTATAAGGAAGCCTTTTTTGTCCATATCCACATTCCAAATAAATTTTGAGCACCAAAAACGATACCGAAACTAACCAAACTTCTGGGGGACCGGAATTTCGTTTGAAATCTTTCTGAACGGCCAGATACCTAAAAAAAACTTCGTTATCAAGTGTAAAAAGGTCGATTAGTACTTACTTTCGCTTTATTTATGCTTATGAATCTATTTTTGGTCCAATTCAAGTTTGCCGTTCGTACTCACGCCAAAAGTAGTGAAAGGAAAAAAAGACACTTGCACGAAATTTCTCATATCGACGGGAAACTTCTTCTGGACGACGAAGAAAGGAAATATAGGCGATTTCCTATCGATATTTCGCCCCAAAATCGCCGATCGATTCGAACTAACAAAATGTGGAATACCTTTGATACTTTTTCTTACAAAGAAACTGGCAACGTCGTTTTGTCATTAACGATATTTTCTGTACGCGCACAGACTTTCCATCAGGTGCACCAACTCCAGAAAACGAAACCATGACCTCCTATGTGATTAAATAAAAGTGAATGGAGTATATGGTTGGGCACCTTTATTGACAGTCTACAGGGCGATTTTTCTTTTATTCATAACTTTGGTATGGCTCGATCAATATCGATGAAATACAAGGTGGGAATTATGATAAGTTTAGATTGAATTTTCAGGTTGGAAAAAGCACCCTGTTTATTGCGTTTTCAGAAATTCGCTATACCTGCTCCAGATTCTATCATAGGTTTACATTACTGAAGCGTTTTAATTTTTTTTGGCACACGTCCAGTTTTCCTAGAAAAAATTTCTAAAGAAGAACAATATCGTTATTTCGCTCCAAGGCAGTGAGAATATTCTGAATTGGATTTTTCCTTTATTCATAACTTTGGTATGGCATGTTTCATGGAAAATTTTCAATTTAATAATATCCTTTGTATCATTGGACGATACAGCTTTACTTTCCAAAGAAAGATATTCAAAAAACGGGTGAATTTTTGAATGGATTGCTTTATATTTTTCTGCATAATAGTATGCTGGATCTGTATATTTATTCACAAGATTTCGATTGAAATCCGATATAGTAATCTTCCTACATTCCATAACTCGCATTATTGTTCTCGTTCTCTTCAGAATTTTGAAATTGAAGTTAAACCTTTTCGAAATAAAATATCGAATGCAAATTTCCTCATAGCTTTTCCAAAGTTTTTTTTCTGGAATGAATCGAACTGAATCCATACAAATAACTAATTAGCCAATTTCCGTTCGCAACATTGACATAATTGAATCTCCCGAACTCATTAGTTCCAACGATAGTTCGTATCAAGGAATTACCCATTTCCTGACGACCATAACGCCTGATGAACTCCAGAAACCCCCGAACATCTTAACGCTTACTCTCGGGCTAACCCCTGGACCATTTTAACGCACGAATTCTTTAAACGGTTTGCAACCGACTTCCTTCGGGAGCGGCTCAAGGCTCTCCTTAATGACAAATGCAAGATCGGTGGGGGACTTGGAAGGGGCAGAACTCATTAGGGCCGCCATATTCGTAACGATCTCCGCAGAAACGAACGGACCTACCAAAAAAGCAAATTCGGGGAAGATCCGTCAGATGCAGACATCTCAAATGTCGCTAAATGGGAAATGCTGATAGATTGGATTGTGATTAGTGTGGAAACTTGCTCTGATGGATCAAAAGGAAGGATTATGAGATATCTGTCTTCTGGGTGGCGATCCTGATGTTTTTGTGGCGCTAGTGGATCTGTAGAATATCATCAAGTCAGTTCAGGTCTTCGTCCTGAAAAATTTGTTTTTTGTAACCTCACTTCTTCAACTTCCTTTTGCTTGTCTGTAATGTTCTAGTTTTGTACGGATGAGAATCTCACACAATTAGGTTAGTTGTTTTTTCGTTTTCCTTTCATATCTTAATGAGATATTACAATCCAGTTACTTTCTTCATTATATAGTTATATTGAAAAGGGGTTACAGTTCACTGCGACCTTAAGGTCTATTGTGTCCCCTATCAGAGCTGTTATCATCGCGCCTCCTACAGCTCGCCCTCCAGTTCCAGAGATTTGATGAAATCCATTATCTGGGATGGCTTCAAGGAGGATAACTCCCCACTTCTACTTTCCTTTGGCTTGCAATGGCATAGCATTCCGTAACCAGGTAAATAGGAGTTTCTTCCTCCTCCTCACAGAATCTACACTCATCAGTGTCCGATAAACCCATTCTCAACAGATGCTTCTTGAGGGAACAATGTCCTGTGAGAAAGCCATCAGTGAGTAAGTGGAGTTGGTTTTTACTGAGATCCAGATATTTTTTGGATCTAGCAGTTTCAAAGTTCCGGAGGAACTTTTTGGAGTGATCCATCCCTGGGAGATTCCGCCAGAGTTTTTCTCTTTCGGTTCTCTCCTTCAGCATAAACTCCTTCTTATAGGTGCATTTTCCTATACCACAGAAGGGTTCTGGCCAGTGAGTGGCGTTTGTGCGTTCTTTCTGGCCAGTGTATTGGCCTCTTCGTTTCCTACAATTCCCGACTGACCGGGAACCCAGATTAAAAAGACCTTATTCTTCTTGCCTACCACATTGAGTTTGTTTCGGCACTCCCAAATCAGCTTTGAGTCAATGACGTAGGAGCTCAGTGCTTTAATAGCAGCTTGACTATCTGTATGAATCGCTATATCGCACTTCTGATAGTTTCTTTCTATATTTATATCTAGACATCTTCCGATTGCGAGTATTTCCGTTTGAAGGACGCTTGTACAGGAGCCTAACGATAGTGCACACTTGTTACTTGACCCGTAAATCCCAGCGCCAGCTCCTGTAGCGGTTTGGGAACCATCTGTATACCATTTTATTGTATTTTCTTTGAGATTATAGTTGGTGTATTCCCTTTCCCAATCCTCTCTTTCGCTTAGCAATGTACTGAAGTTTTTCTCAGTGCTTACTTTCTTGATGATCATTACATCACTAGGAAGGTTTGCAGATGAGGAGTAGTCATTTAGAGAGGACCAAGCTCTCTGAAACCTGACTCTCTCATTGCCTGCTCCTTCTCTAGATACTCTGAGGATGGCCTCATGGGTACCCTATCAATCACTAGATGTAGAGGTGTGAGGTCTGTGATGATCTCAAGTGCCCTGGTTGGGCACGTTCTTCTTCACTATAAGTGAATTGTTAGTAGTCAAATGTTTGATATTGATATTGTTTGATATATTGTTTATCCTGATTACTCCTAGGTCTCCTGTGGAGACCCCTCTGAAATTACAAGCTTGAAGCTTATAACTTAAGCATGAAGATCTTCTCCTAACTGCTAGTGACTGTAATCCAAACCAACTTCAGTTGAGTCTTGAAAAACCAGATAAGGATCATTATATTAAATCACCTTCTTGAATACTCCCCTCGTGTATCTCGAAGATCCAATGTTTCTGACAGTATACATTTCATGTAATAATAGTCCTCTGTCAGAAATGCAATAAATCAGTCTCTTCCACATTCCAACCGATAAAAAATCAATGTCCATCCCGGAATGGAGGAGCGTCCCTCCAGGAACATCATAAACGACAGGACGTGGATTCCCATAAATCGGGATAGAAAGTCCTTGGCAACAGACGACGTCTCCTTGCACTTCAGATGTCGCATTGGAGTAAATGGCTGACAGGAATATTTCAAGAGCACTAGACGGTCATGGAGTCAGCTACTCGACTTACATCTTTCAGTAGGGATCCAGAAACACCGGAGAGTGTACTTGAGATGACAGAAGCTCTCGACTTTAATACATAGGTCCAATTTATGAGTTTAACAAAGAGAGGACCAGATGTATACTGAAAGAACAATAAGGGATGGGCTGCTTTGAAAAAGGAATCTGGAGCCAGGGGGAGAAGTTTTGGCAATTTTAGTAATGAGATGCCGCCATATAGGACTGGCGCTGATATGAATAATGAAAAATACTTCAACTTCTTTCGGATATTCATAATGAATCAGCGGATGCCGGCTGACAATAATCTCACGTGAACAGGAGAATATGTCGTTTGCATACCTTATGTTATTTGTGCGCTGACCATTAAGTGTTCTTGAGTCCGTCATTGGTGTCCTTGACTGTCACCAGGAAAATTAATAATATCAAGGGGTTATACCCCTTGATAAAAACTTGCTCAGTACTTATAAACGATGACTATAAGTGAGTAGATTCGCGTTGGCCGGTTCAAGAAACCAATTGAATAATTGAAACAACTTTTAACAACTGTCAAAAATTGACAGCAGCTGTCAAATAAATCTCCTTTTATCCGCGATCCGTTCTTACAGAAATTTTGGAATTTATTTTCGACAGTTCGCCAGAATGAAGTACTTTCGAATAAAATAAATCGTGACCAAAAAAAAATATTGAAACATCAGCAACGTATACAGGGAGTGTCTGACCTGTACATATATTTTAACTGTAGATGCCTCTCATCAAACGGAACACTTTTTTCCTATACCATTTTTCAAAATTCGGTTTCGTTTGGAAGATACAGGGTGTCGAAAATCAACGAAAAAAACACTTTCCTGTTCATATATTCGGAACCGCTATTTCAAATGAACTAAATTTTGGTTGATTAGTTACTCCATTCATGGTGCATATTCCTCAATCAAAACTTATTCGAAAGTAACAGCATAGCCCACTCATAAACCGACGAAAAAATACCATGAAACCACTTGAAAAAGATAAACGGTTCATATTCTCGAAAGAATGAAACATTTGAGAAAATAAAAAAGTATTCTTATGTTTTTTAATAAAACGCGTAGTTTCCCAATTTTACACGATAAAATTTGACGAAAAAATCAAAAGTCATAAGAATAATCTGAATGGTTAGCTGAATTTATAATATCACAGAATGGCTGAAATTCATAAACTCTTTGATTATCTATACAAATCAACAATGTCGTCAGATAGTTTATCAACTTTGTCAAGACTAAAATGTCACTGGAATACAAAATTCGAATATTAATGATCCCATACAAACCACGTATTGAATTGAAATTAATGCAAAATGAATACTTAACACTACATGATCTGTGGCAATGTTTCTATCTAAACAATATCCTCTTAGAATTTTATAAACTCGACACTACACGGTTATTATCATATTAATTCACTTTCACTGAAAATCTTTTTACATAAACTATTCGCATTCTTCACTGTGAATAAATAAATAACAAATCGACAAATCTATACGCATGCTTCGTTCAACAACCACATACCAACTGTTCGGACTATGAAACAACGGTTTGTCTTGCGCACCGTTATAGGCGACTGAAATTAAGATCGTAGCGCTCTATCGGCGAGAATCAGAACTACTCCTTCGGCAATTCCAGAGACTAGACGACATCACCCGAAAGTAAACAAAACTAGTGCCTTTGCGTTAGTTCATCCGTTAATAATAGAGCTTCCTTGTTCAAAGTGAAAAACATGGCATCGTCTTCTCAAAAGCTCTATGATAGCTCTGTCACAGAAAATGAGACGATGGGTTAGGTTAGGTCATTGACCTCGAATCCTATGACCTAGGTTAATGGAGTTATGTTCGATTAGTGTGAAAACAATTTTTTTTGAGATAGTTTTGGGAGATAGAGGAAAATATGAACAAGTTAGGTATAAGTGCTCACAAACTAATCTTAATGAAAATCGAAGGAGGAACTTATTTAGGTGGGATAAATATGGCTCTTCAATTGCAGAAATAATCGGACAAAACTAAGTGTTTTTATTGAGAAATATCGTGTTTTTAACATTCTCATTCGAATAAGGTTAGTACTTGAGTATTCCCTAGATGTATCAACTCAATTTCAATCGAGAAATATAAACTTTGCATCAATTCCAGAGAATCACATCAGAGACGTAATTAGCCCATTTTTTTCAAATGGCTTTATCTTTTTAACAGAGCCGAATTCGGAAAAATGGAAAATGAAAAAAGGTTTCTTTTGACCCCGAGAATCTTCAGTTAGAATATATGTATAAGTTAAAGACTCACCCTGTATATCAACTAAATCTGCAATACATAAAAATTTTTTCTTCGGGGAACTTTCCATGGAACCTATTCCGTTCGTCCCTCATATCATATTTTTCTATGCCAATACCCAATTTTCTCCATTCTTGTTAATAATACGTCTAGGCAGCGTCCCGTTAATAACGCAATCGAATTATCAAGTGGAACAGGAGGGGCATGCTGAACCGGAATTTGATCTTTTCCCTGCTAATCTAAAATTCATCCCCCGTCAAAACGGGCCCGTGGAAAGATTCATCATGGCCGTCATCTCCCCCGTTGTCGAAGATTTGCGAACTTAATAAGACGTTGTTGAGGAGTGAAAAGTGGAAGTAGGGGGGAAGGAAGCGCCGATGTTACAAAAGGAACTGGTGCACTTCTCACATCGATGGAGGAATATTGTATTTAATAAGAACGAGCCAAGTGTGGCGACTTGAGATTTCTTTGTTATCGGGGAAATGCAGAAAGGCAGGGAGATATCGATTTGGTTATGAAATGGAGGAGAGTTCTTATGGGATTCTTTTGTTGGCGGGGTTACTTTGAATATTATGAAATCTGGAGCTATGATTCGAGGCAGGGGAAGCACTCATGGCACTCCTGAGTGTGATAACTTCTTAATCATTTTCATCACCTTCTCTTTCTTCTCCAAACTAGGGAACTGGTCTTGAGTACTAATCGTCCAGTGGACAGAACTATACTTTGTTTCCACCTTTTGAACGGTTTCTATCCACAAGGTTTCTCAAATTTTCTGTTCTTCGTAAGTCTGGTGGTCAGCAACCTTCCAACATGGTCATTTCATTAGGTACTTCCTTCATCTGGTGGTCCTTTGGACAAAATCTAGCAAACTGCACCTTTCTGATACGAACTTAAGATCTTCATTTTTAATACTGGGGGTCTTTGTTTTATTTTCATTGTTCGTTCCCTTGTTCCTGGAAGCATCATATCTTCATGGAATCAAAGTTTGTATTTATCTTGCCATCTGGCAAGATAAATACAACAATCTTGAATCTTGTTACGTTGAGTTATCCAGTTATTTGAGTTGCTTTTAGTGTTTGCCTCTACAAAAAGGATTCTTTGACTTCAACTATGAGATGTTGGAAACTCATAACCGATTCATTTACTTCACCGAATTGGTTCTTTACTTGTAACTCATAGCCATGCACTTTGTTTCATTTGTTGAGACCTTCCTATTTCGTTGTTTACCGGTGTTTTTGAATTGGAGGAGCCTCTGCAAATTGTTGTAGTAATTACGTATTTATCGAAATGTCTATTCACTTTTGGAAAATAATGTATTTGGGAAAATATTATGTGAATTCAATAATTCCAAAGACCTGGCGAATGTTGAAGAATCTCTTTTCTCTGTTAATTTTGGAAATAAACTGCTCCACATGAGTTAGGGATATTGACTTAAATTGCAAAAAAAATATAGTTAAAATAAGATTTTTGTGATGAAAATTCATATAACTATGATTTCACGTTGCAAATTAATTTTAGCCTGTAGGTCTGCAGCGTATACAGGGTGGTTAAGAGAAATCGATTAAAATAACGAAATTCTATTCCCAGAGAATTCAAGCATTTTAAGACTATCAATACAATGTATGGCCCCCACGGGCATCAATAACAGCTTGACATCTTCTTTGCATACTACACACAAGGATGTTGAACATTTCTTGAGGAATTTGGTTCCATAAACGGGGCAAAAGCTCTCTCAGATCATTTGAGGATTCCGGGGTAGGTTGATGATTATCTTATCTTCTTTGGAGCATATCCCATGCATGTTCTATGCGATTCAAATCTGGTGAGTACTGAGGTATTGGTAAATGTGGAATACCAAGCTCCTCGCGCGCATTCTCAACTATGGCTGCACGGTGCGGTCTAGCGTTATCGTCTAGAAATTGAAAAGTTTCACCTATAGCAGCGTGAAAATTTGGCACAACATTGTCAATGACATGCTCCCTTTAGAGTTAGGCGGTCATATTCCCAGGACGAATGTGTAGATCTGTGCTCCCATTGAAACATATCCCGGCCCATACCATAACACTACCCCCTCGGAATGAATGGACTTCTTGGTAATAGCGACGATTACGGGGTATGCGTGGGATTGTCCATACCCTTATATTTTTTTTTTTTTTTAATAATTCGGCATCGACTGCTTTGGTCATTAGCCGTTCACCACCACCAGACATTTACAACATCCATGACCAACCGGGATTCGCACCCGGTACCTTCAGTACCCCAGCCGGCTATTCAGCCCACTGGACCACCGAGGTAGTCCATACCCTTATTCTTCGAGAATTTGAAAATCGTCCATATCTGGATTCATCAGTGAAAAGGACACTACGCCATTGATCGTTCCAATTGATATGTTGCCTTGCCCATTCCAGTCTTTGACGCTTATGGTCACGTGTTAATGGAACTCTTCTTAATGGACGTTTTGAACCTAGATTCACCTCTCTCAAACGTCGTCTGATGGTTTCGATGGAAACCTGGACCCCATCTGCATTTTGAAGAGTATTCCGTAGCATTCTACACGTAGATGTAGGGTTTCTTCTCGCCGAAACGGAGATGAAACGATCCTGAGCAGGTGTTGTTTTTCGTCGCTCACCAAGCCTTGGTCTTTCCATCACGGAACCTGTCTCCCTGAACCTATTCCAAAGTCGAAATATCACACTTTGGCTGACTTGGAGCCTTTCCGCTACAACAAGCTGACTAAGGCCACCCTGTAGCATTCCGATTGCCCTATACGCCTCAGCGTTTGTTAATTTAAGTCTTGGCATTTTCAGAAAACTCGTTTCAAATCGAAGCCGTTGAGAAACTGACCTCATTTCAAAATAAGAACATTCATGAAGCATATGCATAGAACCAAACTTCAGAAAAAAGGCGACCAGATTGACGAAATGTCTCATATTTATTTTATTGGATCGATTCAAGTTGTTATTAAGTTTCAAATGATTTTACAGCGATTTTCCGAAGATCACATACTTTTAAAAACGATTGAATACGATATCCCTAACTCTTGTGGAGCAGTATTATATTTCACATACAATAAACATGGTTGGAAGATTCAGTTATGCTATTTTCTTTAAAGGAAATTAAGAATCGAGTGTTGAAATTTCACTGAACAATAATGGACAGAATAGTCCGTTACTTTGTGATAGTTCATTCGAACAAAGAATAATAGTACCTACTCGAATAACTCAACAGAAAAATTTATAAACGAACAGTGGAATTCCCCACTTTTCAAAATTCTCAAAAAATACAATTAAATACCTCTTTGCACAACTTGAAATACTCCAGTATGGAAATGTAGTAGTGCTACGAAACCTGTGTCACAGTTAAAACAACTCCATTTACAGAGTTGAAAAAGAGTAAATAAGCATTGGCAACGTCTCTGAGAATCATTTGACATTTAACGGTCAGTGAGTGAAAATCTTGATGAACCTAAAACTTGGCCAACCGGGATACATTATAAAAGTGAATGCAGTATATATTTCTCCTTTATTCATATACGACAGATTTCTCCATCCCCCTGGGTCTATCGTATCTCCATTCTCGGATGAGCCCCCCGACACACCTCAATTCCGAACATTTACATTCGCCAGTCTGTGTTTGCCAAAATTCGAATTCCTGAAGAGATTATTACGGGCCGAATTCCCCAGCGAGGAACAGGAAGAATTTCCAGGCGGAAATCAATATGGGACGGCAGCCGATGCCGTGAAAATCTGGAAACCGAGGCAAGGCAGTTTTCCTACCATTTTCCCGAATATTATGGCGACGGATATTGGGGAAATAACCGACTGGCAGAGTGTGGCTGTGGCGGCTCTTCCCAGGACCAAGTCAGCGTTTTATCGCTCTAAAAATCTGTCGTTTATTAGAAAATGACAGATTCGGTTTATGGCATTCAATTTCTGGCGTGAAATGCTGTTCCGCAGTAGAGGCGAACTTCAGGAAGTCATGCATCAGCGTCTATACGTGAAGAACTTTCTATTGGTTATGATCGTAAAGATTCAGCAAACAGGTTTCGTTTCACTTCCTCTAGAACTAGTTCAGATTCCACACTCATTTTGAAAACATACACTGAGAAAATATTGATCGCTATCAGCAAGAAAAATACCAACTATAACCCTTTCACTTTCATAATGTGAACCGGTTGGTCATGATTTAGGTTTATCAAGTTTTTTTTTTCACTAAAAACTGACGCAGGTTGGTACTCGTGAAATGTCAAACAATTCTCAGAGACGTTGCCAATGCTAATTTCTATTCATTCTTTTTTAACTTTGTCGATGTAGTTAGTTCTTTGAAGGTTTAACTGTGACACACGTTTCGTGGTACTACTACATTTTGATACGGAGTATTTCAAATTGTACAAAAAGGAATTTATATGTCTTCTGTAGGCTTATTTCTCAAGAATTTCGAAAAGTGGGGAATTCCATAGTTCCGTCTGTTCGTTTTGAAGTTTTTCTGTCGGGTTATTCGTGTTCTTTTATTCTTTTTTCGAATGAACTATCACAAAGTATCAGACTATTCTGTCCATTATTTTTCAGTAGAATTTAACACTCGATTCTTGATATCCGCACAAGAATACGGCATAACTGTATTACCAGAGAAAAAAGTTTCTTCAACATTCGCCAGGTCTTCGGATTTATTGAATTCACATAATATTTTCTCAAATTCATTATTTTCCCAAAGAAAATAAATATCTTGATGAATACGTAATAACTATGTAAAAAAGACAACGTTGCTTAGTGGCCTGACAGGAAAATGACTATAACCTAACATTTTCAAAACATATACAGTGAAATGTGTCAGAATTTCATGGCCAACCGGGAAACATTATAAAAGTGAATGGAGTATACTTCATTTGAAGACCTTTTGTTTATTATATTCACCATCATTTGTCTCCTCGATAGTTATGGTAGGTCAGTACCATTCAATGACCAAAATAACACCATGCAAAATAAAGATGATGAATGAAGCTAAGACGACAAGATCCTTCAAAAGGTCCTTGACAACCGAACCGGTAATGTCTAAATGACTATTTGTTTTTGTCCAGTTGGGAAGGTTTTTATTTTTATTTCTGAAACTGAAACTGTTGGATTGGTTAGACGAAATCTCTGATTTCAAGGCGTGCCATCGGTTTAAACATAAACGGGACAATGGGATAACTATTCCGAATTATCTGAGATTTCTGCATTTTTCATAAGTTCATCTATCTCTGTGCTATATAATAACTTTCTTAATTGAGATCTTTTCTTCTTCAATTGGGTAAAATTCTCCATCAAGTCCTTTCACGATCGCAAAATGTTCAAATTCCGAGAATTATTTTAGGAGGGAACTTTCTATTGAGAAATATTATTTTCTGACAAAACTTCTTTTATTTAATCGCAACTGATAACCTTAACAAATTCTAACTTAATACAAATTGTTCATATTCAATTTGAATTCACTATCGATCTCCAACGAAGTCCACTATCAATATCTGCTCAACGAAACTCAATAACCTTCGTTCAGCTCACACAGTGACAGAATTCGCAACCAATGAAATGTTAGATAAGGATCCTGATAGGTTCTGTCAAATAATGACTTACAGCTCCAACTTGTCACTAGATTCATCCACTTGCTCGAGAAAAAATTACCGATCACTCCCTTCTACTGAGAGATGAAAAGTTGTTTAGGAACCCCATTTTTGTGAGTAGCGCTTTTTGACAGTCTACAGTTACACAAAAATTTGCTCTCCTATTATAAATTATTGAAAATTTAAGTTATGTTTGGGGTAAATGTTCATAGCATAAATTATTAATTATAACTAGTTGGGCCCGTAGATCTACCTTTTAAGTAGATCCGCATGTAAGGCAGATCAATGTAGATAAAAGATTCGCATTTACATGTAAAAGAGGCCATTGAGAGAAAGAAGAAGAATTTTTTTTGACAGGTGTCTTTATTATTCGTGCAGAGATGCAGTGGACATGTCTTTTTCGTTCTATCTCACTCTGGCACATTGTTTCATCTTAGAACTTATGTCTGTTACTTTTCCATGCGAACATCTTTGACCTACAAACGATCCACCATATCGTTTCAGACTGCCCAAACCGTGCCTATGGCGGAAACCTACAGGACTTCGCAGAGTGCTCTCAAGGCGCTATCGAGTGGCTGTGCAGTTTGGACATTAACGTATAGTTTATCTTGATCTACGGTGCTATATTGTAATATGTCTATGTACTTTTACCTTTATTTATAATTTCTTCCTATCGTATTGTAAAGCATCCATACGCTAAATAAATAAATAAATCTTTGACCTTAACCTCACAATTCCACTAGATACTTTTCGATCGCTTTATTCTATTTTTCCTGAAACTGGCATGCTCATACGCATTCAGTTATAACGAAAATATATTTTTTCTTCAATTAAGTATGTACGTTATATTTCACACCCTCATATTTATATATTTTATCACGCCTTCTCTAGTTGATATTTCAGGAAATAGACTCCGTATTTCGATTAAACACGAGAGTCTTAAAAAAATACTTTTGTGTTGTACTGAAAGGAGCTATTTTTCGAACAGCTGAATTCATACAGAGATTTTCCCTCCACACAATACAAACCTCTAAATGCATGTCTTCTGTTCCATTCGAACTAATATGATTTCTCCTATTCCAGAATGGAGGAGACCGTTAGATCCATGCTAGTCTACAAAAAGCAAGCCGAGCAACTCAGACAGGAAAAAACAACACTCACTCTAGCTTTTGAGGTAAGTAAACACAGATTGAATCCAGAATAACATGTCGATTCAGCCTCTCCTATTGACACTGAATCAACATCAATTTCCATACCTAGCTGTGACATGTTCGGACGCAATGCATAATTCTGTTTTTTCAAGCGAATAGAATATTAATGCGGCAAATACTGTCTGATATACCTATCGGCGAAAAGGGAATACTTGATCATATGATTATATCGATATGTTTCTTCTCCGTTGTGCCAATATTAGTTCGCTGTATATAACTTCGGATATATTTGTTTTTCGTATGACTTTTCCGCCTATATTAAAAAGCGTTTTATACGGAATGAGGAGAGCATACGAGGAAGATACTCGCAAATATTTGTTTTCCATTAGGGGCTCGCTCTGCAGGCATGTTTTGTATGGTTGAAAATATGCCTGCTATTGAGACAGGTATGTTCCATTTGGATCCGCAATTTTTCAAGACCTCATGTGAATTGTGGAAGTTGATTAATGTGATAAGCCTCTTCTATATTAATTTTTGAAATATATTCTTCGTACGATCGTGTGCAAAGTACATAGTATCTTTTTCGACTGATCTTGTCAGATAAAATCAAAAATATCTCCTAAACGTTGCAGTCCATACCAAAATTGAATAATGCTGTCATTTATTCTCATCAAGAGAAAGTTTTTTAAATGTTGATCGACAAAAATGCAATGCAATAAATAGCCCTGCCGCAAATATGTGTTCCCTCCTTTTATTTTTAGAATCTTTCAAACGAAGGAGACAAACTTATGAAAAACTAATTGATTTCTCAAACCCAAAACAATAAACTGATTCAACCCTATATTTTCTTAAAAAAAACGGCGTATTATCCACCTCACCGAAATCACAAGAATAATCACAATTTCTCATAACCCAATGATTTTTAAAGATAACGCTAAGCTCCCTTGCATTTCTCATCGTCTCTGATAATTAAAATCGGTCTCTCTAATCCTCAGTATCTTTGTCTTCGGGTTTGGGCAGGTTCTGGTAGAAACAGAAAGAATTCCAGACTCCATAAAATACGTAATTAAATTCGCTAATCCACCGTTAAAGAAACTGTGATCCTCTTTAAGGAAAAGGGTGAAAGGGCCATAACTGATGAAATTTAAATAGCGCGAGAGGAACTTTGGGAATGCTGTTACGATGAGGATTCTTCGAGGGGAAGCTGTTTTCAGTCATTTTGCAACGCTATTAATTTTTTTCCCTTTCACTTATAGTATGCGGAATTTTTCCGAAAAAATTATGAAGCATTTGATTAGATGCTGATTTTGTTGTTTCTCCCAATGAAGTGCCTGAATCCAATTTTGAAATTCATACAAATATACAGGGTGAGCCTTTGACTTGTACATATACATATTTCTGTAGATTCCTCTCATGTCGAAAATCCGTAAAAAAAACACTTTCTTGTTCATATCTTCGGAACCAGTATTTTGAATGAACCGAATTTTGGTTGATTTTTTACTCTATTCATGGTGCATATTCATCAATAAAAACCCAAAATACTATAAAACCATTTGAAAAAGATAAACGGTTCATATTTTCGAAAGAAGTAATCATTTCAAAGAATAAAAGTATTCTTATGTTTTTTTGATAAAACGCGTCGTTTTCGAGTTATTTCCAATTTTACCCGATGAAATTTGAAGAAAAAATCCAAAATCATAAGAATAATCTGGATGCATCCCTGGATTTATAATATCACCGAATGGCTTAAATTTATAAACTATCTGATCTCTATAGAAGTTAACAATGTTGTCAGAATGTTTATTAACTTTGTCAAGACTAAACTCCCTATGATGGAGAAACGAATATTAATAATGAATGTCCCATAGAAACCACGTATTGAATTGAAATTAATACAAAATGAAAATGAGGATCATGTCCTTTAGTTGGACCAACATAATTAATGTGAGAAATGGACTAGCAGAGATCTAGATTCCATTTAATGAAAAATTAAATGATTCTTAGCACTACATGATCTTAGGCAATGTTTCTATCTAAAGAATATCCTCTTGGAATATTATAAACTCGACACTACACGGTTATTATCACATTAATTCACTTCCACTGAAAGTCTTCACACTTCACGTCACCTGTTTGCATTCTTCTGTGTGAATAAACAAATCGACAAAGCTTAATCCATCAAGCCGCTGTACGCATGCTTCGTTCAACAACCTTTGACTTAGGTAAATGGAGTTATGTTAGTTTAGTGAAAAAACAATTTTTTCAAGATAATTTTGAGATATCGAGGAAAATATGAACAATTTATGAGGGTTTACAAACTAATCTTCAGGAAAATCGAAGAAGGAACTTATTCTGGTGAGAGAAATATGGCTTTTCAATTGCAGAAATAATCGGAAAAAACTAAGTGTTTTTATAAGGAAATATCGTGTTTGTAATATCTTATTCCAATAAGGTTAGTGCTTGACTATTTCCTAAATGTATCAACTAAATTTTCAATCGAGAAATATGAACTTTGCATCAATTCCAGAAAATCGTATCAGGCACGTATTTAGCCCAATTTTTTTTCAAATGGCTATATCTTTTTAACAGAGCCCAATTCGGAAAATTGGTAAATGAAAATAAAAGGTTTCTTTCGCGTGAAACCGGAAGTACAGTATTAGAAACTATTCTCGGTGAATGAAAAATAGATGCATTCATCCACCAATGGGAAAATTGTATTTTTTTTATTTGCGTATTGTGGACACATTCATAATTAAAAATTCGATATAATTCGACCAGCATTTTTTTAGTTGCATCTTCTGAGATGTAGGTGAACTTGGTATCGATATATTATCGCTCACAACATTGTTTCGAAATTGACAAATGACAAATGCAATAACTATACAGAAAATACACAGAATGAAGCACAAAATTTTGCTAATGCTCTCATAATCCCTATAAACAAATGTCCAAAAGTAATTATTTAAGGATCCCCTGATAATCATGAGAAATCGTCATCTTCCAATATTGCCGTAAGAGTGAATTGAATTACCATCATCAACGGATCAGTCTAACCCACCATGGATCCAGTATCTATTTCCATTTCCCAGGTCAGATGAAACAACAGAATCGCCAACGCGAATACGAAATTTAGGTGCGCTAGCACGCATCGGCATCATTAATCCACCCCCTACGGTAATCTAAGCTGAGCCCCCTAACGACATGGGCTTGCGTGCCGGGGGGATGAAGGGGGAAAAGATGTGGGCTCCCTAAATACCTAGCAATAGCGGTTTAATGCTTAACTGTAACGGGGTATCCATTCGAAGACTTAATAGATATGTAGTCGAGAGTTGTTCCCTGTGTTTTCTCCTTTCCTTCATCCCTCCACTATTTATAAGGAGTTAATTACAGTACTTGTAAGAGTGCCCTTGATTACGTTCCTTCAGTCGGGGGTTGCTCATATTGACTGCTGCCATAGTTCAGCGATGGAAACTTCACAGCGAAATTTCCTTTATTTTGTAGGTGGGGTCGATTTTAGCACCATTGTGTGGAAAATTCTATACGGGAGTTGATGCTTGAAGAAAATATGAACAAATTATTAATGCTTACAAACTAAGCTTGACGAAAATCATAGGAGAGATGTGTATTGGATGTAGAAAGCTAAGACATATCATTACATAGTATAGAACAAAGTCGCTTTCGCTGTCTGTCCCTATGTATGCTTAAATCTTCAAAACTTCAAAACAGATTTTGAAACGGTTTTTTTTTTAATAGAGAAAGTGATTCAAGAGGAAGGTTTATATGTATGAAACGTGCATGAAATTGTAGAGAAACACTGATGAATTTACGGGTTTCTAAGGACTGAACGAGAATAAATTCGCTATCACAAAAACGCTTATATCTTTTGAACCACTGGACCGATTTCGAAAATCAAACTCAATTTCGAATCATCTTCTAATTCTAATGAAAATTATTTTTACAATAAAAAAACCAACACTATTTTTTACAAAATTAATAGATTTTTTCTGGAATTCTTCCCATCATGCTTCTTATAGTGTTCTCAGTCACTTTCTGGGATGCTGTCTTCGGTGGATTGGCCTCTTTGGGGACAAAAACCACCTCATTAGCTTCGTACCATTCCTTGGTGGCCCAGCATTGTCCATTGGTTATACACGGCGGTCGTAAGACCCACACTTATGTATGGATCATTAGTATGGTGGCCAGCCCTGTGTAAGGAGGTCAACCGGAAAAGGGTGGGAAAGGTACAGCGACTAGCTGCCGTTCTCATGACGGGGTGTCTTAGGACAACCCCGACTAAAGCCCTGGAAATGATCCTACATCTGACTCCATTAGACCTATATGGGAAGGAGTGCGCGGCTAGCGCCGCTGTCAGACTCAATGCAGTCTCACCATGGCCTAAGGTAAACTACGGCCACTCCAAAATTCTGAAGGAATTCAACCTCACCTTAAATAACACAGACTACACTAAACCCACCCCGATGTTCGACCGCAAGTTCTCAGTGGACATCCCGTCCAGAGAAAAGTGGACAGCGAACCTAGTTAAGCCAAATGGGACGCTCTTTTATACAGATGGCTCAAAACTAGAGGGAAGAGTAGGAAGTGGAGTCTTCTCAGAGTCCCCATCCCTCAACTTATCATTTCGTTTGCCGGACTACTGTAGTGTTTTCCAGGCAGAAATGGTAGCTATAAATGAAACAGCCAAATGGGTACTTCAAACAGGACTTGAGTCCAATGAAATATCTATTCTAAGTGACAGCCAAGCTGCCATCAAATCTCTAAACTCAGTCTACCTGACCTCAAAGGCGGCTATACAATGCCGTAGAGCCTTAGATGAGCTGGCGACTAAAGTAAGAGTCAATGTTGTCTGGGTACCCGGCCACAGGGACATAGCAGGAAATTGTAGGGCGGATGAGTTAGCTAGAGCTGGTACAACGCTCACAGCTATATCCGCTAATACTAGACCAGGGGCACCTATCGCTGAACAGAGGTTGCTCCTCCGGAAGGAAGTACTCCGCCTAACCAACCTCAGGTGGCGGGAGGAGCTTTCTTGCACTTCGTCAAGACAGGTATGGCCGGAGCTTAACCTGCGACGCACCAAAGATATTTTATCTCTTTCCAGGAACTCCATTGGAAACGCGATTGCGGCCATCACTGGACACTGGCTTGGAGGATGCCATGCTGCACGTATGGGAATCCTTCAACGCAACGACTTCTGTAGAAGCTGTCGAAACGAGGAGGAGGAAGAGACGATGGTCCACTTACTCTGCCACTGTCCTGCCCTATCCAGGAAAAGATTCTCGGCTCTGGGATAGGCCTATTTTGACAACCTATCCGATCTTCAGTCGGTTGGTGTCAAAAGCCTTATGCTGTTCATTAACAGCAGCTACTGGTTCTCACGGTAGTGGTGGGGGTGGTAACCACCCTAATACGGCATCACAACGGGCCCCTGGCCTATGTGGGTTCCATCCCGAACCACCGTGCTAACCTAACCTAACCTTGGTGGCCTTGCTGTGGTGGCATGAAGCTAAATCTGGCCAAAAGATTGTTGACACATCGTGCTCCCGTAAAAATGGAAAAAGTCGCGTCTTCAATCATTCCTCGATGTATGTATATCTTCGAGTCAACAGAGCCTTGGCCAACGAAAAATTTGCTCCTTTTCCCACAAGTGCAAATTGCTTGCCAAACCAGGAATTTTTTAGGAAACTTTGCTTGTTTCTTCACGCGAAATTGTTCGTCAACATTTCCACGAGAATCTGCAGTATAAAATTAAGTTGCGAGAAATCAGCCAAGACATAGGTTTCGTCGTCCATCACGCAACAGGAAAAATTAAAAAAAAAATCTTTTTTTAATTTCTTTGCTCTTGATTTCGCCCACAATTCGACTTGATTTTCTGAACGGCTGACTGCGAACAACCCACTATTTGAGCCACTTTCCATCCTGAAAGGTTAGGATTCTTCTGAAAAAGGCTGATGGCTTTCTTCACTTTTTTTGGGCTATGAAACCCCTTTTTCCTCCCGTTTCCTTCCTTGCGGTTAATTGTAAGATATTCGTTGAAGCGCTTAACAACTCTTGATACCGTTTCCGGACGAACGCGAGCCTCTTTTGCGATTCTTTTGAAGCTCCATTTTTGATTATTTTGAGAAAGTTTCATTATAAATTCTCGTGTTTCCACTTCGCTTGACATTTTGGACAGAGAATTGGAATATCCATGAAGAATGTTCCATATGTTTCTGACGTTCATAACAAAGCTAACTATGATCAAATTCTGATTTTTTCTGAATTGGTTCAAGAGATATAGCCGTTTTTGTGATAGCGAATTTATTTCCGTTCAGTGTGATGCCGTAAACACATTTTTTGCGCTCACATTGCAAACGCTGACTGAACCCCACGAGATAAATCAAAATAATGCACTCGGTATTGTACTCCTAAAAAAGGTCAACAAAGAAGTCCGCGATGGTATATGTCCATCTCTCAAGGATAACCCACAATAATAATTTTTCATCCTTTACATTTTACGGGGAAAAATGGCTTATTTAGGAAGTTATTTTAAGCAAAACAGCATTAATCCTTATGCAAGTTAATAAGTACCTTCAATACATTGTCCATTCGATATAGATCAATCTGGCCCTTTACAGCATGTAATTCAAATGAATATTTCCGCGGTGCGGCGCCGGCACTACCGTTGTTTATAAGGATTGCATTGCATTCCTGCGAAGCCGGGGCGGGTCGCTAGTAACATAATAAACAAACTGTTTTAACACATAAGTAGGTACAGTGATTTTTTTTTTGGCGTCATATACTTTTGGTTGTGTGAATATGTCTGATTTCATGCCAAATAATCGTCATTTGCGGAAGCGTATTGAGAGCTCTACTCTGAGTGAAGATCCGTACCAAACGCAAGAAGAGCTCTCTTCAGCATTAGGAGTTACCCGCCAATGAAGGAAAGCAACCAAAAATTCAATCTTTTAGCGCTACCAAATGACTCAGCTGCAAATTTCCATAGCATCCGACATAATTAGATTGTTTAAAGATGCGCGTCACCACCACATCAATGTTGATTTGCCTCGTGTAAAATTCTCAAGAACCATCTATCAAACAAATCGACCAAGGCCGAAAAATAAGATTAATGAAGGGGTACTGGCCCCCATAGTGGGTTATAAAATCGGCACTCTCCAAAATAATGCATAATGAAAATGAACCATTACCATTAGTGGGAAATGATAATTTGGTAACTCGATTCTATCGATCCGTCAAGACATTAATCACAATTACACCTTTAATTGACGTTTTCTTCTCCCACAACTTGAAGTCGTAAAATTTAAAGGGAGAGCAATCAGCCTCGTGAGGGTGAAATGAAATGGGAGAATGATATTCGTCTGAAAGGTATAATGAGAACTGGAAACTTTCTTATTCTACTCGTGTTACTCCTGTAACATGCTGTTGTAGAACTCCAATAGGCAATTTGCATTTTCGGGGATGTAGCCTAGAATTGGACCTAAAAATTTATGTGGAACTTCCGGAGTTGGAAGTAAGCTGAGAGTTGATAACTGCGTACTATATTGTGGTGAAGGAAGCCGTGTAAATATTTTCTCGGCGTTTATGTAGGCGGCAAACAAAAGTGCTGATATTTCACGTTCATATACAGGGTGGCCCACCCCAGACGCGGTTCTCATTTTGAGGCAGTAAATGAAGACATTCTGAAAATTTTTTTCGTCAAATGTGAAGGACAATCAGATGCACAATTCACATAAACAGGGTGTTCGATAACAAAGATATAGACCATAGTTACACTTTTTTAAATGGAATACCCTATATATGAATTCAAAAATTGAATGGCAAGCTCAAATAATGATGAGTTTATAAAGACCATTTTATGCCTTAGAAGAACCATTGTAGAGAAAATGGCGAAAAATTGAAAAAAAGGAGTATTTTTAATTTGCAATTAATGAATAAACCCTTCAAGCCAACGAGACAGACAATGTTTTTTCGTATAGACATATTGGCTACCCTTATGCAGAAGAAAAAAATTTAACTCTGGAATATACTGAGTGATCATAATTAATGTTCAATTATTAACTACAAATAATGGTCAAAAACTTTCTTATTTCAAATGGCACACCCAGTATTTCTGTACCTTGTTGAACGTGAAAATTAATATCGAAACTATCTTCATTGGGTTTCCCTATACCTAAACCTAATAATTTTCAAGTAATTTTCGATTTTTAATTCAACTAGTTAACCTACTATTATGATTAGCGATATTCTTAGAAATACTTGGAAATATTTGTGGGGAAATGCTCACAATATTATTTGAAATCTGAAAAACTCATATGAAGATCTCAATAATGGTGTTGCGGTCACGCAAGATTTATTATTCCTTTATAAATGATTATCTACTGTTTTTCTGAATATCAATTCTTTTTTAAATTATTTTCAAATTAATTTCGCCTAGGAGGTATTAAGTGTCATTATCATTCAATGTTTTCCGGTACATGCCCTTAAATTTTTCTTTCCCCACAAATATTTCCAAGTATTTCTATGAACATCGCTAATTATAATAGTAGGTTAACTAGTTGAATTAAAAATCGAAAATTACTTGAGAACTATTAGGTTGAGGAATAGAGAAACCCGATGAAGACAGTTTTTTATTCTCTCTTCTTTATTTCATCGGTCTACTTTTCGACCCCGTTTGGGATCATCTTCAGGACTCTAAAAATTTAACATACAACAATTAATTTACAGCAACACTTACAATTTCAACAACACATACCGAAATACAGAGGGGAACAGATGTTAGCTTGTACACTATAATCAATGCTGCGAAAAAACAAGCAACCACCAATTTGAAAATGAACAAATGCACAAATGAAAATGAAACCAACTGAGATAGCTATTGAGTAAAATATAAACAATCACCCGGTATTCAAGTGAACGTGATAAAATAGAAATTCTCTACGTAACTTCACGACTTCACAGTTCTACCAGGATGTGATTTCGAGAAGGGATGTTCGTAATTGAGTTTCAAGTACTGATCTTCCAGAACCAAGATAGATGATAGTAGGAAATCCATGTTTGTCTAGAGGGATCTTTATATTCCCTGATTAATGGTGAGTCTCGCAATCGCTCCTACATCACATCGTCGGTCCCATGCCAAAACCATGAATGTGCAAAATTACAGTTTTGAGATAATCGCATTTGAAGTTTGTAAAGACTGGGAAAAATAGGGTTTTTTGTGACTTCAAATATTCTCTGCAAGAAGTAGAAGTCGTATTGACCGATTTATGTTGTCTAAATAAATAGTATGGGTCATTTTAAGACTTAGGATGCACTTAGGTCAAAACGGTCAATTTTGCACATTCATGGTTTTGGCACGGGACCGACGACATGATCTCATCAGTCCTCTCATTATACTCGCAGAAAAACATGACTTTCAAAACCGGCGAATCGTTCATTTCCCGATAGCCATATTGACACAATGCCGTCCCCTCAAGCTCTGCTCAAATTGAGTCTGACAAAATAGCTTCCAGCGACACGGCTTTACACCGGACAGATTAGAAAACCCCGTACACAAACAGTGAAAGGGAGGAATTTACTACTTTACAGTCGGCCAATTCCCCCTGTCTTTCCCTCTTTGGGGATATCGATTCAGTTGTTCCCCTCCAAAAAGCGGGAAATCATGCACACATGGCCTGTCGTTAGTTACCTAACTCGGCCGTTCATAAAGTTATGGTCAGAAATATTAGGTAAATCGGAAGGGGTTGAAATGATTTATATACGCTGGATTTTCCGGGTCCACCCTGTTGAGGTACGCTTGAAAATTCGAGGGTTGAGGGCATTGCTCAAATTCGAAGAGAAAATCGTATATTTGTGGTCAAGGTCGAACATGGATATGAAAGAAATGAAACAATCTTTTTTCTGTAGAAATTTGGAGACTATATATTGGGTGAGTCTTTGACATGTACATTTTAACTGAAGATTCTTGAGGTCGAATTCGGCTCTGTAATAAAGATATAGCCATTTAAAGAAATTGGGCTAAATAGGTCCATGAAGCGATCTTCTGGAATTGATGCAAAGCATATTTCTCGATTGAAATTGAGTTGATACATTAAGGAAATACTCCAGTAATAACTTTATTGGAATAAAAATGATACAAACACGATATTTGCTTGAAAAAACACTGAGTACAGTCCGATTATATTGGCAATTGAAAAGGCATATTTATCCCACCGAAATAAGAATTCACCAAAATAAGTTCCTCCTTCGATTTTCATTAAGATTAGTTTGTGAGCACTTATAACTTGTTCATATTTTCCTCTATCTCCCAAACTATCTAATAAAGAATTGTTTTCACACTAATCGAACATAACTCCATTAACCTAGGTCATAGGATTCGAGGTCAATGACCTAACCTAACCCATCTTCCTGTTCTCTATGACAGAGCTATCATAGAGCTTCTGAGAAGACGATGCCAGATTATGTTGATTTTCTCTTTAAATAAGGAAGTAGTACGTCCCCTACCGTTAACGGATGAACTAACGCAAATGCACTTTAGTCCGTTCAAATATAAGAAGGAGCTTTGTAAACAAACAGAATCATCTGGTTTGCGTACAATAAAGCTCCTATTGGTCAAACCATCATAACGACTCGGACTGTGGATGGTACTGGATAGAAATGATTCAATAATTTGAGTCAGCAATTCCCACATTAGAACTTTTTTCCTCAGAAACTCTGATGTAAAATTTCTGTCATGATTTGCAACTGTCATTTACATTTTATATCCGATGTACCCTATTTTTATTTTGTTTTCTTTTTATATTATTATCTACTGAATAATTTCTTTTTCGGATGCTCGGAATTGCGGCAAGGTAGTTCCAGGAAACACCAGAGTTTTAGAGATTTGGGTCAGAATCTTGCAAGATTCCGACAAAGTAATTCCGGGAAACACCAGATTTGGGTCCTTTTCCCTAATGGGTGAAAGCCATCTTGATTTGCATAAATTTCGAAGTTTTCAATTGACAAGACTCGAAAATATAATGGTCATTTACTTGTTATATCCGAAATATATTTAGTTTCGGTCCAGAATTTTATATTATTTTGTACGAAACTCTTTGTCGGCTGCTCAAGATACCGACAAGGTAATTCCGGGAAACACCAGGTTGGGTCCTTTCCCTTAATGGATTAAGATTAAAGCCATCTTGATTTGCATAAATATCGAAGTTTTCAATTGACAAGACAAGTTAAAATACCTAGAGCTACTGCGAATGTCTAGCTTTCCAAAGTGTTTATAGATTTTGTGGTGAAAAGTGTAATGTGTTGGAAAATCTTTTGACAAAGTGTATATAGTGTTTATAGAACAATGTCGAATTCGGAAACGGATACTGCATCTGAGGGTGATATGTGGGGACCACCACGAAAAAGGTCCAAAAAGTCGCATTTCTCTGCTGAAGAGAAGGAGATAATTTTGAACATTTTTCGAAAAGAGTTCGAAGAACATCGTGATTTATCGGAAAGAGACTCAGTAGGAATTGTTTCAAAATCCTCAGGGGTGAGTGATTCAGCAGTATTCAGAATCCTCAGAGAATATGAAGAGAATGAAACATTGACGCCACCTAAGACAAATTGTACAAATGCAATTAGAGACATCTTCATCTCAACCAGGAGGGAATTTAATCGAAACAAAACAGAAAATAATTGATGGAATCACTTATTTCACCCCTCACGTTATCCTAACAAGCTTCTCTCTTCCTGCAAACCTCGTAAGCAAATACCTACAAATAAAAACCGTGAAATCAGCCCGTAATCAGGATGAATATGCAGAGAAACGAGTCAGCACCCCGTACAGCTGGGAGAAGGGTAAAAACGGAAAATACTGAATGAAATCCACTTTATCTGACTCCTGCTGCCGAAAATCCTGCTGGGGGGAACTGGCTGCGGAAGTTGGACTTCCTACGGTGGTGAATCTGCTTGAGAAAGTCAAATGAAGCGGCTAAACCGAGTTAGCAGTAACAAGGTTGTGTGCTGAGGGCAATAAGTCAGTGGCGTGTCCAAAAAGAATGATGTCAAAGGGGTTCTGAAACTTCACAAATATTTATTCTTATTGATAAAAGTATCCATTCCCTAAACGCAGGAAATATTATGATAACGAAAACCTCCCATTTGGGGATTTAGCTGAAGCTGATGTTGCAATTCTAAGCTCATCATAAGCAGCGCTGAAAAAAAATGTGTCGCTCAAAACATATCGAATTATTGAATACCAAATGGCCTGAATACTATCTTCCATTTCAGGAATTCATATCTGAATCTGGAATGTGAAATTCGCTGAATATAACCTTTGATATCTCTCACGAGAACGCTAATTTTTTCTCCGCCACTGAACCGAGCAGTAATACGCATTAATAAAAAAGCACGGTCCCTTGATAGGGAGTCAGGGGGGTGGAGAATTCTCCCCTTGTTTGCATGAAACCGCAAGGGGATGCAGGGGAGGCAGGAAGACATACAAGGTTAAGACTGTCCGGATTACGTTATTACCGATACAAGTTTGGAGATTTGTCGATGTTCTTGCCTCCGAGGGAAATTTGGGAGGACTCAAAGCCAAATTAATTTAATTAATTGATGCAGGCAGGTTTAGCTGTTACGGTTGTTGATGTCTAGACTATGAGGCATGAATAGCATGCCCGAAGAGATTTGATAGATACGAACTGGGTTTGTACACCAGAAACTGATTTAACTCACAAACTGCCATGGGAAAAGAGTTAGAGAGTATCGATTCAGCATTGTCTCAACAGATATACAGTGTTTATCCACTCAGAACTATAGTTTTATTAGAATTACTCAAATATCAACAGAGTTCAATTATAATAATAAAATATTGAGGTAGTAATAACATACCAATATTCTGAATTAAAGTATCCCACCTAAAATATACTGCTCCATAAGAATTAGGCATATCGTATTCAATCGTTTTTAAAAGTATGTAATCTTCGAGAAAATCGCTGTAAAATCATTTAAAACTCAATAACAACTTGAATCGATCCAATAAAAATCAGTATGAGACATTTCGTCAATCTGGTCGCCTTTTTTCTGAGGTTTGGTTCTTTGCATATGCTTCATGAATATTTTTATTTTATTTTGAAATGAAGTCAGTTTATCAACGGCTTCGATTTGAAACGAGTTTTCTGAAAATGCCAAGACGTAAATTAACAACGCTGAGGCTAATAGGGCTATCGGAATGCTACAGGGTGGCATAACTCAGGTTGTTGTAGCGGAAAGGCTCCAAGTCAGCCAAAGTGTGATATCTCGACTTTGGAATAGGTTCAGGGAAACAGGTTCCGTGTTGGAAAGACCAAGACTTGGTGGGCGATGAAAAACAACACCTGCTCAGGATCGTTTCATCACCGTTTCGGCGAGGAGAAACCCTACATCTACGTATAGAATGCTACGGAATACTCTTCGAAATGCAGATGAACAATATCATTATTTCGCTCCAAGGCAGTGAGGATATTCTGAACTGGATAGTAAAGCACTGCCTTGGAGCGAAATAACGATATTGTTCATCTTAAAAAAATTCTTCTAATTTCTACGCTACGAGCACTACATAGCTTAACCACTTTGTGGCTGTCAAGCAGTGACTTCCATCGTATGTTATTAAGTTTTCTGGTTTCAATGTGGGAAGCAAAATGTTTTTTTCTTCGCTCTAATAGAGACTCCACCAAATGAGAAACGTACTAGTCGTTATCGAATTCTGCAGTTAATAATCAGCGGTAAAATAGAAAGAAAAAGGGATGTAGGAAGAATGGAAGCCTCCTGGCTCAAAAATATCCGAGAATGGACCGGGATAAGAAATGCAGGTCAACTTCTGCATATGGCACAAGATCGAGAAGCCTTCTCAATGGTGATCGCCAAAACGTCGGACAAAACTGACAGGGCACATGAAGAAGAAGACCAGTGTAAAATGACTTTCCAACTCAAGCGTACCTTCTGAACCTCCTATGTCATCAACTCAAAGTTGATATGGCTTCCTCACAGGATTATGGCCTCAGGAAGCATATGAGAACTGACGAGTGCAGGACTGTGAGGAAGAGGAGGAAACTCCTGTTCTCCTTTTTACAGAAAGCCTCGCCACTGCAAACCTGCTCGGGGAATGTCTTGGACAAGATAGTTATAAGGAGAATGAGAACAACCTCCTTCAATCATTGACCTAGAATTCTAGATTCTAAGTCAATGGTCACAATAGACCTTAAGTTTGCAGTAGAACTATTAACTAAACCTATGACTCGATATTCCATAAATTACAATCTCTCAAACGATCACAAATTCTGATTGATCTCAATCTGAGCCGAGAGACAAGTTTATCAAGGAGACACCAAATGATAATTCCCATGACAGATGCATCTAGATCAAAATGTCTCAAAAAGGTTAGGGGACGTCGGAATTCAGTAGGTCCATTTCGGAGAAATCATACTTTCGTTTGATGCATAGATTTTGAGTGAACACAAAATTCGAGGAAATCTAGCTCGAAATCCCAACCCTACAGAAAGTATTCACCATTTGCTGAAGTCAGATCGTCAGATTGTGACATATCTCTAGACTTCCATCCCATTGGCGAAATCGGCACAATTTTATCGCTCACTTTTCTTCACATACACCGCAACATCAACGATATCGAGTTTATGGAGTCCTTCGCACATATCAGGGTAAGCTGCCAACCCTTGAATATCTCTGAATAATTCAGCGGCTCTTTCAGGGATTTGCCATTCAATGGGCATCCGTAGTCACCGATAAAGCTCGAATCATGGCACCGGATACAATGGTGAATTACGCTGATAAGCTGCCGCGGATAAATATTGCCCATTCATCTGTATCGCGTTGTTTTCACAGCGACGTTTTTGTTTTTCTACTAAGCTTCGCTCTATTGAAATCTGAAATGCGAGGATCTCTGGAACATCAGCACTTGAGGGGGAAATAACTAGCGTAGCTACCAGGGCGGCTGGGCAGCAACTGCTGCGGGCGCCAGCAGGGTTAAGACGCCTTCACGCCTTTCGTGTTACAGCAATGCCAAGGTGATCAAGCACAGCTCCTGTTACATTTCATTAACTTCAGTTTACCGAATGTTTTTTGAGCTGGATTACAGGTTTCCCCAAGTTTTCGCAACTGCTTTTCTGGTTTCTTTTAGAACACCCGTATACAAACAAAACATCTGCAAGCATCCTCATGGGTTGAGAAAGAATGCATTGTTCATTCAGTAAGTACTCCAAGTACTCCAAACAATTTAAAAACAATTGTCATATACAGTTCGAGAAGTTTAAGGGGGTGGTTCCTTGTTCAAAATAAAGGGAAGTTTGTTGTATAAATGTTGGGTCAAGAGTCAAACGTTAGTGAGATATCGTGGTTCAAAGATGGCGGAAAAATTATGTTTTTATTTTGAATCTTAAAAACGAACAGCGATAGAATGATGATACTTTATGGAAGTAGGTAATAAACTGCTCCACATGAGTTGACTTAAATTGCAGAAAAATATAAGTAGTTGAAATGAGATTTTTGTGATGAAAATTTATATTAATATGATTTCAAGTTGCGAATTAATTTTAGCCTGTAGGTCTGCAGCGTATACAGGGTGGTTAAAAAAAATCGAGTAAAATATCGAAATTTAATTCCCAGAGAATGCGAGCATTTTGAGACTATCGATACAATTTATGGCCTCTACGGGCATCAATAACAGCTTGACATCTTCTTTGCATACTACACACGAGGTTGTTGAACATTTCTTGAGGAATTTGGTTCCATAAACGGGGCAGAAACTCTCTCAGATCATTTAAGGATTCTGGGGTAGGTTGATGATTATCTAATCTTCTTTGGAGCATATCCCATGCATGTTCTATGCAATTCAAATCTGGTGAGTGCGGAGGTATTGGTGATTGTGGAATACCAAGCTCCTCGCACGCATTATCGTCTATAAATTGAAAAGTTTCACCAATAGCAGCGTGAAAATTTGGCACAACATTGTCAATGACATGCTCCCTATAGTGTGAGGCGGTCATTTTCCCAGGACAAATGTGTAGATCTGTGCGCTCGTTAAAACATATCCCGGCCCATACCATAACACTACCCCCTCGGAATGGATGGACTTCTTGGACATAGCGACGATTACGGGGTATGCGTGGGATTGTCCATACCCTTATTCTTCGAGAATCTGAAAATCGTCCATATCTGGATTCATCAGTGAAAAGGACACTACGCCATTGATCGTTCCAATTGATATGTTGCCTTGCCCATTCCAGTCTTTGACGCTTATGGTCATGTGTTAATGGAAGTCCTCTTAATGGACGTCTAGAACCTAGATTCACCTCTCTCAAACGTCGTCTGATGGTTTCGATGGAAACCCCATCTTCATTTTGAAGAGTATTACGTAGCATTCTACACGTAGGGTTTCTTCTCGCCGAAACGGTGATGAAACGATCCTGAGCAGGTGTTTTTTTTCGTCGCCCATCAAGCCTTGGTCTTTCCAACACTTAACCTTTCTCCCTGAACGTATTCCAAAGTCGAGATATCACGCTTTGGCTGACTTGGAGCCTTTCCGCTACAACAACCTGAGTTAGGCCACCCTGTAGCATTCCGATTGCCCTATTAGCCTCAGCGTTTGTTAATTTACGTCTTGGCATTTTCAGAAAACTCGTTTCAAATCGAAACCGTTGATAAACTGGCTTCATTTCAAAATAAGAACATTCATGAAGCATATGCAAAGAACCAAACTTCAGAAAAAAGGCGACCAGATTGACGAAATGTCTCATACTGATTTTTATTGGATCGATTCAAGTTGTTATCGAGTTTAAAATGATTTCACAGCGATTTTCTGGAATATTACATACTTTTAAAAACGATTGAATACGATATCCCTAACTCTTGTGGAGCAGTATATTATGAAAACGCACTTTCTCGATATTTTTTATGTTTCTAGAATAAGTGGAGGGGGTTGAAGTAGACTACCCCCTACCCCTATCATCAAACTAAATTTAAAGAAATTTTTACGCAACGACTTGGAAAGAACTAAATTCGGATAGCCTGGTTTGGTTAGAAACTTTTTCATCTTCTGTATTTTTCTCGTAAAATGTACCGATTTGGAATAAAAAATCAGAATGTAAATCATTAGTTGTCGTTCTGAAATAAATTGCCTTTCCTGGCACGTAATGATTTGATTTTTTCATTTCAAAACGGTACATTTTACGAGAAAAAACACACCAGATGGAAAAGTTTCTAACCAAATCAGGCTATCCAAATTTAATTCCATTCAAGCCGTTGCGTAAGTTTTTCTTTAAATTCCATTTTTCCGCCATCTTTGACGTTTGGCTTTCGACCCAACATTTATATAACAAACTACCCTTCATTTTGAACAAGAAATTACCCCTTAGACTTTTCGGTCTTGTTTTCAAACACCCTGTATACCGATATTTTCGTCGGCCTGAACATGACAAGACTCTTTCTCAGATAATATTACGAAAATTCAAGGCCAATCCCAAGGGAAATGGCTACTTTCATTCAGAGGGGCTGAAATGCCTAAAATTGAGCAATTCACAAAACTTGTAGGTATTCCCTAAAGGCTCTGTATTATTCATGCCGTATTCCAACATTCGCAATTAATTGTGGGTGACATTTCAGAAACTATGCAAGTTTGTATTACACTGGCATGTTATATCTATAGCGTTTCAGACAATTTGTTTCATTAATGAAATAGTTTTATTTTCTTAAACAAATGGAGGAGAAACATCAAAGGAAAGGAAATTTAAACTGCAAAATGAATTCTTTCTGAGGAGGCAGTACTTTGCTACTCGATCCACGGGAGTGGGATTGACTGAAACTAAAACACCTAACTATATTACAATATACCGAGACGAAGGGTTAGAAACTTCATAACGATCCAACAATGACAGACAAATTTATGCCAATGAGAGTTCATTTCTTTGTTTACATTAGTCCATTATTCAACGAGCATATTATTCACGCAGATATAGTGAATAAAGGCCTCAATATGTGAGTTGAATATTCAACTTTGTCCACGACTCTTTGAATAATGACAATTTCCATTTCTTCGAACAAACTGCCGGCGTTTCAAATTTAAATGTCATTCAATAGCATTCTCTGCTCAGAAAAAATGGAGTTTTGTGTTCGAATTCTGTAATTGTCAGATTGATGTTCGGATGCCATAATGCTTGATGAAACTGTTGGATTGTGAAAACTTTATTCGATAGGCGTGTAAAAAAAAATTTCGAATTCGAGCGAAAGAGTGTGATAGCTCTATATTTGGTAGAAAAATCACATTCAGAGATTGTTCTCAACTCAAACAGCTGAGAGAACAGAATAGAACGAAATTGAAATAGATTTGGTTGAGGGTTTTGGAGGTCAAGAGCTCCAAAAATGACTACGTAGATCCATAGGATTTCATCATTCTTTATAGAAACTGATACCGGTAAACGACAAATATGCTCATCTATATCTATATATCTATACAGGGTGTTTCACCATAAACTGGACAAACATATATAGCCGTGTAGATGACACCGGGAAAGTCATTTTTGCCTTATGACATATACCCCGTTTTCGACGCATAAGCGAGATACAGGGTGTTCAATGTAAACTTCGAGCAATATTCTGATGACTGTTGTGAGTTACGCGTGATATTTGAAATAACAGTTTCTAGTCACATCCTAGTATTTTTGAGGGCTCAATTGAATTGTGGTGTAGAATTTTGCGAAAAAAATTCAATATGGCGGAAAACCTGCAAAGTTGGAATTTTTTTTCTCGGTCGCTAATTTGAAAAGCGTAATCTCAACGTACTCTATTTTCTAAGATTTTCCTTAAAAAAAATTTTTCAAAATTCGAACTCAACTTTTTTTTTACATGTCTTCAGTGAAAAAAAAATTTCCGCCAAAATTTTTGGAAATTTTCATGGTTAAACTATCTTTAATTCTGAATACTTGGGTGAAAACAGAATGAAAAAATATCAATTGGATTTCTTTTTGTAGCCTTCCGAAGATTACGCTCGTTGTACTTTCTTAATTTTCATTTGAGAAACTGGAGGCCGTACGAAGGTCAAAATTGTGCTGATGGGCTGCCAGAATGATCTGGATAAAAATATAAAATTATAAACCAAAAACGAGTACATCAAAAGATATGGCAGGTTGAAGTGTTGAAGATGAAACCGCCGCTTGAAACAAATTTCTACCCGGGCGAAGCTGGGACGGCCTGCTTGTTGTGGATAATCTTCAAAATTTTCCTACTATTGACATCCTAATAGTAACGCAGTCATTATTTATTCGGAATTAACCAAATGATTTCAATATCCAATGACCTTTTTTAATTAAAGCCTCCATTCCGTTTACGGTACAAGCGCATAACTGCGATTACACAAAATATTCTAAGCTAATTAAAATAATGATAACGACTTGACGCTGCATTGTCTGCGATTAAAGTTTGATCTCAAAATTAATCTCTAAAGTTGACTCATATACCTAAAACGTCATTAAGCTTAGCCCTAAAAGAGATAACCATAGTTGTTAACTCGAGTTTTGATAATTAATAAAGGGACAAACTCAAACAATGGCTAATACTTCAGCCATTAGATGAAATCAGTTCAGATATGTGTTGGTCCCGGTAATTAGGTTTTGCTTCCACTTTTAGTTAATTTGCTGCGAGCGTATCGAAAATTCGGCAAACAAGTTGAAGGGTCGAAAATTGAGGAGGGAAAGTATATTAATTTATTTTATGTGGAATTTATTTTGCTTCAGGGTGATTTCAGTCAAAAATTGTTTGTTGATTTAGTTGCAGCGTCACACAATCAGGTGAAATATCTGACCCTTATTCCATTATACGTCAGGGGTGTTATTTATGATATGAATAATTATAATAATAATGATATTCTGGATTCGACATGAAACAACATGAGTATTTTCACAGTACAATCATCCAAACATTCAAGGATGAGAAAAGGGATATTTCAATTATTATTCAGGAATTCCTCACTCAAATCGAAAGAGATTCAGTAAAAAAGATGTATTCTTATCTCATACCTATAACTAAACAAATTTCTAATTTAATCAGTGACAACACTAGTAGATCCCCCAGATCTAACTATTTAGTAGTTATCCTTATCGGTAGATCTCTGTAATCGGGTGATTTTTTGGGCGCAATGTCAAAGTTTGATCAATTTTCCTGAAGAAATGGGAAGATAATGGAGCATATGAATACCAAGCTATTTTGCATCGACCTTTCTTCTTTCGATCCGTATATTTACATCACGGCCAGGATATCTGTGAAAAAAGTTTTATCGAGTTTTAAATTGCCCTTTTCGCCGGATTTTTTCGCTATTTTCGTGAATTTTTAAAAATAGTTCTACATGGCCTACAGAATCGAAATTTCATCCACGCATAAATGGATTATACCTCTTTTCGACAGTATAAAAATTTTTTAATCGTACCACCAAATAGAGAAGTATTCATTTTGTGGAATACGATTTCCTCCTCCAGGCACGTAGCCAGGATTTTCTTTCGGTTGGGGGGGGGGGGGTTGCAATAAGAAAACATAGCAAATGTTGTGAAATATACAGGCAGTTTTTTATTTTTGCTCCCCCCCCCCTAGCTACGTGTCTGTCCTCGTAGATCTATGTTCAGCGGAACTGACGCATTCACCATTTTGTAACTCTCACAAGTAGCGAATATAAAATTTCATCGCTCATTTGATGAACGGAGTGTTCTGAATTGAATACTTTTAATCATTCAACACCATTTCTGGCTCGATATTTTTTATGATTACACATACTTGTTTCTATAATTCTAGTCCAGTAAACCAAAGATAAGATAAGTTTCGAATCAACTCAGGTTATATCCTGAGATCAAAATAAAGTTTTCCTTGATATAATCGCAGTAAAACAATCCTGCCAACGCTTATATGAAAATACCGACAATGACAATTGACACTGCTGCCAACATGAGAACTGCGATATTATCACTGTTGAGCCAGTTCGAAAGCTATTCACAATTTAAACTCGGATTAGGATCGCTGGTAGCAACTCTGCAAGAGGGTCCCCATCCTATTGAATATTCAAGAAAATTAGCACTTCCTAACTCGAACTGTTGCGGGCGAGGTTGACAATTACAGCTGGCTAATTAAAATAATGAATTGATATTAGCATTTTCAGTTACTTTCACGGGTGATTTGCGATTCGATTTGGGCAATCAATGACGAAAATTGAATCGAAATAATTGCATTTGGAATTTACCAGTCCTTATCGGCTTAGATGAATTATTCAACAACACACTGCTCTTATTAGCTGGGAACCAGGAAAATTGTATAATTTTTTTTCGGCAACCGTCCGGGATGTACCCACTTCCCGGACGCTTTTTCTTTGAGAAAGTAGCATTTCCCGGCCTAGTCCGGAAAGTACGTACTTTCCGGACTAGGCCGGAAAATATCACGTCCTTTTATGATCATCACAATAGCAACGAAATAACGGATGACAGGTCTGTTTCGACAATTCAAATAAAAATCAAAATGTATAAAAAAGAAATGTGTCGTCTCATTGATTTGTAATCCTACACGGTTGCCGAAAAAATATGGTACGCAACACGCCCGAAAATAGTTTTTTTGGACTCGCAGACTTCGCAGAATCTTGTCTATTCGTCCAAAAAAACCCTATTTTCCGGACTTGTTACGTAAATTACTATTTCAATGAAGTTATAAATGAATTATTCAATAAATTGGGAGCAGCATCTCTGTGAATCAGTTCACTATTTTCAATAATGATTAGTTAGAAATAATCATTGATTTAATCAGTTTCTCATTTTTAGCGTGTTTTCAGAACATTCACTATTCTTATCGCCATTCTTGAGAATATCCTGACCTTGTGGTATAATTAAGTTGTTACAACCCCTTTCGTTTGAGAGTTCCTTTGCAAGCAAGGCAGGTGGGATTCGATTGCATCGTTTGTTTCGTATTCAAACAGCTTTCTCATTATTGAAATCTCCTCTATCAGATTCTACCGTATTTTCGAATTTCAAAATGACTCAAACGCCTCAGTCTTTTTCTTGAGCCAATACAATTGACTCAGTATTTGAATCCTCACATTTCATTACGCTGAGTTGTATCGTGATCTATATTGGTACGAGGATATATTGAAAAATTCTTAGCCTACCCACTATAGAACCAAACAAAATTTCAATGTCAAAATATTTTATTACTCAACATATTCTCCTCTTAATTGGATACATTTATAACAGCGAACCTGCAACGTCTCTAGAACTTTCAAAAAAATGTTTCTTCTTGCTACCCCCTCGTTGGAAGAAAATTTACGACCTTTTAAACTTTTTTTCAGTTGAGGAAAGAGATCATAGTCGAACGGAGCCATATCTGGTGAATAAGGGGGACGTTCTAGTAATTCTTACACTAAATCAAAATTTTTTTGCATGGCAACATGAGACTTGTGTACTGGGGCGTTGTCCTGTAAAAACAAAACGCCTTCGGATAGCTTTCCGCGTCTATTCTCTTTAATTTTTTCCGGTAGAGTGGTCAGTAATGTCGAATAGTAATCTCCAGTTATTGTTCTACCCTTATTCAAAAAATCAATCATGATTACTCCATGGCAATCCCAAAGAACTGAAACAAGAACTTTTTCAGCAGGTTTTTGGACACGAAACTTCTTAGGTCGTAAGCCGGCCATAGACATCGTTATTTTTCATCCGTTTATAACGCCGCGATACGAACCGTCCCGGCAAAAGCGCCAAAAACCGATGTGTATGGCGAAAAACCGTCGGTACGAATCGTCGGTACAAATATCTGCCGATGCTTGATTTTTGTCACGACGGTTCATCGGTTGTCGTGCCATACCGACTGTGTGTGGGGATTTCGTCGAGAATCGGCGGTTATTTTCCATTAGCGTAGTACAAGTCGCGTCTTCTCCACAAGTGCGTCTACTTCTGCTGTTTCTTAATCACTTCTTCTATCACTATTTTTGACCGGGATGGATCAGAAGACGGCGAATAAACAATTAATTGTGGATTTCATCCATTTGGACAGGTTGCATCCTTGTCTATGGCGAATTAAATCAGCAGAATACAGGAATAGAAACAAGAAGAGGGAAGGTTATGTAATATTATTGAAAAAATATCATGAATTGGAAGGAAGGCGCTGATATTAAAACAGTGAAGAATAAATTTGATTCTTTTTTATTCAGCACCGAAACCGCGGCCGCCACTGCTAAGAGATGTTTCCTCTTCATGACGTGCTTAATCGTGAACGACAGTAAAATAACGGGAAGAATTTACCGAAGTGTGTGGGCAAAACAGTTCTGCGATATGACTCGGCGGTTCGAATCGCGGCGAGGAAAACGGATGAAAAATAACGATGTCTATGGCCGGCTTAGAGAACATTCCATCGATTGTTGCTTTGTTTCTGGATCGTTGAAATGTATCCAAGTCTCATCCATAGTAACAATTCGGTTTAAGAAGTCTACATCGTTTTCAAATCGAGCACAGATCGAACGCGATGCTTCTACCCTTTCTACGCTTTTGGTCAACATTCAAACATTTGGGGATCCATTTTGCAGAAATTTTTCTCATGTCCAAATTGACGTGAACTATGATGAACGCGTTCGTATGAAATCTTCAGTGCTTCAGATATCCGTTTTAGCCCAATTCGACGGTCTGATAAAATCATGTCATAAACTGCATCGATATTTTCGGGGGCTGACACAGAAACTGGCCTTCCCGATCGGTCATCATCTTCAATGGAAAATTCACCTCTTTTGAAGCATACAGTAGTCCAATTTTTCACGGTCGCATAAGAAGGACATTGATCACCAAGGGTATTAAGCATATCTTCGTAAATCTGCTTACCTCTTAACACTTTTAAATATCTACAGGTACTTGATGATGGCTCGATACTCCAATTATTCGATTTTTACAATTTCGGTCGACATCTTTTTTTTATTTATTGCGTAACTCTGGTTTACTTTTTCGACGTCGAAGTCTACACTGACACTTCTAATAAGTTATTGTTCGTTGATATGGTATCGGAATATTTTGTTTATGCATGGAACTGATCTAGGCTAACTAGATCAATACATCCTCGTAGCTTTTATTTCACACAACTTTTCCTTTCAGAACCGTTGCCACCAGTATCAGAACGCTATATCAAGACTGAACCAAGAAGTTGAAACTCTCCGACATCAACTGGAACAAGTAGGATATGAACACGACCCTGAAAGCTTACTAGAAGCCCATACTGCAGCGTTACAACGGCACGCTGAAGAATCTCGAAAACAGTACGAAAAATGTTTGGACGACGTAGCTAACCAAGTGGTCAAGGCACTTCTTGCACAGAAGGTAAAATATCCACCAATTTCACTCGAAAAATAATTCTTAACATTATTTATTTCCAGAACCTACGAGAAGAAGTAGGTACTTTAAATAACAGAATCCAAGAACTGGAGAACCAGAATAGAGCACTCACATCGATGTTGGTCCACCAGTTGAAGAGCGACAGCTTCGAGTCGAATTGTAGCTTACAGCTTGCTCTTCAAGACAACAACAGTTCCTCTGACAATTCACCTATAAACATCGTCAACACTATTCCAATAAAACACTATAATTCCTTCAATTCCACTGTTCTAGACGATAGTCCCAGTGAAAACATTGACGTGAAACCGAGCGATAAGCATACGTGTATCTATGCGAAGAACTTAGGTGAGTTTTGAGTGTTGTGATGTGTTACAAGTGTATTAGTTAATTTTGATGTCATCGTGAAGCTCAAAAATTGAGTATTTTGCATGTTTTCCGTCTTGCCCGTCAGTTTTTGATGTCAAATAAGTCACGATCATTTTTCCAGATACTAAATTTTCACTAGAAGATAAAAAGAGACATCAAGTTCTCACGAAGCTGTGGACGGAGCTTAAGGGTGCGGAAGTAACGCCTAAAAAACTTCTGGAAGCTTTAAGCGCTGTTGATTCCGCCCTTTGGGTGCCTCCTCAAAGGCCCATGTCCCTAAATTTGCAATTACCCATTATTGCATCATCGAAGTACAGAAGAGCCAGACCAATTTTAGGTAAATCTGTGATATGAAAAAATTGACTAGTGCACTTGACAACTCATCAAGAATGAACGAAGATACGTCAATGGCAAAATTTCAATCTTGAACTCAAACCTCTTCTGAGGTTTTCAATGCTCCTTTTTGTTCTTGACTATCGAGATTCTGCTGGCACTCCTCTAGTTTTCAAAATGGTGAGTTCACTAGTGATATTCTTGTTGTCTTTGTTCACAGCACAGTCAAGTTCAAAGAGTGAGGAAGAAACAACTGGCAACGAGTCACCAGAGAGCGGAAATAGGGATGAGGGATACTCAACTATGTCTTCAGATGTTCAAACAGATGTGACAAGGAGCTCTAATGATGGACCTTCACATAATGGTAGCGGGAGGGGCTTAGAGGATTTGAAAGAGGCATCTGACGAAACAGCAGAATCGTCTGAAACCAGATTATTGGTTACCGACAGTAAAGATCCGGATATTCTGTACATACCCTTGAACTTGCTGAACTTGAAGTCAAGGTTGGTATCAACTTTATTGTTGTAGGATCTTATGCATCAGTCAGCATAAGAATTTTTATGTGTTTATCCGCTCAAGAATCTCGTTACTATTATTTAAAGATTGTGAACAAATTTCAATTGAACGTTCTGAACAGAGACTTCTTTCCATGGGAAAATCATGAATACTAAAATAATCTTATATTTGTTTAGGAACAGTTTCCCCCCTGGTAGAGACATGCTACCATTCCAGCACATCATGAGGAGTTTCTCAGATTCCCATCTCTGCATCAAAATAACAACAGCTCCTAGTCCCTGCTATACATTCAGTTCACCAATATCGAGTAGCCCATCAATATTTCTAGTAGACTTTACAGATAGAAAGAAGAACGCCTTAAGGAGAGCAAGAGGAACGAGTACACTCTGGGGTGAGATGGTCCTTTCACTCCTTAGAAAACTTAGAAATGCGAAATAGATAATTTCATTTTGAAGAACATTACGGTGTTACTTACATGGTAGTATTTTCCGTTGCAGGTAATAGTAATATAGAAACTTTCGACGAAAAATCATCCCAAGTATCATGGTCAAGTGCTGTAGACGATAGGTTGGAGTGTGCATCTTGGGATACGGAATATATTCAACATTGGTTGAGGTTAGATGAGACGAGAACTGCTCTTCAACAACATAGGGATCTTTTCGAATTGGAGTATGACAGAACAGAATTGGAGGATTGGAGTTTGAGCCTGTCCAACGATGATCTTAGGGATTCTTGGAAAAAATCAGGTATATAATAAAAATTCAATATTGTTCATTGGTATTCACACGATTTCTTCTCTAGAAGCAACAACTCCTGGACAAATCTCCATATCAACCCTACCAAGCATACAAGAGAACAATGCTCTGGAACTAGAGGAGGACTCTAATGAATGCTTGTGGAATAATTCAAGCTATATGATGGACAGGGAAGGAAGAGAACTTGTGACATTTCTCATGGATACATCTCATTCTCAACATGGAAACTCATGGCCTTATGCTTTAGCTAGCCCGCTAAATCCTCAAGCTTCTCCTGACAATAGCTGGTCTAGCGGAGGATCTGACTGCCACTCATACGAACCTGAGACATGTTCAAAGAGATCTTCAGCTGCCTTAAGTGGTTGCAGTGATGATACAGGGGAGATTCCAGTCATTGGAACTGATTTTACTAGAGATTTTTATAGGTTTGTACGATCTGTATGATCATTGAGTGTTTATCTTTAGATCTTTAGAATTTTATGGTCAACTTCGTGTTTAAAATTGGTTTGTGTTCTTTCAGACTGGTCAAATTCGAGAGTACGAAAAGCCTTGCGTCTACGTCTTCCAGAAGTGTTCAAGGTGAGAACACTGACCGCGAAATGACTCTCCAGAACGTTCTTACTTTCCTAGCCGAACAACAAAAATACGTTCACTCCAAAGAAAAAGATTCCCGTCCATGCTCTGCAAATGAAATAATAACCAAAGATTTTGTTGATGGTCCAGTATTAGCTTCCGATGATTCCAAGAATAGCGAGAGTCACCTTAAGAATGAGTTTAGAGACGAAAACTATGTCACTCTAAAACAGCTTTGCGAGGAAGCTTCAATGAACGAACAGAATCTGAAGGAAAAACGGGAAAATGAGGAAATACTGCTGGACTTCAAACAAACCATTGCATATGCCCATGAAGTCTGCCTTGTTACGCCCATTGACGTCGAAAGTGAGAACTGTTCAAACATTTGTGATCAACCTGTAGATATTTGTAGTGTAAACATAGAGCTTACTTCCGACTATCCAAATGATGATTCCATGAATGAGAGTGATACAAAATTAAACCAAGACAATAATAAGATAAATGAATCATTGGAAAGTGATTTGACCAAATCTAGTGATACTACATCAAGTGATATATCTGTAAATAATGGCAGTGAATCTTTAACTTCAAGTGTCAGTACTCCGGAAACCATCATTTCAAAAATACCGCGTAGAAAGTTAACATCTTCAAAACTACCGGTCAGCCCTTCTAAGACTGTTTACACTAATAATGAAACTAAGATACCAAAGATAAAAGTACCGCATAAATCGCCAAAATTCAAACCTTCGCCTCAAAAACAAAAAATCGTTCATGTTCAACCTAAACCTCCAACCACGCACGTGATAACTTCAGAAAGACTCCCACAAAGTTCTGCAGGAACCATCAGCAACATCATCAATGGTCCACCACACAGAGCTGTTAGTTTTCACGAAAGAGCTACGTCGAAGGACGTCATTGACGAACTCAATAGGATGATCAAAAATGGGGAAGAAACTGTTATTCAACAGGAGCAAGTAGAAACAGCTACGAATATTAGGTTAGATCAGAGTTGCAAACCAACAGGATGGGTACATGTTGAGAGGGACATTGATTTGACAGATCCAAAGGTACGTTGATAGTTTTGTTGAGTCTTTGGTATCAAACTAAGAACCGAACAAAAGCATTGAAAAATAAAATATTGGCTTGAAACTGAAATGTAACAAGCATTAACAAACGTGGTAAATTATTCTTCTTTCTTCTTTGCACCAGTTTCACCGTTAACCGTTTGCAATCCCCGAAAGCGGAGAAATCTGGCACCATGGTTAATTATTGAGAATTCAAGCTAGGCGTTTTGATGGCTGGAATGTTGATTTAGTCTCATATAATCTCTTTAACAAACAATGCCATGTTTTCAAAGGTTATTATTTGTTTTCTAATTTTTTTCATAGTGACAAGTTTTCATATTCTGAAGGAACTGAAATGTAAACAACAAATGATCTATGTTAACAGCAGCTGATCTATGTGAACAGCAGCTGATCTATGTAAACAACAGCTGATCTATGTAAACAACACTTTTTCTCTGACAAGATAACCTTTAATACAATAACACCACATTCAAAAGCCGCCATCCTGTCGCTACAATCGTGCTCTTTGTTTAATTTAAAATCCCAATAGACTGTCGACTTTAAAAGTGGTGCTTAGGTAGAGTTTGTATCAAATGAATGAATATATCAGTGACATAAGTTTCATTTATTCTGGTATGATACTGAACCCTATACTTTCAAATGTTGATATTGATACTCCAGGATTTTGTGAAACCACTCAGAAGCCCAGAATAAGGAGGAATCAGGTATAGTTAGGCTTTTAATTACTGTCTCCTTAGGCCAACTCAGGCACAGCAAATTTAATTTCGTACCCAACAGTGAATGGTGACGAATACTCTAGTAAGAAATATAGTCTCGACTGGGGCTTCAGGTACCTTCATCAAGTTTTATTAGTCTTGAAAAAGGAACCATCGATTCCGAAACGTCGACGAAGTTATAAATTTGTTTTAATTAGTCCAATTCCCTATGATACCCTTGAATTATGTTTAGGTATTTCTTTATTTGTATGGATGAAAAATTCAACAGTTGTAATCAAATTCTTCCAGGCAAGAGCGAATCTCTTGGATGTTATGATGGCTTCAGTTTCAAGTGATTCATCACCGACTTCATCTTGTGGTGAAAGTGTTACAAGCGAAACCACTGAAGATCCTCCTGACTATGGGCATCTGCATAGAATACACCGATATCACAGGCAGAAAAAAGGTATGTTAATCACGAGTTCATTCATGATTGCAAATAATTTTTCATAAAAGAAGGAAATTTGAATTTCACTTCCTCCCATTCTATCATTCATTTTGAAAATAACTTTTGAGGGTATTGAAATCTGCAATACTAGTAAAATCAAATTTCTTTTAATTCATTATCATGTTGCACCACAAAATGGTACTCTTTCTTTTCATAATGTAGTAGAACACATTTGAAAGAGCACTGAATCATTTAGTTTTCAAAATTAGTTATCAATTTATAGAAATTTCTCGAACATTCTACAGCAACGTTCAGCTGTCCAAAAATGAGCTTGAGTTTGTTTATTTACACTTTCCTATCCTCTTCTTGTGGCATCTTATTAGATGGAGCTCTAAATGTCTGTCTTTTAAATCCATTTTTTGTTGGTGCAAATATTACTATCTTCAAAGTTTGTTTACTGATTGTTTTCACTTCTGCACAATTTGATGTTGATTGAAAGTTTCAAAGTATGTTTTTTGTCTCACATACTACATTGTATTTGAAATGAAGACTTATTATCTCAACATTTTTTATGCGGTTCATCGAAAAAATAAGCTATCTCTTCGGATAGGCAACTGGAGTCAATACGCTTCACACGAATGATACCACGTGATTTTATTATAACTCATTAGAGTATCTCCTCAGCAGAGTACTTAAGAAAGGAAGAATTACGTGTGCAGGTAAAAAATTACGTAAAACATCGTTGATTAACTAAACCCCCATAGAATACTCCACTTTCGTTAATGTAGACAAATCAATGTGTACAGTGTAATGGTCTAGTTGAATACTTGTTGGAACAACGTTTGTATCTGATTGATTTTGTTCTGCTGAGCTGGTATGATTTTGTTAAATCAATACCACATCTGTATGTTTCACTTGGAAATCTTCATTTCAAATCAACAGCTTCAATATTTGTTATGTGACCTAATCACCATGAACAAACGCTTTGCTTGCTTTCTTGCTCACCTTTGATCAGTAAACAAGCTCTCCTAAAAGACTTGGCTGAGCGATCTGTAAAATGTTGGGGATTTCAAGCTTCTGCATCGGCACCCTGCACTCCAATCACCGAGACGGCAGTCTGAATCCAATCTTCTTGCAGCCAACGCAATCAGACCAGAGATGGCGGTAGTGAGAGCCTCGCAAGCCGCATCTCGGCCAACTATCATTGGCCGAACGGACTTTTTCGTTAGGTACGGGGAGAAAGAAAGAGAGGCTGTCGCCAGTTTTGATTTTCTGGATAATTTAAGCACTAGTGGGAGCTCTGTGAGTTGTTCATTAGAGGAACAATTCGATGACGACATTAAAAGCAATGGAGATATTTTGATGCAGTTTCGAATTACACAAGTTTAACGGCATTCAAAGTAACTTTGGACATCTGATGAATGGACTTAATAGATGAAGAAATTCCTTATCTGTCATTGATGAAACCTATCTAGAATTTTTTGCCAATTTGATTACAATTGTTTCAATTTTTCATTTAAAATTGTCATATCCTCATTACTTAAGGGTGGAATTATATTTATGATTTCCATATATTCAATTCTTTCCAGATTTCATACAATATAAAACTTCGACAATTTCATTTTGAAAAAATCTTTGAGGAGCATTCCGTCGTGAAAGATTTTTTTATTGTCAATATTTCCATTAACACACTCGCAATGAAATTCCGTTTTCAAATATGAATACCTGCATATAATATTTCAATTTCCTGAAGAATATTTTGCGAAGTATTTCAAATCACTCTTAGCATTGAAAATTAGTATTGTTTTGTTTAGCGATTTATTTATTGTCCATATGTACATTTTTATGTTTAGCTCCATCTTATTTATTATTAAATTCTATTGATATCAGACAAATAAAATATAACATATATTATTAGAACGAGCTTAGTGTTTAAGGCTGTAAATATATATTATTTTTATTAAGATTTTTCCCAATTTTTGGGATACATTTTTATCTGAATAACTCAAACGAATTAAGTGTAGTACATATTATTTGTACTTTGTGATATATTGTAAATTTTGAAAGGAAAGATCTTGATGTGTTTGTTGTACCTTGAAATTTTACTGGTGATGTTTGTGCGAAATATTGGGTCTAAATAAATTTATGTCAGATTGGATCATTTTTGAATTTACAGGATGGACTCGTTTCTTGAATTATAGAACTAGAATTCAATGTTATATGGATTATTTGTTTCTAAACACAACTCTGTGTCAGTGTATTAGTCAATCCCTTTGTTGACTGCCCGAAACCTCCAAATTCATAGCCCAGACATGAGTCGAGTCAACACCTGATTTCTTTGAAGAGTAATAAACTTTGTTTATTGAATGAATCTTTTTATCACCGTCACAGTAAAACTAAATAGAAAACATCATATAGGATGTATATGTGTGTAGAATGTATTTTTATATAGGTACTCATATAACTAGTACAAATATAGGTTATTTATGATGAATATACACAGGCTGATTTGTGGTTGTTTTTAGAATCGAGGAGGACTGTATGCATTAATTGTTTCTGAAAATGACTATTAAATACAAAATAAACTAATTCGAGTTTTGATTATTTCAAAAACTTTATTTCCGTCAACGAATACATGTTGTGTGTTTTTGAAAATAAAATACTAAAATCAGTACAAAAATATACATAAAAATAATTAGCACCTAACACTTTCACTTCATTCAGACAATTCTGTAAACTATTATGTTTTCATTATAATGATGATAATAACAGATATATTGTGATGTTTTCAATATTGAAGTGGTGATTACACTCAGATCGATAATAAACATTTTTATTATAGATCTGAGGTACGACCACCATGATTGTTGATCTGAAATCTCATTAAATTCATGACTTGTGGGTTTATACATCATTCATTTAAAACAAAAAGCAAACCAACAGAATTGATAATAATTATAAATTTGTGGGTTAGTTTCTGTAATGAAATGAACTGAGACAAAATTATCAAATGAGTAGTAATTCAGTATGTCCAACAGATGAACAAGAACAAATGCATGTAAACAAGTAATAAGGATGTTGAAGGTGGCCATAGTTTAGTATCACAAGTACTACAAATTGAATCAAGATATTTGATCTTGTCTCTCCCATGAATACTCAATAACAAAAATTCAAAATTCTGAATGTTGTCCTACATTTTTCTGTCATCTAGATTCTCTGAATCTCCTCAATTGCTCATACCACTCTTTGAACTTATCCCAAAACATCAAGGATAGTACAGAATGAGGTCCTAGCCTGAAATACATTGGTCCTATTCCTTTATAGAATGCTGATATTCCTTCTGTTCTATAAATCTTATGAACACAGTTTAAATAATTAGAATACAATACTCCTCGTCCTGATTGATCAACCGCTGAAAATCAATTGAAAGACTGAGTTATGAAAAGAAAACAGGAATGGAGTAACAAGCAAACTTACGTTGATTATACAGCCTAGTTAATACCAAATCGAATGGTGTCACCAAAACACTTATAGCAACGCCTCCAATCATACTTGCTATAAAGGAGGTGAGTATTTTTCTGTCCTTTAGATACTCTGTTTCGCTCAAGTACCTTTTTGTATAAGTGAACGATGTTAACTGGGATACAGAAGCTACGAAAGCTCTTGGAAATACTGCTACTCCACCTCTAAAGAATCCTCTTATCTGCAAATTTTAGTTTATTCTGAACTATGCCAAATATTCGAGTTGATTAGAAAAAAAATGTTTGAAGGTGCATTGCAACACAATATAATATATTAATTAGTAGCTAATCAGGTTTTTTTAGTGCTTACATATCTCAACTGAATCACTAACATAAAAACACCTAAACACTGGCTCGAATTCAGGAGCTTTTGAGATCTTGTTCATCCACCTTTTAGGTAGATTCGCATTCAAGAACAAAAAACGACAGTATTTGTCAAATAAATCGTCAAGACAAAACATGAAATAGACGAAAAAAAAATCAAAGCTTCATCAAAATTAAGAAGGGAGATCCAGTTCAAACTTATATCTCACAAAAGAAGCTAACAGAAATTTGTGTAATTTTTCATTCAAAAAATATGAATAATATAAATATGAATATCTTGAACACTGAAAATATGATTCACTCATTCCAAGTAGCCAAAATTTATTCAATAACTTTTCTCACCCCATATTCTTTCAAGATATCTCGTAAGGCATAAAATGAACCCTTGTGTTGGTGTTGGTAACCTACAGCAATAGATTTTGCTGCTTGGGACTGTAAATGGGTTTTCACCATAAAAAAGGGGTTCGACAAGTAATGTCCTATCACCCCACCCATTCCACTAATGAGAACATTTTTGTATAAAACTAAGTTACCTTTTTCATCTTTCAAATATCCATTGATGTCAGCATAATGGTATGTACCTGCAATTTAAAATCTACACTAATGTTAGAAAATAAAAGAAAAACTATAAGGTACCAAATCTGAATCCATTCATTATAAATTGCACCCAAAGTGCTGGTACTAATCCTTTCTGGAGTGAAGCAATACCTTCATTTTTCACAATGACATAACTAGCATGAATGATATTTTTATAATGTACCGCATGTTGTCCTTTCTTCTGTAATTCTCCTTGTAATTGCATTCTAATTTTTAAAACTTCTAAAGGATTTGTCAATATTCCTGCAGATGCTGCAGCTAGTCCTCCAATTAAAATTTCCATTGGAATTGGATTATTATAATGCTTAAATCTGAAACTTATGGGGTGCACCTGATGATAACAAACTGTTCTTCCTTGGACTGAGATCAATAGTTTATGTCACTTGGTCTTCAAATGCAGTGATATTCTAATTTCTCCATCTAAATCTGAAAATAGTTCTTTCTTGGTATATTTGATTCATGAATAATTATAAATATATATAATATAAATAATTATATTTACCTAATCTAACCATAACTGGGAACAAAATTCTGACCAACAAAGAACTAGTCAACTCTATACCCTTTTGGAAACAGTAATATCAAGGTAATGAGTTAGTATAATCTAAGACTCTCTGGTATAATACAGTAATATTGCTCAATCATACCACCAAATTGTGAAATGCTGAATTGAAAAATGTTACTGTAAATGGCATGATCTCTTTATAATTTTGTCAGAAAATGAGAAAACGCATGTATAAAGTAGTGCCTATCAAAGGGATTCTCTAGAGGGATACCGGGTCTAAAACAAAATTAATCATTAATCATTACTTAACTTTTGAAGTCAAGGTTGAATTTTGACACATATCATATGTTTGACCATGTGCGACTTGACAGCTATTTGATTTTAGGTTATGTTTGTAAACTTGTCAAAGTTACAAGTTGAGGTCGTGTGTAGACTAGTGACGTGAAATTGTTCAAAAAATTGTTGAAGTGATGTCCGTATCAAATGGATTTTTACCATCAGAAGACAGCTCTACTGTTTTCACCGAATTGAAGGAAACATTTCCTTCGTATGATACAGAAAAATTGAAAACTATTGAATTGATGGAAGGTTCCCAGGGAGTAGTGAGAGTAATAGGTGAAAGTTGAATTCATTTTTGTCACCTTTCAAATTTTCAATGAAAACTGAATTCATGTATTTTCAGAACGTTTTGGAAAAGTATTTGCTCCTGTTGTCTTCGACATGAATAGGAATATTGACGTAAGTATTAAATCCCAAATGTTGTAAGTACTGTTCTATGAGATTTACAGAAAATAATTGCCAAGTACAAAACAGATATAAAAAATTTTGAGTATATAGAAGATATGGTGCTAGCAGAAAAGCAAGGTGATGGTATGCTTGTTACTGATGCTTTACAATGGTTGAGACGGTAAGAATAAAATTCTCATAGGATTCAATTCACACGAATCTATTTGTTTCAAGTGCTCTACATTTCATAGCAAGGTTATTTCATCATGTTCTGGATAACCATGACAATGGATCTATCACTTCAGATTTAACCCCGATGCTTAAAAGAGCATATTCTGAAACTTTAGAAGCGTACCATGGATGGTTGGGTACACAATTATTCAATGTTAGTATACAAATAATTCAACATCCATGATATTACTTTGTGAACCCCTACAGAACAGAAATAAGGTATTGAATTTTTTGCAGGTGATGTCAAGATTTGCCCCAACAATTCACTGCCTTTACTACACACTTGCTTTGGATAAACATAATAAGGTAGAACATGTTATCAGGGATATGAGAGTTTTAACTGATAAAATTGATGGCTGTGTAGAAAAACTTAAAAAATTCTATGAGGATAATAATCTTGAAACTCACTATAGAGCATGATCTTGAATATGGTGGCTTTGTACTGTACTGTTTTGCGTTATGAATTATAAGGCATTTTATAAATTTTTGACTAATATTTTGAGTTGTTATAAGTTTTATAGTTTTTTAATAAATGTTATTAATTGTAATTTATTGGGTTTATTAATTGAAGTTTATCAATATTGAATTCCCATTCCTTGCTGACTAATAATTATTCCTAATTCCTAGTGTTGAAATGATAATTATAAGTACCTATACCTACCTAATCATGTTTGTCATTGAAGATGATCAAAAAAAACTGTTGAATTGAAATATTCATTTATAATTGATGGGAATTTCTCAGTTCTGCTCAATATATTCAATGAATTAATTACACTCTACTTATTGTTCCATTTTTTTGAATCTCAAAGTGAAAAAATACAAAATTATCTAAAAATATTTAATTTATGGAGTTATTAAATCTACAATTATCTTATAGGGAGCTAATAAATAAGGGGACATAATCTTTCAGTCCACATTCCAGTTTTCTCTGCATTTGTTATTTGCATCTCTTTTACTTCCAGGTGGACATCTTTCAGGAAAATTAAACAGGGTTAGGGTCCTGGCATCTGCTTCTGTACATTCAACTATCAAAGTGTCTGGATTTATTTTCAAAATAGCAGCAGTACCATTAATTTTTCCACAGGGTCCATCAGACTTTTCCAATTCGAAACATTTTCCACTATACCTGCAATGAAAAAAATAGAGGTGTGAAGGCATGTCTATAAATCAAAAGAAAATCAAGGAGGTCGATGAAGGATTTGCCTCGCTGTAGCCGGCTATCAACGTCTTTTTTTTTAGTTAAAGGGGGATTTCGAATATTCAAAATGCATTAAAATGGGCAGGGGCCAAAAACAAAACAAAAATTGATGAAAAACACCCCTCAGTTTTCGTCGAAGAAAAATACCTTAGTTCTTTTCACATTAATCTATTGATACCCCTCCCATCATTCATTTCACTCAAATACATCTACGCCGATTCCCTGTCCCATTTTTTGGGTCACCCTGTCTATATTCACTCCTCCTTTGATGCGGCACTTGAAATATTCAAAAACATTTTCTTACCTCACAAAACTATCTGAACATGGATTCCTCACACATTGCACTTTTCTGTTTTTCACAACTAGGTGCTGTCCTTCAGAACAAGGACCCCTCATATAAGCCATATAACATTGATCCGATGGTTTATGGTAAACGAATCCTGAAAATGATAAGAATCCTTTATTTAGTGTAGGTATTTCAGAATTTAAATTTTTAGACTTATAAAATGAATAATATGCTCTGATTTGTATTAGCGAATGTATGTTTGAGTACTAACTTGGTCCACAATCACAGAACCAGGGTTCTCCTGGATAGTAAAACTGATTGCCTGGGCATTTTTCTTGATTGATGACAGGTTTTGGTTTTTCAGTCATTCTTCTCTGCAACGTTACAACATAAAATACTGGTTTCTTACTCCTTAAGAATATAAAGTGGCTTGCAAATGCAATCAAGGTTGTTGGAATTTTTCCATCACTTCAAGATTTCTTGATACCTTTCATATTCTACATTTTATGTTAGTCTTGCGATAATGGGAATATAATAAAACGTTAGGTAAGTTAGTTTTTATGATGATGCAGTAACTAACCGCTTCAGCTTGGAGAAGAAGTAGTGAGGTAGGTATTCAAATAGAGAATAGTACAAACCACTAATGATGTTGTTGTTGGTGAATATGTTGAACTTCTGAACCTGGGATGGATTGATTTAACTCTCGATTCTTCGAAATCCTCAGTCTCTGTTGGAAATGCCACATCCTGGCACAATATCAAGTGGAAAATGAACAGGCTCCAACATAAAAATACTTTGAACATGGTGTCTGACAGAATCCTGGAAAGAATAATCCATGTGGTCAATATTTGAACCTATTGATTAAGACGTATTCGAAAAAACAGATAAATCCAATTACGAGTCGGTCAGTGTTCATTAGTTTATCAGTGAAATTACTAAATAAGAGTAGGTATATCAGAATGGTTTCGAGTTATTCAACTCAACAGGAATATTTTGAAGATTGTTTTCGTTGATGGTGATGATTTTTTTTTTTTTTTTTAATGTTGTGATTTTCACGAAAAGGAATATCCTGTAATGTTCAGAGAACATCGTGAGAACCAAGTGGGTATTATTTCAAGGTACCCAATAAATGTGGATGATATTATTGACTTCCACCATAAAACGGTGGCTTTGAAATGCGAGTTTATTGTCGATAATTATTTCTGAAATTGTGAAATAATTGCTCATCTCGTATTGCTTTGTTCAATAACATAGTTAATAACCGACATTCATCTTCAAATTCAGGAAGGAAACATACCGCATTATTGAAAATAAATTCCATTACAATTTCTTCGTGGTTTTCTGTTTTTCATTTGCGAATTTTGAGAGCAGGGAGCATGTCAAACTAACATTTTTGTGAACATTTTTATGACTCCACCCAGTAGCTTTAAATCAACTATAGGCACATCAACCGTATTACTGAAGCGGAAAATGAGAAAAATACCAGAGTTTTCCTTCAAATTTGTGTATATTTCAAAAATATACAGAAGTGCTTAAAATTGAGCAGCAAATAATTGTTTCAAAGAAGCCAGAACATCTCAAATGGTGTCTTAATAATCTTAGAGTTAAGAGTTACCAATCGGCTATCAGAATCCTATAAGAATGTTCAAAAAAAATATGTCCAGAAATTGACAAAATTCGATATCTCATCTCATATTACAACATTTTCACTTGGGATCTCGGTAAATGATGAAGTGGATAAAAGATAATAATAATGTAACTACATCAATGAAAAAAATTGCGAAAATATAAAAATAATTTTATTCGCAAATCCACTTATTTCCCAAAACAAATGGAATATGATTTAATTTTTAATATGAAGATTTTGCTTATTCCATGATAATAACACGAAAAAAATTATGCAATAGTTATGGTTCCATCAGGATACCCCACTAAATTTAATTTTTTTTATTCAGCTTTTTCGAAACTATCTGGGGTATTATCTTTATCACGTTGAAATATTTTGAAGATAACTTTGCTGGATGAGGAAATTTGTAATAATAGTTTTAATTTTTAATTAAAAAATATAGCATATAGTTTTTCTATTCTTTGGAGTTTCATCAAATAGTTCTATAAAAACTTTTTTCATGTGCACTTGCTTCAAACAGGCCAATATTGGCTGAAATGTCAACAAGAAAAAACATAAAAATTTACATCTATTTGACTTGTTACAGACGTTGGCGAATCATGAATTCTTTGGAACAAAAAACATTTAGGAAAAGAAATAAATGAATAAACAATAAATTAAAGAAATAAATTACTAATAGATGAAAATATCAGAAGGTTATAGACACGAAGATACTTGGAAATTTGTTACAAAACAAAATCAGAGTCGATTCTGAGTAAAACAAGTTTGTAAGCCTTTTATTCAAATTAACTACCGAAAATTATTTCGTAATCAATGCAAATTAAATTTTATTATTTCATAAGCAATTGTTGAATTTAATTTACCCATAATCGGAATAAAATCAAAAACGGTGGAAATATGAATGAATAATTAATAACAAATAATTTTCTTAGAATTCCATATTAATAATGGAGATGATTTTGGGCGGTGACGTTATATTTTGCGATAGGACCCTGTATATTGATGAGATTAAGTTTGTTGGTGGAAAGATATTTCTTATGAATTTTGTCTATCATTTAAAAGTTTGGCAATCATTGAAAAATATTTCTCCTATTATTGTATTACCAAAAATATTCATTAGTTTTTAATTAATCCTGCATTTTCAACGACTTTATTTTTCCTTTGAGCCTCGTTCACCTCAACTTTTGCCGGTCAATAAAACATAGGTTACAAACTTTACTCATATAGAGAAATATTTCGAAACTTGTACAGTTCGGAGAAAGAACAAAAAATTATTAATTCATTTTTTAGCCTTCTCATTCTTCAGGGATGTCATCGGCAAAAATATTCGCAATTCCCATTTTATCGTCGCAATTTTTCCAAGAAATGAATTAATGTGATAAAGTTTGAATAATTAATGTACCTAATTCGAAGTCAAGTACAATAACATCCATTACTCACATGATCAAATATTGTTCATATCAATCTTGAATGAAGAATGAAGTCACGTACGTACATATAGTACCACAACACAAAACAAAATACAGAATTGAGAATGGGTGAGTATCTCAGGTACCGCTATAGGAATCGTACCTCCAGGAAGTCGGCTTTAAGATATCTGAATTAAGAATGATACCTTTACCTTGACTAAACCGTACACTTTAAGTTTACATAATTTCCCACTGATTGCTTTGTACAACTACAATTTATATTTTCATTATTATGTCATTCCCGTTGTTCTTCGGAAAAACCATAGGTTTTCGGCTTAAACACTAAGAAGGCAAATATTTAGCTCTGATGTTAAGGCGCCAGAGATGACTCCGACAAAACAGGTACGGAAGAATACTTAATTAATTAATACCTCATTTTAATAAAACGAACGTAATGGAAAGTTTAGCAAGATTTGCTTGGATAAACTCTCACGTTTTCCGTGAATCCTAACAGCATTCTGATTTAACGCTTTGAAAAAATTCATTGAAAATCGAACTAATTAGGTATTAATCTCATTCATACACCGTATATGTAACAATGTAGAAAAACAAAAAAGAACCTACGAATTTCCGACTGGTTTTTCCGTTTGCGAAGAATCAAGGATTTCAATCTTTCCGTATATTCAAATATTTTCTTAGATTTAAATTTATTACCGGTAATTTATTATAATATTCATTTATTTGAATACAAAAGAACGCACTCATTCGTGCAGGTTCTGCTTTCAGTGACAGGTAACGATTTATGATTTCCCTTGATTATTTACGTCTAAGAAACACATGAAAGAGAAATTATTTTTATTTTTTGTTTTCCATTTTGAATTCGATTGCTAATAGAAACTACTACAGGGTGGGCTTTTCAAAACGAAACAGACGAGATAACGGGCGGAATAAATTTATTTCGAAAAAATGCTCGGACACGTCGATTTTTGTTCCGAGGGGGACAACTCCTAAGGTCAAATTCACAACTATATCGCTTCAACCCTTAGTGTTAGAACACCAACCCCTAAATTTTGAACAGGAAAGATAGGGTGCAGAGTGACACCTCATTTGAAAGGCCTTTTTATCATAAATTCAGCGTGATGATTTTTTTCTCATTTAAGGCATTCGTTTTCGAGATATTCAATTTTGAATTTCGTACAGTACCATTCATTCCGCTAACCATGCTATGTGAATTCATCAATTATTTGACTAATTATTCATTGTTAAAATATTAACTTTGTATTTTGATGTCTGGTGTATGGCAGTTATGGAGTTTCATCAAATCTACAGAATGAATGAATAATAAATTCGATTGATTCAGACAGCTTGCTTGACGACAATACCATCTTTGTTTCAACTTCAAATGTCAATATCACAAAAATCAATGAATCAAATGAAGAAAAAATCAATATCCTGAATTCAGGATAAAAGGACCTTTCAAATGAGGTATCACTCACCCTATCTTTCCTGTTCAAAATTTAGGGGTTGGTGTTCTAACACTAAGGGTTGAAACGATATAGTTGTGAGTTTGACCTTAAAAGTTGTCCCCCTCGAAACAAAAATCGACGTGTCCGAGCATTTTTTCTAAATAAATTTATTCCGCCCGTTATCTCGTCTATTTCGTTTTAAAAAGCCCACCCTGTATATCCGAATTTTGTGTTGATATACCTACCTGCGTATAGGTGTCTGCGCTATTTCTTTTCAGGCTTCCATATCTCTGGTAAAAATTAATGATTATAAGATAACTATTGTGATTCACGTTATTCTTTCTCTAAATGTGAAATTTCACGTAGATAGAATCCGTATTTTTGAAATAATGAGGAAAAGAATTTCGAAGAATTTTCGAGATTTAATCCTACAAATCTCTAGGTTTATCTGTTCGGGAGTTATAGTGTTTTCCTTGTAATTTCAAAACTACAGATTCAATTGAGATGAAATATTACATTTAGATGAAGAATGTCGAGTTCAACATGAATGAAAAATCGTGACCAAATCGTTTAATCAGAACCGAATAATATACTAGCGAAATATTGACAAAATAAATCCCAATATTTCTGTAATAACATGTCGATTTCTTTGAATTTGTTTAGTCGTTGTATGTATATTTGTTTCTATTATTATCATTATTCAATGAGTGTAACTGTTTTATAGAATATAACATCTTTTTTTTACAGAACTAATAATGTACATTACAGATACATCTTCAGATCCGAAAGGAAGTTAAAGGCATCCAGAAAATCTAAACTATGAACTGTTCTCAGAGAGTACTTCCTCTGACAGTTGCTTTCAATAGAGTTAATAATTTAATATTCATTTGATTTGCGAGATGAAATTCATCAATTAGCAAATTGAAATTAACAAAAATGCGCATCCGTTCACTGATTCTCTCTGGGTCAGGATATTTTAGCTAATAAGTTAATAAAATTACATAACGACAATTTAGAGCAAACATGCGGTCAATTATATATTTGAATCCTTCCGCTTTTTGATGGACCGGTACAAGTAAAGCTGAAACAGAAGAAATGTAATGCCTACAATTTTCCTCCCCATTATTTAATTTGAATCTATCCATCTTGAAGAGTTTAATATTGAGATCGAAGTGTTCTGATATCTCTTCATTCATTTTTAAATTAACATGAAATTTTTGAACTGTGTAGTACGTATACCCTTTTCAGGAATAGGTAAAAAAACGCACTGATATGATTTTTTGAGCCCTCGTGAATCCACCTGGTAGGTAGATTCACATTTGCCCCTTGACAACAAATGACAAACGTAAATTCCCAGAAAATCGTGAATCGTGATCTGTATTGAAGACACCACTAGTCTATCAAATGATCAAATGGGACAAAAAACTTAATATGTAGGTTATATTATGCATAGCAAGAATCCAGGGCACGCTTTTTGTAAGAAATCTTATGAGCAACTACCTACTATAACTATAGCTTTGTACTGTATCTACGTATGTCACTTGTCCTATAATATCCTGCTGTGAGGAAATTCCTCGGAAGTTAATAGGGGGTTGTGTATAAGATATTCAATTATTATTGTTATTTTTATTTTTTTTAACGTCCGTGTGAGGGGAAACCCCTTTATGGGCGCCGGTAGTGTGAGAATACAAGATCTTGTTTGGCTACTCACTAAAAACCCCTCACACTTTCCATGGAGAAGTTCTTCATCCTGCCCTCGTACCGTCCCTTAACAAAAGAGATGAGATGCCCTTGATTGATCTGCAGACCGGAATGATCTTCAGTTCAACTACGTACATTAGCTCTCATTCCACCGAGACATCCTATGATTAGTACGACCATCCTAATTTTACGACCTGGGTATAAAGTTCCAAGCTCGAACCGAGGCTCGAACATAAGTTCTTTGTATTTTTGCCTCTTCTGTTCTTCTTTCATCACAACATTATTTTCAGCAGGGTAGCAGAATTCCACGACAAATAACTCCTTCAGCTCCTTGTCCAGCAGAAGTAGGTCTGGCTTAACAGCATTGATCTGCCGTGTTGTTGAGACAGGATAATTTCAGCATATGCGAGCTCTATCGTTCTGGACCACCGCTTCAATTTCCAAAGGCAGTAAAGGCACATATGGTAGCACCGGTTCTTTGTCTATCCCATACGCGGCTCTCAGATGGAAGTGTAGAATTCGGAGTGCCGCGTTGTCCTTCTCTACATACCCTGATGGAGCATGGACGCTGCAGGCGGAAAGGATGTACATAATCGTTTTCTGTTTCCTATGGCAAGCTCTGCAAGTTGTTGGTGTGTCTATTTTCATGATATTCTTTTTATACCATCTCGTATTCAGTACTCCATCTTGACACGCCATCACAAATCCTTCTGTCTCTGACTTAAGGCTAGCTGACTTCAGAAAGGCGAAAGACAATTCCTCAGACAGGTCCTGGTCTTTTGAACTCCTGAAATATATGGAGTGCAAGGTCTTACTCATATGATATTCGAGTAATGTATCTGACTGAGACTTTCGGATCAGTCTTGCTAGGCTTCTTTGGTCCGCTTGAGTGATCGGTGTTCCAGCGAGCTCAGGATTGATAGATACGCCGGTTATGCTGAGCTTCTCCAGGGCCCATGTTCAGCTCGGAATAGGAAGGCTCCATGGTTCGCAATTTCATGCTGAGCGACAAATTTCAGAAGCGGATCTTCACTACTTAGAATCCTTACCGCCATTTCCAATGTTTGTTGATAGTGTTGATATTCCAAACATTGCAATCCTCTACCCCCCTGGCTTCGGGGAAGGTATATCCTCTTTATTGAACTATTGGGATGTAGGCTAGAGAGGCTACGATTCATGTTCATCGTTTTCCTTGTTGACCTATCAAGATCGAGGAGTTCGTTTACCGTCCAGTTCACCACCCCGAAAGAGCATATTTGTCGCAGATACTTTGTTCTTTCCCGACAGCTGCGATTTCCAAATATCTCTCAGCTTATTTTTGTAGCTGGCTGTTAAGTCATCTCTTATCTGGGTTGTCTCCAGTACACCCCTCTGTTTCATCCCAAGAAACTTGTAAGTTTCTCCGTCTTCCAGATGTCGAAAAGTCATTCCATCTTCCAGTCGAATATCTTCTCCTGCATCTTATTATTATTATTATCATTATCGTATTTCGAGGTTTCTTGTGATAACATTCACACATGTGTAATTGCCTATGTGCATTTGCGAAACGTAAAGGCTCGGTGCTTACTTTCGCGTTAGGTGAACTTCCTATTGATATGATAGGTTCAGTTCAATAGAGAATTTCCACTTAATATAATCTCGAAAGAAGCACTCTTTAAAACACGGGATATCAAGACGATACCACAAGTTCCATCAAGAAAACCCACAGCTGCTGAATTTGAATCTCAGTCATCGTCTCTGTAATTAAGGTGTGGGATTTTTCTCTACCTTATTCTGTTCAAACCCATCTAACGTTCATTCACCTCATTAATTCGTATATGTAAGCGATCTTCATGAGTTACAATAATTTTTATAGATGAAGAGCCCAAGTATTCTCTTTTTTGGGTCTCATTTAATCGTGAAGAAGAGCCTCTTCTGACTCGATCTATCTACATATTAACATCCAGAGAGACCACCTGGAAGCCTGTTCTTGTCAAAGACATGGTTTCGGCCTCATTTAGCCATTATCACAACATCACTCATATTCGACCATGACAGTGATAGTGTGAGCAGACTGAATTGAAGAGATCCATTTAGTTGAATTTTTGAAATTTTTCGAATACCTATCACTGCATTAAGTCTCCATATTTTGAACCTGATGCTCACTCATTATTCTCGAAGAAAGAAAGTTTCAGGTTGAAACTAATATTATGAAGAAAAAATATCATAATTATAAACGATTATGAGACCATATGATTGAAAATACAGGTAGGTTCCTAATAGCTATTTATGTAACAAGTACATAAATTAGGTCTTTATGGACGAGTCCAAAAGTTTATGGCAGAGCGAGCAAAGCGAGCGAGGCCAATAATTTGGCAAGTCCATAAGCCTAATTATGTACGAGTTGCATACAAAGCTTTATGTTCGACTGCAATGCAGAAATTTTATTTGCTGAAATGGCAATTAATATATTCGTCGCTTCATTTCAAGAAAACATTAAGGGTGCTTTTGATTTTCTTACCTTAGTTACCATCAGCGACCTTAGCAACCTCACTGAACAAAGTTGTTTACTTTGTCAATTCTGTGACAAACTTCACAATAATTCCAAAAGTGGATAGTTCGGGAGAGGAAAGCGTAAAAAATTAAGCCGCAAGTGCCAAAGAATCTCTCCTACCCACTAGAAGTGCTTATGAAAATTCGTATGCGGCCTATAACAAGTGGTGTGAAACTGTGAAATGAAAGTACCTATTGAAAATCGAGAGAAGACTGTGACAGATGAGTCCAATAAAGTGGTGTCCAATAAAGTAGTCATTTATGGACGCTAAACGAATTCATGAATCAAGTGTTTATGAAGCATTCGAACATAAATTCAATTATTTACCAAGTACCTAGGTGTTATGCACTCAGTTTGAACAAAATTTCCGACAAGCACTCAACTCTTTTTATTTTTACAAAATGGCGGAGGCGCCCGTCCTATACAGGCTGCGTCAGCAAGGCGTACGGCTAAAATAGCGCCTAAACTATTCCGTGTCGGAAAATCTTATATAATATGGTTGTGAGGTTGACAAAACTCCACAAACTAAAAATAATTTTACATATACAGGGTGCGTCTAGAAAAAGTTACGGAAAAATATGTAGTTTTTTTAAATGGAACACCCTGTATTTTATGACATAATTTTTTCGAGGACAACAAGAGCTTTACACTTTTACCTCATTTTTTTAATTCCATCACGTTGTTGCCACATAATTCGTATTTTTAGGATATGTTTTGTGTTTTAAGGGGTTCAAATTCTTATACCTAGCAACCGTTGTGTTCAATCTAGATAAACGAAATTTTTACAGAAGTTAGCTTAAGGTATCAGCTTCAACATTCAGTAAACATCTGAAGTTTTCTTCATACAGAGTGTCTAATATGAATTCACCAATTCACTCAGATTAAATATGCGATAACTCGATTTTTTCAAATGGAACACCCTTTATTTTTCTCTTTCATGAAATTTGCATATTTTTCCGTAACTCTCTTCTGATGACCCTGTTCCTATATGTAAAATTATTTCTTTTTTGTAGGTTTTGTCAACCTTATAACCACACGGTACAGTTTAGGCGCTATTTTAGCAGTACGCCTTGCTGACGCACCCTGTACAATTTTGTGTGTTGAAAAATTCGGAAAGCAATATTAAGGTATTTCATATTTACTTCAATGATACTCACGAACCTACTCAGTAGGCAGCTTATTTGGAAAAGGATTAAAAAATACAGGCACTATTTTATTATTGTATATATCTATCATTCAAATCAGGTTCGAAATTATTTATACATCTGCTACTTGAGTTCATTAAAAAGTATATTTTCAGCTCATATAATTAAATAGGTACATTCTTTAAATCACTTATTTACATCAAATATTATAACAAAAAGATTCACACAGACATGAAGATCAGCCTCTTGGTATTCAGTAGTTAAATGACTAGACTTCTTCGTAATGTCTTATCATCGAGTTCATTCGTTCAGGCACTATATTCCTTAATTTGTTCACTATGTACATAACCCAAGTTATGATTTTCTTTGTTCGACCTCTCTTCATTTTCCGCATTCACCCTAGCAGTCTGATGTAATACTGCCAAGTTTTTTTTTGTTCTCTGCTTAGATAAATTGTTTCTTATGTAGTGGCATGGAAAAATCATGCTTTCGCCCCCCGGTTCTTCAGCATCGATGAAAACTCCTCTAACCAAAAGTGAATTCGAACATCCTAGGACTATCAGAAGGATTAGGGACACCCAGTACACCAACCAGCAGTTCAGTTCTTTTTGATCTGAAACAAATATTAAAAGAATATGAATCTTTCGAAAGTAATATGGAATCTTATTATATCAAATTGAAAATAATAATCGAGAGTTTGAAGAATTGCTCGAAACAAGAATTTGGGTAATCATCATATCTGTAGGACAAAGTTAATTACGTAATTCCTTTTGATGGGTTTGATTAAATTCGTTTTATCCTTAATCGACAATTGTTTCTTCGACTTGCAATTCAATAGAAGGTGATAAGATTAATTTGTTAGATCTCATTATGATTTTAATTATGACCAAAGATTACATAGGCAGGTAGGTACATTTTAATATAGTCCAAGTTTCATTTGAATATTTGCCTAATGGAACCTTCAGCAACTATTCTGTTTAAAGACAAATTTCTATCCGTTCAGCAATTTCCAGCATTAATAGTTTCATATAAGAACTCTTACACACAATGGACTATGGACAAATAATTTGGGACGTGCATAATCATTAGATTTACTTCTGATTTTAGTTGTACCATTGCCAATGATAATCAGATCCAGCAGGAGTTGAAGTGGTAATTTACCTGGTAGAAAATAATGGTCCAAAAGATCCCACATGCCTCTCCAAATGTTGATGGTCCCAATAGCGGAGAAAATTATGAAGATATCCCCAAATATTAACCTTGGTAGAATTTGCAAATGCTTACATATCCATCTGATAGCGTTTTGCAAGGAAAAGGCGATTGTCACTGTGAAATATCCTAAAATCTATGAAAATTATACTAATTAATTAACACTAACAGAATGATTGCATAAACATTTTATGAATTGAACAAACAGTAAGGTTTTGAATACAAATTATCGAGTTTTATTAGTCTGCAGCAAAGGAAATTTGAATGCAATTCTAAATTAATTCTAATTTTTGCGTGAACGATGTGAGTTGCTTGTAGTTCAAATAGAATTTCATCTCTATCTATTGTAGTTTTGAAATAATTATGATCGTCATTCAAAACAAAAACGTGGAAAATTTTCAGAGGGGTCCCAGCTAACCAATTTCGGTCGCAGGGAAGTTGTGAATAACTCACATTGTGGATGTGCGACTTCACAATGTTGATCTGAAAAAGATCACCAGTACTTACTGGAGAGTGCTTAATGTCCGCAACATCGCATATCGCGAATAATTACCCAAGACATCACATAGTAGATGTGAAAAATGTACCATAGATAACAACAATGCGACTTCTCATGTTGGCAGTTTTTGGAAAGACTTTTTAGCGAAATAAACTACCAGACCGCAACTTCCGTTAGAGTTATATTTAGGTTCAAATTGTTAAGTCGCAATGTGCACTCTCAAATAAAGTTGATTTTGCAACTTCTATGGACTTCTATGCGAAGTAAAAAGAATATCTTTTGAAAGCTTGGATACATTGCATATTAGGTATATAAAATACCAGCTATATTGTGACCCTTATAAAATGTACATGGGAAAATTAGTGGGTTTTTTACACGGTGTACAGATTGAAATTCTCAAGAAACAGGTACACCTTTTTTTTGATATTTTCCAAAAGGTTCTTCATAGGTATATTATATTTATAATATAATAATAAAAAAAGTGTTCCTGGTTCTTGAGAACTTCAATTTGTACTCCGTGTAAAAAACCCCCTTATTTTTCTATATACATTTTATAAGGTTCAAAATATAGCTGGTATTTTATATCTATAACAGGCAATGTATCCAAAGCTGTAAAGCTCTGCATGGGAAAAAATAATAGTTGAAAGTAAAGAAATAACTAAAACCCACTGAATGTTTCTATACGCATCACCTCATTATCATTAACAATAAAATTCAAATTTTATATTGTATAACAATTTGTTGTATATAGTATTATTTTCACAACCAAAAGTATAAAGTCAATAAACAACTATGTGAAATACTGATATAGGTTTTTATTACATTTCATATAAACATATATTGAACACTTAAAGAAATAAAAATAATGAAATATAAAAGAACAAACGAACAAAATAAAAAAAAATAAATATAGACCGTTTCGGGAGCGGCATTATGGTCTGGCTGAAAGAGAAAAAATAGAGCTGTAGTAATTATTGGCAGTGATGAATTGAGATTTCAATTTCAAGAAGATTGCAAAAACCTCCACTTAAAAATTACTGTTAGACAGAGACAATTTTCACTGGTACATTATTCACCCGAAAAGGAAATATTGGATATCCTTCAATTTTGGACAGAATCTTTATTTTTGAGCTCAAAGGCCTCCATAGATGGCCTTTATCAGCTATAAAGCTCTCTCTAATTTTAAGCAATTTTGCATTGGCAATCAATAGGAAGTATATATACATATGTATATATACTGGGTGTGTCGATATACCTGTACCAATGGATTATCTCAGCCATTTCGAAATATAAAAATTTGAAAATTTCATGTTCTCCAATTCGTTTAAGGAACTTCAACAATTATCTCACGATGCTTTAACTCAGCCAAAATAATTGATATGTGATAATAAATCCAATTTTTCATTCAATGATGGGAGTGAAATTATGTCGGAATATTCAACGTTTAAAAAGTCGAAAAATGGGCAAAGAGAGAACAAAAAATATGAAAATTAACAATGTTTAATACTTACTTAGAATATAAATGTCCCTGAATATATTTCTACTTCTACACTCAACACCACTCAACATAAAATGTACTGATGTCACACCCACACCCAAAGAGTTAACCTCACTTCACACCAAGACACCTAAGTTCGTAAGTTCACATATTATATCTATCCTTGAAATAAAATGTCACCATGTATACGTTTCGTATTTCCCATTATATTTTGGATCAATATTTCAATTTTTTAAAATATAGGACGAAAGTATATCTTATCGAATTAGTATATGAAATTTCCGTATCGGCTGTGACGCTTTCGAACGTTACTTAAGGTTTTCTTCGGGAAGTCGCTGGGCTCTAAATGAGAGTTCATAGGAATTTATTCATGGTAGATCATTACGCTTCCTTATAACATCACAATTGCAACATTTAAAGAATATCAACAGAGATAAGTCGCAATGTTGTAGCAATGTACACTTCACTTGAACATCCCGAATTAATGTTACATGCAACAACTGAATAAGTGAAATTGGGAACTTCACAAACTCAACAATATGTGGATGTTAATGTCCACAATGTGATATACTTAGTAAATCCATGATACGTCTCAAAGTTGTTCTTCAATGCGATATTTTTTGGTATTCCCTGCGACTTACTGTTACTTCTCTGGTTGACTGGGGTGTTGTAAGGCGTTTGAAAATCAATGAAAGTTTTTTTCCTCGAAATGAAAATCCTTGCATATTATTATTTTGTTTATACAATATTATTTCATGATATACATACCAGAGTAACCCAATATGACAGTAGTCTATTATCAGGATAAATAAGAAGATCTAGTAATTGAAAACCACCTCTCCAAGCTGAAACTACAAGGGTTCCAATACCAGCAGTTGAGAATAAGCAATCCAGGATGTAGAGTTTTCTCTTCTCATTTGCCTTGAAAAATAAAAATTGATTTCGCTGAAGGATTAATAAGTGTAATAAACGTAATTTCGATTACAAAGAAAGTTTAGTACTCTCACCACCGTTTTTTCAGAATTTTCTAGAAATTTTGTACCAGTGTTTTGAGAATGGAAAATAACTTATTTTGAGCCACAAACTAAGTGATTATGTAACCTTATGCAAAGTATGCCATTAAAAATATAACATATTCTTCTGAACAGAGTGTTTAAAAAGAAACTCACAATAGTCTTATCTTCGATATTTTCTATTTTGTTGGTAAATGCTGAACAGGTCAATTTTAATTGCAAATTAACTTTCGTGCAATATTAAGGAATGTTTAATCCACCCCCCGCGACAGTGGAGGGTTCTTGAGTTGGTTGAAAAGTCAACCCTTACTTTTTGTGCTAGAAATGGATAGAACTTTCGTTGCTATTAATTCGGTAATTGGTGTTTTTTTATCAACATTAGTTGATTTATTTTTGTAATTGTGATTTTTATTTCAGATTATCGATTATTGCCATATGAAAGACATGTTTTCTGTTATACTTCAAAAACCATCAATCATTCTCAAAGTGTCTGTCTTCGACATCAAAATACAATAAGAAAAGAACAAATTTGAATTCACTAAATAAAACCATTTCATTCCTATAATGAAAAAAGGGTTGATGAAAAATCCCATCAATGGCCTAATCATCCCCAGCAACGAAAGGTCCTTCAATTTCTGGCACCAATAGTTCTGAAAAACTGAACTTTCCCCCTTCGTAGACGGTGCATGACAAACTCCTCAATCATACATGAAAAGTTACCCTTGAAAATGCTGAATATGTATATGGATTATGAATTGAGTTACCGATTTTACGTAATGAAATGGTCGATGAGGCAGATACTTACTACTGTTCGGAATATTGTCAATACTTGAAAATATCCCTTTCGTTCATCCGTTGCTACGACGAGGGGTGGTGAGGAAATATTCCTCAAGCTTCTGAACAAGGCCAAAACGACCATGGCACCAGCTGTGGTGGCAGACACGGATATCAGATCCCCAGGTGTGAAGATATCAAGTAATTGCCAAACTCCTCTGAACCAATTGACACAAACAAATGCATAAAACAAGGAATATGATCTCGACACGACATAATACAGGACTCTATTAATATCAGGATCAAAAGTTTGGTCCATCGGTTTCTGGATGAAATTCAAGAATAAGTTCCCACATAATCCGATGCCAGTGGATATCCAGGCACTCAGAACTTTATCATTGGGGTAACAATAAATGTCCATGAGCTCCCACTGGCTTCTCCAACACCCCACAACACACGGGGTGATCACGAAGGCCGAAAATAAAAAATCCAACACTGCTAGAAAGAACTCGTACATCTTGTCCTTCTCTTGGAACACTTGAGTGGCTTCAACTACACTACCCCTCATTTCGATTTGTTTTGGCGGCTTTTTTCATAGACGATAACGTTCAAACCGTTGGAGTTTTTAGGATAAGAACCCTGGAGGAGTTCCACATTGCTTGAAATGGATTTTCTGCATGCTTTGCATTGAGTCACAATGTACTACATGGTTTATTTCATATGTCTATTTAATTCCCCCAATATCTTTTGGAGGGGGCCCCACGTGATAGGAACTTCTCGGTCAATTGGACCTGGCGAGCGATGAAGAGTTACCTATTGTTCGTTACTTATTTTACTCCAACGTTGACAAATTCCCCCGATGAGAATCCACGATCGGTATATTCCGATCTTAATTGAAACCAATATCGGAAATGTCTATGTTTGAACAGAATATGATTTTTTTTAATTATAATATATAAAGCTTTAGCATACAATCCTTTGTAAGTTCTTTTCAAGATGCAATTGAGTTTTATATGTCGATTAAGTAACCGTATCAGACATGTCTTATTGTTCATTTGAATTAATATTTTATTTCCTTTCTTTTTATTTTTTCATAGTGAAATATCAATATGGAAAAAAGTTACTTCTGAAACAAGGCTCAGGGCTGGCTTTTTCTACCTCTTGCAATCATCGAGGAACATCACCAAATAGTTTTTGTTTGCCTTCTCGCTCGCATAAAATGCTCAATTTTATTCATTTCAGCTTTTTGGTTTCTAAGGAAAAAATAAAAACTATTTTTAGGCTGCCATCTTTAGGGGTCTGTAACTAAGCAGGGGGTCTCGAAAAAGAATAGTTTATATAAAAGTCCCACCCTATTGTTCGAACAAGGAATCACCTTCGCATCTTTTCATGTACACCAGTACACCCTGTATAATTTGGTGTATAGTTCAATACATTTCTGTCACGTATCTTTCCATTTAAGAAATTCTCTCATCCATTGTCTCCACAAGAGTATAGTATGGACACAAATGTCAATCAAGGCAGTACAACTACTGAACATAAGAACAATTTTGAGCAAAAAATTCAGAGCTCTTCTCCATTATGTCTTTGATACAAACATACTACTTATGAAGTTGGTACTGTACCATCTTTTATGGAGAAAGTTCCGATTTTAATTGACCATATAACGAGTGTAATGCTGGATAATCACAGCCGGTAAAAGAACATTTCATTTCACCCGGCTGTGCCTTAATGCACTTAAAATTGGACTGCAAGTGAGGTATAATTGTCAACGTTTGTTTCAAATTGAAAATCAGTCATACAGGCTAATTGTTCACGGTATATTTCACTCTACATGTCAAGATCATCATGCTTTCTTCTGAATAACCATCGTTGAATATTCCAGTTATTATTTGGAGTATGAGGTGATAGGTCTTGAGCAGATGTTGATATGTCTTGTAAGACTTCTTCAGATTTTGGGTTGTACGCTGACGAGTGGAGAAATAATGAGGGAAAGAGGTGGCTGAAATGTTTTTTCGGTTGTGGATTATTGATTTTTCTACTCGTGGTGAGTTCTCAATAAATTTTCAATATATTCATGCAGCGATTGATGATCAGTTTAATATAGGTACCTACCAAAGGAATATCAAAGAATATTATTCTACAGAATACTTCTACTTATTTTGGAATAACTCACTAGAAATAGTGAGTTTCAAAACATATATCTATAATCGAGGAATAATATTCTTCAAAAATTAGCCGTTACTTATTGGGGTGCTGAAGCTTCTCTTCCCGTATGGCTGCTTTAGCCATGGTTTATCCTGCTTCTGAATGTCCTGTTTGGTTCAACAGTGTTCATGTTCTTTTTTTCGGCTAGATTGAAGTTTCGAAAACATTTTTGATAGGTCCTTGAATTATTTTGCTTTTAACATTGAATTCCATTGATAGCCCTAGATGTGAGTGTGGTGAAGAAGGGCAACTTTTTGACCATTTGGTATATGTATATGTGGAGTATATGAATTTCTAGATGGTTTTGAGGCTATCCTTTGATTATCTGATAGAGAAAATTGTGTCTATGAAAAAGATGCCTTTCAATTTAAGTGTCAGCTGATTTTGTGAACAAATTTAATATGTACCTTCACTACAGACGGGGACTATCAGATTTTGCTGAGGTTTTTATCGTTGGTCTGGTATCATCCTCCTTGTATGAGAAGAATAGAACAGATTGATCTATTTTCCAACAGTTTTGTTCCTGTTTGCTTTATATTCACGTGCCATCATGTCAAGGCTTAATTCTTCAATCTGTATATAGTTGGATATAATAGGTGATTCATCATAAATGTGTTACTTCTTTCCAGAGCCTTCTGAGTACAATTCGGGCATACTCGGATAATTCTTCAGCAACCGAACCACCAGTCTTTGAGAATCTGCATCCGGAAAAACTAAGCAGATCCTTGTCAGACTCTGAGGGAGAAAAAGAAGCTCCTCGTCCTTTTGGTATAGATTTCAAAGCTCCTGTTCCAGCAGCTTTCGTATTGAGTTCAACAACGGAAAAGATAACAACTATCGACTATCCCCAGCTTGCTAGATACCGACATACTTATCAGCCAAGAAATATTCAAGATATTTTACGTTTTACAGCTCCATTGATCAGCCCTAAGAGCTACGATAGGATGAACATGGCTTATCAAAACCAGTTCAGTTCTTCGAATTACAATCAGTATCCCTTGGGTCAAAACCAGTATCAACTTCCGAACCAAAGGTATGGGTTTAACCAGCTATCTTCAAACCACGATCCTTTTTACGCTTTCAAACCACAAGATCCCAGTGATATAAACCTTATGGCTACAGCAAGTGTTAGGTTTGCACCACCCCCATGGAAAAACATGCAATCGAAACCCAAGATCTACCCCAATCATCAGGCAGATATGTTGGATCATACACATATGAGAGATGCAATGAGGAACAGAAATAAGCCACTGATTGTTACTTTGAATATATTTCCAATGACAGATCAAGACAAGATGATGATGTCGAATCCTCAGTATCAAGGACAGTTTAACGTTTTCGGAAGAATGCTGGCCAATAGTGACATGGCTGCAAGGAGTAGTAACATGATTGTGAGGTTCAATCTGTTTCCAGAGGCATTCAGTTCGATAAATAGGCAAGATAAAATGGAATGAAAATATGTATGCCTATAAGATGAATGACTAGGTACATTCAAGAGGATCAAAAAGAAAAATGAAAAGAAACTACCAGCTACTGTTGTTGATTGTAATTTATTGAAATTATTCCTCCCTCATGGATACAATAAAACGTATTGATGAAGATCCCCAAACTTTTTTATTGATCAATAATACAATGATTAAATATAATTAAAGAGTGATTTTTTTAACTATTTTCTTTTTAGCAACACTGATTTTGGCAGCTCACGTACGTCTCGTGTTTTGTGTCACTGTAAATCATCTTCTTTTTATTATTTAACCAAACATTCTTACAAACAAACAACGCTAGCAAATCATTGAATTTTATTATCAAAATGCGTACTCTGTTAGGAAAGTTCATTGACCCACACTGAAGCGCCTATTCAGGGTATTATGACAAATTTGGCACCGAATCTACATTGTTGGACATTAAACCACCAACACGCCTACGTACAGTGCGAACTGAAGAAAATATCGCAGCTGTATCGGCCAGTATTAGTGATGAACATCAATTATCGATTCGACGCCTACTGTGGAATGATATCCAACTTTGTTTTTGTCCAAAATGGAAGAGCTTGACTTGCATGACCTGTGGTTTGAACAAGACGGTGCCACATCCCACACAGGACTCGAAACAATGAACTAATTGACAGGCAAGTTCGGTGAACAGTTTATTTCACCTTTGGGATATTAATTTATATGGACCGTACTACCGATTCAAATGAAGATTCCATTCATTTTTCTGAATTTTGTGTGTTTTTTTTTTAATTTTTCTATAGCTCTTAAAAAAGCACCGATTATTATTCCATTTAGACTTGGTATTAAAGTCGTCGTTCAGAGCGAGTAGGAAAACTAATCCGATAGAGGCGCCACCGTGCATTTTATGGAATATCTCCATAGAACTTACATTATTACTAGATATAAGTTCTATGAATATGTCTACCCTTTATGAATGAAATGTACAATGGCGTTCTCTATCTGAAAATCGCGGATCTATGAAATTAGTGAATATGTGGGTAAAGCAGGAACTTTTTCCCGCCATATATTTGAATTTGGCCATTCTCTGCCAATTTCGTGTTTCAAGTTGTTTTTCTGAACGAAATTATCTGTAGATTCACTTTTAATCGGAAGTTGAACTATTTTCATGGGTCTTTCGTTTGAAATAAAACAGAAGCATAAGTTGGCTCATTTTCTTCTATTTTTGAAAGAAAAAAAAAACTTTCGAAATGAAATAGATTTAAATTAGTTCATCAAAATTTCAGTTCTCAAAGTGAAACCATTTTCAAATGCAACTTGAAATAAAAACAGACTACATTGAAAGCCAACCTTAAAAAGCCCAGTCCACTCAAAACCATTACAATATTGAAATTGATAGAGAATTTGCTTTCATGTTGGAAAAGATGTTAGGAATGTATACAAATTATGCTTTTCGAGACTCTTTATTGTCTGGAATTGATCTTGATATGCGTGTTATCTCAGTTTCTTTTTTATTTTAATCTGATCATGAAGACATCTAGGTACATGGTAATAATAAGAGTTTGGGATTGCATGCATTAGAAAAAAGCATGAGGAGCTATTGTGCTATCTTTCATCCACCCTGTAGGTAGATTCGCAATTCCAAACTCAAGAATCCAAGGGAAAAAGTATCGATGACAAAAAAAAATTTCAATCTACACAAACGAAAAGAATCAATAGTGAGATCTCATAAGAATAAAAACACCATCATTTAGAATGTCAAGATTGGGTATTTCTTCCTCAGCAAGAAAAAGTTGGACCACTTTATCTCGGATTCAGTATATTCGAACTCCCAATTAGTCGAAAATTAGATAATGGCTCAACCTTGTCAGATAATAATCTGTTCACATGAATAGGATTATCTGAATACTTCAGTACATCACAAAATACTGCTTGATTCGCAAATTAACCGTAGTTGTTTCCTTTGTACTCTAATTGTAACGGAAAACAACATGTACAGTGTGAGGTGTTCAATTTTTGTCAGATATCAGCAGCCTTGATTTTTTGTGACTCATTATCTTAATCATCTTGCGTGATGAAAACCTACTTTAATTATTCAGACTTGGATATTTGAGCGGAAATATTAAGAGAAATGATTTTTTTTTCAAAAGTTGATAAACGAAGCCTTAATATATAAGGTCTATCATCAGTTCCCTTGATTGTATTTGCGAAAAACTGTTAAACGTGCGAAACCAATGAGAAGATGTATAACACAGACACATGAACACATACAATCGCAATGCCTTTCCAGCAAAATATGTAGGTTTCAAGACCTAGGGACAAAATACCATGTGGTATGTAGATTGAAGAAATACGTCAGCAGCTTTTGAGTGCTCGTTCATCAACCTTGTAGGTAAATTCGCATTCAAACACACAAAGGAAAATGTCTTGACAGCTACCCTGAAAAGAAATAAAAAAACCCACAGATTTCATGAAATAGTATAATTCCTCAATGAAAATATTCGCGATTGAGAAAATCAAGACATCACATAGAGTATTATATTCTTTTTCTTGCGTCCATAAAGATTTCCAAAAAAATCGATGATACCTTACAATACTTCTCAGTAATAATACTATAATTACAATATAAGACTAGAAATGTAATTTGAGAACTATAAAATACGTTGGTGTTATGTAATGCAGAAATTTGTTTGGCCTTCTTGAGCTGTGAGTGTTTGTTTGGGTCCATATGTTGATTTCAGATCTCTTCATGTTCTTCCGTGATTATTTGGCTGCATTCCAGATGGCACTGAAATCGAAAAAAATAAAGTTACAAAGCGGAGACAATTTTTCACGAAAGGGCCTACTATTATCGAAAATCTCTGTACCCTGAGACTGAGATCTAGGTACAAGCCAAATCATCAAAGACAGTGACAGAGTGCTTTTATCCAAACCAATGACAGTTTGTGAATATTAATAAAATTAACTAAAATGTGACCCAACTAATATGAGGTATGGCAAAATCGCTGAAATATGTCCCCGCCTGTTTCCATTATTTTAGTTGAGTCACATTTATATTACAGACATTGCAGTGAATTTTATTATTTTCTCTTTTTAATTGAATATTTTATTGTTCTGTAATCAGATTTTTTGTTAATTCTTTTTATTATTCCACTTCTATTCAATCTTTGAAATCAATCATAAGAAAGTACCATAGGTGGGAAGGTATATCTTATACGGTAGTCCAAATGAATTATGAACAAAGCTTACATCTTCAATTTGCACTCTCTTCTTATATTCAAGGGTCAATTCCGGGTACACCCAGGGCTTGAAACCCGGGTTCTTCTGATTCAGTTTCCATTGTTCATAATTTTCAGCAGCCTTCTTCAATTTTGTTATGATTTTCGGTGCGAATTTCTTACTTATTTTGTCTACCAGCCAAGGAGGCAACTTTCCTCGAGGATCTGTTTGTGTAACATAACCGAAAGAGCAGCCGTTGTCTAAGGCTCGTATCACGCAACCCGTGAGATGTGAAGTAGCCCTGAAAAAAATAAAATCTTGTAGAATAATGTTATGGACTCTTCTACAAGGTTTATCAAATTCTTCAATCAACTGAGAGTTAAATTTTGTAGTGAGAAATATTATAAGAAATAATAGTGGAGACAATATTCTTATGTAAGAAATAGAAAAGAGTAGTTATTTACCTACCTAATAAATCCCTTCCTGGGAGGAAAATCTTTGTGTTCTACTGAATGATTGAACATGAGTTTTTCATTGCCCATATCCAACCAGGATCTCTGAAGAACAAAATCCCTATTTTTTACTGGTGTTGGACATGATACTGAAAAAAAGAATGACTAAAGTTAATATATTTTTTTTAACTCTATTACATATATTTGAAGAAATGGAAATAGAGAGTTTGAAAATTAAATAGAGGAGTAAACTTCTTAGTTCATACAACTCCAAAATCATTCAATTGCATCAATATGGCCTGCAAGGTCCGCGCTTCTAAGAGGCAAAATAAGTCACAAGTAAAAGAAAAAATACTAGATAACATTCGGTGATAGAAATTAAATTTCAACATAGAGAAATGTAAATTTAAATTTTTTTCTTGATAAAATAACCAAATCTTAATTGGTGACTATAGGACTTAATTTTAATAGTGCTATGAATATGATTTAAAAACTTATTCGAAGAAAACTGCGTTCAATTTTACTTACAGGCGTAATATCCCACATCGTTGTTCGGATTCAAATATCCAATTTCCTCAGACGCTATCATATGTTCATCCCATTCCCTTCTATAATCTGGATCATGAAGAACGTCGAACATTGTGTTCGCCGAAATGTGTTCGAATGTTGTTTGAATTTTGACCATCCTGAAGTTGCAATTTTCCGTCTGTTGTGTCCATACCTGTAAAATGTATGCGGTTGAAAAAGATCGAATCGTTTAAGTCGAGCCACCTACGTATTGGCAGGAGTTCTGTGAGCGGAGCTAGGACGAAATGTAAACCTATCCCGATTTTATTGTCATAGCAATAAAAGCTGCACAATACAAATGATATTGAGTTCATTTGGAGTTTGAGCGGCATATATTGAGCACTGAATTTGGATATTAAAATGTTCTCAAAATCAGAAAATGTTGGGTCTCAGTGCGAAGCTAGCGCTTAAAAATTCGATATGTGACAGGGGGCACTCAGCTTGATTGAATGATGGATGATCCATATAAACATTATAGTAGCATTGATATTGGTGAAATAATATTTCTACTATCTCAAGCCAATTTCCTGAAATCTCCGATATTGCAGTGTTCAATGTTCGGTCGAGAATATTGAAATTAAGAGTCTGGGCTTTAGTGAATGATGAATTTTCAACATAGTTAAGGGAAAATTTGATATCAGGAACAGCAGTGACAACTAATTTTTCTTGACGCTTTTTAATTTGATACATGTTGTATTGACAATAAAGGTCCGAATTTAAAGAATCAATATTCCGGTTGCAACCGCTAATATGAGGGCTACAAGCTACAAGTAAAGATCAGCAGAGTTCTACCATATTTGTGCAACGAGATTGGCTCATGGGAGTGGGACGATCAGTGTAATGCGGTGTAATGCAAACATAACCTCAGCAAAACCCATGGCGCATTGACATTGCCACACCCGAAACTAGCCGAATGTTTCCGTTCTAATATTTACGATAACCTAACCTTAATTCGTAAAATCTAACCTTAAACGTTTACGAAAAATAGTAAGCATTACCTTAGTGTGATTAGTCTTTTCGTAAGCCAGTTTCCAGTTCGAATGGTCGTCGATTAGGTTCTTCAGGATCAGGAAGTCGCTGTCCTCTGCAATTTTCACCTCCCCGATCTTCATTTCCTGAAAGGTATGATGAGCATTCATGGTAAATAGACGACGAGAAGGTTATGGGGTTGAGGGTGAGATCGTAGGCAGACGAAAGGTTGTCCTTCCTCATTTTTCGGTCGTTAATAACTTCACTTTCATACTACTTCCTTTTTGGGTCACTGCGATCTTGTTGTGTTTATATTACATTGGCTTATCGCTATCGATTTTAGAATGGAGGCCGCCGCCGTCATTGGGGTTCCTTGTGTGCATGAGGGTGATGGGGAGAAGGAGATTTTGCGGCGTTTTGTTGCGCGCTGGCTTTCCGACTTTCCGTGGCTCTGTTGTCTGTTTGCGACACATGCTAATAGGAAATGCACGCGTAGTGCATTAGTCAAGAGAAATTTTTGACTAGTTCAAATATCGGTTTCAAAAATTTCTACGTATTTGGCATATCCGGAGATAGGTATTTAGTAGCTGACATTTTGTAGAAATCAGGGAACCTTTACAGATCTTACCGATCCCAGAATTGCAATAGTGGTGTATCTCCTTCGAATCTAACTGGTGGATGCGCTACAAACATTCCATCTCTTTCGAATCCGTAATTTTGTAATTATCACGAAGACAAAATTTTGAACGGATATGTTCACGAAACACCTATACAGGGTCTTTCACGAGGAAACTACTGAACGTATTTTCATGAAATTCAGCACTTATAAGTATTTCACGATGCTGATGAAATCTAAAATATTTTCAAGGCATGAGCACCTCCGGTTTTTCCGGGAATGACGTCAACTTCCGTTTTTCAAATTAGAACACCATTTTTTTTATTGCAGAAATAGATTCCTTAGAAAATTTCAAGTTATTTTGATGTAACATTTTTCAGTTTTGGTTGGAAAATTCTCTCTGAGCGGGAAAATTCGAAAAAAAAATCGAAAATAGAGCTCCGCTGAAACAAGAATAACTTCGAGGTTTTTGGATGGAAAATTTTCATTTTTGGGATTTTTCAAGATGTAAGATTGATGTATCCACTTTAAAAATCGAAATCGCGATTCATGATACAGGGGGTGAAAAAATCGCTTTCAAAGTTAGGGATGACAAAATCGTGAAAAATCAATTTTTTCAAATTAGAACCCCATTTTTTTATGGCAGATATTGAATCTACGTTAAAAAATAATGTGAATGTATGCATCACACCCTTGCCCTAAAGTGGATATTAACTCAGAAAATATCCATTTTAGGGCAAGGGTGTGATGCATACACTCACATTATTTTTGAACGTAGATTCAATATCTGCCATAAAAAAATGAGGTTCTAATTTGAAAAAATTGATTTTTCACGATTTTGTCATCCCTAACTTTGAAAGCGATTTTTTCACCCCCTGTATCATGAATCGCGATTTCGATTTTTAAAGTGGATACATCAATCTTACATCTTGAAAAATCCCAAAAATGAAAATTTTCCATCCAAAAACCTCGAAGTTATTCTTGTTTCAGCGGAGCTCTATTTTCGATTTTTTTTTTCGAATTTTCCCACTCAGAGAGAATTTTCCAACCAAAACTGAAAAATTTTACATCAAAATAACTTGAAATTTTCTAAGGAATCTATTTCTGCAATAAAAAAAATGGTGTTCTAATTCGAAAAACGGAAGTTGACGTCATTTCCGGAAAAACCGGAGGTGCTCATGCCTTGAAAATATTTTAGATTTCATCAGCATCGTGAAATACTTATAAGTGCTGAATTTCATGAAAATATGTTCAGTAGTTTCCCGTATAAATATGGGTGAGGTTCCTCGTGAAAGACCCTGTATTCCATTCACTTTTATAATGTATCCCAGTTGGTCCTGATGTAGGTTTATCAAGTTTTTTTCACTTAAAACTGACGCAGGTTGGTACTCGTGAAATGTCAAATGATTCTCAGAGACGTTGCCAATGTTCATTTCAATTTACACTTTTTTATTTTTGTAAATAGAGTTGGTTCTTTTGAGGTCTGTGACACAGGTATCGTAGTTCTACTACATTTTCATAGTGGAGTTTTTCAAGTTGTACAAAAAGGTATTTAAAGGTCTTCTGTAGGCTTATTTGTTGAGAATTTTGAAAAGTGGGGAATTCCACTGTTCGTTTATAAGTTTTTTTGTCGGGTTATTCGAGTATTTCAATTCTTTTTTTCTAAAGAACTATCACAAAGTAACGGACTCTTCTTTCCATTATTTTTAAGTAAGATTTCAAGAATCGATTCTTGATTTCCGTACAAAGAAATAGCATAACTGAATCTTCCAACCATGTTTATTTAAAATATTTTGAGTATTAACAGAGAAAAGAGTTTCTTTAACATTCGCCAGGTCTTTGGAATTATTCAATTCACATAATATTTTCTCAAATTCATTTTTTTCCCGAAGTGAATAAACATTTTGATAAATACGTAATTACTATACGACCCCTATGTAGAGAGGACAACGTTGCGTAGTTATCTGACAGAAAAATAACTATAACTCAACATTTTTAAAATATACACGGTGAAATATGTCAGAATTTCATGGCCAACCGGGATACCCTGTAGGTAGTCGAATTTTGCATATTCTCGTACTTAACTTCTGTATTCAAGAATCATTCGCGAAAACTTCAAAATGATGCAATACTCTACCCCCTTTGCTATTCGAGATCCCCCCGCTTAGCGTTTGCCGTTTCCGGAAGAATTCGTACAGAAATATTCGGCTGGACTCCTTTATGTGAGCCCCCCTGTATAACTGTATTATGTTCGCGGCGGAGGAGGAGTATATTTAATTAAGGGGATCATTTCTGAATGTTTTTAAGCATGCAAAAAAATTCAACTAAGAAAAAATAACAAGACCTAAACTTAATCAATATAATTCTGTGAGAGTATGCACTACGCAATGTTTCTTTCGATAACTACCTGAGTAGTTAATGAATATATAACTTCATTATGATTATGACGGGAATGCTATAATGTATTGCAGGCGAGCACAAATGAAAAGTACGAAACATGTTGTGAAAATTAGAGTAGATATAGATAACAGTTCGTTCTGACCTGCAATAAATTATAAGCTTTTGTCATAATTCATATCAAGGTGTATATGTATAATTGAGTGCTCAGATAGGTAGCGAAAAAACATTGCGTAGTGCATCCTATACATTACTCACACAGAATTAAAGTTATTGAGTATAGGTCTTTGTTTTTCTTTACTAATTGAATGTTTTTGCACTGGGATTTTTCTTTAATAATTTGTTGATTGAATCATTTAAGCAACCTATATGTCTTCACCGAAAAATTTATTTTATGAATAGTGTTCCATTGTTATTCAAAATGGTGTGGCATAAAATTTCAAATTGTAGATAAGTCTATGTAGAGTTAGAATTGAAATAATTTTTTGCTAGTCGACTAAAAATGACTGTATGAATGGCCCCATAAGAAAATTATTGTATTATCAATAATGTAAGCCATTGACCCTAAGCCTATCATCTAGAATAATTCCAAATGTGTTACATGACTGCCCAAGCAGAATAGACAGATAATTTAACACGTATAATAGAAATCGAGTTTTATACGTCATGTCTATGAAATCTAATTTTTCTCAGTAATATATGAATTGTCTATAGTTACCACATACAGTATGGTATTTTCAAAACTTTTCCTGTTCACTGACGAATCGAAATGGAACAGAACCAATTCAACAGGTATTTCTCGGAAAATTTTCATCTTAATAGTGATGAACTATTAACTAATACAGGTAATTATTATAATTGTACTTATTTGAAAGTACAATATCAGAACATTTCATCAGCAGATCCAGTTGTCATCTTTTTCGAATTGGAATGTGATTTTAAAACGATTTCTAGTATTGTTACTTTTTTAATTACTTAATTGCCACCTCGGTTTCGTAGGCACATTCTTTGTTTTAATGGCGGCATGAGATAAGAAATATTATACTTGGCGACACATGGAAGTTTGGTAAAAACGAAATCTCTTTGCTTGAAAGTGTTGAAACATAATATTCACATTATTTTGACAATATTGAATTGAAATTTAAGAATTTGAAATATTTGATATACATAGTATAATGAATTTATTACAAATTATTTCTAAGAATATGTTTACTTAATTAATGACAACTTTTTCAATACTATCGATTAACTGTTTTTTGTGATATTGTCTATTCTAACAAAAAGGTGAGCAAGCTTTCTTTATTACTATTTGTCTATTTGTCATTTCGGTGAAGTGTAAACAACATAGCGTGCTCTGAAAATGTCAACTTTTGTACCGAATAATATGTTTTTGCGCGTAGTTTCACCCCAATATGGAAAAACCAAACCAGAAGTGGTATGCCCTGAAAAGTGGAGATTTTGATTCAGAAGAGAAAAAACGACTTGGAGTGCCACCAAAGTTAATGGATGAAGAATTAGAGGCAAGGCTCGAACGAAAGGATCACAAGGGAGGTCTACCGACAACAATTGATATATTTGGGACGAGCGTTGCGAGAAAAACGGCCGCGAACGTTGACAGACACTACAAAGTTATTTGGCAGCATGATAATGCTCGGCCACATGTTGCGTTGCCCGTTAAAACGTACTTAGAAACGCTCAAATGGGAAGTCTTTCCCCACCCGCCGTACAGCCCAGACTTTGATCGTTCAGATTTTCATTTCTTCCGATCGATGCAACATGGCCTGGCTGACCAGAATTCCTCCATTCACGATGAAGTTATAAAATGGATAAGTTAATTGCCAGAAAGATGAGAAAAAGAAGTGACAATACTTTGAACATTGAATGTATGTTTTTTCACAATAAAATTCCAATTTTCGAAAAAACCTCATGAACTTATTTACACCCTTAATATATTTTGCATTGTTGGATTTTTCTGAAATTTTGATCCATTACTAACATGATTCATAAGAAAAATGCATATACTCCATTCACATTTATAAAGTATACCGGTTGGCCATGACATTCTGACAGATTTCACCGTGTATTTTTTGAAAATGTTAGGTTATAGTCATTTTTCTGTCAGATGATTGAGCAATGTTGCCCTTTCTTTATAAGAGTCGTAGTAATTACGTATTTATCGAAATGTTTATTTACTTTGGGAAAATAATGAATTTGAGAAAATATTATGTGAATTCAATAATTCCAGAGACCTGGCGAATGTTGAAGAAACTTTTTTCTCTGTTAATACTGGAAATATTTCACATATATTAACATGGTTGGAAGATTCAGTTATGCTATTTACTTGTATGGAAGACAAGAATCGAGTGTTGAAATTTCACTGAAAAATAATGGCCAGAATAGTCCGTTACTTTGTGATAATTTATTCGAAAAAAAAATCAAAGTACAATGGGATGAAATAAGATATATACAGTATAATTCATAATGTAATTTCCATACATAATTTCAATGGCATTACAGCTTGAGACATAATTTTTTAACAATATTCAATTAGTAATTTTTCAAGAGAATTGCACACATGGAAGAGTTCAGGTGAAAACTTCTGATGTAAGCAGTACCTAATATTGAATTCAAAAAAGTCTACTCATGGAGGCTATGAATACAATCATTAATAAAGATTCTTTTTCAAACTGGCATATAATGATTGGATACAAAAACTTGAGAAAACGGTAACTCAATAAAGAAATTGGATTATAATTTATAAAACGTCCATAATTTTCAATCACAAAACATTATTTTCTAACATTGTTACATGTATATGTTTCTTTGAGAAAAGAAAGGTTAGGTTATTTGATGTATCAAACATTATAGCATGTTCAAAGCAATTACAGTAATAGCAAAACAGATTCGCACAGGACACCATACATTTTTGACTATGATACAAGAGCACAAAGATAAAAACCTCTCTGAGTAAGTATAGAGGTTTTGGAATTTTTTTCAAAGAATAGGCTGACATATTTATAATGGATGGAATCTTCTTCAGGAACAACATTTTATCTTTCTTTTGGATTGAGACTGACAAAATATCTTGAAATCATATCTGCAACAGAAAAGGAGATAGAAAATCATCAGGAAATAATAAATAATATAACCTACATTTGGTCCTTGACAACGAAGGTCTTCTGACCAGATCTGGCCCTACAAGCAATTCTTTCCCAGATTCCTGATTGGTTATTTTTCTATCTAGGTGGTTTTCAGCAACTTCCTTTTCCATAGTATAGGCTTTTTGTCATTTTGTTTGATTCAGTTGAACCTCCTTGATCGTAGAAAATCTTCGATACAGTACTAGTTGAATAAGGAGGGTATTCGACATTATTGCACTACTAGAATATCCAAACGTTAGGTCTTTCACACTGCCGGATAAAGGGTTCTGTTGAACTTACACTAGGAAAACCAACCTCGAAACGTCGGCTTTGTGAGAAAAATAAGGTCAATAAATTGTCCAATTTCCCAATATTGTGTTTATTTATTACACTAGTAATGTTCCTTTTGGAGTTTTTGAACCTCCATCCATTTTGAACTCCCCATTTTAAGTGGAAGAGACGAGTTCTCAGAATTTCCTCTACATATTATTCCATATCCATTAGATCATTGTTTGAGTCAGAGTAACCCTCAGAAAATTCTGAATCTGAATCAGATTCTCCCAATGAAATAACGAATGGAGGAATATCTGCCATTGGAAGATTACCCATGTGTTTCGTCCAGTCCTCTGTGATAAGTTTTTGACTCTTTCACAATGTAAATAAAAATTTTGCCACATATCTGATGTACATTTTGAAAGAGCCAGACTCCATAAATTCAACACTATATCCGTTGTATAGGGATGCGAATTTATGTTTCTGTTATAGAAGTTCTTACAAAACGTCCATGCCATTTCAATAGGATTGTACTGACAATGGTATGGGGGTTATCTAAGAACCTCATGCTCCTTCAAAAGGTCATCAACACATATCGTCTCTGTCTGTCAGTTCGATGAGGTAATATCAAATTCCAAAGTTGTTTCTTGGTAAAATTTTGATTAAAATCAATCTTGTTTTTAATCAACCAATCCTGCATCTCGCTTTTTTTGCTGGAAAAGGTGGGTGGTTTATCCAATTGAACCGAATGATATGGTGCATTGTCCATTACCACCACACATTTCACAGGAATCTTAGCTAAAGATGGAATCAGTTGATTAATAACCAAATTCTGAAAAATTTCACTGGTCATTGTCTTGTGATAGTCACGGTCATTGTTTTTCAATCTAAAATGAAATCAGAACCTTCTAAAAACCCGAAATTACTTCCTGCGTGTAGAACTGTGAAACGTTTTCCTTCTGATTCAATTTTGGATGGATTACTCATCATATCCGATTCATGTGTCCAGCGACGAACTGAAGTATCGTTTTGGTAAATCCAAGTTTCATGTAGAAACACAAATCAAAATTTGCGCAGGAAAGTAATTTTGTCTGCAACAACATGTTTTTGTTCACATAAAATTTTGCGTTCATTTACCCTTTTGTATTTGTAACCCATTTGATTTCATGATTTAAGTGATGTCCGTCCTCCGTTATATTCCAAATGTTATTTTGCATAAGTGAGTAGATTATCAATCGAAAAATGTTCATGTTTCGAATTATAATTCCAAATTTGTCCTTGCAGATCTTTTTTCAAAATGAAGTCTTCAGTCAATGTCTTTTTTGTTGCACCAATAGAAGGAAATTCTTTGTCGTCTCTTTCACTTAAAATCCTCCTGTTTGTGTTTATGTGCAGCTAAAAAATAAATATCTATTCTCATAAAATATAATACCTTGGTTTTTACACACATACGTTAAAAATGTTGGATAGCTGGTATGATAAAGTGTTGATTCCAAATTGATACTTTTTGAATGAGCCGATTTCAATTCTTCCTCATAGTTTGTCTCTGCTTTTTCGTCACTACCTTCGGCATTTTTAGTTTCCTGGCGTGATGAATATATTTATATTTGTTAAAGTAAATGTGATCAACCCGAAAAGTTTTTATAGTTTTTTATTTCAGAAAGCGAAATATCTTTCAAGTGAATCAGACTTTTATTGTTTATTAATCAAACTTGACATTTCTCTTATCAGCACACTAATTAAATAATTTGAAGACTTCAAGATCACTTCAAGAATATTGAGGGGATAAATTAGCGAATTAACATTGGCAACGTTGTTTAATTTTCACGAGTGCCAACCTGCGTCTGTTCTAGGGGAAAAAACTTGATAAACCTAAAACCTGGCCAACCGGGATACTTTATAAATGTGAATGGAGTATACACCGAAAACTTATGTAATAAATTCATTATAGAGTTGAGTGTTATTTTTTTTTGGCACCTAGTAAACATATCATTATTTGAAGTTTCCAATGATGTATAGAAAACTGAAGATTTCATTCACAGAATTCCTGAAAATTGTACGTCTTGACCAGTTCGAACCTCGAAATGATTAATATTCTTTAAGTGGGGCATTTTCCAAAAATAAAAAATGGAATTACTCAAGCATATACTCCATTCACGTTTATAAAGTAACCCGGTTGGCTAAGATTCAGTTTTTTCACTTGAATCTGACGCAGGTTGGTACTCGTGAAATGTCAAATAATTCTCAGAGACCTTGCCAATGCAAATTTCCATTTACTCTTTTTTAACTTCGTATCTTCCTACTGGAGTATTTCAAGTTGTGCAAAAATATATTTGAATGTCTTCTGTAGGATTATTTCTTAAGAATTTTGAATAGTGGGGAATTCCATAGGTCCGTCTGTTCGTTTAGAAGTTTTTCTGTCGGGTTATTCGAGTACTTTTATTTTTTTTCCGAATGAACTATCACAAAGTAACGGACTATTCATTCCATTATTTTTCAGTAAAATTTCAACACTCGATTCTTGGTTTCCGTACAAGAAAATAGCATGACTGAATCTTCCAATCATGTTTATATACGTGAAATATTTCCAGTATTTGGCAGGTCTTAGATTGAATTTTATTGAATTCACATACTATTTTCTGAAATTCATTGTTTTTCCAAAGTAAATAAACATTTTGATAAATATTAAATACGATATTACTACGACCTCTATGTGGAAAGGACAACGTTGCTTCGTTATCTGACAGGAAAATGACTATAACCTAACATTTTCAAAATGTGTGAAATGTGTCAGAATTTCATGTTCAACCGGAATACATGATAAAAGTGGATGGAGTATAGTTCAAGGTAGTTCATCTGCAAATTAATAAGTTTGCTTGCCTAAATTATATTTTCATACAGAAAAGCAAAAATTGATTCGCATTTATGATATTTCCAAAAATACCACAAATACAAGGAAAATGAGCATGAAAAGGAAGTCGATGAAAGAAACTCGAAAAATGTATTGGTATGATAAGATAATCATCAATGTGGAGAACATACGATGTGAAATATGGGTCAGACTTTCAGCGATGTATTTAGAACGTAATCCTTGATTAATTCGATTGAGATTTTACAAATTTTTCCACAGAATTTTATTTAAGTAGATATTGAGAGTTCCAAGAGAATTCTCACGAGAAAAAACCACATTTATAGAAGGGAAAAGTGCAGTTACTACTGAAGAATAATCGAACAAGTAACAATGCATGTACCCATCCACTTTACAAAACTTGATAATATTGGGTAATTAATGTCATGTCTACCAGTTGACTCTAATATGGTTCAAAAAAATGATAAAAATACTCACATGAGACAGCAGTAAGTCCCGAAATGAAAATAGAACTCCAATGAATCGAATTTCACCAAAACTTTGTCCTAACCTGGTTCAAGTTTCAGCAACGAATTTTCAAAAAGTTGCGCGCATAAAATAGGATTAAAAAACACCGATAAGATTAAGTAGTATTGGCTTGTCGCTCGTACTGAAAGCACCACATTTGTGTGTTGCCATACCCAGACTACCGAGGAACCGCTGAATTTCACTGAAACAACACCGAAGACAACCAGACCGATTTCCGTAAGTGAACTTTTACGAATTGAACATCGAAAATGACGTATCGCCTTCAATTGACAGATTGATTGACCTCGTTTTGATTGACAATAAATCTAGGGACATAAACGAAACTTAATGGGTTAAAATCCGCTGTGAAAATGTCCTTTTATAAGACTGCCGCCCTCTATTTGAACTCGGAGATTGGAAGATCTATAAAGCTTTGGATAGACGGGCAGAGGTGAGAATTTTATACCGACTGGAATACCTGATATGGCTATAAATGAACGCGATCGTTCCCATTACGATAAGAATCCCAAATCAAATATAGCAGGACAAACAATGCAGAGTTATTACACCTCATTCATTGATACTGATCAGTAATAACTGGTCTTTGCAGTCGCAATAATCATAATCACTTATTATTCGATTCAGTTTTCCCGATAATTAACTTTAGCGACCTACTCAATATGATAACACCTTTTACTCGAAATAGGGTCTAGGAATCAGTGGCAAATACAAGTTTTTTCCTGAACTATTTGGCATGGCCTCAGAATGTTGGGCATCTACACATATTTGCTACTTCATGACCTTCAGAAAACTACTGAATTTGGACGAATATCGTTCAGTAACATCAGGGAATTCAAAAAGAACTTATGTATTTTTTTTACAGATAATTCATCAACTAGTACCCTACGAAAAAGATATGTTTTCGATAACATCAAACACTCCTGAAGTGTACGTCCTTGATCTTGAAATACATAAAAAAAGAAAATCAAATTCAGTAAAGTAAAACCATCATTTCTATAATAAAGAAGGGATGATAAAAAACCCGAACAATGACCAAATCACCCTGAGCAACAAAAGATCTATCCATTTCTGGTACAAAAAGTTAGGGTTGCCATTTGAAAACCAAACTTCCATTCACTCCTCTTAGATGGTGTATGGCAAACACAATATCTCTTATACAGGGTCCTGCAATAGTGCGTTCTTCTTCCATAGCTGCCGAACCAGACATCTCAGAGATTTCGTTGGAAAGTAGACCTCTTGTACCTTCATTTCTGCATCTCAGGAAATTATTTTCTGATATACAGGGTGTCCCCGATTAATGTTATTCAACAAATGGACGATTTTTTTAATGGATCACCCCATATATTTTCACATATTTTCAATGACCTTCATTACCTCTTTCATGACGCAAAATCTTAGGGACATTTTTCCAACAGTTCAGTAAAAGTCTTCTGACGGTTTCCAGAAGCGATAGTAACATGAATTTGAACTTAAAGTTTTTTAATTGAAGGATTTGCCTTGACATGGTTCCTAAACGATAAACCTGTCATATACAGGGTGTCCGTTATTAAGATCCAAATATGAAGAACTTAAAATTATTATTTCTCGATTTTTTCATATAGAACACCCTGTATTTTTTTCCACAATAATGTAGACAATGGATATCTTACATTTTCTCAGAAGTAACCTTAGGATTATTTTAACACTGGCATCCAGCAGACACGAAAAATGATATAGCAAATGAAAATTTTATTCAAATAATAACATAATAAAACTAACGGACATTCAAAAGATGTCAAACAATGAAATAAAACTAAATGAATAATTATTGACAAATTTCAAAACTTTCCCAGAATCATATTTCCTGAGCATCATCATAAAAATGATATTTCTTTTTCGTACAAGCAATTCATATTGATCACGTATTCAACCTATTATATCAGTTTTTATCGGCTTTCCAAAAAAAATATTGATCAAGTTATTGCTACTAGAGCTCAATGATATTTTCGAATACAGTAAATCACTATGAATTTTTGTTTCCTATCGGGATATTGGGCAGCACAAGTTCGACTTCCTTAAAAAACAGGTTCTGTGGCACTGCCCTAACATGAAAATCATATCAACCATCCTATTTTTTCCAAAAATTCATACTGATTCACTGTATTCAAAAGTATCTTTGAGCTCTAAGTAGCAATAACTTGATCAATATTTTTTTTGGAAAGCCGATAAAAACTGATATAGAAATATCATTTTTATGATGATGCTCAGGAAGTATGATTCTGGGAAGGTTTTGAAGTTTGTCAATAATTATTCATTTAGTTTTATTTCATTGTTTAACCTCTTTTGAATGTCCGTTAGTTTTTATTATGTTATTATTTGAATAAAATTTTCAGTTGCGATATCATTTTTCGTGTCTGCTGGATGCGGGAGTTAAAATAATCCTGAGATTACTTCCGAGAAAATGTAAGGTATTCAATTTTCTACATCATTGTGGAAAAAATACAGGGTGTTCTATTTGAAAAAATCGAGAAATAATAATTTTAAGTTCTCCATATTTGGACCTTAATAACGGACACCCTGTATATGACAGGATGATCGTTTAGGAACCATGTCAGGGCAAATCCTTCAATTAAAAAACTTTTAGTTCAAATTCATGTTACTATCGCTTCTGGAAATCGTCAGAAGACTTTTACTGAACTGCTTTTCCCTCACCTTTTTGCAGTTTTCTTCGAATAAGATCTGAATTGTTGGAAAAATGTCCCTAAGATTTTGCGTCATGAAAGAGGTAATGAAGGTCATTGAAAATATGTGAAAATATATGGGGTGATCCATTAAAAAAATCATCCATTTGTTGAATAACATTTATCGGGACACCCTGTATATCAGAAAATAATTTCCTGAGATACAGAAATGAAGGTACAAGAGGTCTACTTTCCAACGAAATCTCTGAGATGTCTGGTTCGGCAGCTATGGAAGAAGAACGCACTATTGCAGGACCCTGTATATGAAAAGTTGCGTAATTTAAAATAAAATTGACCTGCTGCAGCTTTTTCATACAAAATAGTTAATACCGAAGATACAAAGTTTGTGCCTTACTTTTTACTCAATCTGTCTACTTTTAATTAATAATGTAGTCTTTAGAGTTTAGATATTTCACCATCCGACTAAAATAAATACAGGGTGTTACATTGAAAACAAATCAGAGATCTTTATGCCATAAAATGCTCCTCTCTGAAGAATAACATAAGGGAATTCTCCACGAATGTAGCCGAATTACCTCGGAAATGCTATGAAATGTGGCGTAAGTTTGAGCAAAGTTTTTACTATTTTATGGAAGTTGATTGAACAATTCAGGATACTCATCTCTTTTTCTTATGGAATTTTACCCTTCTGCCTTATCCTTTTTACTGTTAATTTTCTTTGTGACACCCTATATATTCAGATCTATCACGAACGCGTGATTTTCGTAATCGTTTCATCATGTGTGATGTGTTTTGAATTCTTCTGATGTAACCAAAATTTGTTATTGTAAACATGATTAAGTTCTACTGTGTGTTTCGACTATGTTGAAATACAAAATAAGAATTTATAGGCAGATCGAATAAAATGTATGTGGATTCAAACTGGGACTACCTTTAGCTGTATCATATCATATTAAGTGATAAGACGAAATACCTAATCAATTCATTCAGATGAATCTTGTGGCTTTAGAATGAATAAACTTATTGCAATTTAGATATCAATTACCGAATGAAATTTTATATGTGATGGTATCTAATTCATTTCAAATATGAAAAATAGATCAATTATCGACACTCGGGAAAATTTATAACCACATAATTTGGGTGACTCTTCCTTCTAGCTTTGGGAAATGGTATTCCAATTCATTCTCGTAGTCCTATAGAATGGCACAAATATTGCAATTTTTCAATATTTTCCTTGAGCGTATCGATATCCAGAAGGGGTAAATTCTTGAACTCGATTTATATAAAGAACTATATGGATTTTTAGATGAATCGCCAGAATTTTCTTTGGTTATTGTATTTTTCATGTAGTCCCAAAATTTCAGCAATTAAGATCAAATCAGGAATCTAGAAATTATCAGAAAAACAAAACTACGAACGGCCACATTTACAGAACCCCTAGTCGAATTCTGCCCTGGTTGGAGTAAAACGAGCGCTCAAAAAAAAAATAAAAAAAAAAAAGATAAAATATGATTTGTACAAAAACTATCCAAAATGAAACATTGATATTGCTATTATTAATTGTTTGAAAAATATTGATTATGTCGGTTTCCAAACAAAAAAATTTGTTCATCCATTATCTCATTCCTTTCTCCAGTAATATTTGTGTAAACGATTGTTTACAATGAACAAGGTCAAGACAAAAGCACAATATTTCCAAATAATGAAATGATTCATTTCGTTATTTTAAATTTGTGAAACGATTTTAAGTTTATAATAGTACAAGATAAAACTGTGTTCGCTTGTCAATCAATGATTCTAAGAAATACCAGGAAAACAAAAGCGTCTTTTTGTTCAAGTTTGATTAAATTGAATACTTTATTTATCCTTTGATATAATCCCAGGATTTCCAAATACTCGAAAACATCTTTTAACTGATATGAACTTTCATAACATTCATCCGATTATCGATTTGGTAGTAATTCAGTTCTAAACTCGGCAAGATTAGAATATCAATATAAATTATTTATCGCTGTAATTATAAGCGAATTTGAAGGTGGATTTAGTTCTTTGACAACTATCTGTACATTTTTTTCAGGCAGAAAATAATGGACAATCCAGAACTCAAAGTTAAAATCGCCGAATGGTTAATGTGGGATAAAAACGAGAATACTCTAACGGAGATTAAGGACTTGATATCCGAAAATGATCACGAAAAATTATCGAAATTGCTCTTGAATAGGCTGAAATTTGGAACTGCCGGTCTCAGAGGTAAAATGCAGGCAGGTTATGCTGGTATGAACGATCTAGTCATTATACAAACGGGTCAAGGTTTGTTGAAGCATTTGGAGAAGAGCGAGAAGAACTTGTTGGAAAAAAATGGAATAGTTATAGGCTATGATGGAAGGCACAATAGTAAAAGGTACCAATATTACATTGACGCTTCCAAGCGCTAACTTAGGAAACTAGGAAGTTCTTCTTCCGATTTCAGTAGTGTTGGTTTTTACTCATTATTCTCAGCTTTTCGTATGCAAATGCAGAATTCTGCACCAAAAAGTTCTATAACTCGAAAAGAGTTTTCCAGTTTTATGTCATTGTGTTCTTTCAGATGGGCTGAAATCACAGCAACCATTTTCGTACAAGCCGGATACAGAGCAAGATTATTTGGCAATCTCGTTCCAACACCTTATGTTCCATTTTCCGTCAGAAAATATAATTGTGCAATTGGTGTCATGATAACAGCTTCACACAATCCTAAAGATGACAATGGCTATAAGGTGAGATGGCAATTTCAGAGAAAACATTCGACAATTCGCCAGAATTTCTGAACAAAATTTGGTATGACTTCTTCGTTGCGATCACAGCCACAAAGGCTCTGATGAGCTGCATAAGTCCAGCAGACTCATTCGTAGCTCAAACCACCGAGCATTCAATACTCATTTTCATTCCTGTTTCAGGTTTATGCATCCAATGGTGCCCAAATACTCAGCCCAAACGACAAATACATACAGGAACATATCAAACAGTCTTCCGAACCTTGGCCAAATTCTTGGGAAACGCACATCATTCAGAATAACGATTTGGTCATCGATCCTCTAGAAGAAGTTATGCAGGAATACACCCATAGGGTGAAAGCTAGCATACTTCCTGAACATCTGGAGCTAAATAAGAAATTCCAGCTTATGTACACCTACACTCCGATGCATGGAGTCGGGTATAATTACGTCAAGAAAGCTTTTGACGCCATAAACATACGATTTACTGCTACACCAGAGCAGAAGGATCCTCATCCAGATTTTCCAACAGTTGTGTAAGTTTCTGGCTTTCAATTGAGATTTTATGAGAATTTAGAAGGATTCCGTTAAAAAAAATGCCATAGTGATCCAAATTAATTTTCGGCAAATTTAATTCTGCTGACATTTTCGACAACATTTGGTAATTCTTCAGATATCCCAATCCAGAGGAAGGAGCCAGTAGCCTAGATCTCTCTTTCAAACTAGCTGAAAAAATTGGAAGCACAATAATAATAGCAAATGATCCAGATGCTGACAGAATGGCTTGCGCTGAAAAGGACAGGTTAGATTTGTCATTATTTGAAAGTTTCTTCATTCGAATTCATCTGTTGATCATTTTCCCGATAGTAAAACTGGAAAATGGAAGGTTTTCACTGGAAATGAATTAGGGGCTCTTCTTGGCTGGTGGTTGCTTCAATGTTTCAAATCGAATAATCCCAAAGTACCGATGAAAGATGTTTATATGGTGTCAAGTACTGTGAGTTCGATGATATTGAAATCTATGGCTGCCGAAGAAGGCTTCAACTTTGTCGATACGCTCACTGGCTTCAAGTGGATAGGTAAGATCATAAATTTACGAGTTTTTGAACAAGTTGGCTATGTTATGGATTTTTCAGGAAATAAGGCGCTTGATCTGACAAAAGAAGGAAAGTACGTTATATTTGGGTTCGAAGAAGCCATAGGATATATGTGTGGTTTACAAGTCGTCGACAAAGATGGAGTTAGCGCTGCATGCTATATGACCACTCTTGGTAGCTTTCTGAAGAGTCAGAATAGAACCCTCAATGAGAAACTTGACGAAATCTATGCAACATACGGTTATCATGTGTCGTTGAATTCATACTACATTTGTTATTATTCACATGTCATCAAATCTATATTCGACAGAATAAGGAACTATGCTGGACCGAATACGGTAAGCCTTTTCAGACCTAACGCCATGTCGACTTGTATTTGAACTTGAAAGCGCTTTATTTCAGTACCCGAAAAGTGTCATGAATGGTAAATATTCTATCAAGAATATAAGGGACTTGACGACGGGATATGATGATGCGCAGCAAGACAAGAAAGCGATACTCCCAGTAGATCCATCTAGTCAAATGATAACTTTCTACTTCACCAATGGTTTGGTGGTAACCCTTAGGACGAGTGGCACTGAACCCAAAATCAAATATTACACAGAAATGTGTGCCACGCCAGAACAAACGTGAGTGACCAAAAAAAATTTCAATTTACCAATGCCCTTGCCTTTACCAATATCCTGGGAAAATTTTAATGATGATCTGCATAGTACCTCCTTTGCAGATTGAAGAGGTCGCTCATTCGGGTAGTCATGAATACTTTTTAAGGCAATTTTTGAATCAATACAAGCTCTAAACGCAATGGTACTTGCTTTCGACAGCTAGTACTCGCGGGAACTGTTAGTCTAGCATGCTGTCTGACTTATTTTTCAAATATCCCACCAAGAATTCGACTTAGAAGTTCTCAAAAATTGTGAAAATTAATTTGGTTCTTCGGTACTAAACCAAAACTGAAAACAACAATTTTCAATTGAATTGTACTAATGACTATTGGAAGTAACTCATTATTTTTTTTCCAATAGGGATAGAGAAAAAATTGTGGCTAATATGAGCGAGCAAGTGAATGCAGTTGTTCAAGAGTTTTTGGAACCTGATAAAAGAAATCTCATTGCCAGGAGCATATAAAATAATTGATATTCGCCCATTGATATTTAGGCATTAAGACCTGTTAATTTGTGATAAATTTATTTTAACATTGCATAATTTGATACAAATATGTTTAATTTTCTGTGAAGATGAATGCTGGTTGATTAGAATCATTGTATGTAGTTATACTTACGATCGTTATTGATATTAGTCCAAGTATTAATTTTCTATTTGTGAATTTTCTAGAGCTCGGAAAATTTTATGTATAATAGGTTTTTCATAAATAAAAATCATAAGAGGAAGCTTTCGATTTTATTTCATTGCATTGTGGAAAATAGTTTATTCATTTCGAGTGACTGACGTTACTCTTCCAATCCCGATAATGTTATTATCAAATATCCCTAGGGAGTCAATGGAACAACTTACATAAAGAAGACTTGAATGGAACTTTAAGTCATGGGAGTCACATATCTTTTCTTCATTATCAATAAACACATTCTGACATTCATAATATTTCCTTAGACATCAATAAGCTTCTGAATTAACACTCGTTTTGCGTAGGTACTTCATTTTCGAACTGTATAGATCTATTTTTTTAAGCAGAGTTTCACGCTTTCACCAATCGAATATCTGTTCATCCAAACAGTTAACATTGAAGTATTGTTATACATATTTATTTATTTTCCGAAAATTGTTCCACCAAGAGAAACTTCTGCACTTTTCCAGAGGTTGTCTTCTTAAACTCTTTCACGAATTTGATATGCTTGGGTATTTTGAAATGAGCCATATTCTTCTTGCAGAATTCAGTCACTTGATCGGCTGTGGTATTTGAATTTTCTTGAAGCCTGATACAGGCACAAACTTCCTCGCCAAGCCTTTCATGAGGAAGACCAATCACCTGAAATTGAAGATATTGTGTCAATGACGAATCAATTGGATGATTCACTATGTGAAAGTAGTAACTCTATCTACAGTTCAAACCTACATGAACTTCGATTATGTCTGGATGTTTGATGAGAACATCTTCAATTTCCTTAGGAAATATGTTTTCACCTCCCCTGATGATCATGTCTTTTAGTCTTCCAACAATTCTGCCATAACCATCTTCACTGATCACAAACTGATCTCTGTAACAACAATTTTTTCAGGTTATAATGCATATTTTTATTCTGAATTTGGTCTCTTGACTTGTCTTGGGATCAAATTTGGTATACATTATCACATTGCATGCTACCATGTTGAGTGATTAATCACCACCCTAGAACAACCAGGGTTTAACTACCATTGATTTCGAACAATTATTAATACGTTGGGCAGTATGTGAATTGGTGATCGCTCTAGTTACGAATTTGAACAAGCACAAAACAGCTTCTTACTTCAGGTGAGAACAATGTTCTGATTGAAGTTACTAACCCTGTTTTCAGCCAACCATCACTATCAATTGTTGCCTCTGTCTTCTCCTTTTCTGCCCAATATTCCTTCATGAGAACGTATCCTCTAACATATAGCTCTCCAGGTGTACCGAAAGGAACAATATTTTCCTCTTCATCGACAACTTTAACTTCAGTGTGATCACCAAGCAATCCTACTGTAGCTGTTGATTTTTCCATGTCATCTCCTGGGTTGGAAGTGAAAACCATACAGGTCGTTTCGGTCAAACCATAAATACTCTGAAAAAGGGTGGTGATATAAATATTCGATCGCTGTAATTGTGAAAAGTATTCTCACTTTAACTGATTTCAATTTCAAAACTTCTAACATAGTGTTGAACTGATGGGGAGATATTGGGGAACCTCCAGTAACTGCAATTTCAGGTGAAATATCCTCGTTTCTCTTTCTCTGTTCGGTTATTAGATCCAAATGCATTGTTGGAGTGCCATGAATCATAGTGCACCTCAATTGAAAATCAAAGGTTAGTATGTGTTCAGAATTCGTATTTTTTTCTCATTCATAATTGATGCCATAATGTGGACACTCGAATAGATATACCCCTCGAACCAGCAGCAACCGTGAGTAACATTTTTTCAGTGTCAACTATGTGCTGTATTATTTATGTCATAAATACGTGTTTTTCTTTAATTTTATTTGTGAAAAGAATTGGCAACTCTATCTATTCTTTTCTCTAAGAGAGCTTTACGTATAATTAACAGTATTCAATGAAAATAAATATGTATTTGAATGTAACCGATCGCTCATGAGTACGACCTTATAGTTCCCAGAATTGTTGAGCAAAATTGAAAAAGATCATACGATATAGTGACTGAAAAGTCTAAACAAAACCTGACTTACTTCTCTTCCTTTATTGCCGTCAAATTGGCAGCAGCATCATAGGTTGGTGAAGGTAGAACAACTGTAGAACCATAAGACACACAAGATCCTATTGTTATATTCATCCCGAAAGCATGAAAGAAAGGAACCATCATACAGATTTTATGCTGTTTCTCGTTCAGTTCCATTCTTCTACCAATAACGCTAGCATTATTTACGTGTCCAAAATGCCTTATAACAGCTGCTTTTGGCTTACCTGTGGTACCCTTAAAATTCGCAATATTACCTCAATTATTTGGTGTATACGAAAAGTACTTACGGAGCTGAATAAAATAGAGAACGCTGAATCTGAGGATATGGAGCTTTGATTCTTTTTAATACTGGTAATAGTCCTCTGGTCTGAACATTGTGCAATTTCATGATAATTATATGTTCCCCTGAAAAAATTGTTTCTGACATAGTTGATTCGATATTTGGATGTTATAGTTCGCATTTATGTGCTAAAATATTATGTCTTAAGACTGTATTTTCTAAAAAGTGAAAAATAGTGGAAACACATAAAAGATCTAAAGCTTGCTTAAGATAATTGAATCCGTAGCTCCCAGTTAGTGGATACAATTCCTTCAAGACTAATACACATGATTTCATTAATAAATAATGTGGTCCTTTTTGTTTCTTTTCTTTGGTTCTTCTGTTAGAGGGGAATACTCACTTGTGGGTATCGCCTGAAATAGTGATGATACTTTTCAGAGATGGCACTATCGATGAATTCAAGTTCCCAACATCACTCTTTTCTAATTCGGGAATTAGTGTGTTGAGCATTTCGTAATACTGAATTTTTCTTATTTTGTCCGGACAAATAATACATTTAACACCAACTTTATTTATTGAATACTCTAGTTCAGGTACTTGATAACTCGGATTTAAAGCTACCTAAAACACACATTATACTATTGGAGTTTCTTTGTTTGCATTTTTCCTCACCAGTATCAAGCCGGCTCTGGCACAAGCGAATTGAATGGTGAACCATTCGATAATATTTGGACACCAGAGTCCTACCCTGTCGCCTTTCTTCAGACCAATTTTTATAAATCCAGCTGCTAAACGATCACATTCTTCTAGAGCTTCTGCGTATGTAAAACTCTTATGTTGGTGCAAGGAGTTTATTAAGTCCCTATCGCCGTACCTTATGGCTGAATTCTCCAGCAGTTGACCTAGTGTTATATATTTGAGAGGCTCTTTTCCAACATGGTGCAGATAACTGTAGCATCTTGAACTGAAGATTGAATATGAATATAAACTACATCTAAAAATTTCTTTGAAATCAAATAAAATAAAGAATATACAAAATTAGAAAAAAATTTATGATCACCAAATGTTGTTGAGACTTTACAATACAATATTATTTCCAAAATATTTCGATTCCAACGCAAATCATTTACCTATCTTATAAACATCAGTTTCTTCAGACTTAAGGTTATCATTCTGTTGTTCATTTCCAGTTTTATTGCTCAATTTTGTGATCCTTTCGAGGAAATTTGTTTCCATGAAAAAAACAAGAAATCATTCTGCTTTGTAATGCATGATATGGATGAATTGGCTCAATGAAAATTGATTTTTCCTGTTTAAAATTCTTATTTCCGATTTTTTTCAAATAAAGTCAATTATTTTCACGTTATTCTATTAAAATTTTCCTCCTTCATTGTACTGTCCAACTAACCACTGGGGATCCCCAAACATCACAAGATTCAATTTTTCATAAGAAGAAGAATAACTACTAGCAAATTAACTAGAATTTCAGTGAAAAATGAAGGAATAAGAATAACAGAATGAAATATTGAAACTAGTTTCGTATACTTTTGTATGTAATGTGATAGTGAATACATAGTGAGATTTTGTTAATTATTTTATCAATTTAGTCGACTATTTCGTAGTTAATCAAGGCTTCTTGCAAATAATTTTCATGTTTATTTGATTCACATCGATTGAAAAATAAGGGCAATAATTTGGAATATGATTTCTTTCATCACTGGAAATTAAACTATTTTGCAAAACCTAGTCACAAACAAAAAATTTAAAATTACGATATTTATTGAAATTACCTTAATCTCAGCACTTTCACTATTTTCGACCCGAATAACATAATATTCTCAATTGAATTCTCACCGCGTTGTCGAATTAAAAGAAATACTCATAATTTGTATATTCATTTGCGCAGGGAATGGAAACCTGAATGATGGTGATTTCTAAACTGTAAACACTGACGAAATGTATTCTGCAAACATTTATCAAGTAATATTCGAAATCGAGTTTGTCCACAGTTTTGTAAACAAAGAGACACACATCTCAATAATAATCGTTATCATGGATTCTTCCAAATAGGGAAGATAGGATGGTTCCGGCTATAATTTCTGATAACAGCTGATGCACTACGCACATTGTGATATTTCATTAAATGCCGAAGTATTTCAACAAGGAGTTGGGAATAATCGTGCCTATCAGCCTATCGTAACCTTGATATTGAACTGTATTCTTGGGAATTATACTCTGACTTCATTGGTATCGAGTCTACGTATATGCTCCACCTATATACAGAGTGTAACAGCCAAATGGAATAAATTCGACAAAGAATAAATGAGGGGGTGTTAGGAAAAACGCTCGGACACGTCGATTTGTAATTTTAAATGCACATATTTTTCGAGAAAATGAAATTATATAGGGTGTTCCATGCGACCGTGGCCAATACCAACTTTCTTATTTCAAATGCAACCCCCTGTATATTATTTATTTTTTGGATTCTTCAGAAAATTCTAGACATAATTCATGTACAATGTCCTATACCTATCTTCAACTTTTTCGGAAATATTAAGTGTTTTCATATTTTTTACAAAAATTAACATTTTAAATGAAAATTATTTCATTTCACAAATTACACTCAATACTTTCTTCCCATTTACCTCTTGATATGAAGAAAGTAAGCAAAAACGCCTGAAATGTTGAGTAACGTTAGAAGACAATTCTACACCAGATTAGCATGTTGCCAAGACGTTCGCGGCGAGCATTTTGAACATTTCCTACATTGACATTAATGTTTTTTTTTTGTTTTTTTTTTATAATTAAGAAATAATCAGTATTACTTATTAGGTTTTAAGTGCAATGTACCGAATTTGTGAAATAAAATAATTTTTATTTGAAACGTTGATTTTTGCAATAAATCTGAAAACACTTAATACTTCCGAAATAGTCAAAGATAGGTATAGGACATTGTGCATGAATTGTGTCTAGAATTCTCTGAAGAATCCAAAAAATAAATAATATACAGGGGGTTTCATTTGAAATAAGAAAGTTGGTATTGGCCACGGTCACATGGAACACCCTATATAATATTATTTTCTTTAAAAATATGCGCATTTAAAATTACAAATCGACGTGTCAGAGCGTTTTTCCCAACACGCCCTCATTTATTCGTTATCGAATTTATTCCATTTGGCTGTTACACTCTGTATGCTATATGTATGCGATTACTGAAAGAAAAGTAGAATCGAATTGTAAAATATAAGCTAATATAAGAATAGAAAAAAATAAAATCAAGTGATTAAAAATTTTGTGTAATATCAAAAACTGAACTGTAATACAAATCTCTGCCCCAAATAAAAATTTCTTTCGACATTATTCAACAACTCAGGACTCAGGAGTGATCGACCTACATTTTTACGTAGAAAAATGACACTTAAAAATTTGAGTTCGAAGTCTTTCGGCGGGATATTTAATGAATATTTAAATTAACCGAGAAATTGAACTTATTTCATTCGGCTTCTCCACAGTGCACATTGTATAACAATGTAACAGCTAGAAATATATTAAGCAGAAATTTTATAGCAGGGAAAATATGATTTATGGCTAGATTCACAGCGGTGAGGCGGTATTTATATCTACGGGGTACCTATTATAATACCAACTATACCTCAGATGTAAGATTTTCTGAATGTTGACGGGCTTTCAATTAAGGAACGGAAAGAGGACTTTCGGATACTTGCACCAGGATTTCAAGACGGTTTTCGGATTACATGAGATCTTTCGCAGTCTCAAGTCTTAGTAGCAAGCCATCAGTGTATGTGTTGCTTTAAAAGCAGTGATCTCAAGATGATTCTTATATTATACTAAAATGATAACTCTGTTTACCGGCCCGAGGGAATCTGTCAGAAATTGGGTCCAGAAGAATCTCAAAATCGCAGCGGAGCTGCGATACATTTAGGAAATTTTTATACGGTCAAAAAGAGGAATAATCGATTCATATGTGGGTAAAGTTTCGATTCTCTAGGCGATGTATAAGTATTTTTAACAAATTCGCGAAAATCGCGAAACAATCCGGCGAAAAGGGCGAAACAATCCTGCGAAAAGGGCAATTTCAAACTCTTTACAACTTTTTTTCACAGATATCCTATCCGTGATGTGAATATACGGATCGAAAGAGGAAACATCAATGCAAATAGCTTTGTATTAATATTCTCCACAATTTTCCCATTTCTTCTGGAAAATTGATCGAACTTTGACATTTTGCCTATAAAATCACCCGATTTGCAGGGATCTACGAGGATATATTGAAAAATTCGTAGCCTACTATAGAACCAAACAAAATTTCAATGTCGAAATATTTTATTACCCAACATATTCTCCTCTCGATTGAATACGTTTATTACAGCGAACCTGCAACGTCTCTAGACCTTTCAAAAAAAATGTTTCTTCTTGCTCTGCAAACCAGTCCTCCACAGCTTTTATTACCTCCTCGTTGGAAGAAAATTTACCACCTTTCAAACTTTTTTGCAGTTGAGGAAAGAGATGACAGTCGGACGGAGCCAAATCTGGTGAATAAGGGGGGTGTTCTAGTAATTCCAACCCTAAATCATGAATTTTTTGCATAGCAACATGAGATTTGTGTACTGGGGCGTTGTCCTGTAAAAACAAAACACCTTTGGATAGCTTTCCGCGTCTTTTCTCTTTAATTTTTTCCGTAGAGAGGTTAGTAATGTCGAATAGTAATCTCCAGTTATTGTTCTACCCTTATCCAAAAAATCAGTCATGATTACTCCATGGCAATCCCAAAAAACTGAAGCAAGATTTTTTCCAGCAGATTTTCGGACACGAAACTTCTTAGGTCTAGGAGAACCAGAGTGTCGCCATTCCTTCGATTGTTGCTTTGTTTCTGGATCGTAGATATGTACCCAAGTCTCATCCATAGTAACAATTCTGTTTAAGAAGTCTACATCGTTTTCAAATCGAGCACAGATCGAACGCGATGCTTCTACCCTTGCACGCTTTTTGGTCAACATTCAAGAAAACCAGAGTGTCGCCATTCCTTCGATTGTTGCTTTGTTTCTGGATCGTAGAAATGTACCCAAGTCTCATCCATAGTAACAATTATGTTTTAGAAGTCTACATCGTTTTCAAATCGAGCTCAGATCGAACGCGATGCTTCTACCCTTGCACGCTTTTGGTCAACATTCAAACATTTGGGGATCCATTTTGCAGAAATTTTTCTCATGTCCAAATTGACGTGAACTATATGATGAACGCGTTGGTATGAAATCTTCAGTGCTTCAGATTCATGAAATGCATCGATATTTTCGGGGACCGACACAGAAACTGGCCTTCCCGATCGGTCATCATCTTCAATGGAAAATTTACCTCGTTTGAGGATTGCAGTCCAATTTTTCACTGTCGCATACGAAGGACATTGATCACCAAGGGTATTAAGCATATATTCGTACATCTGCTTACCTCTTAACCCTTTTAAATACAAGTACTTGATGATGGCTCGATACTCCAATTTTTCGATTTTTACAATTTCTGTGGGCATCTTTTTTTTTTAATTTATTGCTTTTTTGACGTCGAACTCTACACTGACACTTCTAATAAGTTATTGTTCGTTGATATGGTATCGCAATATTTTGTTTATGCATGGAACTGGTCTAGGCTAACTATATAGATATCAATACTCGCACCTATAAGAATATCTACTTAATAGGTTGATCTAAGGGCTCTACGAGTTACTATTACTATCCAAAATTCATCCATTCCTCAGGTGATCGAACCCAGGACGAGAATGTACAGCGTTCATTCGGTAAATTGATTCCCACAATTACTTTTGTGGGAAGCATTTTTCAATTTTCCCAACATTATGTTCCCATTAAAATTTTCCAGTCCGATTCTGGTTCTGAAATTACGGCTGACTCGATATAATCGAAATTCAGATTTTCTCCGCCAATGGCGTCTCCGGATTTTCTTCTGCGTGTCCGGTAAGGGCACGCTATTTCCCCTGATACATCCGGCCTGTTGTACTGGACGTCAGGATTTATTCCAGCTCACTATGACCACCTACTTTCACTGGAAATATAGATCTAATCAAAAACGAAGTTACCGCATACCTACCTACTCTACTTTGTAACGGAGGAGGCGTTCACAACAAGTATGCTTAGGATGGTTTCACACGGAAGAAACCCAATGCGGAAGTGGAGAGTCCAAATTAGGTTGTATGGGTTTAGTTTAGAGATGCCGGATAAATACACAACTACACAGCTGTAGGCCTTTTCTTCAACTATATTTGAATGAAATTGCTTTTTTCGACTTTTTTCGTGTTCATTCTTATTACTATGCAGAACTACCACTTCAGGTGTACAAAGCCTAGATAATTGTAATATATTTTGCTTAGCGGCAATTTTTTTGAAGAGGAAACAGTTGTGTTCTTCTTATGGTTGATCGACAGTAGATTGTCTCTTCTGTCTAACTCAAGATATAGAAATATGGCATATGGGCAAAAGTTTCAGATTGGTAAAGGGGTTGCAATCCACTGCGACCTCAAGGTCTACTGTGCCTCTCCCAGAGCTGTTTTCGCCACTACAGCTTGCCCTCCAGCCCCAAAGCTCCAATGGATCTCCTGTATCTGAGAGGGCTTCAAGGACGTCAAATCCTCATATAATTCTCTTGTCCAAGATATTCCTTGTGCATTTGTGCAGTCTTGCAAGGGCGAGGCATTCTGCAACCAGGTGAACAGGAGTTTCCCCCTTTTCCTCATCAATCTGCTCTCTTCAGTTCCTGACAAGCACATTCCCATCATATGCTTCCTATAAGGCGACAATGTGAGCCAGTGAGGAGGCGTATCTTATATTTACTCAGATTCAAATAGTTCTTCGTTCTTACAGTTCCGAAATCCCGAACTTCTTGAAATGATCCACTCCGGGAAATGCGACCATATATAGATCTTTTGTTCTCTTCCCTACTCATTCATTGAAACCCAAAGAGGTCGTGTTGATAAATCTAACAACATCCTGTGCCTTGGCTGTTACCTCGTGGGTATCCAGCACCGGTTTTCCCAAACGAATTGTTCTTAGGCCAGCCAGATCTGGGCACTTGCATACAATGTGCTCAACTGTTTCTGCTTCTGATCCACAGCCCACAAATCTCATCTGCTGACTTTCCCATACGGTACAAATAATGTTTGTACCGACAGTGCCCCCATCAGCAAACCTACCATCACCAGAAGCTCAGCTGGTGACAGCTTTAGGAGCTTACTGGTATAGGTCGGTGAAATCATCACGAATATCTGGGACTGAGTAAGTCCAGGAGTGTTTTTCCAGAGGGTTATTCAATTATCCAACTCCCATTTTTGGACCGCTGCCTTATATTGCTCTTTTTTAAGCCCATAGACAGCCTCAGGTCCAACAGGTGTTAACCGTGATGCACTTTCCGCAAGCTCATCGGCTTTATCATTTTCTTCAACACTACAATGCCCTGGCACCCATAGTAGAGTCACTTTATTGACTCTGGCCAGTGGTTTTATGGTGTTACGGCACTCCCAGGTCAGCAGAGATCCCTGGCAATGTGATTCCAGGAACATCAGGGTGGCCTGGCTGCCTGTAGTGTTGATATGCGCCCCTTTGAGGTTAATTCTAAGACACGCATACGTAAACAGCCAGTATCTCGGTCTGTAAAATAGAGGGCTCACTTCCTAGGGTTTCAGAGATCCTCAGTTCAGTTCCATATTTCCCAATGCCAGTGTCTCTGTCGGATTTTGATCCATCGGTAAACCATAAAGATGACTTTTTGTCGAAACGATTTACGAAACTTATTGCACTAGGACGGTCAGCTATGACCGTTTCAAAGGGTCTTCCGTATTCGAAGATTGTTGGCATTACATCCAATCTGGGGCAGTAAGTGTCGTTTGTGTCCCTTTCCGGCTAGTTTGTTGGCCTTTCCTTTGAATCCTGACGTAGCAGGAACCCAGATTGAAGAGACCTAGTTGATCTTTCCTACTTCATCAGTTTTGAGTCGATGACATAGGAGTTCAGTGCTTTGATAGCAGCTTATCTATCAGAAAGGATCCCTGTATCACACCCTTGATAGTTTCTTCCCAGGTCTATGTCCAAGTATCTTTCGAGCCTCACGATAGTTTTCACTTAGTTCTTGCCCCCATATACTGCAGTGCTGGCCTCTATCGTGATTCAGAACCATCTGTATACCATATAATGGTTTTTGCTTCGGAATTTTGGGTACTTTTTTCCTATTCTTCGCTTTTACATAGCATCGTGTTCATGTTCTGCTAAATGCTTGCTTTTTTAGTCATAACATCACTAGGTAGGCTCGCTTATGAGATGTACCTACTTGTTCACAGTAGACCAGGCTCTGAGAATTCTCTCATTACTTGTAACTTCTCTGGATATTCTAAGGATAGCCTCTAGACGTAGAAGAGTGAGATCTGTGATGACCTGAAGAGCTCTAGTCGGGCACGTTCTCCCAGCTCCAGTGATGCAAACCCAGGGAACCCAGGGGCCCTTCCAACTTTCAAACGATGATATAAATTCGGCTCAAACCTCCACCTCACATTCTGGAGCATTATCAATGTGACACCTTGATTATAACATAGTGCTGTATAAGAAAGAAGAGGGATTATAGGCAGTAGGTTAATGAGAATTAATGAGCTTGCAGAGGTTTATGAAACTCAATATTCCTATTGGATCCGCTCAAATACCCCCATCTAAGAGTGCCCCTGGCTCAGTGGTAGAGCGTTGGAATTCGGACCCAAAGGTCCGAAGTTCAATCCCGAGCTTGGAAGGAAATTTTCTAGTATCGGTAGGGGCCACCATTCAGGTGGAAAATTGAGGGCGTAAACTTGGAAAAATGAAAGGCACTTTCTGAATGGAGAATCGGTGCCATAGCCGATTTTTTCATGCGAAAAAAAAATTTTATCAAAGAGACGGAATTGGAATACCCCCAAGAGATCCTTTAGCTTCAATTTTAAAAAAAATCAAGCTTTTAGGTGAAAAACTGAGGGCGTGAAGTTGGAGAAATGAAAGGGACTTATTAAATGGGGAATCGGTGCCGTAGCCGTCGGCCAGAGTATAACGGCCCCTTAAGAACCCCAATTGCCTGGGAAAACTTTCTTGAAAGCTTGTATCCCTGACATCAAACGTTTGAGAGGTATCCTAGCGGTCTTCAGAAAAACGTCTTGAATTTTACAAAGGACCCCGCACTTTTTATAGGTAAAGTGGCGACCGGTCAAATTTTCTGAAAGTTTGGTATGTTGTTGTACCCGACTCAGTGACCAAAAGTGTCAATCTTATGTCAATCCTATGGCTAGTTATCCAAATACGGGGTGTTAAAGTTGAAAATTGCCCAAATTTTCGGATTTATTCTTTGATTATTAAGAGTTGGATTGGATTTCTGTTGCATACACTACATGTTCTAGTAATGAAATTAGTGGATACGTATGATTAAAAATATTTATATTTATAGGGTGATTCACGAATATATGACGGTAGTTTTTTGCCAAAATTCACTTTTTCTACTGTGACGTCAGGAAGGCATATTTTTGAAATGTTCTTTTCGATTTAGTATTAATACGACCAAATATTACACAGTGCATATTTTTTATACAGGGTGTTTCACAGAGAGAACCACTAGACATAATAATTTTTTTTTAGAATTAATTCGAAACCCTGTATTTTTGAATTGATTTTTGGGAAAAGTAATACCACAAACATATGTGTTTCTCTAATCTCCAAAATATTCATGGTGGTTTATTCATAGGAAGGTATGAAAGGTTCGAAAAACATGAACACTGTATTCGAAAATTTCCTCGGTCAAATGCAACTATTTTCTCACTATACATATATTGATTTCTACAACATCTCCAGAGGTATGAATTCTGAATCCGATACTATGACCAGTTTTCGAGATACAGGGCTTTGAAGTGGAGAATAAATGATTTCATCAGTTTTTTTTCCAATTGAAAAGGCAAATCGATTTTATATTGTGCACTTGAGTTCAATATGAGTACAGATAAGATGCGCATGGAAAGGTTCAGCTAAAATATTTACTGTTACAGGGTGATTCACGAATAAATCACAATAGCATAAGTATTTTTGTTATGGTTGCCTGTATGGCTCACCCTGTATGAAAAGTAATCATAATGAAGTATTGCAGACTGAAAATTGTGAACGACTAGGTATTAACTTCATGGAATAATTTCTCTGTGACGAAACTGTAGAATTATCGAGTGTTTGCAAAAGCTATTGTGATTTATTCGTGAATCACCCTGTAACAGTAAATATTTTAGGTGAACCTTTTCATGCGCATCTTATCTGTACTCATATTGAACTCATGGGCACAACATAAAACCGATCCGCCTTTTCAATTGGAAAAAAAACTGATGAAATCATTTATTGTCCACTTCAAAGCCCTGTATCTCGAAAACTGGTCATAGTATCGGATTCAGAATTCATACCTCTGGAGATGTTGTAGAAATCAATATATAGTGAGAAAATAGTTGCATTTAACCGAGGAAATTTTCGAATACAGTTTTCATGTTTTTCGAACTTTTCCCAAAATGGAATACCTTCCTATGAATAAACCACCATGAATATTTTGGAGCTTAGAGAAACACATATGTTTGTGGTATTACTTTTCCCAAAAATCAATTCAAAAATACAGGGTTTCGAAATTAATTCTAAAAAAAATTATTATGTCTAGTGGTTCTCTCTATGAAACACCCTGTATAAAAAATATGCACTGTGCAATATTTGGTCGTCATAATACTAAATCGAAAAGAACATTTCAAAAATATGCCTTTCTGACGTCACAGTAGAAAAAGTGAATTTTGGCAAAAAACTACCGTCATATATTCGTGAATCACCCTATAAATATAAATATTTTTAATCATACGTATCCACTAATTTCATTACTAGAACATGTAGTAAACGTGTGTATGCAACAGAAATCCAATCCAACTCTTAATAATCAAAGAATAAATCCGAAAATTTGGGCAATTTTCAACTTTAACACCCCGTATTTGGAAAACTAGCCATAGGATTGGGTTGGACCCATTGAGACTTTTGGTCACTGAGTCGGGTACAACAACATACCAAACTTTCAGAAAATTTGACCGGTCGCCACTTTACCTATAAAAAGTGCGGGGTCCTTTGGAAACATATCACTTTTTGGTGATTTCAATTGAGAAGAAATCAACAAGTCGGTTTGCCCATTATTCAGGGCTGTAAGAAAATAAGTTGCGTGACCCAGTGGCCGGTAAACGTGTCGCCTGTTCGCTTATACAGCGTTGATTTGAAATTTTCCGCAGAAAAGAGAACGTGGGGTGAATTGGGGGAACCGCCACCAAGATTCCTCGAATGTTTACTTACCGCAAGCTCTTTGGCGATACAAGCCGGTCGGGTTGATATTGCTGTTGAACATGCGAAAATTGTGAGAGAGTTTTCTTGGCGAAACTAGATCGGGCATGTGGTTAAAGTGAAGGAAAAGTGTCTGGGATATTAATTTTTGGTTGAGAAATGAGTCAGCAAAGTGGCGGGGCCGGTGGGAAGAAGGGTGGCGGTAAAGGAACCCCCATGAAGAAGAATGAGGAGAAGGAAAAGGAGCAAAATAAAAGTAATTCATCTTCAGCCTATATCATCAACAGTATTGTCAGTTTTGAAAATCTTGCTTCAATTTTTGCTTTGAAATTCTCACAACAATCAAACTAGGGCAGCAGCATTTGAATATTAGTTTTTTTACGACTGTATATTTTTTCCTGCGTGCATCAAGGTTGAAAAATTCAAAACAAACAGCCTTTTTGGCCGAATTCGTATGGAAGAATCTTGATGCTTCTGATATTTCTGACTAGTATGGTATACAAGTTGCAACTTTGAAAATAAATAAATAAATACAAATAGTGACATAAGCTTAGAATTTCTGTCAGTTCATCAGTTGCTTCTTAGATGAATGAAAGAAATGTTCAAAAGCTTCTGACCAAAGTGCTTCTTCATTTTTCAACAAAATAGTCAATACATATTTGCAGAATACTGGTTTTCAAAATACAAAACCTGGTAAAACTATGGTTCACCACAATTGATTAATAAGTATATACCTACTCGTATCAAGGCGAACGCTTCATTTCTTTATTTCAACTTATAATACATATATCTATAAATCACTGGCGGATGCAGGGTCCAATGGAAGGGGGCATGCCCCTGGTCCCCCCCCATTGGACCTCGAAATCCTTATCCAATCAAGTACCTTAAATACATTGTCCATTCAATATAGATCAATATGGCCCTTTACAGCATAATTTAAATGAATATTTGCGAAGATATTATATAGATTTTAAATACAGGGACATAGCGGTACGGCGTCGGCACTACCGTTGTTTATAAGGATTGCGTTTATAAGGCGAAGCCGGGGCGGGTCGCTAGTTGACAATAATTTCTTAAAGTAGTTCAGTCGATCCCTAATATTTTCAATAAAGAAACTCCTATAATGTTGGTAAAAAATTTCTATCAATTCATGCCCCCTCTCTGAAAAAAATCATGCCCCACCCTCTGAAAAACTGTCTGGATCCGCCAGTGCTATAAATAAGTGTTCAAACTATTCGCTTTGTATCGACTTCATAGGTATAACATTGAGTTTTAGTAAAATCCCCAAAGCTTTTTTTAATAATAAAACTGAGGATAAACTTCTACCATTTTCATGAATAATATATTGCATTATGAAGTCATAAACAGTTTTTGAAGAGTTAAAATTCATGTTACTGTGAATAATGCCAAAACATACTTAGTTGGTTTACTGAATAAGTACCTAAACAATATGTTAATCTAATCCTGTTATTAAAATGATAAATGGATCAATATTCAAAACAATATCATTTATTAATGAATAAACACGAATAGTCCACTCTTACTTCCTTGAGGAATTCCAATATTAGTTCTTGATTCAATCAAATTTTGCTTTCTGTTATATAGAAATGAATGAAAACATTTCAATGCAGGACCTTTGATATCATATCTCTCAAGCTTCACAAGAATAGAATGTTATGACGAGACAATATAGATAACCAAGAGCAATCTTATATTCATCTAAACCACTACATGGGTAGGTTTGGTTATCTGTCATCATTGTTGATATTTATCAAAAGTGCTGATATCTGTGAAACCTGAACTATCTATCAACGAAATATCTATAATGAGTGCTATTTTTGATAAACAACAATTCAAGACTTCCTTTTCATTCAATAACTTTACTATTAGGTACTATGGTCTTCTTTGGACTCCTTACCAATTTTCAAATTCAAATAGATAAGATGAGTGTTCAAAAGCTGGCACGATAGGTATGTACTGATCAGTGCAAGCATAAAAAATAAAAATATGTCCTAGCCAAAATGCATTTTGAGCTGACTTCGAACTTAACGAATGAGTATACATATACTCTATTCACTTTTATAAAGTATACCGGTTGGCCATGGAATTCTTGACACATTTCACCGTGTATATTTTGAAAATGTTAGGTTATAGTCATTCTTCTGTCAGTTGAACAAGCAACGTTGCCATTTCTACATTTATGTCGTAGTAATTAGGTATTTAACAGAATGTTCATTTACTTCGGGAAAATAATGAATTTAAGGAAATTATGAGGGTTACTTTTAGAATGCGCAGATTTCAATTCTACAATTCTAAATAGCACTTCCTGATACTTTGCCTCTGCTTTTTCGAAACTACCTTCGGCATTCTTAGTATCCAGGCTTGACAATTAATAATGAAAAATGAACGTCGGCAACGTCTACGAGATTTATTCATTGACATCATGTCATTCACAAGTGCCAACCTGCGATTTTATCAGGTAAAAAACCTAAAACCTAAAACTTGGCCAACCGCGATACTTTATAAAAGTGAATGGAGTATACATTCAGTGTTCACACATGACACACAGATTACCGTCATTGCAGTACAATTAACAGGGTGGCTATCAGTAGGTACTTGTCAACCTTCATAAATTAGTTTCTTCACGAAAAAATCAAAAGATAAAAGAATCTGCAAATAATGTCGGAGGTAAAGCACAGGGTGTCTTCTTTGTGTGACATTTCTTAAGGCAGCTTCCAAGTGTCAGGAAATTTACTGACAACGCTGACGCTGACAGAGGGACTCCCTTCGTGTGCGTCAGTGGACGTCAGGAAATTTTTTGATCGTGAGGAGCCGATATCGATCAGCCTTTTTGATATTACTCATCATAAAGACAGCTGATTTCTTGTGGAACTATCGTGCTACATTTCGATATTTCGTTTTCTGGTCAGCGCATTACGAAATGAATATAAATGATTCCTTGAACTATACAGCTTTTTCTTTGCCACCTCCAAGATGTGAAAGAACCCATCAAGGAGGTAGGAGAGCAGAAAGAAACTTTACCAACTGAAACAGAGGATGCGACCACCACAGAAGCTGAAGAAGTGCATACAACGCCTTCGAAACCTCATAGTGCTGGAGCCAACGTAAGAGACGCTGCCAACAGGGTTCTCGTCCTGTGCCAAAAAGGAGAATGGGCACCAGTGGACCAAGTACTGAAGTCGATAGAGAGGAGTGTTGCAGGAGCTGGAGAGGATGTTCATGTGGCACCGCTGGCTGGGGTGCTAGATACGGTGAGGAAACATCACATTCGCCACTGCAAATATCATCTTTTTCACAAGACTCTAGACTCTAGAGGTTTATATTGACTGTCGATGTCCCTTTCTTTCAATGCTCCTCTTGATTATATAATGTGATGCTCCTTTCAATGTACCTATACTTGTTATTCAAAAAGATTTCATATCAGCTGGAGAAATATAAATTCCTTTTTAATTTGAGATTTTCTTATCGATATATCGTATTTCATATATGAATGGCTCTTATTTTTTTCAAAGGCGACTGGTATGACTCCACTCATGTATGCAGTCAAAGATAACAGGACGTCGTTAGTGGAAAGAATGCTGGAACTTGGATCTGACGTAACTGCCAGAAATAATGTAAGTTCTTGATATAACAAAGTGGACAACGATCTATTTTTGAACTGCTGTTGCTACAAATCTTCATCTTTTTCCAATTGTATTTTTCCTATGTTATCCTGAATGGTACTTCTGTAACCAGAAACCTTTAATTCTAAGCAAACTGCCCCAGCTTGGAAGATAATGTCACTTTTTGCTGAACCAAATATTAATCTTCCGCCCAACTTTAACTGATTGTACTACGAAAGAATTGTTCTACATCAGTTTAGCGAGTAACTTGAAAGTTAGCGCATTTAAGTCTTTCTATACCATACTTGAAGTAGTTTCACAGTAGGCCGACCCGAGGAAATCTGTAGAAAAGTGGGTTCAGAAGAATCTTGAAATCGCAGCGGAGCTGCGATGCAGTGAGGAAATTTTTATACGGTCTAGAAGAGGAATAATCGATTCATACGTGGGTAAAATTTCAATTCTCTAGGCGAAGTACAAGTATTTTTGAAAAAATCGCGAAAAAATATGGCAAAAAGGGCAATTTTAAACTCGATAAAACTTTTTTCACAGATATCCTGGTGTTCACGAAAAGTGAACGCTTCAAATAATTATTCTGAATTTTCAAAATTCGAATTATTAAATTAATTTCTCCACTGGGGAATCCCCATATGGATCATCCTTTGTGTACAAGAAGAACTTGTCAGCTGTGGACCGCAGCATATGTCGCATATTTGTTTCATTTCATATTTAATTCAGTTCATTGATTAACTTCATGAATGATTCTGCTTCCGAATAATTGCTAATTTTCTGTTAACCACGCCACTGTTACCAGTGGCGTGGTTATTTTATAATACCACAAGGATAAGTGTGCACAAATTGACATTTTTAGCAACGGATTTTCACGTCAGCTTCATTCCATATTCGTTTGTCGAGCTCGAGCACTCTTATATTGGAATAGGAGTCATCGACAGGATCCTGTTTGCTGATATATATATAGGTAACTATATTTCACTGTTAACTTTGAGTGCATTTATCCTTTCATTTGTGTTGGGTTTCAATTGATTTCATATATACATACAGTCCACTAGCTCTATCCTTTTCTCACTCACAAAATTATATTTCGAAAGTTAAATTTAAATAATTGAACCACACTTCAGTTGGTTAACTGAAACTCTACCCAACACCTGGCCATTATGTAAATACATGGATCGAACAAGGAAAGGTCACTACAAAATAGCTTGGTATTCATATTTTCCTTAATTTTTCCATTTCTTCAGGGAAATTGATCAAACTATTTATCTAAGGATTTGCAGAGATCTACCGATAAGGATATCTACTTAGTACTTAATAGATAGATCTAGGGGCTCTACTTTTAAGGATTCTGAAATGGCATATCACTTAGTCACTTACTAAATTATTTCCTACATTGGGCAAAAAAGGATTTTCTTAAAGAAACTGAGTTTCAAACAAATTCCTCAAGACCATAACTTTAAAAGTCTGGTTTGAATGAGATGCAGTGGGTCCTTCCATAAAATGTGAATGAGACAGATAACGACGCCATTTTTTGGTGTTGGCACACGCAATACAGATCAGTACGCTATGCCCCTTTGTCATCTACGCATCTTTCCGTATTTAATCGTGTTATTTCCGTATACTTACGACTTTTGGCTACGTTTATTGGATTAGTATGCTTGAGATTTGGATTTAGACAGTTTTGATCTCTTTACGACGACCTTTGTTCTTTTTTCTGTTATTTTGTATTGCCATCATCTCGCCAAACCAAAGTGCAATTCCGTTAAAGTTGGGCAAAATATCAATTTTGAATGCTTGATTCGGCAGAAAACCACATTATCATCCAAGCTGCTGAAGCTATTGGCTCAGAAATATTCATTTCCTTCACTTTCATCAGTTGAAAACATTTCGTGATATCACTTTCTCAATTTGTAGCCCTAATTATCTGTACAAATACAATCTTTATTATCCCTTATACACTTTTATGAATTCCGGAATGAAATACAAGCCACACCTGCATTATCAGTCGACACCATTACATTTATAGTATTTGCTTTTGTAATTGTGCCTCGTGAAAAGTAGGTATATCCATTAATTCAAGGATATATTCGGAATGAGCTACGAATGTTGGTTTTTAATCAGCTCATAAAATCCCTTATCAAAAGAATATTTCTCAAAATAGCGACAGAAATCAGAACCGTATTCGAACAAACAATTAAGCAAACTTCTTCAATATTTTTATATTTTCTCATACTTATATGAATTTCAAAGTGTCATTTTTAATCTTCGAAAATTGCAATTAGCAATTAGTCGATAGTGCAAGATAATGAATTGATTCGGTCTTAAGTTGATAGATATTCATTTCAAATACAAAAATAAACAATTTCTATCAAATTTGATATTGTTGAACGACATTTGTTTTGGCCCAATGTTGCTTCATAAGGTTCGGATTTTAAACTGATTCTCATGAAGGTGGACATCGTCTTAAAAAATACAAACACTGAAAATGTTGAAAAATGCAAAGACAGTGAAATGGCGGTAAGTTCTGGAGACGGCTGGGATTCACTATCTTTTTACCATGTTTCGTGTTTTCATAGTTAAAACGAAGTTTGTTTGAATCAGTTCAGAATGACGCCCAATTGTGGCGAATCCATTGTTGTTTAACAATATCAAATTTTGTTGAACCTGAAGTTTGTTATTATATTTTAACGAAGGAAAATTATGGATTTTTTCAGCTTATTCAAATGTGAAATGTTCACACCAAAAATATTTTCTGCAGATATAACAAGAAGGTATTATTACCCTGTCTGTATGTTCGTGATACATTCTTCTAGTTTCTAGTTTTATATAGAGGGGAACAGTTCGGTTTTCTCATACGCGTCAAGGGTTATTACATGTTCTGAATGATGATAAATGGGGTTAATTAACATAGTTATTAGTTCAGTGCTGAGAAATAATAAGGGTTCTATTTTAAGAGCACAATTGTATTTTGTTATAGAAATAGAAATCTCCGAAGAAATCATAAAATATTGTTTGAGGGTAGAACTCGCTTTGAATTTTATTCACAATAGAATGAGTAAGGAAAACTCTTGATATTTGATGAACCAGCTGCTTTAGAGTTCAAGGGAAAAACTTGTCGCTGGATTCTTTCAAGAGAAGTTTTGTTTCCTCTAAAAAAATAATTGGAAATTGAAATTATGTCAGTATAAATAATCAGTTTTGAATGTGGCAAAAAATGGGTATATTACATGGGGAATAATGATGGATATGGATTATTGGAGAGCTTTTAGGGCTATTAGATTTTGTGGGGAGCGCCTTCGAGAATGAATAGATGGAGGTATAATACATCATCGAAACCTAATTTGATTTGTGCCACAATCTCTCAAAGTGAAGCGCATTTCGCTGATTACCTTGAAAACTATGCAAACATTAAAACCGAGCCATTTTAATTCAGGTCTCGAAGATAAGAATTCATTGCCAAATATCGAGCAAACTTGTGCTATTTTTTAATTAAGCTCTTTCACCACGCGGTTACTTTTTTTCTAACACGCGAAACTTGACCTATTCAAAGTAGATTCTTATCAATTACACGTAAAAGTTCGTACCAATATTGATATTCAGACTGAACGAAAAATAGTTTGTGACTTATGAGGGTAATCATATGGAATATCAGCAGAGATTTCCACCTCGATAGTTAAAAATATGGAGAGAAGGAAATGAGGAATTAGTTCCAATATTATTGGATACCCTAAAGAATTCCGAAGTTGACCCAAATTGAAAATATGAGAGGAAATGATATTTTCAGAATACGAAATTTATTTTTCTATTACTAACCTTAGAAATCATCATTAGTTACTACATTACATTAACAAAAAGTAATGTTTCTCGATGCAGATTAATCATGGCAATTATGGAATACAGTGTCAAATGTTCTTACAGTAATAGGTAATCATTGGTTATTTAAGGCCATTAGGAATCTTGACAAAACATTCATATTGTAATTTTACATTCGAGTCTATAAATTATTGAGTTTTCAGAAACACTTCGAAAATCGAGGTACAATTTTGAAATTTCCACTCTACAGGGTCTTTCACGAGGAACCTCACCCATATTTATACAGGAAACTAATGAACGTATTTTCATGAAATTCAGCACTTATAAGTATTTCACGATGCTGATGAAATCTAAAATATTTTCAAGGCATGAGCACCTCCGGTTTTTCCGGAAATGACGTCAACTTCCGTTTTTCAAATTAGAACACCATTTTTTTATTGCAGAAATAGATTCCTTAGAAAATTTCAAGTTATTTTGATGTAACATGTTTCAGTTTTGGTTGGAAAATTCTCTCTGAGCGGGAAAATTCGAAAAAAAAATCTAAAATAGAGCTCCGCTGAAACAAGAATAACTTCGAGGTTTTTGGATGGAAAATTTTCATTTTTGGGATTTTTCAAGATGTAAGATTGATGTATCCACTTTAAAAATCGAAATCGCGATTCATGATACAGGGGGTGAAAAAATCGCTTTCAAAGTTAGGGATGACAAAATCGTGAAAAATCAATTTTTTCAAATTAGAACCCCATTTTTTTATGGCAGATATTGAATCTACGTTAAAAAATAATGTGAGTGTATGCATCACACCCTTGCCCTAAAATGGATATTTTCTGAGTTGATATCCACTTTAGGGCAAGGGTGTGATGCATTCACTCACATTATTTTTTAACGTTGATTCAATATCTGCCATAAAAAAATTGGTTCTAATTTGAAAAAATTGATTTTTCACGATTTTGTCATCCCTAACTTTGAAAGCGATTTTTTCACCCCCTGTATCATGAATCGCGATTTCGATTTTTAAAGTGGATACATCAATCTTACATCTTGAAAAATCCCAAAAATGAAAATTTTCCATCCAAAAACCTCGAAGTTATTCTTGTTTCAGCGGAGCTCTATTTTCGATTTTTTTTTCGAATTTTCCCGCTCAGAGAGAATTTTCCAACCAAAACTGAAAAATGTTACATCGAAATAACTTGAAATTTTCTAAGGAATCTATTTCTGCAATAAAAAAATGGTGTTCTAATTTGAAAAACGGAAGTTGACGTCATTTCCGGAAAAACCGGAGGTGCTCATGCCTTGAAAATATTTTAGATTTCATCAGCATCGTGAAATACTTATAAGTGCTGAATTTCATGAAAATAGGTTCAGTAGTTTCCCGTATAAATATGGGTGAGGTTCCTCGTGAAAGACCCTGTATAGTGATATTTTCAGAACACTAAATTTATTTTTCTACTACTAACCTTAGAAATCTTCATTAGTTACTACATTACATCAACAAAAAGAAATGTTTCTCGATCCAGATTAATCATGGTAATTATGGAATACACTGTTAAATGTTCTCACAGTAATAATCATAGGTTATTTAAGGCCATTAGGAATCTTGACAAAACATTCATATTGTGAAATTACATTCGAGTCTATAAATTATTGAGTTTTCAGAAACACTTCGAAAATCGAGGTACAATTTTGAAATTTCCACCCTATAGCTACGGCGTTCTATCGTTTAAAATTGATATTGGCCTTTTATAAAACCGGCCCTTAATCAGTTAAAAACAGAGATACGTTGAATTTTCCACAAAAAACATTTGCTTTATTAATTAATTTTTATTATTATTAATATTATCAATCTGATTGATGAGTTTTTCAACTTGATTTTGGTACTTTTATAGTGGAAATTTTTCGCGACATCATTCGTTTTGTCAAGTTCTACCTCTTGTGAAGAAATACTTACGTTGAAATCACCCTGTATACCTTCATATCTCTAAAACTCATTTTTCAGTTCATACGATTCATCAAATGCACAATTTCTTCCAGGAAAATTTCAACGTTCTTCATTTGGGAGCTATGCACTCAAGAGAAGACATTGTGAAACTTCTTTTGGGCAAAAAAGGATGCGACCCATATTCCACCGGTGGGGTACGTAAAAGTCCTTGTTCTATCAATTTCTTGAAATGCTATAAATTCATGAAAACGAATTTCCAGGCAAAAAATCAAACAGCTGTCCATATTGTAGCATCCAGACAAACAGGAACAGCAACAGCGATACTGAGAGTTCTTCTCAATGCAGCTGGCAAAGACATTCGCTTGAAAACCGATGGGGTAAGTGCTGGGATATTTAAGTCACCCACTTTGGCAATAACGAATTTGCATCACACGGAGCTTGACGGATTAAATTGGCCAATTTTGGGCAATTACACTGCGGCATTTCTTTGATTTCCACTCCACGAGAACGAAATGCAACTATTTCATAAATAAGCAGGTGACAACATATTTCGGGATTTTATACCTACATTAGGAACAATGAAAGTGTTCGGTTTTCATAAGAATTGCTCAAATAATGAAATCGTGATTTTTCCTTGTTTCTCAGAAGCCAAAATGAATTCTAAGAAAATGTAAAATTCGCATGACGGTAAATCGAGCTGACCTCAAGATAAAGTCGCCATTTGTTCTGCATTAGACTGTAATACAACACTGAAGCTAATCGAAGGCACTACGACAAATTCATGATGATGGTTCAACGAAAATCGATAGGCCTTTTGTTGTTACCAGCCGGACTAATATACGAGGATATATTGAAAAATTCTTAGCCTACTAAAGAACCAACAAAATTTCTATGTCAAAATATTGTATAACTTAACATATTCTCCTCTTAATTGAATACATTTATTACAGCAAACCTGCAACGTCTAGACCTTTCGAACAAAAATGTTTCTTCTTGCTCTGCAAACCAGTCCTCCACAGCTTTTATTACCTCCTCGTTAATTTACGACCTTTAAAACTTTTTTTCGGTTGAGGAAAGAGATGATAGTCGAACGGAGCCAAATCTGGTGAAAAAGGGGAGTGACGGGAGTGTTCTAGTAATTCTAACCCTAAATCACGAATTTTTTGCATGGCAACACGAGATTTGTGTACTGAGGCGTTGTCCTGTAAAAACAAAACACCTTTGGATAGCATTCCGCGTCTTTTCTCTTCAATTTTTTCCCGTAGAGTGGTCAGTAATGTCGAATAGTAATATCCAGTTACTGTTCTACCCCTATTCAAAAAATCAATCAAGATTACTCCATGGCAATTCCAAAAAACTGAAGCAAGAACTTTTCCAGCAGATTCTTGAACACGAAACTTCTTAGGTCTTGGAGAACCAGAGTGTCGCCATTCCATCGATTGTTGCTTTGTTTCTGGATCGTAGAAATGTACCCGAGTCTCACCCATAGTAACAATTCGGTTTAAGAAGTCTACATCGTTTTCAAATCGAGTACAGATCGAACGCGATGCTTTTCTACCCTTGCACGCTTTTGGTCAACATTCAAACATTTGGGGATCCATTTTCAGAAATTTTTCTCATTTCGTATGAAATCTTCAGTGCTTCAGATATCCGTTTTAGCCCAATTCGACGGTCTGATAAAATCATGTCATGAACTGCATCGATATTTTCGTAGACTGACACAGAAACTGGCCTTTCCGATCGGTCATCATCTTCAATGGAAAATTTTAAGCTTGCAGTCCAATTTTTCACGGTCGCATACGAAGGACATTGATCACCAAAAGGGTATTAAGCATATCATCGTAAATCTGCTTACCTCTCAACCCTTTTAAATGCAGGTACATACTAAACTACATATACAAACCAGTGGCGGATCCAGCTCTCGAGAAAGGGGGGGGGTCACGGTCAGGTGGATTACATACCCGCCAATTGATTTCTTTTTATCAAACACAAGATTTGACGGTTCGTCCAGTCCAGGGGGGGGTCATGACCCCCATGACCCCCCCCCCTGGATCCGCGCTTGATACAAACTAAATATTAGAAATGAAATAATATAGTTATTTATTCATTACATCAATTGAACGAAATTATCCATAAGGTTTGTATAGAACGAAAGAGAAATAGTGAAATTAAAAATTAGCATTCATTGATGATGATGATATATTAATTGAAGTATTTGAATAATAACATATAAAAGAAAACCAGCCAACTGAAGTGAAACAAAAATATATTTTAACAATGGCGAAGTTATTTTTCCACAATGGCTCTATTCGAAATAATTTCATTCTGAGGGAATCCTCATCAATCAAATGATCAAAGTTTATGAATATGACAATGGAGGTTCATTCAACTTCATTGATTTCTCTACATTAAAATCAGTTATTCTTTCTATTCTGAATGACCTTCGTAACACATTGATTTTTTTTATTCTATAAATTTTATTTCGATATGTTCCGATACTCCCTGTATTTTTTATCCATATATCCAGCGTTTTGTACATCTGTTATTATCGTTCACATCTACTCGGCTACTCCAGTTTATGATTGTTCTGATGTCTTCGTATCTGAAATATCTTTTGATCCACTAGATGCAATAAGAAGTTTGTATAATTCCTTTCAATTAGAAAATTCAAAATTCCAAATCTAGTTACGATGCCTCAACGTGTTCATTTCTAGTCTTTTTAAATCAAATATTTTCGTGGGACATATTTTATTTTATGAGATAGACAACAATCTGACTCGCTTGAAGACTCAGCATCGCCGTCGAAACTCGAAACAACAGTATACAGTACAGCTAAACCACATGAATATCTTGATAGGAACTCTACAAGAGATCACATTTTTTCTCGGCCACCTGGTATACAATATTTGACGTAAAGGCAGCGTGGCCGAGCGGTCTAAGGCGCTGGTTTTAGGCACCAGTCCGAAAGGGCGTGGGTTCGAATCCCACCGCTGTCAATTATTTTACTAGAGTTTGATCACAAAATCAACATGTTGTAGTTGAAAAGATTTCAGTGATTTTTTTTTCGCAGAAAGGTAAAATACCTCTTCTACTGGCAGTTGGAGCAGGAAACCAATCAATGGTCAGGGAACTTCTCCATGTTATGCCTCTCGAACAGCTCAAAGCTGTATCTTCTAGTGGCGACGCAGCTTTACATATAGCTGTACGGAGAAAAGATATTGATATGGTGAGACCACTGACCAAATTCGGTCTGCGTAAACTAGTTGCTTCCTCCCCCCATTTGATATATTGAATAGCCCTAGGTTTCTTCAGGACCATCAACCTCACAAGCTCAGAGAAATGCTATTTGGCTAAAGCGATATAAGGATGTGGTCTAATACTTGAATTAATGATTTTCTAGGTGAGAATACTGGTTGATTATGGTACCCCTGTAGACATACAAAATGTCGAAGGACAAACGCCTCTTCATATTGCTGCAGCAGAAGGTGAGGAGATCCTAGTAAAATATTTTTATGGTGTGCGTGCTTCAGCTCACATAACGGACAATCAAGATAGAACTCCCATGCATCTGGCAGCAGAAAACGGCCATGCAAATATAATAGAACTTCTCTGTGATAAATTTAAAGCTAGCATTCTAGAGAGAACCAAAGATGGATCTACTTTGATGCACATTGCGTCACTGAACGGTCACGCTGATTGTGCTACCATGTTGTTCAAGAAAGGAGTCTACGTTCATATGCCTAATAAGGTAAGATACTGCCTTCTTCGAAATTATACCATCAAGTGATTAATTCTGGTAAACTCCTCCTGAGAATTTTTGTTGTCCTCTCAGTATTCTATTTGTTCCTTTAACAGGATGGAGCAAGAAGTATTCATACAGCTGCCAGATATGGTCACGTTGGAATAATAAACACACTCCTTCAAAGAGGAGAAAAGGTAGACGTCACAACAAACGTAAGTAAGGTGCCATGAGAAAAATCGTGCTATAACACATAACACTCATGGCAGAAGTCGAAATCCATGTATTTGTCGGTGCATTTCCATTACAAATTTCAGGAAAATTTCACTGCACTCCACATAGCAGTTGAATCTTGTAAACCTATCGTTGTGGAAACTCTCCTGGGCTATGGCGCAGATGTTCACATACGAGGTAACGCCATTCCGATCATATTCAAATTAACAACACAGTTTGATCGACAACCATGATTGCAGGTGGAAAACTGAAAGAAACTGCACTTCACATCGCAGCTAGAGTGAAAGATGGAGATCGATGTGCTCTGATGCTACTCAAATCCGGAGCAGGACCTAACTTACTAGATGATGACGGCCAGACTCCTGTTCACATAGCTGCTAAATATGGAAATCTTCAAACCCTCCTTCTACTTCTAGAAGACGGTGGTGACCCAGAATTCAAAAACAAGGTTCGTTACCAAAAAACAATGATTAACCTATTGAAATTAATTTTCTTCCAATAAAGCATGGTGAAACGCCCCTTCATCTTGCCTCCAAAGCATGCCAACCAGAAGTGGTGAAGCAACTCATAAAATATGTGAAGGATAAGAAAGGTGAAGATAAGGCCACGCACTACGTGAATGCTACCAATGAGAATGACGAGACAGCTCTACATTGTGTTTGTTCAGTTTCCAGTGAAAAAGTACCTACACCAAATGCAGATAAAGATGTTGTTAAGTTATTATTAGAGAATGGAGCAGATGTTAAATTTCAAACTAAGCAACATGAATCTGCATTTCATTATGTTGCAACAGTTGGCAATAATACCGTTCTTATGGAGATTATCTCACACATGGATCCACAAGATGCCCAGAAGTCTTTGAACAGACAAAACTCAAACGGATGGACACCCTTGATGATAGCATCTAACAAAGGTCACACTAAAATGGCAAATAATTTACTTACAAATGCTGCAAGAGTAGATGTTTTCGACAGCGATGGAAAATCTGCTCTACATCTGGCTGCAGAACATGGATACCTTCAAGTATGTGGATCCCTGTTGGATCACAAGGCATTCATAAATTCTAAGTCAAGAAATGGACAAACTGCTTTGCATCTAGCCGCAAAATATGGCTTCATAAACTTGGTTCGATTCCTCATAAAAGAACATAATGCGGTTGTTGATATATTGACGTTAAAAAAACAAACACCCTTACATCTAGCATCGGCTGCAGGACAGATTGAGGTATGTAAGTTACTGTTAGAACTAGGAGCTGACATCGACGCTACAGATGAACTAGGTCAAAAACCTATTCATGCGGCTTGCAGCAACAACCACTCAGAAGTAGCCAAGCTGTTTCTTCAAGAACACCCCAGTTTGGTAATGGCCATGACAAAAGATGGCAATACATGTGCCCACATCGCAGCTTCCCAAGGAAGTGTTACTGTGATAGAAGAACTGATGAAGTTCGACAAACAAGGAGTCATCAATTCTAGAAACAAAATGACTGATGCTACACCACTTCAAATAGCAGCTGAAGGAGGTCATGCTGAAGTTGTGAAAGCTCTTGTCAGAGCTGGAGCAAACATAACTGATGAAAACAAGGCTGGTTTCACCGCTGTCCATTTGGCGGCACAGAATGGACATGGGAGTGTTTTAGAAGTGTTCAGACCATCGAACACACTCAGATTAGTGAGCAAAAAGTTGGGAGTGACCCCTTTACATGTTGCTGCATACTACGGTCAAGCTGATACTGTGAGGGAACTGCTATCACACAGCCCTGGAACAGTGAAGTCAGAACCTCCAAGTGGAGCATCATTGGTACCCATTTTAGGAAATGAATCCGGGATGACACCTTTACATTTCGCTTCTTTTTCTGGAAATGAAAACGTTGTCAGACTTCTATTGAACTCAGCAGGGGTGCAAGTGGAAGCTTCAACACAGGAGAATGTGAGTTGAAAATGAATCAATAACTGACGCTCATGAATTCTCTCTCGATTATTTCATGGCTTCTACCTTCAGCAACCTGAACTAATCGAGAGATCATGATGAAATTGTTTCCCCAACAAATAGGGTGAACGACATAATTATTGGACACTTAAGAAAATTTTATTAGTGAAGTTATGTAAACTGTCCAAATTTGGAGAAAATCTATGATATAATGGTTTAAAATGATAGCAGAATATGTGATCTAAAGGTCCCTTTTGTAATTATTATGAACAAAGAAGAAGGTGTTTAATTTTCATCGCATTCCAATGAAAAAATTGGCGAAAAGTATAGTTATTGGACATATTATACAGTTATGGGACGGGTGTTTTACAGTCATTGGACAGAATGTATTTTATTTATTTTATTAATGTAATACAACTTTAAATGAAAACTAACTAAAATTCTCATCAGTGTTGTAATAGTCTTTGTGTTCTGCCAATAATATATTGACATATTCAGAATCTTCATGGGGATTTTCAACTTTCTAGTCTTCCCGAAAGCACAGGTGACACAAATACATAAAAGTCATTATCCATGTCATCCGGTATATTTATCTGTTGCCTTTTTGGTACACATTTCTCAAGAAATATTTTCGAATATTCGTCGCACACCAAGCCCTTTTTTACATGAACGTGCTTTTGGCAAATGCCACATCAATTTGAATCTGCAAATGAAGAGCGAGCTGCCGTTTGAATTTATCCGAGTCATTTTCAGAAACATTCGGAGTACAATTTGAAGTTGATGCTTCTTGTATATTCTTACGCTTTTTGTTCGTTTTTTGTTTTCCACCTTTCTTGTTTTCCTTCCTTATAGCCTTTCTTTCAGCCTTTTCTTCTTCTATCTTTATCTTTTTTTCTTTAAACATTTTCTTATACTGTTTCAATTTATTGCAAATGAAAGGCGCGTTTTCTTTAACGTTCTGGAGTTTTTGGCCAAACCAAATATTTGGTTCAATACAGTCATGGGACATTCCTTGCGTAGTTATTGGACATGTGGACAATGACTGTATACATTACTCATTTCTCATGAAAAATATATAGACTGATAGCTTGTATTGTAGTCTTCAGCTAATTACAACTGAAACACTATATTCACTATGTATTCCAAATTACAGTTATTGGACACCCTGTCCAATAACTAAATATCTTCCCTTTTACCGTGCAGTCATTGGACATGTATTTAACCATAAGAAGATAGGGGATTTCATGCTCAACAAAAATAAATAATGTAGATTGAAATCATGATACTTACATGCTCAATTCAGACAATCAAAATAATGCTTTATTACCATAAATTTATTATCACCGTCTCTAACGTTCGCTTAACAATTTTTTTAGAAACTCGTATCTGTGTACTGTTATGCGCGTCACCTCACAATTCAACTGATATTAGCGACTTCTGGAGAATTTTTCGTCATCAATTCTTGATCTAGCATAACTAATGATGAAATCTGTTAATATTCTGCACTGAAAAATTGTTTGTCTTCCTTATTTTTTAGAAATCTTTGAGCGCTGTCCAATAACTGTCACTGTCCAATGACTGTACGGTTCACCCTAATGAATTTTGAGCAATAAAAACTACATATCTATTTTTCAGGGATATAATCCCATGCATTTAGCTTGTTTTGGAGGCCATGTAACTGTGGTAGGTCTCCTACTGAGTAGACAAGCCGATTTGCTGCAAAGTCACGATAGACATGGCAAAACTGGTTTGCATATTGCTGCAACTCAAGGCCACTACCAAATGGTAGAAGTATTACTTGGTACGTTATTTTTTCAACAAGGCGATTCTCAATTCGTATAAAATGGTTTCTTTGTAATAGGTCAAGGTGCTGAAATCAATGCACCCGATAAAAATGGCTGGACTCCTCTTCATTGTGCATCCAAAGCTGGTTGTTTCGAAGTAGTAAAACTTCTGACAGAATCAGGAGCTTCTCCAAAATCGGAAACTAACCTAGGAGCAGTACCAATTTGGTTTGCTGCATCAGAAGGCCATCATGATGTGCTCGAGTATCTGATGACTAAAGAGCATGATACGTATGATCTCATGGAGGATAGAAGATTTGTGTATAATCTAATGATTTGTTCCAAGAATCATGATAATAAACCGTTGGAAGAATTTGTTTTGGTATCACCAGCACCAGTCGACACAGCCGCTAAACTGTCGAATATACTCATAGTTTTGTCAAATAAGGAAAAAGAAAGGGCTAAAGATCTCATTGCAGCAGGAAAATATTGTGAGTATATGGCCACTGAATTGCTTGCTCTTGCTGCTGGAGCAGATTCAGCTGGGAAGATTTTAACCTCTGTGGACAGAAGGAGTGTCGAATTTCTGGATGTATTGATCGAAAATGAACAGAAGGAAGTCATTGCACACACGGTGGTTCAAAGGTATCTACAGGTAATCAACAGTCTTCAATAAATTCGAGCTACTGTTTCGAACCTTCCTAAATTTGCTTTTTTACAGGAGCTTTGGAAAGGTGGTCACAACTGGGCAGCATGGAGAACCCTCCTATTGTTCCTCCTCTTCATAATATGTCCACCTGTTTGGATAGCATTCACCCTTCCCTTGGGGCATAAGTACTATAAAGTTCCAATAATCAAATTTATGTCCTACCTAACTTCGCATGTTTATCTTTTAGTATTTTTACTGCTCGCAGCCATCATTCCACCATACCCTATTGTGAGGAATAATTTGCTACCATATTGGTACGAGTGGATACTCCTAATTTGGCTCAGTGGCCTTCTCCTATTCGAACTAACCAACCCAAGCGATAAATCCGGTTTGGGTTGGATTAAATTATCTGTTTTGCTCCTCAGTATATTCGCAGTAGCAGTACATCTATTCGGAATTCTGTTTGTCCAAAAATCCTATTGGCCAACACTTATGTATTGCAGAAATCAACTGTTTGCCCTTTCCTTTGTGGCTGCTTGCGTCCAAATTCTTGACTTCCTTTCCTTCCATCATCTCTTCGGTCCTTGGGCCATTATCATAGGCAACTTGATGAAAGACTTGGCAAGGTTTCTGGCCGTACTGGCAATATTTGTATTCGGTTTTTCGATGCAATTTGTTGCTTTGAATCAGAAGTTCCAAGAGAAGTTAACGGAAGAGGAAATCGTTAGACTGGGCAGGAGGAAAAAGATTCATTATTTCGACGAAGGTGAGAAACGTTTTTGTGATATTACAAGAATAAAAATAACGAAACTGTGCATTGGAAAATAATATTGAAAAATCGACCAGATATCGTCGAGGAAAATATCGTGGTGAAATACACCTGTTGGTCCCCAATATTCAGGTGGACATCCAACCTGAGAATGTTTATCATTCGATATCTTTTCTTGGTATCAAATGCAATTTGGTGAAGTCGATAATTTGATTTATGCACTGTATGTTGGACACTTTACCGGAAAGTCCGAAAGTCCTGTGTATCTGATGTCTCAATTTGATTTTGTTTGGTCCTTATTTAATCTTGAACAGTTTCAGCCGTTACTATTTGGTAGTTGATCATAATTAAAACGAAAAGATTTTTTATTACTATGTTTTACTACCAATAATTTTAAGATACAATATGTAAGGAACTATGGAACTATTGGAACTATGTTTACAGAGGAACTATTTTCAACAAAATATTTGAACAACTACTCGGCCTGGCTATGGGTTCTCCCCTAAGTCCTTTTCTCGTGGATATTTTTATGCATTATATAGAAAAGAAAATCTTCAATTCAAAATTACCCATAATAATACACTTTTGGTACCGATTTGTAGATGATGTATTTGCATGCATATCTGGAACATCTAGACAACTTGGACAATTTCTAAATTTCATAAACAACATTCACCCAAAAATAAAATTTAAATTAGAAAAAGAAATTGGTAACCATATAACATTTTTAGACCTGTCAATATCACACTCAAACCAAAAACTTGAATTTAACGTGTTCAGAAAACCCACATCCACTGATATATGTATTCCCATAGAGTCAAACCACCCATACTCGCAAAAAATTTCAGCATACTGTTCGATGGTCCATAGAGCATTTTCCTTACCCCTGTCTAAAAATAACCGTGAAATTGAAATTAATACAATAAAAACAATAGCTGCAAACAACGGTTTCAATCACAAGATAATAGATAAAATAATTAAGCACAAAAATTCCCAATTAGCCTTGAACCAAATTTACCCTACAATAAAAACGGAAAAAACCAAAAAGTTCATTTCTCTTTCATACTTCGGTGATGTAAGTGAAAAAATAGCCAATAATCGCAAAAATGTATACATATACATATACATAGATACATATTGTATCTTAAAATTATTGGTAGTAAAACATAGTAATAAAAAATCTTTTCGTTTTACTTATTTAATCTTGTTTGATCCCAATTTGATTTCGTGTAGTCTCAATTTGTTTTTTTTTTGGGTCTCAATTTGATTTTGTTTGGAAACTATTTCATTCTGTTGATCTCAATTTCATTCTATTTAGTCTCAATTTGAAATTGTCAGTTCTCGATTTGATTGTGTTGAGTCTCAATTTGTAGTTGTGAATATACTGAAAATCTCAAATCAAGACCAAACAAAATCGAACTGAGAGTTAATAAATTCAAATTTCAAATTCGTTCAACTTCCATTTCACACAAAAATGGATGTAATTTCAATTTGAAGGTCTTATGTCTCAGTTTGATTACGTTTGGTCGCAATTTGGACATTTTGATTGTATCTCAATTCAAAGTTGGAAAGGTATACAGAGTGAGTCTTTGACTAGTACATATATTTTAACTGTAGATTCCTCTCATCAAATAAAACACTTTGTTTTTATACCATTTTTCAAAATTCTTTTCTATTTATATCTTCGGAACCGTTATTTCAAAATAAATAAACTGAATTTTGGTGAAGTATTCACTCCCTTTCTGATGCATATTTCCAAATCAATATTATTCAATATTCCTCTCGGTATAAAAGTTACAGCATAGCCAACTGAATCAACAAAAAATACTATAAAACCACTTGAAAAAGATAAACGGATTCCCAATTTTACCCGATAAAATTTGACGAAAAAATCAATAAACACAAGAAAAATCTAGATGCAACCCTGGCTTTTCAATATCAGAGAATAGCTCAAACTAATAAACTCTATACAAGGTAACAAGGTTGTCAGAATGTTTATCAACTATGTCAAGACTAAAATGTCAATGGAATACAAAATTCGGATATTAATGAGAATATTCCATACAAATCACGTATTGAATTGAAATTAATGAAAAATACGATGATACCTGATAATCTGTGGCGATGTTTCTATCTAAACAATATTCTCTTGTAATTTCACAAACTCACTACACGGTTATTATCTCATTAATTCACTTTCACTGATAATATTTTCACATCAACTTTTCGCATTCTTCACTGTGAATAAACAAATCGACAAATCTCCATCAAGCCGCTTCACGCATGCTTACTTCAACAACCACAGACCAACTGTTCGGTCTACGGAACAACGGTTGGTCTTGCGCATTGAGATCGTAGCGCTGTATCGGCGAGAATCAGAACATTTCCAAAGAGGCACGACAAGACGTCATCAGCCAAAAGTTAACAAAACTAGTGCTTTTGCGTTAGTTCATCCATTAATAATGAAGGACCTATTGCTTCCTTCTTTAAGGAGAAAATCAACACAATCTGGCATTGTCTTCTCGAACGTTCTATGATGGAGTTCATAGAATATGGTTCGATGGGTTAGGTTAGGTCATTGACCTCGAATCATTTGACCTAATTTAATGGAGATATGTTCGATTAGTGTAAAAACAATTCTTTTCGAGATAGTTTTGGGAGGAAGGGGAGAATATAAATAAGGTATTAGTGCCGACAAACTAATCTTAATGTAAATCGAAGGAGGAACTTATTTTGGTGGGATAAATATGGCTTTTTAGTGGCAGATATAATCGGATGAAACTAACTGTTTTTATTGAGAAATATCGTGTTTGTAACATTTTATTTCAATAAAGTTAGTACTTGAGTATTCCCTCAATTTCAATCGAGAAATATGAACTTTGAATCAATTCCACAGTATCATTTCAGGAACGTAATAAGCCAATTTTTGTTTCAAATGGCTATATCTTTTTAACAGATCCGAATTCGGAAAAATGGAAAATGAAAAAAAAAGTTTCTTTTGACCTCAAGAATCTTCATTTGAAATATATGTACAAGTCAAAGTATGAATGAATGATGAAATTTTCAAATTGAGACCCAACAAAATTAAAATGATACATAACACATTCAAATTGAGAAGAATCAATCTCATATTAGTACAACTTCCATTTCACACTAAAATGATTGTAATTTCAAATTGATTATCCCCAATTTGAAGGTGTTATGTCTCAATTTGATGATGTTTGGTCGCAATTTGGACGATTTGATTGTTTTAACTCTCAATTCAAAGTCAGAAGGTATATACTGAAATTTCAAAATTGAGACCCAACAAAATCAAATCGAGACATAACACGTTCGAATTGAGAATAAGCAGAGAAATAATCAATTTCAAATTGGTATAACGTCCATTATAAAAGTGGATTTTAAATTGGTTATTCTCAATTTGAATGTGATATGTCTTATTTTTATTTTGTTTGGTCTCAATTTGAAAATGTTAGATCTCAATTTGATTCGGTCAATTCACAATTCGAAATTGAATTGGAAGCGTTATTATAAATTTAAATCTTGATTTTTCTGTAACATACGCTACTCTGATCTTAATGATCAATATTTCATTGTGTGAAATATCGACAAACTTTTTGTTGAATTCCTTCTGAATCGAATAATTAGAGCTGCACTCTCTATGAATAATATTAAAGGGGATACTTATAGATGTCGATTCTGAGAACCGAAAAAACTGACCATACACACTTGAACATAAAAAATTGATCGTTTAATCGATTATTCATTTTGAAAACTGTATCCAGTGATAATGAGTCCACTTCTGGCCTTCGAAAGATTATTTTTCGCCGTATTTGGACAGACAACGTGGGAAGACGTGATCGTAAGATCGAGGACTGCCCCGCCCAGGCCGGAATGGACAGAAAATCTATTCAAATTTGTATTTGGGATTTATATGTTGGTGTCAGTGGTCGTCTTGATCAATCTTCTCATTGCTATGATGTCCGATACGTATCAGCGCATTCAGGTAATTAATGCAATTCTGTAATTCCAGTCCAAAAGAACCCAGTTTCCGCTTTCGAAAAGCTGTTTTTCGCCGTTTTTGGGCAGACTAGCATAACCCACCTCAAAATCGACGGTTTCACGGCGGCAAACCACAACTTCCAACCGATATGGGCAGAGAATCTGTTCAAGTGTGTTTTTGGTATCTATATGTTGGTTTCGGTAGTTGTTCTGATTAATCTTCTAATAGCTATGATGACTGATACATACCAACGTATCCAGGTAACATTTTTTTAAGCGCCTTAGCCCTGGGACTGGTGAAGAGCACATTCTGAATTTATCTGTCACACGAGAAAATTAACAAAATTCGATGAAATGTTAAGAAAACTTTTTAGATGAAGCCTCTGTTTCTCCTGAAGCAATGGACTCACTGTGTAAAATTTTGATAGGAAACTATAATCCGTTCGAATATAAGAAGGAGCTTTGTTAACAAACAGAATCGTCTGGTTTGCGCACAATGAAGCTGCTATTGGTCAAAACGGTCGTAACCACGCTCCCTTTCAACGCCCTAAGAGATTGCCAGGATCGTACTGGGAACGGACTGTAGATGGTACTGGATAGAAATGATTCAATAATTTGAGTCAGCAATTCCCACATCAGAACTTTTTTCCTGAGAAACTCTAGTGCAAAATTTCTGTTATGATTTGATTCTGTCATAAACATTTTATGTCCGACGTACCCAATTTTTTTTATTTTGTTTTGTTTTTATATTATTATCTACTAAATAATTTCTTTCTCGGATGCTCGAGATCTAGAGATTTGGGTCGGAATCTTGCAACATTCCGACAAAGTTATTCCGGGACACACCAGATTTGGTTTCTTTTCCCTGATGGGTGAAAGCCATCTTGATTTGCATAAATATCGAAGTTTTCAATTGACAAGACTCGAAAAAGATTTCTGTTCAAATTAATAATGGTCATTCACTTGTGATATCCGAAATATATTTAGTCTCGTTCCATAATTTTACATTATTTTGTACGAAACTCTCTGTCGGCTGCTCAAGATTCCGACAAGGTAATTCCGGGAAACACCAGGTTCGGGTCCTTTTCCTTATCTAATGGATTAAAGCCATCTTATTTGCATAAATATAGAAATTTTCAATTGACAAGACCAGTTAAAAAACCTAGAGCTTCTGTGAAGGTTTAGCAGTTCAAAGTGTTCATAGATTTTGTTGTGAAAAGTGTATTGTGTTGGAAAATCTTTTGACAAAGTGAATACAGGGTCTTTCACGAGGAACCTCACCCATATTTATACGGGAAACTACTGAACTTATTTTCATGAAATTCAGCACTTAAGTATTTCACGATGCTGATGAAATCTAAAATATTTTCAAGGCATGAGCACCTCCGGTTTTTTCGGAAATGACGTCAACTTCCGTTTTTCAAATTAGAACACCATTTTTTTATTGCAGAAATAGATTCCTTAGAAAATTTCAAGTTATTTTGATGTAACATTTTTCAGTTTTGGTTGGAAAATTCTCTCTGAGCGGGAAAATTCGAAAAAAAAAAATCGAAAATAGAGCTCCGCTGAAACGAGAATAACTTCGAGGTTTTTGGGTGGAAAATTTTCATTTTTGGGATTTTTCAAGATGTAAGATTGATGTATCCATTTTAAGAATCGAAATCGCGATTAATGATACAGGGGGTGAAAAAATCGCTTTCAAAGTTAGGGATGACAAAATCGTGAAAAATCAATTTTTTCAAATTAGAACCCCATTTTTTTATGGCAGATATTGAATCTACGTTAAAAAATAATGTGAGTGTATGCATCACACCCTTGCCCTAAAGTGGATATTAACTCAGAAAATATCCATTTTAGGGCAAGGGTGTGATGCATACACTCACATTATTTTTTAACGTAGATTCAATATCTGCCATAAAAAAATGGGGTTCTAATTTGAAAAAATTGATTTTTCACGATTTTGTCATCCCTAACTTTGAAAGCGATTTTTTCACCCCCTGTATCATGAATCGCGATTTCGATTTTTAAAGTGGATACATCAATCTTACATCTTGAAAAATCCCAAAAATGAAAATTTTCCATCCAAAAACCTCGAAGTTATTCTTGTTTCAGCGGAGCTCTATTTTCGATTTTTTTTTCGAATTTTCCCGCTCAGAGAGAATTTTCCAACCAAAACTGAAAAATGTTACATCAAAATAACTTGAAATTTTCTGAGGAATCTATTTCTGCAATAAAAAAATGGTGTTCTAATTTGAAAAATGGAAGTTGACGTCATTTCCGGAAAAACCGGAGGTGCTCATGCCTTGAAATTTTATTTTAGATTTCATCAGCATCGTGAAATACTTATAAGTGCTGAATTTCATGAAAATACGTTCAGTAGTTTCCCGTATAAATATGGGTGAGGTTCCTCGTGAAAGACCCTGTATAGTGTTCATGGAACAATGTCGAATTCGGAAACGGATACTACATCTGAGGCCCTGAGGGTGATATGTGGGGACCACCACGAAAAAGGTCCAAAAGGTTGCATTTCTCTGCTGAAGAGAAAGAGATAATTTTGAACATTTTTCGGAAAAAATTGGAAGAACATCCTGATTTATCGAAAAGAAACTTAGTAGGAATTGTTTCAAAATCCTCAGGGATGAGTGATTAAGCTGTATTCAGAATTCTCAGAGAATATAAAGAGAATAAAACATTGACGCCATCTAAGAGGAGAGCCCAGTCGTTAAGAATAATCGATTCGGTTGACGATTTCGATATGAACCTTATCAAAAGAATTGTCCACGGTTTTTTTTTCGGAATGAAATCCCAACGATTTCTAAAGTTCTAGAAATCGCGAATGATGACGACAGTTTGCCAAATTTCAAAAGAACAACGTTTAATAAATTATTGAAAAAAATGGAATTCAAGTTCAGTTAAAAATGAACGATTGTGTTAAATCTCCTCGATTCGACTCTGGACGGAAAGAAACTTTACGAAGGCCCTCCTACCGCTGCGCCAAATATGTTAATATTGCTCCTTCTTAGATTTGAACAGAGTATAGAAAGAATTTGTTCTCGAATCTTTTGAGTTTTGAATAATACTCTTGGACAAAAAAAAGTACAGAAAAATGTGCACCGAATTCATTTTGAAATCACTTTTTGAGGTGTGCATCAGTTTTGATCATTTTGTTGTCTATTTGTAGCCCATTTCATCTAGTTAGTCACCTGATGTCGAGTCTGCAAGAATTTCAATTCAATTTGATGGTAAACAGGTCATAACTGAAAGTTGCAATTTCCTCTGAATTTCTGTAGAGGTAATTAGTGACACAATATTGGGTCTCTGAATGAGTTTATAAAGCCTTATCTTCTCTTAACATTTCCTCCTTGAATTCGCGTCAATAGCTCTTTCCTGAAAGGAAATACGATTTTTCAAATGAAAGCATGTTTTTTTTTTGTCCAGGTGTGTAGTTGTTTTCAGAACAGTTTGTTTAATCAAATGTGGCTCACAATTTACTACTCTTATATACTAACTTTTTACTGTTGAATATTGTAGTTAAATACGGCAAATTCATTGTAGATTGAAAGATATAAATTCGAAAAATTGTTGAAAAATTGTATATATACTCCATTCACAATTATAAAATCACAACTCTGGCTATGGTTTCGTTTTCAGGAATTGGTGCACCTGATGAAAAATCTGTGCGCGTACATAGAATATGGTTAATGACAAAAAGACGATGCCAGTTTTTCTGTTTACATCAAAGTAAAAGTATCAAAGATTTTCCCCATTTTTTTAGGTCATATCGATCGGCGATTTTGGGGAGAAATATCGATAGGAAATCGCCTTTTTTTCCGTTCTTCGGCGTCCAGAAGAAGTTTCGTGCAAGTGTCATTTTTTCCTTTCACGAGTTTTGGCGTGAGTACGAACGGAAAATTTGAATTGGACCAATAATCGATTTATAAGCATAAATAAAGCGAAAGTAAGTACTAATCGACCTTTTTACACTTGCTAAAGAAGTTTTTTTAGGTATGCAAATAACTAGAAAAGGAATCCTTTCTATCAATTCATATAAACGTTAATTATTTTCGTCCATCACATCTTTTCCAATTCATTCACATTCTGAGAAATACGCTAAGAATGTAGAAAGGGCAACATAGTGTTGACTTGGAACATAAAAATATTTTGAAAAACGTCATAACTTCGATACAGAGTGGAATGTGTCAAATTTCCAATGCCAGAGCTGTGATTTTATAATTGTGAATGGAGTATAGATATAAATTGTATATAGATATAAATGAGGGCCTCTGAAATTATTCCTGTCTCAAACTACGCCCATTGAAATAGTTTTCAGCGGTTTAAAGAAAAAAATTAGGTATATAGGGAATTTTATCGGATTGAGCATCAATCTTAAGAGAAATGTGGGGCACAGAGAGTACAGAGACATCAATAAAAATCCATATATTCACGATTAACTGTTGGCAAACCAAAATTCAGAGAAATTCGAGTTCAGAAAGATGCAAACAGATAAATCAGGCATGCTCAAGATCTCCCAGGGCTACCGACGCACTGAGCTACTGCTGACATGCTCACGTTCCTTTGGACTGGATGGTTCATCTAGATCTAGAAGCAAGCTTATGGCAACTAGAAGATTCCACCTAGAAGCTTATCCCGCATAGCGTTTGCGATTTTTTATTGAACATAATGGAACTATTTTACCCTCTTCGACATATGTTTCGAAAGAGGAATTTTTCCACATTTTTCACAATTTTTGAAGTTTTTGAGCATGGTTTGAATTTTGACTATTTTCATGTTCGTGTCGAATTTTGTAGTTTGTTTTTTGCTAGAATTATTGAGTTTGTATCCTGAAAATGAACACTCTTGAAAGAATCGGTTCAACATAGATTTATTTCAAGTAGAAGTTCATTTTTGGGTGTTGTTTTCTTCGTACCATTTTGAATCTCCAGAATATTCGATTTTTTAGGCACAATCTGATATTGAATGGAAATTCGGACTGAGTAAATTGATTCGGTCGATGCATAGGACCACCACAGCTCCAAGTCCAATCAATTTGATAACAACCTGGCTGTTTTATATGGTAGATATGTGCAAAGCAAGAAGTAAGTAAAACAGCATCATTAAAGAGAAAACCTGTCAAACGCTACAACTTTCAGTCAAGAAAAAGAAGAAACAGACTATGGTGCATTTGGTTCAAAGCTTCAGACGCCCAGAGCCTAAACTCAGTCCACGATCTAAGGCTGGACAGAAGTGGTTGTCCAAAATCAAGAAAGCTCAGGTTGCCCCTAAGCAATCCCTCACCGTATCAGCAGGGAGGGCAAGTATTGGATCAAATTTGAGTTTCAACTTCACCACGACAAGAATCGAGAATGTTGCTGACTGGGAAGTAATCGCAAAGAGGTACAGGGCTCTGATTGGACATATGGACGAAGTAAAAGAGACTAGTACAGAGAAAGACGATGAAAATGATGACGAGGACAATGATCAATTTGAGAACCAGGCGGGTTGAATTGATATTGTGAATTTACTACAAAACTTCCATTTTCACACGTTAGATTATAGTTCCAATAATTGTTATTCTGCGGAAATTGAAATAGTTTCTGAAAATAAATATTCTTATACCAAGAATTTTTATTGATGGGAATAGCGAAAAGGGGACTTCGCTCACTTGATAGAAAAAGTCTGTGTTTGGATTTTAATGCGGTAACCAGTTTACCTGACTTGATATGATATGCTTTCCATCAGAAAAATGATCAGTGAAACAAGGTGGGTTAAACCTGTAAGAAGCCCTAAATAAATCAAATCCCGCTAGAAAATTCCTTTTGATTTTACTCTAATCGGGAGGGCTTTAGAAAAGAATCCTATTTTCCAAGCGAAGATTTTTCTGTTCTTCAGAAGCTCCATGCTCCCTTTATTGTTGTGCGAAATATGCTATAGAAGTAGAGGAAAGTCACCAAATAAGAAATAGTATCCTAATATGGAATACCTTCATTTCTCCAAGACTATAAGTAATAAACGGAACATTCGACCATCTTCTGTTTCATTCGGTCTACTAACTATCGCACTCACACCATCGAGTATTCCATATTTGGTGACTTTTCTCTAATTTCTATGAAGGCAGGTACATATCGGCCCTATCGTGAGCAATGAAGATCCATTGGTCTGAGAAATGATTTTTTCTTGAATTAATTTCGATCATATATTCAAGTTTCTAGAAACTAACAGAAGGAAATGAAAAGATTTCATCACATACATAATATAAAGGTCACATGTAAGATTGGTACAGTGTAAATATTTTTCTATTCATCATCGATATCTAGTCATTGTCATATTTCTTCATTACCCAAAACAAGATAACTTCTGATCAAATTATTCTTCTACAAATCATAACCATGGAGTACATGATCTCGAAGTGATCTTCTTCGAACTTTTCCAGTAGATGTAAGTGGCACATAATCGATTATTCTCACGCCTGCTCTCAATCGTTTCCTATCCTCGACTTGACTATTTACAAACTCAACTATCTCTTCTAAGTTAACTGTTTGTGGATCTATTCCTTCCTTCAAAGTGATGAGTCCCATTGGATGTTCCCCATCATCAGGGTGGGGAATTCCTGAAATATCACCACAAAATATTCAATTTCTAGAACAGAACGTGCCAAACATCTGTAATGAATCAGAAGAAACCAATGATGACTCCGAAGATAATGAACGTGTTGGAAAATGTCCTTCAACTTTGTTGAATTATGATGAGGTGGTGGAGCCAAAAGTTCAATCACAGTTGGATTCAACTGGTACTTCCAATAGTTTATTCTCAATGAGCCCGAAATTATCTTCTGTGAAGATCACCAACCTATAACTACAGCTCTCAAAACCAGTGGATGGGCCATGAGCGCGTTCTCCAACTGAGCTGGAGGCACATGCCATCCTCGGTACTTGATCAGTTCTTTCACCCTGTCCATAACGTAGATACAGTGATATTCATCATAGTAAGCCAGATCTCCAGTTTTGAGCCAACCGCTTTTGTCGAAACATCCTGTAGAATCTCTTCTGTAGTAGCCGTTCATCATCAACACATCTGATTTCACACACAGTTCACCTGATTTGTACGGACCAACTATCGTATCAGTTTCTTCGTCAACAATCTGTGAAAGATGCAGAGCTAGATTTAAAAAAAATCATGTAGATACTTACAGATCTGGAATCAATTTACAGTCGACCAGCACAAAATAAAACAGTAGCACGTGGCAAATATTCAATCCTCAAGTTAACCAGACATACAGTTGCAGAATTATTAGTTGGCAGTATACGAGGAGGGAATATTCACCCAATCGACAATCCATCGGAGGATACTTTCGATATTTACTCAATCTTCCATTCAAGTTACCTTGTACCAAAACCCTCCGAATGGTCTACCACACGAAGTCGGCTTGGCGGTTATCAACGCCAAGTCTTCTGGATTTCTTGTTGCCCACTTCACCAGTAGTCCAGCAGTCTCTGTCTGTCCGTAAAACTGAAATACCAAACAGCCCGGAAAGACTTTCCTCAGTGCGATAAAAACCATTTCTCGTAAAGAAGCGCCTCCTGTACATAAAAATTTCAAACTTGAGGTATCCACATCCTCCGGTTTCTGGCTCAAGATCACCCTAACGCATTCGTGAGGACCAAGAAAAGCGGATTCTATCTAGAAAATAGCAGCATTATCTTTATTCAATGAATTATTTTTAAAAGAAAATTGCTGACGTAATTCCTCACTCACCTGATATTTCTCAATTAGTTTGAAAAATTTGTAACATTCGAAAGGTTCGGGTACTACTCTCGATACGCCTGCTATGATGCAGTATCCAAGGAATATCACAGCCGAAATCCAGTAGAAAGATGTGTAACTCATGAAGGTTTTCTGAATATTGTCTGTCATTCTGAAATGAGATTAAATATCGTACTCTATATAGGCTGTGGCGTTCAGAAAAATATGTTTTATGTTAAGTAAAATTGCCTTGGTTTTCGACATATTCGACATTTTTGAAAATTCGAAAAAATTACACCCTTAACAACCCATTTTGGAGGCAAGTGTCTAAATAAACCTCAATGCCACAGTGTCCTGGTAGCCATAAGAGAGCCTCTGGCTTTATGGTATTCTGGCATAACCAAGTGAGCACTGAGCACTGGCAGTAAGATTTTAGAGTTCTCAGTGTTTTCTTTCAAACACTCTTGGAATTACGCACTATTTCCGCTTGTAAAACGGAGGGTTCTTGCCCTATTGGCACGGAAAGTATCAGATTAGGACCATATATTCCTGTGACAAGATTTAGTAGTATCTCTAGCGCTGCTATGTATGAAGGTTTATCGAAAGAGGACACAGAAAAAACAAAATCTACACAAAATCATACATTATCAGATGCTGCATACATTTTACTCACGTGGCGAAAAACACTTGCCCCAGCAGCGTGTAATGACTCAAACAGATGCCCTTTGGAAGACCAGAGGTACCACTGCTGAAGAGAATAATGCAGTTTCTTCGCATCGAATCCGTTTCGTAAGGCCTGAATCTCTTTATTTCCTCATCGGAAGCTGTCAGATACGACTGAAAATGTTCGTACCCTTCAACTTGGTCACCAATGACTACCAAAGGAACTTCCTGCCCAATACCTTCCAATGCTCCTTCTATTACTGGTACCTTCTCATTTTGGACGAACAGAAGATCCGGTGTGGCAAGTTTTAAGAGAAATGCTATGTCTGTTTGGTTAAAGGTTATGTCTACAGCGTTCATGGTGCAGCCAAGAAAAAGACCAGCCAGGTAAGGTATACAGGAATATTTGCTGTTCGTAACGCAAAGGCATATCAAACTATCTTCATTCAGGCCTTTTTTCTGTAAATTGATGGCAGCGCTTGTTACATCTCTTAATAACTCACTGAAAGTTTGGCGAGAGTCAGAAGCTTCCTCAATCTGGAAAATTAAAGGAGAAGAAATTGAGGGAAGGGAATTATGAAAGGATCTCCATATAAGATCGTCCACAGATTACGAAACCGAAAATTCTTCAGTTACAAATTTCTGCCCTACCCTACCTATTCCCTATTCCGGTAGATGTTATGTAAATATGGCTTTGGGCATTACCTGTGCAATTTTATTTCTGTGTCTATGCATTGCGTAGAACAATTCGTATCCAAAACCATTTTCCGGAAGGTTAATTCCCCCATTATCTTTTATAATATATGGGTTGTTATCATCATTTGGGAAATCTGGAATTCGTTTATGATGAGTATGATCCCATTGTTGTATTTCAGTACTTTGTGAATGCAGAAAAATGAAGAAACTCAAATACAATGAAAATCAACGATATTGAACTCAAAAATGATGGTTAAAGATTTCCAGCCATGGAATATAAAGTACAGTATTCTTCTTACCTTCAGGTGTCGGAATTTTCTTCGGTGGAATTGGCTTCCCATCTTGCAGACACTTCTCATTTATAAATGAGGACCTTTTCAATGGTGAACATACTCTTATTTTACCTCGAATACTTTTTTTGACCACTCTTTTTTTGAATACATCACATAGACAAGCTTCTTTTCTGGTAGGTTCCTTATTTACAACAACATTCTTGGAGGTATATTCTGTTTCGGACGCTATAATTTGCTCAGCGTAACCAGTTTGGGTGAATTCACTCCTTTTCGTTTTTATCTTATCTTGAGGATCAGCCAGTATTGAAAGATCATCGAGAAAATTTGGTGGTGAATCTTCGAAGAACTTCTTTCCCAACAAAGCCATTTGATGACGAGCTTGTTCCAGAGCTATACAAAGTACCCCGAATCGTTCCAAATCATCGTCATTGAAATCAAGATCAGCTTTCACTTGATCTAAAAATTCCATAGATTTCTCAGCACAATCCAGCATATGCTTCATCATGATCAGCCACTGTTTAGATTCTGGGGATATAGGGAAAGGGATTTTTTCTGTCGATATTTCATTGATTTCATTGCAGCTATGCATTTATACCGAAAATTTAGGATTGATCATATTCGAATTCATAGCATGTTTGTCATTTGAAAGGGTCCTGTCACCTGGGATATTTGGTGAATACTGCTTAATGTCGAGTAAAGTTCAATGAAAGGCTTCTTCTTTTCTCACATGACCTCGGCAAAATCAAAAGAGAAAAATTCGGGATTTGTGGGTTTGAGATGTGCCCTAGTCGATTGAGGTATTTGCTTTTTCTGCAAAAAATCTTTCGTTTTTTATGGAGCAGATTATAGCTGCACATTCATTACGAACACTCAGATATCTGAGCATAATTATTTGCTAGTGAATAAATTCTTCCTTGCTTATAATTTGGTGTGACCTCAAGGTCTGTTATATATCTACAGCTCGCCTTCAGCTCCAGAGGTCCAGTGAACTCCAGTTTGAGAGTGGGCTTCAAGGAAGTTCAATCTTCGATCCTCCTATAAGTAATTCTCCTGTCAAAGACATTTCCTCATTGGCTTGCAATGAATCTGCTCTCGTCATGTTCTGAGAAGCCCATTCTCATCTTATGGTTCCTAATTCGACAAATCGACAATGTCCTGTGAGGAAGTCAGTGAGGAGATGTAACTTGGTTCTTAGAGTCCTAAGATCCCGTAGGACCCTTTTTGGAATGGAAACCTAACGATTTTTATTTTTATACACTTAAATTTAAATAATTTCTTGATATCTATTAATTGTATAGAAACTGTTCGAATCTTAAGTAGCTCTCGTTCTAAGATTCGTAAAATTAACATCAAATATGAATCCAACGGGAGAAAAACTTTATTTCGTCACAAGATATCACCATGTATTAGGGAATCTCTAAGTGATCTTCTTCTAACTTTTCCAGTGGCTGTGAGTGGAATCGAATGAATAATTTTCACTCCAGCTCTCAAATGCTTTCTCTCATCAAATTGATTATTCACAAACTGCGCTATCTCTTCCAAGTTTACTGTTTCTGGATCAACTCCTTCTTTCAGCAGAATGAGGCCCATTGGATGTTCACAATCTTCAGGGTGTGGAACTCCTACAACGATCGATGCAGTAAAAATAATTCAATTGTAGCTAAAGAAAGATACTTCCTATATTCAAAATAATAATCAACAGCAATAACCCGAAATTCATTTTTCTCCGCTAAATTATGATTCTTACCAACGACAACTGCCCTTTGTACCACGGGATGTCCCATCAGAGCGTTCTCCAACAAAACTGGAGGAACGTGCCATCCTCTGTATTTTATGAGCTCTTTAAGTCTGTCCACAACGTATATGCAATTATAATCATCATAGTAGGCCAAATCCCCAGTTTTGAGCCAACCAGTTCTATCAAAACACTCCGAAGAGTCTCGTTTTAAGTAGCCATTCATCATCAAGGTATTCGATCTTACACAGAGTTCTCCTGTTTGATAAGGGCCAACGATTCGATCGGTTTCTTCATCCACAATCTGAGGATTATATAAAATATATTCTCCTTATATTCCTTCGCGGAAATTGTGGTAATTTTGCGGAAATTGTGATGATTTCACGGAAATCGTTGTGACTTTGCGGAAATCGTGGTGATTTTGCGGAAATCAGGGTGATTTTGCGGAAATCGTGGTGATTCCGCAAAAATTGTGGTGATTTTGCGGAAAACTTAATTGCGTTACTTTGGAACATTGCCGATTCAACTTACCTTATACCAAAACCCTCCGAACGTTCTCCCTGATGACATTGGCCTGGCGTTCAGCAAAGCCAGATCTTCTGGATTTTTCGTCGACCATTTTACTAAGAGGCCAGCTGTCTCTGTTTGTCCGTACGTTTGGAATACCAAGCACCCTGGAAAAACTCTTCGCAAGGCTATGAAAACGATTTCCCTCAATGAAGCACCTCCCGTGCAAAGAATCTTCAAACTGGAGGTATCAACGTCTGGGGGTTTTGGTGTCCTTAAAATGCTGACGCACTCATATGGACCGAGAAATGATGATTCGATCTGTAATTCGAAAAATCATATACCAGGAAAATGTGCAAAAAAGGGAAGGAAGTGTGTACCTTGTATTTATCAATGAGCTGTAGAAACCTTACTGGTTCAAATGGCAGTGGTACCACCCTCTGTAAACCACCAAGTGTGCAGTAGCCAAGTAAGATAACAGCAGAAATCCAGTAGTAAGAGGTAAAACTGATGAAAATCCTTTGGAGATTATCAGTGATTCTGAAAGAATATCTACTGATAGTCAAAATCGATATTTCAAGGTAAAAATAATTCGCATAGGTCTTTGGTACACTAAAATGAATGAAATATCAAAGTCTTCACTGATACCATGAGCAATAAAAAGTTTATTCGAGGTTAAAATTCACCCATATCGGTTTTTTGCCTACCAAACTTACGAGGCAAAAAACACTTGTCCCAGAAGATTATAATGACTCAAACAGATAGCTTTAGGAAGGCCTGATGTACCACTGCTGAAAAGAATAACGCAGTTTCTCCTCATGGAATCCGTTTTGTAGGGTCTGAACTCCTTTATGTCTTCATTGGAAGAAATCAAATACTCCTGGAAAGGCTCATGTCCTTCGACTTCACCACCCATGACTACTATAGGGATCTCCATTTCGTTTTCCTGAAGAGCTTCTTCTATTGCTGCAACTTTTTCCTTTTGAACAAACATTATATCCGGAGTGGCAAGTTTTAGAAGAAAACACAAATCAGACTTGTTGAATGACATATCCACGCCGTTCATTTTACAGCCGAGAAAGAGACCAGCCAAGTAAGGCAAGCATGTGTATTTGTTATTTGTTACGCAAAGGCATATCAAACTGTCTTCATCTAGACCTTTTTTCTTCAAATTCAATGCTGTACTTATTGAGTCTCTGAGTAATTCTTCGAAAGTTTGAGTTTCGTCTATCGCCTCGACTATCTACGAGAAAAATATATGAGATTTTCATTTATTTTTATTTATTCACATATCATACTATGGCAAAAGGAAGATTAATTTATGGAGATTAATATTCAGAAATAGAGAGATGGTGGACTCCTTTTCATGTATGCTTGGGTAATTAGAAAGTCTAATGGTGAACACATGATATAGATAAAAACAACCCAGACTCACACATTCGCACAATAAATTAGGTATTATCAAACCAATTATAGAAAGAGATAAGGCATATTATGTGAGCCTGAATATCTTCCAGAAGAGTTGAGCTTTTGCGATTAATTCTAAAGTGGAGAATGATGTATTCAAGCAACATGCAATATTTCTAGTGTTTCTCACTTGGGCAATTTTATTTCTGTGCCTATGCATGGCGTAGAATAATTCGTATCCGAAACCTGTTTCCGGCAGATCCATTCCTCCTTTATCCTTCAAAATGAATGGATGGTTGTCATCATTCGGAAAATCTGAAATTTCAATTCTTATTCAGACATCTCCAGCTAAGAGTGAAAAATGAATTGACTTGTCACGATTATAAAAACAGATACCCTCAGGAGTCAAAGACTTCTTCCTAGGCGTTCCATCCTTCAGACATTTCTCATTTATGAATGAAGATCTCACTAAAGGTGAACATACCCTTATTTTAGTCCTATGACTTTTTCTCACAACACTTTCTTTGAGTAAATTACATAAACAAGCATCTTTTTTCGTTGGTTCTTTTTTTTCGAGATCAGTATCATTTTCAGATAAAAGCGTCTGTTCATCGTATCCAGTTTGTGTGAAGCCACTCCTTTTCGTTTTTTTCTTATCTTGAGGATCACTGAGCAAGGAAAGATCATCGAGAAAATTTGGTGGTGAATCTTCGAAGAATTTCTTTCCCAACAAAGCCATTTGATGCCGAGCTTGTTCGAGAGCTATACATAGTATACCGAATCTTTCCAAGTCGTCGTCGTTAAAATCGAGCTCAGCCTTAACTTGATCTAAGAATTCCATAGATTTTTCTGCGCAATCCAACATATATTTCATCATTATCAGCCATTGCTTGGATTCTGCGGATACCGGAAATGGAATGTTTTGTGATGATGGCTCATCGTTTTCCTTGGTTTCCATTTACACTGTGAATTTGTAGGTGATTTTTTTTTATTCATAATTCGATCATGTTGTCATCTGAGATTTGACAAAGCTACTATATCGAATCTGACACCAAGTTTAGGAAGAAAACTTTAATTGTTTCTTTATCGATTATGCTCAAAATACATAGAACCATATTGTTGGTAGGATGGAAAATAAAAAGAAGTTTTTTTTGCCTCCAGAATATATACAGTTCAGATACTGTACTAGTCAGATTCTCCCATTGTATGGACATTGAAGCTCATTTCTACTCAGACGATAATTCGCAATTACTGTTGTTATCACTTACAAAGGGTGTTCCAATAAAAGGTGTTAATTTGACATTCAAAGAAAAATGCCATTTCTTCAGATGAATGATTGTATGCCGTTAGTAATGGGAAAAACATCAGCCAAATGACCACTACGACCACGACTACTGGACCATATCCTTTTCATGAAAGTTTCCATGACCAAATCGCGAAGTGGCTGACCGATGCCTTCGATAGCCTCAAGAATTCCATCTTTGAGGTCTTGAATTGACGCTGGGCTCTTGGCGTAGACCTTCTCTTTCACAACATGGCCTCAAAGGAAGAATTCGCAAGGTGTTAAATCACATGATCTCGGTGGACAATTGTGATCACCTCTTCGAGAGATAACACGGTCCGGATTTCCAGTAAAAGATCAATGGTTTCGTTGCTTGTGTGGCACGTAGCGTCGTCTTGTTGAAAGTAAACGTTGTCCAGATCAAAACTATCCAAATCCGGTGTAATGATGTTTGTAGAATGCCTAATTCCAAAGAACGACGAGGAATGAACAAACGTGGATTTTCTTCAACACTTTTGGACACAACAGCAATATTTTCGGCTGTTCTTGAGCAACGTGTACGTCACTAACTTGTCCCAAAAGCTCAAAATTTTCCACCAATTTCTGTATTGCTGTTCGATAAGGTGCTTCACAAATTATCATCATTTTCATAGTGAATTCCAATTACACTGCGCAAAAAAATTAACGCACATTATGGAAATCTCAAATTAATTCTACAACTGAAGGCGTTCTCAATGATAATTATTTTTATCATTTATCATTTTATCATTATGCATGCATATGTTATCCACTTTCAACGTTTTTCTTCAATACAGATGTTTTCTCCCAGCAGGAATAAAAAAAGATGATATTATCAGATTTTGAATGTATTAGCTCCATTCTAAAATCAGTTGTTCTCGATCAATTCTAGTGATCAATAGTTTTTCTTTCGTTTGATTTTCTACACTCGATCGCTATGCAACGCACACGCAATTTGACCCAAGAGGAATGTGCCCAAGCGGTAGTTTTGCGAGAAGAAGGGTGGACATACACAAGAATTGCAGAAAGGTTTGGAGTTTCCCATACAAGTGTGTCCAGAATGTTGCAGCCATTCAGGGAGATAGGTATTAATGCCCGAAGACCAGGACAGGGTAGACCACAAGTAACAACTGCCATTCTAGAACGTTACTTGAGAGTTTCTTCGTTGAGACAACGGTTTGCAACCGCTCGCCTCCTTCAAAATCAGCTTGAGCAAACTCATGAGGTGCAAATTAGCACTCAGACAATAAGAAGTCGCCTCAGAGAATATGATTTAAGGCCTCGTGTCGCGGCAAGAGTCCCAGCTCTTACCATATAGCATATTCATTAGGAAAAGGACGATTGGGAAAGAGTTCTCTTCACAGATGAGTCTAGATTCTGCCTCTACCATTCTGATCGACGTTCTCTTGTATACAGACGTCCATATGAAAGATATGCTCAGTGCAATTTCCTGAATACTACTGGTTTCGGGAGAGGATCGATTATGGTATGGGGTGGAATATCTTTGACTGCTCGCACAGACCTAGTGGTCGGTGATAATGGAGCTATGAATGCTGATAAGTATATAAGGAATATTCTTGAAGAGCATGTAGTGCCATTTGCCCCATACATTGGTGAAAATTTAATTTTTATGGACGATAATGCCAGACCTCATCGGGAGCGCATCGTTTAGGAGTATCTTGAAGAGGTTGAAGTTTCTCGAATGGAATGGAGGCAAGAAGTCCAGATCTCAATCCGATTGAGCAGGTTTGGGACAACCTCAATAGAAGGCTGAGAAGTTCAGAAAATCATCCAGCTACTCTTAATGACTTAGGAATCCAACTCGGAGAAATCTGGGAAGGATTAGATCAGAACATTTTAAGATCACTCATTTTGAGTATGAACCGTCGTTGCCGAGCTGTAATTAACGCAAGGGGTGGAAATATTAAATCACTTATCAGCATTTCAGTATTTTGAAAATTGTTCATTTCTCTTCTTTCACATAAGATTCGGTGAAATCCTGAATTTCTCTTCCATTTGATGTGTCTTGTTTCGTTCGAAACCTTCCCGGGAGAGCATAAAAAATAAGTTATACAGTCAATGTAGAGTTAACTTTCATTAAAATTGAGATTTTCAGAATGTGCGTTAATTATTTAGCGCAGTGCATTTCAATGCGTTGTTGAAGCGTTTATCGTTTCCATTTTTATTAATGGCGTAGTTTTTACTTGCCACGTGTCAAAAACTGACAGCTACAAAAGTGTCATCTACCGAAATAGAGGGCTATTCAAAATAACACCTCTTATTGAAAAACCTTTTAGTTGGAGATGTGAGATAGTCATGCTGAGAAGTGCTATTGAGTATCGTGAATTTCCATCAATTTTTGTCCAGGATGTAGATAATAGCAGCAGGAAAGAATTTCAACGAAAGTTGAAGGCCCTAACCTTATCCTCGAAATGTAATTTCGGGTCACTACCTATTCATTTTCCAGTGCATAATCAACCATCGCCTAAGATGCTATTAAGGTAGGTATTCAATCAAGAGTGACTTGATGTAAATAAAGGCGCCGATTTTAGTAAGCGGGGAGACTGCGTGTCCGAACAAAACACGCCACGTCCGTTTTGGCACATCCGGTCGCGTATCACGGCCTCGGCCGTCCTGATTTACTTCGTTACCTGGAAACCTACTAATTCGCCAGAAGAGACTTCGCAGCTTTCTGATTACATGATGATATAAATGTTCGAATAATTTCCGAGAAACACAGTAGGAATCAAGCAATCTACCAGAATGATGAATTATCAATTTAGTTAGGAGTACCCCCTGTAATAAATCGAAATGTTGTGGTATACCAATATAAACTTCTGAAATTCATATTCAAGGCTCCGAAAATTACTTACTTGCTTATCGGTATTGCGCAGGATGTAGGCGAGACGATAACGATGAAACTATTAATTTTCGTGTCAAGTTTCCTCATAACTCCGCCTGTGGTGACGACGGGTGGATTGAGTAGCTCGGTGTCACTATTGCCGGTCCCAAGCCCGGATAAAGGAGGAGGGTTGTAGCGGTAGGCCAGCTCCCTGCCCTACGTAAAAAAATCAACTTGCTAAAAAGCCCAGTAAACAGCCTCGGAACCAGGATGGATATAACGGAAAACGACCACAGCGAAGGAATAGGACATTGAATTTGGCAACATGGAATGTACGAGGATTGAGAGGAAAGACTGAGGATATACTGAGAGGACTGGAACAACAGAAAATTTCAATGGCAGTTCTGACGGAGACGAAGAAGAAAGGATCTGGGATAGAGGATTTAGGAAAGTACGTACACATCTTCAGCGGAGTACCGAAATCGGTCAGAGCGGCTAAGGGAGTGTCAATTATTGTAGATAAAAAGTATAAAAAGTATAAAAATCGGATAACAGATTGGGAAGCTATAAATGAGAGGATAGTAACAACGAACCTGACAATTTATGGACACAGAGCTACCATAGTGGGAGTATACGCCCCAAATGATGACGCTTCTCTGGACGAAAAGGACAGATTTTATTCAAAACTGGAAGATGTTTTGGCAGCAATAGGAAACCAAAGAGAAGTAATTATGATGGGAGATATGAATGCAAGAACTGGAAGAAAATATCGTGATCAAATAGTGGGAAGTCATGGCGAGAGTTTATGCAATGACAATGGACTCAGAACCATAAGTTTTTGCAGACAATATAATCTGAGGATACTGAATGGATTCTTCGCCCACAAGGATATCCACAGGTTTACATGGCATCAAGATACGAGACAGCTAAGATCAATCATAGATTACATCATACTTAAAATCGATACAACCTGGATAATAAAAGATGTCAGAGTGTACAGGGGTATAGAGTGCGGATCGGACCATTACTTGCTGGTGGGCCATATGGAGGTACCTTTTGAACAACACCATCAATCGAATAGTACAAACGAACATGCAGAACAGAAGGTAGACCCAGTGAAATATAAACTACAGGGTTTCTACGAGGAAAGCATACAAATTCTTTACAAGTCAAGACTAGACCAGAAACTAGCACCACGATTCTCAGAACAAGGAGCACACATCTTATATCAACACATCACTCAATCACTAAAAGATGCTGCGTTGGAGGCTCTAGGCGAGGAAGACCCAACACATCATAGAAGGAACACAACTTTGACCTGGAATAGCAACCTGGAAAACCAGAAACAAATAAAACAAAGAGCCTACGATATTTGGATGAATACCAAAAATGAAGAGGATAGGTTGGTTTACCGTCGTGAACAGTCAAAGTACAAGAAGTTGATAATAGACAGTAAAAATGAGACATGGGAGCGTAAATGTGGAGAACTGGAATCGTACATGGGCGGAAGCAGATCATCAGAAGCCTGGGGATTCATAAAAAGTTTGAGGAAAGAACAGATAACGAGAAGCAATATACAACCGATAACTCTGAATGAATGGAAGGAACACTACGAGAAGGAGCTTCAAGAACATAGAGCAGAATTCATTAATATCTCTCCCAAACGATATACAGTACAAGGTACCGCAGAAACAATCACTGAGGAACATATGGAAAAAGCCATAAGATCTATGAAAAACAAGAAGGCTGCCGGACCCGGAGGAATCCCGGCCGAACTGATTAAAAATGGAACAAAAAAATTACAAAATATGATTAAAGATCTATTCAACAAATACCTGAACGGTGAAAATCTTCCCAGTGAATGGAAAGAAGCGTGGATAACTCCTCTACATAAGAAAGGCAATAAGAGTGATTGTAAAAATTATCGGTGTATATCAGTAACTAGCACATTCAGCAGGTTATACGGTAAAATCTTGAAAAATCTGATTGAGAAGGAATACGAACCAAATGAATTAGAGGAACAGGCTGGATTCAGAATTGGACGATCCTGTACAGATCACATTTTCACGCTCAACCAACTTACTGAAAAGAAGATGGCAACTGGTAGAGACACTCATTTGTTGTTTGTTGACTTGACGAAAGCGTATGATAATGTACCTATCATTAAACTCTGGCAGGTGCTGGAAAGGTCCTCGATAAACGTGACACTAATAAGAGCAGTTCAACAGCTTTATAATAATTCCTCTTCAAGAGTTAAAATAAACAATCAGTTATCCTCCAGCTTCCAAATTTCAAAAGGATTGAGGCAGGGTTGCAGCCTATCACCAACGTTGTTCAAAATTTATTTGGACGAAGCCCTGAAACATTGGAGGAGATCATGTCGCGGAATGGGAATCCAACTGAGTGATCAGACGACTTTGTACACTTTACATTTCGCCGATGACCAGGTCGTTGTTTCCCAGGATAAAGATGATTTGGAGTTTATGACTCGTCGCTTGATCGCTGAATACGAAAAATGGGGATTGAGTGTAAATATGCTAAAGACCAAGTATATTTGTATAGGCTCAGATACAGAGGATTTTCAACTGCAAGATGGCAGGCAAATACCAACCACAACAGAGTATACTTACCTAGGAACCAAAATCACTAGCACTGGCCGAACAGAAACGGAAATAGAAGAAAGATTAATAAAGGGAAAACAAATTATTGGTGCCTTAAATTCGATATTATGGTCGAATAAAATATCAAAAGAGAAGAAACGTCAAATATACAACACTATCTTCAAGAGTGTAGTTCTGTATGGCTGTGAGACATGGCAACTAACATCGAGGACAATGCAGAGAATATCATCCCTGGAAATGGACTTTTGGCGACGATCAGCACGGATTTCTAGACTTCAACATATACCAAACACATCGATAAGGGAAATAATGAACGCGAACACCACTATAATCGATGAAATAAAGATGAAACAACTAAGCTGGTATGGCCATGTACAGAGAATGGGCGAAGACAGGATACCGAAACAGATTATGAATTGGAGTCCATTGGAGCGACGAAAACAGGGTAGACCGAAAATAACTTGGATACAGGGAGTAAGCAAAGCAATGTCCGAGAGGGATCTTAGACCAGGAGATTGGGAGAATCGACAGAGATGGAGACTGGGCACCGCAAGGCGTATAACGCTGTAGAGCGGATATATATATATAAGTTTCCTCATAAAACTAAGACGGTGTCGGAATATCATCTCACGACCTGGGTGGCATCTGGGTGCTGACGACAGCGGAAAATTCGAGGATGATATCGTGCGAGTTCTAACTGGCCCAAAAAGCTCAGACGATTATGATACTCTTTCGAAAGCCACCCATGGTAGGTGGTAAAAAGAAATCTGCAATGACTATTTGAAAACAAAGAAGGAGAGTAGCTGGAGAAGCCTTAAACGGGATGGTTCTCAGTTGATTCGGGTTCGATTTAAGACGGAAAAAGTGCCATTCGGGGCTGGTTAACGTGTTGAATCGAAAGTTAGGTAGGTAAAAGTTTAGAAATTAATTAGAAATATTTAGATCACGTCTCGTTGATAAGACCGGGAGTGAAGTTAATCTGCGAACAACGAGTTAGTGACGTGTTTTTGTTAAGGATATATTCATCATCCTTTGCATTACCTGCCAGAAGGAAAAAGGTCAGGTAATTTTGAGTACCTATGCTTTGCTTATTTGAGTATTGTTAGAAAGCTGCATGTAACGCCAAAAGCATTTAGAGTCCAGAGTACTGAAATCTCCCCAAGAACTTTGAGTTTGTGTCTTGTTTGATAAATCACCTTAGGATTTTTAGATGATGTGATTTTGTTTTGAAAAGTTGACCTATAATATTGAAAATCTATTCTTTTGGCGTGATTGAATTAAATATAGTGTGTGTAAAACCGTTTATTCCATTTTAGTCTCAATATACGTCTAAAACTTGAGTTCACATCGTTCAGTTACCATCCCTCTTCCTGGAGAATAACTAAATACTAAGTCCTGTCAGTATCCCCAGTGCGAAAGGCCGTTCCCATACTTTCTGCCTTCAAGGAGAAAGATCTTCAAAATTTTCAATAACATCTTTTTTTTAAGTAATAACATCCCTTGATTGGTGGAATGGGACGATAAACTCTGGCCGACGCCTACCGTACCGATTCTCCATTCAAAAATTGCCTTTCATTTTTCCGAGTCAATTTCACCTAAAAGCTTGATTTTTTCTTTAAATTGAAATTGAAGGATGTCTTGAGGGCACTCCAATTTCGTCTCTTTGAGAAAGTTCTTTTTCGCATGAAAAAATCGGTTTGAATTTGAGAGTCTATGAAAATTGTAAAACTGTATCATGAATCGCGATTTCGATTTTTAAAGTGGATACATCAATCTTACATCTTGAAAAATCCCAAAAATGAAAATTTTCCATCCAAAAACCTCGAAGTTATTCTTGTTTCAGCGGAGCTCTATTTTCGATTTTTTTTTTCGAATTTTCCCGCCCAGAGAGAATTTTCCAACCAAAACTGAAGAATGTTACATCAAAATAACTTGAAATTTTCTAAGGAATCTATTTCTGCAATAAAAAAAATGGTGTTCTAATTTGAAAAACGGAAGTTGACGTCATTTCCGGAAAAACCGGAGGTGCTCATGCCTTGAAAATATTTTAGATTTCATCAGCATCGTGAAATACTTATAAGTGCTGAATTTCATGAAAATACGTTCAGTAGTTTCCCATATAAATATGGGTGAGGTTCCTCGTGAAAGACCCTGTATAGTTTCTTATTTTGAAAGGGACGAATGGAAAGCCGCCCTTCCATCGAATATCAAAGGGGGTGGTTTTTACACCTTAATATCGGCGAAAGTAAATTCCCATTATGACAAGCCAAAGTCCAAATTTGAATTTTAACTCAAAAATATTTGACAAGGAGGATTTAGCTTTATTGAATGATCCATTATCAATATGATCATAAGTATCATCAATGTCAGTGAAATCATGTTCCTACTAAGCCAATTTCCTAAAAATTCCTTTCCTGTAGTGTTCTAATTATCAATCGAAAATATTGAAATAGAGTGAATGATAAATTATCAATATAGTTAAGAAAACTCTTTATATCTGTAAAAGCAAATTTTCGTTTCACGTGAAACGCAGATTTTGTGATATTCAATTGGGATCTCTTGAATATTATACAGAAAGAACTAGGCTTCATTGAATGATGAAAGATTCTTAATTAATAATCAAATACGCAGCCAGTAAGAGCTTGGATACAAATGAAGTTCCTCCCATAAAATAATTAATATTCTGAATTGAACCATCGCGAAAAACTATAATCAATCAAAATTTTCCATCCAAACTGAGTCCGGTTTATTGATCGATTACTGTCTGGATAATGCATTAATAACATGTTACATTCTGTAGTGATTAAATTGGTTCCACATGAGAGATTTTCTAGCGTTTGGCAGCTCAATTTTTGATCGAATATTTCTGCGTTTCCTAGAGAATTGCATTAGGAAACATTCATCAACAGGTACAAAGAACAAACAAATACGTATATTAAAAAAGTATCATTATTTGTCTTGGTCGATACATGTCCACTTCTCGTCGAAGTAATGGGCTATGTTGGCATGCAAAGGGCTATTTGGAAAAGCCTGGGGGCTAAAACCCAAATATGGTGATCTGGTTCTATACATGTATAGTGGATGGACAAAAACTGAAGAGGTCGCCACACGCAATCGATTGCAGGCATTGCTCCGCCTTTCCTAGGTTGCAGTAATTGTAGCTGGTAGTACAACTCCCACAGCAGTGCTGAAGGATACTCAATCTGCAGCCTGCAAGACCCTCGCAGAATCTCATTAAACAGTGAGATCCTACTTGGCAACTGGGTGGGACACATGAGGATCCTGAATCAAATAGACAGACTCGATCCTCTTGGCAGAAACCTCTGACGTATTTTTTATTTAGAAACATCCTTCGCATGGAGTGTTTGAAACGAAATCTTTGAGGGTTCACAGTAACAGCCAAACAGCACTAGAAGCTCTGGAATACAAAAGCCAGAGCATTATGATTACCTGGGAATGACGAAACATTGTAAAGCAACATGCTAGAGGCAACACAGTGACTCTCTTGTAGGTGCCAGGGCCCCATGGAGTTAAGGGAAATGAAAAGGCTCATTAACTTGCGGAAAATGCATTGAAAAATAATGCTGTTTTTCCTGAACCCTTATGTGGTTTCGGTAATGACCACAACAAGGAAGCGATCTAGCAATGGGAGTTGCAAAACTCCAGTAACCACACATACGAAAAGATTCATACAAGGAGCCCCATGCAGTAACCGCTGACAGAGTTTCCTGAAAAACCCAAGGCAGAGTCAAGTCGAAAGATTCATGTCCGAACCGATTGAACTGCCAAGTAGGTCTTCAAGATAACTCATCCATTTCTTTTTAACTAACAAGACCTGTTACTAACTTTCTATTCACTTCTAACTGAGGAAAGGAAATCTGTAAAAACTATAATGGGCCTACTTACTGAAGGCTTTCAGGCTGTCTTCAGAATAAATCAGAAACAAGCTGGTGCGGAGCTCAACTCCAAAGACTGGATTGTTTCAGAACTACATGAGCTTGTCACGGTTTAAGATTCCAGTATTGACGGTTCCTCGCGATGTGAGCTGTGTGGAACACTTTGGATATTTTTTTACGTTCAAGGTTTCTGTCTCGGGTACTCGACAACATTTGATAAAGTCAGCTTGTCTGAAGAAGTTGTACCTTCGTGATACAGCAATATTGAATATACACTGCGCAAAAAAATTAACGCACATTATGGAAATCTTAAATTTATTCTACAACTGAAGGTGTTCTCAATGATAATTTTTATCAGAATCATGCATGCATATGTTATCCACTTTCAACGTTTTTCTTCAATACAGATGTTGGCTCCATTCTAAAATCAGTTGTTCTCGATCAATTCTAGTGATCAATAGTTTCTCCTTCGTTTGATTTTCTACACTCGATCGCTATGCAACGCGAAACACGCAATTTGACCCAAAAGGAATGTGCCCAAGCGGTAGTTTTGCGAGACGAAGGGTGGACATACACAAGAATTGCAGAAAGGTTTGGAGTTTCCCATACAAGTGTGTCCAGAATGTTGTAGCGATTCAGGGAGATAGGTATGAATGTCTGAAGACCAGGACAGGGTAGACCACGGGTAACAACTGCCATTCAAGAATGTTACTTGAGAGTTTCTTCGTTGAGACAATGGTTTGCAAGCGCCCGCCTCCTTCAAAATCAGCTCGAGCAAACTCATGAGGTGCAAATAAGCACTCAGATAATAAGAAACCGCCTCAGAGAATATATGATTTAAGGCCTCGTGTCGCGGCAAGAGGCCCAGCTCTTACCCCAGCCCATCGAAGGGCGCGTTTGGATTTTGCGAGAGAGCATATCCATTGGGAAGAGGCCGATTGGGAAAGAGTTCTCCTCACAGATTAGTCTAGATTCTGTCTCTACCATTGTGATCGACGTTCCCTTGTATACAGACGTCCACATGAAAGATATGCTCAATGCAATTTCCTGAGTACTACTGGTTTCGGGGGATGATTGATTATGGTATGGGGTGGAATATCTTTGACTGCTCGCACAGACCTAGTGGTCGTCGATAATGGAGCTATGAATGCTGATAAGTATATAAGGAACATTATTGAAGATCATGTAGTGCCATTTGCCCAATACATCGGTGAAAATTTAATTTTTATGGACTATAATGCCAGACCCCATCGTGCGCGCATCGTTCAGGAGTACCTTGAAGAGGTTGAAGTCTCTCGAATGGAATGGCCTGCAAGAAGTCCAGATCTCAATCCGATTGATCAGGTTTGGGACAACCTCAATAGAAGACTGAGAAGTTCAGAAAATCATCCAGCTACTCTTAATGACTTAGGAATCCAACTCGGAGAAATCTGGGAAGGATTAGATCAGAACATTTTAAGATCACTCATTTTGAGTATGAACCGTCTTGGCCGAGCTGTAATTAACGCAGGGGTGGAAATACCAAGTATTAAATCACTTATCAGCATTTCAGTATTTTGAAAACTGTTCATTTCTCTTCTTTCACATAAGATTCGGTGAAATCCTGAATTTTTCTTCCATCTAATGTGTCTTGTTTCGTTCAAAACCTTCCCGAGAGAACATAAAAAATAAGTTATAAAGTCAATGTAGAGTTAACTTTCATTAAAATTGAGATTTTCAGAATGTGTGTAATTTTTTCGCGCAGTGTAGAATATCCAAAAAATGGTGGAAAATTCTTTGCCGCCCACCATTTCCACTTAATTATACAATTTTGGCTCGTAAAACCCACCATGAAGCAGAACCCAGATTGAGACCGTAATCTGTATTTCTCATCACGAAAAAAAAACGCCGATGAAAGTGGAACAATAATAGCTACCATTCGGAAGGCTTCGATCGCGAATTTACATGAAAAAATCAGAAAGTTAAATGAGAGAATTGATTCAACCATCGAATGAGATTATGTATTCGCGTGTTGTGCCCAGGTCATTTGTCACATCGAGAATTTCAGCTTCTTTGAATCAAGTCACACGACGACCTAGTGGGGTGGAACGGCTCTATGGTAACTTCGAAATCCTGAAACGGCGGAGATTCGCTGAAATAGTCAGTCTGAAAGCCGTGTTTGTGCGCTGAAGTCTCCGCTCTAGTTCGCAGACTGTATCTCTATCGAATCTGTATCTTTAAACAGTCTCTTGCCGTAAGCGGACTTCGCGAATGTGTGACTTTGCATGATATTCGAGACTATCAAGTTCAAATTAATTTTGTTTTAAAAAGTGCTCGGAACAGAAGACTAGAAAAATTATTTTTGTATAAATGGTTGATGAAATAACTTGAAAAATGTCTACGGGAGGTAAAAAAGGAGGAAAAGGTCCTCCCAAAATTGGCAATGATAAGAAGGACTCTAATGATACAGGTAGGAATACAGAATTCAAGCCAATTATATTGAAAACAATATTTGCCGAAAATCCAGGAGTAAACTCTTTGTTTTAGTCTTCAGAGGTTGATAAGCAAACTATAGTTTTTCAAATGAAAGAATATAGGAAGCAGAACATTTCACAACAGTCCGAAGATCTCAAACTTCACGTTAAACTCTTGTTTGTACGAGTTGAGTCCTTTTTTGAGGTTTGATTTAACTACAAAGCTTCTTTCTATGATTTTTCAATTAAACAGTGGCTCAATATAGAAAAGGTCTTGAGGGGATAGTGGTCAAGAAGAAATATCGCCATGTAGAAAATAAATTGCGATATGTTTGCCCAATTTCAGTTGAATATCACGTGAGATACAAAATGGGAAAAATGCTTGAAAAAACTTTTACAACCTGTATCTCGAAAACGAAACGTTCGAGGTCCCTTATTTATGGAACTTTTTTTCTCGAAATAATTCTCCTCCCTTCGTTTGAACTTCCAATTAAGGAGCACCGTGTATAACCTCTAGCAGTTCTATTTGAACTTTAAATTTATCACACAACAAATGGACCATTTCTATTCAGCTTTCAGGAGAAAGATGACTTGAATGTACAATAAAAGAAACTACAGGTGGTGTCAATTAGCCAAAAGTATCGTTCATTCATTTCAGTTCATTACATTAGATATCCTCAAGGCCAATTTGAAAAAAAACAATTTACTAATAAATTAGACTGATTTTCTGATTTTTTTTTCATGCTCAGGTAATATTTACAGGATTCTCTACATGAGGAAAATACAACAATCAGTTATTTATCGCTCGAAGTCAAAATTTGAACATAGTTCCATTCGATTAGCTTTTTCGTCCTTGTTGCAAAATGGTGAAGGGGCAGGTACAATCATAAATATTTTCGGTTGAAACTTTAAAATCATCGTTTCTGGTTCATATGTGATGTCATCATTCGATACCGATATACGTTTATATATTTCACTCTGAAGAAGTACCACTAAAATGAAAAACAACGTTTCATTATATCATAGCTTAGTGAGTATTCAAATTTTCTCTCGCTTTTCTTGGTTCCTTTTAGCAATTATCAATGAAATGCAATGGAGCACTTCAAGGATAAACTTTTTCAACATTTTTGACTTACAATGAGTTTCGAAATGCCCGCTAAAATTTCTAGACATATAAAAAATTAGTGAAGTGAAACAAAAGGGAGCCTGTAGAAAATGGTGTCAAAATGATTTTCGTCATTTACTCTCAGAAACACTGGCAATTGCTTACTTTTTTTCAGTAATGTGAGAATATTTCAATTTTATTCAGAGTCGTTACTCAAAATTGGGCGGAAATTTTCAATTGTCTATTATTTTTTTTTTATTTGATCTAATACATTCATCAAAATTTCGGAACCTGATTTATTATTCAGAAAATTCTTGTGGAATTGTTTCAGAATTTTTGAGTTCCATTTCAATGCTCGTTTCAATGTTTTTGTATTTGTCAGGCTTTTTGAATTACATGATCAAAATTACTTCAAATTTTTTTTGAATTGGTGTTGAAGGGGCAGAATTACATAGGAAGGTTGCCAAAGAATTCTTTATGTCACGATATTGTTTCTATTATACCGGGTGGACCACCCAAGACGCGGTTCTCAATTTCTCATTATTAGGCAGTAAATGAAGACATTTTGAAAGAATTTTTTTCGTGTAATGTATAGGGCAATTAGATGCACAATTTAAAATTGTTTTCTCATATACAGGGTGTTCGATAACAAAGATATAGACCATATTTATACTTTTTTCAATGTAATACCCTATATATGAATTCAAAAATTGAATGGCAAGCTCAAATAATAATGAGTTTATAAAGACCATTTATGCCTTGGTAAAACCATTTGAGAGAAAATGGAGAAAAATCGAAAAAAAGGAATATTTTAAATTTGCAATTAATAAATAAACCCTTCAAGCCAACGAGACAGACAATGTTTTTTCGTGTAGACCCTTATGCAGAAGAAAAAAAATTCAACTCTGGAATAAACTGAGTAATCATAATTAATATTCAAATATTAACTACAAATAATGGTCAAAAACTTTCTTATTTCAAATGGCACACCCAGTATTTCTGTACCTTGTTGAACGTAAAAATCAATATCGAAACTATCTTCATTGGGTTTCCCTATACCTAAACCTAATAGTTTTCCATTTGAAATAAGAAAGTTTTTGATCATTATTTGTAGTTAATATTTGAATATTTATTATGATCACTCAGTATGTTCCAGAGTTGAATTTTTTTCTTCTGCATAAGGGTAGCCAATATGTCTATTCATTAATTGCAAATTAAAAATACTCCTTTTTTCGATTTTTCGCCTTTTTCTCTTGAGTGGTTCTCCTAAGGCATAAAATAGTCTCTACAAACTCATCATTATTTGAGCTTACCATTCAATTTTTGGATTCATATATAGGGTATTACATTGAAAAAAGTGTAACTACGGTCTATATCTTCGTTATCGAACACCCTGTATATGTGAAAATAATTTTAAATTGTGCATCTGATTGCCCTTACACTTCACGAAAAATAATTTTCAAAATGTCTTCATTTACTACCTTAAAATGAGAACCGCGTCTGGGGTGGGCCATCCGGTATATTTTATTTCTTTTACTAGAAGTTAGCACTCGAGCAATGCAGTTTCGGAAAATGTTCTATATGCTCATATACATATTTTTTTCTGTACTATGTCGTAGAAATTTTGGCAGATATGTTTGAAACCTCATGCCCAAGGCATCCTTCAAATATTCAAACTTAATTTGGGATCATGTTTGAAAAACTTGAGTTCATAAAGAAATCTACTAAAGACAACATTTCATAGCCGAAATTAAGAAATGAAAAACATGAATGCCGCATCAATAATTCCAGGTAGCAACAAGGATCCGAAAGAAAAAGAAAAAGAAGATGTCATCAGCAGCTCCCCTGTTGAAGCAGAAGATGTTCCAGTGCCGAAACCCCAAAGTGCTGGAGCAATCATACGGGATGCTGCCCAAAAAGTTCTCAATCTCTGTCAGAAAGGGGAATGGGGTCCGGTGGAGCAAGTGCTCAAATCTATGGAGAAGGCAATTGCGAACGCTGGAGAAGAAGCTAACACTGTACCACTATCCGGAGTGATTGATTTGGTGAGTACCAAATGGCGTGATTTAACGATAATTATTCGGGTATAATATATTCTATATTATACATTCTATAATATGTATAACAAAACATTTTTCATTTTGTAGCTGAACAATTTTTTCTGTGAAATAATTTGTTTTTAATTCTTGAATCGACTTGTAGAGTGATACAGATATCTGCTTCGTAAAAAAATTGTTGAAAAAATAATTTGCGTTCTCATCCTTATTGCTGCAAAATGGTGAAGGGGCAGGTCTTCTCATATTGAATTGTCGCCACTTAAATTGGAACACACGGTATTCCAATGTTGGAAAGGCCATTATAAATTCGCACATAAAAGGTCCCAGTATACAGGGTCTTTCACGAGGAACCTCACCCATATTCATACGGGAAACTACTGAACGTATTTTCATGAAATTCAGCACTTATAAGTATTTCACGATGCTGATGAAATCAAAAATCAATTTTTTCAAATAAGAACCCCATTTTTTATGGCAGATATTGAATCTTTGTTAAAAAATAATGTGAGTGTATGCATCACACCCTTGCCCTAAAGTGGATATTAACTCAGAAAATATCCATTTTAGGGCAAGGGTGTGATGCATACACTCACATTATTTTTTAACGTAGATTCAATATCTGCCATAAAAAAATGGGGTTCTCGAAGTTATTCTTGTTTTAGCGGAGCTCTATTTTCGATTTTTTTTTTCGAATTTTCCCGCTCAGAGAGAATTTTCCAACCAAAACTGAAAAATGTTACATCAAAATAACTTGAAATTTTCTAAGGAATCTATTTCTGCAATAAAAAAATGGTGTTCTAATTTGAAAAACGGAAGTTGACGTCATTTCCGGAAAAACCGGAGGTGCCCATGCCTTGAAAATATTTTAGATTTCATCAGCATCGTGAAATACTCATAAGTGCTGAATTTCATGAAAATACGTTCAGTAGTTTCCCGCATAAATATGGGTGAGGTTCCTCGTGAAAGACCCTGTATAATAGCTTGCTTTTTAACCTATTTATAAAGGGAATGTATATTATACTATTTCGTTTAGTTACCTATTTGTTTTTCGGATTGTATTTTGAAACTCTTCATAATTATCATGCTGGGTCATTGGTGGAGTTCTTGCTTTCGTAATTCTATGTGAATTAATCGGAAAATATAAATTTAGCTAATGAATCGGGTTTGTAAAATCTTTCCAGGGCGGATATCCTTACCAAATTCGACACAAGACACACCAACAATTCATTTCTCATTTCCTAAATGATAAGGGTTTCATTTCGTTTTATGGTGGCATGAAACGTCAGAAAGTTAATTAGAGCAATTGTCGTAAATTAGCCAAACGAGCTCCTGTGAAATTACATAGGGGGTTATAAAAAACGACAAATCTTTTCCAGTGATTCTTTAATTTTATACATTCGTATTTAGCAATAGGAAAAGTAAAATATAACTGCTGTTCATTTGAGTTATCAGCATCATCAGAATTATACATTTGACCGCAAACTACAATAATTCGGACCTCTATTCGTGGACCTATAATTTCTTTTTCGAGCCACATCTAAGATAGGATATTCTTATTGACTACATAAATTAATTGGTAGCATAGATTCAGTAATACGTGTGTGAGTAATCTTAGTTCTTATCTATGAAAAAGAACGTTATATTCAGAGCGAAATATTCATAAGATATGTCCGTCGGTTGAAAATAAAATCGAGAAAATGTTTTGGTTTGATTTCAATTAAAAATGTCTAAAAATTTTTTGTATTATTCATATAAGTATTTTCAATGGAATTAAAGTTAATATCTCTTATTGAATTCTCACCAGATATTCGCAAACGCAATCAAATAATATATTTAAACACCTCTAGTTTATAATTTTTACAAATCGTGAAAATAAGTCAGCGATAATCGAGAAATTTATTGCAATAAAACTTTGGTCCCTGTGACGAGCAACAGATAATTTGGTTTTCGTTTTCCTCACATACGAAGTGACTCCCAAATTATTCTGTCCATTCAATTGCGATTCTTCAATTCAGAAAGAATATCGAATCTGATCAGCCGTCACGGAATGGAAAAAAATGTGATGGGTATCATTTTCCACCCCTGTCTTATGCGAATAAAATTCTCGTATGTCGTGACAGCCAATCTACAACTTCGAACAGAGACAAATCGGTCCGCATTAAAACGACGAAACTTTTCTAGAATTATTGAGCAAACACTGAAATGATTTGTTTCCAGGTAACGGGCATGACACCTCTGATGTATGCCGTAAAAGACAACAGGACTTCCTTGGTCGACAGGATGATAGAATTAGGATCGGATGTCAGCGCCAGGAACAATGTGAGTTGGGGTTGGATTGGGTGTAATCCTTATTAAGTCCTGTTTATGGACTGGTATTTCTATGCTCATGAAATGAAATTTTCGAGATATCGAAAAGGAGTTTTAAAGGAAAAAAAGATGCTAAATCTTGGCTCTTTAGTGAAATCTGTATTATCTATAATTCTTGGCAGAAGAGCTTCCATATCCTGATTAAATTATCCACCAACCAAAAGAATTTAGTTCAAACTTGTATCGGGTGAAAAGTCAAAAATTTCGGCTAAAATTTCATGTATTTTATCTTGACCAAGCTTTCAAAAATCTTCATTTCCTTCTTCAGGGTGTTACAAATAGTGACAACATAACAAAGAGCTCGTTCACATATAAAGAAAACTTACAACAATCGTGAAATAACCACGTGCAAAAAATCATTTACCTAGTAACAGACGAAATACAGGTTCTCGGTCCGGAAACATCCAATCAACTCAAAACTAGCAGTCGGAAATTCAAAACTCGCGTAAAATACTGCTGAATATTACAGTTTGAAAAACACATAGCACATACAACAAACGCATCTAAATATCCAATTTCGAAGAGACAAGTGACAAAAAGACAAATGACAGGCAGGCAGGCAGGAAGATGGCATTTGTCATTTGTCTTTTTGTCACTTGTCTCTTTGAAATTGGATATTTAGAGTATCGAGCCATCATCAAGTACCTGTATTTAAAAGGGTTAAGATGTAAGCAGATTTACGAAGATATGCGTAATATCCTTGGTGATCAATGTCCTTCGTATGCGACCGTGAAAAATTGGACTGCAAGCTTCAAAAGAGGTAACTTTTCCATTGAAGATGATGACCAATCGGGAAGGCGACTTTCTGTGTCAGTCCCCAAAAATATAGATACAGTTCATGACATGATTTTATCAGACCGTCGAATTGGGCTAAAATGGATATCTGAAGCACTGAAGATTTCATACGAACGCGTTCATCAAATAGTTCTCGTCAATTTGGACATGAGAAAAATTTCTGCAAAATGGATCCCCAAATGTTTGAATGTTGACCAAAGCGTGCAAGGGTAGAAGTATCGCGTTCGATCTGTGCTCGATTTGAAAACGATGTAGACTTCTTAAACCGAATTGTTACTATGGATGAGACTTGGGTTCATTTCCACGATCCAGAAACAAAGCAACAATCGATGGAATGGCGACACTCTAGTTCTCCAAGACCTAAGAAGTTTCGTGTCCAAAAATCTGCTGGAAAAGTACTTGCTTCAGTTTCTTTGGGATTATTGCCATGGAGTAATCATAATTGATTTTTTGGATAAGGGAAGAACAATAACTGGAGATTACTATTCGACATTACTGACCTCTTTACGGGAAAAAATTAAGAGGAAAAGACGCGGAAATCTATCCAAAGGTGTTTTGTTTTTACAGGACAACGCCCCAGTAAACAAATCCCATGTTACCATGCAAAAAATTCGTGATTTAGGGTAAGAATTACTAGAACACCCCCCTTATTCATCAGATTTGGCTCCGTCCGACTATCATCTCTTTCCTCAACTGAAAATAAGTTTAAAAGATCGTAAATTTCCTTCCATCGAGGAGGTAATGAAAGCTGTGGAGGACATTAAGAAACATTTTTTTTGAAAGGTCTAGAGACGTTGCAGGTTCGCTGTAATAAATGTATTCAATTAATAGGAGAATATGTTGAGTATACAATATTTTGACCTTGAAATTTTGTTTGGTTCTATAGTAGGCTAAGAATTTTTCAATATATTCTCGTACTAGAGGGAAATACATATAGGTACTACAGATTTCTGTGAATGAATAACTAACAAAATGCACCAGACTGTCTCGGAAGATTATAGTTGCTTCAGTAGCTACTATGTGCCGCCACTCTACGGCTAAAAATTTCAGCTTCAATTCGTTCAAGTGCATTGTTCCTCTAGATATATTCAAACTCAACGGTATGATACAAAATAGTGATCAAATGGTTTCTATTTAACATCGTGTTTCAATCAAAATACAGCATTCATCAGAAAAGCAAATGTGTAACAGAAATTTGCCTTCAATTTCTCGAGTCCCATAAATAAACCATATCATCCAAATGTTAGAAGGTTTTATTGAGCCGTTAAAAATATTTGAGGTTAATGTATGGCATATTTCGATAAATCACTCTTAAAACTCCGAATGGAAGACATAAGGCCTCAACATGAAGGTTATTCAGACACAACAGCCTGTCCTCTAAACTCATACCAAGTTTGTCCCTCTCGTCGTTAGCCACCCTGTATTTTAATAGTCAAGCCTATTGATGTATACTCCATTCACAATTACAAAATCACAACTCTGGCCTTGGAAATTTGACACATTCCACTCTGTATCGAAGTTATGACGTTTTTCAAAATATTTTTATGTTCCAAGTCAACACTATGTTGCCCTTTCTACATTCTTAGCGTATTTCTCAGAATGTTGATGAATTGGAGAAGATATGATGGACGAAAATAATTAACGTCTATATGAATTGATAGAAAGGATTCCGTTTCTAGTTATTTGCATGAAAAGTACAAGAGATCATTGTTGAAATATATTATTTTTCGCCATGGAAGAAAATTGCATTGCTTCCACATAATTTTCATATGCGTGCTCGTGAAGATTTAATGTTCATTATCCTGTTGAACTGAAAGTTCAAGAATTGACGACATTTCATTTATTTGATCTTATGAACAAGGAGTAAAACATTCTGACTGTATGGTAATTTTTTAGTTTAAAAAATATTCATAAGTACATTACTACCACAGTAGGTTTGTACAATTAAAATGGAATAGGTCAAACATATGCTTCACATTTATCATTCACCTGTTCTAAAATAAGACACAAACTCCTGGAATATGGAAAAAACCGATGTATTCTGGTTCAATATAGCCTATTTCTACTTTCGGCAAAGGAATGAAAGCTCCAGTGACACATTTCAATTCATCGGAATCTGAATCCAACTGCCGTTGAATGCAATATAGTTATATTTCTTCTTTTTTTCAGCTTTTTCGACGTGTTTTTTTTCTGAAACGTGAAAACGATCAACAATAATCATTTAGAGACCGATGATGGCCATCCAGAACCCCATTTACCTACGAAAATCGTGCAATTTCATTCTGCAAGTTCTTTCCTCATAATTCCTCGAAAATCCTACCTGAACCCTATTTTCCGGTCGCTTTCGTTAGAAGATCGTATAAGGAAGCCTTTTTTTGTCCATTTACACATTCCAAATAAATTTTGAGCACCAAAAACGATACCGAAACTAACCAAACTTCTGGGGGATCGGAATTTCGTTTGACATCTTTCTAAACGGCCAGATACCTAAAGAAACTTCGTTATCAAGTGTAAGAACGTCGATTAGTAACTTACTTTCGCTTTATTTATGCTTATAAATCGATTTTTGGTCCAATTCAAATTTGCCGTTCGTACTCACGCCAAAAGTCGTGAAAGGAAAAAATGACACTTGCACGAAATTTCTCATATCGACGGGAAACTTCTTCTGGACGACGAAGAACGGAAAAATAGGCGATTTCCTATCGATATTTCGCCCCAAAATCGCCGATCGATTCGAACTAACAAAATGTGGAATATCTTTGATACTTTTGCTTTGATGTAAACAAAGGAACTGGCATCGTCGTTTTGTCATTATCGATATTCTCTGTACGAGCACAGAGTTTTCATCAGGTGCACCAACTCCTGAAAACGAAACCATGACCTCCTATGGGATTAAATAAAAGTGAATGGAGTATACACCCACATATTCACAACATTATCGATTAACGCCCTTTTATTTCGGTAAAGGATGAACAAGTGTGAGCACAGCCTTAGGATATCAACTTATTAGTTAATATCACCATTATAATGGTGAGACATGAAAATTTAATTTTCGATCATACTTCGGCGCAATACCAACATTATCAACATCAATTATTGTAATTTGCAATCACGAAGCTTCATCAAACACCTTAATTCCTTAGGGGGTGTTAGATTGACGAGCATTCGAGATTTTCCAAGGAAATCTAGGACAATGCGTCACGCAAACGTACCTTCGCCCATTGTGACCAATTTATCCAACTCCATCGTGCATTTTTGGGGTTGCCATTTTCCCATTAACTGGATCGCATAAATCTCGTCGATCATAAATATCTTCAAACATCAGGTATTATACACATCGGTTTATCGGAAGGTATTCTTCTTGGAAATGGCAATTTTATGGAAATGAAACGGAAGTCGAGAGCATGAAAATACATAAATATTGATCATAAATAGAGATCATAAATATTTCGAGCGAAATTTGTCTCATTCGATTGGGAATGATGATAAACGATACATCTTTTGGCAGGAATTATTACAGAATTCGATAGAACTTCCTCAAGAATTGTTGAAAGGCAGTTTGTCTTAAAAATAATAATTTGTTCGAGAAATTATAAATTAAGTACTTCAAATCTAGAGTATTCCTTCAGTATACAATCAGAACAATCTAGACGTTGCTACTAAAGTATTTATAGAAACACTGTCCAATGCAATCAAGGAATCCACGGAAAAACGTCGAATAAAAAGGAAACATACGAAAATCGCTCCGTGGATTACAAATGCTTTACTTAAGTCCATAAATAGGAAAAACACACTACATAGAATTGTGACTAAAAATCCCTACGACTTGCAATTGAAACTTCAATATAACAACTACAAAAACAAGTTGACGTCCTTGATTAAAATTACCAAAAGAAAATATTACAGTGGACAGATAGAAAACAGCTATAACAATTCAAAAAAATTATGGGATGTGGTGAATCAAATCAGCAACAATAAAAAATCACAACGAAACATTGACTCTGTTAGAGATGATACTGGTCAACTCATAACCGACAGAAAAGATATTACCAGTGAGTTTAACGAAGTGTTTGCATCCATTGGAAAAACACTAGCAGGGAGGATAGGCAAAACACCAAGCTATACACCAGCAAATAAAAATATGTGCAATTCTTTGGTTCTTCTTCCAATAGATTCTGAAGAGCTGCGCAGCATAATTCAAGATTTGAAAATTAAAAAAGCTGCTGGCATAGACAACATCAAATCAGAAACCCTCAAATTAATTGCAGATCATATCCTGGAACCCTTAAAAACCCTTATTAATAGATGTTTCGAATCAGGAATATGGCCATCGGACTTTAAAGAGTCACTCATTATCCCACTATACAAAAAGGGAGACCCAACCTCAATTACAAATTACCGCCCTATTTCTCTGATAACACACATCTCCAAGATTTTCGAAAAGGCTTTAAAAAGTCGTTTAAATTCTTTCCTGGAGAAATATAATTTAATCTCAGAAAATCAATTTGGTTTTAGAGAGAAGAGATCTACCGAGGATGCGATATTGGCCTTGACATCGAGAATAACCACAGCCCTAAATGATAGTAAACCGTGTCTTTGCGTTTTTATAGATCTTTCCAAAGCATTCGACACCGTTCATCACGATCTACTTTTAAAATCGCTTGAAAACGTGGGTATAAGAGGACAAAGTCTGAAGCTGTTCGAAAGTTACTTATCGGGTAGATGCCAGCGAGTGAAACTCGACGAAGTCATCAGCGGGACAAGAAGGATTGAATTTGGAATACCACAAGGTACGGTCTTGGGGCCGATTCTTTTCAATGTTTATGTGAATGAATTATATTCTCTTGAGAGTGATGGATTCATCCTTGGTTTCGCTGATGATACTGCAATAGTCTATACTGCTGACACTTGGGAAGCACTAAAGGAAAAATCACAAAACGATTTTGGTAAGGTGGAATGTTTTTTAAATAGTAAACTACTCACAGTGAACGTGGAGAAAACGAACTATGTCCCTTTTAGCTGTAACAAAGCTGGATTGCCGATTTTTGATAACTTGACTGTGGGTGTGAATGGCAAACACTATCATATTTCACCGCTGAACGAGATAAAATATCTAGGGGTCATCGTTGATTCACATTTGAGGTGGGACTCTCACATTAAATTTATAATTAAGAAACTACAGGCGATTTTATACAGATTCAGATACCTTAAAAACATTCTACCAACCCACCTCCTAAAGATACTATACTACGCCCTAGTGGAAAGCCATCTGCGATATGGAATACTGGGATGGGGAGCTGCAGCGAAAACCTACGTACACCTTTTGGAAATATGTCAGAAACGTTTTCTCAAACTGATTTTTTCTAAAGATCGACGGTACAACTCTGATCAACTGTACCAGGAGACAAAAATCATGGACACCAGACAACTGTACTTTTTCCACACACTAGTGAGATACCACACCACAAGGCAAACAGCATTGGTAGCAGATCATTCATATGGTACACGAAATCGAGGTCAACACTTGGTTCCCTATATGATGAAGACAATGACACAACGTTCCTTCAATTACTTGGCACCAAAATTTTATAATAGTTTACCTGAACAGATGAAAGCATCAATGTATCCACCGCAATTCAGAAGTGCATTGAAGGGATTCATTCTTGAGAATCCAAGACAATTGATTCATCGCCATTTCAGTGCTCACGTGGGCTAAGCAAACCCTACTCATGGTATGTTACGGTGTGTGCTGCTTGCATGGACGAGAAGAAACTTATTATTGTGCTTCATGTTGTATGTTCATTTTTAATTCCATTATTTCGTTGTTTATAGATATGTTATTGTGGTCTCTATTCTTTGAGTTATATTTATAGTTAACTGTAATAGTCTTTGATGGCTTTTTTTGTGTTTATGCGAAACAAGTGGAACAACACTTATCGCTCATCAACTTTATTCATTTTATTTTATTGTGAAATACTCCTCTGTATTTATTGAATAAAGATTATTATTTTATTAATATTTCAATAGCAGGCACCCAGACTCAAACATCAAGTTCGCCATAGAATTAGAGAAGGACTCTCACTAGGTAGTGAAAAAAAATGTCTAGGTGTTTTCCCGGACAGTAAACTCAACTGGAGGAAAAACATATATCTACTCCATTCACTTTTATAAAGTATCCCGGTTGGCCATAAAATTCTAACACATTTCACCGTGTATATTTTGAAAATGTTAGGTTATGGTCATTTTCCGGTAAGATACATACGCATACTTGTCGTTTCTACTTACCTAGATATCGTTGTTATTACGTATTTACAAAATGTTTATTCGCTTTGGGAAAATAATTAATTTGAGAAAACATTATGTGAATTTAATAATTTCAAAGACCTGGCGAATGTTGAAGAAACTTTTTTCTCTGTTAACACTGGAAGATTCAGTTATGCTATTTTCTCTTACGGAAATCAATTTAACTGGAAAATAATGGAAAGAATAGTCCGTTTCTCGGTGATAGTTCTTTCGAAAAAAGAATAAAAGTACTCGAATAACCCGTCAGAAAAACTTTTAAACCAACAGAACAGACGGACCTATGGAATTCCCCATTTTTCAAAGCTAAAAATGAGAAAATAAAAAAAGCTTCGTTTCAAGCAAAAGAACTTGATAAACCTTAATCAAGGCCAAACGGCATACTTTATAAAAGTGAATGGAGTACTCGTATAGATAATATTTTCTTTCCGGAGCCCCAGACTCCCCTCATCAGAAAGGGTAGATATCTATGAGTTCTATGAACACCTAATATGATCATATGAGACTAGTAGAGCGCGTAGATCTACTTTTTAAGTAGATCAATATAGATGATAGATTCGCATTTTATAAATAAAGAGGCCATTGAGAAGAAGAAGAAAAATCATCTTCGACAGGTGTCAAGCTCTGTGATCAACATCGAAAACCCACAGTTGTCATATCTCATCTTTCCGGAGCCCCGGACCCAAGTATAAATCAATTATTCTTCTTTTTCACCATATAAAAATTTCCTCACAGTATCACAGCTTCGATGCGATTTCGAGATTCTTCTGGACCCACTTTTTAGACAGATACCCTAGCGTGACTCTGTGGAGTTACTATTTTTGTAAAGTATAGACATTGAGTTTAAATATATTAAAACTCAATGGTATAGAATAGAATGATGCAGTAAATAGTACCTACATTGTTCACCGGGAAGGAAAAGCCTTACATTCCTGGACGATTATGAAGATTGGTAACACAGAGTCCAGGAATGTAAATGTGGCTTTTCCTACGAGGTAAACATACAATTTTTCCGCAAATCGTTTAAAATTCGACAGATTTTAATCAATTTGAAAAAAAGTGCGAATTATTCTATTCATAAATAAATGGAGCTTCGAAATTCGGGATGGAATTGGTTGCGTTACTATGGACACGTGTTAATGCTGAATTGTCAAACTTGACGAATATTAATTTAATTGCTGGTCTTTTCGAAGGCAAAACAATGTAAAATGATAAGTGATGATGAATTTCTCATTTCTGTGACTCTTCCAGAGCTGGTTGAGGCAGCAATACTGCTTCATTAGAATTATTGCCGAAGAAATCTAGAGAAAAGTATATACTTACTTCTGCTTTTTTTATGCTTATTAATCGATTTTTGGTCCAATTCAAATTTGCCGTTCGTAATCACGCCAAAAGTCGTGAAAGGAAAAAATGACACTTGCACGAAATCGACGGGAAACTTCTTCTGGACGACGAAGAACGGAAAAATAGGCGATTCCCTATCGATATTTCGCCCCAAAATCGCCGATCGATTCGAACTAACAAAATGTGGAATATCTTTGAGACTTTTACTTTGATGTAAACAAAGCAACTGGCAACAACGTTTTGTAATTAACAATATTCTCTGTACGCCCACAGATTTTTCATCAGGTGCACCAATTCCTGAGAACGAAACCATGGCCAGAGTTGTGATTTTATAATTGTGAATGGAGTATACGAATATCCTTATGTAGAACACTGACAACTGTAAGGAAATATCATTTCCTTACAGTAAAGGAAATGAATATTTCCTAACAGTTGGGAAATCTTGACTTTTTCTATGACAAATTTTGTTGGGAATGCCAAAATTTCCTAGCGATTTGCGGAAAAATATATCGTTCTTTATTGAAAACTAAATGATTTCAACAACGAAAAACCATAAAGAATAATACCTCATTCAAGTAACCTCCAAGTATTGTCGTGTAGAGATAAAACAGAGACGTTTCAAATGCATCGGCACTGGACCTTCTACTTTCCTTAAGGTCATACCGGAATAATAACTCTGGGCTTAAAGATCTTTTAAGATTTGCGTGTTTATGGCTCTTGCAACCTGACATTGGCGCTTGAGATTGAAATGTGCATTTTAATCTCTCGATAATCTATTTTCTACGTCCACGTAACAGTTGAATTAAGATCATAAAAAACACGGTGCTCAGTGTGCACACTAGGCCCTCACGAGGCGGAATTGTTGGCCATTATCCTATTTATTCTAATTTACAAACTCCCCTTTGAATGTATTGTATTCAGGGAATATTGGACGTTCGCATTTTCATGATGAAAAAGCGATTTTTCGCGATAAAATCTCTAACTACTCTCGAATATCCTCACTGGGGGAAATTACTGTGATTATCAGAATGGAAATTCCGCTTCACCCGCTTCTAGGGCGAACTCTTTGTTCTCGTCTATCTTGAATAAAATTTATATTGGACTTTGATACACTTTGAATTTTTTGCGGTATTGTGATCAACACCCCCTATGATTTTGTTGATTATAATGATAATACACATTGACATTTTATTATGTGAAAATTACTTACAGTGTAACTGTTAATTATACGTAGAAATCTCTTGGAAAGAAGAATGTACTGATTTGCCAATTCTTATCGAAACGAAAATCGATGAAATAATTGTATGTATGAAATAAACTGCCCCACATGAGTTAGGGATATTGACTTAAATTGCAAAAGAATATTGTTGAAATAAGATTTTTGTGATGAAAATTCATATCAATATGAGTTCAAGTTGCAAATTAATTTTAGCCTGTAGGTCTGCAGCGTATACAGGGTGGTTAAGAAAAATCGAGTAAAATAACGAAATTTTATTCCCAGAGCGTTCAAGCATTTTAAGACTATCAATACTATGTATGGCCTCCATGGGCATCAATAACAGCTTGTCATCTTCTTTGCATACTACACACGAGGTTGTTGAACATTTCTTGAGGAATTTGGTTCCATAAACGGGGCAGAAGCTCTCTCAGATCATTTAAGGATTCGGGGGTAGGTTGATGATTATCTAATCTTCTTTTGAGCATATCCCACGCATGTTCTATGCAATTCAAATCTGGTGAGTGCGGAGGTATTGGTAAATGTGGAATACCAAGCTCCTCGCGCGCATTCTCAAATATGACTGCACGGTGCGGTCTAGCGTTATCGTCTAGAAATTGAAAAGTTTTACCAATAGCAGCGTGAAAATTTGGCACATCATTGTCAATGACATGGTCCCTATAGTGTAAGTGGGTCATATTCCTTGGACAAATGTGTAGATCTGTGCGCCCGTTGAAACATATCCCGGCCCTTACCTTAACACTACCCCCTCGGAATGTATGGACTTCTTGGACATACCGACGATTGCGGGGTATGCGTGCGATTGTCTATACCCTTATTCTTCGAGAATCTGAAAATCGTCCATATCTGGCTTCATCAGTGAAAAGGACACTACGCCATTGATCGTTCCAATTGATATGTTGCCTTGCCTATTTCAGTCTTTGACGCTTATGGTCACGTGTTTATGGAACTCCTCTAAATGGACGTCTAGAACCTAGATTCATCTCTCTCAAATGTCCTCTGATAGTTTCGATAGAAACTTGGACCCCATCTGCAATCTGAAGAGTATTCCGTAGCATTCTACACGTAGATGTAGGGTTTCTTCTCGCCGAAACGGCGATGAAACTATCCTGAGCAGGTGTCGTTTTTCGTCGCCCACCAAGCCTTGGTCTTTCCAACACGAAACCTGTCTCCCTGAACCTATTCCAAAGTCGAGATATCACACTTTGGCTGACTTGGAGCCTTTCCGCTACACAACCTGAGTTAGGCCACCCTGTAGCATTACATACTTTTAAAAAACTATTGAATACGATATCCCTAATTCTTGAGGAGCAATTCATAATAACATACCACAAAGTTAATATTGGAAGAATGGCCCTTCTGGTTTATGCAGACTTGAGAGATATATCTCTCAAGTCCATACGTAGTATCAACTTGGTGTGATCGAATATGAATCAAAATAAAAAAGAATCGATTAACAGAAAGATTTGTAGGAACAAAAATCACCTCAATTTCTTCACGACATCAACCATAGAGTGCCATTCGAGATTATTTTTCTAATTGAATTAATTGTTCCAGGATAACTACAACGTTCTTCATATAGCATCCATGCATTCTCGTGAAGATGTTGTGAAACTACTTCTGGCCAAAAAAGGTGTAGATCCATATTCTACAGGAGGGGTAAGTAAAGTAATAATAAAAACTATTTAACTTATTTCAGCTTCAATGATGTTCCTCTTTTACACAGTGTATTCCCATTTGAGGGGCGACAATTTGAAGGGCAGCTACTTTGCGCTTTGATGGTTATGGAAAATTTCATGAAAAGGATATGGCCCTGTAGTCGTGGTGGTCATTTGGTCGATTTTCTTTTTCATTATTAACGGCATATATTCCTCTTTAGAATGAAATAAACATCCGATCATTTATAAAAAAATGGCAGTTCTCTTTGAATGTCAAATTAACACCTCTTAGGGCCGATTGCACCGTAGACAAAACTGTAGATTAAATGCAAAACCTCGATTAGCGTCTATTGACTTTCATAGATATTAATCGAGGTTTACGATTTAATCTACAGTTTTGTCTACGGTGTAATCGGCCCTTATTGGAAATCATAATTTTTTTGTGTCAGAAATGAAAAGACTTCAATTTAATGAGGTTTTTTCAGTAATTCGAGGGTTTTTTATCATCTCCTTTTTTCCCTTGACTATGGCTACAATGCAGTGATGATTCCATCATAATCTATCTTTTCATAAAAGTTGTCTTCCTCTTAGGAAAATTTAGGATCCGTCCTTGTTGAATTTCTAATAAACAACAATCTAATGAACCCAAACTTCCAAACGAAGTGAAATATTCTCCCAATTTATCGCAATAGGTTCTGGTGCTTAATTCCCTCCACTTTATTACATTATCGCCTGTTCTTCACTCATTTCAGTGTTCAAATTCCCATTGTCATGAGAAAGGACTGCAATTTCCGATGAAAATAAATAAGAACGATCATGACATTCCCGTCTGGTTTGCATGACTGCAAGGCCGTAGCTAGAAAAAAATTTCGGGGGGGGGTCCGTCCGAGGCCGTAGCTAGAAAAAAATTTCGGGGGGAGGGGGGGTGTCCGTTGAACTGAGCTCTAGAAAAATTTCGGGGGGGGGGTCCGGACCCCATCGGACCCCCCCCTGGCTACGGCCTTGCATGACTGGATATCTTCGAAAATTAGCACAGCTCCAGAAAAAATCACCGCTAAGCGGAAAATAATGGAACAGGAATTGCAAAATTCCTGTGGAACACAAATAGAATCAACTTAATACAGGTTGAACGAGGTATTAATCTGTTCGGAATGGTATTTTTCGTGAACCAACATGATGGTCTTCATTTAATCATTAATCATAGTTGTGAATTATACTTTCTGCTGAAATGAATGAAAAAATCCGTTTGTTTCTTTATCTATGCATCTATGGTTGATGGTCGTGTTTTTTTTCAAAGTAGTTTCTTGTTCACCTCATATTCGAGATATCTTTGGGAACTCGCAATATGAATTTCTTTTTCTGGTTGCATTCAGGACATATCTGGGAGCTCACAATGAATTTTTCTCTTTATGGTTGCATTCGAGATGTCTGTGGGAGCTCGTAACAGGAATTGTCTAAGTTGCTCACATTCGTCAAGTTTTTGAGAGCTCGCAGAAAAAAATAATTCAGAATTTTGCTAAGTAACTGCTCATGGGGATCTCTGGGGACCTCGTCATAAGAATTCGCATAAGAGCAGCATTTAAACCTCTAAGAGGAGAAGTTTGTGTTTCTTGAACATTCTCCATCGAATTTTCTTCATTGAAGAACGTGACGAGAAGATTATTTTAGACGTCGTTCAAGCAGAACTTGCACTCAAAAACAGTTCATATTTGAAAAAACTCGAATTTGCCAAAGACAGTGTGGGTATAAGAAAAAAATTTATCGACAATTTTTAATGCCAATAAGAGGTTGCTATTGAAAAAAAATATGTTAGTACTTTCTTGTGTAGCTTGTGAACCTAGCTTTTTTCAAATCATAGGAAACCAAATTGATTCTTTTTCACGAAATATATTTGTTTTATGTGAATAGAAATTGATTTAACCTATATATGAGGCATTTTTGGGCTACCCCATGATGATGATCATCCACCTGAAATAGTTTTCTTTGCGTGAAAACATAAAAGTCTTCTGAAATCCAAATTCCCAGAAGATTGACGATTATATTCTTCTTCTCGTCGTCTTCAAATGGGAATGGAAATAATATTCTGAATTCAGTTATGTGCATGAAAAATTGAAAGTAATTCCTTGACATGCTTTCCAAGTTTTTCAACCCTGAACAATTTCTTATCTGGAACAAAATATTAGGGGAACAAAATTGATGCCAACGCTTTCCGTGAGTTTCAAACTTCGGCATGCATGCATAGCATTTGCATGAGAACAACACACTCATCTTTTACCTCCTTTTTCCCACAGAGTCGGAGTCAGACAGCTGTTCATTTGGTTGCATCTCGGCAAACTGGAACTGCTACTGCCATTTTGAGGGCTCTTTTAGCCACGGCTGGAAAAGATATAAGATTGAAAACTGATGGGGTAAGCATCTATAATAAATTTTTATGAAAAGAAAACCGTGCTACTCTCCTTATCAATAGAATGAAAATCTTTCAACCCTCAATGTATAATACAAATAAAAATATTGCATATTGCGAATAAACAGGAAAACAGTCTTCATAGCATGGAACACATCAAGATGAACAATTTTAGCTAGATTCGCCTAAATAAAAAGTAAATGTACTGCTCCACAAAATAGAAGGTTAAGAAATTTTGTGATCGTTTCAAAAGTTGCCGATTCTTGTCTACCAATTGTTCATTTATGATTTTAATTGTCATATGTTTTTTTCTCCTCGTTTGACGACTTCAGCAGTTTCAAACAATTTCTTGTCATTTGCGTTTCTGAGAACTTTGGATCCGATATTTTTTTACAATCTGAAGATTTCTTTTGCAATAATGCCTAGACGTCAACTCAGTGCGGATGAATCCAATCGAATATCGATATCGAGAAACTGGAAATGTGACCGAAAGACCGAAAAGTGAAAGCCGAAGAAAATTAAAAAAAACTGGATTTTTCAGAAGCATAGTTCGGAAGATATTCAAGAAAATGATCGAATTCTTCATTGAAATCTTGAACCTATATTAACATCGATTCCATAGAACCTTTCTCGATTTCATTTCCTTCGAAATATATGAACCTAGAGTCTAGCTCTAGACCAAAGTCCAATTGAATCTATAGATACAGACGGTTCGATTTGCTTATTTTTTACAACCTGATGTCTTGAACAGGGATGTTCGGTACCAGTCTCCAAGTATTTACACACGCAACTAAAAATTCACCCCACCCACAATGACCACAAATTCGGATGCAAATGATGAAAATAATTTGCTAATGGTATGTTCGATTTGGATAGGGAGGTTCACCCGGCCTTTTTGTGTCTTGGATTAACATTTTTCCTGGTATACCATATCGATCGCTTGCATAAGGGGTGGAATTTATGGAAATACATCGTCTTATGGAATATATTCGAGTAGATATTCGTATTTTGATTTTTTTCTGCTTTTGGATTACTATTCCCTATAAACTTACGTATTTATCTTGTTCTCTTTTTCGTTTACCTTTCGATATTTTTTCAATCTTTTAATTTTTTTCGCTAACTGAAATCATCAACTACATATTTGTAATTATATTTAACGAATTTTGAGCCTATTTACAATCAACAGCATTGGTCAGATGTTTTTTTGACTGTAGTCACAGCTTACTGAAAGTAAAACCATCTTGGGTGTTTTAGAATATTAAGAAAAATATTTCAAAATTAAATTCTAGTTCGGATATAATTCCAGCCTCTACGACTCAGGCGTATTATCTGTGAACAAATAATTTTTTCCTTAAAAACTGAAACTAGAAATCACAACTTTATTTGTTAAGAATGAATCGAGCTATCTAAAATTAATTTTTTCATTGTAAAATATAAATATGAAAAAAATTCTTGCGAAAGAGGTTAAGGAGTGGTTTTTTTTTATTTGCAGTCATAGAAGAACACCACCAAACACTTTTCTGAGTGCTTTCTCGCTCGCATAAAATGTCTGCTCAATTTTATTCTTGTCAGTTTTTTTTTCAAAAACAAAATGAAAACTGCTTTTCCTGCGCCATCTTAAGGGGGCTGTAACTAATCAGAGAGAGGAGGCTCAAAAAAGAAGAGTTTATATGAAAGACTCACCCTATTTTCTGACAAGGAATCACCCACTACATTCTTCTTATGCTTAATAGGTGACAGTGAGCATCGAATTCGGAAAACTTTGTACATGAAATTTAGGAACAATCTCGGTTTATCTCATTACGGAAATTGAGTCAATCCCAAAATTAAAGTGAAGAATCTGATGTAGAACCGTTTTCAGAAAGGAAAGATTCCCTTGCTACTAGCAGTAGAAGCAGGAAACCAATCAATGTGCCGAGAATTACTCAGCGCCCAAACATCCGACCAGTTGAAGGCTACGTCTGCTAATGGAGATACTGCTCTACATTTGGCAGTTAGAAAGAAAGACATCGATATGGCAAGTACCCATATAAAATATGAAACAATTTTTGAAAACGTTGATTCATTTAGGTTCGGATTTTGGTCGATTATGGCACCTCTGTAGATATACAAAATGGCGAAGGCCAAACGCCGCTTCACATAGCAGCAGCAGAAGGTGACGAAACGATGGTGAAATATTTTTATGGGGTGAGAGCCTCAGCAAGTATCGCAGACAACCAAGATAGAACCCCGATGCATTTGGCCGCTGAATTTGGTCATGCCAACATCATCGAGTTGTTGGCTGATAAGTTCAAAGCTAGTATTTTGGAAAGGACCAAAGATGGATCAACGCTGATGCATATCGCATCTCTGAATGGACACGCGGATTGCGCTATGATGCTATTCAAGAAAGGTGTTTTTCTTCATATGCCAAATAAGGTCAGTCACAGTCAAATGAAGTGAAGGGTTCATTACACTGAGACCTCAAGGTGTATTGTGCCTCCCATCAGAGCTGTTTTCTCAGCTGCGCTTTCTACAGCTCCCTCTCCAGCTCTTGAGCTCCAATGGACTCCAGTATCTAAGAGGGCTTCAAGGAGGCTTAATCATCGGTCCTCCTATAATTCTCTTGTCCAAGATATATTGCTTCTTCTGTTGTTTTCTGAGCAGCTTTCTTCAGAATTAGGTTTTGAATCGTATTTCCAGTTGCAGATTCAATATAATAAATTGTCTGCATTGTTTCATGCTAACAACAGATGAATATTTATGCCATATTGCTTCATTGCAAAAATTCTATCGGAACCAGCATACCAATTTCAATAGCTTCATTTATATTCGAAGAACTCATTTTCCTATGGAGGAGCCTCCGTAACTCAAGTGGCGAATAATCGATATAAATTCATGAAGTTGAAAAAATTCCCATTTTTTTCCCAAGCAATATACATTTTCGATCATGAAATAATTCCAAAAGGTGTTTCGAACTCCATTCCAACGCCTTCAATTCAGCAACCTCTCTGTATTCAAAACCGATAAAAAATATGGAAATGAGACAGGATATCTATCTTCCAGAAATGCTAGTTTCTTTTAGCCATATTCAAATCAGGCTGAAGCAATATTCCTCACGCTGTCGTCTGCCTTTTTCCAAGAAAATTAATAATTCTAGAGAATTTTCCAAGTTCCATCCTGAAAATAATCACATTGAATTACCATTTCGAAGCTGTTACTTACCAACATTTACATTCTTATCGCATGATAACCTGAAGCAAGGAAAATTAGTTTCAGCAAGGTTATAGTGGTGGGCACATGCATTTCAAATGAAGGGAGGAATGAATGGGAGTTAGATAGAGGTCAGTAGACTATCTAAAGATCTCATGTTATATTAATACGTGTATAATAATGCAGATTATTCACATGAAATAATCTTATAAAACGTGAAGACATGTATCTGCTGACATAATCAGTAAGCAGATGCTCAATCTATTTAATACCATACAGTCACGATATTTTATACATCATACAATTCATTGAGCAATTTCGAAACTAGAGCCCATGTCGATTCTCCTTTGTGTTTTTCTCAATGGCGATAATTCTTCATATCTTCTCATTACATTTCTTCTAAGTGGCATCTCTAGAAAGTTGCACACATGAGTTGTAACAAGATATATCTGCCTATCCAAAATTGTGGTTTTAGGATGGAGCGAGAAGTATCCATACTGCTGCTAGATATGGACATGTTGGAATTATCAACACACTCCTACAGAAAGGAGAAAAAGTTGATGTCACTACTAAGGTTCGTAATTTGAACTTAGATTTCATTCTCTACTAACTAAAGACGATTTAGGAAAACTATACGGCTCTACACATAGCTGTTGAATCATGTAAACCTATAGTAGTGGAAACACTACTAGGATATGGAGCTGACGTCCATATAAGAGGTTCGCAAAAAACATCTGATCAATGATAATTTTAATCGTCATTTAACTTTATAGGGGGCAAACTGAGAGAAACTGCTCTCCATATTGCTGCCCGAGTTAAGGATGGTGAACGATGTGCTCTCATGCTCCTAAAATCTGGAGCGGGCCCTAATCTTGTCACAGATGATGGCCAAACTCCTGTTCATGTGGCAGCACAATATGGAAACCTACAAACTCTTTTACTCCTTCTAGAAGATGGGGGTGATCCTCAGTTCAAAAACAAACTTGGAGAAACTCCCCTCCACCTCGCATCAAGAGGCTGTCAGTCTGATGTTGTCGAACATTTGATTCAGTATGTGAAGGACAACAAATGTGATGATGCTGCCACTCACTACGTGAATGAAGTAAACGAAAAGTATGAAAGCGCTCTCCATTATGTTTCAACAGTGTCCTCAGAAGAAATTGAAATACCTGATACTGACAGAAAAACATGCAAAGCTCTCTTACAATGTGGCGCAGATGTTAATCTTGAGACTCCCCAACAAGAGACTGCCTTTCACTACGTAGCAACAGCAGGAAATAACAACGTGGTCATGGAAATGATTGGGCATATGTCTAATACCGAAATCCAGAAGGCTTTGAACAAGCAAAATTCAAGCGGGTGGACACCTTTGCTTATAGCTTCTCATAAAGGACATTATCATATGGTGAATAATCTACTTGCGAATCATGCCAGAGTAGACGTTTTCGATAATGAAGGTAGATCTGCCTTGCATCTAGCTGCTGAACGTGGATTCCTCCCTATTTGTGACTCTCTACTAACTCATAAAGCTTTTATAAATTCCAAGTCAAGAAATGGTAGAACTGCTCTTCATTTAGCTGCAATGAACGGTCATGTTCACCTTGTCAAATTTCTCATCAAAGACCATCATGCCGTAATTGATATTTTGACTCTGAAGAAACAAACTCCTCTTCATCTAGCTGCAGCAGCTGGTCAAATAGAAGTATGCAAGCTTCTCTTGGAACTCGGAGCGGATATTGACGCTACAGATGAGCAAGGACAGAAACCAATACATGCAGCGTGTCGTAATAATCATTCAGAAGTTGCCAAACTATTTCTTCAACAACATCCCAGCTTGGTCATGGCAATGACCAAAGATGGAAATACTTGCGCGCATATAGCAGCTGCTCAGGGTAGTGTTACTGTGATAGAAGAACTAATGAAATTTGATAGACAAGGAGTTATCAATGCTAGAAATAAGTTGACCGATGCAACACCCCTTCAGATAGCTGCAGAAGGTGGTCATGCTGAAGTTGTGAAAGCTTTGGTGAGGGCCAATGCATCGGTGAATGACGAGAATAAAGCTGGTTTTACTGCTGCTCACTTGGCTGCCAGAAATGGTCATGGGCAAGTATTGGAAGTGTTACGGTCGTCCAATACTCTGAAACTCACGAGTAAAAAATTGGGTGTAACTCCTCTGCATGTGGCGGCTTACTTTGGACAAGCTGATACAGTGAGGGAATTACTTACCCATGTACCTGGTACTGTTAAGTCTGAAGTTCCAAGCGGTGCTTCTTTAGTTTCTATTCTGGGTAATGAGTCAGGCATGACGCCCTTGCACTTGGCAGCTTTTTCGGGGAATGAAAACGTTGTGAGACTATTACTGAATTCCGCTGGCGTTCAGGTTGACTCTTCGAGTCGTGAGAATGTAAGTCGAAAATACTAAAAATATTATTTCTTTATATAACTGAAATAAGCTTTTAGGGTTACAATCCAATGCATCTTGCTTGTTATGGAGGACATGTCACTGTTGTAGGTTTGCTATTGAGTAGATCTGCTGAACTGCTTCAAAGCGTTGATAAACATGGTAAAACAGGGCTTCATATTGCAGCTACCCAAGGGCATTATCAGATGGTGGAGGTGTTACTTGGTGAGTAAAAGAAATATAAACATTTTGATTCAGGAGAAAACTGTGATGGTAATGTTTACAGGACAAGGTGCAGATATTAATGCATCTGATAAGAATGGATGGACTCCACTACACTGTGCTTCCAAAGCTGGTTGTACGGATGTTGTTGTGCTACTGACTGAATCTGGAGCGTCCCCCAAATCAGAAACGAATCAAGGCGCCGTTCCTATCTGGTTTGCTGCTTCAGAAGGGCATCATGGTGTCTTAGAATACCTTATGACCAAAGAACATGATACTTATACCCTAATGGACGACAAAAAATTTGTGTACAACCTAATGGTCTGCTCGAAAAATCATAACAACAAACCAATTGAAGAATTTATTCTTGTTTCGCCAGCGCCAGTCGATACAGCTGCCAAATTATCGAATATTCTTATTGTTTTGTCGAATAAAGAGAAGGAGAGGGCTAAAGATCTCATTGCAGCTGGAAAATTTTGTGAATATATGGCTACTGAGCTTCTCGCCTTAGCAGCAGGAGCTGATTCTGCTGGAAAGATATTGACTTCTACTGATAGGCGAAATGTGGAATTTCTTGATGTCCTCATTGAAAACGAACAGAAAGAGGTTATTGCTCATACTGTGGTGCAACGATATCTGCAGGTAAAAAGATCATGTGTGTATTTAATCTAATCAAAGGACCCCGCACTTTTTGTATGAAAAGTGGCGACCGGTCAAATTTTCTGAAAGTTTGTTATGTTGTTGTACCCGACTCAGTGACCAAAAAAGTCAATGGGTCCAACCCAATCCTATGGCTAGTTTTCTAAATACGGGGTGTTAAAGTTGAAAATTGCTCGAATTTTCGGATTTATTTTTTAATTATTAAGTGTTAGATTGGATTTCTGTTGCATACACACGCAGGCCCGCCGCTAGCTGTCTGAGCGCCCGCGTGCAGATACTGTTATGCCGCCCCCAATAGGGCGCTACAAGAGGAGCGTATCCTAAGAGTAATTCGGGGGGGGGGGGGTAAGTGGCAAGTTTTAGCGAGGGACCTGAACTGATCTTAAGTGAAAAGCGGGGAGTTTCAATTTCGGCAAAATGCAACTGATCCTAGGGGGTGTATATTCCGACAGAGACCCTCATTCTGTTTTTATCTTTATTTTCGTAATTCTCTCTTCAAAATCACGTACCTACCTAAACTCGGCTAGTAGAAAGGGCGCAATTTGGTGGCAGATGGTTTTTTTAACATGCAATAATTGGCATAAACGATACGGCGACACTGAAAATATTCAACTACTACTACTACTACCTGGTTGTAATATTGGGAAAAAGAACATCTACAAATTTTTCTCGTAGAATATTCAACAAAATCAGAGATGCCGTAGGAACTTTCTGAATCGATGTTTCGTTCAGAAAATTTTTCCCGAGGGCGCAATTCGAAGTTCCGGGAGGGCAATTTATCGGATTATGTGAATTTTGCGATCTTGCAGTTTTACGCCATAACTGGATCTAGGCGCTCTCAGTACTTCGCCAAGGGGGGGCACCTGCGGAACTTCGGGAGGCGGCAGTGCCCCTTCCGGAAATATACCTGAAAGAAACACTGCAGTGAATTCACTGAATTCCGTGGATATACGGAAATTATCGATGTTGGCCGCCTGTCCTCAGGATCCTTCAGAGAAAAAGTCTCCCTAAGGGGGATGGGGAGACCTTGCCGCCCCCAATGTTGAACGGAGTTGGAGAAATTTCAAAGCAGTTGGCAAAGTTTCGATCGCATATGGCAAAATTTCTATGACAGTTGGCAAAATTTTAAAGCAGTTGGAGATGGACAACCGCCCCCCCTTTTTTTCTCTTCCCCCCCTGCTTTCCACGTTGTTTGTCCCCTCCAAAAAAAAATTCAATTTCACTGGATTTGCCGCCCTCCTGGACGTGCCGCCCTTGTGCCGGGCACGCCTTGCACGCCCGCTTACGGCGGGCCTGTACACACGTTTACTACATGTTCTAGTAATGGAATTAGTGGATACGTATAATCAAAAATATTTATATTTACAGGGTGATTCACGAATATATGACGGTAGTTTTTTGCAGATTTTCACTTTTTCTACTGTGACGTCAGGAAGGCATATTTCTGAAATGTTCTTATCGATTTAGTATTATGACGACAAAATATTGCACAGTGCATATTTTCTATACAGGGTGTTTCACAGAGAGAACTACTAGACCTAATCAATTTTTTTTAGGATTAATTCGAAACCATGCCTTTTTGAATTGATTTTTGGGAAAAGTAATACCACAAACATATGTGTGTCTCTAATCTCCGAAATATTCATGGTGGTTTATTCATAGGAAGGTATTCTATTTTGAGAAAAGTCCAAAAAACATGAACACCCTGTATTCGAAAATTTCCTCGGTCAAATGCAACTATTTTTTCACTATATATTGATTCCCACAAGATCTCCAGAGGTATGAATTCTGAATCCGATACTATGACCAGTTTTCGAGATACAGGGCGTTGAAGTGGAGAATAACTTATTTCATCAGTTTTTTTTCAAATTAAAAAGCTGGATTGATTTTATGTTGCGCCCATGAATTCAGTATGAATACAGATCAGATGCGCAAAGAAAGGTTCAGTTAAAATATTTACTGTTACAGGGTGATTCAATAATAAATGATAATAGCTTTTGCAAACACTCGATAATTCTACAGTTTCTTCACAGAGAAATTATTCCTTGAAGTTAATACCTAGTCGTCCACAATTTTCAGTCTGAAATACTTCATTATGAATTTTCGTAGGTATAGGTTGAGCCATAAATAATATGCTTCGAAATAATTGAAAAGAGAACTTTTCTGGTGAATTTTGAATAACTGTCTAACATTATAGCAAGTAAGCATAACCGTTAGAATTTTTAAATAAATAAATATACAAGGTGATTTAGAAATAATCTTATACCAGAATTATACATTACTTGCATGCGTAGATCATCCTAAATATTTTTTTGGTGAAAAAAATATATTTATAAAATAAGAACCGAGGTTATGACTATAATAATATTGAAACTTTTCAATAGACATACCTACTTATAATTCGCTCTACACGAATATTGTGGACTGTGGAGTACCTACCTATAAAAATAGGTTCGTATTCTACCTACACAAGAAGATGGTTTATTGTCTTTTTTTTGGGTGATAGCGCAGTTAGTGAGCGCGCTCATAAAGATACCCAGAATTCACTAAAAAGTTTTCAATTCAAAGCATAAGTATTTTTGGTATGGTTGGCTGTATGGCTCACCCTGTATGAAAAGTAATCATAATGAAGTATTTCAGACTGAAAATTGTGGACGACTAGGTATTAACTTCATGGAATAATTTCCCTGTGAAGAAACTGTAGAATTATCGTGTGTTTGCAAAAGCTATTGTCATTCATTCTTGAATCACCCTGTAACAGTAAATATTTTAACTGAACCTTTCTTTGCGCATCTGATCTGTATTCATACTGAATTCATGGGCGCAATATAAAATCAATCCAGCTTTTTAATTTGAAAAAAAAAACTGATGAAATAAGTTATTCTCCACTTCAACGCCCTGTATCTCGAAAACTGGTCATAATATCGGATTTAGAATTCATACCTCTGGAGATCTTGTGGGAATCAATATATAGTGAAAAAATAGTTGCATTTGACCGAGGAAATTTTCGCATACAGGGTGTTCATGCTTTTTGGACTTTTCTCAAAATAGAATACCTTCCTATGAATGAACCACCATGAATATTTCGGAGATTAGGGACACACATATGTTTGTGGTATTATTTTTCCCAAAAATCAATTCAAAAAGGCAGGGTTTCGAATTAATCCTAAAAAAAATGATTAGGTCTAGTGGTTCTCTCTGTGAAACACCCTGTATAGAAAATATGCACTGTGCAATATTTTGTCGTCATAATACTAAATCGATAAGAACATTTCAGAAATATGCCTTCCTGACGTCACAGTAGAAAAAGTGAATTTCTGCAAAAAACTACCGTCATATATTCGTGAATCACCCTGTAAATATAAATATTTTTGATTATACATATCCACTAATTTCATTACTAGAACATGTAGTAAACGTGTGTATGCAACAGAAATCCAATCTAACACTTAATAATTAAAAAATAAATCCGAAATTTCGAGCAATTTTGAACTTCAACACCACGTATTTAGAAAACTAGCCATAGGATTGGGATGGACCCATTGACTTTTTTGGTCACTGAGTCGGGTACAACAACATAACAAACTTTCAGAAAATTTGACCGGTCGCCACTTTTCATACAAAAAGTGCGGGGTCCTTTCCATTTTCTCGAGAATATGAGTAGGTATGGACTAAATTTTGATATTCGCTTGCAGGAACTTTGGAGGGGAGCCCTCAACTGGAGAGCTTGGCGAACGTTGTTGCTTTTCGTAGTCTTCATATTCTGCCCGCCAGTATGGATTGCCTTCACTCTTCCCCTTGGTCATAAATATAATAAAGTACCAATCATCAAGTTCATGTCGTACCTAACCTCTCACATATATCTCATGTTTTTTCTTCTAATAGTTGCTATTCTTCCACCCTACCCAGTTGTACGAAATAATTTGATACCTTATTGGTATGAGTGGATTCTTCTTGTATGGCTCAGTGGGCTTTTGCTTTTCGAATTGACCAATCCTAGTGATAAATCAGGATTGGGTTGGATCAAACTGTCGGTACTTCTTTTGAGTATTTTCGGTGTAGCAGCTCATGTTATAGGTATTCTCTTCGTAGAGAAAGCTAACTGGCCCACTTTGATGTACTGTAGAAATCAGCTATTTGCTCTTTCGTTCGTACTAGCGTGTGTACAAATTCTTGATTTTCTATCTTTTCATCATCTTTTCGGTCCCTGGGCTATCATTATTGGAAATCTGATGAAGGATCTAGCCCGATTTCTTGCTGTCTTAGCAATATTCGTATTCGGTTTCTCAATGCAGTTTGTTGCTTTGAATCAGTCCTTCAATAATTTGAATCCAAATCAAGTGAGGAGCCTCGCTAGACCGAGAAGGATAGCCTTATTCAGTGATGGTGAGTAACATGATCATTATTACTGATTTCAGATTAAACCAGCTGAATAATATCAGGTCAGGTGTGCATTTTTTAATGCAAAATTGTTCACATCAACTTGAACCAATTCTAAAAGTTCACTTACTGAAATCTGATCGAGATATCGACGAGTGGAAAGGATTCAATAATAGAAAAAAATTGGGGATTGGCAAATTTCAGTATGACAATTTCAACTGTCTCAATTTCCACATTTTCTTACGTTTTACCTTTATATTATTGAGTCTTTTCATGTTTCAAACATTTAAGTGAAATGTGGTTAAACTTTGATATTTTTATTATTCTGTTTATATAAAAAAATTTGTTGAATATTTGATACTACATATAGTATTCAAACACAATGCTGAATTCAGTGAGCAAACTCAATTGGTCCTGTATTTACACAACTTTTATGTTGTCATAGTTTAAAAGCGAAATATACCATCGATGCCAGCAGAAACAAATATAAGGTACTATTTTTTCCGCCATTCTTGAGGCTTCTAGCTTTGACTATACCCCCTATATACAGGGCGAGGTTGTACATATATTTTAACTATAGATTCCTCTCATCAAACGAAACTTTTTCTTATTATTCTATACCATTTTTCAAAATTCGGTTTCGTTCGGTATATACAGGGTGTCGAAAATCCATGAAAAAACACTTTTCTGTTGATATCTTCGGAACCGTTATTTCAAATGAACTTAATTTTGGTGAAGTATTCACTCCCTTTATGATTCATATTTCCAAATCAAAACTTATTCACTATTCCTTCCGGTATAAAAGTTACAGCGTAGCCAACTCATGGATCCACGAAAAAATACTATAAAACCACTTGAAAAAGATAAACGGTTCATATTTTTGAAACAACCAATCGGTTAAGAAAAAAAAGTATTCCTGAGTTCCTGAGCAATTTTACCCGATAAGTTTGACGAAAAATTCAAAAATCATAAGAAAAATCTAGATGCAACCCTAGCTTTTCAATATCACAGAATGGCTCATATTAATAAACTCTATACAAGGTAACAATGTTGTCAGAATGTTTATCAACTTTGTCAAGACTAAAATGTCAATGGAATACAAAATTTGGATATTAATGATGAATATTCCATACAAATCCATGAAGAATACTATGATGACTGATAATCTGTGGCGATGTTTCTATCTAAACAATATCCACTTGGAATTTTATACACGGTTATTATCACATTAATTCACTTCCACTAGAAATCTTTTCACATCAACTTTTTGCATTCTTCACTGTGAATAAACAAATAACAAATCGACAAATCTCCATCAAGCCGCTATACGCATGCTTACTTCAACAACCACAGACCAACTGTTCGGTTTACGGTACGACGGTTGGTCTTACGCATTAAGATCGTAGTGCTCTATCGGCGAGAATCAGAACATTTCCAAAGAGGCACGACAAGACGCCATCAGCCAAAAGAAAAAAAAACTAGTGCCTTTGCGTTAGTTCATCCGTTGAAGATAGAGGATTTTTAAAATTACTTAATTAGTGTGTTTTCTTTACCTCTTCTAAATAGAGGACCTATTGCTTCCTTGTTTCAGGAGAAAATCAATACAATCTGGCATCGTCTTCTCAAACGTTCTATGATAGAGTTCATAGAATATAGTTCGATGGGTTAGGTTAGGTCATTGATCTCGAATCATTTGACCTAATTTAATGGAGTTATGTTCGATTAGTGTAAAAACAATTCTTTTTGAGATAGTTTCGGGAGAAAGAGGAGAATATAAATAATAAGTGCTCACAAACTAATCTTCATGGAAATCGAAGAAGGAACTTATTTTGGTGGGAGAAATATGGCTTTTCAGTTGCAGATATAATCGAATGAAACTTACTGTTTTTGTTAAGAGATATCGTGTTTTTAACATTCTTATTCGAATAAGGTTAGTACTTGAGTATTTCCTAAATGTATCAACTCAATTTCAATCGAGAAATATTAACTTTGCATCAATTCCAGAGAATTATATCAGAGATGTAAGTAGCCCAATTTTTTTTTTAATAGCTATATCTTTACAGAGCCGAATTAGGAAAAATGGAAAATGAAAAAGAGGTTTCTGTTGACCTCAAGAATCTTCAGTTAAAATATATGTACAAGTCAAAGACTCACCATGTATATGTACAAGTCAAAGACTCACCCTGTATAGTCTAAGGCTACAAGTAACTACTGATCCTGCCTAGTCCTTTTTCAACTTAAAGTGCTCAATTTTCAAAACAAATTATAAAGAAATATTTAAATTGTTCTGCATTGTTCAAATGTCTCGCAGCTTATCTGATGACATAAAATAAGTTCACCAACGATGGCAAAGGGCCTAACTACTCCATTATAGTTATTCAATATTCAATGTCAAGAAATAAGATTATTGATGCGATGAATCGATGAAGAACAAATGAATCGGATGCAAGTCATAATGAAAATTAATCTTCTCAGTGATAATAAACCCCCTGCATGTGTTCGAGAAGCTTTTTTTTGCCGTGTTCGGCCAAACTCAGTACGATGAACTGATTGTGAGAGGGAGACCAAACGTCCAGCCTCCTCTGAGGCCTTTATGGACCGACAATCTCTTCAAAATCGTATTTGGGATCTACATGTTGGTGTCGGTGGTAGTACTGATCAATCTCCTTATTGCCATGATGTCCGATACTTATCAGCGCATCCAGGTAATTTTCGCTTATTTCTGATTCCAGTCCAAAAGAACCCGATCAAATCGTTCGAAAATTTGTGCTTTGCTATTTTCGGCCAAGCCCGTATCGAGGACTTGAAAATCGCCGAGTACGATTTTTTCACGAATCATAACAATCAGCCCTATTGGACTGAGTTTCTGTTCAAGGCGGCATTTGGAGCTTATATGCTGGTATCTGTAGTTGTACTCATCAAACTCCTCATTGCCATGATGACTGATACCTACCAACGTATTCAGGTAAAGTAAACGGACTTGAGGACACTCACAAAATTCTCTAGTGTGGATTGAAAATTTTCGGCCTCATTTTGGAAACGTTTCGTCTTTTTTTCGGCACCTGCAAATTGATGATATTTCATTCACTACGTCTTCTGCTGGAGTTGCTTCTGGGTCTTTAACGAACATTGAAACAGACATTGAAGGAATAGCCACTTGCACTTGAGCTAGACTTGCCTGAATCATCCCAAAGTCTTTGTTGGCATCGCCACTGGATCTTGACATGAAGAAAATTTGGATTTGGAATTAGTAGAACCATTTGAGCTTATTGAGAACGAAGGATACTACTGAAGAAATAATAACAAGAATGAGCATGCTTCACCTGAACATGGCCTTATACAGGGTCCTGCAATAGTGCGAAAATCTTCCATAGCTGCCGAACCAGACATCTCAAACATTTCGTTGGAAATTAGACCTCTTGTACCTTCATTTCTGCATCTCAGGAAATTATTTTCTGATATACAGGGTGTCCTTGATAAATGTTATTCAACAAATGGATGATTTCTTTAATGGATCACCCCATATATTTTCACATATTTTCTATTACCTTCATTACCTTTTTCATGACCCAAGATATTAGATACATTTTTCTAACGGTACAGATCTTATTCGAAGAAAACTGCAAAAAAGTGAGGGAATAGCAGTTCAGTAAAAGTCTTCTGACGATTTCCAGAAGCGGTAGTAACATGAATTAATTGATCTGAAAGTTTTTTAATTGAAGGATTTGCCTTGACACGGTTCCTAAACGATCAAGTTGTCATATACAGGCTGTCCGTTATTAAGGTCCAAATATGAAGAAATCAAAATTATTATTTCTCGATTTTTTCAATTTGAACACCCTATATTTATTCCACAATAATTTAGACAATTGAATACCTCGCATTTCCTCAAAAGTAACCTTAGGGTTATTTCAACTCCCGCATCCAGCAGACACGAAAAATGATATCGCAACTGAAAATTTCATTGAAATAATAACATAACAAAAACTAACGGACATTTAAAAGAGGTGAAACAATGAAATAAAACTAAATTAATAATTATTGACAAACTTCAAAACCTTCCCAGAATTATATTTCCTGAGTATCATCATAAAAATGATATTTCTTTTCCGTTCAAGCAATTCCTATTGATCACGTATTCAACCAATTATATCAGTTTTAATCGGCTGCTTTCAAAAAAAAAAATTAATCAAGTTATTGCTACTGAGAGCTCAAAGATACTTTCGAATGCAGTAAATCAGTATGAATTTTTGTAAAAAATGGGATGGTTGATATGAATTTCATGTTAGGGCAGTGCCACAGAACCTGTTTTTTTAAGAAGTCGAACTTATGCTGCCCAATATCCCGATAGGAAACAATCATCCCATTTTTTCCAAAAATTCATACTGATTCACTGTATTCGAAAGTATCTTTGAGCTCTAGTAGCAAAAACTTGATTAATACATATTTTTCTTGGAAAGCCGATAAAAACTGATATAATTGGTTGAATGTGTATTGCTTGTACGGAAAAGAAATATAATTTTTATGATGATGCTCAGGAAGTATGATTCTGGAAAGGTTTTGAAGTTTGTCAATAATAATTCATTCAGTTTCATTTCATTGTTTGACCTCTTTCGAATGTCCGTTAGTTTTAAATATGTTATTATTTGAATGAAATTTTCAGTTGCGATATCATTTTTCGTGTCTGCTGGATGCGGGAGTTGAAATAATCATGAGGTTACTTCTGAGGAAATGAAAGGTATTCAATTGTCTACATTATAGTGGAAAAAATACAGGGTGTTTCATTTGAAGAAATTGAGAAAAAATAATTTTAAGGTTCTTCATATTTGGACCTTAATAACGGACACCCTGTATATGACAGGTTGATCGTTTAGGAACCGTGTCAAGGCAAATCCTTCAATTAAAAAACTTTCAGATCAAATTCATGTTACTATCGCTTCTGGTAATCGTCAAAAGACTTTTACTGAACTGCTTTTCCCTCACCTTTTTGCAGTTTTCTTTGAATAAGATCTGTACCGTTAGAAAAATGTCTCTGATATTTTGCGTCATGAAAGGGGTGATGAATGTCATTGAAAAAACGTGAAAATATATGGGGTGATCCATTCAAAAACTCATCCATTTGTTGAATAACATTTATCGAGGACACCCTGTATATCAGAAAATAATTTCCTGAGATGCAGAAATGAAGGTACAAGAGGTCTACTTTCCAACGAAATCTCTGAGATGTCTGGTTCGGCAGCTATGGAAGATTTTTGCACTATTGCAGGACCCTGTAGTTTTCGACGTTCAGAAAACTGAAAAGCTACCGGTGATACTTGTATGCCGAGTTGTATGCCAAGTTATATCCGAGTTGTATGTGTATGCCGAAGAAATTACGAAACGTTTCTAATATTCTTGGAAATTTTATTCCCACAGCTGAACTCAAAAGTTCACGAAATTATATCTACTGAATTTCTTAATTCAATCCTACTCTTTATACGATTGTTATGTGTCCAAAGTTTGAGCTGTTAGTTGTATGTGTTCACGCTGAAGCTACCGCGATGCACCAGTTCTCTTGGGCTGGAATATTGCGAAATCTAGATTAGAAAAAATGTAGGCTTTCAAATCCAACAAAGCACAGCTTGGCAGATGATCACGAAATGTATGTTGTGCGTGTTGCTTGCTTCAAACGTGTATTGATTTCAAATATCTATAGAATCAGAGTATATTTTCGTGAAATTATTTCAAGTTATTTATAATACTATCTGAAAGACTTCAACTCAACGTGCAACTAGATTTTAGCGATCTTGTGTCAAAAAATGCACACAGGACTTGATTTTATTCCACAGAAATCGATTCAAATTGGGTTCGAGTATCTATACAGATATGGAAAATGTAGTCGGAAACGTGGATGAATATTGTCTAGTGGACCAATAAAATAATCAAAACCCTCGGCGCGATACGACAACGAATAAATGACTGATCGCACTCAATGGCATAGGAGTCTGGAGAGGGGGAGATTGAACTCTCTCGGGTCTCGATGCAGTTCCTATGCCATTGAGTGGGGTCAGTCTTTTATTCGTTGTCGTATCGCGCCGACGGTTTTGATTATTTTATTGGTCCACTAGACAATATTCATGCACTCGTTTAACGCTGTAGTGGCCATGTTCACTACTTTTATTTCCGAATCAGTATATCATTCCTTGCACCGAAATGATACACTGGGTCAATTGGGAATTTGGTTCGACAAGAGGATAAAATGGCATAAAAAAAATTATGTAGAAGATTTGGAGAATAGAACATTTTCAAATGCGGAATATATGAATGATAAATACCATTTTGTTTGAAAGAACATAAGTGATCTTGATGGTTGGAGAAATTAATCTTCAACTCATTCGCATGCCATCAATTTTAGTTCTTCACTTACTAAATATCTAGATCTTTGACAACGTTAACTAAAGATCCATTCAAAGGGGCTGCTAGGACTTTTTGAAAAGAACCCATGAATATGAAATGTAAACTCGAAAATTGCTAATATTCACCGAACACACTCCACCTATTACCTGCATTTGACTGAATTTGATTCGAAACAGCTATGGGCCCTGCTACAGATACTGAGTGGCTCAATTTCACCACATCAAGGACTTTTCTAAGAAGCAAAGGTTCTCTTCGTAAAAAACGCCCTTCTACTGAGGGCGGTGATGCAGACAGTGAGTCTGACGTGTGCTGATTTTGTTGTCCGTTTTCCTGTGTTTCTTGTGATTTGTCAATTGTCCTTTGTCCAGCCATCGCTGACCGATGTTAAGCTTATGTGTGTTAACATCTTTTCGATCTTGTTGTTTGTTCATATTATATGCAGGGTAGGACCAATGAAAGATTACATGAACCGAATGCAGTGAATAATAGGTCAATTTGAAGATGCACTTGTATCGAGGTGCTTAAGATTCAATTCATTCAATTAAATGACAAAGTCCCACCCTGCATTGTTTTCTTGCCGTAATTTTTTGAAATTTGGTTTGAAATAACTAATGATTGACTGTTTAGACTCATTCCATCTGAGGATCTACACACAACCAAACTTATATGGAATCACCCAGTATTAAGATGAAATATTATTTTGATATCTTTTTCGTTAGAAGCAAATAAAAAGTGCATGTGTTTACTCACAAAAACAGTTAGGTTCATAAGCACTTGATAAGATTTGGCTTTGCAGTGTCGATTATACCATTTCGTTCGAACGTCGCAGTGAATTTATATTTTGTTTTTTTGCGAAGTTTTAAAAAAAATGCCTTATGTGGGGTTATCGGAAGTCCAGAGAGGAAGAATTATTACTATGGCAGAACAAGGTATGTTACAAAGACAGATTGCAAGAACGATGGGGGTTACACAAGGGGTTGTTTCAAAAACCGATGCAAGGTTTCTGGAGTTAGGAACCCTAAAGAATAGGCCGAGAAGAAGTCGTGGAAGAGTAACTACAGAAAGGCAGGATCGCTTTTTAGCCCAAACAGCAAGAAGAAATCCCGCAGTATCTCATTCAGAGCTTCAAAGGCAATTTTTGCAAGCTACAGGTGTTAGTGTTTCTGTCGAAACTATCAGAAAAAGACTTCGCGCTCGGGAATTATTCAAGAGAAGAGCGTTAAGAGTTCCAGAACTATCAAGGCAAAATAAAGTTGACCGTTTTGATTGGTGTTTAGAGCATGAAAATTGGACTATTGAAGATTGGAAAAATGTCTTATTTTCGGATGAGACCAGAATTGGCCTACGATCAGACGACCGGCGTGTTCGCATTTTAAGAGGTAGAGGGAGGCAAGCTAGGCTCCAAGCTGCAAGACCGATCCCTAAATACAAAGGAGGTACTGTAATGTTTTGGGGCGGAATTATGTTTGGTGAGAAAACTCCTTTAATTCCTATTAGACAATCTCTGACAGGGCCTAGGTATGTTGATCTAGTGCTACAACCTGTAGTGAGGCTCTGGCGAGGTGCTTTTGGAGATTATTTCCTATTTATGCAGGATAATGCACCTCCACATACCAGCAGAGTTGCAAAAAAATTTTCGAAACAGAAGGTGTGACTGTTTTAGAGTGGCCTTCTTGTTCACCGGACCTTAATCCTATCGAGCACTTGTGGGATAGGCAGTGGCGGATCCAGCTCTCGAGAAAGGGGGGGGTCATTGTCAGGAGGATTACATACCTGCCAATTGATTTTTTGGAGACAAATCAGCATCAAACACAAGATTTGAGGGTTCGTCCAGTCCAGGGGGGGGGTCATGACCCCCATGACCCCCCCTGGATCCGCGCTTGGGGATAGGATCAAAAGAAAAATTAGAGCTCGTCAAAATAATCCTGGTAACGCAGAGCAACTTATACAAGCGGCTTTAGAGGACTGGGCAAATGTTACAGAAGAAGAAATTAACAACTTAATAGAAAGCATGCCTCGTCGAATTCAAGCTTGTATCAATGCCAGGGGTGGTAATACTGATTATTGATTTGTTAAAATCGTTTTATTTGTTGTTCAATTCTCAGTTACATAAAAATTATTTTTAGAGAAATTCACACTTTTAATTTTCTATTATAAAAATAATCTTTTAATAATTTATATTATTTTTGTGATAAACTTGTTTTGGGAAAACTGTTCTTCACTTTTCAGCGACTTTTTTTTAATTAAACTTCGTTTTTTCCAAATAACAGGGTGATTCCATATAAGTTTGGTTGTGTGTATATGATATACACCTACTGAAATGTACAAACTGAGTGAATTAACTAACAATTGAAAGAAAAGCCTGATTATTTTGTCAATATCCAAGTAAATTGAAATTTTTGGTCTCTAACCTTATCGACTTATTGATGACGAATACGTGGTTAAATTCAATGTCCTTCGTACCGCTGGCCATAAACACGAGAACGCTCAAACGGAAATATGAAATTTTGGATCACGAGAAAATGGTTGATTGATAACGATTGAGTTGGAATGAGTCAAAACCACCTCAAATTCTTTTATACAGGGTATCTCATTGAAAAAGGAACAGAGGTCTTTTGTAGTAGAAAAAACCGAAATTTTGGAAAATCTCTCGGACATGTCAATTTTGTTCATTAGGACATTTTTTCACATAAAAACTATGATCATATAATTTTATCCCTCTGCGCTAATAGAGAAGATGGATCGGGCGACATGTTGTTGAAGAAGTCTTTTCCTTCTCAATATGACATTTTTGTGGGGTTCCTTGAAATCGAAAATTCATGACAAGATTTGCGTCAGCGCAATGTCGAGGAATGTAGCCGAAATACCCCTCGATGAAAATTATGGTTTTTGTGTGAAAAACTCCCCCTCAAGAACAAACTTGACGGGTCCGAACGATTTTCCCAAATCTGAATTTTCTACAAGAAAATACATGTGTTTTCTTTTCAATGTGACTCCCTGTACTTCTAATCTAAATCAAAGGACGAATACAGGTTCAGTTTGGAGATTCCTGAAACCTTTTTTGGCTTTTGAGGAAGGTGGATCGACAATTCAAATTTTCAGGACTCTCCTCTGGATCCACCAATGTATAGAAATCATTTTTCCTGTTATGAATTTTTCAAAAAATCCGAACATAAGGAAATATCAACAATATTCACGAAAAATGCATAACAATTCTTCATTCTTATCTATAAAGAAGTTATTTTTTTGTAACTTCACATCAATTTGACATTCTCAGTGATAATGAATCCTCTTCTCGTCTTCGAACGATTATTTTTTGCCGTCTTCGGTCAAACTACGTACGACGAGTTAATAAGAAGAGCACCCCCGAACGAACCTCCCTTCAGGCCACTGTGGACCGATAATCTTTTCAAAATTGTATTTGGGATCTACATGTTGGTATCAGTGGTAGTACTGATCAATCTTCTGATCGCCATGATGTCCGATACGTACCAGAGGATACAGGTAAATATCGGGTTGTATGAACTGAAAGCGATTTGGTGGTTGTGAATACATTTTAACTGAAAATATGATGTGCCTACCAACTCATGTTTATACAGAGTGTAACAGCCAAATGGAATAAATTCGATAACGAATAAATGAGTGCGTGTTGGGAAAAACGCTCGGACACGTCGATTTGTAATTTCAAATGCGCATACTTTTCAAGAAAATAATATTATATTGGGTGTTCCATGTGACCGTGGCCAATACCAACTTTCTTATTTCAAATGCAACCCCCTGTATATTATTAATTTTTTGGATTCTTCAGAGAATTCTAGACATAATTCATGCACAATATACTATACCTTTATATCTTTAACTATTTCGGAAGTATTAAGTGTTTTCAGATTTATTGCAAAAATCAACGTTCCAAATAAAAATTATTTTATTTCACAAATTCGGAACATTACTATTAAAACCTAATAAGTAATACTGATTATTTCTTAATTATTGAAAAAAACAAAAAAAAAACATTAATGTCAATGAAGGAAATATTCAAATACTCGCCGCGAACGTCTTGGCAACGTGCTAATCTGGTGTAGAATTGTCTTCTTACGTTACTCAACATTTCAGGCGTGATCTAATCGCAAGCGTGATTCGGTTTTTAGGTCGTCTAAGTCTAAGGGTTTCGTGTCGTATACAATACTTTCGACATATCCCTACAAAAAGAAGTCTAATGGTGTCAGATCAGGAGATCGTGCTGGCCATTCTATCGATCCGCGTCTCCCTTTCCACCGATTTGGAAAAATTTGGTTCAAGTACTGCCGGACATTGATTTGGTAATGGGGCGGTGCTCCATCTTGCTGAAACCATATTATATTGGCAGGAACTTGTGGATTTGCTAGATCAGGATATAAGTTTATCAAAGTTGGTACGACATACTTTTGGAGTAGTTCTAAATATTTTTCTCCATTCAAGTTGCTGTCAATGAAAAACGGACCTGCGATATGATTTAAAACAATTCCTGCCCAAACATTAACATTTTCGGGATATTGCGTATGTTCTTCTCTCATCCAGTGAGAATTCTCATCAGACCAATAGCGATTAACATGACCGTGTAGTGTAAATGTACTCTCATCAGAAAACAAAACATTTTCTGATTGGATTACATTGCCATCATTTGCTCACAAAAATGCGTTCTCCTATCGAAATAGTCTTCTATGAGCTCCTGAGTTGCCATCATTCTATAGGGATGCATCTTACTTTCCTTCAATATTCGAAATATCGACGTGTGGCTGTCGGTGAACAGCGGGGCTACTTTTCGAACAGAATTATGTGTGCTTTCTTGAAACTCAAGCATAATATCCAATTTCGTATAATCACTTACTGCATTGGAAGCAATTTTTTTTATTCGTCTTACATGACCAAGCTCTGCTTTTCTATTTTGCTAATTGTTTCTTGGGATATAGGCGGCAAATATGGAAAATTTTTCGTGAAATAAGCGAGAAACTTCCATTGATGTGTAATCCCCATAACCAATCATTTGAAGAACGGTTATTTTGTGCATTTATGTTAAATGAACCATTTTTCTAATATTATTACGTACAGTTATCGAAATTCAAAAGACAATAGCACTCACACTGATCACTCATTGTCATGCAAACAGACAACTTGTTACTAAGGCTATGAAAATAAACAAATCTGTTTTTGTTTTTTTAATTTCTTCTCAGTAATGGTTTTTGCTTACTTTCTTCATATCAAGAGGTAAATGGGAAATGAGTATTGAATGTATTACCTTCAATCCTACTATTGAATGCAATATGTTACTATCTACTGCTCTAATGCAGGGTTCCCGTTCCTAGCTACAGTGGAGATGGGCGTGGTTCTCACAAAATTAATAGATTTATGGGCGCCAGGTAAATTTGTCCCGGAATCAAAAACCCTCACTGTGGAAATCCTCAAATTTACCAAAAGGACAATCACATAAAACATACAACTTTGCCCAGTAGACGTATAATATTTCAAACATACAAGAATCCCAATAGTTGAAATATTCGGGGCTTATTAATATAGTATGGTTGTGAAAAAGCTTACAATAGTGACTGATTTAAAAGTGGAAATTGAACGGGGTAACTTTATTGTGATAAAAAGAGACGAGTCGCATGAGCTCAGGCGCATCACGTTATGGGGTACTATATACCAACTGATACTGAGGGAACAAATATTCAATTTCAACCGAACAATATATCATAAAATCTAGAAATCCTATTTACTAATTACTATATTTATCAAATGTCTCAAATTATATGACTGTGTCATATACAACACTATAATGAAGTCTTTCTCTTACGTCCCTCCTGTTAAGGGGAAATCTGGTATACGTTGGCTGTCTCGTACACCACCCTCTCTGTTCTTTCAACCTCCTGATCTCCAACAACTCCGTCCAGGTAACCTATATACGTTGGCTGTCTCGTATATGCTGGCTGTCTTGTAATCGTTCACCTTCTGTCTCCAATTCAACAACTTCCTCCAACGAAGCTGGTATACGTTGGCTGTCTCGTATACTGCTTTTCAATCCAATCAATACTTGTCCAATGATCAAATTGGATACACTTATATGAAAGCCTATCCTAAAAACCCTGTAGAAGGAAACCCTAGTTTACTAGTATCCTTCGACATGAAATAACCAAACACACAGAAAACACTCACAAGAAAGGAATCGAATCTAAGCCTCTACATACCCTGATCTTTTGGGGTTTACTCCACGTTATCGTCTTGTGTGAAAATCACCCAGGAATCTACGAATGATACCAATCCTGATGAAGAACTCCAATTCACACCTCGAGGTAATGTGTATAAATCCTCTTTCGAGTGTGATATTGACAAACTACTCAACAATCTATATTCAATATCACTTCTAAACGATTTTCCAATTTTAATCCTATTAAGATGACTTCATAAATCATATATTAATTGAGAAAATTCGTAAACACATTCAACTACTCGATTTCGATAACCTATATTTCCTTTTTCCGGTTTTTGCCGAAAACTTGACAGACACAAGAGACATAGAATTGCGATAATCACTTAACCCCACAGAACACAATACGAAATGCAAACGACTCATACCAGCCACGGAGCCGGCTGTGATCAAACCTCCATATATGCTTCGTAACGGACGTAAACAAACAAATAACACGTAACAGACCCCCCTTACCTTAAAGAAATTCACCCGAGAATTTCTTAGCAGGCTGGCAATAAAAAATTAGCCTACTATCACGTCGGACCGCTCGTAAGCTTTCAGGTCCTTGACGTGCCAAACACCCTTCACGACGCCACTGTCATCTTTAAGCTCATAAGTCCAAGGCGATACCCTGCGACTTATTCTGAAAGGTCCCAAATAACGAGCAGTCAATTTTCCAGCGATATTCTTCGCGGCATCTGATAACGCGAAATTTCTCCGCCATACCAATTCATTTGGTAAGAACTCCACTTGGCGCCGTCTCAAGTTATAGCCATGAGCCACCCTATCATTAGCCTTCTCCAACCTCTTCTTAATTTCATTCCAAACTCGTTGGAACGCAACATTACGCGTCGTAAAGTCCATTGGTTCGGAATTGCCATCCAAATCATCACCATAATCTTCCCCAGAACACTTGAAAACTCTGCCAAAATTCGCGAAAAACGGAGTTACTTTCATGGTTTCGTGCTTAGCCGTCCTTACCGCACAAGATATCTCGGCGAGATGCTTGTCCCAGTCCTTATGATTATCGGACACATACATCCTCATCATTGTCTTCAATGAACGATTTATCCTCTCGGTCGGGTTAGACCTTGGATGATACAGAGCGCAGAACTTGGTCCTGACCTTATATTTTTCTAAAAGCTGCTTGAAACTTTTACCTGCGAATTGAACGCCATTATCCGCAATGACTACTCTAGGAACACCGAACAAAAGAAAAACAGAGGTTTCCAAAATCCCTACTACCTTATCTGCCGTGGCTTTCTTTAAAGGAAAAACTAAAGGAAATTTAGTCAGATAATCGGTTATCACCAACAAAAACACATTGCCATCCTTTGACCTAGGATATGGTCCCATCAAGTCAATGGAAATTACTTCCCACGGCAATGCTGGTTTCGGATGAGAAACCATCTTATCTGCAGGCTTCTGATTAGGAACCTTATGCGCCCCACACGTCTTACACCCCTTTACGAATTTGGTGACATCCTGCCTCATCTTAGGCCAGTAATATCTCTCTGCCAACCTATGGTACGTTTTATATACCCCCATATGACCAGCTAAAGGCGGATCATGTGACAACGCGATAATCTCTCGCCGTTGGTTTTTCGGCACCACCATCTTCCATACCTCCGATTCCAAATTTAATTCGGGATAACAACCTTTTATATTTTTATACAAAATCTTTCCATTTTCAGAAATCCTCCACTGCGGGTATTTCAAAGGTTTTTCCGCTACCAGACGACACATACGACCATACCACCTATCTGAGACCCTACTTCCTCCATCCACATCTACCAGATCCAACATTGGTACTGCTCTCGAAAGCATATCGGGAACTACATGTTCCTTCCCTTTCCGATGGATTATCTTAAAATCATATTGTTGTAATTTTACGCTCCACCGAGCTAGCCTCCCTACGGGATCCCTAAGATTCTGGAGCCACACCAACGAATGGTGATCAGTGATTACCGTAAACGGTATACCCTCGACGTACGGTCTAAGTTTCTCAATCGCCCATACCACCGCAAGACACTCTCTCTCTGTGGTCGAACAGTTCCTTTCTGCCTTGGTCAGAGATCTACTTATGTAAGCGACCACCTTTTCTCCCCCATCGGGATGAGGTTGAGACAATACCGCGGCTATGCCATAACCAGAGGCATCAGCCTGAATCTGAAACGGAAGTCCATAATTCGGACAACTTAATACCGGAGCAGAAACCAAACATTGTTTGATTTTCTGGAAGGCCTCATCACATTTAGTATTCCATTGAAACTTCGCATTTTTCTGGAGCAAAGATGTAAGGGGGCAAATTAATTCGCTGAAGTTGGCGACAAAACGCCTATACCAGGAAAGAGTTCCCACAACCCTACGCACTTCTCTTACATTCGTAGGTGTTGGCAAAGTCAACATAGCATTTACCTTGTCCGGATCTACATGTAACCCATATCGATCGACCACATATCCCAAATATTTGAGTTGGGGTTTACAGAATTTGCATTTATCTCTACTCAATGTGAGACCTGCCTCCTTGAGGCGACGAAATATCTCCTTTATAATTTCTAAGTGACGTTCAAAAGTTTCTGAAATGATGACTATATCGTCAAGGTACACGAAAACATATGGCTCAAGATCTGCTCCTATAACCCTATCCATAATTCTTTGAAATTTGGCCCCACTAGTGACCAACCCGAATGGCAGTCGCGTGAATTCAAATAGGCCCCGATTCGGAACCGTGAAAGCAGTGTATTGCCTGGATGATTTGGCAAGAGGTATTTGCCAATACGCACTTTTGACGTCCAAGGTCGAACAAAACTTGGCATTCCTCAATTTATCCAGCGTATCAGACACCATGGGTAAAGGATAACTATCCTTTCTGGTGACAACGTTGACCTTCCTAAAGTCGACACAAAATCGATATCCCACTTTCTTTTTCACCAGAACAATAGGTGATGCCCAAGGACTCTCCGACTTCTCTACTACTCCCAATTTTATCATTTCATCCAGTTCTTTATCTAGGTATTGTTGCATAACCGGATTAACCCTATACCGTTGTTTGATCGGTTCACAGCTTGGATCCACCTCGATGTTTACATGGCCGAATTTATAACATCCCAAACCTTCTCCCAGAGACCTAAAATTCTCTTCAATGGTCGATTCTAATATCAATTTCTGACTATCCTCCAGAACCTCATGGCCCTGCAGAACATCCACAGAATCAACTTCTGCAACATTCCCGCTAAACTGAAATTCATTAAACGATGGAATTAATCCTACTAACTTCCAATAATCCCAACCCAGAATCAGAGTTTGATGTAACTCCGGTATCACCAACATTTTAACTAATACGACCCTGTCCTTGAATTTCACCGGTAGATCACAACTTCCTATGACGGAACAAAGATTTCCATTGGCAACTCTACAAAATTTGGTATCCGGTGTCTGAAGAGATACCTCCATGCCACGAAGAATTTCCCAACCAGGTTTTCCCAATATTGATCTAGATGCTCCCGAGTCCAACAAACCCAAGAAAACCTTACCTAAAATTTCGACCTTGAGATGAGGACGGTTATCGCCCTGAGATTGGCCAATCAAATAATTCAACACCGGTAAAAAGTGCGGGGAAAGATCCCCTTCCATCCGATCACAAAACGAAACATTGCCGCTATACTTATCGCCACTGTTGCGACTGGTCAGTGACGACTCTCCCCGTTTCCCGAAGGCTTATTTCTATTGCAAGAAGGGCATGTTTTAACAGTGAAACCCTGTTTTGAACACCGATAACATTTCAAAATCCTAGGCTTCAAGCATCCTATTGCTTTATGTCCTGCGATACCGCAATTGTAGCATTTGATATTTCGGAGCCCATCCGTTCTATCAGTCTGTATAGGCGCTGCTTGCACCATCAAATCCCCATCGATTTCAGAACTACCCGAGGGTAACGCTTCAACATAGGCCAGATCCGGTTCTAAACAACCTCTTCTAGAAGGCACAGAATATGATTCCACCAACCTCTTTTGATCTTCGATCTGGCGACAAATCGTTTTTAACTCCGGCAAAGTATTGACAATACCTAAATTCACCCTATCCAAATAGTACGGATGCAAATTCTTCTTAATAGTTTTCAATTTTTCCTGTTCTGAAATACTTTGAGATAAACGATCGAACATTGAGGACATCACCGCCACGAATACTACTATATTCTCGTTTGGACCTTGCTTCCTGTTTCTGATTTCTTCCCACAACTTATCGTTATAATCCGAAGGTTGCCAATCTTGCCTCAACCTCCTCACGAGCTCACCCCAGGTAGTTGTACTCTTCCTCACCTCTCTAAACCAATGCAACGCTACTCCGCTGAAGAGATCTATCCCACTACTTAATAATTGAGTGTCCGAGATATTCCTAGCCACCTTTAATTCCTCCACCCTTTCAAGAAATGCACTAACCGACAAACCTCTTTTATCACCAGAAAACTTCAAGTTCCATTTCTCAACAGGAATTGACTTCATTGTCGTGGGCAAAATAGAAGAATGCTTCTTGGGGGGAGAACTCCTCATGAAATCTGAAAAATTAACTTTTCCCTCCGAACCATCACTATCATCCGAGTTTTGATCCTCATCACCAGACTCTGATCCCTCAGCTGTAGACTCCTTTACCTTAACGAGCTCCTTCAAACAAACCGACTTCAGACTAGCCGCCCTCTTACAGAAATCATCTTTATCCTTAACGTCGTCGTCACCTACCGGAGTACTCCTATCTATCCTACCTATCAAATGCTGTAATTCAGTGGTGAACTTAACCGAAACATTCAATGTATGAAAATCAATGGTTCCCACCTCAGACTCCAACCGATTCAAAAGGGTATCAATCGCTGCCTTGTCATCCTGAAATGAAAATGGGTATTCTGGATATATGAAACTGATCTTCTTCTTCTCCTGCTTGAGCAACAAAGCCAAATTAGTACGCATCTGCACCACCGTACCTGCTGACATACCCCTCACTGCCAATTCATACGTGAGTTGACCTTTATCTAGCCTATTAACTATCATCTTAAAATCCTCCATCGCACTCATATTAACCAACTATTCAAAATAAACCTTCGAAAGGAAGCAAACCGGAATATAAACAACTCAATCCAACCAAGCTATATACTTCAAAACAAATTTCACGAAAAGCTAAAGTTCCCCTTTATTTCACCAAATCACTCCTCAAAACCCTAGCCTTGAAATATCAAGCCCCACGTTGGGCGCCAATTTATTACCTTCAATCCTACTATTGAATGCAATATGTTACTATCTACTGCTCTAATGCAGGGTTCCCGTTCCTAGCTACAGTGGAGATGGGCGTGGTTCTCACAAAATTAATAGATTTATGGGCGCCAGGTAAATTTGTCCCGGAATCAAAAACCCTCACTGTGGAAATCCTCAAATTTACCAAAAGGACAATCACATAAAACATACAACTTTGCCCAGTAGACGTATAATATTTCAAACATACAAGAATCCCAATAGTTGAAATATTCGGGGCTTATTAATATAGTATGGTTGTGAAAAAGCTTACAATAGTGACTGATTTAAAAGTGGAAATTGAACGGGGTAACTTTATTGTGATAAAAAGAGACGAGTCGCATGAGCTCAGGCGCATCACGTTATGGGGTACTATATACCAACTGATACTGAGGGAACAAATATTCAATTTCAACCGAACAATATATCATAAAATCTAGAAATCCTATTTACTAATTACTATATTTATCAAATGTCTCAAATTATATGACTGTGTCATATACAACACTATAATGAAGTCTTTCTCTTACGTCCCTCCTGTTAAGGGGAAATCTGGTATACGTTGGCTGTCTCGTACACCACCCTCTCTGTTCTTTCAACCTCCTGATCTCCAACAACTCCGTCCAGGTAACCTATATACGTTGGCTGTCTCGTATATGCTGGCTGTCTTGTAATCGTTCACCTTCTGTCTCCAATTCAACAACTTCCTCCAACGAAGCTGGTATACGTTGGCTGTCTCGTATACTGCTTTTCAATCCAATCAATACTTGTCCAATGATCAAATTGGATACACTTATATGAAAGCCTATCCTAAAAACCCTGTAGAAGGAAACCCTAGTTTACTAGTATCCTTCGACATGAAATAACCAAACACACAGAAAACACTCACAAGAAAGGAATCGAATCTAAGCCTCTACATACCCTGATCTTTTGGGGTTTACTCCACGTTATCGTCTTGTGTGAAAATCACCCAGGAATCTACGAATGATACCAATCCTGATGAAGAACTCCAATTCACACCTCGAGGTAATGTGTATAAATCCTCTTTCGAGTGTGATATTGACAAACTACTCAACAATCTATATTCAATATCACTTCTAAACGATTTTCCAATTTTAATCCTATTAAGATGACTTCATAAATCATATATTAATTGAGAAAATTCGTAAACACATTCAACTACTCGATTTCGATAACCTATATTTCCTTTTTCCGGTTTTTGCCGAAAACTTGACAGACACAAGAGACATAGAATTGCGATAATCACTTAACCCCACAGAACACAATACGAAATGCAAACGACTCATACCAGCCACGGAGCCGGCTGTGATCAAACCTCCATATATGCTTCGTAACGGACGTAAACAAACAAATAACACGTAACAAATGTAACGTATCGAATTTGTGAAATAAATTAATTTTCATTTGAAATGTAAATTTTTGTAAAAAATCTGAAAACACTTAATATTTCCGAAAAAGTTGAAGATAGGTATAGGACATCGTACATGAATTATGTCTAGAATTTTCTGAAAAATCCAAAAACTAAATAATATACAGGAGGTTGCATTTGAAATAAGAAAGTTGGTAATGGCCACGGTCGCATGGAACACCCTATATAATTTTATTTTCTAAAAAAATATGCGCATTTAAAATCACAAATCGACGTGTCCGAGCGTTTTTCCTAACACCCCCTCATTTATTCGTAATCTAATTTATTCCATTTGGCTGTTACACTCTGTATGTATTTCGGTCAGTGCATAAAACGCTTTAGTTTCGAAAACCCCGAGGGTATTGAGCACTCATAGTTACTAGAAAAGGACGATGATCGGGTGATCAGTCATAACACAGTGATGTTGATTACTACCTCATTTATTGTTCTGAATACAATAAATGAGGCAGTAATCAACATCACTGTGTTATGACTGATCACCCGATCATCGTCCTTTTCTAATTATATTATACAGTCGATATTCACATATTAATTACTCATAGTTACTCTCAATGTGCTTACCTAGTAGGTTTCATAGTTTGAAAATGTGAAAATTTACCTCAACAAAAAAAAATCAAACTATTTCTGCATAAATAGATCATGGACGATTTTCCTCGACAGTTGCTGTCAATCTTGATTTTAAAGCTCCCAAAAATAATACAAAAGGGTTGAACGAGCGCTCAAAAGCTCCTGATTTAATGTCAGTGCTTTCAGTGGCCCATTTTAGTCCCTGCTATCCAACGCAGTAACGATACTTTATACTACAAAAACCTAAGATCTTTTTGGAGATCATACAAAAACTCTTGACACAAATTATAAGCTCGTAATTGACATATTTATATACTCGTTTTCAGAAGATTTCTTTCGAATTCTAATCAACATTCAATTCCTTGTTCCATTGAAGCACAGTTTAGCACGTTGGATGATCCAAAATATTGCATGCATCAATGAAGTGTTGCAGTTGTAGTTATTCTGAATGTTATTGATTGGCCACAGGCTGGTGCTGCAAATTTGCAATGCAAGTAAACGAAATCAAGAATACAAACAGCAGCGATTTTCTCATATTTTTGGTTCTCACAAACCTCAACAATGACGATGTCATTGAGTCTCAACTTATAAATTAATTTTTGAGGTGTTTTTGTTTCATCGGTCTGTGGCCTTTCTTGATTTTGAAAGGTAACCTTGTCGCCAGCATTCGAAGGTTCAGGAATCGTTGTTAAACGATATCTTTCGTTCATTTTTTAAACCGATTAAAATTTATAGGCCCAATCTGATATCGAATGGAAGTTTGGACTGAGTAAATTGATTCGTTCGATGCATAGAACAACCACAGCCCCTAGTCCCATCAATCTTATAACTACCTGGCTTTTCTACTTAGTGGACATCTGCAAGCAGCGAAGTAAGTACTTGATTCCGCTGATGAAACTTTGAAGATATCGATCTCAAATACAATCGCGATCTGAACTCTCCCTCCAGTGAGATAAGACCTCTTCAAATTCTGAATTATCATACCTACTTATTTTCCAATTCAAAGCATACCCTATTTGTCGATATTCTTCAATGTTTTTATCCCCAAAATAACCAACCAAATGATTGTTCTTCAGTGAGAAGAAAGAAGCGTCAAAGCCTCGTACACCTGATGGATTCCTTCAAGAAACCTCAACAACTGAGTCCTCGTTCTAAAGCTGGTGCCAAATGGCTGTCGAAGGTCAAAAAGGGTCAAGTGGCCCCGAAAGAATCCGTTGCGCTGTCTGTTGCTCACATGAGTCCATTCGGTTCTCAACTGAGCCTCAATGTCACCACTACAAGAATTGAGCATGTAACGGATTGGGAAGCGATTGCTAAAAGATACAGGGCTCTTGTGGGCCATATAGATGAAGTTAAGGAACATGTGAGTGAAAACGAAGATGAAGACGACAGTGATAACGAAGTTATCATAGCGAATAATGTAGGTCCTTGAGCATCGACATGGTCTACTGACGATGCAAGGTCTACTCCACGTCATGAATATTACCAAGACCTCATACTTTCTTTTATTTCATGAAAAACATTTTATGTGAATATTTTTTGTCATTCTTCTTTGATGAAATAATGTTAAGTGATTTTTCACTCAATTCGATATATTTTGTTCTGTTCTCTTTCAAAGTTACCTGCTACCTGTATCTGTATCAGCTATTCATTGTCCATTAAAAGCTTTTGTATCAAACCAATACTGAATAATAATAAAGATAATGAAGGACCCTGAAATTCAGATAAATTCAATCGTAAGGCTATAAGCAGCTGGATTTTACCAATGTGTCCTTTAGATATTTTGATGCAAAAATTTACGCAAAGGTACAGTGATACGAAATTGTTTGATGGTAAATGATGAAACCAACAAAGGTGATCATCATGTAAGTGGAAGATATGTGAAATATATTTAGATTACAATTTTGTACATTTAATAGGAAAATAAATCATGTAGTTCTACAATCATAGACTGAATCCACTAGAATAATAATATATTTTTGTGAAGAAAGGATTTTATTTGAATCCCTTCAATTTATAATCTCTTTGCTGTCTTTATTCTTCATTCAGGTGAAATATGGAGGTGTTGAACTTGTGGACACGCTACAAATTCCCTGCATATCTCTATTTACATTCTGATGAACAATTTTGTACATATCTGTATCACTACAGTTGTTATTCCTGAGGTCCTCATACGAATTACATCTCTTACAAATAATATCAGCGTTGTTTATGGATTGGATAAAATATTCATGGCTTCTCGAATGACTACACATGGCTGAAAACAGTTTAAATTCAACAACCTTATGATTCAAATCGAAATCAGACTGTGGTAAATTCTTCGCCTTCAAATTTACATCGTGAATAACCCTTGGTACCGATCACCTGGTGATTGACACTTCACAACAGACTTCCAAAAGTTTTTCATACAGGGTTGGAATAAAGTATGGAAGCAAATAAGTATTACCTCTTAGTCCTGAACTCAAAATTCTGATATTGGATTATTATCAAAAAGCATATAACAGGGGAAGAATTTCCTGATATACAAGGCTCAGAAATTTCAATCAGAAACTTGAATGACGAAGATACAGATGAAGTGCTTCCAGGACGAGAAAAAGGACCTTAGGAAACGGATCCTAAAACGAACTACATACCTGGCAATTATTGAAAAAATTACAAGAATATCAAAAAAGCGAGCTCTAGGTTCTTCAGAATATCTACAATCAAACAATGTAGGGGAAATACGTACAAAACGACATATATGGACAAAATGACATAGGCATCATAGTTTGAGTTTGGAGGAATCAAATGCGGAACTGCCTACCAAATCACACGACTCGAGTGGGTTTTTTAACCTTTGAAAACTAGCAAGCGCTACTCTAAAACATTCGGTCGTTATGAGTGATAACAGAATTCAATAGGTCCCGAGTTTTTTTATTGCGCCAAATTTTAGAAGAAATGGTCAGTATTCAACATTTTTTCATTTATATTGCATTCATTTCAAACTTCACTTATTTATCATTGTATTCACGAAGCTTATTTTATGTAAAATATAGATTTTCAATCAATATATTTCTAGTTTCATAACGCTTTATGGACAAAATGACATAAGTATTTCAGCTGAATTAACCTTATCTGTCGGACAACAGCGAGACCATTCATCCCAGGCTCCATCAGCAAACAAAGAGTCAGGACTTGTCCATATTCATAACAAATTATTCATCTGCGGATAATAAAGGCAATGCTTCTTAACCTACTCTTGCTGATCCTATGAGTAGGTTCCTCCAATCCCTAAAGGACGATTCATAAATGGACAAGGCAAACGTGAGCCGAAGACTCGATAAACGTACTTAGTTTCATTTTCTACACCTAATATGATTGCAATCAGATCAAAAAGTGAGCCCATTCCTTCTCCAAAGAAAAGGAGACAAGTCTCAAGGACATTATTTGAAAAAGACAATGAAAAAGAAAATGTTCCTAGCAACTTTCGAGATGATGAAGACGATTCTCCATCTGTCTATTGTAATGACCTCTCTTCCCGATTCAGATCGGGAAAAAAACCAGTCTCCAGGATAAGCCCTGGAAAAGACTGGTTACAATGCATGTATTGGTTGCATTGGGCTCACTCATCTTGTGCTGATGTTCCTAGAAGAACCAAGCGTTTCATTGGTGAACTTTGTCAGTAGTTTTGTAACTATAAGTAGAAAAATACAGTTGCCTGTTGCCGGTATGTCATTTTGTCCATAGCATGTGAACGAAATCAATTCCGTTTATCCCAATTTATCTTAGGATATTTTATTATTTGGAGCTTTTATTTCATAAAGGTTGATTAGATTTTATGAAGAAAGGGCCAAAGATCATAGGTGTAGAATTGACATTGCTGTAATTCACTACTAAGAAGTTATGCCTCTGAAATAAAACCCTATATCATTCTGTACGTACTTCCCCTAGGTAATATCAATGAACTCACTGTTTTTCAAAGTTGCATGAAGATCAAAACTCAACCTTCCATCGTTACAACCTGGCTGACGCCTACTGCCACCGTTGACGTAGATGTCAAGCGTTCCAACAGGTCTATCAAGTCCTAGAAATCTGGCATCTGTATGAATAACATCCACTATTTCGGCATCTTTTTTGTCCAATTTTTCTTCCTCAGTGATCTGCGGCATTCGAAAATAAGGCCCTGCTGCATCTAAAGCACTTATTCTCTTTATTTGGTTATCTGTCACACTTTTTATATATTTTGCGGCGAAACCAGCTATATGTGATCCTAGGGAATGTCCAATCAAGTGAACATTTTTTGATGGGAATCTGTTTTTAACAATGAATTGGCCAAAGGCTTCGCCTGAAATTTGATCGTCAAAAAATACTTAGTATTTGGGTTTTATTCAATAAGGGTTTTACCCACCGACTAGTTTGGTATTTTTCGCTGATGAGATGTAATAAGACTTCGCTACCCTTTCCCAATCCACATAAACAACATTCACATCCTCATATTTCAATAACTCATCTTTCATCTCAGCATACCAACCTACTTTATAGTTTTCGAGCCATCCATGTATTATAAATTTGGTTGGTTTGTTAACATCAACCTGGGTATTCTTCTCTTTCTTCAGCAATTTTGGTGAATCCAAGTTTTTTCTGGTGGATAAATAAAAAGTTACATCTGAATCTTCCACATCACCTTCTCTGATTTGTATCACTTTCCCAAGAAGCTGTGCCAATTCTATTCCAGATAAATTGTAAACATCTTGGGCATAAACTGCAACTTTGAATAGGTTGGATAAATGAGTAGATTTAAATGAAAACTGGGCAAGTAGGAGCTTTTGAAATAAATTGTATTCATTTATGTTGTAAGCGGATTCGCATTTCAAATTTGACGGATCTCGAAAAAAAAATCACATCAGTATCAATTGAAAAATTTATTCGCTAAAATTTTGATTTTCCGTTCCAGTATTATCGTCGAGTTTCAATACATTTACAGCTAAAATGAATGCTCAAAAAGAAAGGAACATCGCCGAAATCAATTTCTAGAAGTCCTTACCTGTAATAATACTGAATAATATAATGTACCTCAAACAAAAATAGAAATATTTCTTCATTGCGTCATTTACAAATGAACCTTTCAGAGATAAAATGCCCACACTATAATACAATGCGATTTAATATCCTGTATAACAATACCCGCAGATAAATAGTATAAAATAGTCGATTTTATAAAAGGAAATTACCACAATCATCATTATACCATATATTTTCGCATTCGATTTCCTCAAATTACACATAAATCATCTTCGCAAAATACATTTCCAATTGTTCAAAATAACGATATTTATGAATTCAAACGAAATCGTCCTGAGATTTTCATGCGACTGGGATTAAGACTTAGTATTCATCAATTTTTCACAAGGAAAGGTGCTTTATCAGTGGTTTTGAAATAAAAAATTCCTCTTGTGCTTGAGGGAAGATGCTCTCCAATAATCACTTTTTCTCCTTGAAAATTAACATCGAGCTTGTACTCGTATCCATTGAGGCTTATATTCGCTGGAAATGCTCTGAATTCCATGGAGTTTATAGTTTCTTCAAAGTAGCTTACAGCCCGTATGTGATGAGCAGATTCTGCAAACATAAAAAATGTGCAATTGAAGAAGTCTTAATCAACTCAAAAAACAATTATAATGGAATTTAAATAGATCGATATGAGGTGGGAAAAGATATCAATTAAACATTTTTGTGCACCCCAATTGAAAAAAAGAATCCTACCATCATCTTGGTGAGTAGGGCATCCAGGCTGATCCTTTCCATAATTGGGATAAAAGTCAACATGACCAATGGGTTTCGTGAAGCCAAAGAAACCGGCGTCGGTGTGATAAACGTCAACGAAATCGGCATCTCCAGATGATAGCCGGAAAGCTTCAGATACGTATTTGTTTTCGATAGTTGGTGCAGCAGGATCAAGAGCTGTTATCCTGTTCAGGCGACATTTTACTCGCTTATAAAGCATTTTTCCTGCAAATCCTGCCACATGAGCTCCCAACGAATGACCTGGAAATAGCATCAGAAAATGATTCTTGCGGAACGACAAAAAGCCTAAGGCTCAGAGCTGTCATTAAGACGGCTGTGCAAGGAGCTCAACTCTCCAAGTTCATTTTGGAAACATGGTGAATAAATAAGAGGTTTCTTTAGACCTTAAAGTATGCATGTGCATTCTTGAAATAGATTTATAATTCATTTCATTTATCAGTTTTGTTTTCTGTTAGTACAATATTTTCGTAAGTAATATCATAAGTGCATCCAATTTTTCCGAAAAAAATCGAAAAAACACGTTGCTAAGTAATATTTTAACAAGAAGTATGAGTGCAGGTGGCAACAAAAATCCGAGTCGAAGACGAGGATTTTTGCACCTGCACGAATGCTTTTTGTTAAAAAAATATTACTTTGCACTGTGTTTTTTGGATTTTTTTCACAGGAAAAATTAGATGCACGAATGGTATTTGACAAGACTATTTCATGAGTAACAGATTATTCTGGATGCAACTATGTATGTATTATCAATTGTCGTTGACAACAACTGTCAAGTTTTGCCGCGGGTAAACCCGAAAAAACTGCTGACAGCTGCTGCCATACAGTTTTTCCATCTAGAAACCATTTGTGATTCAAAATTGCGCGTTTCTGATTGGTGGAAATTAAGACGAGGGAGATAGTCATAGAAATACGCTAATTGCGTAATAGGATTTCTCTTTTCTACTGTCAAACGAGTTGAGATTTTTATTTATCCATGTATTTTTGAGATATTTTTGTATTCGTTTATTATGTTTGTGTTTTATTTTTCGAAAATCTGTTGAAACTATAAACTTTTGTGAGGTATTCGATTATGAATACAGAATACATCTGGTGGAAAAGTAAATTACCTCTCACTGAAAAATCATTGTTTATAATGTATACTTGTTGATATAGATCTTTTTCATGGGGAGGGGGGTTGTAATAACGATTGGAAATATCAGGTACACAATGTATGAAATATTTTATGGGCTCCACATTGCGTAACTTTTTCTCAGGACTTCGATACTTATGGAGGGGGTAATTATCCCCCCACCCGTAAGTCCACCCTTGCTTGTTCAATTATCAAATGGGGAATCCGAAACATACTCACTTATTACGTGTATATTATCGATTGGCATCTTGGAAGCAACCAAAAAATCGGCAACGAATGTGGCTACAGATTTGGTGTTAGCGGAAGAAACCAAGAAGCTTTTAGTAGATGCAGGCGACCAAAACACACATAAAATATTACATTCTTTAAGCTGAAAGTACTTCCTGATGAAATTCTCGTACCAAGGATATGTAGTATAATGCGACCATCCATGAATCAAAACTATAGCAGGTAGACTTATGTTTGAAATCGAACTTGCTATATTCTTCTCTGTAACTGGTAGTCCATTGATGCTATTGTCTTGATATAATTTGAAAGTGAGATCAGATTTCGATACGTTTGCTAGGGAAAAATTGATTGGGGGTGCAGCTTGAATAACTTCTTTTGTATAACCTGAAAAGAGAAATCAATTCTAAGGGGGGCCATGAGTATCTCAGAGGGACCTCATCGAGAAATTATTTCGTTGAATATATTTTTCATAAACACATAAAAAGAACTCACCTGTATTCATTGTAGTTCAAGCTGTTTTTCGAGTACCTACTTAATTCAACTGTTGTCTGAAGAAATCTGAGAGATCAATGTATTCACCGCTGAAAATCTCATTTGATTAATGCAATCAGTTAATTATAATGAAACATGATAAGAGAAAATGTCGGTAGATATTTCGATGCTATTTTCATGGGCAATTATGCAAATTTTATAGTTATTCATCCTCAAGGATGAACAGAAAGAAAAATGTTGTAGAAAAAACAGTATTAATGCTCGAATGGGATTTTCTAGAATGCTTTGTTCCCACAAAAACAGTGGTGAATCTGAATAAACAATGTAGGTATAGAGAGAGCTCGTTCTATTCCAACTAGAGCTATATCATTTCGTCACGATCTGAATTTTTCTTATTTCGAGCCAAAAATGGTTTCAATTCATTTAGTTTACTGATCAAAATCAATTCTGTCCGTCCGTGTCTCGAACGGTTTGTGCTGTTTGTATATTTTTGCCTCAAGAATAATGGAATGCTAGGCCAGAACTTAACTTTTCGCGATCCTCTAGTATGTAGTTAATTTCTATATTAACAGTGGATCAACTATCGCGTTCCAATTTTCCAGACAAAATTAGTTCGATAAAACAATGTCCATTCGTATTAATGTTCCATTTTGTGCTAGCAAGATCTACTCATGAATGAGTATTTGTCAAGACATAGTAAAGGACCATTGTTCAAAATTCATATCTTTTATTTTATTATACCGCAAAGTTTTCTACTGGAATGGGCTTTCCCGGTCGGTTGCAAAGAAGAACAGGTCTATGACTCTACCCACTTCTTCTGTGGTTCACCGAAAAACCCGGAATCTTCCCTTTTTTTACCTGCTTAGCTCAGTGCAATTCACATGCTGCCCCAGTCGCAACCGAGTTACGCCAATACTCTAGTTTTCTTCCCAAGTCGGACCTCTTTACATTCGTACCTAAAAGTGTACAAGTGAGATAAGGACTCTCCGCGATACAACACCTACGAAAACACCAAGTGTACAAGTGAGATAAGGACTCTACGCGGTACAACACCTACGAAAGCAGACAGAAGCAGATACGTAATTTTAAATCTGAACAATCGTGAGTACCATTTCCTACAGTGTTTACTTTGTGGTATTTATTTCTCTTATACATCCATTTTATTTCTTTAATTCTCGTGGTGATAAGATTGGTACAAGCAGTCCATTCTTCTCTCCAAGAGAGCTCCTGTATTTTATACAACCTTATGTCAACCTTATTCTCTATTTTTTCGAAATTCAAATTGAAAATGAATAGTTTTATGACTTTATGACTTTATGAGTTGAGCAAAAATTTAATTTTTTCAAATACAAATTGAAAGCATTTTGTTCGAAATACTAATTCCAGTCTTTGACGGCCAATACAGAATAAATCAAATGAATGGAAATCCATAGGTACCCCTGAATAAGAAATTTATTGCTTTGTGAGCAAATGAACGATTTGGCGATAAAATACCTTTCATATTATGAGATTTAATGACCTGTATTACAATACCCGCATAAAAATAGTGTATAATCTACTATAAAGTAAAATAATCACAATGATCATTAGACCGTATAACAATTCGCATTATCAATATTCTTAAAATGCATATGTTCATTTTCGTAAAAACAATTCAATTTCCAACAATAACGATCACTTCTGAAATAAAATTTCGAAAAGGTATGGAATATTCCTTAATTTTTCAAGAGGAATGGTTCTCTATCATTAGTTTCGAAGTAGAAAATTCCTCTGGTGCTTGATGGAATGTGCTCCCCAATAACCACTCCTTCCCCTTGAAAATGGTATCGTATTCGTATTCATCTAGGCTTATTTTCGCGGGAAATGCTGTGAAATCCTGGGAGTTTATGGTTTCTTCGAAATAGCTTATAGCTCGCAGGTGATGAGAATATTCTATAAATCAAAAATTAGTTCATTAAAGAGTTTTCAATGAATTTGAAGCGGCTATTTCAACGACCAGTGAATGCGATCTAAAATTACATAACGAGTTCATGGTATTCATTTCATCACAAATTCGGTGAGTATTATTGGAAAAAAAATGATTTGGGCTCAGTTAGCGCTCGTTTGACCTATTTCAATTAATCAAAAGTTCCTCGAATTCGTTTTATTTCATTTAGTCAAAATGCAAGCAAATTATTGAACTCAAATCATCAAATCATAAAATGTGATGAATATTATTTCATTATGTGATTTGGTTTAGTTTGTTCATGGTGCAAAAAAAGTGTATGAAAGTCTGATTGGCCAACTCACAATGTTCCGTCATAGATTAAATGTTTAAAGTTTAAATATGGTATGGGGGTTACATCAGCTGCGCCCTAAAGGTCTTTTGTGCCCCCCATCAGAGGGCCTCCAGCCCAGAGCTTCAATGAGCTCCTGTATCTGATAGGGCTTTGAGGACTGTGGTTTTAGAGTGGTACATTTTTCGATTACAAATTCGTGAGTTCCCGATCATCCTCGTAAGAGTCCTGAGAGAGGTTATATCCTATTCTGTGTGAGTGAATGTTGCGTTATGTAATATGAGGACGATTCCTTTCAAAATATCAAAGTATCCTACCATCTTTTTGGCGAGTAGGGCATCCAGGTTGATCCTTTCCATAATTGGGATAAAAATCGACATGACCAATGGGTTTCGTGAAGCCAAAGAATCCAGCATCGGTGTGATAAACGTCAACGAAATCGGCATCACCAGGAGATAACCTGAAGGCTTCAGATACATATTTGTTATCAATGCACGGACCAGTAGGATCAAGACCTGTTATTCTGCCAAGGCGGGACTTAACCCGCTTATAAAATATTTTGCCTACGAAACCAGCCACGTGAGCCCCCAACGAATGACCTGAAAACATTCTGAAATTACTCCTCCTTGCACCACAATACTTTCTCATCATTCATTCCAAGGTAGTACCCTGAGTAATGGCAAAAGGAATTATTCCATTTCAAAATTCATTTTGAATCGAGGTGCACTCATTCTATACTCTGTTCAAATGTAAGAAGGAGCAATAACAACATGTTTGGCGCAGCGCTAGGAGGGCCTTAGTAAAGTTTCTTTCCGTCCAGAGCCGAATCGAGGAGATTTCACACAATCGTTCAGTTTCACTAACTGAACTTGAATTCCATTTTTTCAATAATTTATAGAACGTTGTTTTTTTGAAAGTGGACAATTTTTCTGATAAGGTTCATATCGAAATTGTCAACCGAATCGATAATTTTTAAGGACTGGGCTCTCCTTTTAGGTGGCGTCAATGTTTTATCTTCTTTATATTCTCTGGGAATTCTGAATACAGCTGAATCCCTCAACCCTGAGGATTTTGAAACAATTCCTACTAAGTCTCTTTTCGATAAATCAGGATGTTCCTCCAATTCTTTTCGAAAAATGTTCAAAATTATCTATTTCTCTTCAGCAAAGAAATGCGACCTTTTGGACTTTTTTCGTGGTGGTCCCCACATATCACCCTCAGATGCAGTATCCGTTTCCGAATTCGACATTGTTCTATAAATACTATATACACTTTGTCAAAAGATTTTCCAACACAATACACTTTTCACAGCAAAATCTATGAACACTTTGAACAGCTAGACCTTTAGGTACAGTAGCTCTAGGTATTTTAACTAGTCTTGTCAATTGAAAACTTCGATATTGTCAAGATGGCTTTAACCCATTAAGGAAAAGGACCCAAATCTGGTGTTTCCCGGAATTACCTTGTCGGGATCTTGAGCAGCCGACAAAGAGTTTCGTACAAAATAATATAAAATTTTGGACCGAAACTAAATATATTTCGGATATTACAAGTAAATGACCATTATAAATTTGAACAGAGATCTTTTACGAGTCTTGTCAATTGAAAACTTTGATATTTATGCAAATCAAGATGGCTTCCACCCATTAGGGAAAAGGACCCAAATCTGGTGTTTCCGGAATTACTTTATCGGAATCTTGCAAGATTCCGACCCAAATCTCTAAAATTCTGGTGTTTCCTGGGATAACCTTGCCGCAATCTCGAGCATCCGAAAAAGAAATCATTTAGTAGATAATAATATAAAATCGAAATATAATTAAAAAATGGGGTACGTTGGATATAAAATGTTTATGACAGTTGCAAATCATAACAGAAATTTTGCACTAGAATTTCTGAGGAAAAAAGTTCTAATGTGGGAATTGCTGACTCAAATTATTGAATCATTTCTATCCAGGACCATCCACAGTCCGTTCCGATTACGATCCTGGCAGTCTCTTAGGGCGGTTGAAGAGAGCGTTGTTATCACCGTTCGACCAATACGAGCTTTATTGTGCGCAAACCGGACGATTCTGTTTGTTTACAGAGCTCCTTCTTATATTTGAACTATATATTAAAATCATCCAAACGCGTGGAATTATCCCAGACATCGATAGACGAAGCCGTTAAAATCGCTGATACGCTGTTCAAGAGTAAGGCAAGGCAATCTTCAAATTTTAGTGTTCAAGAGGGAGTCATGGGGGAAATACTATAAGTTTCTTGAATGTATTCTAAATCTGTACAAGCCAGATGCTGTGAAATCAGTTTAAAACATACTCACCAATTGCATGTATATTGTCGATAGGTATCTTAGAAGCTATCAAAAAATCAACAACAAAATTTGCTACAGACTTGGTGTTGGCGGCAGAAACTAAAAAGCTCTTTGAAGATGCAGTTGACCAATATACGCTGACGATATTAAATTTTCCCAGTTCAAAGTACTTTTTGACAAAATTCGCGTACCACGGATTTGTGCTGTAGTGCATATATCCATGGATCAACAAAATAGCTGGTAAACTAGGATTCGAGATCAAATCTTCTACAGTTCGGTCTGTAACTAGTACTCCATTAATGTCATTATCCTGATGTAATTTGTAGGTGACATCAGATTTTGAAGCATTGGCAAGAGAAAAATTGATAGGGGGTGCTGCTCGAATTTCTTCTTTGGTATAACGACCTGTAAACAGTAAACCGATAAGTGATGATGAATCCTCTGAATTTCTCTTGAGAATTTGCGTTTGCAACACTTTTGCCGAATTGAATCCATGAGTTAAAATGAAAAATTGGGCCCAAATATCGCCTCTATTTCCTGAAAATGAAGGAAGTATGACTCCTGAAGACAGTAATCTTTCGACTTATACTATCATGTGAAAATGTGACATCTTTTGATAATGAAATGGATATAATTAATCATTTTAATAAAATACACCCAATTTCGGAATAATTATGTATTGCCAAATTTCAATATGCTGGAAAATTTTACAACACTTGAAGAGTTTCAATTCGTTTCTGTAAAAAAAATTCTCACTTCTATTTTCGGAATAATTTACCTTTATTCATCGTATCACAAGCTGCTTCTCACATAGGTTCTCGAATTTTTCTTCGGTCTACTGGAACTCACTGAAAATATAATCGAATTTATACATTTTGGTGATAAAAGAATTGGTGAACGAAGAAAAAAACACAATGCATTTTTCGATGCAAATGAGTTCTTCATTCCCTGCAGTTTGGTAGTTAGTTGCATTGGCCAATAAAAACGCATAGGCGTAATGTCAACTTTGTGCAATATTCTGATAACTGTGGTGAGTTATACGTCTCAGTATTTTTTAGGGCTCAATTCAATTGTGGTGTAGAATTTCGAAAAAAAAAGATTCGAAATGGGGGAAAACCTGCAGAGATGGAATTTTTCTTCTTGGTTGCCAATTTAAAAAGCACTTTTTCAACGTACTAGATTTTCTAAGATTTTCCGTGATAATATTTCTTCAAAATCCGAACTCAACTTTTTTTTTGACATGTCTTCAGTGAAAAAAAAAAGTCGGCCAAAATTTTTGGAATTTTTCATGGCTGAACTGAATACTTGGGTGAAAACAGAATTAAAAAAATATCAATTGGTGGTGTAGCCTTCCAAAGATTACGCTCAGAGAACTTTCATCATCTTGATTCAAATAACTGGAGGCCGTACGAAGGCCAAATTTAGGCTAATGAGCTGCCAGAGTGACCCGGACAGAAATATGTATTTATTATAAACCAAAAATTTTTTTTTCAAAAAACTTTGATGAAAATCGAACTTTCCACTTTTGATTCACTATCGTCGCTTTGATAACGGAAATTTATACTATTAAAATAAACCCAATTCATACTCGTAGAGAGTTCGAATCCTAGCAAAGTTTTTTGAAAGAAAAGTTTTTGGTTTATAAATTCATATTTCTGTCCGGGTCATTCTGGCAACCCATTAGCACAATTTTGGCCTTCATACGGCTTCCAGTTTTTTGAATAAAAATTATGAAAGTTATCCGAGCGTAATTTTTGGAAGGCTACAAAAATAAAACCAATATGTAGATATTATTTCATTCTGTTTTCACCACAGTATTCAGAAGGAAAGATAGTTCGACCATGGAAAATTTCAACAATTTCGGCCGAAATTTTTTTTCACTGAGGAAGTTGAGTTCGAATTTTGAAAAATTTCGTTCACGGAAAAGCTAAGAAAATCGAGTACGAAAATTAGATCTAATTTTCGAAGGAACGCTTGGGATGAAACGTAGACATTTACCCGCTAGGTGGGACACTGTAGTATTACATTGTACTCAGGAGTTCCTGCTAGAGAGTAATATAAGCTCTGCCGTTTCATTTGGTTGCTACCGTAAGAGGGGATATGTGACACTGATGACGGCTAAGAAGCCAGAAACCGGTCTGTCATTTTCCTTTTGCGGTAGCAGCACGTTCCGGCGATTTATTTCTTGAATTAGATCTTTGCGAGTCCATTTCTCTCATTTACCATATCATATGTCTCTAGTGGACGGTCCTAACGGACGTGAATTTTCCTATTTTGGTATATTCAATTTGGAATTGTACAAAAAATTCATTATAAATCTGATTTGAAGCCATCCTTTAAAATTATCCTCTATCATCTGCAATATATTCTGCACCATCAATAGAATAATTGTTGGCAAAGCTAATCTCATTTTTGTATGCCCAGAAAATTCTTCCTCCAGAATTTTCAGAATCGAAATTTTCACCTTCAATGGGAATTAAGTGATAATATCATCATAAGCACATGTTTTGGAGATGCAACACAGCAATTTCTGATGATAATTATTTGTTTTTATGAGCCTCAAAACTTCAGGATCGAAGGAAAATAGTACAAATACTTAAAAATATACTGAAATCATTGGTTGGTTTGGATCTTATGAAATAATTGGTTGAAGTAAAACGAAATTTTTTTTATTATATTCACAGCACCACATCAATACGAACTTATTCGAGTGCACCAATAATTGAATCGAAAATTTGCATTTCATTTACATTGATTGTGTTCAATTCTTATTGTGAATAGTGAGTCACCGTTTGAATTTACATTTTTCTCAAGGATTTTCTGATACTTCCATATAGGTTTCATATTTCATACTTCATATCACAAAATTACGAGACAATTCGTAAAATACTCAAAAAAGCACCACCACAAATGCTTATTGCTCCACTTAATGCTTACTATCACAAGAAAGTTGAAAGGAAATCATTTCATCCATGAGATTGTCGGCTCGAGACGTTGTTTCATCGTTCTCATCTGGAGGGATATACCTCGTTCCATTTTTCCCAAGAGTGTATGGAAAAACGCTATTCGTGCTGAAGAAGTAGGAGCCTCTCGCGTTTTTAGGAATGTCCCTTCCTATTTCGAGAGATTCATTCGAGCATTGTGCTCTTCGAAAAGAATCGAATGAGTCGCATTTCACAGCATGGAAAGGGTGAGAGATACTTTCATTGAAATACTGCCAACTCCTACTATGACTGCATTGTTTTTGCGACTAAAATAGAAAAATAATTATTGAAATAGAAAACTATGATAGTACAGGGTGGGGCAGAAGAACCTATCCGATTTCAAATCCCTTTTTCTCAGAAGAGAGAGCAGGTAGAGTAGTGGGGTAAAAACCGTTAGAAAGCTGGTTTTATGCCATTTGTCAGTAGTCAACATGCCTTGGTCTGGTGAACATCGTGCTTTTGTTATTGAGCGGTTTATCGAATGCGGCGGTTCGATAATTGCTACACAACGTGCTTTTCGAATTCATTTCGGACTCGGGCGTCATGATCCTGTTCCACATCACGCTACGATTAAAGTGTGGGTGTCAAATTTTAGACAGACGAGTTCAGCATTGAAAAAGAAGTCGCCTGGACGTCCCAGGACAGCAACAGGACCTGAAAACGTGGCCAATGTGAGAGCCGCGATTGAACGTTCCCCGCGTCGTTCGGCGCGAAAACATTCGCTCGCTTTGGGGATTTCCAACCGCAGTATTCGGCGAATTCTGCACCGGGACCTCAAAATGCATCCCTACAAAATGGTTGTTGCACAGAAATTAAGTGAAAGGGATTTTGAAACCCGTACGAACTTGTGTCGCGATCTCCGAGAACTGCCAAACGACGATGTTGTGCTCTTCACGGACGAAGCCCATTTTCACCTTTGTGGCGCCGTAAACAGGCAGAATTTTCGATATTGGAGTGACGAAAGTCCTCGGGAAATCCATCAGGAACCCCTCCATAGCCCAAAAGTGACTGTGTGGTGTGCTCTTTCCCGCCTAGGCGTCTGGGGGCCCTACTTTTTTGAAGAAAATGGGCAAACCGTAACGGTCAACAGCGAGCGCTATTGTTTCATGCTGGAAAATTTTCTAAGACCCAAAATGGAAGAAAATGGCGTGGAAAATGTGTGGTTTCAACAGGATGGTGCAACCGCCCACACATCGCGACGATCAATGGACATTCTCAGGGAACTGTTTCCCGGTCGCCTCATTTCTCTGAGAAGTGATGTTGGCTGGCCGCCGCGCTCACCGGATCTCACTCCATGTGACTTCTTCCTTTGGGGTTACCTCAAATCGAAGGTTTACCAGCATTGACCAAGGGCCCTTCTTGCTTTACGAAGGGAAATTGCTCGGGCAATTGAAGAAATTCCTGTGGAAATGACGGTGAAAGTCATGGAAAGCTACCGCGAGCGCCTAAATAAGTGTATCCGCTCCCAAGGACGACATTTGAGTGATGTGCTTTTCAAAACTTAAATTTAAAAATGGCATAAAATTTGCGATATGTTAATAAAAAAAATTTTTTGACAAGCTGAGTGGTTTTAATTTTATAACGTTTTGAAATCGGATAGGTTTTTCTGCCCCACCCTGTATAAGCTCATGGGCACTATCAATGTCAAATCTATGTTGAGTGCCTCCACCACTGGTGCATCTGGTGTGGGCAAGGTGCTGCAGGCCCTGGTAAAGTCACAAAAAAATTTTCTAATCAAGAAAATATGAATTTACCCAGAATCCTTCACATCCTGGCATCGGATTTGCTCCTCCATTTGGGTAGAAATCAACGTGCCCAATGGGATCCATAACTCCTAAGGCTCCTCCACATGTATGGAAGACATCTACGAATTTAGCATCTTCTTTAGATAATCTGTGGAAACCGAAAGCTTCCTGGTATCCAGGAAAAGCTGGATCCAAACCTGAAAAAGGAAATAACTAGAAAAAAATAACAAAAAAACCTTTCTGATGTGTATTGGAATCAAAAATTGTATGGGATGGTAACATAGAAGGAACACCCTTTGGTATGCTATACCTGTTATCCTTCCGATTTTCATATTTTTCGATGCCAATCGGTGTCCAACCTGACCTGATAAATGGGCACCCAGACTGTGCCCTATCAAATGGATCATTTCAGGGTTCAAACATTTCATCTCTATAATTCTCTCCAGAAAGTCGGCATAATAAGCTGCGATGAATTTCAATTTCCTAACCACAAACAGGTACAAGTAGCTCACTGCAATGTAGTCCCAGTGAACAATAAAAACGTTGACCCTCTCACTGCTCAAATATCGGTCCTTTATGGTTTGACACATCTCATCGTTACCTCCAGAGAGCCACCCATGGGTTATGATTTTGATTGGTGCATCTTGTAGAAGATTTGTGGAGTTTATATCATTGGGATGTCGTAAGAAGAGTCCGTTTGGAAATAACCTACAGTGCAAAATTACATCATGAAGACTTTTTGGTACGTTATTCAAATCACACTCAAATTTTTCACATTACTTCTTTTCAGGTATAAACAATTATCTACATAAAATTGAACATTCAAATGGAAGCATTTTTGGTCATGATGACGATATGGTACCTAAATTAAAGGCGTGAGGCGTGAACAGAATAAAATCAAAATTATTTAGGCACAGGAACTTTGAAAGGAGAACAGCATATTCACAGACAGTAAGGCTAAATCATAACCTATCTAAAAATACGAAACCTAAAGACCCTAAAGTACGTTATTGCGATTTGGAGTATTTCGTCAGAATTCCATATTCTTATTGGTATCAATACCAAACAGGAGTGTTTGTGAATCCTCCAAAAAAAATTAAGAAGCTTGGTTGAAACTTTCGAAAGAAAAGTCCCTGACAAAATTGGTAGAATTTCCTCAAGAAATTTTCACTTTGCTGAATATTCTGATGTTCTGAAGAAGAAAAGTTCAATTATGTCCCTCCACCAGGCCTTAAAAGTGGTTTTATTTAAAATTATACTACTTACTCATTATAGAGTTGAAACTTCACCCTCTCCTCAATTTTCGTTATTACAGAGTCAACAAACAATTTTTCCTTGTCCGCTGGTCCATTTTCATCGAGGAAATCCGAAGCAGAAATTGAAGAAATTAATTTCGTTAAAGTTCTTGAGAGTTGTACCAATTCAACGTTATGGCCTTCAAATGAAATATCACACGTCAATTCATCAGTCAATATTTGCATTCATACTCACTCACCCGATATACCAATACACATGATAATTGAGAGATGCGAGACCAGGCAGTAAGATGAAAAATATATCTTCTTCATTTTTCGATTCAAATTTCCACATCAATATCCATATTTTTTAGTGCACTTAAAAGTAAACACCGTATTTATCAATGTCTACGCCATATCTGGAATTGCTTCCTTTAATTCTTTGTATACTATTAGTTTTGGTGAGCAATTAAGTAGAACGTCATTAGTATGAATGTTATCTGCTGTCCTCAGAATAGAACAATAATCATAAAAAATGAATATGCGTAAATAAATTCTATTTCAGTTCCTGTCCTAATTTCACGTAGATAAAATAATGGGTCGAAATATTGCCAAAAAATAGAAGACACAATGTAGATTATGAAAAAAATTTCACATTAAGGTGGGCGTTCAATGAAGTGTTTTTATTTCAAAATGCATTTGAAAATGGTTTCACTTTGAGAACTGGAATTTTGTGGGTAAACTCAGAAAGAATTGGAGTTCTTAATGAAATAATTGAGATGTAGTTCATTTCGACAGTTCATTTTTTTTCTTTGAAAAATAGAAGAAAATGAGCCAACTCATGCTTCTGTTTTATTTCAAACGAAAGACCCATGAAAATAGTTTATCTACAGATAATTTCATTCAGAAAATCAACTTGAAATACGGAATTGGCAGAGAATGGCAAAATTCAAATATATGGCGGGGAAAAGTCCCTGCTTTACCCACATATTCACTAATTTCATAGTTCAGCGATTTTCGGATAGAGAGCGCCATTGTACATTTCATTCAAAATTATAGAGATATTCATAGAACTTTTGGAGATAATGTAAGTTCTATGGAGATTTTCCATAATATGCACGGTGGCGCCTCTATCGGAGGAGTTTTCCTACTCGCTCTGAACGGCGACTTTAACGGTGGGTTTCACAAATCGCGATCAGCGTTGTTTGGGAATCACGGGCTTCATTTTAAACTGTCAAATCGAGATGACGATTTTCCGATCAGCGCTATAGTTAAAGCAATATAAAGGACATTTCCATAAGAATGTTAAGGAGGTGAATTGAAACAAAAATACAGAAATCATCAATTTATTTCATACTTGGAAAAAGGTTTTGCCGGATTCGTTCTGAGGAAATATTTTCCTCTCGCAGTATGTTGTGCAAATTCCCCCATTATAATGTTTTCGCTGTCATCGCATTTGTTCGATACAAACTGGTCCCAACTGTCACATCTTGTAGCAAGAAATTTCCTCTTCGGATACTGCACACTGTCTGCAAAAAATTGCCAGCTCCTTCCGTGGCTGCATGCCTCGAGAAGCTTGAATAAACATTGATTTATTAACTTAGTTCAGAGGACCATTTCTATATTTGAAAGTTATCAAAGTCATGATATTATAGAACCTCTCCTTATTCATTATAGTATATCAAAGACTTTAATCAAAATTCACTTGCAGGGTGGATTAGCGAGCACTCAAAAAGTCCTTGTAGTTTTAACGCATCTGCTATCGATTCCGAGAAAGAAATTTTCAACGAATCCTTCCAAATCCTCAGAGAAATTAAAATTGTCATATGAATTCATTAAGTATAAAGAGGAATCTGAACTATTTTAGTCTGGGGATCTGGCAGGTCATGTCCAATTCCATCCAATGCACCTTTTTTCATTGAAATACTCGCTAATACACCCTTCATCTCGAAAACTAAATGTTTGCAGTCCTATGCCCATGGGACCTTTTTTTTGAAAACATGCAAGGAATTTCCCCTCTTCGTTTGTAACTCCAATTTTGGAACACCCTGTATTTAGAGCCATTTGAGACAATATTCTGAACCACCAAAGAAACCTACATTGAAACATCCTGGTTGAGCGGCAGTTCCTCCATTCGGATAAAAATCTGCATGTCCTAATGGATCCAAAATTCCCAGCAAACCTCCGCAGCTATGTATGATATCAACAAAGACACCACTTTCGTTTGAAATTCTGTCATTAAACATAAAGATGTGGTCGAAGCCTGGGAATGCAGGATCCAGTCCTATGCAGAAGTTCAGGTAATATTAATTTATTGTCTAACTGTTTAAATTGTGTTAAGTGAAACATTAAAATATATAATTAGGGTCTGTTATGTAATAACCACTTTTCGAAGAAGCAATTGGCATTGCAGTGTAATAAACTTATGCATACGACCACTGAATGCAGTCATACACTATTTCCGTCAAGTGTTTATAAGTCCTTGGTTTTGAATATGTTTGAATTTTCCTAAAATAAAGTCATATTATTGTCAGTGGAAACACAAATTATGGTATGGAAAAATTGCTTGTGAATTGTTTTGAGTACAGAAAGAGAAAAATGTCACTTTATTGCCGGTTTAAGAGAAACACAAAAACACAATATGAATATTGAGGTTTAGTCCTTTTAGTGAAATATTTTGGCCAGTAGGTACGGATTAATTCAGAAAATGAAAAAATTATTAAGTTCCTTGCATAATTCGTTAGTTAAATCGAGTTTGCCCAATTTTATCCGATAAGATAGGCCAAAAAGTCTATACAGGGTGAGTCATTGACTTGTACATATATTTTGACTGGTGATTCTTGAGGTCAAATGAAACCTTTTTTTCATTGTCGATTTTTCCGAATTCGGCTCTGTGAAAAAGATACAGCGATTTGAAAAGAAATTGGGCTAATTGCGTCTCTGATATAATTCTCTGGAATTGATGCATTTCTCGATTGGAATTGAGTTGATACATCTAGGGAATACTCAATACTAACCTTATTCGAATGAGAATGTTAAAAACACGATATTTTTCAATAAAAACACTTAGTTTTGTCCGATTATTTCTGCGATTGAAAAGCCATATTTATCCCACCAAAATAAGTTCCTCCTTTGATTTTCATTGAGATTAGTTTGGGAGCACTTATAACTTGTTCGTATTTTCCTCTATCCACCAAAATTATATCAAAAAGAATGGTTTTTTTACTAATCAAACATAACTCCATTAACCTAGGTCATAGGATTCGAGGTCAATGACCTAACCTAACCCATCTAACCATATTCTATGACAGAGCTATCATAGAGCGTTTGAGAGGACGAAGCCAGATTGTGTTGATTTTCTCTTTAAACAAGGAAGCAGTACGTCCTCTATCATTAACGGATGGACTAACGCAAAGGCACTAGTTTTGTTTACTTTTGGCTGATGACGTCTGGTCGTGCCTCTTTGGAAATGTTCTGATTCTCGCCGATAGAGCGCTACGATCCTTATTTCAGTCGCCTATAACGGTGCGCACGACAAACCGTTGTTCCATAGACCGAACAGTAGGTCTGTGGTTGTTGAACGAAGCATGCGTATAGCGGCTTGATGGAGATTTGTCGATTTGTTATTTGTTTATTCAAATATTAATTAATAATAATAATTAATTTATGAAATATCCCAACTCCGTCTTCATAATATGAGGGCTCTTTCACACAGCAAATATTCGTGAGAACATTACTCCAATCAGTTGGCAATCTCATCTCATTTTTTGAAATATGAGTACTATTCTATTTGAGAACGGTAATTTAGTAAATAGGAAAATTTCCTAACTGACACCGACATAAACAAAAACTGAAATTACGAGCATTTCAACCTTGAAGTTGAAATACCAGTAAGTTTGAACTACGTGTGTCACATAAAGGTTCTAGATCTAGATAGATAATAGAAAGATCTACGGCCACCTTAGATCCGTCTTTATAATGACGGCATGGTGTTTGCAAGTTTGCAAAAAACCAGAAGTAGGTACATATCGGGCATTACATGATTTTTGAGTTCGCAAAGGCTGTACCTCACGAATTGGGGACACAGAGATTTATGAAGTTTATCTTATCCAAATGCATTAGACGTTTGTAAATGCGAAAGATTGTTGATTTGGATCTTTCGACCAGAACGCCAACAAGTTTAGATCATGACGTGTTAAGGGCGGAAGCAAATTGCAGTCAGACGATTGAGGAATTTCAAACGGGCCTAACCACCCTCGTTCGGTCATTCGGCAGCATTTGCAGAATGTTAGGAAGATAAGCTGGTCTCGTATAATCTGTTCGAGGAGAACAAAACTAACGGAAGACCGCATTGTACAAAACAAACCCTGATAGCAATCAATGAATGGGTATAGGTCTCGCTAACAATGTAAAAAAACGCCATTACTTTTTGGTTCCTCATTAAGGGGATGCATAGTTTAGTTGTTCACGATTTCAATGAAAACGACAACACCTAGAAAGATATTGCAAACAAATTGACACCTTGGAATCCACTTCATTGTCATGAGACCATTCTCATTAACAATAGTAGATACATGAATATGGATATATATCCTTTATGGATGTCTGCTCACGTCAAAGATGCGTTTCAGAGTTATCTATCCAGAATAAATTGCGTTCTTTTTGGTGAGGCGTCATCTTTCCTCCTTCTTCCGTCCTTTAGAGACAAGATGACCAATCAGAGTTTGGGGCTATGGATGAAAAAGGAAACTAAAATATGGAAGGCCAAAGGATTACCTCATGAAACTTGTTATGATCGACAGGAGCATCGACCTCATACAGCACATATCTGAATATAAAGGACGGAAATGTTGCATATGTGTACTCACATACCTCAAGACCTTATTAACATGGTATTGCTCGAATAATAATTACTGACGTAGATTGACAATAAACAGGATGAGAAATCTCACCACTATTACTCATTTTCTGAGGAATGCGAAAATGGTCAACTAAAAATATGCCTTGATGATAACCACCACCGCTTATCGTCGAGGAAAAGGGGAAAAATCAGTGTTCCGATATCACAATCAAATACGACTGTGATTCGGAAGTGTTTTCTCAGAGCTCGAATTTAGAGGACAGGACGGAGTGGATAATAATGTGGCTCCTCCATCGGTATTTGATGTGTTTTGTGACCTTATGTGCCGTTGATAGTGCTAAAATCTTAGGGGTGTTTTACACTCCAGGATTCAGCCATTTCATGGCTGGAAGTACACTAATGAATGTGTTGGCAGTTAGGGGCCATAATGTTACTGTTGTGAGCCCATTTTCAAGGAATGTGCAACTGAAGAACTATGAAGAAATTTATTTGGATGGTCTCTTCAACAATACATCGAGTGAGTATTTGAGTAACGATTTTTTTCATATTCAGTTCATGATAAAATCTGGACAGCCCATTATTCGAAAATAGAAATCAGTCAAATATAAGTGGGGAAAATGGGGTATTTCATTAAGTTCAATAGGGACTTACTGATCAAGACGCCATATCCTAGATAGTATGCTACATGAAGGAGTCAGGGTGCACATGAAGATGAATGGTGTATTTTTAGCCTTTGGTTTCTGTTTATTTGTAGTAGAAAATATTCATTTCAGAATGTATTCAATTCACAAACATGAGGGCATAACGTTTGAGAGGTTCTAAAGATTAAGAAACGACTTGTGGGATCCTTTTTGAATCATTTCCTTATTTTGAAAAGAAAATGTCCTATCAACTTAACCATGAAATCTCAATAAACCTCTGGATATTCGTACTGAGTTTGGTATACACTATACAGTATGATGGCATATTCACTAATGATAACCCAGTCCAGGAGTTGTGTTTCTCTTCCAAAAAATTCGAGAAACTGTTCCTATTGATAAGGCCCTGTTCAATAAACCATACTAAATAATTCTCTTGCCCTCCAAAAAAATCTGATTTGACTTTTTCTATACTATACTAAAACGGTAACTTTGTGGACCGACCCGAGAGAATCTGTCGAAAAGTGGGTCCAGAAGCTGCCATAGTGAGAGCATTTTATATGGTCAAAAAGAGGAATAATCGATTCATACATGGATGAAATTTCGATTCTATATACGATGGAGAAGTATTTTCACGAAAAATTCCTGCAAAAACGGCAATTTTAAACTCGATGAAACAAACTTTGTTGACAGATATCCAGCCGTGATGTGAACATACAGAGCGAAAGAGAAAAAGTTAATGCAAGATATCTTGGTATTGATATTTTTCATAATTTCCCCATTTCTTCAGGAAAATTGATCAAAATTTGATATTTCAATCACCCCATTTGCAGAGATCTACCGATAAGGACTCAATACGTAGATCTATGGGCTCTAATGGTTATGGATTTATCCGCACTTAATTTTCTTCCTAAAGAGAGAAATTATTTAATTAAGGCTAGGAATGGACACTCCTATATGTATAAATATGAGTAGGTACATCACTATTTGTCTTTATCGAATTATTCATGCACATTTCTCCACCATATCTTTATAGCTTTCCTGAAAAAAAATTCGGCTCATTTTGAAATCCAACATTCGTTTTCGAAATGAATGGGATGAGAAGCGTATATCAAATTGTTTATCTGACATATAAACAATAATCGTCGAAAACATTATGTGAGAATAAATTCAATAGTCAAAAATGATGTGATTTCATATATATAGTTCTATTTAATTACTATGAGCTCATAAAACTTTTAGAAGTTGTTTACTCGTGAAGGTCCATGAAATATAAATACAACAACCTATTTTATTAAATTTGCATTATGAATATTCCTATTAGTTTTTATGCTCACTGTATACAATGTTGAGCACATTTAAATGTTTTTCTTGTTTTGAACGTTTCCAAGCTCTTGGAAATATTTTCCCAATTGATTTTTGTTTGGTTGATGGTTTTTCATTTAATTGAATTCTCACTTTGCTTCCGCCGAATTGATGAAAACTCATTTTTATTTATTTCAATTTATTGAGTAAACCGAAATGAGATCTCCCTTTTTTCGAAAAAAAATTTACATACAAAAACATATTCGTTTCTCCTGATGCTCTATATTTAGAGAAGAAACTGGTTATGAAATACATGGTGTTCACATACATGACCTCCATCAATTTTGTAAACGGTAGTCCATATTTTTCTATACATTTTTGATTTTCTGATTATTTCAAAACTACTTATCCGATCGAGATGAAATTCAGCATTTATATGGAAAATATCATATTCAAGCTACCAGCTGAAGTGGGTGCAGATCACATCGCCAGAATCATATGAAATTCTGGCGAATTACCGAAAAAAATGTCCCATATTTCTGTAACATATCCAGGATCAATGACGATTTCATCGAGAGAGAAAGAGAGAGCTGCTTCAATTTTTTCCGATAGCTTTTTATTTTTTTTCATTTGGTTTTTCAAACTGGAGAATGCGAATCTACCAAAGACCACTCAGAAGCTCGTATCTTCTCGAAGTGCTTCAAGAGACCCATCATTTTTCAAAGTTGTGCGATGTTTTGCAAGTGGAAAAAGGGTATAATTTTCTCAATCCGGCCTGTGCTATCAACAAGTCATTATGAGCGAATATACAGAGTGTAACAGTCAAATGAAATAAATGCGATAGCGAATAAATGAGGGCGTGTTGGGAAAAACGCTTGGACACGTCGATTTGTAATTTTAAATGCGCATAGTTTTCAAGAAAATAATATTATATAGGGTATTCCATGTGACCGTGGCCAATACCGACTTTCTTATTTCAAATGCAACGCCTTGTATATTATTTATTTTTTGGATTCTTCAGAGAATTCTAGACACAATTCATGCACATGTCATGTACCTATCTTTAACTATTTCGGAAGTATTGAGTGTTTTCAGATTTATTGCATCAATCAACGTTTCAAATAAAAATTATTTTATTTAACAAATTCGGTACATTACACTTAAAACCTAAAGTAATACTGATTATTTCTTAATTATTAAAAAAAAACAAAATAAGACATTAATGTCAATGTAGGAAATGTTCAAAATGCTCGCCGTGAACGTCTTATTATTATTAACTTAATATTGCCGAAAAAGTTGAAGATAGGTATAGGACATTGTTCATGAATTATGTCTAGAATTCTCTGAAGAATCCAAAAAATAAATAATATACAGAGGGGGTTGCATTTGAAATAAGAAAGTTGGTATTGGCCACGGTCGCATGGAACACCCTATATAATATTATTTTCTTGAAAAATATGCGCATTTAAAATTAAAATCGACGTGTCCGAGCGTTTTCCTAACACCCCCTCATTTATTCGTTATCGAATTTATTCCATTTGGCTGTTACACTCTGTATAAGTAATTTTTCTATACTCAGTTCTTGAATTCATGAAAATCCATCAATGCATTCAAGAGTCATGACGATTGAAAGTTTTTGGTGAAATACAATAAACATCCTATATCCAAACGAATATAGTTAGGATATACTGGTGTTCCTAAATTGAACGTATAAACGGAAACATTTCGTTTTCGAGATACAGAGTGTTAAAGTTTTAATTTTTTTCAAATTTTCTTCTCATATTATCTATACTTCTCAAGATATTCATATTCAAATTTGGCATAGATATTACATTTGAGAGTTCGCACCACGTGACATGGCAATTCCGATAGCATATCTACAGGGTGATATATTTTCTCGAACACTGTCCCCTGTTTTCCCCCGGATTTTTTTTTGGTGAGCAACTGTTAATTTTGAAAAATGTGAAAAGGAGCTTTGTTGGTATACTAAAGTTTTCGGCCTCTTGTAGTTTTTGTCGTATCTGCTACCGATTTCGAGAAAAATATTTTGAACGATTCTCTCGAAATACTCAGCAAAATCAAAATTGTCATAAAGATCTAGTTAGTATGAAAATAAATCTGAACTATTCAAGTTTGGAGATCTGGCGGGCCATGACTGATGTCCAATCCACATATTTTCATAACTCTCTTATTTTTTTTTCTTTAACTTACTTGAGGAATCTCCCCTTTTTGGTTTGTACGTTCAATTTAGGAACACCCTGTATATTCCAACACTACATTCGCAACGAAAGTCTGTAAAATTTTTCGTGAAACACCCTTTATATCATAATTATATCCACATGATATCATTTATTTCAGGTCGATCTGCAAGTCTCTTCAGGAAGAGGCAAAACTCATTCCTTCTAACATTGATGGCGAATAAACTATCCGCTCCGTTCTTGGAAAGATTCATGTCCCACCAGAAGTTCCAAGATCTTATCCATGGAAATCGCAGTTTCGATCTGGTTATTGTCGAGCAGTTTGCCTGTGAAGCACTCTTCTATTTGGGTACCCACTTCAAAGCTCCCCTCATAGGCTTCAGCACAGTGGGAGCGAGTCAATGGACCAACAGATATGTCGGAAACCCAACCTTTCCTTCTTTCATTCCTGATTTATTGCTCCCATTCGATAAGATGAATTATTGGCAGCGGATGCAAAATACAGCTATCTATCTACTCCAAGAAGTTCTGTTCTATTATCAAAGGATACCAGCTCAGCAGAAGATTCTCAAAGACAACTTTCCAGAAGCTCCTGATCTAGAAGACTTCATGTATAACATATCCGTCACGTTTCTGAATGCTGATTCAGGATTCCACACACCTATACCCAAAGTCCCGAGCATGATAGATATCGGTGGATATCATTTGGACCCTCCTAAAGATCTACCGGAGAAACTGAAGAAAACTCTTGATGAAGCTACAAACGGAGCCATATATTTCAGCATGGGTACATCAGTGAGAAGCAAGGATATGCCCGAACCACAGTTGAATGTGTTCATGGATGTGTTTTCGAAATTGAACAAGACTGTTTTGTGGAAATGGGAGAATGAAAGTTTGCCTAGGAAGCTTGAAAATGTCATCACAAGTAAATGGTTTCCTCAACAGGACATATTGAGTAGGTACAAGAATTTTTATTGATTTTATTTTTTTCACGATATCGTCAAGGGCGGATTTACAGGGGGTAATTATCAAAATCGCCCTGCAGCTCGGAAATTAGACGCTGTAGCAACTTGTTAGTTTTCAGTATTTGTATGTTTCTCGAAAAGAGAGGACATGACATATACAGGGTGGCCAAGAGATTGACGTCAAAAAGGAAAAAACAGGTTCCTCGTGTCATGGGCTATTCGAATCACCCCCATGTATGTTATGCGATTTTTCACGGTTTTCGAGTTATGAATTTTTTTATAAACTTTGAGAATTTTCGACTCGACCATCTTTGAAAAGATATTAAAAAAAAAAGTACAAGACTTCTCTGTGAAATTCTTTTTGTAAGTTAATCTCCATGAATTCTACTTTCATACATAAAATACCCAGTTTCGTAACTTTGATAAAAATTATGGAAATGTTGTTGGTCTCAAGTGAAAGAGTTACGTGAATTGGATTATGATCTGAATTTTCGAATCAAAATTTAAAATGTAAATAGGCTAATTCACCGTTTCTTAGTATGCTGAAAAACTGTGATCAACAGTCAGCTTTCAGAATCATGGATAAAAATGGTACTTAACACTCTACTTTTGCTAGAATTAGCCTTCAAAATCATCAAGGTGGAAAAAATCAAAGAATTAGACATTTCCTACAGAATTATTTTTTGCTATTTTAAGATTTTTCTGATCAAGTTATGATATAAAATGCTGAAAATTAATGAAAATTAGCTTTAGATGTTTGTCAAGAAATGTTCTAGATAAAAAAAAGAAAAAGGTAGATATGGCAATAACTCACATCATAACGTAAATAAAAAGAAATTTATTTATGAAATTTACAGTAGGTTTTCAAAGTGGCCACCTCTAGACTCAATACACATTCTACACCTTCTGAGAAAATTCTTTTAATCGCATAAAACCTGCCCTGTTCTCTCTTAGGACACGTTGGGCTTCGCTTAACTTCAGTCGCAGCTCGTCTTCACTCGAACATTCTCGGGTGTCAACAATTTCTTTGAAATAACCCCAAACGAAAAAAATCGATGGAATAAGGGTCAGGTGAACGTTGGGGCGACTTGATCGGTCCGCTGCGTCCGATCCATCTGTTCGGGTATCGTTCATTCAAGTGATCACTGACGTTTGATTAATTTAAGAGAAGCCGAACGTGTCCTAAGAAAGAACAGGGCAGGTTTTATGCGATTAAAAGAATTTTTTTTAAGAAGGTGTAGAATGTGTAGGTATTGAGGCTGGAGGTGGCCCCTTTGAGAACCTAGTGTAAATTTTATAAATAAATTTCTTTTTATTTACATTATGATGTGTGATTTATTGCCCTACCTTTTTCTTTTTTTCATCTAGAACTTTTCTTGACCAACATCTAAAGCTTATTTTCATTAATTTTCAGCATTTTCTATCGAAACTTGATCAGAAAAATCTCAAAATGTCAAAAAATAACTTTGTAGTAAATGTCTAGTTCTCTGATTTTTTCTACCTCGATGATTTTGAAGGCTAATTCTAGCAAAAGTAGAGTGTTAACTACCATTTTTCATCGATGATTCTAAAAGCTGAGTGTTGAGCGCAGTTTTTAAGCATACTAAGAAACCGTGAATAAGCCTTTTTACATTTTTAATTTTGATTCGAAAATTCAGATCATAATCCAATTCACGTAACTTTTTCACTTGAGACCAACATTTCCATAATTTTTATCGAAGTTACGAATCTGGTTATTTTATGTATAAAAGTACAATTCATGGAGATACAAGTTTCAAAAGAATTTCACAGAGAAGTCTTCTACTTTTTTTAAATATCTTTTTTAAGATGGTCAAGTCGAAAATTCTCAAAGTTCATAAAAAAAATCATAATTCGAAAACCGTGAAAAATCGCATAACACAGATGGGGGTGATTCGAATAGCCCATGACACGAGGGACCTGTTTTTTTTTCTTTGACGTCAATCTCTTGGCCACCCTGTATATCACTTTTTCTCTATCTCTCATAGTTTAGGAGCTGTAGTACTAAACCATCGAAATCAGGCCACTCTGTATTAAGTTTGTGCTACAAATACCAAAAATAAATTTTGAATGTTTGTACATTCCAGGACATAAAAATGTGGAGCTCTTCATCACCCATGGAGGACTCTTTAGTATGATGGAATCTATCAGCAACGGAGTACCTATGCTAACTATTCCAATGAAAGCAGACCAGTTTCTGAATGCTGCCAGAGGAGAAAGGGGTGGATATGCGAAATCTATAGATTTTCTTGAGATCACAGAATCAAAACTCAATGCAGCAATACGAGAGCTTCTAGAAAATCCTACGTATGAACAAAATTCATCTAACTAGTACCTATATAAAATGAACGATTTTTCAGATACAAACAGAATGCGTTACAGCGATCATCCATCATGAAACTCAAGCCGAAATCTCCAAGAGAAACTTTGATTTTTTGGACTGAATACGTTATTAAATTCCGGGGAGCACCTCATTTGCGAGTGGCATCCTTGGATGTTCCTTGGTATCAATATATGCTTCTAGATGTTCTTCCTGTTATAATTCTACCACCTATCATATTGCTGATCACTTTCATTATACTTACATTCTACTGCGTCAAATTCAGTATAAGGTTCTGTAAGTATGTCAAGAATAAAAGGAGGAAATGATTGGGGTTTTTCTGTCTAATAATGCTTGCTGTTTGTTTAGTTCAGTCAGATAGTGGTTTAACCAATTTCACTTCATTGGTACTTATTTTTTATAACAACGAAATGGAAAAATTTGTTCGGAGTAACAGCTGAACTGCTTCACAAGAGTTAGGGATATCGTGTTCAATCGTTTGCAAAATTATGTAATCTTCGAGAAAATCGCTGGAAAATCATTCAAAACTCAATAACAACTTGAATCGATCCAACAAAAATCAGTATGAGACATTTCGTCAATCTGGTCGCCTTTTTTCTGAAGTTTGGTTCTTTGCATATGCTTCATGAATGTTCTTATTTTGAAATGAAGTCAGTTTATCAACGGCTTCGATTTGAAACGAGTTTTCTGAAAATTCCAAGACGTGAATTAACAAACGCTGAGGTTAATAGGGCTATCGGAATGCTACAGGGTGGCCAGGGTGTAGCGGAAAAGCTCCAAGTCAGCCAAAGTGTGATATCTCGACGTTGGAATAGGTTCAGGGAGACAGGTTCCGTGTTGGAAAGACCAAGGCTTGGTGGGCGACGAAAAACAACACCTGCTCATGATCGTTTCATCACTGTTTCGGCGAGAAGAAACCCTACATCTCCGTGTAGAATGCTACGGAATACTCTTCAAAATGCAGATGGGGTCCAAGTTTCCATCAGACGACGTTTGAAAGAGGTGAATCTAGGTTCTAGACTTCCATTAAGAGGAGTTCCATTAACACGTGACCATAAGCGTCAAAGACTGGAATGGGCAAGGCAACATATCAATTGGAACGATCAATGGCGTAGTGTCCTTTTCACTGATGAATCCAGATATGGACGATTTTCAGATTCTCGAAGAATAAGGGTATGGACAATACACGCATACCTCGTAATCGTCCAATGTCCAAGAAGCCAATCCATTCCGAGGGGGTAGTGTTATGGTATGGGCCGGGATATGTTTCAACGGGCGCACAGATCTACACATTTGTCCTGGGAATATGACCGCCTTAAACTATAGGGAGCATGTCATTGATAATGTTGTGCCAAACTTTCACGATGCTATTGGTGGAACTTTTCAATTCCTAGACGATAACACTAGACCGCAACGTGCATCCATAGTTGAGAATGCGCGCGAGGAGCTTGGTATTCCAAATTTACCAATACCTCTGCACTCACCAGATTTGAATTGCATAGAACATGCATGGGATAAGCTCCAAAGAAGATTAGATAATCATCAACCGACCCCAGAATCCTTAAATGATCTGAGAGAGCTTCTGCCCCGTTTATGGAACCAAATTCCTCAAGAAATGTTCAACAACCTCGTGTGTAGTAGGTATCACACAAGAAGAAGAAGATATCAAGCTGTTATTGATGCCCGTGGAGGCCATACATTGTATGAATAATCTTAAAATGCTTGAATTCTCTGGGAATAAAATTTCGTTATTTTATTCGATTTTTCTTAAGCACCCTGTATACGCTGCAGACCTACAGGCTAAAATTAATTTGTAACTTGAAATCATTTCAATATGAATTTTCATCATAATAATCTTATTTTAACTATATTTTTTTGCAATTTGAGTGAATATCCCTAACTCATGTGGAGCAGTTTATGTTTGAGTTCGAAAGATCTATGTAGACTATTTTTTTGGTTCTTTGCTTATATCTTGCTGCTATACCTTCTCTAAGGAACTTATTCAGGTGCAATCAAAGTGCATGGGCAAAATTGAAGAAAAAAGATTTCCTTGATAGGAATCGAAGTTCTGGAGCATGCAGTGGCTACATCATCGTACGTATTAAACAGCATGAAAAAAGTATTTCTTCCTCACCAGTTACTCTTTCAGGCTTTTTCCCTTCCATGTCCTTCCATACCAAACCAGAGACATGAGCGCCTAGGCTATGTCCAATCAAATGAATGTTTTTCGGTTCCACCTTCAAGTTATTAATCATATCATTGATGAAAATGGCATAATGGTGCGCCACCTTCGGAACGGCACGCATTGGGTTGATGTAATAATAATCATTTGCGATTTCACGCCAATCCATGACGATAACATTAACATCAGTGGTATTCAAATAACCGTCTTTAATATTAATGCATGTGTCAGCGGAACCACTGGATAACCATCCATGGGTGATTAGTTTGACTGGCTTTTCGGGGTGAAACTTGGTGGCTTTCAATTCATCCGCATATTTCACAGCTGTGCCATTTGGTTCTTCCCTAGAAAGAATATAGGGATGAATCCACAATACATTAATTCTAATCGAAAATACAGGATAACGTCCCTGGGACATAGCATAATAAATGTGGGAAATGGACTATACTCTGTTCAAATCTAAGGAGGAGCAATATAAACAAGTTTGGCGCAGCGGTAGGAGGGTCTTCGTATATTTACTTTCTGTCCAGGGTAGAATTGAGGAGATTTCACACAATCGTTCAGTTTATTTATCCATGTCTCATCCAGATAATAAATTTTTCTGCCTTGTTCCCTTAATGAGCGGATTTTCTTCAAATAATCTCTTGTCCACACAATTAATTCATCCCTATCTATAAGTAGACTATTTTTCGAACTTGAATTCCATTTTTTTCAAAAATTTATAGAACTTTGTTCTTTTGAAATTTGGCAAACTGTCGTCATCATTCACGATTTCTAGTACTTTAGAAATCGTTGGGATTTCATTCTGGAAAAAAAACTGTGGACAATCCTTCTGATAAGGTTCATATCGAAATCGTCAACCGAATCGATTATTTTTAACGACTGGGCTCTCCTCTTAGGTGGCGTCAATGTTTTATTCTCTTCATATTCTCTGAGAACTTTGAATACAGCTGAATTACTCATCCCTGAGGATTTTGAAACAATTCATACTAAGTCTCTTTTCGATAAATCAGGATCTTCTTCCAATTCTTTTCGAGAAATGTTCAAAATTATCTCTTTCTCTTCAGCAGAGAAATGCGACCTTTTGGACCTTTTTCGTGGTGGTCCCCACATATCACCCTCAGATGCAGTATCCGTTTCCGAATTCGACATTGATCTATAAACACTATATACACTTTGTCAAAAGATTTTCCAACACAATACACTTTTCACAACAAAATCTATAAACACTTTGAACAGCTAGAACTTCACAGTAGCTCTATGTATTTTAACTAGTCTTGTCAATTGAAAACTTCGATATTTATGCAAATTAAGATGGCTTCAACCCATTAAGGGAAAGGACCCAAATCTGGTGTTTCCCGGAATTACCTTGTCGGAATCCTGAGCAGCCGACAAAGAGTTTCGTACAAAATAATATAAAATTTTGGAAAGAAACTAAATAAATTTCGCATATTACAAGTGAATGACCATTATTTATTTGAACAGAGATCTTTTACGAGTCTTGTCAATTGAAAACTTGATATTTATGCAAATCAAGATGGCTTTCACCCATTAGGAAAAAGGACCCAAATCAGGTGTTTCCCGGAATTACTTTGTCGGTATCTTGCAAGATTCCGACCCAAATCTCTAAAACTCTGGTGTTTCCTGGAATTACCTTGCCGCAATCTCGAGCATCCGAAAAAGAAATTATTCAGTAGATGACATGACAATATAAAAACAAAACAAAATAAAAAAATAAGGAACGTCGGATATAAAATGTTTATGACAGTTGCAAACCATAACAGAAATTTTGCACTAGAGTTTCATCTGAGGAAAAAAGTTCTAATGTGGGAATTGCTGACTCAAATTATTGAATCATTTCTATCCAGTACCAGTCACAGTCCGTTCCGAGTACCTACGATCCTAGCAGTCTCTTAGGGCGTTAAAAGTGAGCGTCGTAATGACCGTTTCACCAATAGGAGCTTTATTGTGCGCAAACCAGACGATTTTGTTTGTTTACAAAGCTCCTTCTTATATTTGAACGGACTATAGTCTGTCATTGTCCACTTGTGGTGGCGACACCAGTGGTGTACTTCCCAAATTAGATCTCTGCTAGTACCTAGTGCTAGTCCATTTGCCTCAATAATTCTAATTTTTTTACCTGGTATAAACGATATATGCAATTACGCTCATTGTCTTCTCTACATCAGCTGCTGATCTACCTGATGAAGGGTGGGTGAAGAATCCTTCGACTGGTTGGTTGTTTTCATCGAGCATTGTTATTGACGTGAAATTCAAATATGGGAAAACTGACTCCTCTGATGCTGCATTGCTCTCTGAAAAAATATTTCTTTCAGTCAGTATCAATATCCATCTTCTAAATAATTCATTCCAAAAATATCGTAAGATGAAAGATCTTCGATACAGATATACTTAACACATAATGAAATCCAGCTTATCCGCGTTTAAGAAAATTAGAATTCTCTGAAATTGTCCCGGAAATTTAAAAGCTTTGCTATATCGTAGGATAAGGCTCTCTTCCACTGGAAGGAAATCCTTATAGAAATATTGAAAATTATCAGGTATTCCAAATGAAAATTGGCTCAGAATCATCTGTATCTGTTAAAAGACACATATCTTGTTGAGTATCATTCCAACAGAACACGTGATCCTCAAATCCAAATTTGAAATTGAAACCACAAATAGAATATCTAACTTAACAAATTCTTTAGCAAGATATCAATGCTTTCAGTAACTATAATTCTTCATCAGGAACATCATAAATTAATCGAATATCAGCATAATAAAATTTGTATGCTTCACTTGAATTCCGACACAAATGGCATGTTTTCCTCATCCTTAAACTTTTTGATGAGTGTAGTAATATAGTGTGTATCTTCTAAAAATAATCACTACGTGGTTTAAAGCCACAATAGTATTGAGGAAAACCTCAAACAGAAATGGCGATTACAAATAGTATCAAAGGAAATTTGAATGATACAATGTAATGAATTTTTTCGGCAGGTTGTGGTGAATATGAGTCAGGGAGGAATTTAGTGAGAGGTATGAATTCCCGTTGGAAAGCGTTGATGAAACTTAATAACAATGACGAAAAACCGACAGAGGAAGCACTCCAACTACTCAAAGAAAACAAGGAAACCCCCAGTGAAAATAAAAAATGTATAGCAATGGAATCAGGTCAATGATTTGGAATTCTTGGTTGCGTAAATGGTATATTTTATCTTCGTTGAAGGTATAATATGTATTTAATTCTGCTTCACATCATAATGATCTCTCACAGGAACTATTTGATATTTCGAGTATAGGTTACATTGCGAATGAGGAAAATGAAGAAAAATATCACAGAATCTTAATTGATAAGTACGATGCTACTCTACTCAAGTCTGGAAAAATCCATATAAAACACAATTATACATAAATTTCATTCCTACCCTAACTTCAAATACAGGTATTTCATAAATAAAGTTTATAATTTTTTTCCGCATTAAATTATTTCAATCTTCGTGAAACTTTTCTGTCCACATTTGTTCAATATCGTTGAAAATAAAATTTTGTTTCCATTATAATGTTATTTTATTCAGAACAATATGAACCTAGTCAAAAATTAATAGCTAAATTCGATAGAACTGAAAATTTGGGGCAATTCGATTTTTTTTTTAATTTTTTGACGATGAGTACCTATCGAAGACCTACGTGTACCTGATTCAATGGTTTTCAATCATATTACCCCCCCCCCCCCACAAAAGAGTGTTTCGAAATATGAATGAACAATTACTTTTTATTATTTGAGTCAACTCACTTAGCAAAACGTGGAGCATCAACAAAATTAAAATAGTTTCCATTTTCACAACCGCCTTCTAATTATTGAACTAATTCACTAATCCGAAATCGGTCAAATATAAATATAACTTCTTTATCAAAAGAAAGTAGTGCCTCATAAATTATTTATTTCAAATATCTTACATATTCCTGTTACATTTATGCAAGAGCGACAATTTTTCTCCTGAATTATTAAACTTTTTAATTGTTGTTGAATTATACATTCCTAGACATATTTTCCAGATAAAACATCGACTGAATCAACTTAATCGAAATGATGAAGGATAATGTGTTTCAGTCTATTTTTCTTCATATTATTTATCGGTTCTGCACCCCAAAATAATTTTATCTACTCCCATAGAAAAATATATCCATTACTCAACTGATTTTGAGCTGTAATACTATAAACCAATAGCATGAGTTATAATAACACACGCCTATAACTAACTCTAATAAATATTTCGTATGAGAAGCACTCACTCTAATACAAATAGGAAAAACGAAATTGCTTAGGAAATGGATAAAGAAGTCGGATCGATCGGGAACTCTATTTCAGACATCAAGGTAACGCACAGAGATTGCTTTTGACAACTGTTCTCAATTTTGAAAATGCAGATTAATCAGAATTTTACTGAAGAAGTCGTAGATAAAGTAGGTGTATTATTCAATTCGATGTAATGGCCCTAACACACTGCGTGTCTTAGACTCGCATAACTGCTCGTTTGAATAATATACTATTAACGTACATTAACACCAGAAGACAAAAAACTGAGCAACTTGACAAAAACATTCGAAACGTTTTATTTTTCCTCCTTAGTTATCAATTATTGTTTCCATTTTTGAGATTCCGTTTTTGCATTGGTTTTCTTATGCCAGCAAGCTTCAAGCTTAGGATCACCGAAGCATTGAAGAACAACATAAGAGGCTGCATCTACGGAATATCGCCAAATTCATGCAATAATATTATTGGAGATTTCGCCAAAAAAGTACGCATGTGCCTGCCAAACCATTCAATTTGCTGCCATTTGCCAAATGGACTTGGACTGTTCTCTGCATGATTCCCAAATAGACCTACTGTATCACCCTTATTATCACATAAGGCTCTGATTCATGTTTTATTGAACCTTCAAATCTTGCACTCTTTTTAAAACACCTTTCATGAATCTCATATGAAAAATTGCATTTTAAACCAAACGTTCGTTTGAAAATGTCTTGAAATAACTGCAATGCACAAAAAAATGCTTCACTAACTAAACGTTATATTGTCCATCTTCACAAATAACCTTTTTATTTTCATGTATCCAGAAGCAGAACAGATTTGATTGGCTCACACTGTACCAGATTATATTGATTCATTTCCAAATAAGTCCTCGAAACTTTAGAGCAGATAAGCAATAACCTACCTGATGATTTGAGTTCTTCTGCTTCTTCTGCTTTCTCAGTAGACAAAATATCCTCACTCAGTGGCACCTGTGGTTTTTCAGACGTTCTCGGGGCTTCTGCTTCTTCAGTACAACCTATATTCTCCTCCAATTGTAACTGTAGTTTCAGTGAAGGATTTATGGAACCATTTTCTGGAGTTTTTTCTTCAGACGATTCAGAACAGCTGTAAGATTCCTCCACGCTATTCAAGAACATATGTTCCAAAGCATGAGAGTTGAAGATAGCGACCAACAGTTCAATCATTGTGAAGAATAATCTCATTTTCAGGCTCAGCACTTTTGTATGCACTTCGAATTTTCCATGATCCGATACTCAATTTTCATTAATTTTTGTGGTCAATCTAATTTTCAACTTGCATTCGAAAATCATTTTGTGCTTTACCTCCGTAGAAGTGGACGAGTTCATGGCAACGAACTTTAAATGAGATATGGTATTGGTTTCTCACAAAAGGGTCATTATAGTAAAATACAAGTAATAGTCAGTAATGAAGCTATTATCCTCTCCAAATGTTGTATATACTGCTCCACAAAAGTTGAGGAAAATCAGAAATTTTGAGACTGTATCAAAAGCATCTTTTTTGTCACAACATTTTTAAATATATAATCGTCTGTGAATTCAATTAGAAGGAAAGATTTTAGCGGCATGCAGACAATTTTTTGTTGGTAAGAGCCCCGACCCGGAAAGTAGGAGAGGCAGGTTCAATTCCTGCACGGTGTGTAATTTTTTCCGGAATTTCAAAAAATTGTCTGCATGCCGCTAAAATATTTCCTTCTAATTTTTAAATATATGAAATCTATATCTTTATTCACCTAATTAACTCTATCTTTTGCCCATTTCTTTGTAAGTTTGACAGTTTAAGTTGAAATTTCATTTTTAGTATTTGTAGTACCTACAAACTCAGTTCAATCAAAAATATGGAAAAAGTAGTGAAGTGAAGAGTAGGTTTATGGGAGTGGTTGATGAGAATCCAAAGCTCTTGTAGCTGATCTGATCCCAAGCGTGTTCAATGGGATTGAGTTATATGGCAACCGAGGGGACAAAATATCATAAACTTTCTGATCTTGGTCCAAAAAAATGGAATTTGGCTTGAAAGCATAGTTAATTGTGAAAACGTAAGACAATAATTAATCCAAAACAAATTTCCAAGAAACGCAAACAACAAAACTTGCAGAAACTGAAAAAGTTATTGAACGAGAAGCAAAAAACCATTCAGATATAAAAGAGCAAATATTTTATTTCTCATAAATGAATTTTTGGTGAACAAGAATTGGCAACTTGAAACGGTCACAAAATTTCTTAATTTTTGCGAAGCAGTATACATAAAGTAGATATAAAGCGAAATCGAAATGCATTGTTATTTCCTGAGGTTGCATCTCGCTCTATGGGTACCCGCTATAAGCCAATACAGAGATAACTCAAATCTCTCAATGTATAGTTGTATATATTGTTTTCGTGCCTTTGATATTTCAGGAATATTTTTTTTGTGGCAAAAAATTAAACATCTATAGAAACCTTCGTCTCATTTTATTACACCAAGGTACCTACTCTCAAATCTTCATTCATATTTTAAATACAAGATAAATTATAAATTATGTCAATAACAATAACAATATGTGCTGTCAATGACACTAAATGTTCTCGCACTAATTTCCCATAGTAATTTCCGGTCAAACCAAAAACACTTCTGGAATGATTTCGTCAGCGAATTTCTCATACAACTGTTCTTTCAAATACGTTCTATTGTACACAACTTCTGGAAATGTTTCCTCGTAAAGGAAATCTTCTATAGTTCTCTTGTACTTTCTCAAAACATCCTCGCGTTGCCTGTTTGCCCTCAGTAATATTTCAATGGCTGGACCTGTGTACTTTCCTATGGCGAAGGGTGCCACCGACTCTGTTATCACTAGATGCAATCCTGTGGTCGTTTCGTTTATGTGCTCACCCATTATGATCTGAGGATCCTTGGGTGGGCAGTTGCCGATGATGTACTGGAAATAAGACGGGCATGGCCATCCCCAGAACCCTAGCTTAGTATTTATGGATTCGGCGAAGTATAATGGGGCCCTGTGATGATTACAGGCAAAAAATCCTAAAAAAATCAAAAATTAAGACATTCTGAGCCACAATAACAGTTTTTTACTCACTAGGCTCTGCCCAACAGCCAGGCTGAACAATTCCACCATTCAGGTAGAAATCAACATGGCCTAGCTCCTCTACAAGACCTTGCATGAAGCAGTTTGTGTGGATAACATCCACAAACTTCCCATCCTCTTTATCCAATTTATTCTCTTTGCTTGCTGTTATAAATCCTGGTCCAGCTGGATCCAAGCCAGTTACCCTGGGTATCTTATAGGGCTGGAGAGCGTTGGCCAAATGTGAGGGTACATGTGCGCCTTAAATAGGATTTTTTTTATTTGCGAAAAAATGTTCTCCTGAATATAGGAAAAACAAGGTAAACATTCAATTCCTGTTTCAATTTGTAATCACACACATAGATAAAACTTTTAGACCCCTTCCCCCCTCAGTCTTAATCAAAAAAATTTTTGTTAGAGTGAACAAATGTCATTATTGACTGGGATATTCAGAAAATTCGGTAACAGAATAAATTTCCAAACAATTTTTTTGCTGAAGACACTGAACTTACCTAAACTGAATCCAATTACGTGGATATCTTCAACTCCGAATTCTCTAATTCTCTGCACCAATTGACTAGTACATACTCCAACATGCTTCAAGTTCCATAGCGCTGCTATATAGCATGGAGATTGGCCCAAAGGTGACCAGTCGACCGCGAAAATATTGTAATCGTTTGTTTTCAAGTATTCTGCAAATTGAAGGGAAAAAATAATTTTATAAGCTATTATAGTTAAGTATTCATACTGACTTTCAGAAATAGGAACCTAAGACATATTTCAGAAATCAGTAAAACTTAGAAAGTTGAGAGGAATTCAACACAGTGGCAGAAGATCCTCTCTAAAATCCCAGCACAATGAAGAATATAAACTAAGATATCTTGTACATGGTCTGAGGGGTGAAAAATTTAATTTCGAATCTCTCGGATAATTATTTATAAAAGTCAATATAACTTTTGAAACAAATATGTATTGGATGAATTAATCTATTCTACTGATTTTATAATAGTTTGATAGCGCTATATGATTTTCGAATCAATATAAATTAATTTATTTCATTGGTAGTTTTATGTGTAACAAAGCAAAATGTGTTTGTTCATGTGAATAAACGAACATAGCAAAATGAGAACACAATGAAAATTTATACATTTTTGTGCGTCACGTGGGCAAGCTTTCCTTCATCGAGTGAACAAAATTTTTATTTACTCACGGGTTTTAACTTCCACCAATACAGCTAGAAACATATCAGAATTGTAGCCATGTATGATTATTTTCACTGGCTTTTTGGGGTCGAAAGATGTTGATGATAAATTGGAAACATGTGGATCGGAACCTATCCTTACTCCTTGAGGAACATTGGGGTGGTCCTTCGTATACAGGAAGAACTTTATATCTGGGTCAGGACACAGACTGAAATGTAATAATATAAATGAATATTTCATAAAAAGGGTACTGCGAAAGCTTCATATTTTGATATTATTGCTGTTTTTTGATATATTTGAAAACTTACTCATTTATTACTACTTTACAATTTCCTAAAACTATTCCTTCATTTTTCAAACTGCTCATTCCTTCTGGTAGAGGAACCATGTAATTCGGCACATTTATACTTATAGGTGGCGTTTGGCAGTCCACAACTGGGGATAAAAAAACAACATCACTTTCCAAAATACATTATCTCTGTAGCTATCAAAAACTTGGTACAATTATTCCACAATTCATACTCAGTAAACACGTACTTAATAAATAATATCGCCGCAGCTTACGGGGATATTATATCTGTCAGTCTGTATGTGGTAGTGGTTTTGACTTATGAATCTTTTATATATTTTCTAACTCTCTGTTAATCCATACCTATTCACTTTTCTGGTGTTACTTAATTATTTTTGAAATTCTTTGTAATACTTATTTCGAATTGTTCTTGGAATTTGAAAAAAAAATTAAAACTTAAAAACATATATTCAGGACTCTGTATAGGTATCGAAAAATAAGCTTTGTAGAATGTATTCCTTCAGTTTTTACCGAAAAATTAATGCAAGAATGACCCATAGTAAATACATAGCTGATGGTTAGAATCTTATGAATACTCACGAAGTAAAAGAAGAAACTGCAAACTTAACGGAAGAAAACTCATGATGGAATTAAATAATAGAGCATTTTTCAAAACAAAGTTCATAAATAATATAATTTCTTCACTTTCACTTCCCAAATTGGACCATTGAATTACTAGAGCATGCTGTAGATTCATTTCATAATACGCATATTGCGATTTGTTTGTTAGCAAAAGCAAAATTATATAAATTGAGAATGAAATCTAATACCCAATTGGGTGTGTAGGTTCTAAGAAAATTGATATAATTGTGTTATAGATCTTTGTTCCATAGGCATGCCGCATGAGCCACGTGCGAGCGGCTCGATTTTGTTTATTGTTTCACGAGATTCTATCGAACAAATTAATTGATTTCAAGGACGTACAACGAGATGAAATCAATTGTTATACATACATACACGGTGTTGAATCAAAAACGACAAAGAGGTATTTAAATTCCCAGTAGTAAAATCAAGCTTTTGGAAAATCATTTCATCCCTTTGCGTGGCAACCCTTAACCCTTAAGTTTCAATAGGTAAGATAGGTCCTACGATATGTTGTTGAAAAAGGCCATTTTTATTCGAGATTTGATCATTCGTGTATGTAATAAAACTAGTAATCGACTTTAAAAATGAATTATCTCCCAATTGACATAGAGCATAAGAGATGATTCAAAGAGACAATGCAGAAAGAAAAATTTGTACAGAAAAACGAGAGAAGTGTTTAATCTTACTGTAGCTCAATTCAATTGAACGAAATACTTTTTTTCCAATACCGTTTTTAATAATAAAGCTCCTTTTGAATTATACACGGTGTCTAAAATGAACTAAATTTTGGTGAATTGTTTACTGTATCCATTGTGCATATCACTCAACAAACGCTCATTCAATTTTTTTTGTATCAAAATTATCGACTTGCCGACTCATAAATCTACGAAAGAATACTATGAGACCTCGTGAAAAGGAATGTCGTCAGTTTGATTTTTGAATTATAATCAACACTTTCTGAAGTTGATAGGTACTCCATATTTGTAAATTCATTCAAAAGTTTCTTCAAAACACTGGCGTTCCCAGCAAATATTCGTCAAAACATTTCTCCAATTAATTGACCAGTTTTATCTCGTTCCCTATTCGTGAATAGACATTTGTCTACTAAAAATGAGCTTTTGGCAACCTACTTTCAATATGCCAACGCAAATGATCCAGTTTGCTTTTAAATTTATTATTCAGACATAAATGTATAAGGTCTTTGTTTTCAAATAGATCGTCTGTTGTCCCAGAATAATTTATACAGGAAGTGTTCCTATCATTGCCGATAACTATTATCGTACAGTACAGTACCTGCTTATTCGCAGCTTTGAAGTATTCACAAATAATGTTAACTTTAAGAAAAAATATGTAAGATTTGATATGAGGAATCTACCTCTTCCTTGAAAAATAAAGATCCTTTTTAAATATTCTTTAGGGATTTGTAGTTTATAATTCAATTCATAATTCACTTTCAGTTACTTTTTCGTAAGACAATTTTCAATCATGATTGGAGCATAATTGAGATATTCAAAAGAAGTATCATTTTGAACACCGAGCGGTACCTGCAATATACAGAGTGCAACAGCCAAATGGAATAAATTCGGTAAGGAATAAATGAGGGCGTGTTGGGAAAAACGCTCGGATACGTCGATTTGTAATTTTAAATGCGCATATTTTTCAAGAAAATAATATTATATAGGGTGTTCCATGTGACCGTGGCCAATACCAACTCTCTTATTTCAAATGCAACCCCCTGTTTATTATTTATTTTTTGGATTCTTCAGAGAATTCTAGACATAATTCATGCACAATGTCCTATACCTATCTTTAACTATTTCGGAAGTATTAAGTGTTTTCAGATTTATTGCAAAAATCAACATTTTAAATAAAAATTATTTTATTTTACAAATTCGGTACATTACACTTAAAACCTAATAAGTAATACTGATTATTTCTTAATTAATAAAAAAAAACATTAATGTTAATGCAGGAAATGTTCGAAATGCTCGCCGCGAACGTCTTATTATTATTATTATCTTAATATTTCCGAAAGAGTTGAAGATAGGTATAGGACATTGTGCATGAATTATGTCTAGAATTTTCTGAAGAATCCAAAAAATAAATGATATACAGGGGGTTGCATTTGAAATAAGACAGTTGGTATTGGCCACGGTCGCATGGAACACCCTATATAATTTTATTTTCTTGAAAAATATGCGCATTTTAAATTACCGATCGACTTGTCCGAGCGTTTTTCCTAACACCCCCTCATTTATTTGTTATCGAATTTATTCCATTTGGCTGTTACACTCGGTAGGTATACCCGATATTTTATGAAATCAAAGTGGAAATATTCAAACAACAGAAACAATAGGAAAAGAAAAGACTGATCTGATTAGAATAAAGCCAAGAAAAGTATGTTTACCCAATGACCAAATGTTTCCACTTACACTGCCACAACAGAATAACAAAAACTGTTACCAATTCTTCCATTTTCGCACAATTCACATCACATAGTCACTGTCAAAATAAAATCTACGACTTGATTTACTAAACTCCCAAGTGGATCGTAGCTCATTGATGATGGACTGAATACTGAATGCACATTTTTGAGGCGATTATTGATAGTGTTTTCACGTAATGAACCACTTAGAGAAGATTCTAATGCCGCTCGTCACTCGTGTAATTTCCGTATATTTATACAGATTAATAGAACCAAATAGAAAGATGAATAAGGTAAATTTTTATCATTAAGGAATAATATCTCAGATCGGTTTTCCTCGGTTATAAGATTAAAATATTGCATTTGGATCTGATAAACTAGTTGAAGAGAGTTACCGGTGAAGTGGATAAATTAACTTACACTGCTCAACATTCAAATGGCATCCTTTCGATCATATCTCAATTTCGTGAGTACATGGAGGGTTACTACTGCAAATTGGTGGATGATCATCCTCCTTAGCGCTACAAAAATCTCAAAGAGCAATAAGGGTCGAGTGGCCAATCATTTTGAAGGTTTGCAATTCTATTTATGAATATTTCAGGCCCGGATCTAGGGTGGGGCAAGCGGAGCGCTTGCCCTGGGCGCCAGCTTAAGGGGGCGCTGAAAACAACCAGAGGTTAATTTTTTTTTAATTTTTGATTTTCTCGGAAAAAATTTTATTATTAAATATGACCCGACTCTGAAGTGCCATCTTGACCACTCAAAAAAGGGCAAACATCCTATCTTCCCAAAAATATGCAGAATGAAATTATCGATTTAATGACCACCAGAGTTCGCAATAGCATTATTAATGCGATCAAGGAGGCCAACTGTTTCACTATTATGTTCGACTGTACCCCAGATGTATCTCTCACAGAACGAATGAACCAGGTTATACGATATTTAAAGAGAACGTAGTCTGGATATGAGATAAAGGCAAAGACAAAGGAAAGTTTTATTGACTTCTTAGAAGTTGACAAGCTGGCATATATAATATAAAGGAGTCCAATCCAGAATTCTACACTCTCTGAATCTTGTGGGTGTCCATTCGTCTTTATCATGTTCAGATGCAGTTAAATTTATTTGGTGTTGTACAAAAACTGTATTGTTTTTTTGTTAGTTCAACCACACGATGGACAATTATGAAAAAGTGGACGAAAACAAATTTTAAAGGAAGTAGCCAAACTAGATGGACTAAACATCAAGCTGTTAATGCCTTGCTCAATAATTTACCGGGAGTTGTGAAGGCTGTGGAAGAAATAAAAGAATCATCACTAGTCGCAGAATGCATGTATGAAGCTGGTTATTTGCTTCATGCTGTGATTGATTTTAGATTCATACTGAACCTAACAATTTGGGATAATATTCTGCGAGAGATCAATATGGTCTTATGAAGATCTTGCAAGGAATGACAGAAAAGCTTATTGAAAACTGGATCTCGGAAGCTAGACTTCCTTCAGAAGAATTGGATGTGGAGCCAATTCTTAGAAATAAACGTGTTTTCAAGAAGAAAAAGCAGGTTGACGAAATGTGCGATGATGAGTCTAGAACGGATCTAGTTAGTTTATTCTCCGAGGAAATTAAGGTTGTTTTCGACAGATTATTGTCAGAAATCAAAAAAAGATTAGAAAGCGCAGAGAGTCTGCATACGAATTTCTCATTCCTCAATGGCCATGCCCTTTTAAACATGCAAAAAGAGAATCTGCAGAAAATGGGACCCTTTTAGCGCAAAAATATTGAAGAGACTTGAATGCAGTTGATTTTTGTTAGGAACTAGCGGTTTTCAAAATGTTGGTTCCTGAAATAAGTGAAAGATCGACTTCATTACACCTGCTACAAATTCTTCACAGGCAAGTTCTGAAAGAGGCTTTCCTTATAATGTCAGTATAGCTGACATTATATAGAATATAGTGAACATTGCCTACCACGTCTGCAAGATGTGAAAGCAGTTTCAGCAAATTGAAAATAATAAAAAATTATTTGCGTTCCTTAATGAGTCAGAAAAGTGCCTCTCGATCTTAGCTATAGAATACAAAACTGCTTCCGAAACAGATTTCGAGGAGCTGATAGATGCGTTCGCGGAAAGAAAATCACGCCGCGTGATGCTATGTGAAGAAAAAATTCCAATTTCTTTCCTTGTGATATTTTCCTTATTATTAGTTTTTATTTTCATTATTCATTTGTATTATTTATTTTTGTTTTTTCTATGAATTCATATATGTACATATTAAACAAATGGGGAAATGAAATAAAGTTATATGTTTTCCAGGCTACTCAAGCATAAGGGCAGACGAAATAGCGGACATATTTGCCAGTAGTTCGAAAGTCCTTAGAGAAAGTATATTTCTGAAAACCCGAAGGATTATATCTATCGTTCACTCCTCTTTTCTGTCTTGTAGTGTATACCGAAATCAATTTTAACTGTAAAGACGCAAATGGTCAAAGAATGGTGATGATACGTATTACAACACTCACTGCATTTTAAATTAATATCAAGGAACCTGTTGGACAAGTCAGTACGAGCTAATAAAAGTTTCACCAGATGTTCTCAAGATTAATCGGAATCTTGATCTGGTGTCTTCGTCGTTGACATTGGTCTTGACCTAGTGATCCGTTTCAATGTCCTACTGCTTGTCGTCTGCCGATGCTTCCGGTGATATGAATTGATTGGGATGCAATATTCGATAGGTTCGAATAGAAACTTCTATGTCAACACTATGCCGGAAGGAAACAGAAAAAATATTTGGAAGAATCAGTTTTGTCTTCTCCATAGGGCTATCTTCCGAAAAAAAACCATCGTCACATCATTCTGCCAGGTGTGATTCCGTAAATACTTCATATTCGATATGGGTGAAATTTCGTATTTAGATATCATTTAAAAGTTACCCGCCTAGCTATTACCAAACTCTGCGTTGAGAATTATACAAAATTAGGGAACTTGTGTTGCTTACGTCCGTACGTCGCGTCGTTTGAAGCTCATCGATAGCTCCAAAAAGTCGGAGATGCTGCTCTAAGTGAAATAACTTGCCGTGATTGGTTGCGTCGCTTGAAATACGGTAATTTCAATGTTGAAGACCGTCTTATGAAGGAAGACCAAAAACTTTCGAAGACGCTGAATTGGAGGTAAGCCATATCCAAGCGACTTCATGCCTTGGGAATGATTCAAAAATAGAGAACTCAGGTTCCTTATTAATTGAAGCTAAGGAACGTTGAACGTTGTTTTCTCGCCTGTGAAACGGAACAAACGGAATAAATTCGATAACGAATAGATGAGGGGGTGTTAGGAAAAACGCTCGGACACGTCAATTTGTAATTTCAATGTTGAAGACCGTCTTATGAAGGAAGACCAAAAACTTTCGAAGACGCTGAATTGGAGGTAAGCCATATCCAAGCGACTTCATGCCTTGGGAATTATTCAAAAATAGAGAACTCAGGTTCCTTATTAATTGAAGCTAAGGAACGTTGAACGTTGTTTTCTCGCCTGTGAAACGGAACAAACGGAATAAATTCGATAACGAATAGATGAGGGGGTGTTAGGAAAAACGCTCGGACACCTCAATTTGTAATTTTGAATGCGCATATTTTTCAAGAAAATGAAATTATGTAGGGTGTTCCATGCGACCGTGGTCAATACCAACTTTCCTATTTCAAATGCAAACCCCCTGTATATTATGCAGTTATTTTTGGGATTCTTCAGAATATTCTAGACATAATTCATGTACAATGTCCTATACCTATCTTCAACTTTTTCGGAAATATTTTCAGTGTTTTCAGATTTTATACAAAAATTAACATTCTAAATGAAAATTATTTTATTTCACAAATTCGATACATCATACTCAATTCTTATTTCCCATTTACCTCTTGATATGAAGAAAGTGAGCAAAAACGCCTGAAATGTTGAGTAACGATAGAAGACAGTTCTACACCAGATTAGCATGTTGCCAAGACGTTCGCGGCGAGCATTTTGAACATTTCCTACATTGACATTAATGTTTTTTTTTGTTTTTTTTTTAATAATTAAAAAATAATCAGTATTACTTTTTAGGTTTTAAGTGTAATGTACTGAATTCGTGAAATAAAATAATGTGTATTCAAAACGTTGATTTTTGCAATAAATCTGAAAACACTTAATACTTCCGAAATAGTTGAAGATAGGTATGAGACATTGTGTCTAGAATTCTCTGAAGAATCCAAAAAATAAATAATATACAGGGGGTTGAATTTGAAATAAGAAAGTTGGTATTGACCACGGTCACATGGAACACCCTATATAATATTATTTTCTTGAAAAATATGCGCATTTAAAATTACAAATCGCCGTGTCCGAGCGTTTTTCCCAACACGCACTCATTTATTCGTTATCGAATACTTTCCGTTTGGCTGTTACACTCTGTATAGCACGACTATGTTCGGCCTCACGTTGCTAAATCTGTTGAAACCTATTTGGAAGCACTCTAATGGAATGTCCTACCCCAATCGCCGTATTCCCCACATATTGGGCTGATTCAGCGTGAAAACGGATTGGACTGAAGGGTGAAAAATAGCATGGTAGTGATTCGCGAAAGAATTTTTGTTGAGGTCATAAGTGTGAAATATGCCAACCAAGCAATTCCCTTTCATCCAATAATCATAAAAATACCAATTCCTGTGATAATTGGAGTGTGGATTAAAATATGATAAAAGTTTCAGAGTGCAGTGCCTTATCATAATATATGTAAATATTATCACGCAGCAAAAAAAACAAATTTACCGATAAAAACCACAGTTTGATATTTTTCAATAATAATGTAAAGTGCAATCGAATCGAAAATCTTTCCGATAAATACGTATAAACAAAGGAAAAATTTCACTAATCTGCAATATAACTGATGCGTTTCTGAATAGATCTCAACAAGTTATTGAAAGATCTTTGTCGTAAGATTCAGTGCTCGACGTTGAAAACAATAATATTTTGCTGATTTTATCGCGTTTTGACTTTCATAGATACTTATACTTTTGAATAATAAGCCATTCTTACCGTATTTCGAATTATGGCAATGAAATCTAAACAAACAAAATAGGTAAATATGTATGTCCGAATTCTATGTAACAAGGTCTTTCAAAATCGGCGAAAATATACAGGGGTTCTCATTTTACTTGAAAAAGTTACCGGTTTTTTCGGATCAACCGAAAGTGTACTTTGAATTATTGAACCTTCATAGTATGGAATAACTATTTTCATTTCGTTTCAATGAATTATTTGCAATGAACGCTGTAACACAGGATTAGTAGGTACTGTTATGATTCCCAATATGTGAGCTTTATATAGTACGCTTAAAATGGATTTTGGAATCAAACAAATTTATGAAAATTTAAATTTTGCTTTTCCCGGTAATTTTATCTCACTGGAGGGTCCAACTAATAATGAAAAATTTAGATTTTTCCAAACTTTAATTATAATTATTCCTTTGATTCAAATTCACGAAAACAAACAAACAACAAACGACTTATTCTAATTCTAATATACTATTTGGTCAATTTCTAGTTTAGCTCCCCCTCTCCGATTTTTCAATTCAACTTCTTGACTTTTCTATTTGATTTTTCTCTCTGATGTTTCTTCTCTCATCCAATTTTTCGTCTCCTCGGTTTCCATACTTCAAAAAACTTCTACATCCTTGATTTCCCTAAGCTAATTCGAACTATCACAGAATCTATTTCTATGTACAAACTTCAAAACTTCAAAATAAATCTATATCTAGAGATCTTTCATTTTCAACTTTAATTTGGCCTCAATAAATCTAAATTAATTTTGAATTTTGAAAATATATGTTGAACCATAACAGTAGGTACCTATACTCCATTCACAATTATAAAATCACAACTCTGGCCATGGTTTCGTTTTCAGGAATTGGTGCACCTGATGAAAAATCTATCCGCGTACAGAGAATATTGTTGATGACAAAACGTTGTTGCCAGTTGCTTTGTTTACATCAAAGTAAAAGTATCAAAGATATTCCACATTTTGTTAGTTCGAATCGATCGGCGATTTTGGGGCGAAATATCGATAAGGAATCGCCTATTTTTCCGTTCTTCGTCGTCCAGAAGAAGTTTCCCGTCGATTTCGTGCAAGTGTCATTTTTTCCTTTCACGACTTTTGGCGTGAGTACGAACCGCAAATTTGAATTGGACCAAAAATCGATTAATAAGCATATAAAAAGCAAAAATAAGTACTAATCGCCTTTTTTACACTTGATAACGAAGTTTTTTTAGGTATCTGGCCGTTTGGAAAGATTTCAAACGAAATTCCGGTCCCCCAGAAGTTTGGTTAGTTTCGGTATCGTTTTTGGTGCTCAAAATTTATTTGGGATGTGTTAATGGAAAAAAATGCTTCCTTATACGATCTTCTAACGAAAGCGACCGGAAAATATGGTTCAGGTAGGATTTTCGTGGAATTATGAGGAAAGAACTTGCAGAATGAAATTGCACGATTTTCGTAAGTAAACGGGTTCTGGATGACCATCATTGGTCTCTAAATGATTATTGTTGATCGTTTTCACGTTTCAGAAAAAAACACGTCGAAGAAGCTGAAAAAAAGAAGAAATATGACTATATTGCACTCAACGATTCAGATTCCGATGAATTGAAATATGTGTCACTGGAGCTTTCATTCCTATCAATCCTTTGCCGAAAGTAGAAATAGGCTATATTGAACCAGAATACATCGGTTTTTTCCATATTCCAGGAGTTTGCGTCTTATTTTAGAACAGGTGAATGATAAATGTGAAGCATATGTTTGACCTATTCCATTTCATTTGTACGAACCTACTGTGGTAGTAATGTATGAATCTTTTTCAAACTAACAAATTACTATACAGCCAGAATATTTTACTCCTTGTTCATAAGATCAAATAAATGAAATGTATATCTATAAAGCTTTCAGGCTTATCAATTTATATTGCATTGAAATTATTAGTTTCTCTGTAAACAAATTCGTTAATTTAGTTATTATGTTTATTTTCTTTGTGATGAATGAATGAAACTGTTATTTATTTGAAATAAAGAAATATTAGAAATAGAAATGTTATGCACCCTCACAATCATATCACATATTCGGATTCCAGTAGAGGGATATGATGTTCCATTATTCTTGATTCTTGTAATTACCCATCAATTCATCTTATATCTTTGGGTTGATTTTTTTTAATGAATTCTTGATTAGAATCAACAATTGATGTCGTCAAGTCTTGAACTTTCAGTTCAAGGGGATAATAAACATCAAATCTTCACAAGCATGCATATGAAAATTATGTGAAAGCAATGCAATTTTCTTCCATGGCTTCTTCCATGTACTTTTCATGCAAATAACTAGAAAAGGAATCCTTTCTATCAATTCATATAAACGTTAATTATTTTCGTCCATCACATATTTTCCAATTCATTCACATTCTGAGAAGGCCAGAGTTGTGATTTTATAATTGTGAACGGAGTATACCTAATTTGTCAATGAAATTATTTCGAATAATTTTAATAAAAGACAAAGATGAACGAATATGTCAATAGTGTCGTTTAACTTGTTATAGATATTCTCTAGTTTAAGGCGAAATTGAAGGAATGTTCGTGAAATTCATTTTTGCTATAAATATCTATTGTTGGATAAAATTAATTTTTATAATAATTTTTTCAATTGATCAGAGAGTTTGCGATTCAAATATTGGTACCTGTTGAAGTCTTTTTTGGGTATTTTAAATATTGAAATATATGTTCGGCATCTTTTTTAATTATATAATATAGGTACATAATCTTATAACCTTTTTATATGAAAAACATCTGTTAAAACCATTTATTTATAAAATAAATATGTGTAATCTATATCACCCAATGCAAATGGAGGTTTATCCGCTGTTTCAACATAATAAATTCCTCTAGTGCTGAAACAGAACAAAATTGATGAAATAATCGAAAAAATGCACATTAATCTTCAACTGCGACGGGGTAGGATCCATGCTTACAACTTTTTATCGCGCTCCTAATAGAAATTGCCAATTTGCCCGAAAAATAAAAAATTCGTGGTCAAATTTAATTGTGTCCATTCGTTCAGAGGTCATTGAATACGATATCTTTCGAAAGTGAAGACAGAAAGTGAGTCTCGACAAATAGTCAATTGATTTCTGTGAAAATGAGGCTTGTGATCAGGCCAAAATATCATATCTAAATGAATTTCGAAATATCGGGGCCGTCTCGAAAAATATTTTTTTTATTAGAGTCTCTTCAACGTCCTGTGAATAATTTTTGAAGCAACTGATTATTATGTTGGTACAGCCATTGACGACTTTTTTCACTGAGATTTCTTGAAATTTTTGCATTTGTTTCTGTGTTTACTAGACCCTATTCGCAGAAATTGAAACAATTTGATAAAACAGTTTCCGAGCTAAGACGACAAAATTTGAAAAAAACTCTAAGGCACAGAAATTAGAGCTTTAGCAAATTTATAAGTTTGGATTCAGACTCCCCATAACTTGTTCTACTAAGGGTGAAATTCGTTCGGAAAAATTAGTTTGGTTCGGAAAAATTAACCCTACAAGCATACATTTTCCTGCTATAACTTACTTTCTATTTACATGTTCCCCCATAACTGCTGTTGTGTTGGATGAACATATGCCCAATATGAAATTTGGCGAGAGATAATTACATTTTGTCCCCACAAATTTCTTTTCACTTAATATAGACTCCGCAAAATACAATCCTGCTAAAATATGGCTACATAGAGGTGGATCTGAAAAAAACACAATGAAATGTTGTTATTCACGCTGAAGCAAAATTTTTTTTTCTCGAAGAGAAAGCTCATTTATTATTATTATTATTATTAATAATAATAATAAATGCTCATTTCATTGCAAACCATAAATGAATTTTCAATTAATGGTTTATTCTTTTGATGGAAAGTAAGATTTTTTTCTTGATATTCAATAGGTTATATTATCAAGAAATTATGTGTGGTTCCTCGAATGATTTAATGTTCGAATCTGGCGATTAATTAAATCGAGAGAACGAAAAGGTCATCCGGAATGCTTAAGCTATTGTGGATATTCGTCTGTTCACTCAGCAACAAAAAATTTGAAATTGTTGAAACTGGTTATTGCAAACAAGCCTTAGTATCAAGTCAAACAGTTCAGTGATGCACTAGCGAAACTAGAAGAATGAGCAAAAACAGGGTTCATTTCGAATATCATAATTCATCGTCCATGGATGGTTATACAAAACGTAACCCTGTAAATAAGCCGAATGTGATAATGATATGCCAATAATCTATACTCACGCGGTCTTGACTTGCAGAAAGGCTGCAACGATCCACCATTCATATAAAAATCAACGTGACCACTTGGCTCAAATTTACCAAAAGTCAAGGCACTAGTATGAATAACGTCAACGAAATCTGCATCTCCAGGGTCCAGCTTCCAATGACTATCCAAAGTGGCAAAGAATGGAAGAGCAGGGTCTAACCCTTCAGAAATGAGTCAGTTGAGTGCAAACTTCTCTTAAAAATTCATCAGTTTCTCACCTGTTACTCGACTCAGCCTCAAGCCAGCCGTTTCCTTGAGCTGAGTTCCTGTGAACCCTGCTATATGGGCGCCCAGACTGAATCCGACGACGTGAATTCTCTTCAGGGATACCCCGTTGGCTAACAGGCCGACAATGAGTATGGAGGTGCACTGTGCTACATGCCACGTATTCAGGAATGCAGTAGGGTAGCATGAAAGGTTGGTCAACGAACCCCAGTCCACTGAAAAACATCATATTTTCATTGAAAATTCGAAGAGAAGGCTGAATTTATTTGATTCATGGAGACAACAAATAAAAATAGACAGTACATTCGCCTAAGCCATTCCCTTTCGCCTATTCCAATAGAAATACACTTCTTGGAGTTGGACATCCTGTATTCTTAGGAAGGGTACCAGCTTACTATGGAAAACAGAATATCATCTGGCATTCATGCACAGCTTTCCTGACCTCGTTTCAATACCCAGTAATTAAGCAATCGGTCTCAAATCATACCTGCAATAACGTCATACTTCATATGCTCATAGGCTGCTGTCACGTTAGTTGTACCAGTGTCCACTTCCAAGCCTCCGTATCCATGAATGACGATTTTGATGTCACCATCCTCTCCGAATCCTTCAGGTAGTTTGGGTCGGAAATTGTCAAGTAATTGACGATGAATTTCGCCATTTCTCGTATGGGACAGCTTGAACTTTATATACTTGGAACTGCAGGGCTCGTTGAAAATGAGTGGACAATCACCAAAGTTTATTTCCCAAGTTGTTACTCTGAGTATTGTGTTAGATGTAACTGTGAAGAAATCATTGCCAAATAAAATTATGGAGAATTAATGTAACACTTTTATTGGCATTCCATAAAAACTGAGTATTAGGGTAACACCCCGTATATTTGTGAATTTACGAATTCTTGAAATCTCTAGCTGCAGATGAACGATTGTAGTAGTACCTGAATGACTAAATGAACATTATATTATGATGGCTTCCATTCATGCAAATGTAAATCATAGACATAATACGCAAGTAAAATTTCAAAATTTGTCCACGACTCTCAAATATTTGTTTTTAAGGTAAACAACTTTTCTACATTCAGATTTTTCAAGCTCAAAATTGAATTCGTTTTGAATTTGTGTTGCCAGCTGGAAATTTTGTGCTTGTTTCATCGGAGTTTGATAGATCAGTTATAATATAAACTTATAATTCATCAGTAATAACTGGGTGTCAAAATGCTTCATTATTCAACTCAATGAAAACAGTTCGAAAAATAGCAATTACGCAAATATGAAGTTATAGGTAAAGTGTAGGTACCTTTATATTTTTTTTGGCGAAGATGGTGATCTTGCGATCACCATCAGTTATTTGATGTACTGCAAAATAATTTCGACTGCATTCTTATATCAGCAAAAGAATTATATATAATATCGATGCAAGCCGTAGTAAAATAGAAGATACATTGTATGAAGTGTGTATGTAAACAGTTGCAGAAAAATTTAGGGGTGATTTCAGGTCAAAAAATAGGGTGGATCTTCCATAAAAACTGACAAGAATAAAATTAACCAGAAATTTCGCAATTCAAATAGACTTAGTTTTTTTTTTATGCTGTTCAAAATATCCTCGAAGAACTAACGGATCCAGACAGTTTTTCAGGGCATGAATTGATAGAAATTTTGCTCCCAACATAATAGGATTATTTTCATTGAAAATATTAGGGATCGATATTGAACTACTGGCCCCTATGGCCCCCCCTATATCTGCCAGTGCCTAGTAAAATAATAAACTAAACAGTAGAGCTCCTAGGTCTACCTATCAAGTAGTTGCAAATCGGGTGATTTTATGGGCGAAATGTCAAAGTTTGATCAATTTTCCCGAAGAAATGGAAAAATTATGGAGAAAATGATTACCAAGCTTTTTTGCATTGACCTTTCCTCCTTCGATACGTCTATAAACATCACGGCCCGGATATCTGTGCAAAAAGTTTCATCCAGTTGAAAATTGCCCTTTCTGCCGGATGTTTTCGCGATTTTTGCGAATTTTTCAAAAATACTTCTACATCGCCTAGAGAATTGAAATTTCACCCTCGTATGAATCGATTATTCCTCTTTTCGACCGTATAAAAATTTCCTCACTATATATCGTAGCTTCGCTGCGATTTCAAGATTCTTCTGGACCTTACTTTTTTCGACAGATTCCTTCGGGTCGGTCCACAGAGTAACCATTTTAGTATAGTTAAGGAGGAACAACGGAATTTGAAGCACCAAGTGCCCACTTGGGTACATTCAAAATCACGATGATATCATCACAAAATACAGACAAAGAAATTCAGACTTGACTTACCAATCAGAAGATATACAATTCGTTCCCACATAATCACTGAAAATCATCGCTGTCCCATTAATGTCCAACATCCCATCATGTTTAGAACGATATAGGAAAACCGTGAACCTGTTCGTAGACCACAATTATAACGGATCACACATAATTATTCGGAGACCATCTGAACGGATGATAAGGCCGAACGATTCCCATAGGTCCAACCGAAAAAAATTTATGCGGGGAAAAATTTTCATGCAAACGAACCCGCTGATACAAAGTATGGAAATGAGTTAAGACACGCCAGAACGATATGTATCAATAGAAAGCGATTTTAGGTAACTTTTGAATAAGTATTCAAAGGACGAAATCGAAGTAATTGTTGTCCATTGAAGTCTCCTTTAAATTGTGCAATTTTACAAATCGTAGCCGTTACATAAGTGGAAATAGTGACATGACAAAGAATGAATGAGGAATAAAATTATTAAATGGTGCGAAGCACCTATCTCCTTTTGAATTATTGATCATGAGTGTCTAAGATCAAGGTGTTGTCATTGGCCTGCAATTTTCCAATTATTTCGTTCTAATCGGCATGAGAACTTTTTTCAAAGTGCGAGAGCAAAATAGATCCTAAATCAACAGTAACTCCCTCATTCCGTAAGTTATCAAATTTATTTCTGTATGAATATTACATATTACAATATTACATGTTACATTATCCGTAGATACATTTTGGTCAATGAGTTGTTAACGAAAAAAATGATAAAAAAATGGGTTTTTAGAAACAAGTAATCAATAAGTTTTGATTTTTAGACAATGCTAAAAGTTACATTCTATAAAAATCAATTAAATTGTTGAATAATTCATTATTATAAAATACAGGGTGGCCAAGAGATTGACGTCAAAAAGGAAAAAACAAGTCCCTCGTGTCATGGGCTATTCGAATCACCCCCATGTATATTATGCTATTTTTCACGGTTTTCAAGTTTTGAATTTTCTTATGAACTTTGGGAATTTTCGACTTGACCATCTTGAAAAAGATATTAAAAAAAAGTACAAGACTTCTCTGTGAAATTCTTTTTGTAATTTAATCTCCATGAATTGTTCTTTTATACATAAAATAATCAGATTCGTAACTTTGATAAAAATTATGGAAATGTTGGTTTCAAATGAAAAAGTTACGTGAATTGGATTATGATCTGAATTTTCGAATCGAAATAAAAAATGTAACAAGGCGAATTCACGGTTTCTTGGTATGCTTAAAAACTGCGCCCAACAGTCAGCTTTTAGAATCATTGATAAAAAATGGTACTTAACACTCTTCTTTTGCTAGAATTAGCCTTCAAAGTCATCGAGGTGGAAAAAATCAAAGAACTAGACATTTACTACAAAATTATTTTTTGCCATTTTAAGATTTTTCTGATCAAGGTATGTAGAAAATGCTGAAAATTAATGAAAACTAGCTGCAGATGTTGGTCAAGAAGAGTTCTAGATAATAAAAAAGGAATAGGTATGGAAATAAATCACACATAATAATGTAAATAGAAAGAAATTTATTTATAAAATTCACAGTAGGTTTTCAAAGTGGTCACTTCTAGCCTCAATACAAATTCTACAAGTTCTTAGAAAATTTTTTTTTAATCGCAAAAAACCTGCCCTGTTCTCTCTTAGGACACGTTCGGCTTCTCTCAACTTCAGTCGCAGCTCGTCTTCACTCGAACATTCTCGGGCGTAAACAATTTCTTTCGAATAACCCGAAACGAAAAAAACCATGGGATTAAGGTCAGGTGAACATGGGGGCCACTTGATTGGTCCGCTGCGTCCGATCCATCAGTTCAGGTATCGTTCATTCAAGTGATTACTAAGAAGGTGTAGAATGTGTATTGAGGCTAGAGGTGGCCACTTTGAAAACCTACTGTAAATTTTATAAATAAATTTCTTTTTATTTACATTATGATGTGTGATTTATTATTGCCATACCTATTCCTTTTTTTATCTAGAACTCTCCTTGACCAACATCTGAAGATAGTTTTCATCAATTTTCAGCATTTTCTATCATAACTTGATCAGAAAAATCTTAAAATGGCAAAAAATAATTCTGTAGTAAATGTCTAGTTCCTTGATTTTTTCCACCTCGATGACTTTGAAGGCTACTTCTAGCAAAAGTAGAGCTTTAAGTACCATTTTTCATCAATGATTCTGAAAGCTGACTGTTGAGCGCAGTTTTTAAGCATACTAAGAAACCGTGAATTCGCCTTTTTACATTTTTAATTTTGATTCGAAAATTCAGATCATAATCCAATTCACGTAACTTTTTCACTTGAGACCAACATTTCCATAATTTTTATCGAAGTTACGAATCTGGTCATTCTACGTATAAACGAACAATTCATGGAGATTGAGTTACAGAAAGAATTTCACAGAGAAGTCTTGTACTTTTTTTTAATATCTTTTTTAAGATGGTCAAGTCGAAAATTCTCAAAGTTCATAAAAAAATTCATAACTCGAAAACCGTGAAAAATAGCATTATATACATGGGGGTGATTCGAATAGCCCATGACACGAGGGACCTGTTTTTTCCTTTTTGACGTCAATCTCTTGGCCACCCTGTATATAACATAAAATGAATTTTCAACAAGAGAAATAGAATGCTAGGGAGTGGCATTGGATGAAATGAATTTTTCCTGTTTCTGCGGAAATTCCCTCAATGTAATCAAAACTGATTTTTCTTCAGAACGAGATCTTTCCATACCAGTTGAATTCTTCATCACCAGTCATTTTATTCTTTGAAAATCATATTTTACTCTCTGAAGGGCCAAATATAAAACCACAACTAGATAAAGAGCTCCGAAACCTTCCTTTTTCCAATAGTGTTCTCCTAGCGATTTAGGTATTCAAAATTTTGGTTGGATACAGAAAACAATCGTTCAAAATGTTTGGAGGTCCATCCTGCATATAATCTGATAAAGTCTGCATTTTGCAGTATATTTTTCATCTCTTAAAAATAAGAAGAACCAAAAAATATATTTGTTTTGACACTATTGTTTATACCCACAATATTTTCAAGAGATAAATCAAGAAAACTTGATTATGTAGGCTTTCAAAAAAAAAAGAATTTTTCCAATATCTTTTTTCAACAGCTCCTTTATCATTAACAAAAACACACCTGGGGTATCTGGAAAATCACAGAGTACACTAGGACTCCAAAATAATTCGCAAATTTTGTTTCTCATAATCTCATAATTTCAGTTGAGATAAAAAAAAATGAATCCCATCGAATTTCCTTCATCAAAGTAAATTCACCTATTCGAAAAAACAATTCGACAATTGAATATAATAAATAATGACTTTTTCAGTTGTTTAAAGATTATTCGACTTGATATGACTGAAAATGAATACTCTTAAATCATGAAGAATATCCCATCAGTACCTATATAATTATCCTATAACATCTTGAGTAAATTCTACTGCATAGGTAGGTACATAAATAACTTGGAAAGACTAATGATCCTTGAGGAACAAAACCAAAATGAAATTGAGAAATTAGCACCTTCAACTTTGAACAACTGAACATCTAGGTATTACAAAGGCGATTTATATGTCAAGTACGAGTATAGAACCTTATCCTTATACGATTATCTGTTCAATTCCTCAGAGTATTTCACAAGAATTGCAATATGCAAGATGTCATAGGTTGATTATTATTTATGAATAATCAATTATATCAATTTGACGAGTAATATGATAATGATTGTTGATGGAATGGCAGAACATTCATCAGGATCATTGTATAGGAATGTTAATTTCTAAATAGACATTTTTTCGAAGTAGTTTTCAGTCGAATTTCCACGGCAAAATTAGCCAACTAGAAATATTGTGAAACAATAAAATGTGAAAAAATTGAGTTGTCGAATCGACACTATTCAGAGAATGAAGAGTCCCTTATAATATTTCAATTTTTTTCACTCTTGAAATTGACATTCAATTCCAAACAGAAAAAAGGTCTCATGAGTCATCAATCTGCGATTCGTGGTTTTTGAGTAAAAATAAAAACTGTTCTAATGTCCTTCAAGAGGTTATAATGATTTCATTCAAATCGAGAACCATTGATATTTTCGAATTAGATTAAAATGATCAAATGAAATTCAGTACATGAGTAGAATTCACAAATGAGCATATTTTTCAACATAAACGAAATCTTCAACTTCCAGAGTGGCATGCGTTCCATATTTTTTATTTTTGAACTTCAACACGGTACATTCTTGAACCCTAGTTTATATCTTCAAACCGGCTACTCAAACACCCTCATTGGTCTTGCCGAAGGCCTGTGGGTTGAGAATTTCTTAATTTGGCTCCTCAGCTGACAGCTTATCAGACAAGTTGAAATGGAGCATATTTTGAATACATTTCAAGATTAAAACAGTTTTGTTTTATTCACAATCCCAATACAGTTTGATCATAAGGTAATTTATTTATTCTTCTCGCAAAAAAATCAAAAATTGAATCATATTTCAATAATTTATTTTATTTTCTATAGTATCTACATCATGCATCGGGGTTGTAGACGGAGGCATGTAGTCTGGAGCTTTCAAACAGCATCTGGGATCTCCAAAACCCCCAACTTCTGTTGGACAAAATGGGGGAGATTTATCCCTAATACAATACGAACCGGATGAACTGCAAATAAATTAGGTATTAGTCAATGACAGATTTTAGATCCCAATCACTCACGATAAAGGAGTATGTTGCCCCATATAAATCGGTATACCAATGCGGTGCCCAGGACGGGGCCCTGAGGGACACCTTCTCGAACATGGCTCCGCTTTTTTGGCCAAATGTGGAAAAATGCTCTCCGCCATGTAACAAACCGCCCAGACATGACTACACAATTGGTCATCAACTAAAAATAATACCATACTCCGTCATATGTGCAACTGCAGGTCAATTGAAAGTTAGTTAACTTACAGCCAACATTTTCGCAGAATGGTTGTACCTTTCCCCCGTTGACACAGAAGTCAACATGTCCCGATCTACCTCCTTCACCATAATGTCCTGCATTTGTATGTAAAACGTGTACTGCGCCAGCACTGCCACTATTTAGTTTTATACTATTGGTTATTAAAGGCCTGGCCGGGTCTAAACCAACAATTCTATGCATCCTGAACACAACGAATTTCGAAATTTGACCACAAATATGGGCACCTGAAAACAGCGTGAAAGAAAAAATGTACAAGTACCTAGTCCACCAAAAACTGGACAAACATATTTGGTCGTGCAGATTAGAATCATTGTTATCTGTTGCCTCAGAACTCAGAATTTGAAATGTTTACTTCCAAACTTTACAATAAAGACCCCTTCAATGTAATATTAGTTTTCAAGAATAGAATGAAATGGAGATTTTTCAGATTAGTGGTAATGAAAATTATTTGCTGTTAGCTCGAAGTTTTTGGCAAACAGGTCCCTGCCCAATTATTCGATGATTTTTTCAATGTGACAAACTGGATGAAAGATAAGCTATACTCTGTTCAGATCTAAGAAGGAGCAATAATAACATGTTTCGCACAATCGTTTATTGTTAACTGAACTTGAATTCCATTTTTTTCAATAATTTATAGAACGTTGTTCTTTTGAAATTTGGAAAACTGTCGTCATCATTCACGATTTCTAGAACTTTAGAAATCATTGGGATTTCATTCCGAAAAAAAACCGTGGACAATTCTTCTGATAAGGAATCGATTATTTTTAACGACTGGACTCTCTTCTTAGGTGGCGTCAATGTTTTATTCTCTTTATATTCTCTGAGAATTCTGAATACAGCTGAATCACTCACCCCTGAGGATTTTGAAACAATTTCTACTAAGTCTCTTTTCGATAAATCAGGATGTTCTTCCAATACTTTTCGAAAAATGTTCAAAATTATTTCTTTCTCTTAAGCAGAGAAATGCGACCTAACGGACCTTTTTTGTGGTGGTCCCCACATATCACCCTCAGATGCAGTATCCGTTTCCGAATTCGACATTTGTTCCATAAACACTATACACTTTGTCAAAAGATTTTCCAACACAATACACTTTTCACAACAAAATCTATAAACATTTTGAACAGCTAGACCTTCACAGTAGCTCTAGGTATTTTAACTGGTCTTGTCAATTGAAAACTTCGATATTTATGCAAATCAAGATGGCTTTAATCCATCAAGGGAAGAAACCCAAACCTGGTGTTTCACGGAATTACCTTGTCGGAATCTTGAGCAGCCGACAAAGAGTTCAGTACAAAATAATACTTATAAAATTATGGACCGAAACTATGAAACTAGCGGTGGGTTTCACAAAGCGTAATCACCGGTCGAAGGGAGCGTCGTTATGATGATTTAACCAATAGCAGATTTATGGTACGCAAACCAGACGATTTTGTTTGTTTACAAAGCTCCTTCTTATATTTGAACGGACTATAGGAGTAAATTTCCGAATTAAAATTTCGGTGTCTCACCCAAAGAATGTCCCACACATGTTACTTTGTCAGTGTCCAAACCATCTTTTCTAAGTTTACTCAGCAAATGACCTGTGCACATGGCCACTGCTTTGGTGTTATGGACAGCAGCTCTGTAGCATGGTGGTGGACTTAATACGCCCCAATCCACAAACCAAACGTTGTATGATCCATTTCTGATGTAAGCTTGAAAAAAACAGAAAATGTAGAATATGATCTTTAGTGGGGTAGCGTTTTTTTATTGTAAATCTCAATATGTATTGTTTTTATAGGTATACTCACCGTCTCTTAGTACCACCATTGGAAGGGTACCATCTCCACCAGCATACCCGTGTGCCAGGAGTATATTCTCTTTATTTGGATCCCAATCACTCTGTCTCAGCCAGTCATGTTGGTTATAATCGAAAATTTCTCTCTTACCCCCAGCAGTATAAAGAATAAATCGAATATCTTGATCTGGACATTGATTTGGATCATTAGCTGGACGAAAACTGCAATCTTTGAGGGTGAGGTTCGATATCGAAGTATTGTGCAAGTATAAGGCTTCCTTTATAGGTTGATTGGGTAAAGTGTATTGGCAATTTGTAAGAGGGATAGTGAGGAATGAACCACCTGAAAATTATGATAAAATACATCTTTTTTCTTGAGGCAACCAAAAATGCATGATTAGATTGGTTTCGAAAAAAAATTGAGTAGTGTCACCATTATCGCTTTTGCGAAACCGTTTTTGAGCGCTCCTTCTTTATTTACGTGGACATTTCATCACGATGTCTATGAAATACACTGCGTAAAAAATTAACGCACATTCTGAAAATATCAATTTTAATGAAAGTTAACTCTACATTGACTTTATAACGTATTTTTTATGTTTTCTCGGGAAGGTTTTGAACGAAACAAGACACATTAAATGGAAGAAAAATTCAGGATTTCACCGAATCTTATGTGAAAGAAGAGAAATGAACAATTTTCAAAATACTGAAATGCTGATAAGTGATTTAATACTTGGTATTTCCACCCCTTGCGTTAATTACAGCTCGGCAACGACGGTTCATACTCAAAATGAGTGATCTTAAAATGTTCTGATCTAATCCTTCCCAGATTTCTCCGAGTTGGATTCCTAAGTCATTAAGAGTAGCTGGATGATTTTCTGAACTTCTCAGCCTTCTATTGAGGTTGTTCCAAACCTGCTCAATCGGATTGAGATCTGGACTTCTTGCTGGCCATTCCATTCGAGAGAATTCAACCTCTTCAAGGTACTCCTGAACGATGCGCGCACGATGGGGTCTGGCATTATAGTCCTTAAAAATGAAATTTTCACCAATGTATGGGGCAAATGGCACTACATGCTCTTCAAGAATGTTCCTTATATACTTATCAGCATTCATAGCTCCATTATCAACGACCACTAGGTCTGTGCGACCAGTCAAAGATATTCCACCCCATACAATAATCGATCTTCCCCCGAAACCAGTAGTATTCAGGAAATTGCACTGAGCATATCTTTCATGTGGACATCTGTATACAAGGGAACGTCGATCACAATATTCACAATGGTAGAGGCAGAATCTAGACTCATCTGTGAAGAGAACTCTTTCCCAATCGGCCTCTTCCCAATGGATATGCTCTCTCGCAAAATCCAAACGTGCCCTTCGATGGCGGGTGGGCTGGGGTAAGAGCTGGGCCTCCTGCCGCGACACGAGGCCTTAAATCATATTCTCTGAGGCGATTTCTTTTTGTCTGAGTGCTAATTTGCACCTCATGAGTTTGCTCAAGCTGATTTTGAAGGAGGCGAGTGGTTGCAAACCGTTGTCTCAACGAATAAACTCTCAAGTACCTAACGTTCTTGAATGGCAGTTGTTACCCGTGGTCTACCCTGTCCTGGTCTTCGGACATTCATACCTGTCTCCCTGAATCGCTGCAACATTCTGGACACACTTGTATGGGAAACTCCAAACCTTTCTGCAATTCTTGTGTATGTCCACGCTTCTTCTCGCAAAACTACCGCTTGGGCACAATCCTCTTGGGTCAAATAGCGTGTTTCGCGTTGCATAGCGATCGAGTGTAGAAAATCAAACGAAAGAAAAACTATTGATCACTAGAATTGATCGAGAACAACTGATTTTAGAATGGAGCCAATACATTCAAAATCTGATAATATCATCTTTTTTTATTCCTGCTGGGAGAAAACATCTGTATTGAAGAAAAACGTTGAAAGTGGATAACATAGGTAATATGCATGCATAATTCTGATAAAAATAATTATCATTGAGAACACCTTCAGTTGTAGAATAAATTTAAGATTTCCATAATGTGCGTTAATTTTTTTGCGCAGTGTAGATAAAATCGTCCTCAACGTGTCACATTCAAAGATCGGGAATTTGTTATTATCCGAAAGCCAAGAAGCATTGGGCGAATTTAGAATCTGAATGGAGCTGGCTATAGGAAATTGAAGAAGCGTGCAAATAGGGGATATTGCTTTTATAATTTTCTTTCAATTCTCTACTTCACAAATGCACTGTACCTATATGTATGGATACCGGAAAAGGTTAATATCGATTGACTTACCCAAAAAAATTAAAAATGGTATATACCTAGTATTCATATTCATGACGAAGAACCACACACTTATCATTATGTAGGACAATATCAAAATTCTTCACAACTATTCAGAATGAAGATGACTAGAAAGCAAGAGAAATCAATAACGAATTAAACTGAAGACTAGAGGAATTGCCTGAACTTTTTCTATGTTCATGAAAGTCCTTTTATCTCTACTATTTTACAACGTGCAGCGGGTTATTGGCCAATACTGATATTTTCTTCTGGTTCAATCGGTAATGCCGAGGCTGCTTCACTATTTACTGTTAACGGAAGAAAGTGATCGGCATAATAAAGAGGAGCGTACCGATATTTACATAGTTGTTTCCAATTTCTTATTGAGAGCGAAATACATGTTACGGAAATTGAATCCCCATACCAAAATTCGGTCACGATCGCTTTTGGGTTTGCGTGGTGCATTCAATATGTGGGTTTTCACCAAAGTAGAGTAAATACGTGATGTCATCGGTGTACCCGTTAATAATGAAGATACAGGGTGGGGCAGAAAAACCTATCCGATTTCAAAACGTTATAAAATTAAAACCACTCAGCTTGTCAAAAAAATTTTTTTATTAACATATCGCAAATTTTATGCCATTTTTAAATTTAAGTTTTGAAAAGCACATCACTCAAATGTCGTCCTTGGGAGCGGATACACTTATTTAGGCGCTCGCGGTAGCTTTCCATGACTTTCACCGTCATTTCCACAGGAATTTCTTCAATTGCCCGAGCAATTTCCCTTCGTAAAGCAAGAAGGGTCCTTGGTCGATGCTGGTAAACCTTCGATTTGAGGTAACCCCAAATTCTGCCTGTTTACGGCGCCACAAAGGTGAAAATGGGCTTCGTCCGTGAAGAGCACAACATCGTCGTTTGGCAGTTCTCGGAGATCGCGACACAGGTTCGTACGGGTTTCAAAATCCCTTTCACTTAATTTCTGTGCAACAACCATTTTGTAGGGATGCATTTTGAGGTCCCGGTGCAAAATTCGCCGAATACTGCGGTTGGAAATCCCCAAAGCGAGCGAATGTTTTCGCGCCGAACGACGCGTGGAACGTTCAATCGCGGCTCTCACATTGGCCACGTTTTCAGGTCCTGTTGCTGTCCTGGGACGTCCAGGCGACTTCTTTTTCAATGCTGAACTCGTCTGTCTAAAATTTGACACCCACACTTTAATCGTAGCGTGATGTGGAACAGGATCATGACGCCCGAGTCCGAAATGAATTCGAAAAGCACGTTGTGTAGCAATTATCGAACCGCCGCATTCGATAAACCGCTCGATAACAAAAGCACGATGTTCACCAGACCAAGGCATGTTGACTACTGACAAATGGCATAAAACCAGCTTTCTAACGGTTTTTACCCCACTACTCTACCTGCTCTCTCTTCTGAGAAAAAGGGATTTTAAATCGGATAGGTTCTTCTGCCCCACCCTGTATATTGTGATGTGACAAATCTTTCATTTGAGGATACTTCTTATTTAACAGTTAGGTCACGATTAGGGAGGTCTGCAGTAGCCTAACAAGCCTTACACTCTTTTTCGATAACTTTCGAAAAAACTTTCATATGTTAGATCCAGGATCCAGGCCCGCTGCTAGCTGTTTGGGCGCTCGCGTGCAATATCTACCTGTTATGCCGCCCTATAAATACTTACCCTGAGTTTGATCAAAAAGGCTATTGATGTTTCCTCATCATAGAAAAAGTGGAGAAAAACTTTTATGGAAATAAAACATTGATTTAGGAACTCTGTAAAATTACAGATACAAATGTATCAAAGTTCTCCAAAATTTCATGATCAATTGAAACTATAGCTGAATCACGTTTAATCTCTGCTAGAGCATTGTCCATCTTGAATAATTTTTGATGGACAACAGTCATTGGTGAGTTAACTTGACATCATCATTTTAATGCATTTTAAGATTCGATTTCTCATAAGGAAGCATTTCAGCGCTCGTGCATCCATCTTGTCATTATATCCACCTTATAGCTTATACAGGGTGTTTGGTAATTCGACGTGAACCTTGAAAAGGAATTTACTAGACGTCATTTACAGTGAATTGCGTCGAGTAAAGCATGGTCCGAAAATCTATGGTTACGAAGATATCGCTATTTTTCAACTTTTTTGAAATTTTCTGTTTCGTTATCGAAAATAATTAATTTTGTGAAAACTACTCGACTCTAAATATTCAATGAATATTTTTTTCAAAGCTGAGGAGATGATCCTCGTTTCTTGCGAAAAATTATTGTCTAAAAATTCAGATAACCCGAGATATGCAGGGTCATAAATGGCTGCACCTGTTTTTCTGATGAAATCTTGATAAAACAATTGAGAATTACTTGAAAAAAGTATTATGAACTTGGTGTACAAAGAAAAACTTCCCTATTTCATCACCTTTCCAAAAAGGTACATATGTCAATAAGTCCTTTAAGCCATCTAAAAATAAGGCCGGAAAACCAAACAGACAACAGACTTTTTCGAGTCATTCAGATATCCTATTATTTCACTCGGCGTTATTCGTAAGCCGTAAGCGGGCCATGGTCCGATATCTAAATGACTCGAAAGGTCTGTTGTCTGCTTGGTTTTCCGGCCATATTTTTTGATTGCATGAAGGAATTATTGACGTATGTACCTTTTTGGAAAGGTGATGAAATAGGGAAGTTTTTCCTTACATTTGTACACCAAGTTCATTATACTTTTTTCGAGTAATTCAAAATTGTTTTATCAAGATTTCATCAGAAAAACAGGTGCAGCCATTTATGACCCTGTATATCTCGGGTTATCTGAATTTTTAGAGAATAATTTTTCGCAAGAAATGAGGACCATCTCCTCAGCTTTGAAAAAAATATTCATTGAATATTTAGAGTCGAGTAGTTTTCACAAAATTAATTATTTTCGATAACGAAACAGAAAATTTCAAAAAAGTTGAAAAATAGCGATATCTTCGTAACCATAGATTTTCGGACCATGCTTTACTCGACGCAATTCACTGCAAATGACGTCTAGTATATCCCTTTCCAAGGTTCACTTCGAATTACCAAACACCCTGTAGGTAGATTCTTATTCAAGACTCCTAGGAAACAGAATTGACATATGATCCCGGATCTGTTGTTGAAGACATTTTGTGACTTTTTCCGATAATCAGCTTGAATTTTATTTGATTGGTCATGGTCACGCAATCATGACATGTAGCTTGAGTAAGTACATCATTTTCCTTCTCTATTGAACTATCTTTTTTGGGAAGATCATCGCACAGTTACTTTGAGGAAGCGTTTAAAGGCCTATGATGATGTGAACTTTTTTGTCAATAAGTTTTTCTATCGACAGTTCACAGCCCTACTATCAAAAAGGAAAGAAAACAAATTTTTCTTGCACGAGCCATTCATTTTCCTCGTTCTCATAATTTCATCATATTTAGTTATATGTTATATCACAGCTGAGAAATTTTCAAATGTTCATTTATTGAATAAAGATCTATCAAATAATTTCACAGTTTTTATTCAATAACAGACGATTCAAACATGAATTATTGAATTCATTAAAATTAATTCGACCCTAGTAATCTTGCAGTGTTGCCAAGTTGACGCAATTTCACGGCTTGTTATAAAGAATGCTTTCAATATAAATGTACCTTATTCTAAACAAAAAAAAGAAGATAAAACTAACTTCCGAACTCGGATCGGATTTGCAGCTTATGTTTGTAATGTAAAGTTCAATCTCACAGTACAATTCTATAAACGAAGAAGAAAACATCTGTGGATAAACGCATTTCTGTGATCATCGGGTTAGAAACGCAACATGTGCTAAACAGCTAAACCAAAATAAGGTTATCTTCGAAAAGCTGAAGCGAGGTGGGTGTTATGTGTTTGACGAAGCTTTTCGTTGAATAGATTTTATCTCAGTGTTTTCAGTATTTTGTTTATTGTTCCGTGTTCGACATCTGCAATAATGGTAAGTTTTGTGCATTACATTTTATTCCTCAACATACATTTGGCACCCCTATTGTATATGTAACATGCTTTTATTCAATCATGGTTTAATGTTCGTTTTTTTAGTCCAAGCTGTACGTGTTGTACGAACACTCTGCGGGATATGCAGTATTCAAAGTTAAAGAATTTGAAGAAATCGGAGCATTTTTGCCCCAGCTGGAGGCTGCTGCACATGATATCAGCAAATTCAATAGCATTGTTCATCTTGAAAGTTTTTCTCCATTCAAAACGGCTGTTGCTGCTTTAGAAAATATGAATGCTATCACAGAAGGAATTGTTCCCGAGGATTTGAAGCATTTCTTAGACATAACTCTTCCACCCAAAAGGAAGAAGGTTAAATTAGGAGTGAGTGACCCAAAACTTGGCGCAGCAATAAGTGAAGTACTCAGTATAGAATGTGATCATGTAGGAGCTATACCTGATATAATCAGAGGTAATTTTCATAATATTTCATGTTCATCTATTGTAATTTGATTAGTTTCTTGAATTTATTGTTTTTATTTTTAGGAATTCGTTTCCACTTTCATCATTTTGTAAAGGAATTCACTCCTAAAAGCTCCTCAGTGGCTCAACTAGGTCTGGGACATGCTTACTCCAGAGGAAAAGTAAAGTTCAATGTCCATAGGGTAGACAACATGATCATCCAGTCAATTGCCATATTGGATAATATGGACAAAAATATCAACACAATCACAATGCGACTTAGGTGAGGATTATTTTCTTATTTTGATAAATATATGATACTATCATAGTGTAATGAGAAATTCCTAATGTATACTTTTCTTACAGAGAGTGGTTTTCCTATCACTTCCCAGAACTCATCAAAATTGTTCCTGAAAATTTCATGTTTGCACGATTGGTAAAATTCATAAAGAACCGTAAAGAATTAACGGATGAATCATTAGAAGAACTCGAAAAAATTTCCATGGATTCTGGTAAAGCTCAAGCTATCTTGGATGCTTCAAGATCAAGTATGGGTATGGACATCAGTCCACTAGATTTGATTGAGATAGAAATGCTGGCTGACAGAGTTATTTCGGCTAGTGAGTTCAGGCAACAACTATCCGAATACTTGAGATCTAGGATGGCTGGTGTGGCGCCTAATCTGGCAGCACTGATCGGTGATCAAGTAGGAGCCCGACTTATAGCTCATGCTGGATCACTTACGAAGTTGGCCAAATGTCCGGCTTCCACAGTTCAAATATTGGGTGCTGAAAAGGCTTTATTCAGAGCACTGAAGACAAAATGTAAGTCTTGTTAAATTTTAAGATAATTTGCTCCAAATGTTTTTTATAACTTAATTTGGATTGAAATTAACATGTATGTACTTTTTACAGCTAATACTCCTAAATATGGTCTGCTGTTCCATTCCTCGTTCATTGGTCGTGCTGGTACTAAAAACAAGGGGCGTATCTCCCGATACTTAGCAAACAAATGTGCTATTGCTTCTAGAATAGATTGCTTCTCTGATGAACCCTCAAATGTTTATGGAGAGAAATTGAAACAGCAGGTTGAAGACAGACTCAAATTCTATGAAACTGGTGATATACCTAAGAAGAATATTGAGGTTATGTTGGAAGCTATGGATGAGCAAATAGCTTTGAGTAAATCAATGAAAGAAGAAAGTCAACATAACGGAACTGCTAACAATTCTGAAATTCTTAATGGAGATGCCAACAATACTGTTGATGGTTCTAAGAAGAAGAAAAAGAAGAAGAAGAAGAGCATGGGTGAAGTTGCCGATGTCAGTCAAAATGGAGAAACTGCTGATGACACTATCCCGGAAGAAACTCCCAAAAAGAAAAAGAAGAGGAGTCATGAGGAAACTGTAGAGGAAAACAGCATCATAGAAGCTGAAACTACAGTTGAAGAACCTTCAGCCAAAAAGAAGAAGAAGTGTGATGAGGAAAAAAGCATTGTAGAAGCTGAAACAACTATTGATGAAGAACCTCCCAAAAAAAAGAAGAAGAAGAGCAAGAAATCTGAATCTGATTTGTAAGAGTTATACTAAAACCATATAAATTTCAGTAACTTTAATTAATGTAATTTCTTTTTTCCTTTCACCTAAATGTAACCGAATTGGATTAGTATCGCACTGGGTGTAGCTTCATTGATGTAATTATCTCTGTGATAAATGATTATCGTCAAGTTAATCATCAAAACTGGATACAAAATCATTGAAAATATAAAATATTGACTTATGTTGAATTATAAGAGTCATTTTTTACTTTGTAAATAAAGAATTCAAAAGCCACATAATTATGTAATTTTCATTTATTCATATACCATAAAGAACAACACTGTTCATAGGAATGAAGCTTAATAATTCCACATTCATATACAATGGTACCATAAGTAAATAAGGAGTTTTGCTTGTGCTATATAAGTTGTACCTATCTCAAAAATAAATTGAGTTGAAGATATACTTTGTTTGAATAGTTTTTCCATATAATCAGAAAATCAACCTATTGCAACCAGAGTTTAGGGCATTATATAGGTTCCATTGTAGGAAATAAATGCCTATTTTTCATATAATAGTGCGTGGATGGCAGCTTGCCTTTAATCAAGGCACAGCCTTCTATGGAGATTCTGTATACAGATCGGCTTGAGATCAAGGTAAGTAAAGGGACAACTCACTTGGCCGCCATCTTGTAATGGAGTTCATTCCCGAGCGCCATCTATTGCCTTGTAGGTAGATTATCTAATTACCGCATGAACTCCTTGAATGTTGGCGATAGCAATGAAACACGAATTGAGTTTGCTATATAATTATTCTTCTTCAGAGGGGGTTAACTTTATACAAGGAGAAAAATCATTTATATACTCGAAATAAAGTAGGCGACGCAATCAAATTATTAAGTGAGAAACAATATAGCGATGTCTATACAGATCTACCAGTACCTACCCAATTTTTACGTATGGCCTTCTCTTCAATACACTTCACTTCTTCTTAGGGCCGATTGCACCGTAGACAATCTACAGTGCAATAGGCCCTTATTGTCTACGGTGCAATCGGCCCTTAGGCAATCATTCAGTTGACTGAAACAGTTTATTGAGGACTGCAAATGCAAACATCGCTCACTAAAAAAATACAATTCAATTTTTCGCTATCCGCTATCATGATGAAACAATTAGAAAAATTCCCTTATATGGAAGTATATGTAGAAAAACTCCAGTATTTGCGCCGATTTGGAAAAAAAAATTACATATTATTGTCATACCGTGAATTTATCGAACAAATTATAGATTATTAGCCAGCGGCCGCAGTGTCAATCATCTAAATGGAAATATGAGATATTTTTATAGATCAAGGAAATGACCCACATTCATCGTTGGCGAAAGTGAATTAAGCCCAAAAATATCCCCCATTTTTCAGAAGCTACATAGAATAACTTTTCTGATAGAAAGTAGATAGGAAGAAATAATGCAATAATTGCATGAAATTTGTTTCACATAACACAGCTAAGATCACTGAATAATGTTGAAAAAATGTTATATTTGCACGTATTTTATTACATTTTTCTCAATCGTTAGCAGCGGAACGCAATATTTGATTCAAGAAAAACAAATAATCAATAAAACCAAGACAATATTGCCTAATTTTTTTACTAATATCTTGAAAGAATATGAGGTAGACAAATCTGGTATAAAAGTTTTAAATTTCAATGCAAAAAATGACGATGCTTTTGAATCATTAATATCAGTTATCAAAACGGCAACAACAAATGGAATTTATATTTTCAACAGTTTTATCGGAGAAACTGTAAGTATCAGTTGTTGTAACTATATTATCCGCCTATGATGAAAACATTCTTTATGGAGAAATGTTACTTACCTTACTATAAAAAATCCAAAAAAAAAGATAATCGCTAAGAATAACGCCGTTAGATCACACTATCATAATGTAGATGGGGATTGAAAAGGGACAGAAAATACCCTGCGCAAAAATTCCTCGGGAAAGCATTAAATTCCGTCAGCCTATATCCCGATCAAAATGTATTAGATTTTTTATATTATTGATGATAACCATAAGTTACTCTTCTAGATTGATCAAAATTCCCCATTACATATCATCACTTTGAATAAATATGATATATCTACTATTTATGATCCACTTCAACAGAGGAAAATAATCAGTTCCCGCTCCACAATAATTTTATTTTTTACCGATCAACCTGATGAAATATTCCTAATGGAAACTCTTGAGCATCTATGGAAACAAGAATATTATGATGTCTTTGCAACAACCTTCTCAAAATCTGATGACTATCTTTTAACCTTCAACGGCTACAAAAACTCTTACGAAAAAATCAAAAGTACCGACTATTCGAAGAGAAAACTAATAGAAAAAACCAGAGACCTGAACGGTCATCCAATTAACGTATTATTCACGTTCAACGACCATACAAAAATCAGGAAAGTGAAAGAATATGAAGATAAAACAGAAAAGTACGAAGGCAAAGACTATGACATGTTAAAAACTATATTTGAACACCTAAACGCTGATTTAAGAGTGATAGACATAGATGACACTATTCCCGACCCAGTAGACAACCCTTGGTTCTCAAATTTGGAGATTGATAATAAATCTGAGATACAAAGGAATATATTGAAAAAGTGGAAAATAACCATGTTAGCCAAATCTCAGAGAGTTCTGGACAACGATGGTATTGTCGAGGTGACTTATCCTCATACTGATAACGCCGTGACACTTCTTCTACCAAAACGTAGGAAAATTACCAAACCCGAAGAATTTTATAAATACGTTACACAGCCAATATGGTACATTCATCTAGCGGTTTTAATGGGTATGTATTATAAACTTATGGGCTCCGTAGCCAAATGAATAACCAGGACGTTAATACTTTCGTCATGTCCAAACACCTTACTACAAAATATCAATAAAAACACACACACGCTGTTCTTGACAAGTCATCTTGTGAATTTACTTGATGATCAGTGGATTCAGCTTAATGGTAATCCACCACATTTCGATCGAAATAGATTCAATGGCCACTAAGCTCGCCTGATTTAAACCTGATACATTTTAGTGTTTGGTTGTGTATATGTGGTTCCTACACTTGAAAAATTACCGAAGGCGCAGAACAATACAGACTGAATGATCAGAATTGTTTCAAATAGAGAGTTTCTCATACCGGGCTTGTATTGCTCAAAATGGCTTTTTTCTTTGAAATTACTAGAGACTACTCTTTGACATTAATAATTGCGCTGTTATTAGATTTGAATTTTTGTTATTGAACTGTTCTTAAATTTTTTCTAAAACATTTAATTTCTCTCCCGAGTCATTATATTAATAACCAATAACATTATTGTTTAAAGAGACAATGGTAATAATAAGACTCATTTATCAGATATTGAGACATACTTGGCATTGAATGCTACAGTGCTATATAAATTACATTCTTTTTAATCACCCCATATAGTTTTCCATGAAAATGAAGGGATTTCCGTTCCTGCTTTATAAGATTGGGAATCACTGTTTTAGTTTAAGAGGTCATATTTAACTTGAGACAAGAGCTGCCAAACAAACTTTACAGATTAATTTTTTTTTTTGCAGTTTTATCTATTTTCGTCACAATACACCGAAAATATTATGGTATCATTCATATCTTTCACACAGCTAAGCAACTTTTCCGAATTATGTTCACTTGCTCCAGCTATGCTTTCATGGGGAAGAATTTGGAGGAACTCCTCTTATTAGCTTGGATAATATGGTGTTTTCTAGCTTCCATAATAGCCCAAGCAAAAATAACTAGCATGCTTTCGACCGATTTGTATGAGAATGAACTGGACTCTCTTGAAGACATATATAGAAGAGAAGAACTTGGGGGAAATCTCGACTTTATTATTTTTGGATTGAATTCATATATAGACGAGCTTGCAGAAAAATATGAGGGATCGAAGTATATGAAGATAATTCAAGGTACCATTCTTATCAGTTGTTGAAATAGCCTTCATAAATGATTTTGAGAAAACAAAGTAAATAAAATACGCTATGTTGCACTCATCTCATACATAAACTCCATATAATGAACACATTATTGGAAAAGAAATAAATAGCATCAGTATTCCAAGTAAAAATAGGATTTTCCAAACGACCTGAAGAGCAATAATCGAGATATTCTGTAGCATTTTTGTTTGGAATTAATTCAGACAAATATGCTCCAACACCTTTTTTTACTCCATAAAATCCAAGGTGAAGATAAACATGAAATTTTTTATTAGATATGGTGAAAGTGCCAATGGATGAAAATTTAGGAGAGATAATGTTGTTGGAAATGCCGAAGGCCACAACGTTTAAAATGGCCATTGTACTTGAACATGATATAGCCAAGTTCTACGCTAGGCACACAAAAAATAGGCAGGATGGTAGGTGATATCTCAATATAAATATTCAATGATCAATTTCGATTTTCAGGTTGGGGAAGACCCTACTTACACATGATGAAACACAATCTTATGCCTTGCTTTCAAGTTTATCATGTAACTGCTGGATCACCACTATTACCAATAATTGACACAAAAATTCGACAATTAACTGAGGGTGGTTTTATAGATTATTTCAAGAAAAAATATTTACTGAGAGGTCTTATAGATGGGTATCTTTACCCTGATGAAGATACTGATATAGACGAGTATCAACCAGAGCCTCTCAACATGGATCTGGCAAAATATGCATTTTTTATGCTTTTTATAGGCTTAATTATATCTACGATGAGTTTCATATTAGAAATTTCAGTTTTTAATGTACAGAAGTTATTCAAGTGTTTCAAGGTGAATTTTCTTAAATAATATGAATAGTGACTACGATGGATATTTACCACCAAATTATTATCACATTTAATATGTTCAATAGATGTCATATGTGCTTGAATAAAATAATGTGGATTACTGGAGCTAAGAAATCTTATTATATTTCATTCTTTTATTTACACTCATGCCTATTTCACCTATTTATTTATTTCAATTGCTCTTATTATTCAATTTTTTCAACCAATTTGAAATTATTGTGTTGTTCTCTGGGTATTACGTTAAAATATTTCTTATAAAAATCAGAACTTTTCCTAAATCCATGGCAGCGTTGAACCCAAGTATGATCCCAATTCAAGTTTACTTTTTCACATGTAACCATTACTTTACCAGGTGTGATAGCAAATAAAGTACCATTTCTACCGAAGCCAACCTAAATAATAACAGTTAGTAAATAGTATGATAATTAGTCCGAACCCACATTCAAACCAGGATGAAATCTTAGATTTCTCTGAAGTACCAATATTGTTCCAGCTTCTACCTCATGTCCATCTTGTCTTTTCCATCCCCTATGTTTAGGACGTACCTTTGGGCTTGAATTCCTTGTACTACCTCCAGTTTTCTTTGAAGCATTTCTTATTGCTGCTATAAATTTTGGTGTGAATTACCGTAATCAGAAACATAAATAAAGGTACCTTGAAGTGTCGTCACAGGTGTAGGGAAAAGCCTCGAAACTTGAGTAAAAATATTCATGTTTTGAGATTTTTGGAAGAAAAATCAGGAATTTTCAATAAACTGAAATCAGATATTACTTTTTTTGGTTATATTTGATCCTCTATGGAATAACCTCAAAATCCTTGTCATAACCTCAAATTGTAACCACCACGACAAACTGTTTTCGTTTTTTCAGTTTTCGAAAACATATCTGATATCAAACAAGCAATTTCCACATTTTTGTTTCTATCCAGTGTGAAAAATGGGAAAAAACAAAAGGGCTAAAGTGGAAGAACCCGTTGAAAGTGACCAAAGTGGCAGTGAAGACAGTGATGAACCCATGGAAGCTGGAGATGAAGCAGTTACTGCTACATTTGAAGGAAGAAATCTGGAGGATTTTGATTTTCAAGGAATAAAACAACTCTTACTACAGTCTTTTCTGAAGGCTCCTGTTGATCTATCCCAATTAACAGATATATTAATCGGTCAACAAAGTATTGGATCTGTACTTAAGCAAGCTCCTGAGGATGAAGACGAGGAAGATGAAAATGACGATTATATTAATGATGTGTATGGTGTATCAACTGTACTGAGTTTATCTGCTCGTAGAGTGAGTAGCAGATAAAAATTTAGCTGAATTTTTTGTAATTAATTGCTTGTAGGAAACTCCTTGTGTTGTCCAACTTATTAACTACTTGGAAAATCAAGCCAAGAACTATGCCGACAAAGAAACATTGAATATGTTCAAGAGTGTCTTGAGTAAAAATGAGAAGTTAGGGTTCTTAATCAATGAGAGATTCATCAATATTCCAGCGACTATAGCTGCACCAATGCTCTCTTCCTTGCAAGATGAGATTAACAAAAAAAAGAAAAAAAATCCTGAGTATGAATTCCAGAAATTCATAATGGTGTGCAAAACATACAAATACAAAAAAGAAGAGGGTTAGTTCTTAAATAAATTATTGCAACATTATGCAATCAACTTAAATGATACTATTTGGTACTTTCAATTTTTAGGTGAATCCTCTTTTAGCAATGAGGAAGAGATGATATTTTCAACCAATGCTGATTGTAGTTTTGAATTTGATGTATCTAAAGATCGTGATGTTGCTGTAGGAGGTAAATGGAAAAGTAACGAAGCTGAAATTTTACCGCTTAGGAAAATTTTACTGATTTCTGCAAATAAATTGGAGGACATTTTAGCACAGATTAATACATTTGTACAAACATATCATGCTGTTTTATTTTCCTTTTGATCTTATCAACAAAACTTGGCTACCAAAGTGGTAGTGCTACTCATGACATTGAGGCAGCTCAATTCATTTCACATGGTAGAGACGATAAATTAGAGGAGTTTTTAGTAAACGTTGGGTGCATCAGTTTATTTTAACGAGTCTTACCTCCTGTTGAAACCAAAGATTTGCCAATGAAAACACATCTTTAATTTGAATAGTTTATTTGATAATTTTCATTTTACACATGGGTGGCAGTTGCCACTAGTATTCTATTTCTAATCAAAAATGAAACAGTTACCTACTTATATTGTGATTTTGAATTCTGTACATATATCTTTCATTTTATTATGTCCCAAGAGTTGAGCATAGTTGTGAAGTAGGAAATACTCATTATTTTTTCGAAATCTGTTTTCTTTTGATGATTTTCTCACCTGTGCCACAAAAACTACCTGATACAGAAACTTCTTTATCAATTATTATAGAATGATGAAAAAAACAATATCAAAATCAACACTTATAGAACATAATCTAGTTCATATCTAATGTACTGGTTTTTGGGATCATTCATTATTCTTGGATAACCCGCAACCAAGGAATCTTGACCACCAATATAGAGCGAATTGTATATTTTCCAATAGACATCTCTGACTTTCCTTGCAGGATGGAACAAACCCTGAAATAAACGTACATATTTTGAAATGGAAGGCAAACACACAGAAATATCTTCACTATTATAATGGAGCTACTTTTCCCTAATGAGGGGTAAGACAGGTTTCGATTAGAAATAAGAAAATCAAAGCAATCGTTAATGAAATATTCTTACCTGCAATGTGTACTGAAGAATTTTAATCGGCCCCAAAGCGACCCGCATTCCTTCTATAGCATCCATGAAAGCTTGCACAAGATGTGGAGAAGTTTCGAAAATATTTGGCCAAACATAATTCAGCAAATGAATTAGAGCATCCTCGCAACCGAAACCATAAACACCTAACGCCATATGTTTAATGGCAGCGCAAGCTGTCTGCCTGTGTACTAAATCCCTGTCCATCAGTGCATCTTCAAGAAGGGGGGCAACCGCATAAATATAATCTTTACCCATTTCCCCTATATATTCAAACAGGAAAGAAAGCGACTTTAGGACACCATTCTGGACATTCAATTCCGGTACTCTGTATTCATTCATCAATGCTGGCAATACAGTGAAAGGTGAACATGTTTCGGCGACTATAGCAATAGCGACTGTTGTACAAACTCTGTTCTGTCTTTCTTGAACCTTCAAGTTATTCAAGAGAGTCGCTAAAACATCATGAGGACCTATAGCTTTAGCTATATATCCAAATGTATTTACAGTAGCTCGCCGAATTGCCTTTTTGTGAGCTTTCAACAATTCCAACAGTTCGAAACAGATTCTCATCCATTCTCTAGCAGAAACGTATTCAGGTCCTCTATCGGCAATTCTTCCCACTAAATCGATGCAATTCTCTTGTACTTTCTCATGTCGATTTTTCAGAATTGGTGTGAGACGAGGCAGCAAATCTTTGATGGGAGGAGTCATTTTTGTCATACCAATTACATTGACGATAGCTTTCAATGCACCCAATATCGAACCCAACACTTCAGGGTATTCCTCACCCAAACATTCGTAAAGTACAACACCTAAATGCCCCATCAGTTTCTCCTCCTGACATGTTTTCATCACAACAGCAATACGGGATATAAGATCAGCGGCCTGCTGACGTACTTTCGCGGATTTGTTATTCAATCTCCAAAGAATTGTACCGCATATTTGGGGCAAGTAAGGCTTCACTCTTTTTCCTAGTTGATTGACGATTGTTCCAAAGCCGTTTAACATAACAACATCCTCTGTTGTCTGTTCTTGGAATGCATAGAGAATACCATCGATAAGTTGTTCTTCTAGCCTTGAATCTATGTCTGCCGCACCAAGATTTCCCATTATCTTCTCGATACTTTCCATTACCATCTTTCTGTACTGTTCGTTTTCGTCTTTCAAATCATCCACAATACGGTTAATTATTTCTGAAGCTCCCACCTTATTTGCTATTTCAACAGTGGTATCCACCAATTGCCGGTAGTTCCTTCTATCCAAAGCCATCCTGTGGTTCCAGAAATGTTTGAAGAATTGGGGAAGGATCTCGTCTTTGATATACTGAGATTCAACACCATCCGTTGAACAACATTGCTTCACCACTTTCAATACGATCTTTTTCATTTCTTCGTCTGGAGACTGGAACTCACGAATCAGGATCAACATCACTTCTCTGGTATAGTAATTAGCGTATTCGGCGTCCATGAGGGGAATTAAGTAACCAATAGCTTTTAGGAAAGCGGCTAGACCTTTTCCTCTGTGCGTTCTAATACCTCTCCACAACGGTTTTAGTACCGAGTCGAAACTTTCAATACCTGTCAACATAAAAGACGTATTGAAAAATATGATCATCAATTCAGATCCGTAGGTACTGCAAAATTTTTTTTTACATTGATTACTTACCGTAAGGAGTAGCAGCTTCAGCTAATGCAGCAATACCCAACGCAGTTATAGTTCTCACTTTTTGCTGCTCATCAACCAAACCATGTTCTATAATTTCTACCAACGATTTTAAATGTGGCAAAATAGCACAACCCATCAAAATAGCGATTTGTTGGACGATTTTGATACCGGTATGTCTGGCTTGCCATGATTTTTTAGACCTGCACACGGCTTTCAAGAAAGGTAGAAGAGATGGGATTCCTGGGAAATAAATGATATTAGAAACTTTTCCATTGCACAAAAAGTTGATTTGACCTACCAAGAGCCGACGCAACAACGGCAAAAGCCCTAGCTGTGGTATTTCTCACGTATTCGTCAATGTTGTCGATATCCGGTCTCATGGTTGAAATCATGGTGGCCAAACCGGCAGCTTTGGCCAAGTTCGAAATGATTTCTCTACCTTCTACTCTGGCATAGTAGTCTTCATCAATAAGCAAGGGTTCGATTACGACCAAGATTTTGTGGACATACGGTCTAACCAAATCGTCGAGTTTATACAAAATCCTGTCGATTACTTTAACTAACAAGTGACGCTCTTGATCTTCAAGGGTGGGACTCATCAGTAGGGGCAGGATCTGATTGAACAGAGGTCCCGCTCCAAATTCACGAGCCTTATCGGTGATCTGCCTCAGCGCTGCTTTTCTCATTGGTGGAGTGCCTGAAGCGAATTTTAAAACATTTCATGAAATATTCTCCTCGGGTACTACTTTTTCGGACATTTCAACGAATTAGGGCCGGTTTTATAAAAGAATTTCAATCCTCGGTTGAGCCCAAATCCGCCGTCGAATGTCGATTTCCGTATTATAAACAGCCAACCTCGGGTTCAACCCTGGATTGACTCAACCGGTGAATATAGCTCCGTTTGAGATTTGAATCCAGGATTGAAACGTTTGACGTTTCTAGATGGTCGACAACTAACTTCACTTTATGTTAAAAACAAAACAAAGCATTTTGTTGTGGCACAATGAAGTTGCTCGGAATGAAAATATTATATATGATATTATGTATTGATAGAATGCCTGATATTAATCACAGTCTTCTGTAGGTTTGCTATGTATTAATAATTCATATTTGGTGTTTGGAAAAATATTCCTAAATTGAAACTGAATTTTTGTGCCTTATCTTCGAGGGATAGAACTGCCAGGTTCCTGTGTGAATATAATAAAGAAAATGACTTTAGTTATGATAATAATGAAATGACTGCAAGGCATTCATAAGATAGTAACGATAGTGAATAAGAAAGATACCAATCCAATGATTTCACATTTCCTTTTGACCACTTCGAAGATGGCAAGAAGAAGAGATTTTGGTCAAATAAAAAAAATCTTTTATTGAGTGGATGAAATTACTCTGAATAAGCTGAATCTTTTCAGAGTTGTTAACATTTTCGAAGATTTTTGTGGTATACATAAATCAACATCAGAAAAAAGTCAGAAAGTTGTGAAATGTCTAGAACTATGGACATTATCAAAAAGTATTCTAGTGCTTATTTTATCATTCTATCAAAATGCCAAGCAATCAACAGGAATAGCAACTAACAAGGGAAATGTTCTATTGACTGACCAAATTTCAGTGAATTAGAACCGTGTTGCTGGAGCTCACTCACCGTTCTAGAAGGAGTTCTTGATTTTTTACATAGTACAGGTGCATGCTTATTTTAATGGGTTCTGAAAATGCTGAATGCTTCAGATGTGAAAAGGATTACTTTTCTTCAAATTTCCAAGTTGCTAAGCTTGAAAATTTGGTAATTCTCATTATAGCAAATTTTTAATATAATCTAAAGAAATGATTGATGACACTGATCCCATCTCGCAGATCAATGGATGATCAATTATTCAATGAAGCTCACATATGAACTATGAATTGAATTTAGAGACTCTCTGGCGTGTAAAAGAACATTTCCCATTCTTTTATTCGGGATCTGATTTTTTGAAAACAACTTTTATTTTTGTGACTTGCGGAGTCCGGCATAATATTGCTAGACTGATTCTATTCATGACTCTCAACTTGAATAAAGCGAAAGTTAATAATAAATGCTATCTTCAAATTTAGTGTGTGTTTCATGTACGAGAATAGCTTCTTGTTTTGTCTTTATTAGACTACGATTATTTTAATTTATCCAAACATGGTATAAAAACAACGTGCCAAAATACTTCGAGAAATAAGATTCAGGTTAGCCAACCCAAAAAAAGCGACCTCAATCCGAGGTTGTTCAACCGAGGCCGCAAAGACGTTTATAATACCGAACATTTTTCAACCGAGGGTTGACTTCCAATCCTCATTTGTGTAACCTCGGATTGAACGTGACCTTTATAAAACCGGCCCTTAGCCAATTTCACTAGCTGCTTGTAACGAGAACCTATTTGAAACACTTACCGTTCTTGATCTTGAGCAGCAACTTCATGATCTTCCTCTCCTTCTGTTCTTCCGGACTGAGCGCATCCTCATCAACGTCCACCAACAGCTTGTCGAAGTATTGAGCATCTTCTGGTTTCATGAAAGGCAAATTTTGACCTTTCGGTTGGTTATCCAGATATTTGGCGCTTCTATCTTCTTGCTGGATGAAGAAACCAGTTGGGGTTCCTCCAATCATTGGAGTGGGCGTAGCCGTTAGTTTACGTGCTGGCGTTCTGATAGGGATGTAACCGGCAGGTGGTGGTAGCACCTTATAACCTGAAAAAAATAATATTGATACAAATTCTTAGATCATGTATTTAGTTTAAGAAATTACCTGGTGGAAACATGGAATCCAATTCATCATCTGTATAAGGTCTATTTCTCTCATCGATCTCTCTTTCCCAACGGTATGCCTGAAGTTGCTCCGGTGTCATAGATGCTAGATGTCCTGGAGTTGGTGTAGCCATCGCCATGGCTTTAACACCAACAGGCGTTGAACCTCCTGGTGTTAATAGGGGTGTTGCGTGTCCAGGCGTTCCGTGAGGAGTCTGCGGAGTCATACCGCCAGGGGTCATCGTTTGCGATGGTGTTGCTGCAGAAGGTGTTTCGTCCCATCTCGACCTGTAATTTTGAAAGTCTCACAATCTTTTACTTAATCACATAGGAGGTCATGGTTTCGTTTTCAGGAGCTGGTCCACCTGATGAAAAGTCTGTGCGCGTACAGAAAGTATCGTTAATGACAAAACGACATTGCCAGTTTATTTGTTTACATAAAAAAAAAAAAGTATCAAAGATATTCCACATTTTGTCGTTCGAATCGATCGGCGATTTTGGAGTGAAATATCTATAGGAAATCGCCTATTTTTCCGTTCTTCGTCGTCCAGAAGAAGTTTCCCGTGTCGATATGAGAAATTTCGTGCAAGTGTCATTTTTTCCTTTCACGACTTTTGGCGTGAGTACGAACGGCAAATTCCAATTGGACCAAAAATCGATTTATAAGCATAAATAAAGCGAAAGTAGGTACTAATCGACCTTTTTACACTTGATAACGAAGTTTTTTTTAGGTATCTGGCCGTTCAGAAAGATTTCAAACGAAATTCCGGTCCCCCAGAAGTTTGGTAAGTTTCGGTATTGTTTTTGGTGCTCAAAATTTATTTGGAATGTGTAAATGGACAAAAAAGGCTTCCTTATACGATCTTCTAACGAAAGCGACCGGAAAATATGGTTCAGGTAGGATTTTCTAGGAATTATGAGGAAAGAACTTGCACGATTTTCGTAAGTAAACGAGTTCTGGATGGCCATCATCAGTCTCTAAATGATTATTGTTGATCGTTTTCACGTTTCAGAAAAAAAACACGTCGAAAAAGCTAAAAAAAGAAGAAATATGACTATATTGCATTCAACGGTAGGTGAATTCAGATTCCAATGAATTGAAATGTGTCACTGGAGCTTTCATTCCTATCAATCCTTTGCCGAAAGTATAAATTGGCTACATTGAACCAGATACATCGGTTTTTTCCATATTCCAGGAGTTTGTGTCTTTTTTCAGAACAGGTGAATGATAAATGTGAAGCATATGTTTGACCTATTCCATTTTATTTGTACAAACCTACTGTGGTAGTAATTTATGAATATTTTTTAAACCAATAAATTACTATACAGTCAGAATATTTTACTCCTTGTTCATAAGATCAAATAAATGAAATGTATATTTATAAAGCTTTCAGGAATTGACATTCTTGCTTATTAATTTATAACCAAAACTCAGTTACTATTGCATTGAAATTATTAGTTTCTCTGTAAACAAATTCGTTAATTTAGTTATTATGTTTATTTTCTTTGTGATGAATGAATAAAACTGTTATTTATTTGAAATAAAGAAATATAAGAAATAGAAATGTTATGCACCCTCACAATCATATCACATACAATATCATGATGAAAACAAAGCACATCGATAAATCTTTACAATCATAAATCCAAAAACTCCTTTATATGTAGAATATTGTTCACAATTTTCTGTTGTGTTCTCCAAAATGAAATATACATTCTGAGAAATACGCTAATAATGTAGAAAGGGCAACATAGTGTTGACTTGGAACATAAAAATATTTTGAAAAACGTCATAACTTCGATACATAGTGGAATGTGTCAAATTTCCAAGGCCAGAGCTGTGATTGTATAATTGTGAATGGAGTATACCTAAAAAGATTATGGTGATTCTTTACCTTCTCTTAGATGCTCCAGGAGTTGGTGTATCTTGGATCAAGTCAGCTCCAGTCCTGTCGGTTCTGGGGGTTTCAGCCCAACCACTTGAATGTCCAGGTGTTTCTCTCTCAGTTTTGGGTGTCTCATCCCAACGATTTCTTCTCGATACGCTCTTATCGTGACCGGGCGTTTCACGACCTGGAGTAGCAGCTCCAGGTGTCGCGTCCCACTGTCTGGTAGATTGTCCTGGCGTCGCTCCTGGAGTTTCACTGCCTTTATGACCTGGGGTCTCATCCCAACGATGGTCCGCTGGAGTTTTCTGAAAAATAATTGTGTGATGACACATTTCTTCCCCCAAGAAATAGCTTTGAATAACTTACATCTGCATCTCCCCAAACAGGCGTAGCTGCTTCTCCACTAGGTGTAGAAACTGAAAGTATTTTCTTCTTGCTTGGTACGAAAACTTCGTCTATGGTTTGATCCCAACGCCCCCTCTTTTTGGGTGCTTTAGCTTCTCCGTTGATAACCTTCAATGAACCATCTTTCGCTTTGTCTAGAATTTTCTTTCTGATCTGAAAAAAACAATTAAGTTAAAAATTGAATTGACTAATATATCTATGTGATCAACAAATATGAAAAAAATAATAATCATAACTTACTTCATTCTCTTCTCCTTTGAGGATCTGTTCTTTCATAATTTGGGAATATCCACGTGCATTGAAGTCCGGTGTTTTTCCTCCTGTAAACATAAGATGCGTTGAAAAACGCATATTAGCAAAAGGAAGCACATTTATTTCAAAAATTGATCCTTCACCGGATGGGTGAAGAGTATCTATCCTTTTTTATTTCGTTGATCTGAATGTCTTATTCATTTGCAAACAGAAAGTATAATGAAAGTGCAATTGATTAACAACTTTTCCAGGTCAGGATTTCTCAATACCTCTTCATCAATTATTACTAAGAAAAAAAGTATTGTAGTTATTTCTCCAACGATTTTCGAAATTTATTTCAAATTGATAACCACCACCCTTGAAATATCAAAACTACAACATCTGGAGTTGTTTCAATCAACTGAATAAGACAATCACATCATGATACGTACGTGCTGATATCCAATGATATTGGCAGTTCCTTCAAAAAACAACTGGAGAATCGAACCTAGAAATAGCCTGGGGTAATTAATAATTTTCTATACAACTCACACACACTTTCGCACTGAACTGAATTTATCACCTCTTTACTCTTTATGAGATGTTCCATTGTCTAAGTAGTCAAACTTCTTGAATAAGATGACCTGTAGGACATTATCCATCCAGAAGAAAATTACTTTCATTAGTTTGATTTCGTACTCCTTTATTTTATTCTACTTTTTTCAAAATCTCTTTCATACAGCATTCACTCAAGTGATTTCTTTCATAATCTTTTTATACCCCAATAAAAACATTATATTGAAGGTTGAAAATCAATGTGTTCATTCATTCCGTATGAATTTGGAATGAACAGCCATGTTCTGAAGCTGTATTATTTAATTTTTGCAGCAACTTATCCTGATCTTCATAATCAAAACCATAAGGGAATACAAGTCTTATTATGAAAATTCTACACTTCAAGATAGTCTACATGAATTAACTTGACAATCTATTCATATAGGGTTCATCTTTTCACGTTTCATTGATTGATTTTCAACCATCTTTCAAATATATAAAGTAACAAATGTGCAATATCATATTTTTTAAATGAAAAACTTACCATCAGCAAAAGGGTCTACACGTTCAGGAGAAATGATCATTTTTCTTCTTTTCTGTCTATATTCATCTTCTCTGTCAGCAATAGTAGGTCTTCTACGATCCGCAAAAGGATCATAATCCTTTTCACTCTAGAAAATAGAGAATATTAGATTTGATTTGTATTAAGAAATTATACATACTCTTGCAACATCATTGAGTAGCGCTGCTGGAGCCCCCAAACCACTTCTTTTTTGAGAGAATCCAACATCCTCCTCATCATCATCAACCTCATCATTGGCTGCGATAGAAGTGACATAGCCTTCGTACTTTCCTTTGCCCATTCCATTATCATAAATCTCACTATCGAAGTATCCGCCTTCTCCTAGTTTTGCGCCTTTCTCCGGATCTTCTTCGGGAATTTCCTTCTTTTTCGACTGAATATCCCGTATTTGGGCCTCAATATCTATAAACAATATGAATTAGATTGAAATTCCTTGATACATTTGAAACTCTTACCTTCATGAGTTCTTGGTATGTTATCCATTTTTCTCGTTGTATTGGGATATAAACAGTTTTAATTATATTTATATTTTCATTTATAACAATAATGGAAAATTATCAATAACTGAATGCGAATTTATGAACATAGAATCTTGCATAAAATTGTCATAAAGTCATAGAATAGAAGAATATGACTGGTCGGTGGTCGTGTTCCACGGCCCAGCACATGGCCACGCAAATGTCAAATGTTCTTTGACTTGTATTGGTTCTTTCGATTTAATTAAATTAACCAGTTGTAATAAATTGAAGTATGGAAATACGTGTCCAAAATGACTGAAAGTTAAATTAATCCGAAATTCTGATTTTTGTAGAGTATTTTGTATAATTTTATGAACTTATATACCAAAGGTAAACAATGAAGTGATTGAGTTATATTTTTGATAATTTCCAAACTAAAGATTCATAATTTGAATCACAAGTTTTAGGTTGTATTTAAATCAACAATGGATGAAGATTTATTGAGCCCTGGAACCAAAAGTAAGGGGGCAGTTTCCCAAGCGTGGACAAGATTGTCTCAGGTGAATAATGAAAATCATTCTGTGGAAATTTCAAATAGACCTACCCAATGTTATCGAATACCCAAATGACAGTTTCTGATATTTTCAAATTCCTTGATATGTTTCCTTGATTTGATCAATTTTGACTAGTTTTTGATTTTATCAACTCAGATATATCAGTCGACCTTGGATTCTTGGACGCCCCATACTAGATTTAGATGGGGAGGTACATGTTCCCTTTTGGTCCTGTTTGGCCTGCAGATACTTAGGAAACAGGTATACTTATATATTATATGTTGTAGTGGTACCAAGGAGTGGTGGACAGGACAGTACCCTGGCCAAAGTGCCGATGGTTGGCCACAATTTTTCTTATTCTGGGATTCATGGCTAGAGTAGTATTTGCCCAGGTATACCTTTTTATTAACCTCTGGGAATTGCTATGTGAAGGATTGCTTTTTACATTCAAATTTTTCATAAGAGGATTCGGTTCTGGAATAGGACATTGTTCTGTCATTCAATTACGCTTTGGATCATCCTAAAATATGAATGATCAGTGGTTCAGAAACATTTAAGGCAAGAGAATACTTGACAAGCGTTCTTCTAAAGCTGGTATGGCCAACTGGTTGTTTGCATTCAATACTTTAATCTTTAACATGATTTGAGTCAATTAGAAGAAAATATTATGAATAAAAATAACTTGATCCGAAAAATGTTGGCCACCCCTGGTTTAGAGGATTATTTGGAAAGTTAAAATTCTTGTTGTTGATTCATATTGAAGATAAATTGGAAAACATAATTTTTTGATCATTCCTATCATTGATATGATTTATGAAATTTATCATTTTATTCTCTTTGTTCTCTTTGATTAAATGAGTGGTAAAAATTAATTCTTTTGGGTATTCATACTGCATTTCAATCAGGTTGTGTAAAATGGGTTAATACTATGTTTATTAGTGGAATATTCTTATTGAAAATTCATCCTTTCCACCACTTCAAATTTTTTACGATGTGAGTTGTGATATGTCTGAATGAGGAATTTTTCGATATTGATAATATATGAATATTTAACTGGCTTGACTAATTAAAAAATGAATGGAATTTTGGCTTGATTTCATGTCATTTTATTGTGGTAGGTAAATAGAAAAAGTTTGAATCTTCTTTATGATGAGAATAGGGTTTGTAAACGAAGTAACTTTTCTAATGAATTTGAGGAAGACATTAATTGTTGAGCAGGAATTTATTTGTAATATGTATTGAATTTTCAATTTTCAGGGATGGTATATTGTGACATATGCCCTGGGAATCTATCATTTGAATTTATTCATAGCATTTTTAACACCAAAAATAGATCCTGCCATGGATTTCGATGGTGAGTAAATAAAATCTAAATATTATGCTATCTATTTGAAACTGATATGATTCTCATTCATTTGATTTGCTGTCTCATTCCTATCATTTTCCTATTCCAATAGTAGATATTGATTTTTGTTTAAACAATTCTTATATAATTTCAGCTGAAGATAATGGTCCAGAATTACCTACTAGAGCGAACGAAGAATTCCGGCCATTCATAAGGAGGTTACCAGAATTCAAATTCTGGTACTCTGTAACAAGAAGTACTGTTATAGGATTCATTTGTACATTTTTCGAATGTTTTAACATTCCTGTATTTTGGCCAATATTGGTTATGTATTTCATCACCCTGTTTTGTATAACAATGAAAAGACAGATTAAGGTGAGTTCATATTTTAGTCTCGAATTTCATTCTGATATATCAGTAAGGAATAGTTGTAATGTTGAATTTAGATTAGTTCTAATGTTTTGTTTCTTTTGCAGCATATGATTAAATACAGATACTTACCGTTCACACATGGAAAACCAAAGTATCAGGGACATGAAGATCAGGGCAAAGTAATTATTTCAAAATGAGACCATATAGTGTTCTAGTGTATTTGACAATTTTTTTAAAATAACTCAAAACATTTACTTATGACATATCTTGAATAATGTATGTACCTTCTATGTAATGCTACTTAGAAGGAACTTTATGAAGAAAAAATGTGAATAATTATAGAGGGATGCACTGCAAATTTGAGTTATGTCATATTGTATGTGTTCAGCATAAACCTATGGGGAGCATAGGTTGGTAATGATGTGTGCGCCTTGAAACTAATGTTTTGTCATAAAATAACATTGTTATATATTTCTTCAATTAGGTACAAATTCTGTGAATATGGTGATGTATAGAAAAAGCCCAGTTAGTCATGAAATCGTTTCTATCAATAATCCTTTATAAGTGAACAATTTTCTTATTTACCAAATCTCAAATTTTATTGTATATTTCTGTTTAAATTCAAATAAATCTTTGTTCCTTTTACTTCTCTCTTATTCCCTCACGATTCAATTAATTGGAAATGAGTATTCTTAGCGTCGAAGTATAAGTTCTGAGGCAACTTGTACCATTTACATTGAGGTCCATGAAGAACTAAGAATTTGCTTAATTTTTCACAAATTAGAAATTTTCAAAGAATCATCAAATATTTTCTGAATTAATCTCTAGAATTTTAGCACGAAAATATAATGAATGTGGAAGTCTACAGCTCTTTGTTCATGCATTTGCTTGATTAACTTTTCCAATGATAAAATCAGCTGTTGAAGACCTTGCTCAATAAAATTGAAAGAAACAAATGACTTAGCTAGAATCTTTATGAAAAGCTTGATTATGTAAGTTATGTTCAAATTAAACAATATGTAAAATCGAAAATATAATGATTTAGCACTAGTCATATTTCTTAAGGGATAATAAAAAGGTAAAATGAATCCACTTTTGAATATACTACAAGTTGTTATTTCTCAATTTCTTCTCTATTGCATTTACAAGTTTAATTTGACTTTTTCAAAACCTCTACTGGCGAAATCAGATGGACTTGTCTTCTCCGATAACATTGGATATCCCGGTTCTCCTGGTAAAACAGCTTGCTTCGATTCAGTCACTAACCATCCTCCCTTTCTGGTCCAATCATTACCGTTATATTTCATGTAGTAGGCTGAATAATAAATGAGAGCTAATCCCAGAAAAGCCTTGCCAGTAAAATATCGAATATAGTAAGCAGATTTTTGACCAACTTTAGGTTCAAGATATTTTCTAAATTGTTCCAAGGGATATTTATAGAACCTTCTTATTGGGTTATTCAGTTCTTGGTATAACTCTGGTACTATTCTAGGTTCATGGGGCGACAATATTTGGGCTTTCAAAAATTTAGCTCGAAATGCTCTTTCCTCATCAGTCATACCCACTAAACGTTCTCGTTCTCTCACAAGACGTCCTTGAATGGTCATAGGCTTTACGCCCCCTGTATCAGAAGCCTTAACCATGTTTACACTGGATCGTTAGGGGGCCCTTTTCAAAGATAATTATATAATATATGAATTTAGTACTGGTTTGACATATTTATAACCTAATTTTCTGCAAATGTCACAGCAAAGAATTCGAAAAATCACAGAGCAAAAGTTTCGCCTGGGCTGTGTTCCAAGCTCAGATTGATCCGCATTCCGAAAGTGGTGCTATTTGTTGATTATTTGAAATGAACCAACAACAGAACTTTATATCAAATGATAGTAGGCTTCAAGGGTTGTCTTATCAAGAATTGGCGTGCTCGCTTTCAACTTAAGTAGTTTATCCATCCACCCAGAATATTCCCAAAAAAACATAAAACCTTTTGCAATGTGTTATCCAAGATGTGTCTCAGTCGAATGAGCTATTTGCTATTCGTAAAAAGCTTGAGATTTAGGGAATAGCCCGTGGAAAATGCTAATCTCGAAATGGTACCAGGAAAACCTGAATTCGAGCTTGATTATGCTTGATAGAAACATTTAAAATTTCAAGAAAAGTCAACAAGTTTCCAATGCATTTACCGCTCATCTCGTTACGGGAAGAATAATGAAGACTGTATAATTAATGGAAAATTTCCGCTTATTTTCACAAATTCATCAACCAAATAAGTTTTCCCAGTTCCTCATAAAAAAGAAATTAATCTTTCATTAGGTTCGTGGAAAACATCAACCAAATTTCCTACTTTCCTTGAAAGTAATTTGGCAATTAAGCGGTTGTCTGGGAAGTTCGAGGGACATGGACATCTGGTTTAAGGAATCTTCTGGAATCGTTGATTCGGATGGGATTCATTATTATAATGCTGTAATAAGGGGAAGATAAGCATCCCACCTTAATGCTACTATAACAGACAAAATTGGGACTGTCAATTTTGTAGGAAAACTGTTTTTTTCTGATATACAAATTAAAATAGTTTTAATACATCCAACAAAAAATTTCCTTATCGTATAAGCGTGCGCAATTGACCAAATAATTCGTTCAAAAAAATATGCATGTCACAGCGACAATTATCCGCAATTAAGTTGTGGCCACTCGGTATACTTATAAGCTGCGATATTGAGAATTGGGTTAGTGAATTGCAGATGGGTCTTAGCTGATAGAGGTATTTTATTTTTTTGAATTAAAACCCATTTGTCGTTTTTGTGAGAGAATATTTTTCCATGTCCAATACGAACACTGTATTGGAATTGAACTGGGCGTCGATATGATAAACACCTCTCTTAAAGGTTCTTCTACCACACACAAATTTCGCCATCATGAAAATAAATATTAATGTGGAAATCAATGAGTAACTTGTTTGGAATTCAATGAGGTGGATTATGGTACTGTTAATGCAAGCTTTTACCTCATTCTGATGTGAGAAAGAGTCGTAATGGCTCTTGCTAACGCAGGTGTCGACAGTTTAATGCATCCATCGAATGCCCTTTTTTATTTAATTTCGAGAAGCTCGCGAGGTTATTCAAGAGAGAGATGCAGTAAGCATTTTGTGCTGCTTCCCAATCTACTTGCTTTTTTTCTATCGGTTTTAGCAGATGCTGTTATTCGCATCACGTTCTATTTTTTTGCATTCAATTAAGGTAGAGTGCATCTGTAGTACCTGATTCTCTCCCGGTGGAAATTCCACCCAGAATTGATTGGAAATTAATTGGAAATGAAGATTAAGTTGAGATCGCAGAGTCAAGAGAATCCTGAGTATTTACCCCTCGAAATATCTCATTCACCACTCTTAATCCATAGACAATCTGATATTGAGTTGAGTTTTCAAAGAGCATCCCCAAAAATTCGATTTTGTTCAATTTTTGCGATTAGTTTGTGGACATGATACTGAAATTTGGATATGCGAATTTTATAGCTTCTTTCAGTCATTTTTGCTCTTTTCGCAAAAGGAATCCATTCTTCGTTTTCGCGAGAGGTTATACTTCCATATTTTTCACGCACACGCTTTAAGTATTAGATTTGCGGATGATATTGCCTTAATTAATACAGCAAGTGACCCTCAATCTATAGACAATATTATATCGCCAACAGAATCAGTATAGGTATGCTTCACACAGGACATCCTCAAATATTTGATTTTTCCATTATTCACGAGGATGTATTGATATCTAGTTAGCCTAGACCAGTTCCATGCATAAACAAAATATTGCGATACCATATCAACAAACAATAACTTATTTGAAGTGTCAGTGTTGAGACTAGAGTTCGACGTCAAAAATGTAAACCAGAGTTACGCAATAAATAAAAAAAAGATGTCCACCGAAATTGTAAAAATCGAAAAATTGGAGTATCGAGCCATCATCAAGTACCTGTATTTAAAAGGGTTAAGAGGTAAGCAGATTTACGAAGATATGCTTAATATCCTTGGTGATCAATGTCCTTCGTATGCGACCGTGATAAATTGGACTGCAAGCTTCGAAAGAGGTAAATTTTCCCTTGAAGATGATGACCGATCGGAAGGCCAGTTTCTGTGTCAGTCCCCGAAAATATCGATGCAGTTCATGACATGATTTTATCAGACCGTCGAATTGGGCTTAAACGGATATCTGAAGCACTGAAGATTTGAAGCACGTTCATCATATAGTTCACGTCAATTTGGACATGAGAAAGATTTCTGCAAAATGGATCCCCAAATGTTTGAATGTTGACCAAAAGCGTGCAAGGGTAGAAGCATCGCGTTCGATCTGTGCTCGATTTGAAAAACGATGTAGACTTCTTAAACCGAATTGTTACTATGGATGAGACTTGGGTACATTTCTACGATCCAGAAACAAAGCAACAATCGATAGAATGGCGACACTCTGGTTCTCCAAGACCTAAGAAGTTTCGTGTCCAAGAATCTGCTGGAAAAGTTCTTGCTTCAGTTTTTTGGGATTGCCATGGAGTAATCATGATTGATATTTTGGATAACGGTAGAAAAATAACTGGAGATTACTATTCGACATTACTGACCACTCTACCGGAAAAAAGTAAAGAGAAAAGACGTGGAAAGTTATCCAAAGGTGTTTGTTTTTACAGGACAACGCCCCAGTACACAAATCTCATGTTGCCATGCAAAAAATTCGTGATTTAGGGTTAGAATTACTAGAACACCCCCTTTATTCACCAGATATGGCTTCGTCTGACTATCATCTCTTTCCTTAACTGAAAAAAAGTTCAAAAGGTCGTAAATTTTCTTCCAACGAGGGGGTAATAAAAACTGTGGAGGACTGGTTTGCAGAGCGAGAAGAAACATTTTTTTTAACGTTGCAGGTTCGCTGTAATAAATGTATTCAACTAAGAGGAGAATATGTTGAGTAACAAAATAATTTGACATTGAAATTTTGTTTTGTTCTTTAGTAGGCTAAGGGCCGGTCTATTCAACTTCTCTGTAAAGTATTCGTTAACTACCTGCTCGTTAAAGTTACAGATAACCTGTAAGTGGTTTTGGGTATATTCATCATCTTTTATCCTTTCGGTAGCTACTGAAGAGTTACAGAAGAGTCTATGTTTTTAAACGGTTAGTAACATTCGATGACAAAGATACCCTTATACAAAATGATCGTGTAAGAGGGAGAAGGCGAATATACATGACAAATTGTGACGGCCACAGAGTAAGCTGTAAGAGAGCGGTTGTATTTCAGGCTGTGTGACTATGTGCTACTTACCTTTTGGCGATTCAAGGTCATCTCCCAAGCCACCTTGCGGCACAAACAGCATTAACGGGAGTGGGTTGGTTTGTAGGGTAGTATATGGGAAACTTCGATTTCTACATTAATAATCGGTTAATTTTTCTATTTTAGTGAAATGAGTTAGAAAAATTGTGTTCCAGATTCTGTTTTATATACTTTGAACATTGTGATAAGTGATTACTGTCCTGAAATGTCGAAATCATATGCGTTTTGTCCAGTCTAATTTCATTATTTTCAATATTTTCCCAAGTACAAAAGTTGTAAACTAGATATAACTGTAATTTTATTTTGCTTATTATAAGAACGTGTTTTGAAGTTGTGTCATGGTTAATATTATCACGAACAATGTGAAATCTCAACGTCGATTTCTAATTGATGATCTGTCAATTGCATTTCTCACAGTATATAAATGATTTCAAATTCTACCATTCTACCAATAAAAAAATTGTTTTAAGTATTCGTGAATAGCTGCTCTTTGAAACACTTTCTCTATTTCCATCTCTAAAGACCTTAATATCCTCTTATACTTTAATATACTATTAAGTTAAGTAGCACAATAGCACAATGTCGTAGTGGACTGTATCCCTTTTTTACCATAACTATATCATAAATTTATATTTCCAAGTGTAATGATTAGTTTTCAATATCCATGTATTAACTATGTCCTATTGTTTTTTTAAGTCCAATGTTATCAACTTATCAGGATATGTTAATAAAAGTTTTTATTTTTTAATAGAACATACATTTTATTCATGAATATTTGGTGAAATATTAATATTACACACCTATATTTCTTGATAAAGAGAAAAACCTTATGCAATACAAAATACCTTCGTTCAGCTATCTGAATTCTTTTATAATTTCAACGCTACTCATTCTTTCAGACCCAAAGAGCCTTCCTGCTACTATTTGGAGTTGCTTCCAAATATCGGAAATATTCGCTTATGCTAAGAAACACAATCTTTTCACTTTCATTTTTTCCCCGCAAATGGAAACGATTTGAACTTTTATAAGGTCTTCTCGTATTGAGAAGTTCCTCATCATAGTTATCATCTATAAGATTTAAATCATCTATGAGGTCCATGGCACTTATTAATAATTAACAAATCCAAGTTATTTGCCCCCTCTGCCGAACGAAAACTCAAAACTCTCACCTAGGTATGGTTTTGTTTGTAAATGTAAACACAAAACTAAATTATGAGGTTAGAATCCCTCCTGTACACGTTTACTGACAGGTTGGAGTTGTCTGTAAATTTATCTGTTCGGTAACCAATATTTACAGACGACTTCGCTTTACTGAGAGGTGAATATACGTTTAACCTTTCGGTAACGCTACTGGACAGTTTACAGATAGGTGAATAGACCGGCCCTAAGAATTTTTCAATATATCCTCGTATATAGGTACTCACGTTGTGAACACTCAGTAGTCAGTATGAGAGTTGCGAAATTGAAATTTGGGATTTATGGTTTTCAGATATGCCTGCAATAGAGCTATCGGAGTCCTTATCTATAAAAAAAATCTCAAAAATCGGTCAGTTATGAAAAAATGAATTGTCGCCACTTAAAGTCAAACACACTGTACAACCTATTTGGAGCGGAGAATGGAACTGAGAGAAGCATAGCCTCCACTCAGATTTGAATACATAGTGCGTAGCCACTACAGTGGTATCGAAAAATTTGTTTCATTTGTGGTTGGAAATTTTTCCAAAAAGCTTGTGTGCAGGTATAAAAAATCTGAATGAGTAGAGAACTACACCAATAAAGCCTCCTTTAATATGTCGCTTTTGGCAATAATAGTTTCACCTCGACCTAGGGGGACCGTTTTGTAGTTGGCACTACTAACTTCGATCTAGATATACAGAGTGTAACAGCCAAATGGAATAAATTCGATAACGAATAAATGATGGGGTGTTAGGAAAAACGCTCGGACACGTCGATTTGTAATTTTAAATGCGCATATTTTTCAAGAAAATGAAATTATATAGGATGTTCCATGCGACCGTGGCCAATACCAACTTTCTTATTTCAAATGCAACCACCTGTATATTATTTATTTTTTGGATTCTTCAGAGGATTCGAGACATAATTCATGTACAATGTCCTATACCTATCTCCAAGTTTTTCGGAAATATTAAGTGTTTTCAGATTTTTTACAAAAATTAACATTTAAAATGAAAATTATTTCATTTCACAAATTCGATACATTACACTCAATACTTATTTCCCATTTACCTCTTGATATGAAGAAACGCCTGAAATGTTGAGTAACGTTAGAAGACAATTCTACACCCAGATTAGCATGTTGCCAAGACGTTCGCGGCGAGCATTTTGAACATTTCCTACATTGACATTGATGTTTTTTTTCGTTTTTTTTTGATAATTAAGAAATAATCAGTATTACTTATTAGGTTTTGAGTGTAATGTACCGAATTTGTGAAATAAAATAATTTTTATTTAAAACGTTGATTTTTGCAATAAATCTGAAAACACTTAATACTTCCGAAATAGTAAAAGATAGGTATAGAACATTGTGCATGAATTGTGTCTAGAATTCTCTGAAAAATCCAAAAAATAAATAATATACAGGGGGTTGCATTTGAAATAAGAAAGTTGGTATTGGCCACGGTCGCATGGAACATCCTATATAATTTTATTTTCTTGAAAAATATGCGCATTTAAAATTACAAATCGACGTATCCGAGCGTTTTTCCTAACAGCCCCTCATTTATTCGTTATCGAATTTATTCCATTTGGCTGTTACACTCTGTATAACCGACCCCTTCGCCAATTTGCAACAATCGTGACAGTCATTGTTACAAAGTGATGGAGGAACCGGGCACCATAACATGAAGAATACAATACAAGGCAGTGGCGTAGCTAGATAGTCAGGGGCCCTGGTGCAAAAATCGGAGAAGGGCCCCTTACTGAATTGTTTGGTTTTTAACGGTTTTAAACAAGTCGAAATATAAATATTTCGAAGAAGCAGAGCTACTTACTGAAGGTACAATTGAGGAGTGTACCTACTTGAATAAATGATGTTCTCATTAGGTAATGAAAAGAAATAGGTAATTCGAAATGTTTATTTATGTATTTGAGTCGGTATATTGAATTAATTATATTAAGGAGGATGAAAAAAAAACTTTGAAAACACTTTTTATTTTATTGATATGTTAGATTATTTGGCACTCAAATCTAGACTTGATGCAGCTTCATTTTCAATCGATATAAGCGATAATTGTCGCAGTCGAGCTTGGCCCATAGTGATCCTCAAATAATTTTTCATTATTTTTAATAATTTGCTGAAAGATCTTACGACTCCTACAGAGATGACAGGAATTTTATGGAATAGTAATATTGCTGTAAATACCTTATTATGTATTTTCATACAGAATTCGTGAATTGTCCATGCCTTATTCAATTCAGGTAGAAATAGGAGATAAATATTAAGAAATTGAATTGAAAAGTTGGTCCCTATCATATCGCAATATTTACTTTGAAATTTGTCGCAGCTTTGAATGACAGTTTTTTCGCCTACATTAGAAATGAGGGTGACAGAAAATTAAAAGTTTTGTTGAGTGCAGTCATACACTCGAAACGTGTATTTAAGGGGCTGTTATACTCTGGCCGACGGCACCGATTCTCCATTCGATAAGTGCCTTTCATTTTTCCAAGTTCACGCCTTCGATTTTCCACCTGAAAGCTTGATTTTTTTTAATTCTCCAAGAATTTCAGACAGTTCTCTGTGATTTCTCATTTTCTGTCTTTTCAGTATTTCCATTTTTGCTATCATTGAGCGCCTATCCAACTGGAATTTTCTAAATATAGAAAATTGATTTGTCGAGGGCACTTCAATGAATTTTCTAAAAAAAATTGATGAACAACTGGCAAAAAACGATTATGAATTCAATTTCCATATAGTCTCAAACTCAACCCGATTTTTTTATGCGAAAAAATAATTTTCTCGAAAAGAAGAAATGGGACTGCCCTCTCAAGACATCTTTTAACTTCCATTTGAAGAAAAAATCAAGCTTCTAGGTGAAGAATTGAAGGCGTGAACTTGTTAGCCGTCATCAGTGCCACATAGCCCTTCCTGCGGTAGCAAACAACTGAAAAATGAATGATGTACCTACGTAGAGATCCAGTTTTTGTAGGAACCTCTGGGCTGAAGCGTAGACATTTACCCGCTAGGTGTGACACTGTAGATTGAAAGTGTACTCCATTATTCCTGCTTGGGCGTAAAATAAGTTTGCTATTGCAGGGAGGTCTATGAGGCACTGATGACGGCTAAGAAGCCAGAAACTAGTCTGTCATGATACTCTCTGCTTGTCCATTTCCCACATGTATCAGCGTAAACTTGGAAAAATGAAAGGCACTTTTTGAATGGAGAATCGGTGCCGTAGCCGATTTTTTTGAAGTGCCCTCAAGACATCCTTCAACTTCAATTTAAAGAAGAAATCAAGCTTCAAGTTGAAAAAGTGGGCGTGAATTTGAAAGAATTAAAGGCACTTTTTGAATGGAGAATCGGTGCCGTAGCCGTCGGCCAGAGTATAACGGCCCCTCAATTGTGAAATTATTGTATCGAGCACTCTATAGGAAATATATATTTTGAACAATTCTTCCCTACTTCGAAATCGGTGATCAGAACTTTTTTGTCTCTTTTCTTCAAAATGGGGATCAATACCATACGATATGGCATTTTCTCTAGCCTTGCATTTGGAGGACTCGAAGTCACTCCTATAAATTTGTATCTTTGTATTCGTCTCTTCCAAGCTCTGCATGCGTTGTCCAAATAGATATCGCATATTTGTAATACTTAAGATGCATAATTGATATCGATAAGAATGTGCATAAAACCGCAGAGAAAAGTAAATTAAAAATTCAACATTTTTTGTTATTATTTCTGCTTGGCTTCGCTCATCTTTGCAAGAATTTTTCATAACTATTTCTGATTATGCACGAATGATATCAAAAAACGAAGTTTAATTGATAAAATTGTGTTGACCCTACTGGACCATCTAGTCGGATTTAGTTTTTTCAGACAGGTGTCCGATTCACCAGTGAATTTTGACGACAAATCCCAATGTTTGATGCTATTTCCGAAAAAATTATACAAATCTTGTAACGTAGTAAAAACGGTGGTCAGCGCTTAGGGCCCCCTAATGTCCGGGGCCCTGGTGCACTGCACACCCTTGCACCCACGTAGCTACGCCGCTGCAAGGGCGGTCATATTTCTTGATTCTGGGGGAGCCATTTTGTACAATTACATAAGGTGTCACAATAGTATCTAGTATTCCAGAATTTATTATAAGTGCATTGCCACCTTTGGGGGGGCCATGCCCCCCCCCCTTATGACCGCCCTTGATACAATATGGCTAGTTTAGTAAGTTGTACCATTTTTTAAGAATATATTTTTGTTTATATAGTCATGTCTTATAAAAAACAATATTTTCTATATGGTGAAGTAAAATGTTCTTCCTTGAAATTGGATTGATCCTGCTACAGCCATTTATGAATGAATTCAGTTTCGTTTTATCACCTGTAAATTCTAGTAGGAAATGCTAGAAGAGGATGCCTTTCGACCTTCCTTATCTCTTTATTCGTAATGTTCAATATCATGAGTTCATTTTTCTATTCTATTTTTCCCGAAAAAATCCTGCCACGTCTGAGATTCGTAAGTAAACAATCTATATGGAATAAAATGCTGAAAGTATTATCCTCAGGGAGCCCTGTCCCTTCGGATATTCAATCTGTGCCTGCGTTAATTTGATAAATACGGCGTTTAATTCATTTTTCTTCGAGTTAACCCGGATGCCAGGATTATTAACCGAATTTATTCTTTTTTCCGAGTTATCACCGTTCGGCTCGGAATCTTTCGTCTGTCGTGAACATGTCCGGCATTAAAATATGAAACTTTGTCTTTAATGCCCTGTAATCACCATAAAAAAGACCGTTAGTATAAAGCGCATACTCAGCTTTATAGGGAGAACGGTAAGGTTCACCTTACCCTCGAATTACTGTCCATTGCCTTGGAAAGCACTAAAAAAGGAATGGCTGTAATTTCCCACATAAAAGACTTTTTCTTGGATCCCTAATCCAGAAAGGCATTGACGAAATCTTCAAAGGAATATCTCATGATGTAAAAAGGAATGAGGGATGTTGGATGCTGAGAGAAAAATGGGGTTTATTTATTTCATGGGCATTATGATTGTTCCGTTTACCGAACGTCAAGAAATTCTTACGGAGTATGAGATTTAACGAGAAAAAAAAATACATTTGTATAGGCTTAACCCATCTTGAACAGCTAGATTACAGAATCCAGATAAAGTGGATCCATGTCATCAACAAAAACATCAAAATGTAAGTAAACTTTCATTAATGAACGAGTTGTTCAGTTGATCAGGTAAAACATGAGTTCTATAAAGTGAAGAAAGGCAACAAAAAAGGGTATCAGACCATAAGTAGGTATCTAATGATCGAACTGTAGTCCGTTCAAATATAAGAAGGAGCTTTGTAAACAAACAGAATCGTCTGTTTTGCGCACAATGAATCTCCTATTCGTCAAACGGTCATAACCACGCTCCATTTTAACGCCCTAAGAGACTGCCAGGATCGTACTCGGAACGGACACTATAGAAATGATTCAATAATTTATGAGTCCGCAATTCCCAACTTTTTTTCTCAGATGAGACTCTGTCATAAACATTTTATTTCCGACGTACACTATTTTTTTATTTTGTTTTTATATTATCAACTACTAAATAATTTCTTTTTCGGATGCTCGAGATTGCGGCAAGGTAATTCCTGGAAACACCAGAGTTTTAGAGATTTGGGTCGGAATCTTGCAGGATTCCGACAAAGTTATTCCGGTAAACACCAGAATTGGGTCCTTTTCCCTAATGGGTGAAAGCCATCTTTATTTGCATAAATATCGAAGTTTTCAATTGACAAGACTCGTAAAAGATCTCTGTTCAAATTTATAATGGTCATTTACTTGTAATATCCGAAATATATTTAGTTTCGGTCCAAATTTTACATAATTATGTACGAAAGCCTTTGTCGGATATTGCATCTGAGGGTGATATGTGGGGACCACCACGAAAAAGGTCCAAAAGTTCGCATTTCTCTGCTGAAGAGAAAGAGATAATTTAGAACATTTTCCGAAAAGAATTGGAAGAACATCCTGATTTATCGAAAAGAGACTGAGTAGAAATTGTTTCGAAATCCTCAGGGGAGAGTGATTCAGCTGTATTCAGAATTCTCAGAGAATATGAAGAGAATAAAACATTGACGCCACCTAAGAGGAGAGCCCAGTCGTTAAAAATTATCGACTCGGTTGACGATTTCGATATGAACCTTATCGAAAGAATTGAATTCTTTCCGGAATGAGATCCCAACGATTTCTAAAGTTCTAGAAATCGTGAATGATGACGACAGTTTGCCAAATTTCAAAAGAACAACGTTCTATAAATTATTGAAAAAAATTGAATTCAAGTTCAGTTAAAACTGAACAATTGTGTGAAATCTCCTCGATTCGACTCTGGACGGAAAGAAACTTTACGAAGGTCCTCCTACCGCTGCGCCAAACATGTTATTATTGCTCCTTCTTACATTTGAACAGAGTTTAGATATAGAATCAAGTTTCTAAAACTTTCATTCCATAAAATTTTTGCATACGTACAAACTAATTCACAGCAGTTTTTGTTGATTTCGTATAATTCAATGAACAGATAGAATAAATATAGGAATGAATGGATAAAAATTGAAAATGAATAGATAAAATAAGTAGATAAAATAAATAAATAGATGATGAATGAATAGATGAGTTATGAAAACATTCATACAAATAGAGCAAAATAAACCAATCTAAAAAATACCAATTAACAACAATTTTATCATTTTTTATAAAAGTTTTATATTGAAATTTTGTGGTCATTCGAGCTTCTTTTTCTAGAATCTGAAAAGATTCAGAGCCTTTTCAATAAATATTGCCATAAGCAATTGTACTCGACAAAAAGTTTCAAGCAATCCAAGAAGTCAGTAATGATGTGATTGGATCAGATACTCTGAATATTGTGATGTATCTTTCAATCATTATGTAATATGATTTTCTACTTTCATCTTGATAAATGATGAGATATTGAAAAAGTAGTTTTTGCTCCATTCCTAAATTTTATTGGTAAATTATAAGTGCATTGTGGTTGATGGAACATACTCGATTGAAGTGGACCCAAATGCCTGAAACAGCCTCTGATAAATGAGCTTCTATTCTGATTAGTCTACGATTTAATGACTTGAGGACCCCCTGTAGTGAAACGGTCATCTATTGAATTGAGCTCATTCATTGGACGTGCAAGGCAACGTCCCTTCTGTCTTCCAAACGATTGTTTTTGAGTTAAGTCTCTGATTAACCCATTCAATGCACATAAAACTGAGCAAATTAGATAAGAATCATTACTGTTTTCATTTCATTAGTAGATTTGAACATTCCAAATGATTTGCTTGATAACTGGACGATCCTTATTGTCCTCTGCTTGACAATATTCGATTACAACACAAATTAAATAGGGACAAACAGTTTTTGAATATTATCCCTGATTCTGTTAGGTTCCTTCATTGTGACCGATTAGTTTTGAGGTAATCACTTGAGAAACGCTGTAGTTTTCACAGCAGGGTTCCAAGAAAGCAGAAGAACATCAAGGAAACTACTGTTTCAATAAATTGATCTCATCACTCTAATAAAAGGCAACGCAACCCCTTCTGCCGATCTTTTTCTGATTGGTTTTCTGTAATGACTATTCCTTCCATGATGTTGTAAAAAAACAAGATTCGAAACGTTGACAATGTGCTTAAAAGAGTTCAATAAAATTGTCAAGTTTTTTATTCAACCTGAAGAGCTTCTGAACACTACACTGAAAATATTGTTTGATTGAAGCCCCTCAACAAATTTTCCCTATCCAGATTCCGACTAAAATTGCGATGCAGATTTCCTACACGTCCTAATAATCTCGAAACGAGGAAGCCATGCAGCTTCCACATCCTCGCAAAAACAAAAAAGATTTTCGAACATTCACAATTGTTTTATCTCATTCTCTGGTAGGACAAAGTTCCAGCTCCATCCACGAAAGTTTTAAATTAAAATGTTCGCCAAAGCGTTTAGATTGCCTGGAGCCTCGGACTGGATAATTTTGGGAACAGAGAAAAAATTAATCCCTCGGAGAAATCTTTTTGAAAGGAAGCTTTATTAGCCTTAGGAAGATTCCGCAAACCGAGTTGGCCGAGCATATTGAATTGAAATCAATTGGCAACTTCCCGAGGACAGTACCTAATTACTGATCGACTGAAAAAAAAATGATTTTAGGGATTTGGCCGAGTTGCAGTAACGTCAGCATGCGAAATTTATGAGCACTATGCATTTTATCAATTGATGCTCTGGATGTTGACTTTGGTGATATCTGATTTTCTGATCATCTCTGCTGAAACACAGAATTTGAGTACGAAAGAATGTCACTTACCGCAATGGGCATTACCAGTCATTTTCCGAAAAAATATATTTTGACATATTGGATTCTCATGTAATTCGTTATTTTTTTATTTTTTCTTCATCAATATATACCCTTAAAAAAATATTGAAAACTCAAAAATAATCTACCGAATTCAAACGATCAGAAGAAGCAGGAAATCGTGTGACGTCAGTGGCTAGAGAGATTTTTGATTGGTTGTACTCGTCATGACGTGCTGCTGATATAAAAATGACAGCATTGCCAAATCACAAAAAAAGAATTAGCCTGAAAAAGCTCTTGCTTTCACTTTCCTAATAATATCATGATATAATGTTGATTTTGGATGTTTTTCTTTTATCATCATGACATTTTCATTTGTACTCCATAAAGCTTTATAATATCATTCAATTTACGACCTCCCAATTGAAGATAAAGATGTTCCAAGTAAGCAGATAGGTGAGAAATTCAATTAAAAATAATTATCCCTAGTCTACACAGGTAAGAATTGGTATATATAGGCCGGTCTTCTAATTTAGGAAGCATTAATAATTATTTTCATTTTGAGAAGTGCAAATTAGTGGTAAGAATAATTATTGATTTGGCAACTGTGTATAGGGACGATCTGGTTGAAAGTCGTTGACTTAACCTAGTATAGAATATTGAGTATAGTTATAGAATACTCCTAGACGTAACTGTAAGAAACGCCATACGCAGAGAAGACGTTGAGATGTCGAATAATGACAAATAAGAAGGTTATTTTTTTATTCATAATTCGTAGGCGTGGTTGCCACATCATTATTTGTATTTTCAGAGAATGAGTATTATATCAACTTCAATGAAAATTGAGTGGTTATATGTTTCAAAAATATTAGAGTGATCACATCAAATATAATACGATTACTGAATATATTTATGAATAAATTCAGAGATTTTACAAAGACTTGACAACATCAGCGTGTCTCTCAGTTACTCTGGGCTTTGCCTCCTCCATCACAAACTTCAATAAATCATAATATTACAAATTGAGCCAACTGACGTCACAGCAGGGGGACGTTTGAATTCACACATGTTGAAATCACATTTTGAATATCGAATAATTAATCAGTTCTTCAAAATTCGGAGTGAATAAATGGTTACAAATGTATTATAAACTGCCCTTCATTACGTCATGTGAAGAAAAGTGCATATTTTGAGGTACTGGAAACCCAAGAAATCCGATTAATATAATAGTCCTTTTTTCCGCTTATGATTTCAATATTTTCTGTTATAACCGCCGATAAATGTTATGCTGAAAGTTTTTCATGAATAATGCAAAAAGACAAAGAGAAATAGTTCTAGTTTTGAGTACAGATTAACTAGACACTTAGGGAACTCCATTGATAAACTTCTGAAACTTCCAGAACTCTCTTTTAGCCGCTTTGAAGTTGTATCCTGAGTTGGAATGTTCGCTGTTTGTCGTTTCGCACTTCGTAATTGTAACTATGAGCATGAAATGTTTGAATTATATTCAGAATTCGTAATGTGGCACGGACTTCGTTCTTAGATATGGACGAATCTTTAATTTTCACTACATTCGTAGTATTCAATCTTGAGGGTGTTTCAAATTGCGCCTTTTTTTTTAAGAATAAATAAAATATAGATGGCGCACTGAATTCGTCTGGGTTACAGTGACTCTAACTCCTGTTAGAGTCACTGTAGTCTGGGTATTTCAGCATTTAAGAAGTTTGATCGTTTGATGTATGATACAACAACGCGTTCAAATTGTTGAATTATTTTATGAGAATCAGCGTTCTGTGAAAAATATTTTCAGAAAATTACGTGAATTTTATGGTTTACATAACCGTCCATCTGAAAGCACTATTCGTCGAATTATTGAAAAATTTCAAGAGGCCGGTTCGGTGGAAGTCTAAAAAAGTGACAAATACAGTCGTAGCGGTCGTTCACAAGAAAATATTGATTTGGTTCGTGAAAGTGATGATGGAGACCCTGAAATGTCTATTAGACGATGTTAACAACAAGTTGGACTTAGAACGTCCACAACATGGCGAGTTTTACACAAGGATTTAGCTCTGAAGGCATAAAAGGTTCCAAAAATACAGGAACTAAAGCCATTAGGTTGTTCATTTGTCGATTTCATCAATGAACAACCGGCTGATTTTCAGCAAGATGGCGCTACACCTCACTTTGCAAATGACACAATTGATTTATTGAGACGAAAATTTTCTGGACGAATAATCTCCAGAAATGGTGATGTCAATTGGCCACCAAGATCATGTGCTTTGACACCGTTGGCCTTTTTTCTTTGGGGTTATGTGAAGAGCCAGATCTATAAGAATAATCCTCAATCGATTCCTCAACTAAAGGATGAAATTATTCGTGTCATTAGTGAGATAGAGGCTCAATTATGTGAAAATGTCATTGAAAATTTCAACAAAAGAGTGGACGTCTGCAGAGCTACAGACGTATTTGGCAGATATTATGATTCGTACATAAATGTCCTAACTGATGCTTCAATAAATAGATGCGTAGAATATCTGGTGTTGGCACTGATTAGATTTTGTTTGAGACTTTCTTGTCGATCGAAAATCTGAGTTTTTGATCTACTTTTCATTTCTCCCGAAAGGGGTCGCACTGTTTTCCATTACCTCAGTAGCGCCACGACCGATAAGATATTGCGGATTATTCCGGAAGTAAAACGAGAACTCAAATCTAGAGTGCCGTTTTGATCTACAAATTTTGGTCACGATTTTTAGTAAGGAGTCGTTATAACAGGTATTTCTATGCATCTATTTCAATTACCAATAAAAAAATTTCGAAAATGAATGCGATTTATGTGTTTTATTTATTCTAAAAAATGCCGATCAATTTGAAACACCCTTTATACTAATTATATTTGTCTGTAACCCATAAAGGTCACTTATATGACCCATAAGATAATTAAACGTTCGGTGTGTTAACACCGATTAAGAACAAAAGAACATCCTTATTAAGAGAAAGAACGTGGGTGATCAGCAAGGTTGTGAATCTCCTGATGTGGATATCACTGTCACTGACTTGAGGCAGGCTTGCTTGGGGGTGGTATTACGCTGAAACACTAATCCAATCAGACGAAATTGTAATATCCGAAACCTTTTCGAATTGGAATGAAAACTCAGAAATATCACCTTGGTGAAGGCTATTTTCAAATAGCTCGAACGCCACTTCCCAGAATGATTAATATGAAACAGTTTCTGACTTCCATTGCAGAGTTTTGCATTCAATTCTTCATACAAATTTTTTTTTTTTTTTTTTTTTTTTTTTTTTTTTTTTTTTTTTTTTTTTTTATACGCATCTCTCGGGAAAAGACTGAGCTTATAACACCTTTTCAAGCGTCCCGAGATGAATTAATTAGAAATCGGTTTGTGCGTGTCTTGAACTGCTGTAAGTTGTAATCAAAAGGAAATACATCTTGTGGTAGGGTATTCCATAGCCTTGCAGTTCGGTAAAGAAAAGCCTTTTGATACACTGATGTTCTAGCTGTAGAAAGATGCACGGCAAATCGGTGACTACTATCGGCCAGCCTTGTTTGTCTATCAAATTGTGCCCCTGATGGAATTATGGATGCAATGGCAGCAGAACACCTACCGTGGTAGTATCTGTAAAAAAGGCATAAGTCTCCAACCTTCCTACGGTGATCGAGACTATGAAGGTTGGCAGTTAATGTTGGATCATCTATTAGGCGCACTGCTCTTTTTCGAACGGAGTCAAGTAGGTGTAACGAGTGCTTAGGAGCTGAACTCCAAGCATGGGAGCAATACTCCATAGCTGGACGAACTTGTGCCTTGTAGAGTAGTAATAGTTGCTTTGGAGTGAATAATTTTTTTGCACGAATTAATGCTGTTGGGCATTATGAAAACAATCGTACCGGCAACATATCTGGCCTTTCAATCAAAATTCTTTTCATTCACAATTAGGGTTTCCTGAAGTGAAATTCCATTCTCAAAATAATAAGCATTGAGGTACCGCCTGGATGAATAAGAGTGGAAAATGTTAGGATGGAGGAGGAAAATTCAGGTCACGTTCCAGGATAATCTCGGGCAACAAACATCGGCGTGGACTGTTGAAGATACATTCCCCCACACAACAGCAGCTATTTAATTCGAAATATTAGGTTCAGGAGCAAACAAATTTCGCATGAAAATGTGGGGGTGTATCAATTTATTCGATACAGGAACGAAATGGTCAGGATTGAATATTCATTTCAGCACGATACGGGATTCTCAATAGAAAGATGTATTATTTCGAATTCCAGAGTGAGGTGATCTTCTTTGTCTACAGAATGCTGGAAAAACAACTTCAGCCGGATATAGGAATCCCTTTTGGGTGTTTTTATGAAGTGAACCAACAGATCGAACTGAAGAATTAATGGAATAGAAGTTTCAGTATTTTCTTCAGCGCAGTAGGATGAGTGAAAGTCCCTCGGTTTTCGAAATATTCGACATTTCCGAAAATAAAAAAAAATGTCACTGTTTTTGATGGCATGACTCCAAATGAAGGGACTCTTTCAATCTAGACCCTGTCTCATCAGGTGCTTCCTAAGGCAACTGAGGCCTGCAGAAAGCCAGTGATGTGGTTTAGCATATTTTTACTGAGATCAAGATTCTTTTCAGATCTCGTAGTACTCATGTTCCCAATGATCTGAATGATCCAGCCAGACTGTCTCTTGAACAAAGCAACTATCTGGTATTCAGTTTTCTAGATTGTTTGGTGCCTTTTTAAGTTTAATTGAATAGAACAATATTGTAATTTCTCTCGGTTTCTTTCACTATTAAATTCCGCTGTTTTGAAATGAATATTCATGAAAAAATTTTAGCACGTTTGTAATTGAGAAAAAAGCTCTTGACAAACACCAGGGACTATACAATCATGATGTTGTTGCTAAGCGAACAGGATATTTCCGAATGAAAAGCTTCAAAATCGATTACTAGTAAAAACCAACAGCAATTTATAAAATGAAACTTCTGAAAGCCCTTATCCTCTTAAATCTAATTCAATTAGGAAAATCTCCCCAACAGCTAAATAATAAATAAGCTACTCAAATCAATCTTTCACCGGTTCCAGAATGCAACTCAGCTCTCAATCCAATTGATTTCGCTCAGAAGTGATTAAAGAAAAAGCTTCAGATACTATTCGAAGACATAACCGCTTGATGCGAGAAAAAATTGTTGGAAATGAAGCAGTTTGTATGCAAATTGCTGAAAACAAGAGCGGAGTTTCTCCGGTGAATTTTGGGACAGCAGCTCTGCAAATCGAGATGCAAAATTAATGTGATATTATTGAGCTTCCATTCGTTGAGTTTATGAGATTTTCTTTCGAAAAAAATGTACGTATTTGTCCTCATATAAGATCCAGTGGGATCTCCTACTGTGAGTTTGAAGGAGCCTATTCACGGAAAAAAGACATTCAATTTCTCTGAAATCATTTCTTCTGAGGTTTACTATAATGTCCGCAATAACTTCACTCATTCATTAATGTATCTAAATTACTTCATGACAGTGTTAAGTCAGTTTTAAAATTGAGAAAAAATGTTCTTGACTTAAATTATTTTTGACTATTCCACTCATTTCATTTTTAGTGAGGAATTTTCCTTAGCAACACTTGTTTCTCATCGATAAAACATGGTAACGGGCAAAATCAACAACTTGGTTTTTCAGCGACAAAATTTTTGACGTTTCTCAAATTCGTAGATAGCTTCGGGAATGAATACCATAGAGAAAACAAACAACGTTTAGTTGATCTATGATGAATACTTATTTCTCAAATAGCGCAATACAAGCCCAATGTGACCATCTTCAGACACATTTTCTCGAGAAATAGTCATTTCGAATACCACTCGAGATGAAATTTAAGCAGGTAAAATTTCTCTCTTGTAATATTCGAGTTTGTTGCTTCTCGGTAATTTCGCTCATGACATTCTTACAAAATCACTCGCCTGACGGCTCGTGATTTTGATACAAATATCATTCGCGAAATTGCCGAGAAGCAACAAACTTTCATTTTACAATCGAGAAATTTTGCCAGCAAAATTTCATCTCTGGTGGTATTATATATGAAAATACACTGAGTTATACCATTTTAAAATCTCAATGTAAAAGGCATGTTTTTTTTTTTGATTTGACAAACAATAGGTGACTATATGTATATATAAGTTTGAGCTAGATCCTCCTTCACGAAAAAAACCATGTTTTAACTGCTTAATATGTTTGTCGAGAGTCCAATTATTGATAAAAGTGACGATTTGGTTGTTCCTGTGGATATTGAAGAGTCTGCAAGAAGAGCAAATCTGGAACTCCTACCTGAAAAATCTGTTCAGCAGTACGATATTGCATAATATAACAATTTCCTGGCTTGGTGAAAATTGGAAAATGTAGAAGGGAACTTCAGTGAACCTGTTTTCCTGGCATACTTATAAGAAAAATCAAAAATATGGAGTTCATCAACTTTGTGGAGCAAATTTTCAATGATATAGTCAAGCGTCCTGGTTAAAAATGGTGTGGATGTAAATATTTTAAGGCATATTTAAAACGGAAAAGTTGAGGATATCGTCCCAAAAAATCGAAAATTCTCACTCGTGAACAAGTTGAAAAGTATATAAATGAGACACCAGATGAGATATACTTGATGGTTAAGGTTGCAACTATTTTCGGATTATTTGGAGCCTGTCGCCGTGAAGAATTGTGTAATTTATCAGTGAAAGACATCGAAATAACAAATAAATCATTGGCTTCCAAATACAAAAACGAATGTCAGTCGTTCTTTCAGTATTATTGGGAAGTATGTTGACTATTTCTATAAGTACTTTCCACTGCGCCCTTCTGTCATCAAACATCGTCGTTTCTTCCTGAAATACATGAATAATAAATGCACTGCCAATGCAGTTGGTATTAATATATTTGGGAAAATTCCATCTATTGTTGCCGAATTCCTCAAACTGCCAGAACCAAAGCAATATACAGGCCACTGTTTTCGAAGATCCTCCGCTTCATTGCTAGCAGAATCAGGAGCAAATATTACGGATATAAAAAAACATGGTGTATGGAAGTCTACGACGGTAGCCGAGGGCTATGTTGATCATTCCATTGCATATAGAAATGTCATTGCTGAAAAAATTCTCCCAATCTCAACAGATTTGGGATCATCATCATCCAATATTGTGCTTCCGGTTTATACAAGTACTGATGGTGCTGAGGATTCTAATAATGTGTTGCGAAGCTCCCTAACGTCACAGGGCATTAATGTTAGTAATTGTTCTAGTTTTACGTTTAATATTAATGTTCATAAGTAATGATTGTTAAATATTTATAATGAAAATTTGCAATTGCTGAATTTTTTTCATCTGATTTCATCATAAGAAAATGGAGTGCTAAAAATATTTTTAACACTAAAAATGTTAAAAATATTTTTAACACGTTTCCACGTAAACAATCAATTTTGACATTGTTTGCTGTCATTAAAAGTGTCACTTTTAATCAATGGCAATTGTACAAAAACATATTCCGAAGTCCTCTACTCGCAGGTACTATAATATCCCTTCATTTTGCAACATTCTGTATGAAGACGCAAAATGGCGAAATAGCCGGTTATAAATTTATTTTTCTATTGATGCTCGCATATTCTTCCAAGCGTTCTGCCCTACCAATCTTCTTAACTGTACCTACAAGATTATTTAATAAATTAAGAAGGATCTAAACTTCGACCCACCAAAATGTCAACAATCCGAAACTTCCTCTCCTTTCGAAAGAAGCTGAAGCTTTTCGACAAATTCACTATCCATCGATCACCAAACACCCAGCTTTTCTTGGTTAGCCAATTCATCTCTGAGACTTTATTCAATTCGTCATCAATCAAGTAACGACGTGAATTGATGTCTTGTACAACCAAAGTTTCAGCCCTCTTTCTTTGAAAATGCTCTCTGATTGTCAATTTATGATTAATTGGCTCCACTAATCGGAAGGGACGATGAATTTTCTGACGAGGGCTCGAAAGAGCTCGGAGGTTCCAGTTTTCTCACAGGAAAGTAATTGGAAAAGGTTGCAGTGTCATTTTTTGGAATTAGAAATTTCTCCTGGCTATGGCATATTTCCCAAGCTCGCTGATTAGGGGGGTAACGACCTTTAACATTGCGACAACAGGGTGACGTCGAAAATTGAGACCTGGAAATATTCTGGACAGGGTGGAGATTTGTTTTTGTAGCGTATCAGTTGTGGATAATGAATTCGCAAACAGATATTTTATGGAAATTGTAACTCCGGAACTTTGAAACTGCTAGATCCAAAAAACATCTCGATCTCAGTAAGAACCAGCTACACCTATACTCCATTCACTTTTATTTAATCACATAGGAGGTCATGGTTTCGTTTTCAGGAGTTGGTGCACCTGATGAAAAGTCTGTGCGCGTACAGAAAATATCGTTAATGACAAAACGACGTCGCCAGTTTCTTTGTTTACATCAAAGTAGGATCTATCAAAGATGTTCCACATTTTGTTAGTTCAAATCGATCGGCGATTTTGGGGCGAAATATCGATAGGAAATCGCCTATTTTTCCGTTCTCCGTCGTCCAGAAGAAGTTTCCCGTCGATATGAGAAATTTTGTGCAAGTGTCATTTTTTTCTTTCACGACTTTTGGCGTGAGTACGAACGGAAAATTTGAATTGGACCAAAAATCGATTAATAAGCATAAATAAAGCGAAAGTAAGTACTAATCGACTTTTTTACACTTGATAACGAAGTTTTTTCAGGTATCTGGCCGTTTAAAAAGATTTCAAACGATATTCCGGTCCCCCTGAAGTTTAGTTAGTTTCAGTATCGTTTTTGGTGCTCAAAATTCATTTGGAATGTGTAAATGGACAAAAAAGGCTTCCTTTTACGATCTTCTAACGAAAGCGACCAGAAAATATGGTTCAGGTAGGATTTTCGAGGAATTATGAGGAAAGAACGAGTCCTGGATGGCCATCATCGGTCTCTAAATGATAATTGTTGATCGTTTTCACGTTTCAGACGAAAAACAAGTCGAAAAAGCTGAAAAAAGACGAAATATGACTTTATTGCATTCAACGGTAGTTGAATTCAGATTCTGATGAATTGAAATGTGTCACTGGAGCTTTCATTCCTATCTATCCTTTGCCGAAAGTAGAAATAGGCTATATTGAACCAGAATACATCGGTTTTTTCCGTATTCCAGGAGTTTGTGTCTTATTTTAGAACAGGTGAATGATGAATGTGAAGCATATGTTTGACCTATTCCCCTTTATTTGTACAAACCTACTGTGGTAGTAATGTATGAATATTTTTTAAACTAATAAACTACTATACAGTCAGAATATTTTACTCCTTGTTCATGAGATCAAATAAATGAAATGTATATCTATAAAGCTTTCAGGAATTGACATTCTTGCTTATTAATTTATAACCAAAACTCAGTTACTATTGCATTGAAATTATTAGTTTCTCTGTAAACAAATTCGTTAATTTAGTTATTATGTTTATTTTCTTTATGATGAATGAATAAAACTGTTATTTATTTGAAATAAAGAAATATTAGAAATAGAAATGTTATGCACCCTCACAATCATATCACATACAATATCATGATGAAAACAAAGCACATCGATAAATCTTTACAATCATAAATCCAAAAATTCCTTTATATGTAGGATATTGTTCATAATTTTCTGTTGTGTTCTACAAAATCAAATACAGGGTCTGTCACGAGGAACCTCACCCATATTTATACGGGAAACTACTGAACGTATTTTCATGAAATTCAGCACTTATAAGTATTTCACGATGCTGATGAAATCTAAAATATTTTCAAGGCATGAGCACCTCCGGTTTTTCCGGAAATGACGTCAACTTCCGTTTTTCAAATTAGAACACCATTTTTTTATTGCAGAAATAGATTCCTTGGAAAATTTAAAGTTATTTTGATGTAACATTTTTCAGTTTTGGTTGGAAAATTCTCTCTGAGCGGGAAAATTCGAAAAAAAAAAATCGAAAATAGAGCTCCGCTGAAACAAGAATAACTTCAAGGTTTTTGGATGGAAAATTTTCATTTTTGGGATTTTTGCAAGATGTGAGATTGATGTATCCACTTTAAAAATCGAAATCGCGATTCATGATACAGGGGGTGAAAAAATCGCTTTCAAAGTTAGGGATGACAAAATCGTGAAAAATCAATTTTTTCAAACTAAAACCCCATTTTTTTATGGCAGATATTGAATCTACGTTGAAAAATAATGTGAGTGTATGCATCACACCCTTGCCCTGAAGTGGATATTAACTCAGAAAATATCCATCCAAAAACCTCGAAGTTATTCTTGTTTCAGCGGAGCTCTATTTTAGATTTTTTTTTCGAATTTTCCCGCTCAGAGAGAATTTTCCAACCAAAACTGAAAAATGTTACATCAAAATAACTTGAAATTTTCTAAGGAATCTATTTCTGCAATAAAAAAATGGTGTTCTAATTTGAAAAACGGCTAATTTGAAAAACGGAAGTTGACGTCATTTCCGGAAAAACCGGAGGTGCTCATGCCTTGAAAATATTTTAGATTTCATCAGCATCGTGAAATACTTATAAGTGCTGAATTTAATGAAAATACGTTCAGTAGTTTCCCGTATAAATATGGGTGAGGTTCCTCGTGAAAGACCCTGTATACATTCTGAGAAATACGCTAAGAATATAGAAAAGGCAACATAGTGTTGACTTGGAACATAAAAATGTTTTGAAAAACGTCATAACTTCGATACAGAGTGGAATGTGTCAAATTTCCAAGGCCAGAGTTGTGATTTTATAATTGTGAATGGAGTATACTTACTGGCTTCCTCATAGAACATTGTCGCCTAAAGAAGCATCTGTTGAGTATGGGTTTATCGAACACTACCAAATGTAGATTCTGTGGGGAGGAGGAAGAAACTCCTATTCACCTGGTTACGGAATGCTATGCCATTGCAAGCCAAAGGAAAGAGAGCTTTGGACGAGAAACTTGTAGGAGTGGGGAATTATCGTTGAAGCTGTCCCAGATACTCGATTTCATCAAATCTATGGAACTGGAAGGCGAGCTGTAGGAGGCGCAATGGGAACAGCTCTGTAAGGTGGCACAATAGACCTTGAGGTCGCAGTGGACTGTAACCCCTTTTCATTATAAACTATAAACTATTCCAACACGTGAGATTTTCGTGAGTGACGCCTATTCCTTATTCCCACCGAGAGCTTATCCAGCCTATTACAGGGAATCCCATGTATGACTTCCCCACCAATATAAGCCACTGTTTCCTTCCTGGCATCAAAGCAGAGTAGGCATGCAGAAAGGCAATCAATCCGTAATGAAATTCAAGGCAAAGACCATCAACAAAGCGTTGCCAGATGAGCTCCCCAGCCCGTCTTCAGAACCTCATTTCCCGTTTGAACACACATAGGAAGCGACCTGATGTGTGAAAGGAATAAAGATCGTTGACGTATGACTATCTCGTCTTCTGAGAAATCGGTGGAGTTGAGATCCCCAAATAATGTCTACGGTGGGCCTATAATGTGAACGTGTCAGCCGAAACTGCCTCGAAGACTTTCCATCGGCCACGTTTGAGTAGGGTGCTTTTTGAGTGGGATGAATCGGAAAGGCTGGAGGTTTCATGAAAAGGGTAATGTGCAGGAGTTGTGATAGCAGGAGAGGTGTTCGAAAATCAAGTCACGTCAAGGAGATAGCAGATAGCTAGTTTCATTTGGGATGTCATTAAATCGATGAGATTTCCAGCTGGGTGGATATTTTTGTGAGTGGACTCAATATGAAAAAATTATTAGTTCCGCTGTTTGTCAGTGGATGGCCCAAGCAGTAAGTGCTGGTCAATTTGAACTTATCCAGAACGCCACCAACAAATTACGAATGAACTGTTTCAACACATTGGTGAATTTTGTTTTGGTGTCATTTACTCTTGATTCTGTTACTCTGATTTTGTGCCAAACATTCGTTATTTGTTCTAATTTGAAAAACAGAAGTTATGGCCAATTTTCGATCACAGATTTCGACACAAAATTTGAAACACACTGTGATAGTGTGATATTTATGAAACTCAAAAGATCCATAACCTTTCCACATTCTTCTACTTTGACGTTGTGAGAACGGTTTACAGTCGGGATGTACAGAATGAAAAAAATGATCATAATACTGACTATGAATATTTTACTTGTTTTCAGTTTTTTTTCGTTATTTTGAAATCTATTTCAATGAATACCATGGTTTTAACAGAAATGTATTCAGTAATTCACTCCTTGCATAGGTACTCGAACTAAGGACACCCTGTATACGTGGAATATTTTCAGTATTAACAGAGTTGAAAGTTTCTTGAACTTTCGCCAGGTCTTTAGAATTATTGAATTCACATAATACTTTCTCAAATTCATTATTTTCCCAAAGTCAATAATAATTTTGATGGAAACCTAATTACTACGACCTCTATGTAGAGAGGACAACGTTGCTTAATTATCTAAAAGGAAAATGACTATAACATAACATTTTCAAAATATACACGGTGAAATGTGTCAGAATGTCATGGCCAACGGGGATACCTACACTATAAAAATGAATGGAGTATAAATGATCTATTCACGGATCTTCTGTGAAAATGCAATACAGACATTGTGACTATAGGATATACGAGGATATATTGAAAAATTCTTAGCCTACTATGAGGAAAACAAAATTTCAATGTCAAAATATTTTATTACTCAACATATTCTCCTCTTAATTGAATGCATTTATTACAGCGAACCTGCAATGTTTCTTCTTGCTCTGCAAACCAGTCCTCCACAGCTTTTATTACCTCCTCGTTGGAAGAAAATTCACGACCCTCTAAACTTTTTTTCAGTTGAGGAAAGAGATGATAGTCAGACGGAGCCAAATCTGGTGAATAAGGGGGTGTTCTAGTAATTCTGACCCTAAATCACGAATTTTTTGCATGGCAACATGAGATTTGTGTACTGAGGCGTTGTCCTGTAAAAACAAAACACCTTCGGGTAGCTTTCCGCGTCTTTTCTCTTTAATTTTTTTCCCGTTGAGTGGTCAGTAATATCGAAGAGTAATCTCCAGTTATTGTTCTACCCTTATCCAAAAAATCAATCATGATTACTCCATGGCAATCCCAAAAAAACTGAAGCGAGAACTTTTCCAGCTGATTATTGGACACGAAACTTTCTAGGTCTTAGAGAACCAGAGTGTCGCCATTCCATCGATGGTTGCTTTGTTTCTGGATCGTAGAAATGTACCCAAGTCTCATCCATAGTAACAATTCGGTTCAAGAAGTCTACATCGTTTTCAAATCGAGCACAGATCGAACGCGATGCTTCTACCCTTGCACGCAGGCACGCTTTTGGTCAACATTCAAACATTTGGGGATCCATTTTGCAGAAATTTTTCTCATGTCCAAATTGACGTGAACTATATGATGAACGCTTTCGTATGAAATCTTCAGTGCTTCAGATATCCGTTTTGGCCCAATTCGACGGTCTGATAAAATCATGTCATGAACTGAATCGATATTTTCGGGGACCGACACAGAAACTGGCCTTCCCGATCGGTCATCATCTTCAATGGAAAATTTACCTCTTTTGAAGGTTGCCGTCCAATTTTTCACGGTCGCATACGAAGGACATTGATCACCAAGGGTATTAAGCATATCTTCGTAAATCTGCCTACCTCTTAACCCTTTTAAATACAGGTACTTGATGATGGCTCGATACTCCAATTTTTCGATTTTTACAATTTCGATGAACTGGTCTAGGCTAGATATCAATACATCCTCGTAGCTCTCGTGAAATGAGCTTTATTTTGATTCACTTTCTCTCTGCAATATTCAGAGAGATTTCATATAATTCTGGTTGTGTCAGTTTTCAAAAGATCGTTGCAAAATGAAAATATATGGTTCTTCGATATACCTACCTAACCAATTTCAAACTTCAGAGAAGATGCGAATTCAATGGGTCCAACATCCCATTCAATTAACATTCAAATTGAAAAGGAATGCAGTATTCCGGCGTAAGTGTCCAGGTATTCATTTGGTTAAGTTTCCATTACCACCTTTTAATGAAACTGAGTAAATGTACATTTTACATATTCATGACCACTCTAAAAGACGTGTTTCAATATTCGCAAACGAAAGTAGGAGCTGGGATGCAAATTCTTCTCATTTACTGTTGCAGTTTCACTTTTGCTTCTGGGAAACATGGAAATTTCTAGTTAGTCGTATGTGACGGAAAATTATCTTTCATGTTTTGATGAAAACCGCATGAAATCCATCTGCTGCATTCCGTAGAGTTGAGAGATTAGAGCTATCTTTGGACGAATTATAAATGGTTGAAGCTACAATTCACAAAATTCAGGAAATGAGAGCGCAACTACCCGTTCGGTAAGTAAGATACTTGGGCGCCAGTTACAAAAGGTTTTACAAGTTTCTAATGCCTTCACAGAATTTTTCAATGTTTTGAGATAGTGGAGAATGATTTTTACTTACTGTCGTTGGACATCGAAAATATAGATTTTCAACACAGAAGTTTCTGATTGGGCCACTAAAAGCACCTCACAGTTCCTCTCTTCCCTTGAGATGATATAAAATTGTCCTCAAAAAGTTTGCCGGCAGAATGTAGGAACCATTCCGGAATTTCCAAGAGAAGCAACATTAATCATTTCATGAAAACCTTGCCATCAATATGCGACACTTCTGTAACTACGAGTTGAATACTTATTCCATCCTGAATATCCGTAGGTTTTCAAACTCTAGTCGCGATTCCCATTTCAACGAAGGTGATCACTCTTCAGTTCTCACTTAAACTCGGAAAAATATTTCGTTTCCGCTTCGAAATGGATAAAAGTTGTGGATAGTGGAGAGGTATGGGATGTTGAGAGTTGCTACAGATACAAATGAAGGCAAGTTGTACAGTTCCCCTCCTTTCCTTGAAAGATGGTGTGAGGAATATGTAATTGGACATTCATGCTTCAGTTTCTTGCACAGACCAAAAAACAATGGTTATACAGGGTGAGTCTTTGACTTGTACATATATTTTAACTGAAGATTATTGGGGTCAAAAGAAACCTTTTTTTCATTTTCCATTTTTCCGAATTCGTTGAAAAAAAATTGGGCTGACTACGCCTCTGGAATGATCTTCTGGAATTGATGCAAAGTTCATATTTCTCGATAGAAATTGAGTTTATACATTTAGGGAATACTCAAGTACCTACTAACCTCATTGGAATAAAAATGTTGCAAACACGATAATTTCAACAGAAACAGTTAGTTTCATCGGATTATATCTGCAACTGAAAAGCCACATTTCTCACACCAAAATAAGTTCCTTCTCCGATTTTTCTGCAGATTAGTTTGTAAACACTAATAACTTGTTCATATTTTCCTCGAAATTCCCAAACAATATCATGAAAGAAGACTTTTCATTCAGATAATCAGAATTTATTATTAAACAACCTAACCTAATCTATTTTGTATCGATTCTGTGAATGTTTGCACCGAAATTTCAAGAAGATGTTGTCAGCTTGCTGATATTTTCATTGAGGTTAAGGATTTGTTACGAAACATAGTATAAATCAGTGGCGCAGCCAGAATTTTTGTTCGGGGGGGGGGGGGCGACGCAAATATTCAACTGTATCTACTGATATACAGGTAGAGAAGTTTGCATGCAGAAAAATCTTGGAAATAACTCGAAAACGACGCGTTTTATTGAAAAAAATAATACTTTCAGTTTCTTAAATGATTGATTCTTTCGAAAATATGAACCGTTTATCTTTTTAAAGTGGTTTTATGGTGTTTCAGCGTGTACTGATCAGTCGACTACCCTGTAACTTTTATACTAGTAGAGATATTGAATAGGTTTTGATTGAGGAAAATGCACGATGAATAGAGTAAAAACTCAACCAAAATTCAGTTCATTCGAAATAACGGTTCCGAAGATATAAACAGAAAAGTGTTTTTTTATGGATTTTCGACACCCTGTATCTTCGAAACCAAACCGAATTTTGAAAAATGGTATAGGAAAAAAATGTTTCGTTTGATGAGAGGAACCTACAGTTGAAATATATGTACAAGTCAAAGACTCACCCTGTATTTCAAATACAGGGTTAGGATAAATTATGGCACCAAGCCAATATTTTTGAATCGAAAAAGACTATACATATGTATAGAACTTAGCTGGAAAGCTCAACGTAACCAATATAAAGGGTGTTTCAAATTGCGCGGTTTTTTCATGAATAAATAAAATATAGATGGCGCACCAAATTCGTCTGGATTTTTTGACGTTTAAGAAGTATGATGTATGACATTTATGAAAATGGCTTCGTACACGATACAAAAACGCGTTCAAACTGTTAAATTATTTTCTGAAAATCAGCGATGTGAAAAGTGCTTTTAGAAAATTACCTACGTGAATTTCATGGTTCACATAATCGTCCATCTGAAAGCACTTTTGGTAGAATCAACAAAAAATTTCAAGAGACCGGTTCGGTGGAAGACCAAAAAAGTGAAAAATATAGTCGTAGCGGTCGTTCACAAGAAAATATTGATCTGGTTCATGAAAGTGTTGCTGGAGACCCTGAAATTTCCATTAGACGACGTTGGATTTAGAGCGTCCACAACATGGCGTACTTGAATTAATGAATATTGGTCTAGAGGACATTTGGTTCCAGCAGGATGGCGCTACACCTCACTTTGCAAATGACACAATTGATTTATTGACAAAAATTTCCTGGACAAATAATCTCCAGAAATGGCGATGTCCATTGGTCACCAAAGTCATGTGATTTGACACTGCTAGGTCTTTAAGAATAATCCACAATCGATTCCTCAACTGAAAGATGAAATTATTTGCGTGTTATAAGTGAGATAGAGCCTCAATTATGTCAAATTATCAATGAAAATTTTAACAAAAGGGTGGACGTCTCAACGTCTTTAGAGGTGCAAGAGGAAGCCATTTGGCATATATTATTTTTCGTACATAGATGTCATAACTGATACTTCAATAACCAATAAAAAATTTTGAAAATGGATGCAACTTATGTGTTTTATTTATCCTCATATCTTTTTGGGAGCTGGTAATGCTGTGTGGTCGGGTTTATGTGGACAGTCATGTGGATATAGTGGATCAGTGGGTGTGTCGTTGTTTAGTCACACTCCTCATACATCCCTTTGGATCGTCATGAAGAGAATTGGTCTGGAGAAAGCGGTTCCATGTCTGAGATATATCAACTCTACTTGACACAAACCTTGTCCAATGAAGGCACAATTCCTGAACGGTCATTCTCAGTTATCACTCTACGATTCACGTCGACTGTAGAATTCAACTGCTTTCGCTAACGAAATAATCGCAATAAATATGTGGTCTCCAAATGAAAATTGTGAACATCAATTTTTCGCAAAAAATATGTATCACTCGGGGCCAGTTGAGAAAATGAGGGAGTTTTCATTTCGCTGACTTACCTTGTTCAGACATGTTAAATTTACTGTGCCAGCGATATATTCGAAACATGTATCCCTTAAGTACGAGTTCACGGCTAAACCTGCTGCATCCTAGTTTTAAGACCATTCATCCCTCTTATCAATAATTCGAATTTCCGAAAATATCTAGCTCCTAAGAGTCTATAAATACGCGTTTGCACGCCACGCTGGTGTTATAAATTCCGGATAAAGAAAGTTTCTAGTAGTTCCAACCATTTGTATCAATTATGAGTCACATAAACGAAGTTTCTCGAATGTCGTGTTGTTCATGGAAGTCCGAACATGGGACAACGGCAAAAATGCCCCAACCATAAGTTGAGGGGTCTTATGTTTCGTGTGGATGTACATTCAATTCAGTCATATTGATTCTAAAGTTGCTGAAACTGGAGGAGATACTTTTTGATGTATAGAGGAACTATATCTTTTCATTGAGTTTAAATATACCTAGAGAACTTTTCCAGCAGATTTTTGGACACGAAATTTCTTAGATCTTGGAGAACCAGAGTGTCGTCATTCCATCGATTGTTGCTTTGTTTCTGGATCGTAGAAATGTACCGGGTTTTTCACTATAATTTGACCCCCCCTTTAACTTTGTTAATAAAGGAGATACAAAAAAATGTTTCATACAAAAATTTCACGAAATCAACTGAGGTTTTTTAATATGACTTCACGAACTGAAATATATACAAGGTGGCCAACATATTGATGGCAACTTCATTTTTTCAAATGGAACACCCTGTATATTTTCCTATATTTGGCTAGCTCTTTTTCCCCTAATTTCGAATATGTAATATATGTTGGTCTATCTCTCTTATTCTGAGCACCACAGAGTTTCAAATTCAAAGAACAACCTGGCAAGCTCAGCAATAACTTTTCAAGTGGCAGGCTGCGATTACTCAAAATGTATTTTGTAAATACATGTAAATACGTATGTCATATCGTTACTAGGGAGATAACTCCAAAAACGGGCATTTTGAGTAATCGCAGCCTGCCACTTGAAAAGTTATTGCTGAGCTTGCCAGGTTGTTCTTTAAATTTGAAACTCTGTGGTGCTCAGAATAAGAGAGATAGACCAACATATGTTACATATTCGAAATTAGGGGAAAAAGAGCAAGCCAAATATAGGAAAATATACAGGGTGTTCCATTTGAAAAAATGAAGTTGCCATCAATATGTTGACCACCTTGTATATATTTCAGTTCGTGAAGTCATATTAAAAAACCTCAGTTGATTTCGTGAAATTTTTGTATGAAAAATTTTTTTGTATCTCCTTTAGTAACCAAGTTAAAGGGGGGGTCAAATTATAGTGAAAAACCCGGTACCCAAGTCTCATCCATAGTAACAATTCGGTTTAAGAAGTCTACATCGTTTTCAAATCGAGCACAGATCGAACGCGATGCTTCTACCCTTGCACGCTTTTGGTCAACATTCAAACATTTGGGTATCCATTTTGCAGAAATTTTTCTCGTGTCCAAATTGACGTGAACTATATGATGAACGCGTTCGTATGAAATCTTCAGTGCTTCAGTTATCCCGTTTTAGCCCAATTTGACGGTCTGATAAAATCATGTCATGAACTGCATCGATATTTTCGGGGACTGTCACAGAAACTGGCCTTCCCGATCGGTCATCATCTTCAATGGATAATTTAGCTCTTTTGAAGCTTGCAGTCCAATTTTTCACGGTCGCATACAAAGGACATTGATCACCAAGGGTATTAAATCTGCTTACCTCTCAACCCTTTTAAATACAGGTACTTGATGATAGCTCGATACTTCTCGATACATCTTTTTTTTAATTTATTGGGTAACTCTGGTTTACTTTTTTGACGTCGAACTCTACACTGACACTCTTCTAATAAGTTATTGTTCGTTGATATGGTATCGCAATATTTTGTTCATGCATGGAGCTGGTCTAGGCTAACTAGATATCAATACATCCTCGTAAATCTCTCTATATGAATCATAGGCAGGGTTGGATTCGTCCAAATTATATATCTACGTTACAAACGGTGTGAGAGGGAGATCATGTAAATAAGTTGACCTAGAACGAGAAATAGATCACGCATTCGTGCCCAGCCCCCTTAGGAAATAGTGCTCTATAGTTAAGCTACCCACCGCCAGATGTGAGGGTGAAAAATTTCAATTCTCTGAAACACAACTGCGCCCCTATGAACGGGAGAAGGAACTTCAACTGAAAGCAGCTTCAATTCGTTCAAGGGCGATGTACCCCCATGCATATTTAAACTCGATGATATTTCTATTACCATTGTTTAAACAATGCTATTGCTATTACTATACTTCCATGATGAATTCAGGCTAGTCTGTGTGAGGAAGAATCAGTAGCGACTTGTCAGGGACGGCACTGTCGAGAAACAATCACTTTTCTGGCTTTCTTCATCTTATTATCTTCCTTTCCTCAGCAGAGCTGTTCATTCTATCCATCACTCATCCGAATTGTGCAAAATGAATAGAAATCGAATGACAAACTATACTGGGAGTCATAAACCATCAATTTCCATTTTCTATCATAACTTTTCTCTTCCATAAATTGATTTGGTTCCTTCACAGACGTCTTCCATTAAATAAAAGGAGAATTTCACATTTTGAATTTAACTTGTCGCTGCCTCAGTAAACAGTGGAAGAGCGACAAAAGTTCAAAGAGCACGCAGTCTGAGCAAGAGTTGCTTTATTCCAGAGAACGAACGTGACAGTCAGCATAAATCTTATAACAAGGCGATTCATTTCCTCTAATCACATTACGAATGAGCTAGGAGGATTATTTTATTTCCTGAAAGGGTTATATGACATTTACTCGGAAGGCGGAATTCCTATTGGGATCGTGATCTGCCGAGGAGATCCACAAAGAGAAATTATCAGGATGAAACTTTATCGCATTATATTGAGAACGCAGTTGAGACTTGTAGGAACAAAGCGAAGTGGAAGAAATGTCACATAAGATTGTTCCTTGATAGCTCTTTGGCTTCCAACTCCGAAGTAATTGGAAATCGAAGAGCTTCTCAGCTTGATGCGAAGGTAGTTAGGGGAATTTGACATCTGTGGCGTTGCTTCGTGTAATGACACAATCACTTCACAACCCAGGACGCATCCATATACGAGGATATGCGAGAAACGCTGCGATGTGCGATTAATTATATGAAGATATATTTTAATTTGCGTGCATTGATTCCTATTAGTGTTCCTCAATCCTCGGCAATACTTCCTCTGAACGTACCACGAAATACTGGTAAAATTTCAATTAATGATACTGAGAAAGACTTTCTCAGTGAAGGTGTCCAGATTCCGAAGAAGAAAATTGCTGGCACTGAAGACTCCACTAACAGTGGTCAAGTTGAGTTATCTCAAATTGGTTCCACCTATTAGATCAGAAACACTTTCTATATTTCAGAAGGTTATTCAAACCTGTTTACGTCATTTTTCACACCTGATGCTCAGAAACACTTTCTCACTGAGATTGCCAACACCGACATCAGATTATTGCGATTTGCTCATTGTTTTCCATCAAGGATTCCCATGGAAACTCCTGCGAAACATGAAAGTGACGCAAAAATAAATGACACCATTCCACTGCAGATTATTCAAATCTGTCTACGCCATTTCTCTCGATAGAACCTCAGAAACACTGAAATACGAAGATATTTAGATCTCGAGAAAGACGATTGCTGGCAATTGAGACGCCACTGACAGCGGTGAAGTTTTTCCACACTGGTTCCACCTATTAGATCAGAAACACATCATTGAAATAAGACTGTATTTCAGAAGGTAATTCAAACCTGTCTATGTCGTTTCGCATAACTGATGCTCAGAAACACTTTCTCAAAGAGATTGCTAACACCGACATCAGATCATTGCAATTTGCTCAAGCTTTTCTATCATCGATTCCCATGAAAACTTCTTCGGAACATAAAAGTGACGCAAAAATAAATGACACCATTCCACCGCTGGAGGCAGATTATTCAAATCAGTGTACGCCCGAAACACTGAAATACGAAGATGTTTAGATCTCGAGAAAGACGATTGCTGGCAATTGAGACGCCACTGACAGCGGTGAAGTTTTTCCACATTGGTTTCTCCTATTAGATCAGAAACACTTCCTTGAAATACGACTGTATTTCAGAAGGTAATTCCAACCTGTCTATGTCGTTTCTCATAACTGATGCTCAGAAACACTTTCTCAAAGAGATTGCTAACACCAACATCAGATCATTGCAATTTGCTCAAGGTTTTCTATTACGATTCCCATGAAAACTTCTTCGGAACATAAAAGTGACGCAAAAATAAATGACACCATTCCACCGCTGGAGGCAGATTATTCAAATCAGCGTACGCCAGAAACACTGAAATACGAAGATGTTTAGATCTCGAGAAAGACGATTGCTGGCAATTGAGACGCCACTGACAGCGGTGAAGTTTTTCCACATTGGTTCCTCCTATTAGATCAGAAACACTTCCTTGAAATACGACTGTATTTCAGAAGGTAATTCCAACCTGTCTATGTCGTTTCTCATAACTGATGCTCAGAAACACTTTCTCAAAGAGATTGCTAACACCGACATCAGATCATTGCAATTTGCTCAAGGTTTTCTATTACGATTCCCATGAAAACTTCTTCGGAACATAAAAGTGACGCAAAAATAAATGACACCATTCCACCGCACAGATTATTCAAATCAGTGTACACCAGAAACACTGAAATACGAAGATGTTTAGTTTAGATCCCAAGGAAGACGATTGCTGGCAGTTGAGACGCCACTGACAGCGGTCAAGTTGAGTTTTCCCGTATTGGTTCCACCTATTAGATCAGAAACACTTTCTTGACATAGGACTATATTTCAGAAGGGAATTCAAACCTGTCTATGTCGTTTCTCATAACTGATGCTCAGAAACACTTTCTCGAAGAGATCGACATCAGATCATTGCAATTTGCACAAGGTTTTCTATCATGGATTCCCATGAAAACTTCTTCGAAACATGAAATGACACCATTCCACTGCTGGGGGCAGATTATTCAAATCTGTTATGCCATTTTTCTCGATTGAACCTCAGCAGCACTTTCCTGAAATATGAAGGTGTCCAGATCTCGAAAGAGAAGAGTGCTGGCACTGAAGACTCTACTGACAGCGGTCACGGTGAGTTTTTCAAAAATGGTTCCACCTATTAGATCAGAAACACTTTCTCGAAATACGACTGTATTTCAGAATGTAATTCAAACCTGTCTACGTCGTTTCTCATAACTGAAGCTCTGAAATACTTCCTAAAGAAGATTGCTAACACTGATATCGGACTATTGAAATTTGCTCAGGTTTTTTCCATCATGGAATCTCATGAAGACTTCTTCAATACACAAAAGGGACGCAGAAATAAATGACAAAATTCCACTGCTGAAGGCAGATTATTCAAATCTGATTATGCCATTTTTCTCAATTGAACCTCAGGAACACCGAAATATGAAGATGTTCCGATCTCGTACAAGAAGACTGCTGACAATGAAGACGTCGGTCAAGTAAAATTTTCCGACATTGTTTCCACCAATTGGATCAGAAACACTTGAAATATGAAAGTGTCAACGACTCGATTCCCGAAGGTGAATTATTCAAACCTGTCTACGTCGTTTTTCAATATTGCCTCAGAAACACTTCATCAAATAGATTGCTACAACGGACATCAAATTATTGCCTAATACTCGAGTTGTCGTGGATCTTCAAAACATAGAAGTGATGCAAAAATTAACGACATCATTCGCCATTTTTATTGATTGAACCTCAGAAACACTTTCTCGAACCATAAAAAATACATGATCTCGAACAAGAAGTTTGGTAGAACTAGAGCCGTCACAAACAACCGATAAGTTGAATCCTTAGATTATATAGGGGTATAGTCACACGTTGAATCTATTCACGTTCATCACCGATCCTCAGAATCACTTCATCAGAATCTGGAGGTAGCTCATAAAATTTTAATAGCTGCGTTCTGCTTCCGGTGGCAGAGTATTCAAATATGTCTACGTCATTTTCAGGTATTGATCCTGAGAAAGACTCTCCATAAATATGAAGGTGGCTATAAATCGAACTTGATGCTAGCACTGAAGAAGAGTGAATCTGCATACCTTGTTCGTTTCATCAATTTTCAGAAACACTTCTTCGAAATGTGAAAGTGAAAGGATCTTGAGCAGAGGTATTGCTGGCACCGACACCATTTTCGAAGATTCAAGCCTATCTACGTCTTTTTTCATAACTGATCTCAGAAACACTTTTTCAAAATATGAAGTTGGCAAGATTTTTGGCATTGACATCAGATTATTTGAATTTGCTTAGTTTTTCTATTGATCGAAATCACGCATTAAAATATTCAGGTGCATAATTTTTAACGAAGAGATTTCTGGCATTGAATCGGATAATTTGAGTTTGTTCACGTTGTTTGTCATCATCAAGCCTCAGGAACACTTTTTTAGAATATTAACGACGAAGGATATTGAACACAATGGCATTGTTGGCACTGATTTGATTCCCACAATGGATTATTGACATACATCGTTACTCATTACTGATTATCATTTTTGAATAATCAGGGGTTGTTTTTTATCATTGATACTCCGAAACACTTCCACAAAATCTGGAGGTAGCTCATAAAATTTTAATAGCTGCCTTTTGCTTCCGGTGGCAGAGTATTCAAATATGTGTACCTTATTTTCAACTATTGATCCTGAGGAAGACTTTCCCTAAATATGAAGGTGTCAATAAACCGCACTGAAGACAAGTGAATCTGCATACCTTGTTTGTTTTCATGGATTCTCAGAAACACTACTATGAAACATATGAAAGTGAAAGGATCTGGCAACGACACCATTTTCTTTGATTCAAGCCTGTCTACGTCTTTCTTCATTACTGATCCTCAGAAACACTTTTTCAAAATATGAAGTTGACAAGATATCAAACAGAGAGATTGTCAGCATTGACATCTGATTATTTGAATTTGCTTACGTTGTTCATTGATCAAAAATACACATTAAAATATTCAGGTGGCATTATCTTCAACAAAGAGATTGCTGGCATGGACGGGGGATAATTTGAGTTTCCTCTCGATGTTCGTCATTAACGAGCCTCAGAAACACTTTTTCAGAATATGAACGGCGAAGGATTGATTCAATCAACTGATGACTCCTAGGTCTTCCGAGGAGACCCGTCAAAAAATACAAGCTTCAGTGCTTGTAGTTTGTAAGAGTTCGGAGAATCAGTTATGTTCTGTGTAGGCTTTGTTACTGTGTCCTTACGCCATCTTAGGATACTAAACCCATGGCATTGTTGGCACTGATTCAATTCCCATAGTGGATCAATTAATATACATCTTTTTTTGAATGAACAGAGGTTGTTCTTCATCATTGACACTCAGAAACACTTCCTCAAAATATGCAGGATCAAAAATATTGACGGCATCGATCTCTTTCCGACGGCAGAATATTTAAATATATCTTCGCCGATTATATTGATTCTCAGAAACACCTTCTCAGAAATGTCAAGATTTCGAACAGAAGCATTTCGATGCCCTAATTTAACTACACATGCTCTTTTTCCTTATAAACCATCAGAAACTCTCTGTCAAAATATTAAGATGAATCTAAGACAATAATTATTGAAACCTGTCTATGTCGTTCCTCATTACAACCACTCAGAAATACTTTCTCATAATGAGACGTTGGAACTTGCTCCATAATAGTTTGTATGTTCCGATCCAAAACAACCATCAAGATTTGGTATTTTGCATGACCGAATTTACTCAGAATCATTATGGCGATACACGAAGTTGAAATATGATCACACCAGCATTCAATGTGTTATTTCCTGAATATCTCATACACGAGAGCGATCGGGTATTAAGGTGGATTTATACAGCAACTAAAATAAAATAAGAACTAAAATAAAATAAAATAAGAATGTTCACTTCATGCATTTCAATGACAGCGTTTATACAGGAAATAAGCTAAAATAAGGAATAAGAATTAGAATAAGAGATGGTCAACTTTTATCTTTTTCGCTTATTTTATTTGGAAAATGATAGTGCACATGACCCAAATCCACTCCCCAATCTTTTCCGTATTGATACTTTTGACAAGTTCTAGTTTTCTAACCTAAAATTGAATGAATATTTTTTTAAATCATTATTGATGATATATTTAATATGGATGACCAGGAAATCATGGTGGGAGCGATGTTGTTATTGATGACAAGCCTTGAATAAAAGGCGGAATAGGCGATTTTCTAAACTTACACAAAAGTCATTGTCAAAAAATCTGCGATTTGATTGGTTCATTCTTATTTCTTATTTTATTCTAGTGATCTCTATAAACCTATGTTGTCTGCTCTTATTTCTTATTTTATTTTAATTTAGTTCTTATTTTATTTTAGTTGCTGTATAAATCCACCTTTAGAGTTGATTTATTGTTGAGTTCTCTAGGTCTAATACGAGTATACCTACTCCAGGCAGGAATCTTCGAACTTGCAGGATTATTATCGAAGTTTTCGAATACCTCTGCCTGAGCAATAGCCTCTAAAGGTGGATCAGGTGGTTGATATTCGATATGCTATTAATCTTCTCTCTCATGGGGTTGTATCGAATCATAATTATCCTCAAATTTCCACAATGTTCATTGCGATCGCGTCGGAAGTTGAAGAGCATTATATTCCAGTTGGTCCCCACGAATAATTCGATTTATGCATTCTAAAACAATATCCTGATTTGCGATTTTTTCAGTTGTAACGCCTTATTTAATTTTTACTGTGATGTGAAGAATTGAATGCTTCACATTTTTCCAAAAGAATCCTTGGGGGTGTTTCTACTCCTGCGGTCAGAGATATACCATCACATCAGACCATTTGATTTGAATATGAACTGATAATTGAAAGAATTTAAAAAAAATATCGAAACCATGGAAGCTGCTGCGAAAATTATTCAGGATATATTAGCTATAAACAGGGTGCGTCAGCAAGGTGTACGGCTTAAACAGCGCCTTAACTTTACCCTGTCGAAAAAAACTCAAATAATATGGTTTTAAGGTTGACCAAATCCTACAAACTAAAAATAATATATTAAGAATGATTTTATCGTCTGTGAATTTAATTAGAAAGAAAGAAAGATTTTAGCGGCATGCAGACAATTTTTTGAAATTCCGGAAAAAGTTACACACCGTGCAGGAATTGAACCTGCGTCTCCTACTTTCCGGGTCGGGGCTCTTACCAACTGAGCTAACAGTGTGTATGATACTTTTCCCGGAATTCAATATCATGAGGTTCACCTTATATGTAGTGAGAGAGGGGGTTCCTAAGTGGGGAGCACTGATTCGTCATCATTAGCCAGAGGACTCCTTTATCCTTCACTTCACTTTATCGAATTTCTTCGATGTCAGTTTGGGTCGGATGTTGGATTCCGACCAATGATGAAATACTAAGCCGAGAATTATTATGAATGATTTTATCGTCTGCGAATTCAAAGAAAGATTTTAGCGGCATGCAGACAATTTTTTTTTAAATTCCGGAAGAAGTTACACACCGTGCAGGAATTGAACCTGCGTCTCCTAGTTTCCGGGTCGGGGCTCTTACCAAGTAAGGTAAGAGCCCCGACCCCCGACTAATGATGACGAATCAGTGCTCCCCACTTAGGAACCCCCTCTCTCACTACATATGAGGTGAACCTCATGATATTAAAAAACATTTTTCAGTTTTGGTTGGAAAATTCTCTCTGAGCGGGAAAATTCGAAAAAAAAAATCGAGAATAGAGCTCCGCTGAAACAAGAATAACTTCGAGGTTTTTTGATGGAAAATTTTCATTTTTGGGATTTGTCAAGATGTAAGATTGATGTATCCACTTTGAAAATCGAAATCGCGATTCATGATACAGGGGGTGAAAAAATCGCTTTCAAAGTTAGGGATGACAAAATCGTGAAAAATCAATTTTTTCAAATCAGAACCCCATTTTTTTATGGCAGATATTGAATCTACGTTAAAAAATAATGTGAGTGTATGCATCACACCCTTGCCCTAAAATGGATATTTTCTGAGTAAATATCCACTTTAGGGCAAGGGTGTGATGCATACACTCACATTATTTTTTAACGTAGATTCAATATCTGTCATTCTAATTTGAAAAAATTTATTTTTCACGATCTTGATCTTGAAAAATACCAAAAATGAAAATTTTCCATCCAAAAACCTCGAAGTTATTCTTGTTTCAGCGGAGCTCTATTTTCGATTTTTTTTTCGAATTTTCCCGCTCAGAGAGAATTTTCCAACCAAAACTGAAAAATGTTACATCAAAATAACTTGAAATTTTCTGAGGAATCTATTTCTGTAATAAAAAAATGGTGTTCTAATTTGAAAAACGGAAGTTGACGTCATTTCCGGAAAAACCGGAGGTGCTCATGCCTTGAAAATATCTTAGATTTCATCAGCATCGTGAAATACTTATAAGTGCTGAATTTCATGAAAATACGTTCAGTAGTTTCCCGTATAAATATGGGTGAGGTGCCCCTAAAATGGATATTTTCTGAGTTAATATCCACTTTATGGCAAGGGTGTGATGCATACACTCACATTATTTTTTAACGTAGATTCAATATCTGTCATTCTAATTTGAAAAAATTGATTTTTCACGATTTTGTCATCCCTAACTTTGAAAGCGATGTTTTCATCCCCTGTATCATGAATCGCGATTTCGATTTTTAAAGTGGATACATCAATCTTACATCTTGAAAAATCCCAAAAATGAAAATTTTCCATCCAAAAACCTCGAAGTTATTCTTGTTTCAGCGGAGCTCTATTTTCGATTTTTTTTTCGAATTTTCCCGCTCAGAGAGAATTTTCCAACCAAAACTGAAAAATGTTACATCAAAATAACTTGAAATTTTCTAAGGAATTTATTTCTGTAATAAAAAAATGGTGTTCTAATTTGAAAAACGGAAGTTGACGTCATTTCCGGAAAAACCGGAGGTGCTCATGCCTTGAAAATATTTTAGATTTCATCAGCATCGTGAAATACTTATAAGTGCTGAATTTCATGAAAATACGTTCAGTAGTTTCCCGTATAAATATGGGTGAGGTTCCTCGTGAAAGACCCTGTATAATTTGAATAAATTGGTGAATTTATAGTAGACACTCGGTATAGAAAAACTTCAGATGTTTACCGAATGTGTATTCAGTTCTGAATAATTACCATGAAATTGGATAGGATCGGAAGCCAGTGCTGACAACCACAAAACGAAAAATATAACTGGAAACAATGCTGTAATGAGTTCATTAGATTACTGTTTTTAGTACTGTAATGAGCTCACTACGATACTGAAAAAGATAATCGAATTTATTTATTTTCGGTAAAATTGAATTCGAGCAGAACAACCGATCGATAAAATTCCATCAATGTTTCAGACGAACATTTCCAAGTTTGGCAAAGCGGAAAAACGCCTCGAACTTGCAACTCAATTACGAAATTTAAGATTTTCATGAAGGATTCTGCGTTCGCCGGGAATAGAGTTTTCCCACTAGTGTTGTGCGAAGCGAACTTCAGGCTGAAGCACCACTCACTTCGGATATTTTTTGTTAACTCCTCCATTTCCTGAACTAACCTACCTGTCGAATTCGCCAAAATGAGTTATCGAACAACCGGTCCTCTTTGAAGTGGCAGGAGTCCGAGGACCAAATGAATCCGATTTCGAAGGAAACCATACCGCACGAGGCTTGAAGACCCTTTCGTCGATAGGAACTTCGAACTTTGGGTATCAAAATCGGCATCTGATAATTTTATTTCGACTTTATTTATTGGTGAACCTTCCCCTAACCTATATCGAAAACGTTTCAGAATGAACAGAATGATTGGGTATGAGAAAGACATTAGACGGAAAAAATATCGAAAATTCATGAAAATGTGCGCCTGGTTAAAATATATTGAAGAGTTTTCCACTAAAGCGGCCCCTAGACAGTCAATCATGAATGACAGTCTGACTGAACAATAAGATTGTCAATCCTGCCTTCAATCTTGAAGCCCCTACACATATCATTCAAACTGACAGTCTGATTGAAATGACTTCAGCACAGTTCGGGGAAAGATTCATAAACACTTTGAACCTTTGAAGGCAGTTTCGATCGTCAACCCTTGGATTGTATATTAAGACTGAGGAAAAGAATGATAGAATCACTACACCACCATTCATACTGTCAGTCTCCCCTCCACTCAACGTGATTGAACCTCGGATTTTAAAATATTTGGAAATTCGTCAGTCCATTCATCATTCCATCAGTATAGACCTTACACCTTCAATCGGAATGTCAATCTTCGCTCTGACTGTCATTCTGAATGATCGTGTAGGGGTCCTATAAGAGGTGTTATTATGACATTCAAAGAGAAATTCCATTTTTTCAGATAAATGTTCGATAATCAGCTATTTTCACGTGCGCTGCAAGAACCGTGAATACAATGCATGACGGAAATGTACCTCTTAAATTGTTCTACAAAAAAGTCCGCAATAGCATATACACTGCGCAAAAAAATTAACGCACATTATGGAAATCTCAAATTTATTCTACAACTGAAGGTGGTCTCAATGATAATTATTTTTATCAGAATTATGCATGCATATCCACTTTCAACGTTTCTCTTCAATACAGATGTTTTCTCCCAGCAGGAATAAAAAAAGATGATATTATCAGATTTTGAACGTATTGGCTTCATTCTAAAATCAGTTGTTCTCGATCAATTCTAGTGATCAATAGTTTTTCTTTCGTTTGATTTTCTACACTCGATCGCTATGCAACGCGAAACTCGCAATTTGACCCAAGAGGAATGTGCCCAAGCGGTAGTTTTGCGAGAAGAAGGGTGGACATACACAAGAATTGCAGAAAGGTTTGGAGTTTCCCATACAAGTGTGTCCAGAATGTTGCAGCGATTCAGGGAGACAGGTATGAATGTCCGAAGACCAGGACAGGGTAGACCACGGGTAACAACTGCCATTCAAGAACGTTACTTGAGAGTTTCTTCGTTGAGACAACGGTTTGCAACCGCTCGCCTCCTTCAAAATCAGCTTGAGCAAACACATGAGGTGCGAATTAGCACTCAGACAATAAGAAATCGCCTCAGAGAATATGATTTAAGGCCTCGTGTCGCGGCAAGAGGCCCAGCTGTTACCCCAGCCCATCGAAGGACGCGTTTGGATTTTGCGAGAGAGCATATCCATTGGGAAGAGGCCGATTGGGAAAGAGTTCTCTTCACAGATGAGTCTAGATTCTGCCTCTACCATTGTGATCGACGTTCCCTTGTATACAGACGTCCACATGAAAGATATGGTCAGTGCAATTTCCTGAATACTACTGGTTTCGGGGGAGGATCGATTATGGTATGGGGTGGACTATCTTTGACTGCTCGCACAGACCTAGTGGTCCTTGATAATGGAGCTATGAATGCTGATAAGTATATAAGGAACATTCTTGAAGAGCATGTAGTGCCATTTGCCCCATACATTGGTGAAACTTTCATTTTTATGGACGATAATGCCAGACCCCATCGTGCGCGTATCGTTCAGGAGTACCTTGAAGAGGTTGAAGTCTCTCGAATGGAATGGCCAGCAAGAAGTCCAGATCTCAATCCGATTGAGCAGGTTTGGGACAACCTCAATAGAAGGCTGAGAAGTTCAGAAAATCATCCAGCTACTCTTAATGACTAAGGAATCCAACTCGGCGAAATCTGGGAAGGATTAGATCAGAACATTTTAAGATCACTCATTTTGAGTATGAACCGTCGTTGCCGAGCTGTAATTAACGCAAGGGGTGGAAATACCAAGTATTAAATCACTTATCAGCATTTCAGTATTTTGAAAATTGTTCATTTCTCTTCTTTCACATAAGATTCGGTGAAATCCTGAATTTTTCTTCCATTTAATGTGTCTTGTTTCGTTCAAAACCTTCCCGAGAGAACATAAAAAAAAGTTATAAAGTCAATGTAGATTTAACTTTCATTAAAATTGAGATTTTCAGAATGTGCGTTAATTTTTTTGCGCAGTGTATCTATCTCTCAAGATTGACTTACTATTACCTGTTTATGGTAATCATATGTTTTCCAAAATTATACACTATTTGGGAGTGTGTTTTTATAAATTGGATATTGATCCTCATCCAACCTAATAAGTTATTTATCTCCAGTATTTAATTTAGAACGAAATTACCCTTCATATCATACAATTACAACGAGTACATCAAAAGATATGGCAGGTTGAAGATGAAACCGCCACGTGAAACAAATTTCTACCCGGGCGAAGCTGGGACGGCCTGCTTGTTTCATTTTATAAGAGGAAGATATGCCGTTAATAATGGAGAATAACATCAGCCAAATGACCACCACGACCACGACTTCAGGACAATATCCTTTTTCATGATATTTTTCATATCCAAATCGCAAAGTTCCAACTTTGAGGTCTTGAATCGACCCTGGGCTCTTGGCTTAGACCTTCTCTTTCACATGGCCCCAAAGGAAGAAGTCGCAAGGTGTTAAATCACAAGATCTCGATGGCAAATTGTGATATCCTCTTCGAGAGATAACACGGCCCGGAAAATTTCCCGTAGAAGATCATTGATTTTGTTGCTTGTGTGGCTCGTAGCGCCGTCTTATTGAAAGTAAACGTTGTCCAAACCTGGGTTTTCTTCAATACTGCAGGAGCAATATTCCCCGCTGTTCTTGGGCGATGTGCACGAGATTTATACTTCACATCGCTAACTCATCCCAACAGCTCAAATTTTTCCACCAATTTCTGCATTGCGGTTCGGCAAGGTGCTTCACGACGACCCAAAAATGGTCGAGTTTTACTAACCGTCTCTACCAAATTTTCACCATATTTACAGGGAATTTAAATAATTTCAATGCGTTGTTGAAGCGTGTATCGTTCCATTTTTATTAATGGCGTAGTTTCTACTTGTCAAATGTCCAAAAATGACAGTTTCAAAAGTGACATCTACCAAAATATCGGGCTATTCAAAATAACATCTCTCATTGGAAAACCCTTTATAAGAAGTGCAACTAAGTTCCCGATGTTTTTTTGATGAAATGCAACTTTATTGTGAAAAAATTGACAGACCGGTTTCTGGCTTGTTATGCCGTCATCAGTGCCACATAACCCAAACTACGATAGCAACCAATTGAAACTTCTATTTCCTGTATGTATTATGTAGGCACATATACAGGGTCTTTCACGAGGAACCTCACCCATATTTATACGGAAAACTACTGAACGTATTTTCATGAAATTCAGCACTTATAAGTATTTCACGATGCTGATGAAATCTAAAATATTTTCAAGGCATAAGCACCTCCGGTTTTTCCGGAAAGGACGTCAACTTCCGTTTTTCAAATTAGAACACCATTTTTTTATTGCAGAAATAGATTCCTTAGAAAATTTCAAGTTATTTTGATGTAACATTTTTCAGTTTTGGTTGGAAAATTCTCTCTGAGCGGGAAAATTCGAAAAAAAAAATCGAAAATACAGCTCCGCTGAAACAAGAATAACTTCGAGGTTTTTGGATGGAAAATTTTCATTTTTGGGATTTATCAAGATGTAAGATTGATGTATCCACTTTAAAAATCGAAATCGCGATTCATGATACAGGGGGTGAAAAAATCGCTTTCAAAGTTAGGGATGACAAAATCGTGAAGAATCAATTTTGTCAAATTAGAACCCTATTTTTTTATGGCAGATATTGAATCTACGTTAAAAAATAATGTGAGTGTATGCATCACACTCTTGCCCTAAAGTGGATATTAACTCAGAAAATATCCATTTTAGGGCAAGGGTGTGATGCATACACTCACATTATTTTTTAACGTAGATTCAATATCTGCCATAAAAAAATGAGGTTCTAATTTGAAAAAATTGATTTTTCACGATTTTGTTAGGGATAAACTTTGAAAGCGATTTTTTCACCCCCTGTATCATGAATCGCGATTTCGATTTCTAAAGTGGATACATCAATCTTACATCTTGAAAAATCCCAAAAATGAAAATTTTCCATCCAAAAACCTCGAAGTTATTCTTGTTTCAGCGGAGCTCTATTTTCGATTTTTTTTTTCGAATTTTCCCGCTCAGAGAGAATTTTCCAACCAGAACTGAAAAATGTTACATCAAAATAACTTGAAATTTTCGAAGGAATCTATTTCTGCAATAAAAAAATGGTGTTCTAATTTGAAAAACGGAAGTTGACGTCATTTCCGGAAAAACCGGAGGTGCTCATGCCTTGAAAATATTTTAGATTTCATCAGCATCGTGAAATACTTATAAGTGCTGAATTTCATGAAAATACGTTCAGTAGTTTCATTTATAAATATGGGTGAGTTTCCTCGTGAAAGACCCTGTATATTCTGTATCCAGCTTGCTATTATGCTCATATATGTATGGACAACTATATATTTTTAATACTTAGTTAGCACCAGAAAGTCCCGTATATTCGTTAATATTTTTTTTGATAAATCGAATATTCGCGTTCTCATAAATCCCACCCCATATTTGTGATCCGTTAATTGGATAGAAAATAGTTGCAAGTGCAATCTGTACTGCTCCATTTCAATCCAAAACCGAACCCTCATTTTCGACTACCCAGAGGTAATACATTTTCTCTATTCATCAAATTAATCCACCAATGTGTGGATTCCAGTCGGCCACTTTTGAATTCTGTTGTTTCGTATCTTCCATTTTGTGATCCATTATTGTGGTTGTTACTCATGCAACTGGAGAATACAATGCGAACCGGAACAAAAGGGATAATTACAGTTTACATGAGTGATACTCAATAATTCCCCAAGTTGGATCATCAAAATGGTCCTATCAGTGGAATCCGACAAGAGCTGGAGGGACTTGAATAGAAAGATTCCACGAATATTATTCATATCAGAGTTTTCCCAAACTTACCACTGCTTATTTCATGACGGGCTCATTATGATTGGGATCTCTACTTTTAATGTAGTGAATTATATAGAAATGAAAACCTGGCTGGCAGATTCGACAATACTACTATTTCACTGAAAAATACAAAGACAACTCCGTGACAACCTCGGTTATAGATGAATCTTGTTCAAAAAATTATGGAAACTGGAAAAATGCGTCGTTTTGATATACACACAACCAAACTTATATGGAATCACCCTGTTATTTGGAAAAAACGAATTTTAATTAAAAAAAAGTCGCTGAAAAGTGAAGAACAGTTTTTCCTAAACAAGTTTATTACAAAAATAATATAAATTATTAAAAGATCATTTTCATAATAGAACAGAAAATTAACAGTGTAAATTTCTCTAAAAATAATTTTTATGTAACTGAGAATTGAACAACAAATAAAACGATTTTAACAAATCAATAATCAATATTACCACCCCTGGCTTGAATTCGACGAGGCATGCTTTCTATTAAGTTGTTAATTTCTTCTTCTGTAACATTTGCTCATTCCTCTAAAGCCGCTTGTATAAGTTGCTCTGCGTTTCTAGGATTATTTTGACGAGCTCTAATTTTTCTTTTGATCCTATCCCACAAGTGCTCGATAGGATTAAGGTCCGGTGAACAAGAAGGCCACTCTAAAACAGTCACACCTTCTGTTTCGAAAAAATTTTTTGCAACTCTGCTGGTATGTGGAGGTGCATTATCCTGCATAAATAGGAAATAATCTCCAAAAGCACCTCGCCAGAGCCTCACTACAGGTTGTAGCACTAGATCAACATACCTAGGCCCTGTCAGAGATTGTCTAATGGGAATTAAAGGAGTTTTCTCACCAAACATAATTCCTCCCCAAAACATTACAGTACCTCCTTTGTATTTAGGGATCGGTCTTGCAGCTCGGAGCCTAGCTTGCTTCCCTCTACCTCTTGAAATGCGAACACGCCGGTCGTCTGATCGTAGGCCAATTCTGGTCTCATCCGAAAATAAGACATTTTTCCAATCTTCAATAGTCCAATTTTCATGCTCTAAACACCAATTAAAACGGTCAACTTCATTTTGCCTTGATAGTTCTGGAACTCTTAACGCTCTTCTCTTGAATAATTCCTAAGCGCGAAGTCTTTTTCTGATAGTTTCGACACAAACACTAACACCTGTAGCTTGCAAAAATTGCCTTTGAAGCTCTGAATGAGATACTGCGGGATTTCTTCTTGCTGTTTGGGCTAAAAAGCGATCCTGCCTTTCTGTAGTTACTCTTCCACGACTTCTTCTCGGCCTATTCTTTAGGGTTCCTAACTCCAGAAAATTTGCATAGGTTTTTGAAACAACCCCTTGTGTAACCCCCACCGTTCTTGCAATCTGTCTTTGTGACATACCTTGTTCTGCCATAGTAATAAGTCTTCCTCTCTGGACTTCCGATAACCCCACATAAGGCATTTTTTTTAAAACTTCGCAAAAAAACAAAATATAAATTCACTGCGACGTTCGAACGAAATGGTAAAATCGACACTGCAAAGCCAAATCTTATCAAGTGCTTATGAACCTAACTGTTTTCGTGAATAAACACATGCACTTTTTATTTGCTTCTTACGAAAAAGATATCAAAATAATATTTCATCTTGATACTGGGTGATTCCATATAAGTTTGGTTGTGTGTAATTCAACGCCTTTCACGAATCCAACTGTTTCCTGAAGCTATAAAAGTGGAATAAATTCTTAATTGAATTCCTCGATGAATTATTCAACGGAAAACAATTGCTGAGTATTCCCCAAACTTCAATTACAGAGGCAATTTCACTCTATTCCTCGTAAACTTTTCCAATTTCCATCACAATACTTTCCCTTTCATTCATCCCGAATGAAGAGATTAGCCCACAACAATGCACAAAAGCTTTCAGCCTCAGGAAAGAAGTCTGGAAAATATCAATCATAGGTACATTCGCAGCTATCGCAACAGAATATTTTGGCCTTATCACCGTTATGGCAAAAACATCACCTTCACACTCTGAAGGTGATTAATGATACCGTACTGTTTGACTTTGTTGCTTATGTATCAGTTTTCGTCTATGCGAGGAAGACTGAATGAATCTGGGACCAAGTATTCAGGTTTCCGTTTAGAGAAAGAAAAGCTTTTAGAATGAAGAATTGATGTGTGTTTCAAGGTAACGAGGTATAGTTAGACGTTGAAGCGAACCGAAGAGTAGGACTACCATGATTCCTCTCCATCAAATGAGACTTTCGTGGAACTGAGAATCGAAATAAGAGAAATCCTCCTTATTTATTTCTCAACCATGTGTATCGAACATTGAGAGGAAAACTGTGTTCGTATTCCTTTCTCAAATATTATCTCATTTTCCTTCGCTGTAACGATGGATCCTCCTTGCTTGTAATCTCCGGGAAGCCCTGAATGCCCTCCATTTCAATTTCATTGTATCTTTGTACATATACGGCAGTGTACGAGGTGCACCTCAATCTACAAACCCCAAGGGTTTCCTCATTGTTATAAATACGGTTGGATTCGGGACTTCCTACAGTCTTAAGTATGTTTCGCGTCTTCTGTTTGTCTTTATATCCCTTGAGATACAACTGCATTGATACATGTTTCATTCAGAAATTTACATTAGGGATTAATTCCTGCCAGGATCTTATTTGATTCGACGTATCTGTTGAACTCTGAAACTTCGCTGTTTCCTGAGTTCAAAAGACTTTTCAATGAATGAGGGTGTGATGCATACACTCACATTATTTTTTAACGTAGATTCAATATCTGCCATAAAAAAATGGGTTTCTAATTTGAAAAAATTGATTTTTCACGATTTTGTCATCCCTAACTTTGAAAGCGATTTTTTCACCCCCTGTATCATGAATCGCGATTTCGATTTTTGAAGTGGATACATCAATCTTACATCTTGAAAAATCCCAAAAATGAAAATTTTCCATCCAAAAACCTCGAAGTTTCAGCGGAGCTCTATTTTCGATTTTTTTTTCGAATTTTCCCGCTCAGAGAGAATTTTCCAACCAAAACTAAAAAATGTTACATCAAAATAACTTGAAATTTTCTAAGGAATCTATTTCTGCAATAAAAAATTGGTGTTCTGATTTGAAAAACGGAAGTTGACGTCATTTCCGGAAAAACCGGAGGTGCTCATGCCTTGAAAATATTTTAGATTTCATCAGCATCGTGAAATACTTATAAGTGCTGAATTTCATGAAAATACGTTCAGTAGTTTCCCGTATAAATATGGGTGAGGTTCCTCGTGAAAGACCCTGTATAAACGACCTTTCTTTTGAAGATCCGTTCCTTTTTTGCCTTTTTATTACTCGTGCCATGACGTTTGATTTCTCCGAAAGGAATCTGTGTTACTCCCTTTCTTAATATATTTTTCGGAAAGAGGCGAAAGAGCCAATTTTGACGGCAATACAATGTGTTCCTCCCGAATACATAATAAAAGTGCCTATATTCCTATAAAATGAAATACCTAGAGGATATTAATACCCCAGCGGAAAATCCCCAGGCGTCTTATTGAAAATAAGAAATCAAAAATTAATTGAATGAAGATTTTTCCAATTATGAAGTGCTGAACTGTTTATATGAAAATCTCATTATAGGGAGGAATTCTTCCGATATCGCTTCAGCACAGCAGGTGAATAACTCTGCTATCGAAATAGATTGAGGGCGGCAAAGATGACGATAAGGCGGAATGATGAGAATGAGGGTTGAACACAATGCCAAGAAGGGGAGAATCTTCAGTTCAATTCATGATGGGTAGTCATTGACTTCAATATTCTGAAATATGTACAAGAGATGTCGAATTGAAGAGAAACAGGACAGAATCAGCCCCTCAGAACCCCTGAAAAGCTATCCAAATATAACTCTATAGATCTCTTCGTCCTCCTCTTCAAAAGACGTGAATCAGTTCCTATTGATTAAAAGCGTCATTAATTTTATCGAATATAAATAAATAGTACGTTGTTCACCGGGTAGGAAAAGCCCTCACATTCCTGGACGATTGTGAAGATTGCTAGCAACACAGAGTCCAGGAATGTGGCATTTCCTACGAGGTAAACATACTATTTTTCCGCAAATCGTTTGAAATTCGACAGATTTTGATCAATTTCGAAGAAAATCGCGAATAATTCCATTCATAAATAAATGGAGCTTCGAAATTCGCAATGGAATTGGCTGCGTTACTATGGACACGTATTAATGCTGAATTGTAAAACTTGACGAATATCAATTCGATTGCTGGTCTTTTCGAAGACAAAACAGTGTTAAATGATGAATGATGATGAGTTTTTCATTTCTGGAACTCCTCCAGAGCTGGCTGAGGCAGTGAATACTGCTTCATTAGAACTATTGCCGAAGAAATCTAGAGAAAAGTACGAATATGCTTATGTAGAACACTGTAAGGAAAATTCATTTCCTTTTCACAACAACTAAACATCGACTTTGGATCTCCTCAGACAGCTGCTTTGTTGTTAAATTTAAAAAAATTGCAAAAAACGACTATAATATTTAAGTACCAAAAAATGTTTACGCGATTTTGTTCCCCAAATTCCTGTTCGAAACAAGGGAATGACACAGACAATATACCCCTATCAAAAAGAAGAAAAATTGAGAATCAAGAAAAGTTCAATCGTTTTCGAGGAAGGTCAACTCGTTTCGTCTATCTCAAGATTGAACGATTCCAGTCTGCGAAATCTCCTTGGTTGAATATTCCAGATACGTCCTCTTGAAAGAAGCAAATAATCCGCCAGTTAAACAAACACATAAATCTCCACGAGTGCAAACCGAGAAATAATTCAATTCCATTCACATCCTTTTCTTCCAGTCGAAATATACGATAAGGCTCCTTGAAGGTCCTAATGGCATTTGGCCGCCTCCCAAAAGGTTATTTAGAATGAGCTATAACTCCATCGGAAATTCGAGGGTCAATGTCATTATCAAGTTCCGAGAACGAAGTTTCACTTGAAGGCGAATGGAGTCGGATACAGACTCTAACATTTCATGGAGTGCTCGAGAAAGTTGGGCCAGAAATAAAAACAATGTTGATTTCTTATACTTACCTGAGAGTCATCTGAATAATGCACAGTGTATCTGAGACGAATTCATATTGCATCGTTGGCGTTTGGAGCACTCTTTTTCTCTGCTACTTCAAAGTCTCTTGTGTCCCCATCAGAGGAGATTTTGCATTATCTACAGCTCGCCCCCAGCTCCTGAGCCCAAATGGGAGGGCTTCAAATAGGGCAAATCCTCGTTCCTCCAATATTTCTCTTGTCCGAGGCATTTTTCGTGCAGGCTTTCAATGTCGAAGCATTCTCTAACCAGATAATCAGGAGTTCTCTCCTCATAAAATCTGAACTCCACATTTTCTGACAAGCTCATTCTCATCAAATGCTCCCAAGGGCGACAATGTCCTGTGACGAAGCCAGAAAGAAAACGTATCTTATTCTCACTGATATCCAAATATTTTTGGTTCTTACAGTTCCGAAATACCGAAGGACTTTTTGGAAAAATTCCAGAGTGCCTCCCTTTGAGTTACTTTCTTTTTCAAAAACTCTCTCTTATTGGTGCATTTGCTTATTCCAGAAAGGTTTTGGGCCAGTAAGTGGCGTTTATGCTCCCTTTCTGGCTAGTATGTTGTCCTCTTCATTCCCTTTGATTCCTGAGTGACCAGTAACGCAGATTGAAGAGAACTTGTTGATCTTGACTTCTTTATTAAATTTTTATTGGCACTGTTCTACCTTCTACATCTTATTGAAAAAAACGTGGTATGGGTCTAAGAGATCGGAGATCATATTTCCGATAATTGACCGACAATTATGAACTCAACCTTCTATATGAAAATGTATAGCAAGGAGGAATTATAAAATGTACCTTCTATATGAAAATATATAGCAAGGTGTGAGTTGTTGTTACTTACTTTACTGAAACTTTACTTTACTGAGCGACGGTTATAAACTCAAATTTTTTATGAAAATGTATAGCAAGGTGTTGTTGTTACAAACTGAAACTTTACTGACCGACGATTATGAACTCAACGATATAAAAATGTATAGCCAGGAGGAATCATGAAATGTACCTCCTATATGAAAATGTATAGCAAGGTAGCAAGGTGTTGTTGTTACTAACTTTACTGGTTTTACTCATTGTTTGTCTCTGTAACATAGGGTTTTGAAGACAAGCTCGAGAATAAGGGAGTTTCATTTCCTCTGAATAAAAGTGAGAAAGATCAACAATCGAAAAACGCTCTCATTTGCCATTTTTGACTATCGGGGGAAAAACAACCCATTTATTGAATCTACAGACCAATGAGAGGAACTTTGGACGCTTTTGAATTCGATGCCTGCCATGTATTCCTATAACGCAACTTGTACTGCAATAAATGTCACCATATATTCAATTTTATGAGCTTCAAATAAGAACTGAATGACGGTTCATAGGAAATGGTTATTGTTTCAGAACCTTTTCAATAGCGTACCATAACTCACTTCAAAGGGTAATTTCAAACAAAGATCGAGAATTGTAACTAAAGGCATATGGAACAATATCGCAGTTCAAGGGTTCGACCCCATATGGTAAAAATCAATATATACAACATTTTTCAAGGAAACAGCTCGACTCTGGAATTTGTGTTATACAGATGTTGCGCGAAGTGAAACGCAACAACAATTCATTAACAGTTAAGAAATCTTTCATATACCCTAAATCTGGTTATTTTTATTGAAATACATGCTATCGATATGGAAAAATGGTTTCTTTGGAGCAATCTAATGTCTAATTCATCACAAATGATTGATTCCTTATAGTATCAAGATGGTCAATGCTGTAAGAAACCAAAACATAACTTTAAGGAAATATTTGTTGGGTCGTAATTTCTTAGTGGTGAATATTTGATGTTCTGAGTGCGTCTTTTTCCCCTCTTCGTGGAATGAGGGTTTCTTTAGCCCTTCGTCTCTCCATAAGGTACTTGACCCAATGCTAAGCAGCTTCTTGCGTCTTTGAAAAAAAAAACGAAAAAATATTTATCTCTGCATAGAACCTTTTAAACATCTTCGATATGGTCACGGCTTTCTACTGTCATATTCATAAGGAATAGACCTTTTGAACATCATATCGGACGACCCATCTTCTCTATTCAAATTCAAGGATGAAATGATGGCCTTTATATGAAAAAATATCGTTCTCTTGAGCAGAATTGACGAGCCCAAAATCTTAATTTTTGTACGAGAAGAGCTTACTGCTTCCTTTTCAATGTGACACGCCGCATATTGAGGTTTCTGGTCTATTGAAAAAATTCATCTTGAGTTTGACACTGGGGTATTAGTTATCACTGAAAAAACATCTGGGACCTCCTAATGAAAATACCCATTTTTTATATAATAGAAATTTTCCTCTCGGACTGAAAGTTTTCATTCATTCGCTGCGACGCGTTTGCGGGAACCGACCTCAATGTGGGCTGAATTGACTTCCCAACATTTCGCATCTGAAAGAATGATTCATTCTTTCGGTTCTCAAAGCCGTTGAAAAATAACCCCCTCTATATATATCGCGAACTCCTTGCACCATCTTTTTCATTTCGCTTTCGGAAGGGGAAATGTTCACGCTCACCCTCATTTTTCACCTGTTTCGATTCATCCTGAACGTGTGTGGCTTTGTACTTCCACCCTTTCAGGATGGTTTCGTCATCACAAGCTCAGGTCGAGTGCATCAGGAGTTATGTATTATATAGTGTATATCAAGGTTCGGAATCATGCTAGTATTATAGCGAAAGGTGTAACTTTTCAGTTCTCTTAGGTTAATTCATATTGTTTGTGAAGATATTTTGGATGAAGAATTCTGCTGCGGAATTTTTCATAACGGTAGCTTCCACCGATCATTAAATTTTCTGACAATCTCTGACGCAGACAGTGGGAACTCCTTCGTGCGCATCAGTGCTCTTCAGGAAATTTTCTGATCGTTGGAAGCCGCCGTTGAACCTTTGTAAGGGTGACTTCCACGATGGAATTCCCCTTGTCGTTGTCAGCGATTGTCAAGAAATTTTCTGATCGTTCGAAGCCGCCGTTAAACCTTCGTAAAGGCGACTTCCAACGATCAGTAAATTTCCTGACAATCGCTGACGCTGACACAGGGAATTTCTTCGTACGCGTCAGTGCTCGTCAGGAAATTTTCTGATCGTTGGAAGCCGGCGTTAAGGCGGGACTCCGTCCTTGAAAAAAGGTTAGTCAGAAACTATTTATTTTTTTCTGATTGATGAAGGGATGTATGAGTGTATAAAGATAAAAATAATAAAATAAAAAAATATTCTATAAGTACTGAATGAATGAAAGGATATTCCCCATCATTTTTGGTTATTCTGTAACATTTCCACCATCAAAACGAACAAATATTTTTTTGTTTTTTCATTTCAGTATTGAAAGTCTATCATTTAGTTAATCAAACGTCTATCTCATTTTTCTTTTAGAATTTACCGTTTTTTTGTGAATAATATTACAACAATTTGTTGTTTTCGTGAAATCTATTTCCTTGAATTTTTCTATTCGAAACGATAAATATTCATTTTTATCAACGACGATTCATGAGGTTTGTTTTAGCCGTCGATTAGTGAAAATGAATTGTTTCTGACAATTGTGGATTCTAACGTGGAATTGAATTTCTTTTAAATGACACACGCCCCGCAGGTATCTCCTCCCAGATGACTGGTGAAGGAAAGAGAGAGAATTATACAGTCAGTGTGAGATCTAGTTCAGGGTAGGATTTCTTGTTATATTTCTGCGCCGGAAATTTGTTCTATTGAGCTGAGTAATCCAATAAATAAAAATGTATGCGCACTGGTACTGCCATCAGGTGGTATAAGTTTTTTATTTTGAAGGCTAAAGACTCTTAAACCTAAGTGAAGGCGACTTTCAACGATCAGGTATGACTACTACCATTTTGAGTCTTAGTGAAAGAATAACCTCCTTGAAGTACTCAGAAGAAAATATGCGAAGAGGTTGATGGGATCGAATTCAGCTCAGTATGTTTATTTAATCCATGGCATAGGATGTTGGCGAAACGATAACGATTGGAATTATTGATTTTCGGGTCAAGTTTCCTCATGAAACCCAGACGATATCGGAAAATCGTTCCACGAACTGTGTGGTCCCTAAGTGCAGACGACAGCAGAATACTCGAGCTAAGATCGTGGAACCTACAATTCGTTGCAACTGCCCAAATTTTTTATATGAATTAGATCATCCTTTCGGAATTCACCCACGGTCAGTGGGAAAAAGGAAATCTTCAATTTGTTTTGGAAAACGAAGAAGTGGCAGTAGCTGGAGAAGCCTTGAACGGTAAGGTTCTCAGTTGACTCGGGATCGGTTTTAGGGTACTTAAGTGTTTGGAACTACGGTCCCAAAGCGGAGACGAAAAAAATGCTATTCGGGGAATAGCGGAATTAAGTTTGGAATCGGAAGTTGAGAGTAGCTGGAGAAGTCTTAAACGGGAAGGTTCTCAGTTGACTCAGGATCGGTTCTAGGGTACTTCAGTGTTTGTAAGTTCGGTCTCAAAGCGGGGACGGAAAACTGCTAAGCGGGGAATAGCGGTGTAGCGTTGAGTCGGAAGTTGAAGGTTTACAGAAATTAATTAGAATTATTTAGATCACTTCTCGTCGATAAAACCGGGAGTGAAATTGATCGAGTTTGTGACGTGTTTTTGTTGTTTTTTAATGATATTTTCATCATCCTTTGGCTTAACTGCCAGGAGGGGAAAGGTTAGGTAATTTTGCGTATGCTTTGCTTTTTTAGGTATTGTCAGAAAGCTGCATGTGACGCCAAAAACTTTTAGGGTCCAGATAAGAGTCCTGAAATATTCCCAAGTTTTTGGTAGGTACTTCAAGTTGTGTTGTTCTGAAATCACCCCAAGTTTTCAGTTTTATGTTATTTTGATGAACCCACAAGCTTTGATAATTTGAAATTGTTTTGATAATTTGATTTTGTGTTGATATTTTGATTTGGTTTTGATAATTTGATGTGGTATCGAAAAATGGACAAATTGTTTTGATATTTTATTTTTTTGAGTGATTGCTAGTGTGTGTCAAACCATTTATTTTATTTAATATAAGTCTAAAATTAAATTTCGAATGTTTCATTTACCACCCCTCTCCCTGGAGAATGATTGAACACTGTCCTCTCCCTATAGTGCGACGGCTGTTCCCATACTTTCTCCCTTCAAGGAGAAAGATCTTCAAAATTTTTAATAACATCTCTTTCTTTTTTTAAGTAATAACACCCCTTATTGGTGGAAAGCCGCTCTTTCGTCGAATCTCGAAGGGGGTGTTTTTTACAATGTAAAGTAGATTGAAGAAATAAAATACCAACCTTCTTTTGAATTATATTTAATGCTCAATCCAACTACATTCAAGTGGAAGTACAGCATCTGAGAATGGAAAAATATAAATGTCATTTAGAATGTCAGGTATTGAAATATCATAGTTTATTGCATCGGCAGAAGAATCCTTAACACATAAAGACGAGTCATGAGAAGTACAAAAGGACCAATTCCATCAAACTGTCAGTCACGTCCCGAATTATTGTGCACCGTAAGATCGAATATATCTTGATCAAATCAATGCCAAGGAACATAGAGAGGATTACGCATAAACGGTGTATGCGGATGAGTCATCTACGGCTTCAGTTAATGTGAGAAATCATAGAAAGGACTCGTGAGCTGTATTCAACTCCGGAGCTTTGATTTCTTCACCTTCAGCTTCTATATACTCCACACCTTCGTCGTAGTCGATGTGGCACCTATTGAAGTGTTGGTCTGGGTCACCGTATTGACTGTGATAAAACTCTTCTCTCATCATGTTGTTCAAGCTTCCGCATCTGAAATACAGGATGGCCTGGAACGGCTTCCTGAAATCTCTGTTCAGAGTGGCGTATATAACGGGATTGAACAGGCTGTTCGAGTAGCCTAGCCACAGGAAAACACTACCCACAGTCTTTAGAGTGTTAGAGGTTTCTAGAAAGGGACGCACTAAAGCTAACACGAAAAAAGGTAGCCAACAGAATGTGAATGCACTCATTATTATACCAAGAGTAGTGCTTGCTTTGCGCTCTTTAGCAAGCTGAAATCTGAGTTTCTTCTGATTTGAATTTGTGCTCGGCGATGTTTTGATGGTTGTGAGCAAACTGGTTCTGGGCTGTTTGGCGGCCTTGGTGGGAGTCTTGATCGGCAGTTTAGCCGTGAGCATGGGACACTGTGACTCGTTGCTTGGGCGTGATTTGAAGCATCTTCCTAGTGCCGTTTTGTCCAGACTACACTGTAACAAAAAGAAGAAATCAGAAAAGGAAAAATATGAGATGAAAAGAAATATATCAACACAAATTATGATCATTTGGTTCGATTCTATTCTGCTGCAGTGGCGGCTCGTCGTAAGAGTCAAGGAAGGCTAACTATCAAAATGTATACAAGATTATTCACTTGATTTCCATAGCAAATGGAAGTAAAATTAATGATTTGTATTGAGATGTGAATGAAAGCTATGCATGAAATACCTTGAATTGTAAAAACACACATTCGGAAGATTAGAGCTAAACTGCATTTAATATTTACAGTGTAATCAGTAATCAGTTTTAGATTGGTTCGAAATGTTGTATTTTGCGCATTCGCCATTTTGCAATAACACTCCTATTCTGCTTGTGCAATGTATGTGGCGATAGCCACGTTGCAACTCAAGTGACTTTGGAAAAAAAAAATAATTATTGTAGAGTATGGAAAGAACTTGACCAGAAAAAGAATTTTTTGATCTATGTTAAGGGGACGTTATACCTACTCTCGCCGACAGCACCGATTGTCCATTCAAAAAGTGCCTTTCATTTTTCCAAGTTCACGCCCTCAATTTTCCACCCGAAAGCTCTATTTTTTTTGTCCTGGAATTTCCGACAGTTCTCTGCGATTCCACACTTCCTGGAAGTCTTTTCAGTATTTCCATCATTTTTTGCATTATTCAAGCGCCAATCCGCAATATCATTTCAAAATCGAGAGAAGACTACATCCCAACGATTCTATGCTTTGTCGATTTTGAAAAGGCGTTTGACAACATAAGATGGCCGAAGTTATGGGTTATACTGAGGGAAATGGGAGTTCCTGCTCATTTGATAAGCCTTATTGCGAACTTGTACACCAACAGTACAGCAGTTGTCCGTATTGATAATATGCTTTCGGATGAATTTAAAATAGATAAAGGTGTGAGACAGGGTTGCGTGCTGTCGCCCATGCTTTATAATATATACAGGGTGTCTACTTTTAAAACGGCAAAACTTCAAAGGGAGATTATTGAAGTGATTTGCAACAAAAAATGTCATATAACACATGGTCGAAATTTTGACGGTTGTTCTTCAATTTAACAATTCTCGTTTTCACGAAATATTTCAATTTTTTCCATGAAATCTTTAATATATCAGTTATGCTTGTGACTTCATCGAATTCGATCACATATTTGGAAATGGTATTAAATTTTCTACAAGAAAAGAATTTCAGTGTGCCAAAAATATTTCTATTGTGGGTTTGGTGAGGAGATGAATATCACGATACTGAAGTGAACAAAATCCGTTATATTTTTCCAATAGGTTTTTCGTTGAAAAATTATTTATTATGGACATGTTTTCTTTTCAGCAATAAATACTTCATTTAGTGTACTTTCGAATGACATATCAACTTTTTTGCTAACTGCTTTTTTTCTGCCATAATATCATGGCTAACAAGATAAAAACGAAAAAGTCGAAAAATTTCAAACCTAAATTTGCTCCATTTTGAAACTCATTATGATTGAATATCGAAGTAATTCTTATGGAAATCATGAATTTATCGATGAAATAAGAATAATTCAGAAGAATGAAATAATTTTTAATAATACAGATTTTATGAAAAAATGTAGAAAACAGACTATTACTATTTATAACAATGGTTCGAAATATCCACCTCCTTGTTCAATACATTCATCACATCTTTTTCGAACAACCCTGCGAAGTTCGCAAAGTTTTTGACGCATTTCTGCACAACACAATTTAATCCTTTCGATCAGAGCCTCTCGAGTCTGAACGCGAATTCGGTACACATTTTCTTTTAAGGTGCTCCAGACTTAAAAATCCAAAGGCGCCAGGTCTGGGCTCCTTGGTGGCCATCTTACCGGACCGTACCTTCCAATCCATTTCTCTGTCGTCCGTTCCGGCTTTTATGAGATGGACAGCCATCCATTTGAAACCAGACATTTTGTCTGGTATTTCATCCAATATGTCTGTTAAGCTGCTTTGGATTAATCTTATGAATTCATCATAGTTGAGGCGATCGGGGAGTATAACTGGTTCGAAAAAGATGTGTTAAATGTATTGAACAAGGAGGTGGACATTTCGAACAATTGTTATAAATAGTAATAGTCTGTTTTCTACATTTTTTCATAAAATCTGTATTTAGTATTGAAAATTATTTAATTCTTCTGAATTATTCTTATTTCATTGATAAACTCATGATTTCCATAGGAATGACTTCGATATTCAATCATAATGAGTTTCAAAATGGAGCAAATTCAGGTTTGAAATTTTTCGACTTTTTCGTTTTTATCTTGTTTAGCCATGATATTATGGCAGAAAACAAGCAGTTAGCAGAAAAGTTGATATGTCATTCGAAAGTACACTAAAAGAGGTATTTATTGCTGAAAAGAAAACATGTCCATAATAAATAATTTTTCAACGAAAAACCTATTGGAAAAATATAACGGATTTTGTTCACTTCAGTATCGTGATATTCATCTCCTCACCAAACCCACAATAGAAATATTTTTGGCACACTGAAATTCTTTTCTTGTAGAAAATTTAATACCATTTCCAAATATGTGATCGAATTCGATGAAGCTACAAGCATAACTGATATATTAAAGATTCCATGGAGAAAATTGAAATATTTCGTGAAAACGAGAAATGTTAAATTGAAGAACAACCGTCAAGATTTCGACCATGTGTTATATGACATTTTTTGTTGCAAATCACTTGAATAATCTCCCCTTGAAGTTTTGCCGTTTTAAAAGTAGACACCCTGTATAGTGAATATGTGATGCGTATAGTATTGAAGGGATGGAGTAGAGGTATCTCGATCGGTGGTACCAGGTTCACTAATTTGAGATTCGCCGACGATACAGTGTTGATCACATCCACGATACAAGCCATGAAAGAACTCTTGAAGCGACTAGCAGATATTGGTGAAGAATACGGCTTAAGAATAAACTATAAAAAATCAAAAATTATGATAATTGATCGGGGAAACAAACTACAGCAAATTCCTAATACTGTTGCCAATTGCGAAAGGGTAAGCTCATTTATCTACCTGGGAGCGACAATCCGTGATGATGGTGATACTGAACCTGAAATAAGGCGACGAATACAACTTGGAAGAACTGCAATGACGCAACTATCGAAAATATGGAAGGACAGGAATATCACCAAGGCAACTAAGATCAAACTCGTTCAGACTCTGGTGTTTTCAGTGTTCAATTATGCTTCCGAGACCTGGGTGGTGCGACGAGCAGATAAAAGACGAATAGACGCTTTTGAGATGTGGTGTTGGCGTCGAATGTTGAGAATACCTTGGACTGCTCGAAGAACGAATGTATCCATCTTAAGAGAAATTAATGTGCCACAGAGACTATCAACGCTTGTGTACAAGCGGATTTTTAAATTTTATGGACACATAATGAGAGTTAACAACATCGAACGCCTTCTAGTTCAAGGAAAAACTAAAGGCAAACGCAAGCGCGGCAGACCCCCTTCGCGTTGGACAGATACAATAACCCAGCTGCTCAATAAAAGTATGGAATCTGCGAATAGGCTTACGCAGAACAGAAGGCAGTGGCAGAGAACGGTAGGACGAGTTATTGACCAGCTTAATGAGGACAGTTGATAACTTCAAATTGTCACCACACGTCGAACGACGTCCGGACTATGATGATGATGATCCAAATGGAAATTTTTTAAATATAAAAATAGATTTGTCGAGGGCACTCTAATGAATTTTCAAGAAAAAAAATGGATGAACAACCGCCGAAAAACGATTATGAAGTCAATTTTCATAGACTCTCAAATTCAACTCGATTTTTTCATGCGGAAAAATGATTTTTTCCAAGAGACGAAATTAGAGGGCCCTCAAGACATCCTTGAACTTCAATTCGAAAGAAAGGCCAAGCTTTTAGGTGGAAAATTGAGGGCGTAAACTTGGAAAAATGAAAGGCACTTTTTGAATGGAGAATCGGTAACGTAGCCGATTTTGTCATGCGAAAATAGTTATTTATGATATGAGTGTTAGAAGTGACGTTTTATTTTGTGAGTGAAAAAGTTTGTGAAATGAGCGGAGCAAATTGAACAATTTCACGAACAAAATAAAATCACTTTTAACACGAATACCATCCAATGTTTTTTGTACAACTGCCCTATTTTGATGATGAAATGGGCGAATTTGCAATGACAATAAACTTCAAAATGCATTTTGATATTCAAATAATCAAAAGGTTGTTGTGAATGGCAAACGTTATGATAACTAACAAATGAGAAAAGACGCTGTCATTTGAATTTCGTTCCTGTCCAATTTTCGTCTTGGGTTTTCAACTGCTTAGTATGTTTTTCGAGAGTCCAATTATTAATAAAAGTGACGATTTGGTTGTTCCTGTGGATATTGAAGAGTCTGCAAGAAGAGCAAGTCTGGAACTCCTACCTAAAAAATCTGTTCAGCAGTACGATATTGCATGTAACAATTTCCTGGACTGGTGTAAATTGAAAAATGTAGAAGGGAACTTCAGTGAACCTGTTTTCTTGGCATACTTAAAAGAAAAATCAAAAATATGGAGTTCATCAACTTTGTGGAGCAAATTTTCAATATAAAGTCAAGCGCCCTCGTTAAAAATGGTGTGGATGTTAGTAAATATTTATAATATTTAAATTCGAAAAACGAAAATTTAAAACGAAAAAGTAAAGGATATCGTCCCAAAAAATCGAAAATTTTCACTCGTGAACAAGTTGAAAAGTTTATAAATGATGCACCAGATGAGAAATACTTGATTGTTAAGGTTGCAACTATTTTCGGATTATTTGGAGCCTGTTGGCGTAAAGAATTGTGTAATTTATCAATGGAAGACATAGAAATAACAAATAAATCATTGGTTATACAACTTCCAAACACAAAAACGAAAGTCAGTCGTTCTTTCAGTGTTATTGGGAAATATGTTGACTATTTTCATAAGTACTTTACACTGCGCCATTCTGTCATCAAACATCGTCGTTTTTTCCTGAAATACATGAATAATAAATGCACTGCAAATCCAGTTGGTAGCAATACATTTGGGAAAATTCCATCTATTGTTGCCAATTTCCTCAAACTGCCAGAAACAAAGCAATATACAGGACACTATTTTCGAAGATCCTCCACTTCATTGCTAGCCTAATCAGGAGCAAATATTACGTATATAAAAAAATATGGTGGATGGAAGTTACGACGGTAGCCGAGGGCTATGTTGATCATTCCATTCCATATAGAAATGTCATTGCTGAAAAAATTCTCCCAACCTCAACAGATTTTGGATCATCATCATCCAATATTGTACTTCCGGTTTCTACAAGTAAGTACTGATGGTGCTAAGAATTCTAATACATAATCTGTTGCAAAGCTCCCTAAAGTCACAGGGCATTAATGTTAGTAATTGTTCTAGTTTTACGATCAATATTAATTTTCATAAGTAATGATTGTTAAATATTGATAATAAAAATTTGCAATTGCTAAATTTTTTTCATCTGATTTCATCATAAGAAAATGGGGTGCTGAAAATATTTTCAACACTTTTCCTCGTAAACAATTAATTGTAACATTGTTTGCTGTCATTAAAAGTGTCACTTTTAATGGCAGTTGTGCAAAAAATAATTTTTTCATGCGAAAAAATTATTTTTTTGAATAGAAGGAATTGGAGTGTCCTGAAGACATCCTTTAACTTCAATTTGAAAAATAACAAGTTTTTAGGTGCTAAATTGAGGGCGTGAACTGAACTGAAAAATGAAAGGCACTTTTTGAATAGAGAATCGATGCCAGTCGGCCAGAGTAATATCGTCCCCTTAAAGACGTTATCGACACTTTTCAAAAGAAACAACTCTCATTTCTGCCTGAAAAACACACCAGTGGAATCCTAACGATAGTGTTCACCTGGTTCTTGCCCTGTTCATCCAACGCCGGCTCCTATCTTGGTTTTAAAACCATCTGTATAACATTGAATGGTATTTACTCCTTGTGAAGAGTAGTAGTAATTGCATAGGCCCTTAAACCGAGCCCCTTAGAACACCAGAAGTGATCAACTCTTCCTCAGACGAAAAATCGTCTCCCATTCCTGCACAAAAATGATAAAATCCATTGCAGTATTCGAATCCGCCATCCGTTCCAACTTTCGAAAGAATCGGATAAAAAAATATAGCTCGATGTCTCGCCCATTCCTGACAGGACACATTACGAAAATCTTCCTCTTATCTTCACATCCTGATAGGAAGGATTATCCGAATAATAGAGAATAAAGCCTCGAGGCAACCACGAACGCTGGAATTTATTTTTACACGATGATGTAAGGACTCGTGTGGAATTGGCATTTGCACACTTTATCTTGTAAGCCAAGCGCACACTCCCGGCTCCTGGTAGACATTGATGAATCCCTGATTGCAAAGATAACTCGTCGTTATTTGTTCTCGCTGCTTTCTGACTGGTGATTTATCTTTTTTTTGACAGCGTTATTCTAGTGATATCTAGAGTGGAGATGGAAAATAAGAAATCTAGGGAGAATCCGTGAATTCGATCGAGACGTTGAGGAGGAGAAAGTGAGAAAATGGAAAGTTTGATGTTCTGCAAGGATGTAGGGAAAATACGTAAAAAATTACATGGGCATCATAACTTGAGTTTGGAGGATTCAAATGCGGAACTGCCTACCATATCACACGACCCAAGTGGGTTCTATATTAACCTCTGAAAACTCGCTACTCTAGTTCATTCGGTCGTTATGAGTGATAACAGAAATCAATAGGTCACGATTTGTTTTCATTGTGCCAAACTTTTAGAAGAAATGACCGGTTTTCACCAAGTCACAAAGCTTTTTTTATGTTGAATATACTTTTTGTTTTAATTTGATATATTTCTAGTTTTATAACGCTTTATAGACAAAATTACATAACAGTGAAAGAACAAAATGATACAGGTATTTCAGCTGAATTGACCGTATCTACGGGACAACACCGAGGCCATTCATCCCAGGCTCCATCATCAAACAAAGAGTCAGGACTTGTCTTAACATATTCATAACACAATATTCATCTGCGGCTAATAAAGGCAATGCATCAATGAATTTTCGAATTTTTGAATTTTCGAATTTTTGATTTTTTCATTTTTTTGAACATTTGAATTCGAAAAAAACCGATTATTTCCAGCAGTTACCCAAAAATCAATATTTTGTGACATTTAGATTCGACTCGAGATCATTCAGATTCTTTTTTGGTCTAATTTTAAATCGGGACTTTTCGAACTGAGAGACTGAGCTTGGTTGAATGATGAATTTAGTCATAGTAAGAATAATTATAAGTAAAAACATCCAAAAAATCTGATTATTCCCAGCAGTTTACCCAAAAAATTCAGATTCTGTAACATTAAAATTCGAATCAAGATGATTGAGATTTTGTACTGGTCTGATTTTCACTCAAGGCTTTTTGATCTGAGGGACTGAGCTCGGTCGAATAATGAATTTTAGTCATAGTTTGAATAATTATATTTGGAAACATCAAAAAAATTCGATTATTCCTAGCAGTTTACCCAAAAATTCAGATTTTGTAACATTAATATTCGACTCGAGTTTATTCAGATTCTGTATTGGTCTCATTTCCACTCGGGACTCGGTTAAATGATGAATCGCTGGTGCGATTCTCAGTTGACGTTGGATCATTCGGTCTGATGGGGTGAACAGTATCGGAGACCTAGTTCGTATTCACATTTCATTTGTCATTGTTTATAATGGCAAATGATTTGTGTCTTATTATTTTCAACTATATAGGTAGCTGCCTTCTCAGCTCGATGATTTTATTTCATCATTTTCTTCGTTTATCTTTTTAGGTTTTGATAACCTACTAACTGCGAACGTCTCCGCGCTTCCCAGGTGAATTGGTTAAGCGTTCTCTAACGTTGAAATTCACAATCTGGTGTTGCAATTTGGAAGAAAGTTTCCTTTATTGTTCATTCAATCACCGAGGGGGGGTCTTTTCTGAAGGTGGATAGATGTCGCTCATTAATAGTCATCCGATATAATGCACGACAGATATCCATATCTTGACGAAAAGATTTTCCATCCAGCGTCGACTTTGGGATATTCCACCCTGATGAGTCCTAAATAGGACGAAACTGCAGTCGGTGCGATTCTCAGTTGACGTTGGATCATTCGGTCTGATGGGGTGAACAGTATCGGAGACCTAGTTCGTATTCACATTTCATTTGTCATTGTTTATAATGGCAAATGATTTGTGTCTTATTATTTTCATCTGAAATAAAACCCTGTAACTTTGTACGTACTTCCACTACTCTTATACTGTTTTCTCAGAAATGCTCTGCAAATTTTTGTACATTTTTTCAAATTTCTTCTATCAAACTTCCAAAGATATCTTTGTGAAGTGAGCGATCCTATCTCCAACAAAGATTCTCGATCCATTGATGATAATGTTCCCCAATGAAAGTGAAATTAACCAGTTCTCTTATCTGCAATATTAGTCGTGAAAGATTGATCGAATATTCAGCATTCAGCAACAAATTGTGATGAACAAATTTTAAGTGCATTCTAGTCCAACGACTTGATTATTTCAAGAGTGACTGTTACTTCATTTGTTACTATAGAAACTCCATCATTCTAACAGGGTTGGCTGAATTTCAAATTGGCTCACTTAATCTCTCAGGCAAACAATACGAAATGAACATTCTAGATTCGCGAAGCCCTTCGAGATTACTATCAGATTGTTGAAACTTATTCCCTGATTCTGCAAGGTTCGTTGCTCCAATCTCCAACCTCAAATATTAAATTCATTCGAAGAATGCTCTTTAAATTGGTCCTTATTCACTGAGTTACAACGAAATATCCAGTGACATAATAAAGGGTGAACTAGAAACGAATAATTTCTTGAATTTGATTTCTTGGCAGCGAAATGGCTATATTTGAAGCATGTCATCATATCGATATCGAATCTTATTCAAAAGAGATGAAATTTTGGATGTAGATGTGAAATAACTTATTGAAGCTCCACAAAGAGTTGATTTTCTGTGATTCTCAGATTTGAAGTAGAATATTCATCATTCCCAAAAAATGCACTCATTCCCTCTCTGATAAATAAGCAATCAGACACAGTAATACCTGCAAGAAATATTCAGAATTTATATGGAATGGATTTTTGAATATTCTGTATATTCACACAGAGTTATATGACATAATACCAATTCCCCATACATACTGGAAGATGAGATACTTGGGGAATGGATAATGATAGAACACCAAGTTTATAATTGGATATATTCGAGAGCCAAACCATGTAGCTGATAATGGTGTTGTTAGAATTTATATTCAGAACACCTAGAAAATATCATTGAACATTCATGAACTTTGAACTAGAAAATAGGTGCATCATGTCAATTTGGAAAATCCAACATAAACGTGTTCTGAATCAAGGTAACGGAAGAGGAATAATTAAACTGAATTTAATGTAAGCAAGATGAGGAAAAGGACCCCTCACTTTTCTTATGGAAAATGGCGTTCCGTCAAATGTTCTAATTTTTTGGTATAATATAGAACTCAATCTACTGATCAAAAGTGTCCATGGCCCCAACCCATTTCTATGACTAGTTTTTGAGAAACAGGGCGTTGAAGTTGAGAATTACCCACTTTTACTACGCGAGTATCTCGAAACAGAATCGAATAAACTTCAATTTTTCTCAAGAAACATTCCATTCCATCCCCATGAAGCAACCACACAGAGGAATATGACCGAAAATCGTTACGAATAGAGTGTTATCCATAATTGAATGCATGCCCGATTTTGAAAGTATAAAATATGTCAGTTCCAGAGCGAAAACGATCGCAAAATGAACTATTACACTAGATATGTTGTTGTTACATCGAAAAAACCTGAAATACCCAGAATTCATACTTGGTGATCCATTATTATAGAAACTATTCACAATGAAGGTTAAGTGGGCACCCTGTATTTTTGGGTTGATTTGAGGTTTTTGTTTGATTTCTCCAGAACATATCATCATGAACTTCAAAGAATACAGGGTGATTCAGTCATGAAATAAACTGTGGACCTCACGAAAATACCAAAAACCACCTTTTTTTTCATCACCCACTATTTCAAGATTAACTGCGTTTAGGTGAGAGTTTTCTTTCACCACTGTACTTGATATAAAAACATCAATACGGCTGAGAGTTTCTCCTCTTCCTATGAACAAATTTTTTGCTGTTATAAGAATAGAACAACATAAATAAATAATTTTCATATTACATAAAAAAAAATCTGGTCATAGGAGGTGGCTAAAAACTCTCAGTCGTATTGATGTTTTTATATCAGGTACAGTGGTGAAAGAAAACTCCCACCTCAACGGAGTTAATCTTGAAATAGAGGGTGATGAAAAAAAAGGTGGTTTTTGGGTATTTTCGTGAGGTTCACAGTTTCTTTCATGACTGAATCACCCTGTATTCTTTGAAGTCCATGATGATATGTTCTGAAAAAATCAAACAAACACCTCAAATCAACCCAAAAATACAGGGTGTCCACTTAAACTTCATAGGGAATAGTTTCTATAATAATGGATCACCCAGTATGAATTCTGGGTATTTCATGTTTTTTCGATGTAACAACGACATATCTGGTGGAATAGTTCATTTTGCGAACGCTTTCTCTCTGGAACTGACATATTTTATACTTTCAAAATCGGGCAAGCATTCAATTATGGATAACCCTGTATTCGTAACGATTTTCGGTCATATTTCTCTATATAGTTGCTCCCTGGGAATGGAATGAAATGTTTTTTGAGAAAAATTGAACTTCATTCGATTCTGTTTCGAGATACACGCGTAGTAAAAGTGGGTAATTCTCAACTTCAACGCCCTGTATTTCAAAAACTAGTCATAGGATTGAGTTGGGGCCATGGACACTTTTGATCAGTAGGTCGAGTACCACATTATAACAAAAAATTAGAACATCTGACGGAAAGCCATTTGCCATAAGAAAAGTGCGGGGTCCTTTCTTTGACCGATTTTATTTGATTTTATTATCTTTGAACTTTTTTTTTTTTTTTTTTTTACGGGGAGACAGGGTTTTTTCGGCTGAGGTTTTTCCCTGAGCTCTAGTATCATACGCAGAATGTTATGGTACCCCGTTTTTTTTTTAACCTCAGCTAGGACCTTTTTGTTTCACTATGTATTGTATTATTTATGCTCTCTAATTCAAAAGAATATATATACAGTACAACTTCAGTAGTTCGGGCAGATATCGGACCGGGACGTGCCCGAACCATCGAGGTGCCCGGATTACTGGAGTGATTTGAATTTATCATATAAAACAACTAGAAAATGATCAAAATTGAAGTTTATCAATCAAAACTGAAAAAAAAGATTCTTATAAAATAAAACCAAAGTTTACAAATTTCTAATAATGAAAATAAGTTATATGTATACGACTACATACAGGGTCTTTCACGAGGAACCTCACCCATATTTATACGGGAAACTACTGAACGTATTTTCATGAAATTCAGCACTTATGAGTATTTCACGATGCTGATGAAATCTAAAATATTTTCAAGGCATGAGCACCTCCGGTTTTTCCGGAAATGACGTCAACTTCCGTTTTTCAAATTAGAACACCATTTTTTTATTGCAGAAATAGATTCCTTAGAAAATTTCAAGTTATTTCGATGTAACATTTTTCAGTTTTGGTTGGAAAATTCTCTCTGAGCGGGAAAATTCGAAAAAAAATCGAAAATAGAGCTCCGCTGAAACAAAAATAACTTCGAGGTTTTTGGATGGAAAATTTCATTTTTGGGATTTTTCAAGATGTAAGATTGATGTATCCACTTTAAAAATCGAAATCGCGATTCATGATACAGGGGGTGAAAAAATCGCTTTCAAAGTTAGGGATGACAAAATCGTGAAAAATCAATTTTTTCAAATTAGAACCCCATTTTTTTATGGCAGATATTGAATCTACGTTAAAAAATAATGTGAGTGTATGCATCACACCCTTGCCCTAAAGTGGATATTAACTCAGAAAATATCCATACAATACAAGTTTTCAAGGAGAAGATTCTTCTCTTCACTCCTGATGATGCGGCCAGCGCCCCGTGACGTTTTCAACCCTTCCTACAACTGTTTTGTACAAGTTCAGACAAGAAAATTAGATTGTTTTGCATATGAATGTTCTCGCGCCCGGATTTCAGAGGTGAAAATTTCAAACTGCCCGAATCAAAGCAGTGCCCGAATTACTGGAGTGCCCGGGCTAGCGAGTGTCCGAACTACTGAAGTTGTACTGTATATATATCTTTGAACTACAAAACCCACGTTTTTGGGTTTTTTGATGAGTTGTTCTTTGTGTTGTGGAATCAACCTTTATAAGCACTTCAATACAGATATAACATGAAAGGGATGCACGTCACTACGTACATATGACGTGACGTATTATCAGAAGGAACGAAATATTTCTTGCTTTGTGTACTGCAAATACCCTTCTATATACAATACTGGCAGACAATGTACCGCCTTAGAGATGATGATTTGGGTTCCGTATGCAAACCCCTCGCAGATTCAGAGAATAAAGCCAGCGAATTATCGATTAGGACAGAGTCATTTATCAACAGTATGTTCTGCAGTCGAAAACAAGTGTTGAGCCTCTATACATATAAAGACGATTCATGGTAAAGGTTCACCCGAGCAGATGAAGATGTAGTTCCGAAGTATTTCGCTTACATTGAATATATGAAGGTTATACAGGGTCCTCCCAACAGAATATCAAGCTCTACAACCTCCAATTAATCCACGTGGAATTACTGTTCACTGGAAAACCCTCAATGTGTGATACATTTGAAAAAACCGATCATTCCAGGAAATGAACTTATTCCCAAGTTTTGGCATTTTCGAATTATTCCTTACCTAACTCACTCTGTATATAGAAAAATGTGAAAAAATTGCAGCATTTTTATGGGCTAAATTAAATAGTGGTGGATTAGTTTAGAGAAAAACGGAATCCCGTGTTTTATTCACTCGGCCCTAAATCATGCCATTTCAAGTCTGAAAAATAAATTAGGGGAAAATTTCATAAAACAAGGGCAGTTAATTAAGGAAAGATGGAACGAGGCTCTTCAATTTTGAAAGTTTGGTAATCTCATCATTAATCCAGGAACTTATAAAAGACGGAACTTCAAGTTCACAGGACAAAGAATTCATCTCAAATTATACCCAGAGATTAATGATTTTCTGTGCGTAATCCAGAAAGCCATGACTTATTCATCAAAATTCTTCAAAGGGAGTTTCGTCAATGGAGATTGGAGAGTTATAGAGAATGAATTAGAATGCTGCAAGATTAGTGTTTGACCGTGAGATTTCATAAATTTCTCCATAAATTTAGAAGCTGCATAAACTGAATGTTGACGCTGTCTAAGGTCGAAACAGCAATTAATATTATGAGTCAGGAGTATTCACTCGTATCAACAAACTATTTTTATTGAGGTTATTATGATGAACATTAAATTCGTGAACGAATTGGATTATACTGAAAATATACGTAAAGAGCAAAAACATTCCGAATGTAAATAATAGTAAATATACTGTATATTGCTTGTTAAAGATAAGTAGTCTATAAAACACCCGATCATATTAAATTGGGTAAACATCTAAACTCACTTTGGTTTGCTTACATTCATCTGTGGAGTTAATGGAATGTTAATAGTCCCGGGAGTTGATGCCAGAATAAATCTCGATATAGAATCTATAAGTTTACTGATAAAAACAAATTGTTTTGAAAAAAATGCGCTCTTTCATCCAATAGTAGGATTTTTATGTATAATTGACCTGAATTGAATTTTTAACACTTGGTTACCAGGCAGAACAATTTATTCGTATTCATCTTAGTTCATTCATCTTAGTTTGAACACATTCTAGAATCTAAAAGGAATTGAAATAAGGACTGAACGAGAATAAATTCGCTATCACAAAAACGCCTATATCTCTTGAACCAATTGAGAAAAAATCAAAATTTGATCATAGTTAGCTTTGTTATGAACGTCAGAAGCATGTGAAACTTTAACTTTTACTTCATATATTATATCATAGATATTCCAATTCCAAAATGTCAAACGAAGTGAAAACATGAGAATTTATAGTGAAACTTTTTCAAAATAATCGAAAATGGAGCTACAAAAGAATCGCAAAAGAGGCTCGCGTTCGTCCGGACACGACATCAAGAGTTGTTAAGCGCTTCAACGAAGATTTTACAATTAACCGCAAGGAAGGAATCGGGTGGAAAAAGGGGTTTCATAGCCCAAAAAAAGTGAAGAAAGCCATCATCCTTTTTCAGAAGAATCCTAACCTTTCAGGACCGAAAGTGGCCCAAAAAGTGGGTTGTTCGCAGTCAACCGTTCAGAAAATCATGTCGAGTTCTGGGCTTAGAACATACAAAGTGCAGAAAGTGCCAGAAAGGAACGCTGTGAAGAATCAAGAGGCGAAATCAAGAGCAAAGAAATAAAAAAAGATTTCTTGAAAAAACCTATGTCTTGGCTGAATTCTCAATTCTCGCAACTTCCTGGTCAGGAATTTTATACGGCAGATTCTCGTGGAAATGTTGACGAACAATTTTGCGTGAAGAGACAAGCAAATTTTCCTAAAAAATTTCTGGTTTGGCAATTTGCACTTGTGGGAAAAGGAGCAAAGTTTTCGTTAGCCAAGGCTTTGTTGACTCGAAGATATACATCGAGGAATGCTTGAAGCGACTTTTACCATTTTTACGTGAGCACGATGTATCAACAATCTTCAGGTCAGATTTAGCTTCATGCCAATACAGCAAGGCCCCCAAGGAATGGTACGAAGCTAATGAGGTGGTTTTTGTCCCCAAAGAGGCCAATCCACCAAATTGCCCAGAACTCAGGCCAATCGAAAGATATTGGGCCCTGGTAAAAAGAGAATTGAAGAAGACTTAGAAATCAACGAAAACATTAGCGGAATTCAAGCAAAAGTGGAAGACAGCATCCCAGAAAGTGACTGAGAACACCATAAGAAGCGTGATGGGAAGAATTTCAGAAAAAATTCATGAATTTTGTAAAAGATAGTTTTGGTTTTTTTATTGTAAACAGTTAAACAGTTTTCATTAGAATTAGAAGATGATTCGAAAATGAGTTTGATTTTCGAAATGGGTCCAGTGGTTCAAAAGATTTTGTGATAGCGAATTTATTCTCGTTCAGTCCCTATTGGCATGTTCATTATCTTTGTTGTTGTTCTATAGAAGAAGGCGAAAGAAAATATTTCTGGTTCGATGGCATTCAGTTAGCTAACGAATTATATGCACAGCTTTCTCTGTTCCAAGCCACGAACATACAGGTGTCAACGCAGCACTAAAATTACAGTTTCTTTCTCTAATGGATAAAACCCTGAGTAAAACTAGTAAATATCCTAAATTCCTGCTAGCCAGTAGAATTATTTGCATCAAAAAATTCTGGAAGAAGGTAATGCATCTGAATCATTATTCCAGGCACATTCAAATATACTGCTCCACAAAAGTTAAGGAAGTTCAGAAATTCTATGTTTCTGAACTTCCTTAACTTTTGTGGAGCAGTATATTCCAGGCTGTAGGTAACAACGTTTAGAAGCAAGGGTTCTTATCTCTAACACAGGTGCTCTTCATACTAATGAAAATCGTCCCAAACATGTGAAATTATAACGCCGTCTTGTGAGATCCTAAATGATCCCCAATCAAGAAGCTGTTTATTGCGTAGCATCATTGCTAATTCAAATTCACAACAAAGTTACGAGACAGAGAATTGTCTTCATGTTCCACCACGTACGGAAACTTTACACACGTCGTGAAAGTTTACATATAAGCTTGTTATCATTTCCAGTGCGGCAAATAGCACATTATGCTTTATGTGGCTCTAGCCATCTAGGCATTCCCTTACATAACTATTTAATAAAGGAACCACCCGTCTGCTCATTTCCTCGGGCCAACACGAATGTCTTTTAATGTCATAAAATCCCCCTATATTTTCCCCACTAATTGAATTAGCAGCCTCGGAGTTTTTCCTTCTCCATATAGAGCGAACATCTTGGCGGAACGACGAAATGCCCTGAAAGTAGCTGAAAATATTATGGAACAATTTGTGGCACGAAGGTAGTGTCTTAATCGGATGATTAAATTAACACCTCTAATTTTTCATGGATGCAGCTTCTTCGTGAATTATGAAATTTATAAGATGATGGGAATAGCTCTGAAAATTTGGCCATTTCGTTTAGTTCAGCTCATAACTGAACCAACGCAATAAGGGATGGCACGATCTGGGAGTAGATCTACAGGGTGCAGCAACTGGTTCGTCCTCATTTGAAGAAAATACAAAAGAAGATATTGAAAAAAAAATTTATTTTGAAAGCCTACAAAATCAAGTTCTTTTTTATTTTCGTCTTAAAAATAATATCATTCAAATGACGGCCTTGGCGAGCGATGCACATGTGGAGTCTTTCGCGGAAGTTTTCCATTACTATTTTCAGCATAGCGGTTTCAATTTGGATGATTTTTCCCTTGATTGCTTCTTTGAAGTCATTATGGGTCCTAGGGCGATTCTTGAAGACCTCATTCTTGACTTGAAAGAGGCAATCAAGGAGGAAATCATGCAAATTGAAACCGCTATGCTGAAGAGAGTAATGGCCTCTTTTATTTTTTATGTGTATCATGGCTACGAAAAGTAGGAATTATTCCATGTACTCCAGAATAATTTAGGCCACTTGTTATGGTTCAAATGAAAATTTCAAAGACCTGAAAAATCCTTTGACTTTTAAAAACATTGAGCGAAATTCAAAGGCAATAATTTTGAACATCTTGTGAATTTAGATCGTATAAAAAGTTTGGGGAACTATGTGAATTTTCCAGATCAGAACTGATTATTTCTCAATGAACTGCCAATCCTAAGGATAAATTCAAGTGGTCCTGAAAACAGCACGAAATTATGAAAATGCTGTTCGATGTGTAAAGATGAAGCTCCTTGAACTGAATTTAATGAAAAAATCGTTATTCAATGCTGAGCGAAAATAATTGCTGAAATTCATAATTCAACTAAAAATCCTACAATAGTGTTAGGCCGGCCACTCACGTACAGTCTAACTGTCAGTTAGACTGATCGCAGTTGAAATTGTCAGTCTAAACTTTACGTGAGTGGGCATTTCAGTCTCAGTTTAACGCGATTTTGCCAACTGTTCAGTCTAACTGAGAGAAATGAATTTCTTCATATTTTAAACTGAAAGGACTACCTGAAATGACCGTGTGTGGGGGTTCGGACTGTTCAGTTCTCAGTTCAGTGTGAGTCGAGGAAGGGAGCATATCACGATGTCCCGCAATAATTACAGAGGAAACTAAGTCTTACTCGACTTCATCGAGATTTTCCGAGTGCTTAAGGAGATATTCTTGTAGAAAATTTTAGGCACTCGTACGAACGTCCTGTGGCTAAAAATCTCAGGGTAGCAGTCAACCTTTCATGTGGAGATATTGCAGTTCTCATGACTGTATCTCTTTTCACAATCAATGGGGAAACCAACGATAGCAATTTTTGGTACATCGGTTAAGTCATGCGCAAATAACTGAGAAAATCTAATGGTTCTTCCTCCAACTCTCTCAATAAGTTTATGTGGGAGTGGGAAGATAAATGGCGTTTTTGTTGCCACTTCTTGCACCACTGTTTACGTTTTCTCTTTTTTATTCTTGGTAAAATTGCAAAAATCAAACCGAGGACGGCCAAATCGTCGGACCTGCTCGAATCCATGTGGAACAAACTGAAGGATTGAACTGCTCATGTGTGCACATCTCAGTCCTCAGTTTAGACTGACAATTTCAACTGCGATCAGTCTAACTGACAGTTAGACTGTACGTGAGTGGCCGGCCTTAGGAACAATCTTGTCAGCAGTTTTCCTCCTTGATTTACTGAGGTTTGAATATTAAACATTGAAAAGAAAATACACATGGTGAAATTTTTACCACGAAGACGAAGACAAACAGAATTTTTAGAGCTGGATCTGGATTTTCAAAATTCCCAATACGTTAGTTCTTGAAGATACTTCCAGACAATATTTCCTGAAAATTTCAATTGATTCGAGATATCCGTTCAAAAGCTATGACGGATTTAAATTTTTGAAGCTTCTGAAGAGGAGATTGCACTTGTAAATGGTCATTTGATGTCCACCTGGACAGCTTCTACATCTACAGGGTCCTGCAATAGTGCGTTCTTCTTTTATAGCTTCCGAACCAGACATCTCAGAGATTACTTTGGAAAGTAGAGTAGACCTCTTGTACCTTCATTTCTGCATCTCAGGAAATTATTCTCTGATATACAGGGTGTCCCCGATAAATGTTATTCAACAAATGGATGATTTTTTTTTAATGGATCACCCCATATAGTTTCACATATTTTCAATGACCTTCATTACTTCTTTCATGACGCAAAATCTAAGGGATATTTTTTTAACAGTTCAGGTCTTATTCGAAGAAAACTGCAAAAAGGTGAGGGAAAAGCAGTTCAGTAAAAGTCTTCTGACGATTTCCAGAAGAGATAGTAACATGAATTTGAACTAAAAGTTTTTTAAAAGAAGGATTTGCCTTGACATGGTTCCTAAACGATCAACCTGTCATATACAGGGTGTCCGTTATAGAGGTCCAAATATGGTGAACTTAAAATTATTTTTTCTCGATTTTTTCAGAAAAACACTCTGTATTTTTTCCCACAATGATGAAGAAAATTGAATATCTCACATTTTCTCAGAAGTAACCTCAGGATCATCTCAACTCCCGCATCCAGCAGACACGAAAAATGATCGCAACTGAAAATTTTATTCAAATAATAACATAATAAAAACTAACAGACATTCGAAAGAGGTTCAACAATGAGATAAAACTGAATGAATAGTTATTGACAAACTTCAAAACCTTCCCAGGATCATATTTCCTGAGCATCCTCATAAAAATGATATTTCTTTTCCGTACAAGCAATACATATTGATCACGTATTCAACCTATTCTATCAGTTTTTATCGGCTTTCCAAAAAAAATATTGATCAAGTAATTGCTACTAAGAGCTCGAAGATACTTTCGAATACAGTGAATCAGTATGAATTTTTGGAAAAAATAGGATGCTTGATATGATTTTCATGTAAGGGCAGTGCCACAGAACCTGTTTTTTAAGGAAGTCGAACTTATGCTGCCCAATATCCCGATAGGAAACAAAAATTCATACTGATTTACTGTATTCGAAAGTATCTTTGAGCTCTAGTACCAATAACTTGATCAATATTTTTTTTGGAAAGCCGATAAAAACTGATATAATTGGTTGAATACGTGATCAATATGAATTGCTTGTACGAAAAAGAAATATCATTTTTATGTTGATGCACAGGAAATATGATTCTGGGAAGGTTTTGAAGTTTGTCAATAATTATTCATTTAGTTTTATTTCATTATTTGACCTCTTTTGAATGTCCGTTAGTTTTTTTTATGTTATTAATTTTCAGTTGCGATATCATTTTTCGTGTCTGCTGGATGCGGGGGTTAAAATATTCCTGAGGTAACTTTTGAGAAAATGTAAGGTATTCAATTTTCTACATCATTGTGGAAAAAAGTACAGGGTGTTCTTTTTGAAAAAATCGAGAAATAATAGTTGTCCATATCTGGACCTTAATAACGGACACCCTGTATATGACAGGTTGATCGTTTAGGAACCATGTCAAGGCAAATCCTTCAATTGAAAAACTTTCAGGTCGAATGAATGGTACTACCGCTTCTGGAAATCGTCAGAAGACTTTTACTGAACCACTTTTCCCTCACCTTTTTGCAAGTTTTTTTCGAATAAGATCTGTACCGTTGGAAAAATGTTCCTAATATTTTCCGTCATGGAAGAGGTAAAGAAGGTCATTGAAAATATGTGAAAATATATGGGGTGATCCATTAAAAAAATCATCCATTTGTTGATTAACATTTATCGGGGACACCCTGTATATCAGAAAATAATTTCCTGAGATGCAGAAATGAAGGTACAAGAGTTCTACTTTCCAACGAAATATCTGAGATGTCTGAATCGGCAGCCATGGAAGAAGAACGCTCTATTGCAGGACCCTGTATACTTGGTGGGAATATGTACAGTTACAATAATCTTGTAATATCAAAATGAATAAACCTATAGATTTTTCGTGCTTGACATAACTAAATATGAAGATCATTCAGAATTCTAACTTACCATGGTATTAGTGCTGGCGGTGCTCGACCTGTGATTAACTTTGATCGCATTAGCTGGAGAGGGGCTCTGACTAGAAATTCGGTGCTCTGGTGGCCCACCCCCATTCTTCACGTTGACTTCAAAGTAGCAGTGGGTCTCCAAGTGGCTCTGGGCCCTCTTCTCCTCCATAACAATCTTCCTGGCAGCTCGAAATATCTTGTAGTAAACAAGCATCATCACAGTTAAAGGTATATAAAAGCTACACAGCGTCGCGTAAATTTGGTACCCTACGTCTTGTGATACCAAACACACTAAATTGTTCTGGTGGCCGTCTTCATCCGTCTCAGTGTGCTCGTTACCGATTATCAGGAGAGGAGGTAGAGATATACAAGCGGCGAAAAACCACACTAGTATCACCCAGAGGATCATCCTTCTGGGAGTCCTTTTCACGCCGTATTCTAAGGGTTTCGTTATTGCGTAATACCTATCGACACTTATCATGCACAAGTTCAAAATGGAGGCCGTACAACTCAACACGTCGGAGCTGACCCAGAGGTTGCACGCGATCTCGCCGAACAACCATTTTCCCTTTATTTCGTAGATCATGGCCATCGGCATGACGAAAATGGCGACGCACAAGTCACTGACGGCCAAACTGACCAGGAGGTAGTTGCAAGGTCGTCTCAGTTTTCGAACAAGACACACAGCCACGCAGACGAGTATGTTGCCAACTATAGTTCCTAGCATTATTATGCTCATGATCACCGTGATCAAAATCGTCTCCGTTTGAGTATACCCAGAACCCTCATCGAAGTATTCGTACACAGAGATGTTGACCACTGATTCGTCCGTAGTGTTGGCAGCCATACGAAGAGTTGCGACCATGTCATTCATGAGGACATCTTAACTTGATTCAAGTAATACGAAATCGTGCGTTTCTCATGTAATTATCCTGTTCTTCGTTCCTCCATCCTGACCTCTTGCCTCTGGGAAATATCAGATTCAAATCTGATTTGTTTCACGATCTTAGGCCTTGTTGACTGCACCTCACTCTCTCATGAAACCCGATGTCTTCATTGGTTTTAATTTGGGCATACTTTGTGAAGCTTGAGAGTTGAAGCTAGGACGTTGGATTCGGTTTTCTTGTCCTCGGAAATCATTCTTGCGGAAAAGAAATTAGCTGTAGCACTTGTCGTAGGTCTTTATTAAATTCCTGATGATCCTTGTGTTGGGAAGCGGAGTCCTTGGATCCTCAATCAAAGATACCTGGTGAAAGAAATATATCAATACGGATGAATTGAAAATCATTCCATTTTTTTTCGTTTGATATAACGAGCGTTCAAATGAATTCATGGTTCAATGTGCTGTGAAATTGTGCTGCTCACAACTTTGATACAAAACTTCGACTCAGTGATTTACATAGCACTCTAGACCACCAATTAATTTTGAGGAACGTTAGTTATACAATGAGGCATAGAATAGGCGCCTTCAGTGATATATTCAGATGGTTCTCATTTAAGGAATGGTACTTGGCTGGTTCCACACAAATGGAAATATTTTCAAGGAATTTCAATCATGTGTACAAAACACAAAGCTTTTTTTCTGATACGATCATGTTCCAATTTGATTTGGGAGTAAAATTCTTGATATCCATTGTAAATCTGGGTTCACCATGTTATTCAATCTGAACTATTCAGCAGATTACCATCTTGTCTTGTGAAGTGGTCCGATAATGCTTATACCCTTTATGTTTCATCTGAAAGATCTGTGAATTTCATCATACAGAGTGTAACAGCTAAATGGAATGAATTCGATAACGAATAAATGAGGGCTTGTTGGGAAAAACGCTCGGACACGTCGATTTGTAATTGGGCATATTTAAAAAAAAAAAAATATTATATAGGGTGTTCCATGTGATCGTGGCCAATACCAACTCTTATTTCAAATGAAACCCTCTGTATATTATTTAGTTTTTGGATTCTTCAGAGAATTCTAGACACAATTCATGCACAATGTCCTTTACCTATCCTTAACTATTTCGGAAGTATTAAGTGTTTTCAGATTTATTGCAAAAATCAACGTTTCAAATAAAAATTATTTTATTTCACAAATTCTATACATTACACCTAAAACCTAATGAGTAATACTGATTATTTCTTAATTATTAAAAAAAGAACAAAAAAAAAACAATAATGTCTTCTAACGTTACTCAACATTTCATGCGTGACTGATCTAATCGCAAGCGTGATTCAGTTTTTTAGGTCGTATACAGGTTTCGTTTCGTATACAATACTTTTGACATATCCCCACAGAAAGAAGTCTAATGTAAAATTGTAAAAAATTTTAATTTTCAAAAAAATCTGATTTAATATTTCCGAAAAAGTTGAAGATAGGTATAGGACATTGTACATGAATGCATTTTGCATTTGAAATAAGAAAGTTGGTATTGGCCACGCTCGCATGGAACAACCTATATAATTTTATTTTCTTGAAAAATGTGCGCCTTTGAAATTACAAATCGACGTGTCCGTGTCCTAACACCCCCTCATTTATTCGATATCGAATTTATTCCATTTGGCTGTTACACTCTGTATATACCTGACACAATCAGGATATAACCTGAGTTAATACATATAACACTATAACAAAATTTCAAACATTCTTGATCCAAAATCGAAATTTGCATTTAGTCTCACTGGTCATTCAGAATTTAAATTTTGCAGAAAATTTCTCTCATCAAAAACAACTCTTAAAATAATATTCAATCCAATAAAAAATTAACAAATTTGTTATGAGAGGCAGATACGATAAGAAGAGAACCTTTTTGTAGAGAATTAATTGTTCATTCAGGCAAAAATGTGAAATTTTGTTTCCGACAGAGCAGTGTCACTATCTGTGATTTTTCGAATTTGTTGGTAGTGAAACCCCTCAACTCCTTTCCATACTGCACTTGCAATGTAATACTCTATCCCGAATTTGAGACCAATACCTTCAGAGATCGGGATATTATAAAGAAACACACAGAAGCTTTGCGAATTTTTATCAAATTTGCCTATCAAGAAACCAAATGAAAATCAAAATAATGATAATAAATGATGATACTTCTCTTCGTCAACGCTTTAACTATTGAATTGTGTCTCTGACACTACCAACTACAATTATCAAAATTTCTCGAAATTCATCAGACTCTTCAGTTTGTTATAGATTTTGTTCTTTCAATTTATTAGGTTGTTTTGTGGAGACTCACTGTCCACATCTCAGCAGCAGGCACCCTACGAAAGCTACCTAGGTACCGGATTCCTATCGACCTACACCTACGTCATTGACAGGCTCCGTCCATGAGAGCCAATACGATGAGTCCATGAACGTGAAACCCAAAACAAGTTTGTTAACGCGAAAAATTGTTAGTTGGCCCTTCTACAATTGGATAGATTTTCTATGTTGATTTGGGTTCTAGGGGGTGATTTTCTTTGTCGTCCACATGATCGACATGAAATTTGAGAGAATTGTTTAACATTTTACCCTCGAAAACAGTCGAAGAAACGAAAGCAGAATATCAAAGAAGTCTATAGAACCTTATTCTCAATATTTTCCACTACTATTCATTGGAAAATCCAATCTGAAACACCCTGCTTGTTTAGGATGCAAAATTCAGTCTTGGATCGATGCTGAATTTCCAATCAACAATCTAAACTCGGTTAACATATTTTTGGAAACCGTAGCCTAATTTCCCAACTGCCCTTTAATTACCGCAGACTAAACCGAGATGTTCCCTCCTACATCATCAAGTCCAATCAATAAATATCTGCACACCCCGATGGACGGGATAAATATGCTCGAATTTCAATCACCAAGTTTGCGAACGATGCAAAATCACAATCAGGCGTTTGTTTCGAGGCAATTCGAACCGGTAAGAGCAACACTTAATTGAAGTAAACACAGTTAGACTCAACATCCTCTGTTCTAACACCCTGGGGTTCGCAGGAATACCATTTTCTCACTTCACGGCCGAATCCAAACACGAACCAAATACCTGCGTCTTTGATTACTCCTGACTTATGCACCACACCCCAGGGAGATCTCTCGAAATTTATGCTGCGGTTTGGAAGGTTATACCTCCGATATCCTGCTCGCAAATTGGTTGGCGGTCGCTTGATTTCCACAAAGCCCATGTCACTCTCGCAGATAATGTCTGTGACACCTGTGACGCGACAGCTGGGTGAATTATATCGCCGAATGGTACCTTAATAAGGGCAGAAACAACTTGCAGATTATTTGTAACCCACGCTTCCTGTGTTTATTATTTCTGTTGTTCATATTTCCATGGAAAATCGGATGTTTCCTGAAGGAGATGTAGCCCATTTCGAGATGAAAGTAGTTTGTTTGGAATTTGTATGAAGATGATTCACCTACCCCTTTCAAAGTTCTTCAAATTGAAGCCATGTTTATATTCTTATATTCTTCGGCATGAAAGTTGCTGGTTATTCAATTATTTTCAAATGTCACTGCATACTTATGCCAGTAATCTGACACTCAAGCGCTAGAAAGATGTGCTGAGTTTCTGAATTCGCCCTATTCGAGTCATCATAATACACTTACCGACTCAAAATTCGATCCATTCAAAACAATGGGTTATTTAAAAATGCTATAACTTTCAAATGGGGAGGATGATTTATTTGAATTTTTAAGCAACTTTCAGATAAAATACTGTAGTTTTAAGGTTATTATTCGGACATCTGAAAGTAATTCAGTATTCGCTGGATATACAGAGGAAACAATTTTTTCCTCTACTTTTGGCACACCCTGTAGGTTAATTCTGCAAGTGGATCTGCACACAATTAACTTTATCAAGAAGACCGATTTGTTTCCAACATTTTGTTTTTTATTTATCCCTATATCTTGATCTGTTTGTGAAAATGCGACATTTCAGAAAAGGTCATGATTTGAATGACAGTAGATGGCCAGTGAAAGAATATACCGGAGAAGAGGCGAAAGTTTTGAACAAGCCAAAGGCGGATATAGCTGTTTTTCATGGGAGGGGGAATAACGATCATGAGGGGGTAATAACGATTGAAAACCATTAAATCAGGTACACAATGTATGAAATATTTTATTTGCACCACCTTTTTCTCAGGTCTCCGATACTCATGGAGGGGGGGGGGGTAATTACCCCCAGTACCCCTCCCCCCGTAAATCCGGTTTGGAGCGGCATGAGCATAGAAGCTCGTACTGATTTAGTCATTGTTGGCAGCGGAGCAATGACAGCTAACCGATATATTCGTGATGTGCTAGATCCACATGTAATTCCATTTGCACCGTTAATAGGAAAATAATTCATTTTTATGCACGACAACGCTTTACCAGATTGAGGCAGTTATTCGCGCTGGTGGAGGAAATACCCGTTATTAATTTGTTATAATTATTAGTTTATTTGTTGTTTGATTTGTTTATAAAATTACGTATTATTCTGCTGAAATTGAATAAAAAAAATTAAGAATGTTGCATTTTTTTTAAACCGTCACATTTCACCAACAAATCAAGATATCGGGATAAATAAAGAAACAAAATGTTGGAAAGAAATCAGTCTTCTTGATAAAGTTAATTGTGTGCAAATCCACTAGCAGAATTAACCTACAGGATGTGTCAAAAGTAGAGGAAAAAATTGTTTTCTCTTCTCCCATGTATATACAGCGAATACTGAATTACTTTTAGATGTCCGAATAATAACCTTAAAACTACAGTATAACCTCTCTAATCCGGACACATTTAAATCCGGACATCCAGTACTCCGGACGCCAGATTTCAAAACCCATACTCCGGACGAATCTCTATAATCCGGACATACACAAGTCGCCGCGTCTAGAATTTTCGAGTTGAGACGATGGGATTTCAGGAAATTTTCATGAAAGTGAAATCCTACTTACTAACAAAGATATTGTGGATGAAAAAATGACTTAAAAACTAATCATTTCTCTACTGACGAAGAGGATGATATTTCAATGGTCACAGAACTGAAGATGCAGTAATTGCATTAAAAAAATGTATTAAATTGGCATCAGAAAATTTTCAAATGACCACATGAAAATGCTGCTCCAAATGAAGAAAATTGCAGTAAAAAATGAAGCTGCATCAAAAGTTCAAACAGAAATTTCAGTTTTTTTCAAATTTGAAAATACATAATTAAATTCATATTCAATTTAAATATTTGGGATATCTTGATCATGAAAATTTGTAATCAATTTATTTTTTATTACTTTTTTGAATTTTTTGTTCCATTTAATCTCTTGTGTTTTAAATTAATATATCGTAAGTTAATTGTATGAATCATATATTTTATTTATCACAGAGTCCATAGGAATAATCCTGTATTTCTATAATCCGGACAAATCGAAAATCCGGACAACTACTCTGCCAACAATTGTCCGGATTACAGAGGTTGCACTGTACAGTATTTTATCTAAGTTTCTAGAAAATTCAAATGAATCAGCCTCCGCATTTGAAAGTTATAGCATTTTCAAATAAATTATTATTTTGAATGGATCAAATTTTAAGTCGGTAAGTGTATGTTGTTTGAGCCTGATTCACAGATCTAAAAAGTTGGTTCGCATTTGAATTGGTTCTATGAAAAATCGCCGTCCCTAAATAAAGAAGAACACGATAACTCCACCTCTACCACTTAACCAAGTATTGCCCCAGTGAATTTTTTAAGTCCCCTATTGATGCAACTCCATTTCATTCCAAGAAACAACAGTATATCAGGTCGATATCAACCAGCATCCAGCAGAAACCATAGTAGCTGAATTAACACGTCCGCCCATCGGACATATCGAAATGCGGTAAGTGATATTCATTGTTCAATCCAGTAATCCAACCGAACGTTTTATATATACCGTATTGATTTCATATATCAGGGACCTATAAGCAGTACTATCGAAGATTAATACAGAAAAGTGTTTCGACGATGAGAGGATTCTACAGAAAAGTTTTTTCACTGTAGACTTAGGCAACGTGCACAGGTGCAAAAAATGTGTATAGAGGTTATGATTCGGAAAATGTATGGACTAAAAATAATCCTCTTTTAAATTGCTGACCGTGACTCGTGAGTTAAAACATAAGGACTGAACGAGAATGAATTCGCTATCACAAAAACGCCTATATCTCTTGAACCAATTGAGAAAAAAAATCAAAATTTGATCATAGTTAGCTTTGTTATGAACGTCAGAAACATGTGGAACATTTACTTCATAGATATTCCAATTCTCTGTCGCAAAATGTCAAGCGAAGTGAAAACACGAGAATTTATAGTGAAACTTTTTCAAAATAATCAAAAATGGAGCTTCAAAAGAATCACAAAAGAATCTCGCATTCGTCCGGAATCTGTATCAAGAGTTGTTAAGCGCTTCAAGGAAGATCTTACAATTAACCGCAAGGAAGTAATCGGGAGGAAAAAGGGGTTTCATAGCCCAAAAAAAGTGAAGAAAGCCATCAGCCTTTTTCAGAAGAATCCTATCCTTTCAGGACGGAAAGTGGCCGAAAAAGTGGGTTGTTCGCAGTCAACCGTTCAGAAAACCAAGTCGAGTTGTGGGCTCAGAACATACAAAGTGCAGAAAGTGCCTGACAGGAACGCTGTGAAGAATCAAGAAGCGAAATCGAGAACAAAGAAATTTAAAAAAGGTTTCTTAAAAAAAATTTCCTGTTGCGTGATGGACGACGAAACCTATGTCTTAGCTGATTTCTCGCAACTTCCAGGTCAGGAATTTTATACTGCAGATTCTCGTGTAAATGTTGACGAACAATTTCGCGTGAAGAACCAAGCAATGTTTCCTAAAAAAATCCTGGTTTGGCAAGCAATTTGCACTTGTGGGAAAAGGAGCAAATTTTTCGTTGGCCAAGGCTCTGTTGACTCGAAGATATACATCGAGGAATGCTTGAAGAAACGACTTTTACCATTTTTACGTGAGCACGATGTGTCAACAATCTTTTGGCCAGATTTTGCTTCATGCCACTACAGCCAGGCCACAAAGGAATGGTACGAAGCTAATGAGGTGGTTTTTGTCCCCGAAGAGGCCAATCCACCAAATTGCCCAGAACTCAAGCCAATCGAAAGATATTGGGACGAGTATTGGGCCCTGGTAAAAAGAGAATTGAAGAAGACTAAGAAATCAACGAAAACAGCGGAATTCAAGCAAAAGTGGAAGACAGCATCCCAGAAAGTGACTGAGAACACTATAAGAAGCATGATGTGAAGAATTCCAGAAAAAATCCATGAATTTTGTGAAAAATAGTTTTGGGTTTTTATTGTTAAAACAGTTTTCATTAGAATTAGAAGATGATTCGAAAATGAGCGGTCCAGTGGTTCAAAAGATATGAGCGTTTTTGTGATAGCGAATTTATTCTCGTTCAGTCCTTATCCCTAACTTTCAGTTGACGGTTAGATCACCGTTGGAAAAGGATAATGTTTTCCTTAGGTTTATAATTCCATCCACCAATAATTTGAGACTCTCTTCAATATTGAAATTCAAATGCTTCTAAACATCCCCTTCTTTGTTATATCCCTATAGTTCTGACAATACGAAGGTCTCATCCACTAATCGATGCGATTCCAATTAATTATCTGCATTTTTGAATAGAGATGAATCCAATATTTTTTCCGTCGTCTAGACGAGACATTATTAAATTAAAATCAAGCGATCATTAGCACCTGCAGCATTCACGTCTGTGAAATAGAAAAAAACTCAAAATGAGGGTTTGTTCTGAGTAAATAATAAATTAAGGAGGTTTATTCTCTACAATGAAAGTTTATGAGTGTATATCTTCGAATGGAACTCGTGATGAGTATTCATAGCTATGTGGATAGGCATAAATACAATCGTATTCTTTTCCTTGCCTCACTGTTGGTTTCTTTTACAGTTGAATGCGAATATAACTTCAGAGGAGGATCTGCCGAAATGGTGAAACTACCTTAACCTTCAAGTTGAATCTACCTTATACAGGGTCTTTCACGAGGAACCTCACCCATATTTATACGGGAAACTACTGAACGTATTTTCATGAAATTCAGCACTTATAAGTATTTCACGATGCTGATGAAATCTAAAATATTTTCAAGGCATGAGCACCTCCGGTTTTTCCGGAAATGACGTCAACTTCCGTTTTTCAAATTAGAACACCATTTTTTTTATTGCAGAAATAGATTCCTTAGAAAATTTCAAGTTATTTTGATGTAACATTTTTCAGTTTTGATTGGAAAATTCTCTCTGAGCGGGAAAATTCGAAAAAAAAAATCGAAAATAGAGCTCCGCTGAAACAAGAATAACTTCGAGGTTTTTGGATGGAAAATTTTCATTTTTGGGATTTTTCAAGATGTAAGATTGATGTAGAAATCAATTTTTTCAAATTAGAACCCCATTTTTTTATGGCAGATATTGAATCTACGTTGAAAAATAATGTGAGTGTATGCATCACACCCTTGCCCTAAAGTGGATATTAACTCAGAAAATATCCATTTTAGGGCAAGGGTGTGATGCATACACTCACATTATTTTTCAACGTAGATTCGATATCTGCCATAAAAAAATGGGGTTCTAATTTGAAAAAATCGATTTTTCACGATTTTGTCATCCCTAACTTTGAAAGCGATTTTTCCCCCCCTGTATCATGAATCGCGATATCGATTCTTAAAGTGGATACATCAATCTTACATCTTGAAAAATCCCAAAAATGAAAATTTTCCATCCAAAAACCTCGAAGTTATTCTTGTTTCAGCGGAGCTCTATTTTCGATTTTTTTTTTCGAATTTTCCCGCTCAGAGAGAATTTTCCAACCAAAACTGAAAAATGTTACATCAAAATAACTTGAAATTTTCTAAGGAATCAATTTCTGCAATAAAAAATTGTTGTTCTAATTTGAAAAACGGAAGTTGACGTCATTTCCGGAAAAACCGGAGGTGCTCATGCCTTGAAAATATTTCAGATTTCATCAGCATCGTGAAATAATTATAAGTTCTGAATTTCATGAAAATACGTTCAGTAGTTTCCCGTATAAATATGGGTGAGGTTCCTCGTGAAAGACCCTGTATAGGTAAATACCTGAAAGGTGAATCTACCCAAAAGATGAATCTACTTGAAAGGTAGATCGCCGGGCCCAAACTAGTATTCATTAAGTTTGTAAAATTTGAGGAAATAAAATGAATAAGGCTCCTAGGAACTGGAGAAAGTCTGAAAATTTGGACTCAAGAACTATGCTTTGGCGTTGGACGTAAATCAATTCGTGTGAGTTGAATGAATTATCATCAATATTTGAAAGCGATACCACTGTATAAGATCAAGATTACGGGAACACAGGTTGTGCTTTATTAAACATGAATCTGGGCTTAATGCGTTCGAGGTCGTCGGTAAAGCTTTCAGATCACGAAAATTAGGAAGATTAGTTCGACTCGAATTCCCCAGGCATTAATAATGGTTTTCAGATTTATATCAGAGGTGTTATTTATGTGTTTCACGAATTCTCTGCTGTTACCTACACAAAATCCTTAATTCGGTGTTGCTTAACTATAAGGGCTTTTGATTTGTGTGGGTTCGTTTATGTATTATGTTTTATGTAATTTGCACGTAGGGTAGTTTTTTGTGAGGGTCCAAACTGAAATGATTCATAACGTTACCGAAAAGGTGGAGGGTGACTTTTTTTAGGTTGGAATTATTTAATTTCAAACATTGAAGGCAAGTTCAGACCAGGCCAGTGTTGAATTGATAAACTTAAGGCTTTCAAGCCGAGTATGTCAGTTTAGTCTCTTATTGGCCAGCATTATAAATTTGAATAATTCGTATTTCTGCACGGAAGAGGTCGAAGGTGATCGTGAATAATTGTGAATTCGTGTTACTGACAAATTTGCCTTGGCACCATCATCCTCCCGATTTCTGAATTCTGTGTTCAACCGACCTACCCGTTACAATTACAACCTTCCCAACTGATTGTTCGTAATTGTTTGAAACGGTCTAATTTCCTTTCAATTGAATCCTTTATGGGGCATTCAGTCCGCATCTAATATGATTTCCAATTTCAAGACCTCAGGACATAAATGTTACCATAACATTGTGTACGGAAATGCAATTGTCATCACAAATCTCCGTCAATATTGGCTTTTGTGATCCTGAGAGCTTCATCCTGATCCTATTAGGTGATTTCTGTGGGGTCTGTTGCTACAATGGGAGGATTTAAGGACTGGCGACTTGGAATCAAAAGTTCATTCTTATGTTGAGGAGATTTTCAATGGTTTCTTGGAACGTAATGGCAAACCGTTGGGGAATACATGTGGATGCAGTGATTGGAATACGGAAACACAAATTGACCAATGTTGCCATTGCCATTTTTCCTCGAAAAGTGATATACTCAATTCCATTTCGTTTTTCTACTATTTTGTTCAGCGTATTCTGGAGTATTCCCCAGATATTGCTCCGTAATGTTTTTACTTGTTCGGAGCGATGGCACACGATGGCATTTTACCGTAACGATATTCGAACTTCACCATAAATATGGAAAAAAGTTGTAATCAACAATGGGCAATACCTTGAATGATTCATTTGTAACGTCATTTTTTGATGAGGTTTTTTGTTTCAAGATACCACAGTTATCTCTTATTGATAATTTTTTCTAGCAGCTTACAAGAATGCTGCTAACAAAGGTGCATAGGTTGGGAACAACTGGGTTATGAGGGGGAACCATTGGCGGAACCAGACAGTTTTTCAGGATGGGCCACGAATTTTTTCAGAGGGGGCCATCAATAGATAGAAACTTTTTACCAACGTTATAGGACTACTATAATTTTAGGATTATAGTCCATTTCGAGGTCAAAGGAAGGGGGCCATGACTCAAAGTTAGAAATTTTTTAATTTCGGGATAGAAAACTCTCTGGAAAAAAAACTTGTGAAGATAAACTGTGAGGAAACAAATTTTCTAGGGAAATTTCCAAATTTCTACTCAAATGCGAATATCTCGAGAACAACCGAATCTTGGGGTATGGTAAGATGGAAACGAAATATCAAGAATTTACGCAGAATTCGAGAGCATAATGAAAAATATAGGGTACTAATCAGAAATTTGAATCCTGATGTTCTCGTATTGCCTTCCTGGTACACCCTGTATACAAAGATTTTTCAAGAGACATAGAGCAACAGGAACCTTCATGTTTTCGTATAAAATATTTTTTTCTTATCAGAACAGATTGATAAATACTGAGCGGGTAGCACTGCCGGATCCAGACAGTTTTTCAGGGGGGCATGAATTTTTTGAAGGGGGACTATGAATGGATAGAAAGTTTTTACCAACATTATGGGGGTTAAATACTCAAAATGAATGAATCTCGATACAAACTACTTATTAAATTGAAATTAATGAAAAATAAAATGATACCCTATAATCTGTGTCGATGTTTCTATCTAAACAATATCCTCTTGGAATTTTATAAACTCGACACGGTTAAGATTATATGAATTCACTTCACATAATAATCACATAAGACCAATAATTCACTGAATGTATTCAGAACTTCACATAATGTTTACAGTTTGTTCAGAGACTTTGGTTTTTTATTGCTTATAGTTGGCCTCCACATAACCAATCATTCTTTTCCGCCCTACGCATGCGTGGTAAAATTTGGAATTTGAAATTATGTTGGAAACAGCAGAATTCATAGATATTTATACCACGGTACACAAGTGTATCGTGATTTTACCACAGACTGTCTGTGTTTATACTATGTTTCGTAAAAAATCCTTAACCTCAATGAAAAAATCAGCAAGCTGACAACATCTTCTTGAAATTTCTGTGCAAACATTCACAGACTCGATACAAATTAGATAAGGTTAGGTTGTTTAATAATAAATCTGAATGAAAAGTCTTTTTTCATGATATTGTTTGGGAATTTCGAGGAAAATATGAACAAGTTATCGGTGTTTACAAACTAATCTACAAAAAAATCGAAGAAGGAACTTATTTTGGTTGAATGAATGTGTCTTTTTAGTTGCAGATATAATCCGATGAAACTAACTGTTTTTGTTGAAATTATCGTGTTTGCAACATTTTTATTCCAATAGGGTGAGTAATTTCGTATTCCCTAAATGTTGAACTCAATTTCTATCGAGAAATATAAACTTTGCATCAATTCCAGAAGTTCATTTCAGAGGCGTAGTCAGCCCAATTTTTTTTCAAATGGCTATATCATTTCAACAGAATTCTGAAAAATGGAAAATGAAATAAAGGTTTCTTTTGACCTCAAGAATCCTCAGTTGAAATATATGTACAAGTCAAAGACTCACCCTATATAAATTTGAAAGTGGAAGTTGAACCTTTGAATAACTTTTGTATTCTTCTATACGTTGGGTTATGTATGAGAATCATTAATTAGTAATAGATCATCAAAAGTCTATTTCGTGTAAACTGAACAGAATTGTTATTACGATATCAACGGTAAAAATTGTTCAATTTAGGATATTGAAGCCTTGATACCAGTGGTTTGTTGACGGGAAAATTGTTCCTTGAAAAACACACACGAATTGCGCCTTAATTCATTAATCAGAAGAAGTGGCTCAGGTATGAAGACAGGTTTTAAGGATTCGAAGAAAAGGAATGACTTTTATAGAATGATGCACATGAATGAGGAAACATGAATATATTGAAATAAAACCTTTCGAGTTGCCGATCTCCACAGAATACGATGAATTCATATCTTGAATTCCCCTGAAACAAATCGATTCGACTTACTCAAATATATAATAGTATATTCTGTAACAAGGGCAGAATGAAAATCCGATACGAGTGAATCATTCCGAGGGCGAGCCGGAGGCGAGCCTGAGGAATCACGAGTATCGGATTTTCATTCTAACCGAGTAACAGACTATACTTTCTCCACGAATGTTGAAATAAAAGAAAAAATAATACTAAGATGAATTATGCCGTTTTGAAAACCGCAATAAATATGACAATCAAAGCGGCTGACACATAGATTTATTCTCTATGTTTTCAAAAGTGTTACAGAATGAATATTCTCACACACTGTGCGAGAATGAAATTCAGTCGAAATGCTTGAAAAACAAGGATTATACTCAAGCTCGAGTTGCTTATTGGTGGTAATCTATAAAGGGCGAAAACCAAGGACCAAACTGAACAACAACCGCGGTCATAACTGGTTATTTACTTGAAATCGATAATTGTTATAGAATGAATATTACATATCAAGTGATGGAATACTGACATTCTATGGTCAAATTCGATGTTGGAAGAGCTGTATTCTGTGGCAGTCGTGGAGAAATGGAGATCTACGCTGTGCGAATTTGAGGAACCACACAACCGTGAATCGAAAGAGTAAAATCATCGAAAACTGATCGACCTTTTCCTTCCCCTGGCATTGTTCGTAAACGTTGCGGAAACACGATACAAAAAGCAGATTGTTCTGCACATGGGGGAGCCTGACATTCGGTAATATTTTCATTCGGTTCCTCCCCAAGGACTACATGATCCGTGCTGTGTGATGTCGTAGTGGCTTAGGGCGAGCTGGAAATTTCGTGAAAATGAAATGTGTCAAATTTTTGAGTCTTTATCCTGATACATTTCCGATGGTGTGGACGATAAAGTCCTTTTGGAGAATCGAATCCAATCTTGTACTTAGGACCTTGTTGGGGGTTATTTAGACGAACATGTTGTTCGGATAAGCGGAGATAAGTTGAGGAGATTAGCTGCAGGGGAGGGTAGATGGGCACTGGATCACATGTGGTTGGGAGAATACACGAATGTTGAGCATTATTTCCACTCAATGGAACTTTTCACTCACCGGAAGTGTTACTGAACAAGATCATAATGGACCTTTTGAACTATGAGAATGCCCTTTGGCACTAGCAGATCTAGGGAGTTTTTCAGAAAAGGAGGCATGAAAATTTTCAACCAAGTGTACACACTACATAGTGGGCCGATTTAGACACATATGGTGTAAAGTCCTATTTGCGAACTGAATAAACATGCACTGATGTCGGTATCTCATCGTTTCAGTGTTAGATAGTGTTTTTGTAAAAGTCCATTTTCGAAAAGTGTCTGTTACCTTTATCCCTTGAAGAATTTCTCAAGCACTTATTTATTTACCATTCAATGTTTTCGGTATATTCTCCTGAAATAATGCTTATCGATATTTATTCGTGAGAAATATCATAAGGCATCCAATTTTTCCGAAAAAAATCGAAAAAACACGTTGCTGGTGGCAACGAAGACGAGGATTTTAGCACCTACACGAATGCTTTTTGTTAAAAAAATATTACTTTGCTTTGTTTTTTTTTCGTTTTTTTTCACAGGAAAAATTAGATGCACGAATGGTATTTGTCAAGACTATTTCATGAGTAACAGATTATTCTGGATGCATTATGTATGTATTATTAATTTTCGTTGACAACAACTGTCAAGCTTTGCCGCGGGTAGACCCGAAAAAAAATTGCTGACAGCTGCTGCCATACAGTTTTTTCTTCTAGAAACCATTTGTGATGCAAAATTGCGCGTATCTTATTGGTGGAAATTAAGACGAGGGAAATAGTCGTAAGTAATATCATAAGTGCATCCAATTTTTCCGAAAAAAATCGAAAAAACACGTTGCTAAGTAATATTTCAACAAGAAGCATGAGTGCTGGTGGCAACAAAAATCCGAGTCGAAGACGAGGATTTTTGCAACTGCATGAATGCTTTTTGTTAAAAAAATATCACTTTGCATTGTGTTTTTTCGATTTTTTTCACAGGAAAAATTAGATGCACGAATGGTATTTGTCAAGACTATTTCATGAGGTACAGATGATTCTGGATGCATTATGTATTATAAATTTTCGTTGACAACAACTGTCAAGTTTTGCCGCGGGTAAACCCGAAAAAACTGCTGACAGCTGCTGCCAAACAATTTTTCCATCTAGAAACCATTTGTGATTCAAAATTGCGCGTTTCTTATTGGTGGAAATTAAGACGAGGGAAATAGTCATTGAAATAGTACATTGTTTACCGGGTAGGAAAAGCCTTACATTCCTGGACGATTGTGAAGATTGATAGCAACACAGAGTCCAGGAATGTGGCTTTTCCTACGAGGTACACATACTATTTTTCCGCAAATCGTTCGAAATTCGACAGATTTTAATCAATTTTGAAAAAAATCGCGAATTATTTCATTCATAAATGAATGGAGCTTTGAAATTCGGAATGGAATCGGTTGCGTTACTAGGGACACGTATTAATGCTGAATTGTCAAACTTGACGAATATTAATTTAATTGCTGGTCTTTTCAAAGACGAAACAGTGTAAAATGATAAGTGATGATGAATTTTCCATATCTGGAACTACTCAAGAGCTGGTTGAGGCAGTGAATACTGCTTCATTAGAATTACTGCCGAAGAAATCTAGAGAAAAGTACGAATATGTTTATGTAGAACACTGACAAGTGGAAAGTAAGGAAATATCATTTCCTTACAGTAAGGAAATGAATATTTCCTAACAGTTGGGAAATCTTGACTTTTTTTATTACAAATTTTGTTAGGAATGTCAAAATTCCCTAGTGATTTGCGAAAAAATATTTTACTCAAAATGTTATTCTGATACTAGAGATTTTTGTATATTTCTGTAGAGTTTGAGGTTTTACCATCCCAAAATTATACGAAACTTTACTATCCGAATCAGAATTTCACATTAACCATTAACTAATTGAAATCGAGGGGTACTTGAACTAGAAATTCGCCTGAATATTTAATTATATGTAAGATTTTTGAAAAACTACTGACACTAAAATATGTGTATCGTAAAGATACCTATTTTCAAAAACTCAATTCAATTTTCTCGAAAAAAGGATTTTCAAATGAAAAGTGTTATTTTGAAAAGCCCGCTATTTCAGTAGATGTCATTAATAAAAATGGAACGATACACACTTCATCAACGCATTGAAATTATTGAAATTCACTATAAAAATGGTGAAAATTTGGCAAAGACCGTTCGTCAAACTTGAAACATTTTTGGATCTTCGTGAAGCACCTTGTCGAAACGCAATGCAAAAATTGGTGGAAAAATTTCACCTGTTGGGACAAGTTAGTGATGTGAAGAATAAAACCCGTGCAGGTTGCTCAAGAACAGCCGAGAATATATCTGCTGTAGCCGAGAGTGTTGAAGAAAACCCAGGTTTGTCTATTCCTCTTCGTTCCTTGAAATAAGGCATTCCACAAACGTCATCACACCGTATTTTGCATAAAGATTTGGGTTTTAAGGCTTATAAAGTTCAGTTAACATAAGAACTCAAGCCGGCCGATCATCAACAACTTCGTGTTTTGGCTGATTTGGTCCTTGAAATGCATGAAAATGATCCGGAATCATCTTGAGTGATGAGGCCCATTTCCATCTCGGTGGCTTCGTCAACAAGCGAAATTACCGCATCTGGGGCTCGGAAAAACCCAAGAGTTATTGCTGAAAAGCCTCTCTATCCTCAACGTGTGACTGTTTGATGAGGTTATAGCCTGGCGGGGTCATGGGACCTTACTTTTTTCGAGAATGAGGCTAGAGCAACAGTTACGGTGAATGGATTGCGCTATCGAGAGATGATTAATGATTTTTTATGGCTGAAATTAGATGGTATATATCTCGACAACTATTACTTTCAACAAGACGGGGCTACGTGCCACACAAGCAACGAAACCATTTATCTATCTAACAGGAAAAGTATCTGGACCGTGTTATCTCTCGAAGAGGTTATCACAATTGGCCAACGATATCTTGTGATTTAACACCTTGCGACTTCTTCCTTTGGGGCCATGTGAAAGAGGAGGTCTACGCCAAGAGCCCAGCGTCGATTCAAGACATGTATATGGTCCTTAATTATTTTAACGTTTCAGATAATAATCTGATCCATTCATTCCGTGAAATTCAACAAATGATAAATGAAAGCAACGAAACTTCTTGATGGCAGCAGTCAACAAATACTACACATTTGCCAACGCTGATTTCCACTCCTGATTATTTGGGCGAAAACAGTTTTCGCAGAAGTTCCACAAGTTTCGCACTGAATCAGCCTTTTTACTAAAGCAATACAAACTTTCGCTAGAAAAACCCAGCTTGAGTCCGAATGAAAAAGTTTTTGTTTGAGTGCACTCATCTAAGAAGCCAAAAACTAAGTTGGACCAATCGCTAACGGCATTGCTCGAAGAATTGTAGCACCTGTTGAAAATTTCCAAGAGTTATTTGTACATTAGGGAAAACACTACCGAAATATATTTCCCGTCGATAAGGACCGAAAGAGAAACACGGATTGAAACTTCCTAGAGGGTGAACTTTATTCGGAATCGTTTCATTTTCACAGTTTCTACTCCAATCAACCGGCAAATTGAACGGGATGATATCATTCAAATACATTATAATCTTCTGAAAGTATATGACGTGATTTATCAATATTGTTCATAAAAAATAAATAATCAAACACCAACGACTGAAAGGAAGTTCCCATCAGTCATCACCCATGTAATTTTATTTGTTGGCGCAGACTAGACTGTAGGAATTTGGTCAGTGGATATTTAATGAACTATTCATCACATTCTCATTTCTCATTTTCCGTATCACTAGTTCGTCAGTCATGCCAGTTATTTAATTTTGCATCTGGACCATTGACCATTGAAATTCGATGTAATACTCGCTCTCAATTCGTTGGATATTGGAACTGAGGGTGGGTAGACGAAAATTAGGTTCCCGTTGAAATTACTGGAAGCTAAAAGTAATTTAACCGTTCGGATATTAGAATTCCTGGGTTTATTAGCATAAAAATGCATAGAACATACTCGAATTCATTATCAACAGGGAAAAAGTACAATGCGCAAAAAAATTAACGCACATTATGGAAATCTCAAATTTATTTTACAACTGAAGGTGTTCTCAATGATAAATATTTCTATCAGAATTATGCATGCATATGTTATCCTGTATCCACTTTCAACGTTTTTCTTCAATACAGATGTTTTCTCCCAGCAGGAATAAAAAAAGATGATATTATCAGATTTTGAAAGTATTGGCTCCATTCTAAAATCAGTTGTTCTCGATTAATTCTAGTGATCAATAGTTTTTCTTTCGTTTGATTTTCTACACTCGATCGCTATGCAACGCGAAACACGCAATTCGACTCAAGAGGAATGTGCCCAAGCGGTAGTTTTGCGAGAAGAAGGGTGGGCATACACAAGAATTGCAGAAAGTTTTGGAGTTTCCCATACAAGTGTGTCCAGAATAATAATAATAATAATAATAATAATTATCTTTATTTCAAATTTCACATATAAATATACATAAAAAATGAAATGACGTCACAATTGCATAAATAAACTAAACTAAATTCTCACAACTAAAATAGTCGTACAATGAATATGGTTCCAAACGAATTAACATATTCTTTATAATTTTTTTAAATTTTCCCAAATTATTACAGTTTTTTAAATTAACAGGTAACTTATTATAAAATTTTATGCCCATATAATAAGGTCCCTTCTCTAAAATAGATAATCTATGTGGCAGCGATTCAGGGAGACAGGTATGAATGTCCGAAGACCAGGACATGGTAGACCACGGGTAACAACTGTCATTCAAGAACGTTACTTGAGAGTTACTTCGTTGAGACAACGGTTTGCAACCGGTCGCCTCCTTCAAAATCAGCTTGAGCAAACTCATGAGGTGCAAATTAGCACTCAGACAATAAGAAATCGCCTCAGAGAATATGATTTAAGGCCTCGTGTCGCGGCAAGAGGCCCAGCTCTTACCCCAGCCCATCGAAGGGCGCGTTTGGATTTTGCGAGAGAGCATATCCATTGGGAAGAGGCCGATTGGGAAAGAGTTCTCTTCACAGATGAGTCTAGATTCTGCCTCTACCATTGTGATCGACGTTCCCTTGTATACATACGTCACATGAAAGATATGCTCAGTGCAATTTCCTGAATACTACTGGTTTCGGGGGAGGATCGATTATGGTATGGGGTGGAATATCTTTGACTGCTCGCACAGACCTAGTGGTCGTTGATAATGGATATGAATGCTGATAAGTATATAAGGAACATTCTTGAAGAGCATGTAGTGCCATTTGCCCCATACGACTTTAGTATGATGGACAAAAAAAGTAGAGGTGACCACAAGCCATCATCTGCAGACATTGCAACGACTTGCTTGTGTAGCTGAAACTGGGGCCGGCAATACGACTCCTACAGCAGCGTCAGAGGTTATACTCAATCACCTCTACATCTACACATTAGAAAATGTTGCTTAACAAACCAAATAAACTAAACAACTGTCCCTACTGGGTGGGACACATGACTCAAAAAGACTCGAACCACTTGGCAAAACCCTTTGACTTAATGACAACGATGAATTGTACACTGATGAATCAAAGTCTGCAGATGCAGAAGGCATTGAAGAATATGGTACGAAAGTGAGGCTCTTCGTGCCAATAGGACTAAAAAGGCTCTCTAAGCGTGCGCCCAACAGTGTTTGAAAAGCCTTGCATGAATATTGCAACAGACAGTCAAACAGCATCAAGACCTCTGGAACCTTACTTCCAGTTTTCAATGCTAACCTGGGAATGTCATCATAACAAACAACTGGCAAGTAGCATTAAAGTGACTATTTTGAGGGAGCAGGGCATAATAGTTGTTATTGTAATCCTGTTAATAGTCTCACGTTCTCATAAAACTGAAATGTTATGGGGATATTGGGCTTTCATATCAGGTCACCCTGAAACATTCCTTCTCAAACCTGAGTTCACCTCCAGTCAATGTTACCATTCACTTCCTACTTCCAAAACTAAAAGGTACGACCATATTCAATTGAAAGGTCGCGGTCGCATAAAATTAAGTCCCATAGATTCCCTGTCATAAAAGGGAAATATAAAAACTAACGAGGCTCTGGCGTCCGAGTATCTGTCGGTATAAGCAGATCCCTCAGTATTGCCAACAGTCTCTTCATAAGAGGGTGGATGAGCAACTAGAGGTAGGGCACTCTCTTGTCCTTGGAGTGAGAAATCTCTCCAAAAGGCGGATGAACTGGAAGCAGTCAACGGCATGGGAATGAAGAAGGCAACGGGAAACCACTTCATTAAAGGTCCCTGGACATCCCTAGTATAGCAAGAATGGCATCAAACAAACAAATAGAAATTACTGATCATGATGTACGGAACACAAGATCCGGCAGGGGAGGAAACTCACAAAAAGACTTCAGGGCCTCCCAGGTCGTCAGCCTGCGAAACCCCTGTGAAGCTGATGAAATAATAACATCAAAAATGTCTCAAAATATAGAAAAATCTCAGACCCACACGAGAGTAAAAAACAATAAAATCAAAACTCCCAGAATCGGCACATGGAATGTGAGGAGTCTGTTCATGGCAGGAAAACTAGACAATACCGTCAGAGAAATGCACAGACTGAATATCAACATCCTAGGTTTGAGCGAAACTCGATGGCCTGGAAGTGGAAAATGTCAAAAGAATAAAACAACACTGTACTACTCGGGCAGCGACGAAAAAAAACATCCTAATGGGGTCGGTATCTTATTAGACAACAAAACAAGTCATGCTGTAATTAACTTCATTCCACTCTCAGATAGAACTATGTTCATCAAATTAAAGGCCCAACCTACAAACATAAATATAATTCAGTGCTATGCTCCGACCGCTGAAAAACCTGATCGAGAGGCGGAAACGTTTTATGAAGAAATAAAAGAACTGCTAGGATATACCAAAAACAACGAAATTACTATAATAATGGGCGATTTCAATGCAAAGGTTGGCAACATTGAGGTAGATAAAATCGTCGGTAAGTACGGCTTAGGTGAACGCAATGGAAGGGGAGACAAGCTAGTACAATTTTGCCAAGAAGAGGAATTTGTGATCACGAATACATTGTTCAAACAACCAGAAAGACGTTTGTATACTTGGCAGTCTCCGCAACATCACCCAGATAACATCGTCCGTAACCAGATCGACTATGTCCTTATCAAATTTAGATTTAAAAACGGAATAAAAGGCATAAAAGCATACCCTGGTGCGGACATAGGCTCAGACCATAATCCTGTGGTAGGTAACCTGGATCAGGCATCAGGTCCAGACGAGATCCACATAGAGATCATAAAACTGTTAGAAGAGGAAAATTTGCTTCCACTGCTCCAGTTACTACAGAGAGTTCATACAACAGGTAATATCCCAAAAGATTGGCTCACCTCTGTATTCATTCCCCTCCCTAAAAAACCAAAAGCCAAAAAATGTGACGAGTTCAGACTGATAAGCTTGATGAGCCAAGTGCTTAAGATCTTACTCAAAATTATACAAGCCAGAATCTACCACAAATGTGAAGCCGATCAAAGCGATACCCAGTTTGGATTTCGTGAGGGTCTGGGAACAAGGGAAGCACTAGCGAGCTTATTAATACTCTTCCAGAAATGTCGAGACATGAGGAAAGATGTCTATGCTTGTTTCATAGACTACGAGAAAGCCTTCGATCGAGTCAATCATACCGTCCTTCTGACATTACTCCAGGAAAAAGGATTAGACAAACAGGACATCGAGTTTATTAAAAATCTTTACTGGAACCAAGAAGCAACGGTTAGATGTGGACAAACGTCATCGGAACCGGCGTGCATAGAAAAGGGCGTACGACAGGGTTGTGTTCTCTCGCCAGTACTGTTTAATATGTACTCGGAGCACATATTTAACGAAGCAATAGGCGAAGATAAGGATGGAATAAAAATTAACGGCAGGACATTGAACAACATACGTTATGCAGACGACACGGTTATCATCGCAGACAATCCAGAAGCCCTTCAACGCCTGATCAACAAAGTTGTAGCAGTGGGTGATCAACTAGGCATGAAAATTAATGTAGCAAAAACAAAAGTAATGGCCATAACAAGATCTCCAAACCCACAACTAAACATAAACATCTATGACATCGCAATAGAAAAAGTTGACAAATTTAAATATCTTGGCTGCTGCATAACGACAAATGTCGACCCTGACGTCGAAGTAAGATCTCGTATAGAGCAAGCCAGAGCCGTATTTCTAAGGATGAAAAACCTGTTATGTAACGCAACCTTAAACCTAAGCTTAAGATACCGTTTTGTAAGGGCATACGTGCACTCGGTTCTCTTGTATGGAACAGAAACATGGACATTGAAAGTGAATACCATGAACAGAATCGAGGCCTTTGAAATGTGGATCTTCCGTCGACTACTCAAAATATCATGGACTCAACATATACCTAACGATGAAGTGCTTAGACGTATGGGAAGGGAAAGAGAATTGCTGACAACAATAAAACGAAGAAAGACTGCTTATCTGGGTCACATATACCGTAACAAAAAGTATGATATACTCAGATTAATAATAGAGGGAAAAATCGAAGGAAAACGTGGTCCTGGTCGCAGACAACATTCATGGCTAAAAAACATACGCGATTGGACTGGTATGAACACATCAACATTAATTCGTACTACTCAGGATCGCAATAAGTATGCCGAAATTGTCGCCAACCTTCATTAAATGGAGAGGGCACCTGAAGAAGAAGAAAAGGGAAATCACCCTTGTAGTGTCCTCGTCGAAACATTCACTTCCTCAAGTGCCTGACAAGAATGTTTCCAGTTGTTTAGGAGTATCCTAATTGAACTACACAACTTGTTGCCGACAAGATGAATATGTAGTTGAATTCCCTCTCGGCTTAATCTAGAAACCGAGCATTTTAGCTCCAGTAAATCGTATAAAGTTTTTGAATTACACACCATGTCCTCAGATCTACTTTACATACTGCATGTCCCACATTTGTGCGAATTTACATGGGGTTGTTCTATAGAATTTACATATTAAGTCAATTTGTCATCTTCCTTATTCAAGTTTATCGATTTCGTTCTTCAGCGTTTTACTTCATGAAATTTCATGAGTGTCTCATGAGTATCGTTTGAGGATCATGAGTTTGTCAACCTTCGCAGACAGGCAGGGTCGTGACATCTATGAGAAGAAGGTGTGCAAAAACAGAGGCTCCAAAATTAGAGGGCGGCAAAGTGGATAGAAGGAAAATAATTACCTTTTGCGACATCAAAAGCTGAATATAAAAAATTACGAAAGCAATAACCTGGTTAGGAGCTTTTGCTCCCCCCGCTAAAATGTGATAAACTGGAGTTGAACCCTCATTAACGCTGATTTAGGAGACTGAATTTTTTTTCATTATTACTCATCTTTGCTGTCTACCATTGTGACAATATTCCTAGGGAAACCCTTGAAGAATTCTCAATGGCTTGAGCACCGATCCTGACAATTATAATAATAGGTCTTCACCCTTTCCAGCAAGGAGAATTTCCTCGCCAAACACCGGAACTTTATGAAATTGGGGTTCACCGTCGAGGGTTCGAAGGGTGAACGTAAACACAACTAATTTTTATTTCATTAGCAATCTCTCGAGACGTCTAGAAAATTTATCCCAAAGCTACCCGGCGATACGTCAGTCCCAAATTGGAACGGAAATTGTTACCGAGCTGAGGGATCATTGAATAATTACAACAATGTTAGTCCAGGAAATTCGTTCAAGGTCTGCGTTGCAAAGGGTTGGATTCCTCGGAACTCCTGATCGAGCAGGAATTCCAGAGGTTAAATTCATTAATCGTTAAAGAGAAGAGGGGATGAAATAACTTGTTTTATCTTCACAGAACGAAATAGTTTTTACGATCACTTACATACATCGCCAAATTCTTGGCCCTGCTTGGTTTCTTTAGAAATTTTCAATCTATGTTCTGGTAATTAGATAAATATACTGCTCCACATGAGTCAGGGATATTGACTTAAATTGAAGAAAAATTTAGTTAAAATAAGATTTTGTGATGAAAATTCATATTAATATGATTGGGTGGTTAAGAAAAATCGAGTAAAATAACGAAATTTTATTCCCAGAGAATTCAAGCATTTTAAGACCATCAATACAATCTATGGACTCCACGGGCATCAATAACAGGTTCAACTTCTTTGCATACTACACACGAGGTTGTTGAACATTTCTTGAGGAATTTGGTTCTATAAACGGGGCAAATCATTTAAGGATTCTGGGGTAGGTTGATGATTATCTAATCTTCTTTGGAACATATCCCATGCATGTTCTATGCAATTCAAATCTGGTGAGTGCGAAGGTATTGGTAAATGTGGAATACCAAGCTTCTCGCGCGCATTCTCAACTATGGCTGCACGGTGCGGTCTAGCGTTATCGTCTAGAAATCGAAAAGTTTCACCAATAGCAGCGTGAAAACTTGGCACAACATAGTCAATGACATGCTTCTTATAGTGTAAGGTGATCATATTCCCAGGACAAATGTGTAGATCTGTGCGCCCGTTGAAACATATCCCGGTCCATACCATAACACTACCCCCTCGGAATGGATGGACTTCTTGGACATAGCGACGATTACGGGGTATGCGTGGGATTGTCCATACCCTTATTCTTCGAGAATCTGAAAATCGTCCATATCTGGATTCATCAGTGAATAAGACACTACGCCATTGATCGTTCCAAATGATATGTTGCGCCCATTCCAATCTTTGACGCTTTTGGTCACGTGTTAATGGAACTCCTCTTAATGGACTTGGACCCCATCTGCATTTTGAAGAGTATTCTGTAGCATTCTACACGTAGATATAGGGTTTTTTCTCGCCGAAACGGTGATGAAACGATCCTGAGCAGGTGTTGTTTTTCCTCGCCCACCAAGCCTTGGTCTTTCCAACACGGAACCTTTCTCCCTGAACCTATTCCACAGTCGAGATATCACACTTTGGCTAACTTGGAGCCTTTCCGCTACTACAACCTGGGTTAGGCATGGGAATTTTTTGCCATGATCCCCTGATCTTCCACTCATAGAGCATGCTTGGGACATCATGGGTAGAAGGCTTGAAAATTTGCCCCAGTCCTCAAGGACTTCGACGGCTCTGGGACATGAAGTACAGGTGGCCTGGAAAAGTATCTCTCGAAAAGAAATAGACCATCTTATTGCATCAATGCCAAGACGTGTTGGAGAGTGTGGTGGATAATCACATTATTAAAAAATTCAAATCAAAAAAATTGAAACTCTTCTTTTTTTTCTCCAAATTTCGATCAAAATTACTCCTTGCTATACTACCTATGTTTTACCAAAAGAAATTAATATCTAAACAGGTACTTGGGTACTGGGTGTTGCAGTTTATTTGTCAATTGGTATATTTGATATGAAATCTTTGTTTGTTACTCTTCGCTTTATGCAGGATGAGACAAAATAGGAAAAATGAGAAGAAATCCAAATTAATCGATTCTTTTTGAATAATTATGAATATTTCACAACTAAATCCAAATTCCATAATCCGTCTTACCACCTCTTCTTTCAATCAACTGCCCAATACGCCTATAGGCATCCTACGAATCGAGACATTAATGAAATTTTCAGGCATATCGTTCCATTCTTCCTGAAGGGCTAAACTCAATTCCTGAAAAGTTAAAGGTGGGTTTTGGCGATCGGATATTGCTCTCTTTGTCCGGTGAGTTTGCTGGCCAGTTCATTATCTGGATATTAATTGTTCTCTTGAAGAATGTTTTGAACAGTTCGTGTGCGGTGTGGTGGGCGTTATCATCCTGATAAATGAAATTATCCCCAAATTCGTTGCGCAGAAGAACAATGATTGATTCATGTTTTCTACGTAGACGGCACATGGCACCAGTAAAGGTTCGTTCAACGATAATAAGAGAGGTACGTCGACCGAACATTATACCCCCAGCACATTCTTCATCCGCCTTTAAAGGGTACTACTTCGCAGACGAAATTGAGTCGCTCTTGTCTGCCTGGACCTCTCCAAAACCCTTCCTCGTCGACTATCACTTTGTAAACCAATTCGACAGTCGTCCAAAAAAAAGTACGCACCATTGTGGTGGAAGCCAGTCTTGATCAGTCTTGTATTTCAATTCCGATATATGTATTCTATAACGAAAAACATCCTGTTATCCTGTTGGCATCAACTAAATTCCATAGTGATAGGAATTCGTGAAAAATTTCATGAGAATAACAAAGACCAAAATTATTGGAATGCATTCACATCCGTTTCATCGGTTCATTTTCATTCTATTCATAATAGCACGGGATTCATTGTAATGAAAAACCCAAATCCATTCATTGAAATCAACGATATACTTTCAAAAATTCTAGTTGATTGAATTCTAGCCATATTCTGTAATGCCCTCTCTAAACCTGTGAAAAATGATTGAAAATAATGGTACCGAAAAGGAATAATGAAATGGAAGTTTTAATCCGGTGAACAAAAATCCAATCACACAGTTTTAGAGTATTTCGAAATGAGTAATTTTGAAAGTTGCTTAACTTTTTGTCTGAGAACAATTCTTTGTATCTGTTAAGCCATTTCAGGAGTGATATTTTCCGTAGATTTCAATGGTGTAGGTAGTTTTTACAAGAAGATATCAATATACAGTGCGGTGACGATATCGGAGTCGCGTAGTATTGCTATACGATATACTATGTATTTCAGTAGATCTTATTCCTTTTTTCCGCAATTATGGTAATGCTTCAATTTCATCCGTTTTTTGATGGGTATCGAATAACAAGCAGGAAATAATGGAGATTCATGATGCAGTAATTAATGTTCACTGTGAACAACCCTTGGAAAACACAGAAATGATGAGAAGTTCAGGAATTCAGGATATGAATCACAATTCATCGTGATAATCATAACCAGAGCAGGTAGTAGCAGTTCGTGTTCATCCATAATTCATCCCATTTCCACAAAGGCTTTCAACAAGCCTGAGCTTGGAGGATTTAGGAACAATGCATTAGCTTCGTTGCATAATTACAGCGAATGCATAGTGCAACTTTTATTACATACTGATGACGATTGTGCCTAATTTCAGCTATCGACTCCCATGAAATACGATTGTCCGAATCACTGATCACGTTGTGTTTACCAGCCAGGAGGTGTTACTCGTAACAGCAAGGTAAATTGGAGCAAATGTAGAGGGTTTTCCAATAAAAAGTGTTATTTTGACATTCAGAAAAATTAACATTTTTTCAGATGAATGATCGGATGTTTATCTACAGGGTCTTTCACGAGGAACCTCACCCATATTTATAAAGGGAAACTACTAAACGTATTTTCATGAAATTCAGCACTTATAAGTATTTCACGATGCTGATGAAATCTAAAATATTTTCAAGGCATGAGCACCTCCGGTTTTTCCGGAAATGACGTCAACTTCCGTTTTTCAAATTAGAACACCATTTTTTTATTGCAGAAATAGATTCCTTAGAAAATTTCAAGTTATTTTGATGTAACATTTTTCAGTTTTGGTTGGAAAATTCTCTCTGAGCGGGAAAATTCGAAAAAAAATCGAAAATAGAGCTCCGCTGAAACAAGAATAACTTCGAGGTTTTTGGATGGAAAATTTTCATTTTTGGGATTTTTCAAGATGTAAGATTGATGTATCCACTTTAAAAATCGAAATCGCGATTCATGATACATGGGGTGAAAAAATCGCTTTCAAAGTTAGGGATGACAAAATCGTGGAAAATCATTTTTTTCAAATTAGAACCCCATTTTTTTATGGCAGATATTGAATCTACGTTAAAAAATAATGTGAGTGCATGCATCACACCCTTGCCCTAAAATGGATATTTTCTGAGTTAATATCCACTTTAGGGCAAGGGTGTGATGCATACACTCACATTATTTTTTAACGTAGATTCAATATCTGCCATAAAAAATAGGGTTCTAATCTGAAAAAATTGATTTTTCACGATTTTGTCATCCCTAACTTTGAAACCTGTATCATGAATCGCGATTTCGATTTTTAAAGTGTATATATCAATCTCACATCTTGAAAAATCCCAAAAATGAAAATTTTCCATCCAAAAACCTCGAAGTTATTCTTGTTTCAGCGGAGCTCTATTTTCGATTTTTTTTTCGAATTTTCTCGCTCAGAGAGAATTTTCCAACCAAAACTGAAAAATGTTACATCAAAATAACTTGAAATTTTCTAAGGAATCTATTTCTGTAATAAAAAAATGGTGTTCTAATTTGAAAAACGGAAGTTGACGTCATTTCCGGAAAAACCGGAGGTGCCTTGAAAATATTTTAGATTTCATCAGCATCGTGAAATACTTATCAGTGCTGAATTTCATGAAAATACGTTCAGTAGTTTCCCGTATAAATATGGGTGAGGTTCCTCGTGAAAGACCCTGTATACCTATATAAAACAGAGTTGTTGGTTACACCATTTATAACTCGAGATCGGATGGACTGTTTGTTATGAAACTTCATTTATGGATTCGTCTACGGCCTGGTTATTATAAAATACATTCACACTCTGAATAATCAGATTAGAGGTCTCTGGTATCAGGTCGTTCTGACAACGAGGTTGGCAACACTCGCAGCCTGTGAATTGACCCTTCATGAGCATCCATCTAATTTGGAAAAACACCTTTTAAGTACCTCCTCGTAATTCTGCCAATTAAAGATAAGAGATTATCTTTCTTATGTTGGATTTCATATATCTCAAATAATCAAGGAAGTCTCTCAGGACACATCCGAGCCATTAAAACTTCCTCAGTTTTAATTTACTCGCAGATTAAACTCTCCCGACAGTAAAATTCAGATGAAATTGCAATCCCTGGAGACGACCCTCGTAAACCTGCATCCTTGGAGATCTGGTTCTATTTTTCATTCGAATGAGATTTGACTGGATGCCAAAATATGAACGTTTGAACGTATGTCTTTCAGGACAAGATGAATCGTTATGTTTGGCAATGGTTTCTAGGAAATTTGTGCACAAGGAACGTTGAAGTTTGGATATTAACATCAGTGAGTATTATTTAAAATTTGGAAATCGAACTGATAACATATTGACAGTTAATACGTTTAGTATTATTGTGATAAGATCTGGGAATAATCGAGGGAATATTATAATGAATCTCGGTATTCATATGATTATCCTTTTTTCTTTTCTGATATTTGCAAATCATGAAAATGATAACATTTCTAAATACAATGAGGAGACCTTTCGAACGATGTATCACAAGCCCATACTTTCTATTTGAAAAATCGGTTAATGTATCTGTCTTTCGAAGGGGGTGGATGGTTGAAGAATGATTGTGCAGTCAAATGACTATCTTTGAACACCTTTCATTGCTTCGATTAGTTCGCAACTGGAAACAGCTATCAATCGTAGTGGAGGATCATTAGGCGAAGTTCAACCCTTCCGTATCCAATTTTATCTTGAATAATCGTGAGTTCAACAACGACGTTAATTCATTTCAACGTTCCTAAATTAGAAGCCGCCTCATCGTTTTCGGTTTTCGTATTTAAACTCGTTTGATTGAACTATAGAGCCTGTTGAAACTCAAATATCAATTCGATTACCCAGGCGGAATTACTTTGCCGGAGAATTGATACAGCTGCCCGGATTATCATCATCAATTTCTGTTGAATTTGGGTAAATTTTTTTCAAAATATATTTGGAACATTTGGACCATTCAAGTGGAGAAAGAGTTTCAGATATTTCAAGGGTATGTCTCCGAATCTACTACATAGTTATTTGGTGTTATCTCTATCTCTCCAGCATACTGAAGACTGAAGAAGTTTCAAATCAGTCACTACGATTCGAGGATGTTACGTCAAATTATACCTTTCCTAAATTCATCATCAGCTCCGCAAGAGGATCAGACTCTCCAAAGGTATACGGAAAGCAATTTTTATATTCTAATTGATAGTAGATGCAATTTTTTCAGATTCAGTTTGGCTACTATGTAAATATTTTTGTTATTTCTCATTAGTGTTGAACTTTGATAGTTCAAGGCCGGCAGCTATGTTGCGTCTCACTTCGCAGCATCTGGATAACATAAATTCCATCTCCTTTATTCACAATAATTGAGCTGTCCCCTTTGAAAATGTTTTATAGATAAATTGGTTCCAACCAGATGGGATCGAATAACCATTGGACTGCAATAATATTGTTCCATATGCCTTTAGTTACAATTCTCGTTCTTTGTTTAAAAATACCCTTTTCAATTGAGTTATGATACGCTGTTGAAAAGGTTCTTAGACCAATAATTTAGGTCAAGTTTGGGAGATTCATCTGGTTTTTTGAGACAATAACCATGTACTATGAACCTCCATTCACTTTCTCGGTAAAAGATCATAAAATTAAATATATGGTGCCATTTATGGCTGTACAAGTTGCATTATGGAAATACATGGCAGGTATCGAATACCATTGTCATTGGTCTGTAGATTCAAGAAATGGGTTGTTTTTTCCATCATAGTTAAAAATGGCAAATAAAAGCACTTTGTTTGCTTAGCGAGCGTTGTTCGATTCTGACACCCAATCAAATGTTGATCTTTCCCACTTTTATTCAGAGGAAATGAACCTCCCCTATTTTCCAGCTTGACTTTAAAAACCTATGGATCAGGGCCAGTAGAGTAAAGAAAAGTGAAAATCAATGATCGTCGGTCAATTACCAGTAAAGTAAAGTAAAAGTTTATGATCGTCGGTCAATTACCAGTAATGTGAAGTAAAGTATCAGTGATTATGCAGTCAGTTGTAAATCACGACAACACCTTGCAACCTCGCTTTACGTTTTCATATAGAAGGTTGAGTTTATAATCGTCGGTAAATAATCAGTAATCAGATCTCTTGCTATACATTTTCATATAGAAGGTGAATTTCATAATTCCTCATTGCTATACATTTCTATATGGAAGTTTTAGTTTATAGTCGTCAGTAAAAATTATAATCGTCGGTCAATCACCAGTTGTCAATAAGTAATTAGTAATTTTTTGTAATTCACAACAACACTTTGCTCCCTTGCTATACATTTTCATATAGAAGGCACATCATAATTCTTCCTTGCTATACATTTTCATATAGACGATAGAGTTTATAATTTTATACATATTACTTGTATAATAGTTTCGTGCTTGTTATCTGAGTTGAAGTAACAAGAAAATACAGTTTATTGGTTGTTGAGAGTGCGTTCACCTTCACATTTTCCACATTCTTTCGTAGTTGTTATCTAAGTACAGATAACAACTTATCGTTTTAATCATGTGGATTACCATGGGTGCTTATGGTTAAGTATACATCCTTACATCGGTTGTGAAGTCACAACAGTTAATCATCGAGATTAAGGAGGATTCCCAGCAACCACCAACTAGAAGAAGTGCAAGAAAGTCATTATCCTGGTAAAACAATCAGGGTACAAAAATAAAACAAATGAAACAATCTGGGTAAACTAACCTAGGTACGACACAATGCTCATTCCACAAGAGCTTACTATCTGAGGTAATTCAAATATATTCGACTTCAGTCTTTCATTCAACGGTATCCTTTTCAACCGAGGTTTTCATAGCTGGAAGGTATCTTTTTCGAGTAGGGGAGCGAGGGGCTTGTTGTAACAGTTTTCATGAAAAGTGATAAATCTTGAGATCCATTGATTAAACTGCTACCGAATGAATATGGATGGATGCTGTAACTCTTCCTCTACCAAATCAAGTAAAAATAATACCATAACTATCGGTCATTATTTCACAATCAATTATTTTCTGGAAGAAGTGCGGTGTTACAACTTACCCCGTGCTTGGGGCAAGTTGTAACGTCTACTGGGGCAAGTAGTGACGACGAAAAAAGACAACAATAATACCTCTGATCATTTATTCTTTGTTTATTTTTAACGAAATTAACATCTTTCCAAAGTAGGTATTATCTAATTCTTATCGAAAATCAACTTAAATACACTTTTTAATTAATCAACACCTAGAAGTTGAGTAATTACCAGTTTTACTCAGTTAAACACTACTTTCAATCATCATGGCACTTTTAAATCACTTCTTCGCTTTGTGTTGCCCGCTCTAACTTTTTTTATACACCCTCATTCTAAAAAAAAAAAATTTAGGTATCTAATCATAACTTGGGGCATGTGTACCACGTTACAACAAGCCCCGGGATTTTGTTACAACTAACCCCATGGTATGATTTTCAACATTTATCAAGATAACTATTCGAACAATTTAGCAATCTTAAAAACTGTTACACATTATCCAAGATAGATAAATTTGAATAGAAATAATGAACAGAAAGTTTGAAATCAGTCGAAAATATTTACGCAAACCAAAATTTTACGACAGTACAATTTTATATTACCTGGCAAAAATGAAGCACGAGCACACTTCCGCTCACTGCGCAGGCTGGCGGGATACAGGTTATGGCAACATTATGCGGCACGGTTTATAGGTAAAATCGTGTCAAAGAAATACGCTAAAAAAGTTTAAGATCCTAGTGAAAAGAGCCTGTTACTACTTGCCCCTGTTACAACAAGCCCCTCGCTCCCCTACATTGAATTACTGTGGTCTTGGCTGGGTAAATGTTGAGCCCCACGGACCAGCACTAGTGGTATCCACTCACGAGGACACCGAAACGGGACACTAGCGGCAAAGATCATGAAGGGCCATAAAATCCGGCGCGTGTCATTGCGGAATATTTGCAGTTATGTCAGTCACTTCTACGAAATTTTCTTTGCCGCTGCTGACCCGTTTCGGTGTCCTCGTGAGTGGATACCATAACGCTCAATTATCCTGAGGGCCCTCTGCAACAAACCAGAGAGGAAACACTCGAATTTACCGGTGCAATTTATATTGTTCCTACCTACCTAAGCACTGGCCTACTTAAAAGCTAACCTTCCTGTTCAAAGATTTCCTGTCAATCAGTCAGTAAAAATTCCTGTATCTTTATTGATTGAATACCATTCAATCTCCAATGGTATCCACTTTTCCAACTGTGAAGTAGCAAGAGAATCGATCTCCTGGGACTTATAGCAACCAGCTTTTCAGTAAAATTGATGGCATTAACTAATTGTCAACATCTTTCAGACCTTGGTTCGGATCGTTCATTAGGGACCATCCAGTAAATTTTCATTGTGATTCAATTAACCGTAATTGATATATCCGAACCATTGCACATCGATTTTCCGCAAGAGAAGAGATAAAATAGCTGCTCCAGTTATCCTTCCAGGTTTTTCCTCAACGTTATCATTCCATCAATAGCTGATTAGGTAAGCTTTTCACCCCATTTTAAGAACATGAAAAGTTGGGTTTGAATGGAAGCGTTGTTGGAGAAAACGTATTCAGAACTCTCAGTCGGAGTGACGAGTGCGCGATTTACTTTTTTATTGGTGGATGTTGAGGCATGCATACCGGTGATACCGGGGTATGTGGTTCTATAAAACCAAATAGAGCAATTATGTTGGTACGTCCATACCGTGAATGCGCAATGCCTATCAAACAAATCTATTATATGAGACTGGCTTCATATATTGAGGGTTGAACTTTCATTTCAAGACGATTTCGTGGAGACGAACGGTGGGGTTTATGGTCAATTTTAAATGGATTGGCCATTTTGCCTGCTGCATTCTTATTCAGAGAGAACAGGAAAAAGTTAAGCGCACAGCACTCCGCTAAAAAACCTTATTCATGGTCACGGAAAGATTCATAGAGTCCCCACAACTTCTTCAAGTGGTTTTATAATTTTTGCGTGGATTCATGAGTCGACTACGCTGTAACTATGGAAATATTGAATGAGTTTTGTTCGAGGAATATGCACCTTGAATACAGTACACACCCGACCAAAATTCAGTTCATTTGAAATAACGGTTCCGGAGATATGGAAAGAAAATTGTTAATTTCATAGATTTTCGACACCCTGTATCTTTCGAACGAAACCGAATTTTGAAAGATCTACGATCTACGGATCTACGATTTTTTCTGACCGAGGCAAAGATTCCTGATGGCGCCCCCTACAAGGTTGGATATGAGAATTGAAAGCTTCGAAAATATACATATACAGGGTGATTTTTTAAAGTGTTTTATTAGACGTATTCGAGGAAGGAATGTTGATCAAATTCAAGATTCTGTATTTTTGTTTAAGAGTTGAAGAACTTGAATTGTAAATTATTCTCAAGCGGAATGTACTTCCGGTTCTACCGGAAACGAATGTAAACTTCGTTATTCCAAATGTAACAACCTGTATATTTATACATATGTGAATTCTTCTTTCAAATCTGCACTGATTTTATGTATGATATGTGTAACCACTTCAAGCGATTGTTGAATTAAAGCCTGATTGTCCAATTTGTTGACAGAAAGAGTGTGAAAAATTAGTGTTTCTATCTCCATAATCCCTCATTGTGAGAATTTCTTTTTGTAACCGTGAAACAAAAGACAATAATACGCTTATATTTTACAATTTAAGTTCATGTAGGTACTCATTTGTGTAATAAAGGAATTCATAAAGAATAATAAAAATGAATAATGAAAATTAATATTAATATGTAATAAGAAAAATATCACAAGGAAAGAAATAAGATTGTTTTCTTCACAGATTCACGCGGCGCGCTTTTATTTCCGCGAACGCATTCCTCATCGGTTTTAAGGATTTTTGGCATTGATTTTTTCCGAGACAATGAAAAATAAAAAAATTTCAACCTCTGGTTGATTTTGGCGCCCCCTTGAGCTGGCGCCCGGGGCAAGTGCTCCGCTTGCCTTCCCTAGATCCGGCCCTGGTACAAGTCAAAGACTCACATACACAGGGTGTATTTTAAGGTGAGTCTTTTGTTTTGCCAGGTGATAGAACTCATTAAAATTATTCATCTCACCGAAATTTTCTTATATGAAATGTTCAATTCATAAAATTTATAAAAAAGTGGCATATGGAAAAATGATTTTTTTACGCACTAGAATTTTTTGCAAATTTGTTAGATAAGAATAAAAAAAAACAGGAGATGTTGATATCTACGGAGGAGCAGGCGAGGAAGCAGGTTCGGACTAAGGTATTTTCAGATTCACCTAGAAACAAGAAAATATTTCATATTCATATGAAAATTTTTTGGTGAAATGACCTATTTTGATGAGTTCTACCATCTGTCGCAGGAAACGCCTCACCTTAACATACACCCTGTATTACTCACACGAAATTATGTATAGGATTCGTATTTTTCTTTTCAGTTAAATGTTTTTGCAGTCAGGTTTTTGGTTTCTTCTTAAATAATGCGTTTTTCTTCGTAGCTTTCAGTCACTGACAATCACGCATAATCAATGACTCAATTAGGATCTATTCACTCGATTATTTTTTATTTTGAGCAAATAAGAACTTTCTGTTTGAAAGAAGCGATGCTGAACACAACTTCTCCCGACTGCAACGCTTCCGATCGGAAAACAGTTTATTCATGCCTCATTTCCTGATACCTACTCTCCATTTCGCCCACCGCCCCGAGAATCAATAGAACTGATGGGCTTGAGTTATTTAAAACGTGTCCTGAAAACTAATTACGCCATCTGAGGCTGCCAGGAATCCCGGAATCCTAGGACACCGAACGGAATACGAATCCGGCAACAGGTAAAGCGCCGACCGCGAATATGCCCGCGCGAAAAAAAATTACCCTTTATTAACGTCGACCTTTTTGTTTTTTCGAGGTTTTAGAAACCCGCTCGGACGGAAGGACGCATTTTAATGGGATCACCTTGAATAAAAACAATCGAGAACTACGGCGCGGACGTTGTGATCTGGGGATTTATTTCTTCATTTGACGCATTCGTGCCGCAGCCCAATCTACCGGACGTTAGGGTGAGCTTATCCGATTATCCAATAAAAAGGTCGTAGGATGACTTCACAAGTAACGTCGCGATACGATGAGGATATGAATATTTGGAACACGTGGAAGGATATTATAACGTGGGCAGGACGATTGTAAATTCTGGTTAGGTGCAATTGGATTTGTCCTGCTAACCTACAATATGAAGAAATACAGGGTGTCCCACGGTCGAGTGCCTATTAGACATTTCTGGAGAACTGGACATATTTGAAATCCGAAAATTGGGATTATGATATTGTTGGAAATTCTCTACAGACCTAAAATATTTTCGGAGCCTGAGCACTTCCAGTTATACCAGGAGTGGAAATGTTCAAGAAAATTTTTTTTCAATATTTTCATTTCTGATATGATTGAGTATTCAATGCTGAATACATTTCTGTTGAAACCATTGTATTCATTCGAATAGTTTTCAAAATATCGAAAAAACACCTGAAAAAATGTCAAATATTCATAGTCAGTGTTATGTCCATTATTCCTATTCTGAACATTCCGAGTTTAAACCGTTATCACAACGTCAAAGTAGAAGAATGTGAAAAGGTCATGCATCTTTTGAATTTCATAAATATCATCACAGGGTGTTTCAAATTTTGTGTCGAAAACTGTGATCGAAAATTGGCCATAACTTCTGTTTTTCAAATTAGAACCCTATTTTTTTATGATTACGTTGGATTCTGCGGAGAAAAATATTGATAGCACCCTCAGATGTTCTTGATCCTAAATTCAGTAATTGCCGAGATATTTGAGCTTTTCTGGATTTATGTTGTACGTAGTACGTAGAGTCAAATTCATCGAACCTGAAGAGATTCGATGAATATTCTTGTAAAACCATAGTAACAACTATGTCACCTGTGAATTATTAATGGGATCATTAATTTCACAGAATGTTCTCATGCCAACAGATTCGATGACTATTCTTATGAAACCATAGTAAAATCGAGAAGTAAGGTTAAGGCCTAAAATGAGAGCTGTCACTTGTGAATTATTAATGGGATAATTTATCGTCTTTGGCCACAGAATATTCTCATGCGAAAGATAAGATGAATTTGACTCTACGTATAACATGAATTCAGAAAAGCTTAAATATCTCGGGAATTACTGAATTTAGGAGCAAGAGCATCTGAGAATGCTATCATTATTTTTCTTCGCAGAATCTAACGCAATCATAAAAAATAGGGTTCTAATTTGAAAAACAGAAGTTATGGCCAATTTTCGATCACTGTTTTCGACACACAATTTGAAACACCCTATGATGATATTTATGAAATTCAAAAGATGCATGTTATTTCCACATTCTCCTACTTTGACGTTGTGAGAACGGTTTACACTCGGGATTTTCAGAATAAGAATAATGATCATAACACTGACGATGAATATTTCACATTTTTTCAGGTTTTTTCTCGATATTTTGAAAACTGTTCGGATGAATACAATGGTTTCAACAGAAATGTATTCAGAATTGAATACTCAATCATATCAGAAACGAAAATATTGAAAAAAATATTTTTTGAACCAATTTATTTCCACTTCCGGTATAACCGGAAGCGCTCAAGCTCCAAAAATATTTTAGGTCTATAGAGAATTTCCAACAATATCATAATAGCAATTTTCGGATTTCAAATATGTTCAGTTCTCCAGAAACGTCTAATAGGCACTCGACCGTGGGACACCCTGTATACCATCACCAAAAGGAAATTTGAATTGGGGTGGAAATATCTCGGACTAGATATTTTCTTTCAGGGTGTAGATTGCCACATTTACTGTAGACCCTCCAGTTCCTATATTCTAAGAAAATCCGGTATCTGATGGCTTAAAGAAAGCTACATTTTCCCCTCCACAGCTTTCTTGTCCAAAGCATTTTTGCCTTGACTTGCAATGGCGATGTATTCTGTAACCAGGTGATGAGAAGTTTCTTCCTTCTCATCACAGCATCTGCACTCAACAGTTTACACTAGATTAAGTGCTTCCTTAGGCGATAGTGACCTGCAGAAAGCCAGTATATTTTCACTCAGATCAAGATTCTTTCCAGTTCTCGTAATATTCAAGATTCTTTGGAATTATGCAAAGAAACTATCAGTGATTATGTTTTCAAGATTATTATGTGCTTTATTCAACATAGCATTCAACCCTCATCAATTTTTTTTCACGCTGAGGGTACTGTTTTCCACTGAAAATTAGACATATAACCGGCTCATCCACCATTTTGCGTTTAAATGCAGATGTGGCTTAATGAATAAGTAATATGGTACCTACAGGAAGGAGACTTCATGACGGTTCAGAAAAAAATGTTTTATGTTCGGTGAAAATCCCTTGGTTTTCAAGAAATTCAAAATTTTCGAAATTCAGGAAAATAACACCCTTTTCATTTTTCCATGTCAACACTCCAATTGAAGAAATTTTTTCAATATGTTTTTCGAACAGTATTCCTGGATAGATGCGCTATTCAATGTATATTATGATTTTTGGGGGCGCAAGCATAGTGATCTAGATCAAATTTAATGTTTTTCCTATTTTTCCCCAAGTTCTACCTAACTTGGTGTGAAAAAAAATATGGTCTCCTAGGTGCCAAATTTAGAAAAAACGTGCTCGTTTCATTGAAATTCCGAAATGATATCTCCAGCAGTTTATACAAAATAAATTCCTATTGCAGTGAGCCAAGAGATTTTTTTCTTGATTAATTAGTGCTCAAATTTTCTTTATGACTTGAAATTAACCAATTTGACATGAAATTCTGGACAAACGATTTCAATTCCATGATATCTCTGTCAATTCTCGGGATAAATGTATAAAATTTTCAGTTAACATGCGAAATAATATTTTCCAGAATGTGTATCGATCAGTTTTTCTGTTTATTGCGCCCTCAATTTTTAAATGAATGATAAAATAGGATCATTATTGGTCATATTTTCCATAATTTTTTCCTAATATACGCAAAGAAACGGAAAAGCGAATAATACACATTCTGCAAGATATTATTCCGCATGTATACTGAAAATTTTAATACATTCATCCCGAAAATTGACGAAGATATCATGGAAATAAAATCGTTTGTCCAGATTTTCATGAAATTACAGATCACCAGGTTTTTTTCCTAATATACGAGGAAAAATAGAAAAGCGAGTAATACATATTCTTGAGAAATGATTAAGCTTCAATTTAGAAAAAATTTGTTGGTCTACGCCGCATACGAACTGAGATATCATGGAAATGAAAAGCCCAATTTTTGAATGGGAGCTCGCGAGCTCAGACGTGTACCAGATAGATAGACATATACCATCGCGGACTTTTTTGTTGACCTTTTTTAGGTGTACTATACCGAGTACATTATTTTGATTTATCTCGTGGAGTTCAGTCAGCGTTTGCAATGTAAGCGCAGGAAAATGTATCAATTTACGACATCACATTAGAAACCTACGAATTCATCAGTGTTTCACTACAATATTATGCATGTTTCATGAATATATTTCTCTTGAACCACTTTATTTATTGAAAAAAAGAGTTTCAAAATCCGTTGCGTAGTTTTGAAGATTCAAGCATACATAGGGACAGACAGCGATAGCGTCTTTGTTTTTTACTATGTATGTAATGATGATATAAAAGATTTAGTTATTCATTTTGTGAGTGAAAAAGTTTGTGAAATGAGCGGAGCGAATTGAACAATTTCACGAACAAAATAAAATCACTTTTAACACAAATACCATACAATGTTTTTTGTACAACTGCCCTATTTTGATGATGAAATGGGCGAATTTGCAATGGCAATAAATAAACTTCAAAATGCATTTCAATATTCAAATAATCAAAAGGTTGTTGTGAATGGCAAACGTTGCGAACGTTATGATTACTAACAAATGAGAAAAGACGCTGTCATTTGAATTTCGTTCCTGACCAATTTTCGTCTGGGATTTTTGACTGCTTAATAAGTTTGTCGAGAGTCCAATAATTATTGATAAAAGTGACGATTTGGTTATTCCTGTGGATATTGAAGAGTCTGCAAGAAGAGCAAATCTGGAACTCCTACCTAAAAAATCTGTTCAGCAGTACGATATTGCATATAACAATTTCCTGGCCTGGTGTAAATTGGAAAATATAGAAGGGAATTCAGTCAACCTGTTTTCCTGGCATACTCAAAAGAAAAATTCGAAAATATGGAGTTCATCAACTTTGTGGAGCAAATTTTCAATGATAAAGTCAAGCGCCCTTGTTGAAAATGGTGTGGATGTTAGTGAATATTTTAAGGTAATAGCATATTCAAAACGGAGAAGTGAAGGATATCGTCCCAAAAAATCGAAAATTCTCACTCGTGAACAAGTTGAAAAGTTTATAAATGAGGCACCAGATGAGAAATATTTGGTGGTTAAGGTTGCAACTATTTTCGGGTTATTTGAAGCCTGTCGGCGTGAATAATTGTGTAATTCATCAGAGAAAGACATCGAAATAACAAATAAATCATTGGTTGTACAACTTCCAAACATAATAATGAAAGTCAGTCGTTCTTTCAGTATTATTGGGAAGTGGGTTGACTATTTTCCTAAGTACTTTGCACTGCGCCCTTCTGTCATCAAACAACGTCGTTTTTTCCTGAAATACACGAATAATAAATGCACTGCCAATCCAATTGGTATCAATAGGTACATTTGGGAAAATTCCTTCTATTGTTGCCGAATTCCTCAAACTGTCAGAACTAAATAATATACAGGACACTGTTTTCGAAGATCCTCCGCTTCATTGCTAGCAGAATCAGGAGCAAATATTACGGATATAAAAAAAAGGTGGATGGAAGTCTACGACGGTAGCCGAGGGCTATGTTGATCATTCCATTGCATATAGAAATGTCATTGCTGAAAAAATTCTCCCAACCTCAACAGATTTTCGATCATCATCATTCAATATTGTACTTCCGGTTTCTACAAGTACTGATGGTACTGAGGATTCTAATAATGTGTTGCGAAGCTCCCTGACGTCACAGGGCATTAATGTTAGTAATTGTTCTAGTTTCACGATTTGATATTAATGTTCATAAGTAATGATTGTTAAATATTGATAATAAAAATTTGCAATTGCTGAATTTTTTTCATCTGATTTCATCCTGAGAAAATGGAGTGCTAGAAATATTTTCAACACTAATGTTGAAAATATTTTCAACATGCTTCTACGTAAACAATCAATTTTACCATTGTTCGCTGTCATTAAAAGTGTCACTTTTAATGGCAGTTGTACAAAAATATGGTTATTTTCATTCACCTGGCGTAAGTAATCAATCTCTAATGCAAAGCTTCTATCAGGAATTCAGTCTTTGAGATTGTTCAGACCCTTGTTCACCATTTCACTCTACCCACAACAAACTTAGATTACTTTGTGAATAACAGAATGTATCGGTAAGTAAACAAGGATGAACTGAAAGTGTGATAGTATGGAGTATTCATTCATGTCATCGAATGACTCGTAATGTTGTGAGTGAGAATATGAATAAAATTTTCATTTTCCGAACCCTTCTTCCATTCTTTCTTCGTTCAACATTAATGTAGAACCGACATAAAACAAATTGGATTTCAGTGGATGGTACCGATAGCCAAATTGGCTTATCACAGAAAACAACCACAGCGCGGATGAGGCGGAATTGGATTCGATCCCCCAATACATGCACATATAAGTATGCCACTCTCGAAAGTCAAAATCGTCAATACGCGATAGGCTCTTCCGAAAATATACGACGGACGTTTCACGTCAGGCCGAATTAACTCAAAGGAGAGAGCTGCCTGTTATTCAATATTGAATATTCCATGAATTTTGCCTTATTGCTTTCTGACATATCGTTTCGGAGGGGTGTGCTGGAGGATGGGCCCTCTGTAGTGGCTTTCCGTTCATTCGCGTGAAGATTGATTCCCATCGAAGCGTGCTATGGAGTGGAGCGTGAATATTGGACTTGGTCACGTTTTTTCGGCTTTTACTCACCTTTACCTTCTCGGTATTCCTTTTGCCTCAGAAAAACATGGATTCGTATAGGATGATTGCTATTTTCTTATTGCTGTTGCGGCGTGGAAGATGATGCTGGAAGAAAATATGATAAATGTGAGATTCAATTCCACGAACATGCAAATTTTCATTTATACAGGTTCTTTGACTTTGTACTTTTGAATTTTTTTGACCGTTGATTCGTCTCATCGAACGAATCGCTTATTTTTCATATTACTTTTTGAAATTCGGATCCGGATTATCCTCAATCAACACATATTGATTGTTTCCTCTGAAATCTAAGTTATACGAGGATGTGTTGATATCTAGTTAGCCTAGACCAGTTCCATGCATAAACAAAATATTGCGATACCATATCAACGACCAATAACTCATTAGAAGTGTCAGTGTAGAGTTCGACGTCAAAAAAGTAAACCAGAGTTACGCAATAAATTTAAAAAAAAGATGTCCACCGAAATTGTAAGAATCGAAAAATTGGATTATCGAGCCATCATCAAGTACCTGTATTTTGAAGGGTTAAGAGACAAGCAGATTTACGAAGATATGCTTCATACCCTTGGTGATCAATGTTCTTCGTAGCGATCGTGAGAAATTGGACTGCAAGCTTCAAAAGAGGTAAATTTCCCATTGAAGATGATGACCGATCGGGAAGGCCAGTTTCTGTGTCAGTCCTCGAAATATCAATGCAGTTCATGACATGATCATCGACCATCGAATTGGGCTAAAAGGGATATCTGAAGCACTGAAGATTTCATACGATCGCGTTCATCATATAGTTCACGTCAATGTGGACATGAGAAAAATTTGTCCAAAATGGATCCCCAAATGTTTGAATGTTGACCAAAAACGTGCAAGGGTAGGAGCATCGCGTTCGATCTGTGCTCGATTTGAAAACGATGTAGACTTCTCAAACCAAATTGTTACTATGGATGAGACTTGGGTACATTTCTACGATCCAGAAACAAAGCAACCATCGATGGAATGGCGACACTCTGGTTCTCTAAGACCTAGAAAGTTTCGTGTCCAATAATCAGCTGGAAAAGTTCTTGCTTCAGTTTTTTTGGGATTGCCATGGAGTAATCATCATTGATTTTTTGGATAAGGGTAGAACAATAACTGGAGATTACTCTTCGACATTACTGACCACTCTACGGGAAGAAATTAAAGATGAAAGACGCGGAAAGCTATCCAAAGGGGTTTTGTTTTTATAGGACAACGCCTCAGTACACATGCCATGCAAAAATTCGTGATTTAGGGTTAGAATTACTAGAACACCCCCCTTATTCACCAGATTTGGTTCTATCCGACTGTCATCTCTTTCCTCAATTGAAAAAGAGTTTAAAAGGTCGTAAATTTTTTTCCAAGGAGGAGGTCATAAAAGCTGTGGAGGACTGGTTTGCAGAGCAAGAAACATTTATTTTGAAAGGTCTAGAGACGTTGCAGGTTCGCTGTAATAAATGTATTCAATTGAGAGGAGAATATATTGAGTAATAAAATATTTTGACATTGAAATTTTGTTTGGTTCTATGGTAGGCTAAAAATTTTTCAATATATCCTCGTAGTCATTATATTGCAAGCTTCTACTGGGCAACCGGTAACTGGGTGGGACATATGAGGATCCTGAATAAAAAAGACTGGAACCTCTTTGCACAACCCTTTGACGTAATGCCGACCACCTTTGATTTGGAAACACCCTTTGCGAGGGTATTACATAACAGGAAAAGTGCAGTGGATTACGCAAATCAAATAGTCGAAAAGACATCCATATGGTACACTGATGGATAAAAATCTGCCGAAGGAGCAGGCATAGGAGCGTATTATGGTCCTCAACTGAGGCTTTCCGTGTCAATGGGGCAAGAACCCTCTGTTCTACAGGCGAAAATAAGAGCTAAATATGCGTGCATCCTAGAGGACACTGTGTATTTGTGTAATGTTCTCAAAGAGGTGATCACAATTGCCACCGACATAGGGCAGCCACTTTGAGATTTGGTTATGGAAAATTTCATGAAAAGGTGGTCCTGTAATCGTGGTAGTTGTGGTAATCTGGCTGATTTTATTTTTCATTATTAACGGCAAACCTTCCTTTTCATAACAAAATAAACATTCGATTATGTCAAAATAACACCTCCTATTGGAAAACCCTTCGTAAACATCGCAGATAAAACTCCTGAGTTTTGTCACATACTTTTTATCATATTTCGGCAGTCCTGTAACGAAACTTGAACCTATCTCATTCCAGTAAGTAAATAATACTTTTCATATTCCGTTAGTGAACGTATAACCCCGATCTCTGAACTTTCCGCATGGAAATTTTCAATCCAAAATCATTCCCAAGGATATGATGGAAAATATATGTGAGGCTCTACGGTTTCCCTGCCACCAGAGCGTGTATATCACGCGAAAATTCCCGGAACTAAATGAATACTCAACGTTGCAATCATAACATCCCATTTCTGAGTGAACGACCGGAGGATAGGTTCAGGTGAAGAGCAGGGAATTATCTCTTTCAATTTTTTTGTAGTTTTCAGTTCGGTGTGCGTATTAAAACTTTCAGTTTTGCCCTGAATGAGTGAGTTTGTTTTGAATTCAAGTAGGATTTTCAGAGTATACGTGGAAATTTTTTAGTATGCAGAATAGTAATATCAGAATTTTCCACGCATTAGGATTGAATTGGCAGTAAAAAATTATACGATACAAATATCTTTTTTCTTGATTATAACTCTTTTATTCAACTTCATCATACGGTTTCGAAGATAACTGTGATACAAACTTAATTTTGATCTTGTGAAGTGATCTTGGAACTCAAAACATTGTTTGGGTTCAATAGGAGATCGTTTTCCAACTTCTTGTGCTTCGCTGTTCTGGAAAACACCATTTTTTTGTTCAATATTGGGACTGCATCTGAGATTGCTATCGCATTTCTTTTATCTGATATTGAAATGTCATTTATTGATCGCATCAATTTTCTTTATTCAATTCTTGACATATTCGGAGGTATTTCACGTTTTTTTCAGTTTTTCACTAATTTGATTTTGTTTTTTCTTGTTTTTCTATCATCTGAATTTTATTGCTTGCTCCTCCATTGTCCTTAAGGTTGAATGCGACTAGAAACCTGTTTCAACTTGACTCAAAATTTGAATTGTTTGAAGACGCTTTCTCAGTAATTTACTACAAACTGATATTAATTGTGAATATCGATAAGTGGGTATGTATATCAATTTTTGATTTCGTTTGACAGATACAGAAAATCCATGAAAAAGTACTTTTCTGTTTATATCTTCTCAACCGCTATTTCAAATGAATTGAATTTCGGTTGATTGTTGACTCTATTCATGATGCAAATTCCTCAATCAAAACTTATTCAATATTTCTCCTGATATGAAAGTTGCAGAGTAGCCGACTCATAAATTCACGCAAAAATACCATGAAACCACTTGAAAAAGATAAACGGTTTATATTTTCGAAAGAATCAATCATTTAAAAAAATATTCTTATGTTTTTTTGATGTAGATTTAGAGTTATCCCCAATTTTACCAGATCAAATTTGACGAAAAAATCAAAAATCATAAGAATAACCTGGATGCTTTCCTGGATTTATAATATCACAAAATGGCTGAAATTTATGAACTCTCTGATCTCTATAGAAGTTGACAATGTTGTCAGATTGTTGATCAACTTTGTCATGACTAAAACCTCTATGATGAAAAAACGTTTGATGTAAAAAAAAAGTACCTATGGCTTCTCAATTGCAGAAATACCCGGAAGTGTTTTTGTTGGGGAATACCGTGTTTGTGACAATCTTACTCCAAAAGGTTAGTGCTTAAGTATTTCCTAAATTTATCAATTCAATTTTAATGGAGAAATATGAACTTTGCATCAATTTCAGAGAATCGTATCAGGCACGTATTTGGCCCAATTCTTTTTCAAATGACTATTATCTTTTGAACAGAGCCACATTCGGAAAAATGAACAATGATAAAATGGTTTCTGTTGACCTTAAGAATCTAGAGTTCAAATATATGTACAAGTCAATGACTCACCCTGTATTGATAATCCGCCAGTCATCACTTAGCTGTGGGTCGAATCTTCTGAACGAATATTTCTGGAAGATTCATTCATCACATTCAACTTTTGCGTGACTGATAATGAAAATCAAACATTTCAATTGTTTCCTTCATGATTTATTCAAGTTTTTCAGTTTTTCTGAAACGGCTCATTTTGATGAGTTATAACTTCTGTAGTAAAAACAGGCTCATCTTCAAAAACACATGGACGTATTTAGGCGTAAAATGAAAAACAAACATTGGAAATTGGAAGTAAACAACGTTGATATTTCTCCTCCAAATCAGAACTCGATGGGTGTAGTCCAACCTGATATCCCATTCTGATCATGTTGCATTTTTTTTATTGAAACTGGGACAGTTTTTGTAATTCAATTCAAGCTCTCAACTTTCCAGAAGCCACAATTTCATGCAGAGTGTAGTTTAATTTCCAACTCATGAAATGATAAGCTGTATACTAATTAATGTTTGTGGCATGGCTTGTTTTAATAAGAGCGACAACTCTGGCTGAGGAAAATTCTCTAACTGCCGTGTTTGCTACGATATTCGTAGAATCCTGCATTATATTGCACTTTCGAATACCTACAAAACGGGTGTCAGATGGACGGACGGACATAATTGAATTTGACCTCGAATCAGTGAGTTCAACCTAGTCGTTTTCCTGAAATTTGATTCGATACACACTTTCTTTCGGTGTGAATCAGTCGAAACCATGTCGATATACAGAATCTTCTCTCCAATATCGTTTCCATTCGTCCTCATAAAAACCTCCGTGAAATTTTATTCGCCGTTTCCGAAGGAATCGGTTCTCGATTTTTACGCGACATGAATACATTTCACGCTCAAGATGATCCAGAAGGCGGTGCAGAATGGTTGGATCGGACATCGAGATGTTCAACTCGAGTCGTCGAGGATTAGATTTTTTTGGATTGGAGGGCATGGAGACCCAGACAAATGTTGTGTCTGTGAACTATTTTGGGACCTCTGAACGCATTTAGATAAGAATGCTCACTTGGAATGATTCGCTTCAAGATTCACTTAACATCGTTTGATATTTTCAATTGTAATTCTTCGTACAGAACTGATCGGAAGAGATTTATTGGAACATTCCGATCATTTCAAAATTCAATATTTCGAGTTCAATTGTGAAGAATAAATTTGCATGGCACCTTTCATTATAATTTTCCAAGGTCCAACGCTTTCGACATTTCAAAACACAATTCACATATTTTCATATTTCATGAAGAGTACACCCGAAACGGTCAGAGAGTTACAAAACCTACAATTCGCAGGATTTGAAATTCAAGATTCACAGACTCAAAACTTGCATTCAAATAACGCTGAAAGAGTGTATTTATACATATATGTCTAATTTATTTTACTTAGATCATTTTTGTGAAATTGCGTGTGAACTATGATCGTCTTTGTTTAAACCAGTGATTATAAAAACGCTTACCTATAACTTAGACGCTGAGTTTGATTTCATGAATCGGTAAAAACCAAACTAAAGCTCTTGGCTCTTAGAAAACTCTACCAGATGGTATAAACAGTTTAATTTCGACCAAAAAAGGACCGTGATCATTATTCCCGTGTACTCTTCAAATATTATCGAAGGACAATTAGTACACACATTAGGTTCCAACTGAAGCAGTACATTTTCGGAGGATTCAATTCAAAAATCATATATGAAATTCGGATTTTCATCAGGTAATTGTTGTTTCTTTGTATGTAAATTATCGAAAATACATCTATTGTTAGACAGCAGAATGTTTGGGAATCTTCAAAGGGAAGACAAGAAGCCTGGATGAAAGTCTTCATGAGAGGACTTCATTTCGAATACTAGATACTGCGCAGCTATACAGGGTGGTGTTTGACTTGTACATATATTCAAACTGCAGATTCCTCTCACCAAATGCAACACTTTGTTCCTATACTATTTTCCAAAATTCGGTTTCGTTTGAAAGATATGGGGTGTCGAGAATTCATGAAAAGACAACGATACATTCTGAAAACATAGGAATACTTCTATCTACTGATATGATATGAACCGTTTATTCTTTTCAAGTGGTTTTATGGTATTTTTTGCGTGGATTCATGTGTCGTCTTCGCTGTAACTTTCATACCAGAAGGACTGTTGAATAAGTTCTGATTGAGGAATATGCACGATTAGAGTATGCAATCAACCAACCAAAATTCAGTTCATTGTACAAGTCAACTTCAATATGTTTCAGTTCAGTGTTCAATTTTGGGGTCTCTCTTTATTTTCTCCTTATTTGCCGATACCTCGGTTGCAGTTACAGGGAGAAAAATCCAATGTCAAAGGATGTTTTGGACAATAAACTGGAAGAAGTGAGGAAGTAGGTAACCTCCCTGAAGCCACACAGATAGTGGATTTAATTAGAACTCCAGAACTGGAGGGCGAGCTGTTGACCACGTTATGGAGAGAATAGATCTGATGGGGTGCACAATTGTCCTTAAGGACGCAGTGTAGTGTAATCTCCTTTGAATCTGCAATCTTAAATTGTGAAACAGGTTGATTTTTTGTGAATTTCTCGATTCCGAGAATAATTAATTGACAAATCTACCAACATCATTCACTAAATTCACGGCACAAAACGTAAATGAGTGAATTAACAACGTTCATCGTAACGTTCATATGGCGAATCTAAACAGTTAATTACTGGTTTTTTGTTCAGAACTCACCTCCTCTCTCACAGCCGCCAGACGCCGTCTAGAAATGGCCGTCGCAGTTTTCGCAGATCGTTATGGGGATAATAATTAATTTGCTAACTAACTTTACTGGAATAATGGAATTTCTGAATGGATATCGTTCCGTTTGTAATACGAACTTATGCCAGAGTTTGACTGCAAGAGCTCAGGCGGAGGAAAAGAGAATGAGATCAAAACAGGTACAAAATTTGACAACAAAGGAAGTTTTCCTTGAAGATTGTTTTGTGTCGTGAATTAAATTTCAATACGCATCTGCCTGCCTTGAAGCAGGATGAAATGCACAAGAAAATAAGGAGGCACTCGGGAAATTCTTATAGGAAATGGATCACTTTGAAATCTTTCTGTATGCATAAAGAGAGGTAGTAAACGATTATACAGGGTCTTTCACGAGGAACCTCACCCATATTTATACGGGAAACTACTGAACGTATTTTCATGAAATTCAGCACTTATAAGTATTTCACGATGCTGATGAAATCTAAAATATTTTCAGGCCATGAGCACCACCGGTTTTTCCGGAAACGACGTCAACTTCCGTTTTTCAAATTAGAACACCATTTTTTTATTGCAGAAATAGATTCCTTAGAAAATTTCAAGTTATTTTGATGTAACATTTTTCAGTTTTGGTTGGAAAATTCTCTCTGTGCGGGAAAATTCGAAAAAAAAATCGAAAATAGAGAGCTCCGCTGAAACAAGAATAACTTCGAGGTTTTTGGATTTTTGGGATTTTTCAAGATGTAAGATTGATGTATCCACTTTAAAAATCGAAATCGCGATTCATGATACAGGGGGTGAAAAAATCGCTTTCAAAGTTAGGGATGACAAAATCGTGAAAAATCAATTTTTTCAAATTAGAACCCCATTTTTTTATGGCAGATATTGAATCTACGTTAAAAAATAATGTGAGTGTATGCATCACACCCTTGCCCTAAAATGGATATTTTCTGAGTTAATATCCATTTTAGGGCAAGGGTGTGATGCATACACTCACATTATTTTTTAACGTAGATTCAATATCTGCCATAAAAAAATGGGGTTCTAATTTGAAAAAATTTTGTTGAATACGTAATAACATCGACCTCCATGTAGAAAGGACAACGTTTTTTGATTATCTGACAGGAAAATGACTATAACCTAACATTTTCAGAATATACACGGTGGAATATGTCAGAATGCTAGGGCCAACCGTAATACATTATAAAAGTGATTGGATCAGATATATTCGAATCATTCTCCTAGTCCAAAATTTCCAGGAGATATCGACCGATCGAGAACTGTTGACTCATCCATGTGTATTAAATTTTTTTCCAAGTCGCAAACACGAAATTCTCTCTGCACACTAATTCAGTTCACAGGACTCGGAATGTAATACAGACTCGTTTTCGAAAAGGATATTGCTCGCTTCTAAAAAACGACCAGCCCGAGTCTGAAGGCGTTCATCAAATGCAGTCCAGAATGAAGAATGAGAGCAAACATATCTTGCGTTTCATCTCGGAAACTTCCAACGACATTAGTGCAGCTCGCTACGACTCCAATATCCCCAGTCATTTCGACATTTCTGGCCAGAATGGCCTGACTGCTGTCGTTTATGAAATTCGTTGAGCATGAATTCAAACAGCAGCTTTCGGTTTGTTATTCAGATGGGGGTTATATCTGCTGGTGAATGTTTCGGGACCGAGAGACTGGGATAAGCACAGTGCAACTTCGGGTAGGATGTGTGGTTGCGATAGCGGTTCCGAACTCTGACCCAATTTCTGAACCCAAATGAAGAATGGGATATGCCTCCGATCTTCTGGAATCCATTAGGGATCGAGGTATTCCGACTGAGCCTTTGAATTTCGAATTTGTTCGCATCGCAGGAAATGTGTTGCGGTTAGTTTTTGATACCATTCACGGTTGTCTTTTGACGGAGATTGATGGTTTTATTATGGTCCATCACATTTTATAATTTGAAAACTTTTGATTCAATTGGATACTGCTGGTTTGTGAAAATCACTTTTTCGGAAATTGAAACTTATTACAAGAAGCAAATGATATAATTGAGGAGTTTCAATTTGAACATGAAAAATAGGTCACTTTGAGCACTGATGTGAAGTGACAACATTTTGAGTTCTCGATCGGCCGGGCCCACTTGGCACTGTCTGGTGGATGCCTTGAAATCTCTTACAAATCAACAAAAATTAAACAAAATTCCAATGTTCAACTCAAAATAGGTACTATCACATTTAGAAAATATCTCACTGGATAAAAACCACATATAGGTACAGGGTGAGTCTTTGACTTGTACATATATTTTAACTGTACATTCATCTCATCAAACAGCTCTGTCAGGGGGCACAATAGACCTCAAGGTCGCAGTGAACTGTAACCCCTTTTTACTATACTATACTATCTCATCAAACGAAACACTTTTTTCCCATGCCATTTTTCAAAATTCGGTTTGTTTTGGAAGATACAAGATGTCGAAAATGAAAAAAAAACACTTTCCTATTCATATCTACACAGAACACAACTGCTTACTCCGAACTCGGCACAAATTACAAGCTCCGAAGCTTGTAGTTTCAAAAGGGTCTCCTCACGAGACCTACGAGTAATCTGGATAAACAAAATGTCATCATATCATCTTCGGAATCGTTATTATAAATGAACTGAATTCTCGTTGATTGGTTACTCTATTCATGGTCTATTCAATATTACTCCTGGTATGAAAGTTACAGCGTAACCGGCTCATAAATACACGCAAAATACCATAAAATCACTTGACAAAGATAAACGGTTCATCTTTTCGAACGAATCAATCATTTTAGAAAATATGAGTATTCCTATGTTTTTTCAATAAAACGCGTCGTTTTCGAGTTATTCCCAATTTTTCCCGATAAAATTTGACGAAGAAATCAAAAATCATGAGAATAATCTGGATGCTTCCCTGGATTTGTAATATCACAGAATGGCTGAACTTTATAAACTATCTGATTATCTATACAAATTAACAAAGTTGTCAGAATGTTTATTAACTTTGTCCATAGAAAATCGAAGGAGGAACTTATTTTGGTTGAATAAATATGGCTTTTCAATTGCAGAAATAATCGGACTATACTGAGTGTTTTTTCAAAGAAATATCGTGTACCCTTTTTATTCCAATGAGGTCAGTACTGGAGTATTTCCTATATATATATTCTCATGAAATGGAGCTGTACAGATTTTGATCCAATTATGGCATGTGTCTCGAAAAGGCAACAAGGAACAGATCATTCAAACAAACATATTGACCCATTCCCCGCCAAATGGAATGAATTCGATAACGAATGAATGAGGGGGTGTTAGGAAAAACGCTCGGACACGTCGAATTGTAATTTTAAATGCGCATATTTTTCAAGAAAATAAATTTATATAGGGTGTTCCATGCGACCGTGGCCAATACCAACTTTCTTATCTCGAATGCAACCACCTGTATATTATTTTTTTTTGTTTCATCATGAAATTTTAGACATAATTCATGTACAATGTCCTATACCTATCTTCAACTTTTTCGGAAATATTGATTAAGTGTTTTCAGATTTTTCACAAAAATTAACATTTTGAATACAAAATTTTTTATTTCACAAATTCGATACATTACACTCAAAACTTATTTCCCATTTACCTCTTGATATGAAGAAGGTAAGCAAAAACCATTACTGAGAAGAAATGTTGAGTAACGTTAGAAGACAATTCTACACCAGATTAGCATGTTGCCAAGACGTTCGCGGCGAGCATTTTGAACATTTTCTACATTGACACTAATGTTTTTTTTTGTTTTCTTTTAATAATTAAGAAATAATCAGTATCACTCATTAGGTTTTAAGTGTAATGTACCGAATTTGGGAAATAAAATTATTTTTATTTAAAACGTTGATTTTTGCAATAAATCTGAAAACACTTAATACTTCCGAAATAGTTGAAGATAGGTATGGGACATTGTGCATGAATTGTGTCTAGAATTCTCTGAAGAATCCAAAAAATAAATAATATTCAGGGGGTTGCATTTGAAACAAGACAGTTGGTATTGGCCACGGACACATGGAACACCCTATATAATATTATTTTCTTGAAAAATAAGCGCATTTAAAATTACAAATCGACGTGTTCGAGCGTTTTTCCCAATACGCCCTCATTCATTCGTTATCGAATTTATTCCATATAATATACAGAGTGTAACAGCCATATGACTGTTACACAATAGTTAATGTTAGGGCAACTTGTTTTTCGAATGTCTATATCTTTTTAACAGAGCCGAGTTCGGGAAAATGAAAAATGAAAAAAAAGGTTTTTTTGACCTCAAGAATCTTCAGTTTAAATATATGTACAAGTCGAAGACTCACCCTGTATGAAGTAAAATTTTTTTTTTCTTGATTTACCATCAGCAAACTGCCGTATTATAGTGTCACAATCAAGTTTTTCCAGAGCATGGTTTTCTGAGTATAAAAGGGATCCAGGTTTCCAGGTATCCAGGTTTTCTTGGCATAGATTGGACCTCAGATATATTTTTATTCTTTTAAGTGCCGGAAAGGATCGTCCACCTGATTTGTTTGAAATGGGTATGGTCAGAGAATATTTGCAAAAGCGTTAGTATTTTTGGGAAGATTGCTTTCGACTTCTGAAGCTTCTAGGGAGAGCATACTATTTATGGGAGTGGTAGATGATCGGTAATAGAAACAGTGTGCAAGCACAAAAGATAGATTTCGTCGCAGTTCTGAAATATCTTTCTATAGCCTATTGACCCCATCATAAAATAAAAATAATAGAGTCAAACTTCAAGTGAGCAGGTAGCGTTCGAAATTTTGGTTATTTGAATCAGTGTGCTACAGGAGAACATGTATTCCAGCCACCGAATACAACGAATGGCCAGAGAGCTCATACGGAATTCATGTCATTTCAGATTTCGTCAGGTAATGTTCTAGCAATTTCAGTTATGATAGGAGCTGAAACTTTTTTATGCTTGCTTTCACGAACTACCACAGCTTCATATTGAGCCAGAGACTTCCAGTTATTAGAGTACGAAGTTTCTCAGTCAATTCCACGAAGAATCGTAAAAAATATAGGGAATTTTATGGTTCTCCAGGCTGTTTAACTCCGCTCTTCGATAACACATATTGACCATTGTGTTCCTTTTTTTTATCAATTTTATAGTTCGGGAATTTTATAGGTATCCTCTTCTTCCGAGAGCATATTCTGATCTGATCGGTACTTTTTTCGAGAAGATACATATTACACATTTACAGGGTGTCACAATGAAAAGAAAACAGAGATCTTCACCAGTAGAAAAATCGAGATTGTTGAAAATCGCTTAGACCCCGTCAATTTTGTTCATGAGGGGGACATTTTTTCATATATATAATACCATTAGATTTGAAATTTTACCTGCTTAATTTTCATCGACATGACTATTTCACGAGAAAATGTGTCTAACAGTAATATGGTCACATTGTTCTTGTATTGCTCTATTTGACAAATAAGTATTCATCATACATTAACTAAACATTGTTTGTTTTCTCTATGGTATTCTTAATCTATGAATTTGAGAAACGTCAACAATTTTATCGCTGGAAAACCAACTTATTAGTTTTGCCGGCATGCATGTTTTATCGATGATAAACGAGAGTTGCTATGAAGTCTTCCTCACTAAAAATATAATGAGTGAAATAGTCAAATAAAAACCGTCATCATATCATATCCTTCTTTTGTTCGATAACCTCAACACCTGATAATTGAAAAGGAAAGATGGGTCGTGTGTTATGTTGTTCAAAAGGTCCTCTCCTCCTGCATTTTTGTTGGGATTTGATCATTGAACGTCAAATTTGAATTGGACCAAAAATCGATTTATAAGCATAAATTAAGCGAAAGTGAGTACTAATCGACCTTTTTACACTTGAAAACGAAGTTTTTTTAGGTATCTGGCCGATTAGAAAGATTTCAAACGAAATTCCGGTCCCCCAGAAGTTTGGTTAGTTTCGGTATCGTTTTTGGTGCTCAAAATTTATTTGGAATGTGTCAATGGACAAAAAAGGCTTCCTTATACGATCTTCTAACGAAAGCGACCGGAAAATATGGTTCATGTAGGATTTTCGAGGAATTTTGAGGAAAGAACATGAAGAATTAAATTGCACGATTTTCGTAAGGACCCAAACGGGTTCTGGATGGCCATAATCGGTCTCTCAATGATAATTGTTGATCGTTTTCACGTTTCAGAAAAAAACAAGTCGAAAAAGCTGAAAAAAAGAAGAAATATGACTATATTGCATTTAACGGTAGTTGCATTCAGATTCCGATGAATTGAAATGTGTCACTGGAGCTTTCATTCCTATCAATCCTTTGCCGAAAGTATAAATAGGCTATATTGAACCAGAATACATCGGTTTTTTCCATATTGCAGGAGTTTGTGTCTTATTTTAGAACAAGTGAATGATTAATGTGAAGCATATGTTTGACCTATTCCATTTTATTTGTACAAACCTACTGTGATAGTAATGTATGAATATTTTTCAATCTAATAAATTACTATACAGTCAGAATATTTAACTCATTGTTCATAAAATCGAATAAATGAAATGTATATCTATGAAGCTTTCAGGAATTGAGATTCTTGCTTATTAATTTATGACCAAAAATAACCAAAACTCAATTACTATTGAATTGAAATTATTAGTTTCCCTGTAAACAAATTCGTTAATTCAGTTATTACGTTCATTTTCTTTGTGATGAATGAATAAAACTGTTATTCATTCGAAATAAAGAAATATTAGAAATAGAAATGTTATGCACCCTCACAATCATATCACATACAATATCATGATGAAAACAAAGCACATCGATAAATCCTTACAATCATTAATCCAAAAACTCCTTTACATGTAGAATATTGTTCACAATTTTCTGTTGTTTTCTCCAAAATGAAATATACATTCCTAGAAATACGCTAAGAAAGTAGAAAGGGCAACATAGTGTTGACTTGGAACATAAAAACATTTTGAAAAACGTCATAACTTTGGTACAGAGTGGAATGTGTCAAATTTCCAAGGCCAGAGTTGTGATTCTATGATTGTGAATAGAGTTTTTTATAAGTGTCCTGAATATTTCAATCCAACAAATACTCAAATACTCTGTCATCTTCCAAGAAATGATTTAAATTTTGTGTCGATTTCCATTTCTAAATCTTGCTCATTTGTATGGAAATTGGCGAAGATCAATTTAAGCTATTATTAGAACTATTCAGGACACCTTTTGCGTATTTCTGACCAAATTTTCCTTATTGCATTGTCTCTTTAGAATAGGTAAACATCTTTTGGTACAGGTAAATCAGGTAATATTTCATTTTTGAAGTCGAACAATTTAACTAATAATCAAGTATAAAAAAGACTCTTTCAATAACACATTCATTATTGATTGAAATTGATTTTATTCTGAAAAGAATTATGACCGAATTATCGCAGTACTTTGAGGTAGATTAGGGATCCCCTATTGTTCGAAAACTATTACAGTTTTCATCATGCGATGAAAGCCAAAAACTTTAAAATCAAACGAATAAAATTTTCATCATCCCTCTCCACATTCCCTCATTCTATCTAATCATATTTTTCGTTCCACTCTCGTGAGTTTCATTATTTCGCAGACCTCTGGCAATAAACGTGGATATCCGTTGAAATGGAATGACTTCCCATTTGTTCAGCTGAAACAGCGCGATAGTTTCACCGGGAGGTGAATTAAAGTTGGAAAATTTTATGAAATGCACGAAATTTTCTGCGCTTTATATTCCGCCTCGCCAATTGTAGGAATGGGTCGTGCTCTTGGAAAATGAGGATTTTGCGTGATACATTTTAAGTGTTTCTTATCGTGAATCAAATTATCCCAACTTGAGCGCTAGTATAATTAATTATGTGCCACCCCTTTTCATATTTTCATCATTTTCTCATTTTATTAGTTCGATTTTTCAAAAGAGCTCTGCTTCCAGCTCCGAAGTTCCATTCGACAACTTTATTATTCATGAATTTGAGTTGTACCTACTGCATTCTGTCTTATACGAATCACTCCGATAATGCAGCTTCTTCGTAAAAGAAAAATCTATTTGCAGCCATTACTGAGCACCAACTTGCTGAATTCTATATTGGCGTATTTTCTCTAGGCATAATACTTACCCATATCACTTGAATCTCCTTCATATGTTTTCACGGTAAAAAAATGTGAACTCACCTATTTATTGCAGGATGCTCTATTTATCCCATACTGATGTCACACAACTGACGAATTTGTTCAAGCTTCTTATTCTTCTGTAAGAAAGAGAAAAAATTTAAATCCTCTCAGTGAGAAGAAATTTCCTAAACGGTTAGTGAATTTAATGTTGACTGTGAAAAATTGAAATTTTCGACATCAAAAAGGCATTTTCCTCAAGGAAGTTGGATTAAGAGCAGTAGTGAACATAAAGATGAGGCGATCAGCAATCTAAATTTGACGTAAATCAGCATAGTTGTTATATTTGAAATATTCATCATTCACTATGGCAAATTCGATGTTTTCATGAAATTGCACACGTTTCAAGTCTTTATTCCACTATGATCACCAGAATGTGAAAAGAACGATTATTTCTATACCTTATTTGACGGCCCGAATCCTTCACCATTTTGTAACAATCTTATGAATAACATTATTTTTATACGTTCAGGACGTCAAAAAGCTAGAACTTATCTTTATGTTATATTCGATTTCCTCTTATCAAGGTCTACTCCATTTCGACTCTCCTGTGTGTTTATTTGAAATCCAATTTATGAGATACATGCATGCAAACAGGAAGAACAACACGTAATGACGATATACATCATTGCGTATCATTGACAGGGCATTAATTAGCTTTGGTTCCTGTTGTGGAAACATTAATTGAATGTGCAAACATATCAGAGCAAACGAATTGCTTGATTTGGCTATGGATTCTTCGACCTATCCACATCGGACGACAACCTGAAGGTATCGAATCTCATGGATTCTTTATTCATTGAATATAGTTCTGTTTAATAAGTTTAGTTAAGGAGTTCTTTCATGCTGCCCCACACACATTAAGAATGTTCAGAAATTTGAAATGGCCATGGCCCCATCTCTTGAACCTGGAGTCCCTGATATTTTCAATACAAAATTTCATTTTAAGTCTGCAACTCCTATAATGTTGGTAGAACATATCTATCAAGTCATGCCCTCCCCTGAAAGAATTTTTCAGCAATGACATTTCTATATGCAATGGAATGATCAGCATAGCCCTCGGCTTCCGTCATAGACTTTCATCCACCATGTTTTTTTATATCCGTAATATTTGCTCCTGATTCTGCTAGCAATGAAGCGGAGGATCTTCGAAAACAGTGTCCTGTGTATTGCTTTGGTTCTGGCAGTTTGAGGAATTCGGCAACAATAGATGGAATTTCCCCAAATTTATTGATATCAACTGGATTGGCAGTGCGACGATGTTTGATGACAGAAGGGCGCAGTGCAAAGTACTTATGAAAATAGTCAACATACTTCCCAATAATACTGAAAGAACGACTGACTTTCGTTTTTGTGTTTGGAAGTTGTATAACCAATGATTTATTTGTTATTTCGATGTCTTCCACTGATGAATTACACAATTTATTCTTCACGCCGACAGGCTCCAAATAATCCGAAAATAGTTGCAACCTCAACCAACAAGTATTTCTCATCTGGTGCTTCATTTATAAACTTCTCAACTTGTTCACGAGTGAGAATTCTCGATTTTTTTGGGACGATATCCTTCACTTTTCCGTTTTAAATATGCTATTACCTTAAAATATTTACTAACATCCACACCATTTTTAACAAGGGCGCTTGACACAAAGTTGATGAACTCCATATTTTTGATTTTTCTTCTGAGTATGCCGGGAAAACAGGTTCACTGAAGTTCCCTTCTTCATTTTTCAATTTACACCAGGCCAGGAAATTGTTATATGCAATATCGTACTGCTGAACAGATTTTTTAGGTAGGAGTTCCAGACTTGCTCTTCTTGCAGACTCTTCAATATCCACAGGAACAACCAAATCGTCACTTTTATTAATAATTGGACTCCCGACAAACAAATTAAGCAGTTAGAAACCGAAGACGAAAATTGGACATTAACGAAATTCAAATGACAGCGTCTTTTCTCATTTGTTAGTAATCATAACATTGGCAACGTTTGCCATTCACAACAACCTTTTGATTATTTGAATATTGAAATGCATTTTGAAGTTTATTGTCATTGCAAATTCGCCCATTACATTATCAAAATAGGGCAGTTGTACAAAGAACATCTGAACATTGTATTGTATTTGTGTTAAAAGTGATTTTATTTTGTTCGTTGTTTTTGTTGTTGTTTTATTTTCACTCACAAAATAAAACGTCACTTTTAACACTCATATCATAAATAACTATTTCACATAAATTTGTGAAACTAATAAGGAAAAAAGTGAGTCACATTTAGAAATTCATATTTCGAAAATTGGTGAAAAAAATTTGAAACTTTTGAAGAGGTCTGAAAATTTCTGGATTTCCTTGACTTTTGTGGAGCCGTTAATTCTGATTTGTTCAGGATTGTGTACGTTTTATTGAAACGAAAAAGAACAAGAAGGAATAATTCACTTGCAAATGAGCAATAATTTTTCCCCAAATTATTTTAAATTTGCCCAACTCTTATTCATCAAAATTAATTTCTGTGTGCATTCAATGGGGAATCTGCAAGGGACTAACCGCACGTGACAAAAATCATGTTGATAACAACACATCCAAATTAACAGGACCGTCAACAACAGATATTTGGGGACGGAAGTTACTCTAAGCGGCTTGTGCTTTGTTTCAGAAATCCTCTTCTAAAATCTGTAACTAGAAGGTTTAAGTGCGTCCCCAATGTTTTGTTCTCCCATCCGTAAGCAGTCGGCTTTTGGGAGCACTTAACATTTTAAGAGCTTTATCAGTGGCGTATTCAGGGACGGGGCAGGGGGGCCGCCCCCCCCCGAACCATATAATCACAGGAACGAAATTGCAAAAATAGGATAGTATTAAAATTCAATTTTCCTCATATGGAAAATCCAGGCCCCCCCCGAACTGAAATCCTGGATACGCCACTGAGCTTTATGGATGGGTTGTATTGGTTGAGATATTAATGCAAAGAAAATCGGGATTATTCAGAAAGTGAAAATGTTTACACATGAACATTTTCTAGATCAGTGCGATTTACTCTCTCCATAATATGGATGTTGTTTCTAAGATCCTCCTGATCTTCGGTAGGAACATTCGAGTCAGATCTGTTGCTACAGAAATATTGGAATTTCTTTTGATTCGGTACAATTTTATATACGGTGAGTCTTCGACTTCAAACTGTTGATTCCTCTCAACAAACGAAACACTTTTTTCGTAAACAATTCTCCAGAATTCGATTTCGTTTGGAAGATACAGGGTGTCGAAAATCCACGAAAAAAACACTTTCTTGTTCATATCTTCGAAACCGTTATTTCAAGTGAACTGAATTTTGGTTGATTGGTCACTCTATTCATGGTGCATTTTCCTCAATCAAAATTTGTTCGAAATTTTCCCTGATATAAAAGTTACAGCGTAGCCCACTCATAAACCCACGAAAAAATAACATAAAATCACTTGAAAAAAATTAACGATTCATATTTTCGAAATTTTAATTTTATAAAATAAAAGTATTCCTCTGTTTTTTTAATAATACGCGTCGTTTTCGAGTTATTCTAAATTTTAACGGATGAAATTTGACGAAAAAATAAAAAATCATAAGAATAATTTGGATGCTTCCCTGGATTTATGATATCACAGAATGGCTGATTTCGATAAACTCTCTGATTATCTATACAAATTAACAATATTGTCAGAATGTTTATTAACTTTGTCAAGACTAAAATGTCAATTACATACAAAACTCGGATATTCATGATGAATGTCCCATACAAACCACGTATTGAATTGAAATTCATGCAAAATGAATACTCAACACTACATGATCTGTGGCGATGTTTCTATCGAAACAATATCTTCGGAATTTTATAAACTCGACACTACACGGTTATTATCACATCAATTCACTTTCACTGAAAATCTTTTCACATCAACTGTTCGCATTCTTCACTGTGAATAAACGAATAACAAATCGACAAATTTCCATCAAGCCGCCTTACGCATGCTTCGTTCAACAGCCGCAGGCCCACTGTTGGCTCTATGGAACAACGGTTTATCTTGCGCACCGTTATAGGCGACTGAAATTGAGATCGTAGCGTTCTATTGGCGAGATTCAGAACTACTCCTTTGGCATTTCCAGAGACTAGACGCCATCAGCCAAAAGTAAACAAAACTAGTGCTTTCGAGTTAGTTCATCCGTTAATGATAGAGGACGTACTGCTTCCTTGTTTGAAGAGAAAATCAACACAATTTGGCATCGTCTTCTCAAAAGCTCTATGATATGTCACAGAAAATGGGACGATGGGTTAGGTAAGGTCATTGACCTCGAATCCTATGGCCTAGGTTAACGGAGTTATGTTCGAATAGTGTAAAAACAGTTCTTTTTGAGATAGTTCTGGGAGATAGAGGAAAATATGAATAAGTTGAAAGTGCCCACAAACTAATCTCAATGAAAATCGGAGGAGGAACTTATTTTGGTAGGATAAATATGGCTTTTCAATTGCAGAAATAATCGGACAAAACTAAGTGTTTTTATTGAGAAATATCGTATTTTTAACATTCTCATTCGAATAAGGTTTGTATTCCCTAGATGTATTCACTCAAATTGAATCGAGAAATATGAACTTTGCATCAATTCCAGAGAATTATATCAGTGACGTAAAAAGACCAATTTTTTTCAAATGGCTATATCTTTTCACCAGAGCAGAATTCGGCAAAATGGAAAATGAAAAAAAGGTTTCTTTGACCTCAAGAATGAGCAAGAATGCAAGCACTCTACGGAACGAGAGCTATAGTTCGAGTTTTCTGTTACATATTAAAATTTTCCTCATTTTTTCGAGGATACTTTCATCCATTTTTCCAATGAATCGTGAGCGTATAAGAAGGAGCTGCATACAAATTGAATTTACCTGTAATTCTCATAAAAGCTTCGAGAAGATAAAACTGAACGTTGTTTTCCATTGAAAAAGATTCGAGTCTTCTTTTTCGATTAGGAAAATTCTCCGACCACCGAAACGATCCATTTACCAGGGAAATACCACAAATCCGATATAATTTGTCTCAAATTGCGGACGAACCCACCCAAGTGAACAACAGCAGTCTGGCATATCAATTAACGACTCATTTCACACCCTAACGAACAATCCTTTGATGTCCCCATTAATGAATCAGTTATCTAGGAAATCTCGGTTTGCACTCGGACCGAAGGTTTCCGGATGTGCCAACAAAATTGTTATCCCAAACTTTTCCACTTCGAATGATAGTTCGTGGATATTCATAGAACTTTTTTGTATTTGTATCCTTTCCAAATTATCCTTACGAATTCCAAAGAAAATATTTGCTCATAACATACCTACATGCATCGTCAAAAGTCTTGGTCTTCATAGGTTTCCGAAGAAATAAACAATCTATGTTCTAGAAATGTGATCAATATTTTCCTCTATTTCAACCGCAATATACAAGGTGCGTCAGCAAGGTTTACAGCTAGAAAAGAGCCTAAACTGTACCATGAGGAAAAAACTCATATGGCATGATTATAAGGTTGACAAAAATCCACAAACTGAAAACAATTCGAAAAAAAGTTATGGAAAAATCGGTAGTTTTTTCGAATGGAACACCCTGTATTTCATGGCCTAATTCTTTCGAGCTTTACACTGATACCTCATTACTCAAATCAAATAGGCGATAACTCGATTTTCTCAAATGTAAAAATATTTTTAGTTTGTAGATTTTTGTCAACCTTACAAACATATAATTCTTTTATGTTCGACTGCTTCATAAACACTTGATTCATGAATTCGTTTAGCGTCCATAAATGACTACTTTATTGGACACCACTTTATTGGACTATTCTGTCACAGTCTTCTCTCGATTTTGCAATATTTTCATTTCACAGTTTCACACCACTTGAAAGGCCGCATACGAATTTTCATAAGCACTTCTAGTGGGTAGGAGAGATTCTTTGGCACTTGCGGCTAAATTTTTCACGCTTTCCTCTCCCGAACTATCCACTTTTGGAATTATTGTGAAGTTTGTCACAGAATTGACAAAGTAAACAACTTTGTTCAGTGAGGTTGCTAAGGACGCTGATGGTAACTAGGGTAAGAAAATCAAAAGCACCCTTAATGTTTTCTTGAAATGAAGCGACGAATATATTAATTGCCATTTCAGCAAATAAAATTTCTGCATTGCAGTCAAACATAAAGCTTTGTATGCAACTCGTACATAATTAGGCTCATGGACTTGCCCAAATTATCGGCCTCGCTCGCTTTGCTCGCTCTGCCATAAACTTTTGGACTCGTCCATAAAGACCTAATTTATGTACTTGTTACATAAATAGCTATTTCGACAGTGTACAGTTCAGGCGCTATTCTAGCATCTAGCCGTACGCCTTGCTGACGCAACCTGTATGTTTTTGATAGACAGAAAATTCTAGACTTAATTCATGTACATCTTCATCTTTTTCGGAAATATTAAGTGTTTTCAGATTTTTTAGAAAGATTAACATTTTAAATGATCTCCTGATCTGACACCATTAGACTTCTTTTTCACGCTTGAAATGTTGAGTAACGTTAGAAGACAATTCTACACCTGATTCATGTTGCCAAGACGTTTGCGGCGAGCATTTCCTACATTGACATTAATGTTTTTTCTGTTTTTTTTTTAATAATTAAGAAATAATCAGTATTACTTATTAGGTTTCAAGTGTGATGTACCGAATTTGTGAAATAAAATAATTTTTATTTAAAACGTTGATTTTTGCAATAAATCTGGAAACACCTAATACTTCCGAAATAGTCAAAGATAGGTATAGGACATTGTGCATGAATTATGTCTAGAATTTCCTGAAGAATCCAAAAAATAAATAATATACAGCGAGTTGCATTTGGAATAAGAAAGTTGGTATTGGCCACGGTCGCATGGAACACCCTATATAATATTTTTTTCTTGGAAAATATGCGCATTCAAAATTACAAATCGACGTGTCCGAGCGTTTTTCCCAACACGCCCATTTATTCGTTATCGAATTTATTCCATTTGGCTGTTACACTCTGTATAAACCTTCTTCTTGAGTCACTTTATGTATTGAAAAAAAAACGTTTCAAAATCCGTTGCGTAATTTTGAAGATTTAAGCATACATAGAGACAGACAGCGATAGCGACTTTGTTTTATACTATGTAGGTATCTAATGATGAGACAAAATGAGAAAAATGGAAAGAAATCTAAATTTTTCGATTATTTATTTATTTTTTTTTTATTTATTCAAACTGACAAATCAACAGGCCTAAGCCCAATTACAGACAGACAGTTCATATACAGTAAGTTCATTGCACATAAAAAGAAAAACAGAAAATGTAATACACACAAGTTACCAAAATCACAGTTGATCAATTAAATTTTAATTTTTGATTAATTATAGTTATTCTACAACTGAATTCAAATTCATTAGTCCGTATTACCACATCTTCTTTCAATCAACTGTCCAATACGCCTAGGCATCCCACGAATCGAATAATTAATGGAATTTTCAGGCATATCGTTTAATTCTTCGTGAAGGGCTAACTCACTTCCTGAAGAGCTGAAGGTGCGTTTTAGCGATTGGATTCATTCTGTTTTGAACCCTTCGTGTGTGGTGATAATAAGAGGGGTACGGTAGCCGAACATTGTGCCCGCAGCACATTATTAATCCTCCTTGAAAGAGCACAACTTCCAGGATGAAATTTAGTCGCTCTAGTCTTGACCTCTCCAAACCCTTTCTCGTCGACTATTACTTTTTTTACGAATCTTGACTCGTCCGAAAAAAGTCAAGACTTTGGACGATGATCAAGGAGAATAGGTGCAAAAAAAGTTGGAATATTTTTTCATCCAAGAAAAGGAATAGCTCCATCACCTCAGGCACAAATGAAACCCAAATTTCAGTTTCTTAACACATACCGAGTGTTCAGAAATTGAGTGCAAAAATTGGAAAAATCGAATTTTTTAGAGTGTCTTATGTGCCAATATTCGATTTTCAATCTATTGATTATCACTTCGTGTATATTAATTTACGTTATATCAGTGGCGGCTCGTGATAGTTTAAGGTGGTGAGGCACATCATAAAAATTTTTTTTTTGAATATCAGGGGGGCAAAACTTCATAGTTGCAAATGGTTCGCCTAATTTAGGGTGTTTCTAGATTCATGCGAAAAAATTCAGGTGATTGCTCGTATGAAATTTAGATGGGTCTTTTCTTCAAAAAAATTTCCCCATCCCGCCCCCTTCTGAGATATAACACTTAAATGTGGTGACTTAATTAATTTTTTGTCTGAAATTTCCGTAAAGCTAGAAACTTGAAATTCTGTATTTTTGTGCACCCGCAAAGGACTAACCGACTAACCACGGGTACTTTTTCAATATCAAAACCCTTTTTTCGAGATGAAGTTACATGAAATAAAATTATAACTTGAAATCATTATTTTATTCAAAACAATTTCCTATTCCTAATTTTTTTCCCAAAACCAATATCTCAAGAGAAAAAAAATGAAAACTCAATTTTAGTCACCACCTTTTAAGGGTGATATCTCGGAAAGGGTTAAGGAAATTTGGTTACATAAATGACCGATCTTAATTTCACACGAGCAATCGCCTCCTGAATTTTTTCGCATGAATTTAAAAACACCCTGTAAGTTTAAAGTCTAAGGTATATTACAATATGAATGAGTTATTCTATTGAACTCTCTTCTTCGTCAGTTGCGTAAAATTCTGAAATTTTTCTATGAATTATTGCTCGTGATATCATTATGGCAGCATTACCAAATCTGTTTCTATCTTTCCTTTGATAAAATCAGTCCCTTTTGCTAGTAACGCCCCAACAGATAGAAAGTCTGTATTCAAAATATTCTAGGTAGTTAAGCTTATTTCTCGATCTCTCTTTCGAAATATTCTCATTGCTTTAAATTTGAAAATCGGGTTGTATTTGAATCTGATTAGAAAATAAAAATGCTTCTTTCAGAAGATATCGCAAATCACATAATACGGAGTATCCAAAAATGATTATCAAATTCGATAATAATTCTTCAAGCGTCCGAATTCAGAGCAGTTTTCCCTGTGCCAGACAACAACCGAAATTTCACTACCGTTTCTCCGAGCCGACTTCTGAAGTTCTGAACGAATATCCGGCCGAGAAATCGAATTGAGGCTAGCCTCACGTCGGTCTATAAACGCGCCTACCAAAGCGGACAGACGCAGCAGTCGATTCTCCAAGATTAGGTGCTAGACAAGGAAGCGCGTGAGGCTAGCCTCTAACCATTTACTTCTTGAAGAGGGAGTGAGATGGATACACAGGAATGGAGGGATATGAAAACGCGGAGCCTTTTAGCGCGTTCGGCAAGTGCATATCTCGTCGTATAAGCTTAAAATACATGGGACGGGGTGAAATAAGTGAGCGGATATTCATTGCCGAACGCGCAATCATTCTTGTTAATTCAAGCATAAATGCTTTTAGATTTTAGATGAAGAATGGTTGAACACGCGAAATTAATTGTGACAGGAATGATAGTGATGATGGAATGATATAATAGAATATTCGATCAATACGTATATTTTTTTGAATTTACTGGTGAGGCACTGCCTCACCTGCCTCATAGGACAAGCCGCCACTGCGTTTTATCATATTCATATCTATTACAGAGGGTTCGTGATAAGCATGGAAATATACACAGACACCGAAATAAACTTCTGCAACTTTTCACGCTTTATTTTGTCTGCCGAAAATCAACATACCATCGTCTCCACAACCTCACTGCTTCCACTTCATTCGTAACAGATGTTATCAAGGGATGTGTTTGGAAGCCGTGAACGGTTAGATGTAGCCCCATCTTTTCACAATTCCAACCGAGCGTCACCTGTCTCTTCATATTAGGGAAAACCGTACCCGCGTGAATTCGCATCTATTATCTATTTTTCCGCCGATAACTTTAAGGTATTCCCACAGGCTGCGCCCAAATCTCCAAATTCAATTTTTTCCAAGCCATCACTCTAAATTGTTCCTATTGTTCGATTCTGTCAGATGCAGAAACGCTGAAAATGTCCAACTCCCCCCAGAGAGAGTAAGTAATTCGATAGATGATTTCTATTTCTGACAATGTGAAACTTCAGTTAAAGTTCTTGTTCCATTCACGCTGAATTAAGAACAAATTTCACGAATATCGAGTTTTGTTCTGCTTCGTAATAAAGCCGTTCTATTCTCGGTCCAGAAATTTAACGGAAGTGTTAATTGGAAGTATCTAGAACTAATCGTTTCAACTGCACATTTTTTCAAGATACGATTATTGGTTCACGTAATATTCGACTTGAAAATGAATCACCTCTCAATTTATCTGGAGCATGAGAAAATCTTGATTTTTTCTGTTAGAAAACACCTCCGATTAATTTTCCCATTTTGAATTTGACACCCCCTATAATTATTTGATAGTTGTTGCTATATTCCTGAACAATATCAATGTACACTATCTTCTGGAAGAATAGAATTTTTATATAATTTAAACATAAAGCAATATTATGCTGGATGATCTATATTCGGATCAGATGAAAGGAAGCTGGGATAAGAAAAAACTCGTGAATTTTATATTTTGCACTCGACCGGAGGCGTTCAGGGTTCTCACTGGCATTATGAATATTGCGAGGCTTTCCATGTCTTCTTTACGCTCCAAGAATTCCAGTACATTGTGAATTACTGCGCATTATTCAACCATTCCATTTAAGAATTGGTGTAATTTTGTGATGAAAGCGTAATACAGTTGTCAAAAGTAATGGTGTGGTTTATATCATCTAATAGCGGCTTCATTGCCGAAATAAAATTCTCAGTGAAAAAACCCTCGGTTTTGCAGGCAATTTTCTACCCAATTTCTAGATTTTACTGAACTCTGAATTCCAACACACTTTTACTAAAGAAATTTTGGTTGCCTGAATTAATGAATATTGATCTAGAGGACAATTGGTTTCAGCAGGATGGCGCTACTCCTCGATATGCAAATGACACAAATGATTCATTGAGACCAAAATTTCCAGGACGAATAATATCCAGAAATGGCTATGTCAATTGGCCACTAAGATTATGTGATTTGACACCGTTGGACTATTTTCTTTGATGTTATATGTGAAAATCCAGGTCTAAAAAAATAATTCACAATCGATTCCTGAACTGAAGGATGAAATTATTCGTGTCATTAGTAAGATAGAGCCCCAATTATGTCCAAATGTCCTTAAAAATTTTAATAAGAGAGTGGACGTCTGTAGAGATGTAAGAGGAGGCCATTTGGCAGATATAATTTTTCGTACATAAATGTTATGAGTGATACTCCAATTACCAATAAAATGTTTTTAAAATTGAATGCGAAATATTTGTTTTATTTATAAAAAAACCTCACAATTTGAAACACCCTTGATAACTGGCGCCCGAGCTAGTGGAAGAAAACGTTGTTTCATACCCATTAGTAGATTCATAATTTTCCGTATTGAAACATTACCTTTTTTCAGAATTCGGTTTTGTTGCATATGTCTATATGAAATTATTAGGTGGCTGTGCAAATCTGTCATTTCGCCAAGTACTGTAGGTATATACTCCATTCACTTTTATTTAATCACATAGGAGGTCATGGTTTCGTTTTCAGGAGTTGGTGCACCTGATGAAAAGTCTGTGCGCGTACAGAAAATATCATTAATGACAAAACGACGTTGCCAGTTTTTTTGTTTACATCAAAGTAAAAGTATCGAAGATATTCCACATTTTGTTAGTTCGAATCGATCGGCGATTTTGGGGCGAAATATCGATAGGAAATCGCCTATTTTTCCGTTCTTCGTCGTCCAGAAGAAGTTTCCCGTCGATATGAGAAATTTCGTGCAAGTGTCATTTTCTCCTTTCACGACTTTCGTCGTGAATACGAACGGCAAAATTCGATTTATGAGCATAAATAGAGCGAAAGTAAGTACTAATCGACCTTTTTACACTTGATAACGAAGGTTTTTTAGGTATCTGGCCGTTTAGGAAGATTTCAAACGAAATTCCGGTCTCCCAGAAGTTTGGTTAGTTTCGGTATCGTTTTTGGTGCTCAAAATCTATTTGGAATGTGTAAATGGACAAAAAAAAGCTTCTTTACACGATCTTCTAACGAAAGCGACCGGAAAATATGGTTCAGGTAAGATTTTCGAGCAATTATGAGGAAAGAACTTGCAGAATGGAATTGCACGATTTTCGTAAGTACCTAAACGGGTTCTGGATGGCCATCATCGGTCTCTAAATGATTATTGTTGATCGTTTCCACGTTTCTGAAAAGAAAACACATCGAAAAAGCTGAAAAAAAGAAGAAATATCACTATATTGCAGTCAACGGTAGTTGAATTCAGATTCCGATGAATTGAAATGTGTCACTGGAGCTTTCATTCCTATCAATCCTTTTCCGAAAGTAGAAATATGCTATATTGAACCAGAATACATCGGTTTTTTCCATATTACAAGAGTTTGTGTCTTATTTTAGAACAGGTGAATGATAAATGTGAAGCATATGTTTGACCTATTCCATTTTATTCGTACAAACCTACTGTGGTAGTAATGTATGAATATTTTTTGAACTAATAAATTACTAGACAGTCAGAATATTTCACTCCTTGTTCATAAGATCAAATGAATGAAATGTATATCTATAAAGCTTCCAGGAATTGACATTCTTGATGCTTATTAATTTATAATCAAAACTCAGTTACTATTGCATTGAAATTTTTAGTTTCTCTGTAAACAAATTCGTAAATTTAGTTATTATGTTTATTTTTTTTTGTGATGAATGAATAAAACTGTTATTTATATGAAATAAAGAAATATTAGAAATAGAAATGTTATGCACCCTCACATACAATATCATGAAACAAAGAACATCGATAAATCTTTACAATCATAAATCCAAAAACTCCTTCATATGTGAAATATTGTTCACAATTTTCTGTTGTGTTCTCCAAAATGAAATATACATTCTGAGAAATACGCTAAGAATGTAGAAACATAGTGTTAACTTGGAACATAAAAATATTTTGAAAAACGTCATAACTTCGATACAGAGTGGAATGTGTCAAATTTTAAAGGCCAGAGTTGTGATTTTATAATTGTGAATGGAGTATATCTGAACTACCGGCCGGTGAGTTTTTGCGATTGATTTCGAGAGGCCATGAAAATCAATAAATTTCGTATTCATGTAAAGGTGGATTTATACAGCAACTAAAATAAAATAAGAACTAAAATAAAATAAAATAAAATAAGAATGTTCACTTGATGCATTTCAATGACAGCGTTTATACAGGAAATAAGCTAAAATAAGGAATAAGAATAAGAGATGGTCAACTTTTATCTTTTTCGCTTATTTTATTTGGAAAATGATAGTGCGCATGACCCAAATCCGCTCCCCAATCTTTTCCGTATTGAAACTTTTGACAAGGTCTAGTTTTCTAACCTAAAACTTAATGAATATTTTTTTAAATCATTGTTGATAATTATATTTAATATGGATGACCAGGAAATCATGGTGGGAGCGATGTTGTTATTGATGACAAGTACTGCGATTATCGCCTTGTATAAAAGGCGGAAGTCATTGTCAAAAAATCTGCGATTTGATTGGTTCATTCTTATTTCTTATTTTATTCCAGTGATCTCTATAAACCTATATTGTCTGCTCTTATTGCTTATTTTATTTTATTTTAGTTCTTATTTTATTTTAGTTGCTGTATAAATCCACCTAAACTCTTTCTAACCGAGCGAATTGAATGTGTTCCAAGCGTTATACGCGTACTATTCCGCTATCAAAGGGGGGCCATTTCTTGTGTCTTCAATGAATACCAACCGAGCCATTCAAATTTCTTCGTGCAAATTGATGAACTGATAAAGGAAATATACATGGAATCTCTTGGCACAGCATTGCTTCCTCTACTATGCCGAAGTGAATATCGTCATTTGAATACTTCAAAGCGTAAGTTTCAAGGGGATTGGTGTACCTGAATGCTGATTGCAGTAGGAAACATTTGTTTCGAAGTTGAATGCTGGCTTCTCTTGATAAATAAGTGAGAAATGGGTAAACTTGTGGGTTTTTAGTGGTTGGTGAATAGATTTTAATGTAACGAGATGATTTAAACTCTGAACTGAGAATAGATGCAAAATGGCGAATGCGTTCGTATATATTGTATACTTTGCATATCTGTTCTTGCTAGTTTCAAAGTTATTGCACTGAATGAGTGGATGTACTCAGTTCTGAAAAGAAATCTTTCGGTCCAAACCCTTCTATATATTCTTGTATGGCATGTTTCATTTTTTCTTGAGTAAACATAAGTCAATCAATGTATTACATCTGCTGAGAATGTGGAAGAGATATTCAGTAATAGTTAGTTAAGAATTTATGAATTATCATGAGCTTCAGTTATTTCCATCTTTCTTATTGGGCAATGGTTATTTCAGTAACCGAAAGAAGATCAATGGAAAGGAAATATCCAAACAGAAAAAAAATCATCCAATATGCAATATCTCTTTATTCCAAATTCCAAACAGAATATGGACGAAAACGAAATAATCAATAGGTAACTATCGTCTATTAGCTGTTCCACTTCAAATCGGATTCCACAACCACTTCCGATTGAGGGTATTAGGCAATTATAGTGGTTAAATATTCTACCCCATCCCTTTGCATTCCCTTTTCCATCTTTCATCACCAACATGACTAGCAAGCTCATTAAATTTCTGTACGAAGATATATTTCAAGATCTAATCCATTGATGTGGATTGAATTTCATTCTTTAACGTGGATAACTATGGCATATAACGATAACCATCATTCCTATTTTAATGGCACTAGTTTCAGCCAACATTCATGTCGTTCATTTTTATTTTGGTTGTTATCGAAACTTGGAGCACTAAGAAATATTGGAGAAATCGTGAACTTTGAGAGTCCATCCTTTCGATTTGAATAGGAAGGAGCTAGGGTATACTTTTTTCCTTTCCTGTTAGTGACCTCCTGCTTTGGAAAATGGAATTCAAATAAGGATCCAACTATTCGAAGAAATTCAATGGAGATATACATCGTTAAAAGTTTTTCTTTCATAGTATTGAAAGTAATACGAGGATGTATTGATATCTAGTTAGCCTAGACCAGTTCCATGCATAAACAAAATATTGAGATACCATATCAATGAACAATAACTTATTAGAAGTGTCGGTGTAGAGTTCGACGTCAAAAAAGTAAATCAGAGTTACGCAGTGAATAAAAAAAAAAATGTCCACCGAAATTGTAAAAATAGAAAAATTGGAGTATCGAGCCATCAAGTATCTGTATTAGAAAGGGTTAAGAGGTAAGCATTGGGCTAAAACGGATATCTGAAGCACTGAAGATTTCATACGAACGCGTTCATCATATAGTTCACGTCAATTTGGACATGAGAAAAATTTCTGCAAAATGGATCCCCAAATGTTTGATTGTTGACCAAAAGCGTGCAAGGGTAGAAACATCGCATTCGATCTGTGCACGATTTGAAAACGATGTAGACTTCTCAAACCGAATTGTTACTATGGATGAGACTCGGGTACATTTCTAAGAACCAGAAACAAAGCAACAATCGATGGAATGGCGACACTCTGGTTCTCCAGGACCTAAGAAGTTTCTCTGTTAGAAGAGTTCTTGCTTCAGTTTTTTGGGATTGCCATGGACTTATCATGATTGATTTTTCGGATAAGGGTAGAACAATATCTGGAGATTACTATTCGACATTACTGACCACTCTACGGGAAAAAATCAAAGAGAAAAGAAGCGGAAAGCTATCTAAAGGTGTTTTGTTTTTACAAGACAATACCCCAGTACACAAATCTCATGTTGCCATGCAAAAATTCGTGATTTAGGGTAAGAATTACTAGACCCCCCCCCCTTTTCTCACCAGATTTGGCTCCATCGGACTATCATCTATTTCTTCAACTGAAAAAAAGTTTCAAAGGCCGTGAATTTTCCTCCAACGAGGAGGTAATTAAAGCAGTGGAGGACTGGTTTGCAGAGCAAGAAAAAACTTTTTTTTAAAGGTCTGGAGACGTTGCAGATTCGCTGTAATAAATTTAGTCAATTAAGAGGAAAATATGTTGAATCATAAAATATTTTGACATTGAAATTTTGGTTGGGTCTATAGTAGGCTTTGTCAGGGGGCACAATAGACCTTAAGGTCGCAGTGAACTGTGACCCCTTTTCACTATAACTATAACTATAATAGTAGGCTAAGAATTTTTCAATATATCCTCGTATTGACTAGAAATGCAGACGATGAATTATAGCAGGAAGCGAATATTAAGATATCATATGAATGAAAAAGATTCCAGTTTTAAGTGTATTTTCTATTTTTCACAAAGATCAAGATTCATTTAATTGTAACAAGTAATTTTGAGCTGAGACTGCTGACATTCACAGGACACAGTATCGAAGCTATTATTTATAATTCTGATGAGCTTCAGTGCTCGTACAAGATAATTTCCAATTTCAATTTGCGTTAATGCCCAAAATAACGCTCGCAAGTTATGAAGCGCCCTGTATAACTCTGATATTTTGAGTACATTCTACTGACGATGAGTTTGATGAATTCTGGATTCTGAATTGTAGTAAGACCATCGCACTAAGATGTAATTAATGGCCCCATATAACAGACGTTGTTAGTTTCATATTCCCTAGACCCATCCATCATTTAGCGGGTATGTCGAGTAGAGCTGGCTAAGAGATCATTCGATATTAATTGTTTTAATTACATGAATAAAACATCACAGAAGTATCGCGTAATTAAAATGTCATCTCGTTTTGAAATAGCCTATTTGAAGAGCAGGTTCAAGGGTATATTTCGTAGTGTAAATTCACATTCATTCAAAAATAACTACATACATTGAGTTCAAATATACCTAGAGGAACAACGTCCTTGAACGAATTGAAGTCACGAATCTGACCCTGCCTATGATTCATAGTAACAGAGGGAAATAAATATCCTACAGGTTTCTGTAAATGAAAAGCTAACAAAGTGGACCAGACTGTCTCGGCAGATTATAGTTCCTTCAGTAGCTACTATGTGCCGCCACTTCACATCCAAAAATTTAAGCTTCAATTCGTTTGTTCCCTTTCTTCGTATAACTCTAAACTGAGCTACGATATGTGTAGAAGAATTAAAAATATACGTAGGTATCCTACTTTGAAACAAATTAATGCCTAATTCACCATGCAAAGCTGTGGGCTATAGTACAAAGCGTTCCGCATTCAGAAAAGCGAATGTGACATGGCGTCTCTAATGAATCGTGAACAATGGAAGGCCACAATTAATTAGATCTTCTAGCGGCTTTGACGTCTAAATTAAACATTTTTCAATTGCATACAGAAATCATAATTATATGTTATAGGATTTCATTTCCTTTGTTTTTCTGTTTAAAATATAAAAATTTCCGTCAGGTATACAATTTGTCAAACAAATGAATCTTTTCATCTTCCTACAAATTCATACGTTTTTTGTGAAACGATAAGGGTTAAATTTGTAGGGTTGAAATATTCATTCATTACTTTTTTATTTATTTTACAATAATGATACCTAAATGCTAAACATCTATACGCTGTACCTATGTATCAAATGCATTTATAAGTTTTTCACAACAAGAATTATGATTCCTTATGACACTTACAATCTTTTCGTAATGATGATCTTCGAAACAGATACATAATACTACTGTAGTTCTCATGGATAAATTCATGAAATTTTCTTCATAATTATGGTAGGTCTGCAAAGTGCAAATGGACTTGATGGTATCTGGAATCTTGTAGATTTATAGTACTAGGTTTGTCGAATTTCTTAGGGTTTTGTTTAATAATTGACTGGTAGTTCAATATTTCCTTTGTTCTGTTTTTTTCGTATTTAGTTCTCCACATACATATAATTGATAATTTAGATTTTAATGAACGTAAGAGCAGATTTCTGATGTCGTATACAAGGTGTCTTTGTTGAGTATAGAAGTCTTGTAGGTTATAATCTGTTTACATTAACTATTAATTTCAAAGGATATTTATGTGTGATCTCTAATTTAATAGTGTAACGTTTTCTTCGTTATTAAAACGTCCGGGTTCAATAAAACTATTTATTTACACTACTTATAACACTAATAATTAATAACTAATGAACTTATTCTAACAAAAGTCTGTACAATTTATTTCTACTGATTTATTTGGCACTATTAATTCTCACTCGGCGCTCGTCTCTAACTGAATGAATCCTCATCCGTCGATGTGCTCCTTATATGTGTAACGCCGATTGTTTCTCGCTAAGTCCGGGCCCGTCTAGAAACTTCGCGAAGCATTGGCGGCTTCTATGTCGCCACGCGTTTCCAGAAACTTCTCGATCGAGCCGTAGCGCACAGGGCCGTACTTGTCACACTGTCCCCTCCTTAAGCCTGTTCTGTCCCAGAACAGATCGCATGGATTCTTCAGAGGACCGTGGCGAAATCTGCAGTCGGCTCCTTCTCTACAGTAGCCCCTTTGATGGAAATAGCATTCTATAGTTTTGCCGGGGAGCTTGACACGATTTGGGTAGAAACTGCATACTAGGATCTGTATACCTGCCGTCTGGAAAATTACTTCAAGCATGCTTCGTACTACCCTCCAATTCAGTAGATCCAGTCCGCAACCAAGCTTGGGAACTGCTAGTTTCCTAACGCCGGAACGCTGAAGATCTTCTTTCAAGCCATGCAGCGAGGTCCATAAGTTCTGGTAGGTGGGCTTCTGGAAAGAGTGCTGCTTGGTAACCAAATAGTAAATAAACCGACCTCCAGACTTCAATCTCAAACATTTCCCGATTCTGGGCTGCTGTCCCATTAGTTCCTCTTGTCGACCAAATTTGTTTTTGAATACTTTTGCTATTCCCTTACTCATGCGTAGATCGGCTGCTACACAATGAGCAAGCGAGTATTCCTCGGGAACTGTGAACAGGTCCCGATGAACTTCCTGCGTGACGCCAAACCTTGCGATGCGTGTTCCCCCATAGGTGTTCATGAATTTTTGGAATTCGCAATTTTCCTTAGCCGGAACCTCGACGAGGCGTACTTCTTCTTCATCTTGCGTGGATGCGTACGGAGCCAATCTGTTGAAATGGACGACTTTCGGTTTTCCTCTGGGAGGCTTCCGTATTCGGTAAACTACGTCATTTATTCTTTTCACAACTTCGTACGGTCCTTCCCAATGTCTCTGCAGCTTCGGTGAGAAACCTTTTCTTCTTTGTGGGTTATACAACCATACCAGATCTCCTGCGGTAAACCCTCCTTCAATGGCCTTGATGTCATAGCGCATTTTCATCCGGTCACTTGCTTGCTGCATTTGATTACGCACCTTGTCATGGATGTAGTCTAGCTTGCTTCTGAGATTACTAACGTAGTCCTCCCCAGCTACATCTTCTCCAGGCTTACACCCAAACTCGAGGTCGCAAGGTAATCTTATTTCTCGGCCAAACATTATATTGGATGGAGTCTCCTTGGTAGATTCTTGAACCGAAGATCTATAGGCCATCGTGAATAAATGCAAGTATTCATCCCAGTCCCTTTGATGGTCAGAGACAACTTTGGCCAAGTGTTTTCCCATAGTCCGGTTCATTCGTTCTACCATGCCGTCTGACTGAGGATGCAGAGGCGTAGTTCTGGTCTTACGTATCCCCAATGTTTTGCAAACTTCCTGGAATAACTTCGACTCGAAGTTTCGGCCTTGATCACAATGCAGCTCAAGGGGGATTCCAAATCTGCAGAAGAACTCTTTCACCAATTTGTCAGCTACTGTGCTTGCCTCTTGGTTAGGAATACCGTACGCTTCTACCCATTTGGTAAAGTAGTCCATCGCTACCAAAATGTACTTGTTTCCATTGCCTGTTTCTGGAAAAGGGCCTGCGATGTCGATAGCTACTCGTTCCATGGGGGATCCGACGTTATATTGCTTCATTGGTGCCTTTCCTTTACCGTAGGGTCCGTTGGCCGCAGCACAAACTTTACATTTTCTACACCAATCTTTAACGTCGGTCTTACAGTTGATCCAATAAAATCGCTGCCTAACCTTCTCCAGAGTCTTAGTAATCCCAAAATGGCCACCTGAAGTTCCATCATGTAGTCTGGTCAAAATGTCCGTTACCCTACTCTTGGGCACAATTAACTGAAGCCTCTGCTGAGATCCATCTTCATTTTCCCAACAACGTTTCAGAAGACCTTCATCAATCTTCAACGTTTCCCATTGGGCCCAATACGACTTGACATTTTGGCTCAGTCTGGATACTTCTTCCCATGTAGGTCGTCTGCCACTCTCCTTCCAACTTAGGATTACTCTCAGATCTGGATCTTCCTCCTGTGCTCGTCGAATTTCTGTGGGTAGCCAGTCATCTTCGATCACTGTGGTCCGCATAAAATTGGCCTTATCTTCCACACGAGAGCAGTGGCTACAATTTTGGGGGCAAGGTCTTCTTGACAACGCATCCGCGTTTCGATGTGTAGCCCCAGCTCTGTGTTCAGTGTCGAAGTCATATTCTTGCAGCCTCTCGATCCATCTGGCCACTTGTCCTTCTGGGTTCTTAAAATTCAGGAGCCATTTCAAAGCAGCATGGTCCGTTCTTAGCAGGAATTTTCTACCATATAAGTATTTGTAGAAATGTTCTACGGCCTTGATTACTGCTAAGAGTTCTCTTCTGGTCACGCAGTAATTTCTTTCTGGTTTCGACAGTACCTTGCTGAAATAACCGATGACTCGTTCTTGTCCATCCTGAACTTGCGATAGAACGCCTCCAATGGCCATATTACTAGCATCGGTATCGAGCACGAATTTTCCTTCGGTTCTTGCGTAACTCAAGACTGGAGCTGTGACCAGAGCCTTTTTCAATCGATCGAAGGCTTCAGCGCAATCATCGGACCAAATGTACTCCTGCCCATCTTCCGTTAATTTTGTCAGCGGTTTGGCAACGTTGGCGAATCCAGGCACAAATCTTCTGTAGTAAGTGCACAAGCCTAGGAAACTTCGTAACTCAGTCTTGTCTCTCGGTATGGGCCAATCCTGTACCGCCTTGATCTTGTCTGGGTCAACTTTCACACCCCTTCGAGAAACTACGTGTCCTAAATATTTCACCTCTGCTCGAAATAGATGGCATTTCTTGGGACTTAGCTTCAAATTGGCCCCACGTAGTCTCTGGAAGACCTCGGATAGGTTGTGCAGGTGGTCTTGGAATGATTTTCCCACAACTATCACGTCATCTAAATACACCAGGCAAGTCTTCCAGGAGAGTCCTCTCAATATAGTTTCCATTAAACGCTCAAATGTGGCCGGAGCGTTGCATAATCCAAAAGGCATAACCTTAAATTGCCACAGGCCCGTTCCAATACTGAAGGCAGTTTTCTCTTTGTCTTTTGGATCCAAACCAACTTGCCAATACCCACTCTTCAAATCCAAGGTAGAGAACCAACGAGATCCCGAGAGTGTATCCAGTGTGTCATCAATTCTTGGTAAGGGGTAACTATCCTTTTTCGTAACTTGGTTGAGCTGTCTATAGTCTACACAGAACCTGGTGGACCCATCCTTCTTCTTCACCAGCACTACAGGTGATGTCCAGGGACTATTGGATGGTTCAATGACACCTTCTCTCGCCATGTCTTCAATGATCCGTTCGGCTTCTTCTCTCTTTGCCAGCGGAAGACGTCTGGGGTGTTGTCTGACGGGTTGTGCATCACCTGTATTGATTTTATGCTGCACAACATCGGTCTTTCCTGTTCTTTCGCTAGTGGCAAAGACGTCAGAGAAGGACTGAATCAATTTTCTGACTTCGGCCAATTGACACTGGTTAAGGTCTTGACATTTTGAAGTGAGAAGGGCGACCAGCTCTTCGGTATTCTTCTGTGCCTGCGGAACTTCTGCAGTACCCATCCCACCAGAAATATGGTACACTGGTACCCCATGTCCAACCAAGGTGTTCTTCTTCAGGGTGACTGGAAACATGTTAACATTCAGTAATCGGATGGGAATGCTGTCTCTCAACCTTACCAATGTCTTCCCAAGTAATAATCCTTTGGCTAGTATCCCATCGTCTGAGGGTTCGATCATTCTAACGCAGCCATTTCTTGTGATATTCTCACATTCACCAGTCACTATGCCTTCAGTCCGTCCTGGCAACGTGATGTCCTCGGTCAGTCGGATCTTATATGTCCTGTCATCCACATCATTGAACGGAATCTCTTCAATACCCAGCCGAAGAACATCTTTCTTCATATCCAGTTGGCATCCAAGTTTCTTCACAAGGTCCAATCCCAGGATAACTTCTTCTGTAATTTCGGCTACAAGAACTTCATGCTTGACTACCTTGCTACCCAATTCAATGGTGGAGATGACTGATCCATAAGTCGGTATTTCTTGTCCAGACGCAGTTCGGAGTTTGATCATAGCTGGACGACTCTTCAATCCTTCGGCTATTTCCGGACGCACAATGGTTCTAGTCGATCCTGTGTCCACCAGTATTTTCACACTTCGATCGTTTATCTTTCCAGGAACAAATATGCTTGTAAAATCTGTGGACATGATTCCTCGAATTATCACTTCGGGGGCATTTTTAGCCTGGGTCGATTTATGCCCCTTATCACCGACCCCTTTTAGTTTCCCTGCTGTGGCTCTTTTTCCATCCTTGGGCAATTTCGCCTGAAATGCCCACTTTTGTTGCAATACCAGCACACAACATCCTTTTTCTTGGCATTCAATAACCTGCTAACTTCTTCTCGGATGATTTCCTCAACCGGTCGGTCTATTTCTTGGACTTGTCTCACACGAAATTGTCCTCTATGCGACGCCTGTTTCGCTGCCTCGAATTCTAAAGCATGAGCTAAAGCATCATCGATGGTTTTAGGCCGGGCAAGTCTCAAGGCTTGTTGAACTTCGCTGTCCTTGATCCCGTCGACGAACGTCTGGATTGATAGCTGTTCAAGGAAGCTGTCTGGAGCTGATGGATAAGCCAACCTCACTAATCTGGCAACATCGGCCTCGAATTCCTGGAGATTTTCTCCTGTTTTCTGTACCCTGTTCTTTATTTGAGCATGGTAAACTTGCTGTAGGTGAGCATCGCCATATCTCATTTGAAGTTTGGATGTTAAAACTTCATAACAGGCCTGTTGACTCTCCGGTATCGTCTGCAGAATGTTGAGTGCATCTCCTCGTAGAGCTATTATTAATGCTGTGGCTTTTTCGTTGTCGCTCCAACTGTTTGCCAACGCAGCAGCTTCAAATTGTTTTTGATATGTCGACCAAGGAACTTTTCCATCAAATGTAGGTGGCTTGATCTTCATTTTACCACTTTCTGTGTTGTTTTCCGATTTCACGAAGCTATAGGATGGTGAAGCTTGAGTTTCTCTCTTATTTGAAGTTCTTTTCAGAGACTCTATCAACTTGGCATGCTGTTCTATTATTCCTGATATTTCTTCAAATTTTCCGTTAACCTCATCAACTACTTCTTCAATTTTTTCGTCAACCTTATCAAGTTTTTCATTAACTTCATCTATTATTACTTCCTTGATAGCTTCCATTCTCTCGTCCAATGTACTAGCAATTTGACTCACCAATTCGTTACAATCGTTCATTTTTTTCTCCACCGTATTTTCCATTTGATCCATTTTTTCTTCTAATTTCAAGCCCATTTCTCGAGAATTTTCTTCCGCCTTATTTTCCATTTTATCCATTTTTAAGCTCATTTCCCGAGAGTTCTCTTCCATTTTCAAGCTCATTTCTCGAGAGTTCTCTTCCAATTTCAAACTGATTTCTCGAGAATTTTCTTCCATTTTATCCATTTTTGAGCTCATTTTTTCGAAGGCTTGCTTGAAGAATTCCATACTCGCCTGGTCCATTTTCTCTTTTTGCGATCTGGTTATCGGCATTCAAATCCACTCCACACTGACACCAATGTAACGTTTTCTTCGTTATTAAAACGTCCGGGTTCAATAAAACTATTTATTTACACTACTTATAACACTAATAATTAATAACTAATGAACTTATTCTAACAAAAGTCTGTACAATTTATTTCTACTGATTTATTTGGCACTATTAATTCTCACTCGGCGCTCGTCTCTAACTGAATGAATCCTCATCCGTCGATGTGCTCCTTATATGTGTAACGCCGATTGTTTCTCGCTAAGTCCGGGCCCGTCTAGAAACTTCGCGAAGCATTGGCGGCTTCTATGTCGCCACGCGTTTCCAGAAACTTCTCGATCGAGCCGTAGCGCACAGGGCCGTACTTGTCACAATAGTTTTTAAATTTTTATAAAGTACTCCCCACACAAGGTGTGTCTTTGACTTGTACATATATTTCAACTGTAGATTCCTCTTATCGAACGAAACACTTTTCTTTATACCATCTTTCAAAATTCGGTTTTGTTTGAAAAATACTGGGTGTCGAAAATCCACTGAAAAACACTTTCCTGTCCACCATTTCGAAACTGTTATTTCAAATGAACTGCATTTTGGTTGATTGGTTACTCTATTCATGGTGCATATTCTTCAATCAAAACTTTTTCGAAATTTTTCCTGGTTCGAAAGTTACAGCGTAGCCCAGTTATAAACCCACGAAAAATACCATAAAACCACTCGAAAAAAAAACGGTTCATATTTTCGAATCAATCATTTCAGAAAATAAAAGTATTTCTTTGTTTTCTAAATAATACGCGTCGTTTTCGAGTTATTCCCAATTTTACCTGATAAAATTTGACGAAAAAATAAAAAATTATAAGAAAAATCTGGATGCTTCCCTGGATTTATACTATCACATAATGGTTGGAATTCATAAACTCTCTGATTATCTATACAAATTAACAATGTTGTCAGAATGTTTATTAACTTTGTCCAGACTAAAATGTCAATGGAATGCAAAATTCGTATATTAATGATGAATGTCCCATACAAACCACGTATTGAATTTGAATTAAGGCAAAATGAATACCTAACATTTCATGATCTGTGACGTTGTTTCTATCTGAACAATATCCTCTTGGAATTTTATAAACTCGACACTACAGTACTACACGGCTATTAATTCACCGTCACTGAAAATCTTTTCACATCAATTGTCCGCATTCTTCACTGTGAATGAACAAATCGACAAATCTCCATCAAGCCGCTATTCGCATGCTTCGTTCAACTACCACAGACCAACTGTTCGGTCTATGGAACAACGGTTTGTCTTGCGCACCGTTATAGGCGACTGAAATTAAGATGGTAGTGCTCTATTGGCGAGAATCGTAACTACTCCTTCGGCATTTGATAGAGGACGTACTGCTTCCTTGTTTAAAGGGAAAATCAACACAATCTGGCATCGTCTTCTCAAAAGCTCTATGATAGCTCTGTCACAGAAAATGGGAAGATGGGTTAGGTTAGGTCATTGACCTCGAATCCTATGCCTAGGTTGATGGAGTTATGTTCGAATAGTGTAAAAACAGTTTTGGGGGATAGAGGAAAATATGGACAAGTTATAAGTGCCCACAAACTAATCTTAATGAAAATAGGAGGGGAGGAACTCATTTCGGTGGGATAAATATGGCTTTTCAATTACGGAAATAATCGGACAAAACTAAGTGTTTTTATTGAGAAATATCGTGTTTTGCACATTCTCATTCGAATAAGGTTAGTACTTGAGTATTCCCTAGATGTATCAACTCAATTTCAATCGAGAAATATGAACTTTGCATCAATTCCAGAGAATCATATCAGAGACGTAATTAGCCCAATTTTTTTCAAATGGCTATATATTTTTAACAGTGCCGAATAAGGAAAAATTGAAAATGAAAAAAAAAGGTTTCTTTTGACCTCAAGAATTTTCAGTTAAAATATATGTACAAGTCAAAGACTGTTCTTATACAGTAATTCTGAATTTTATACTGCTGGAAACTTTTTCATATTCAGAGTTTGCGATTTCATCTCCAAAGTGTGAGATGCTCTCAAGGATTCTGGAATCAGATGAGGCCGAATGAATTCAGAGTTCAATAATGCTAACACTGCGAAATTATTCTACCTTTCTCTCCCGGAGATTGATTATCTCGCTCCCTAAGGCCCAGCAGGTGTACTTCATTTGATAAATTTGTGTTAGAGTTCCATGATGGATCACAGCTGTATGTAAAGGTGTATTCAGACAATTCAAATTCGACCGGAATGAAATTCTGCTTTGTTCGTATTTTATGTGTTGAATTCTGCTGGAATTTTACATAAGGGGCATTTTTTCAGACATCATCTTGTCGTTTCGTTGGGATATTTCTGAATATTCTCTGATATAACTTCCTCAAGTTCTTAAGGTTATTTTAATTCTCAAAAAAATAGATGGTTCCCGAAAAACTTCTCAAGATTTTGATATTGGGAGAGAAATCCTTCATAGGTTTCGAAAAAATTTGCAAGTTCCTCTCAAAAAATCCTATAATGAAAATATCTGAATTCATGATTAATTCTCTAATCTCTTTAGATATGAATACTAATCCCTTGAATTCAGAGAATTAATTGTCTCAAGAACACATTTTGTATTTCATATTCCTTCCAATAGCGTTACATTTCAGTCTTTATGAGACTCCAGCTCCATCAATATGCTGCAAACTCCGATATCAATTTTATTCAACTACAATGTAAATCGTGTAAAAATTTATGGGACAGAGTTATGGCTGAGAAACATTTTCACACTCAATTATCATCAATCTCCTTATCGACACGCTTTAAACCATAAAATTGTGGTTATACGTCCCACAAAAGTAGCATCGTATAATATTTTGTATCGCATTTCGCAGAGAAGTGCTCTAGGTAGGTACGAATAATTGAATTGTATCAACTTGCATCGTATTATTTCTCCGAGTTCATTCTATGAGGAATTCAAAAATATATCAAACCCAAGTACGATTCTTTTTCTTATCAAAGCTTAAGGGTCGTTTATACTGGCCCGTAACTTATGCCCTTAAAATTTGTTCTCTTTAAGGAAATAAGTTAAAGTTCGAGTATAAACCATAGCATTAAATTTCTATCTTTCAACTCTTATGGTAAGGGAAAAGTTTAAGTTACGGGCCACTATAAACGACCCGTTAGTTTCAACACACAGGTTCAATCACCTTGTATTTTTGATATCACGCCTCTTCCTTTTCACCTCCAATCTATAGAAACACCCTGTTTAGTCGCCAGTTCCTTAATATCAATTCAGCAAAAAGGGTCCCAATAAATGGCCATTTCACAAAAAACTCAGTGAAAGTATGAATGGACGAGGATAAATCCTTACTCTTGCTCTTTCTATTGAATCTGTGTATTTCCGAGTTTATTAATTGGAAGCCCATAAGGATGGCATTCAGAAAGGTGAATTGGAGATCTAGAGAATTCGGAGACTCTCAAAAAACTGTGGAGGTTCTACAAGGGGGTGTATGACACCGAAGAACATTCCTCAGAGGAATTTGCTGAATTTAACAGTGATAAACGAGTATCGTCGTTGACAGAGTGATAAAACGTGAAATTCTTATTGAAGGGGTTGTTTGAATCCATGTTCCATTAGCAGGGAGCAGGATAGAAAATATTTCAATTTTTCGAGTAGATCATTTTCAGTCGTGATATTTTATTTGAATAGATACAAATATACCAATCAGAAACTGCCTGTAGTCTGATTCATAAGAGAAGGTATCAACAAATATAGGTACTTATTGATGTTTCTTGGAAGTACTTCAATGTATACAAAAGAGTGTTTGCAAGATTGCGCATGTTTTCTGAAATATTCATCCGTAGCTTTTCCTCAATGACACCACAATGACGATTATTGAATATTTCCAATTCGGAGCTAGCTACAGAACCCTCACATAATATAGCATACTCTCGTGGATTAGAGGTGGGTAAACATTAGGATGTCGTGTGCAACTGACAGGATAATATTCACCTGCTAGGTTCTTGGTTAACAGACCTGTGTGAATAATTGATGTGTAATTAATGTCAATCAGACTGATTAATATGAACTCTTGCTGCGGATAATAATTACTGATAGATAATCGGGGGCAGAAACTCATGGAAATCTGCTTCCTCTCTCTGATTTAATGAACATGTCCGCAGAATATTAGAGGTCATAATGGGTGTTTCAAATTGCGCCTTTTTTTCAGAATAGATGAAACACATAATTTGCATTCATGTTCAGAAACTTTTTATGGGTAATTGAAGTATAAGTTATGAGATTTATGTACGAGAAATAATATCTGCCAAATGGCCTCCTCTTGCAGTTTTACAGACGTCCACTCTTTTGTTAAAATTTTCAATTTTGACAGAACTGAGGCTATATCTCACTAATGACACGAATAATTTCATCCTTTAGTTCGAAATCCATTGTGGATTATTCGTATAGGCCTGGCTCTACACATAACCCCAAAGATAATAGTCCAACGGTGTCAAATCACATAATCTTGTTGGCCAATTGACATTACCGTTTCTGGAGATAACTCGTCTAGGAAATTTTTGTCTCAATAAATCAATTGTGTCTTTTGCAAAGTGGGGTCTAACGTTCGATTTTCATCCGACGGTATCGATCATTTTTCACAGAACGCTGATTTTCATGGAATAATTCAACAATTTGAACGCGTTGTTTTATCGTGTACGAAGCCATTATTCAAATGTCATACATAACACTTCTTAAATGTCAAAATACGCAGACGAATTCAGTGCGCCATCTTTATTTTATTTATTCTTAAAAAAAACACGCAATTTGACAAAATGACGAAAAAATAATAGTATATTCTAAAACTAGTTGCGGAAAGGGCTCCTATTCCTGTATGTGAAAGTAGTTGATGTCCTCTTTCCATCCTGTCATAAACAATAATTGAACCATAAACATGACGGCTTAAGCCTTAAATCCGTCTTGAATTTCATTCCAAAGAATGTTTAACGTATTCGCAAAATTGGTTTTTGAATGGCTTTTCAATTTTCTGAGAATTTGCTGTTGGTGATCTGTTCTGCTCAAACCCGTAATACATTTTTTTTCCAATGAACTCTTTTTCTAATACTTTGGTGCCTTTAAGGTTGAATTTCTTACAATTGGCTTCTGAATAGTTAAATATTTTTCGGAGAATTTCTTTGTGGATTGCTATTGGTCACTTGGCTTATTTGTTTCTTCAAAAGGTATATAAAGGGACAGTTGTTGTGGTAGGATTCAGTTTCGATTATTCTCTGGCAACAGTACGAACGAAAAAGGTCTAGTGCATGTTTGGTGATAGTTTTTGAACATAGTGTGGAAGCAGGTAAATAAAATATAAAAATGGGTGATATAGTATCAAAAGTGAGTACAAATTTTTATAGATTCAAAATTGGTCGAATTTGAATATTTTGAATGATAGATCTAATATATCTATTGTTTCTTTACATCTTGGTGATCTTCTGCAGAAAACTATATATTTCGAACTCATTCATTTTACTGAATTTGAGTGTATTACTGCAGACACATCTGGTGTATTGATTAATTGGGCTGTCCTATTTCCTAGTCGATGTGGAAATCTTGTCGTAATGTATCTAGATAGATAAGATAACTGATTTGGAGATGCTCTCGTCTCCGATGTAACGGGAAAAAGATGTTTTGTTTTACGATGGCAAAGATATCTTCAGAATACCAACAACTCAAATAGATAAATCTTCTACATTATTCACTTCTTCTTCACGATACATGAAGATTTCAAAATGTCACAGAAAAGGCCAAAAACTTTCGAAAATGCTGAAGTGAGGTATTGTTCCGTGAGGATCCGTGCCCAACGCAAGAAGAGCTTTCTTTAGCATCAGGAGTTATTCACCAAGCCATTTCCGAGCGACTCTATGCGTTGGGAATTATTCGAAAAGTGACGTTAAACTTCCTTGCATCAAAACGATTGGTGTAACATGGATCTATTACAGCAACCCAAATAAATAGAAGTCTTGGGAACTAACCGGTCCTGCTTCTACGTCGTGGCCTTTACTGAATATTCACTCTGCGAAGGTTATGCTGGATATTTGGTCGGACCAGGTCGGTGTTATTTATTATGAGCTGTTGGAACCGAGCTTATGCGAAACTGAGGGTCGGAATCGACTTGATTGATGCGGTTGAGCCAGGCAATGCGGGAAAAAGGCCACAATACGAGCTGAGGCTCGATTTAGTGATTCTGCAGCTCGGCTTCACGTTGTCCCGTTTAAGGCTATCTGGAAACGCTCAAACAGAAGGCCCTACTCCATCCGCCGTATTCCCCAGATATTTGTCCGCCAGATTATTATTTGATTCCCTTGATGGCACATGGTCTGGCTCTTCAGCAGTTCCACTCATATGAAGACATCAAAAAATGGCTAGATTCATGGATAGCCTCAGAAGATTAACAACTTTGACCGTAACGTGAAGTTGTAGTTATATTTCAAATGAATTTTTTCACAATAAAGTTGCATTCTTATAAACATGAGAATTCCTTTGAAAAAACAAATCGTAAATCTAACAAATTTACTTGAAAACGCTGTTCTCTGAAGTGGAAAAGTGAGTCATTTCAAGGCACATTCTCCTATTTTCATCATTTTGAAAACCATCGATCATATTCACGTCATTCACGATATGGAGTATCTTTTGATGTTGTTATATTGCCATCTGACTTGTTGGACTGTTATTTTGAGATCCAATTATGGAACTCGTTATACAGTGAGGTTTGCAGAGCATGTAATACGGGAAAAATAACAGAAAGTTTTCGTATCACGGGAATTCTGCATAGATAAAAGCACAATAGCAGTAAAAGGTCACAGTAAGCGTCTGAAAAATGAGTGCATTTCCCAAGGCCATAATTCCCTCAGCGGAATAATATTCAGCATTCTTTATTAACGACGTACATCTGAGGAACAAGTCACGAAGATAAATTCCAGCTCTGGGCTCATTCTTCTTGAATATCGTCCGCCAAAAATGAATTTCTCGAAGATATCCTCTTAAAGTGAATACTCCCTTCCACTTTATTATTACGAGAGGATCGTCAACTCCCACTCTGTTTTATTTTTTTAGGGTTCCATATTTTAGGCGACTGCCACTCTGAGACCCTCTCCTTTTAAGGCGGTAAATATAACATCCGAAAATGGAGAGACCTTTCTGAGAGTCGAGTTTCCTTGAAATTTGATATGTAACCTCCAGCTAGCCGACTCTCATTTTTGAGGTCGTCCGACGTTAGACCGGCATGTCTAGATAGAGGGTATCCTATTGAAAAGGAAACAACGGTCTCTTCTAGGAGAAAAATCAATATTTCGGAAAATTGCTGATTAATGACACTCAGTTTGAATATACATAGAAGGACATCGCCCTTGAACGAATCGAAGCTGCTTTTAGTTGTAGTTCCTTCTCCCGTTTCAGAGAGTTCGTCTTTGGTACTAGACGGAAATAAATATCCTACAGATTTCTGTGAATGAATAGCTAACAAAATGGACCAGATTGTCTCGTCAGATTATAGTTCCTTTGTTAGCTTCTATGTGCCGCCACTTTACGGCAAAAAATTTTAGCTTCAATTCGTTCAACTGCGTTGTAAGGTTAAGAGGGGTTTTTACCGTTTGACGTTCAGTTCAAAACGCGATTCGGGATTTCTTACGATAGAGACCACCAATTTATATGGGGTTTTCACTATCATTCAATTTGAAGAGTTCTCCAAGTGGGAAAGTTCATAACTTTTTTTTTCGTCGAAAAAAAAACATCAATTTTTTTTACTGGGGGAAAAAAAAGTTATGAATTTCTCCACTTTAAAAACTCTTCAAATTGAAGAAGAGTGAAAACCCTATATAAGTTGGTATTTCTCACGATAGAGACCACCGATTTATATGGGGTTTTCACTGTCATTCAATTTGAAGAGTTCTTCAAGTGGGAAAGTTCATAACTTTTTTTTTCGTCGAAAAAAAACATCAATTTTTTTTTACTGGTTGAAAAAAAAGTTATGAACTTTCCCACTTTAAGAACTCTTTGAATAAAAGTGAAAACCCCATATAAGTTGGTGGTCTCTATCGTCAGAAATCCCGAATCGCGTTTTGAACAGAACGTCGAACGGTATAGACCCCTCTTAATGCACAGTCTTCTTGACCTCGAATTCTTCTTAACGCTCTTTACTGTAGCCATATTTTCAATGATTATCTCGAATGAGTCGAAGAAAGCAGGACAGTTTGAACAAAAACTCCGTTGAAAATTTTATAGGGGAACAGCAGCCGATGAATCCACGCTTATTCGATCAGATAAACTTGCACATTAAACGACATCCCATTTTCAAAAGATTCCATCATCTGGATATTTCCCAATGGCATTAAATGCACGATTGGATATCAGACTCGATCTGAATTGAACGCGTTTTTAAATTTGTTTTATCGTTCAGTTTCCAGTTAGTTATCCCTTAAGGACTTTTCATCCTTTGCGAACTTTATTTTTTCAGGGTATTGTCAACGCTCATTTTGTCGACAATTCAAGGTTCTCAACGAGCTCGCTCAGATTCTTATGTTTGAGGAGATCTAGATTTTTTCACATTTGAAAATGGCCTTTTCTATTTCCAGTTAGTTTTCAAACAAGACAAATGGATTTTACGGCGGCCTGTTTTGTTCACACCAAGTGAACGGTCCAAATTAATTATTCTGAATTTTCAAAATTCTGATTCCATTAAATTAATTTCGCCATCCTGGGGAATTCCCATATGGAGATGTCATTATGTAGGTTCGAAAAGAACTCGCGTCAGCTGTGGATCGCATCATACTTATGTTGCATATTTGTTTCATTTCAATATTTTCATCAGTTCACTGATTTATTTGATCGTGAATAATTCTGCTTCCGTTAATTGCTAATTTTCTGCTTCCTTTCGTGAATATGGAAATTTTATCATTTACTCGTTGCTATACTATCTATATTTTAACAACAAAAAAATTCAATTTAAACAGCCCCTTCTGGGAGTTGCAGTTTCTTTGTCAGTTAGTATAAAAATAACATCCGCATGAGGTTAATTCAACTCCCTCGGCGATTCTAAATAAATTCCGTGTTAACCTAAAACGTCGTCAAAGAAGCAAAAGGAACACTTCTGCATCTATTGTAGCATTCACATATTCCTAGTTGATCCTTTTATAGTCGTAAGCCTCACATGTGAAGAATAGCAAGGATTTGGAAGCTATGAAATATCGACCAGCATCCTTCTGTACCATATTCGCTGTGGCGTCGCAAGAGAACTGAATTTATGTATTGTGGCCTACCGCCACTTAGCTCGGAGGAAGTTTCGAATTCCATACATGTTATTTATATGTTGCCGTGCAACTCCTGGAATTCAAATTTATATGCAAGCAATGGGCAAAACATTTCGCTTATGTTCCGTAAAAGTTTGTTGGGGTATTGTTCACTTCATATTATGTTTGGGTAATATTTTCGGGATGGGTAACAACGCTTACTGAACTTCTGCTGAAATTCAGTTCCTCTTCTATGAAATAAAACCGGTATGAACTGAGGTTTAGAATTAATTCATTGCCCTGTTGGTCCGTTTGATGTTCTAGTAGATTAGTTTGAAAATTATCGATCTGGAAGTGTTCTGCACATTTCGAATTGAAGACCGAAATACTGGCAAGTAACTTTGACAATTGGATGTCAATTAGTCAGTCTTATTTGCTGAACCACCATGGAAAGATATCGTGCAAATTGTCGTCTCAGAATTGTAGTTTTTCATCAGTTTTCAACGAAATGAATACAGCTCTTGGGGAGAAGTATACTGAGGCTTGAAAAAAAGGAGGAAAAATATTGATAGGAAGGTTTCATCCCAGTATTATTCTATTCTGTATTTTATGGTTTCTCGAAGTTTGAACAGTTGTTACAAAATCCATCGAGATAAAAAACCTAGCAGTATATCTGAGCTGTCAAGATAATAGAAGAAAAGGTTGAGTTCAAGGTTTCCCACTTTCCTGGAAGCTGTATGGTGACACCCACCATTAGGCCCAGGATTTGAATACACTAAATCGGCGAGCGATACCAGTACGTCTTTGACTCCAAAGACCTATGCTTTTACTAGCCAAAGGTGGCAGAATCCAATCTCTACATCTCTGCAGACTAGACCCCGAGTTGTTAATCGCAACTCACACGACGAGGAGACAAACCCCTCAAACCCAGCAGGTCACTACGAAACCAAACCCAACTGAGCAAGATAGCTCTACAACTGTGACTGCCAATAAGTGTTCAAGCTGAATTTCTCTGCTTCAAGAATACTCTACGCTGTCCCTGGATCTTCGGATCATCATTCAAAATGATGAGAAAGCAACCAAAATACACCGTTTTTGACGCTTTTGGACCTGCTGCCCGCTCAACTCTTCTGACTGACTCTTGATAATCTTTGGATCAGGTTGGCGATATGATTTCTGGCTGTAATGTTACACCAAGAAACTTGAGATATGAACCAGGTGTTGTTTTACTTTCAAATAGAAGCTCTTGGTTATTTTCTGTATTGATTTCCTTCCTCGCATCAAACCAGTTATTGCCTTGTATCAGGGTTCTTCTCTTTCAGTTTTTTTCTTCTACAAAAAAACCTATGTTATTGGTGCATGTACCTTTATCACAGGAAGGTTCTGGGCCAGTAAGTGGCGTTTTGAGCTCTGATGGCGTGCAGGCGTCTATGCGGCAGGCATTGGGGCTATAACCCAAAAATACTGCGATTGGTGTACGTCATGATTGTAAGACCAATAGTCACATATGGGGCAGTAGCCTGGTTTGCTAAGGCAAGACAGGCAAGTACGAGGAAAATGCTCGGCAAAGTACAAAGGCTTGCCTGTGTGTGCATCACGGGAGCTATGAGAACGTGCCCAACCAGGGCACTTGAGATCATCACAGACCTCACACTTCTACATCTAGTGATTGATAGGGTAGCCCATGAGGCCATCCTCAGAGTATCTAGAGAAGGAGCAGGCTATGAGAGAGTCAGGTTTCAGAGAGCTTGGTCCTCTCTTAATGACTAGACCTCATCTGCAAACCTTCCTAGTGATGTAATGATCAAAAAAGTAAGCACTGAGAAAAACTTCATTACATTGCTAAGCAAAAGAGAGGATTGGGAAAGGGAATACACCAACTATAATCTCGAAGAGAATACAATAAAATGGTATACAGATGGTTTCAAAACCGCTACAGGAGCTGGCGATGGGATTTACGGGTCAAGTACCAAGTGTGCACTATCGTTAAGCTCCTGTACAAGCGTCCTTCAAACGGAAAAACTTGCAATCGGAAGATGTCTAGATATAAATCTAGAAAGAAACTATCAGAAGTGCGATATAGCTATTCATACAGATAGTTAAGCTGCTATTGAAGCACTGAGCTCCTACGTCATTGACTCAAAGCTGATCTGGGAGTGCCGAAACAAACTCAATGAGGTAGGCAAGAAGAATAAGGTCTTTTTAATCTGGGTTCCCGGTCATTCGAGAATCGTAGGAAACGAAGAGGCCAATACACTGGCAAGAAAGAGCGCACGAACGCCACTCACTGGCCCAGAACCCTTCTGTGGTATAGAAAAATGCACCTATAAGAAGGAGTTATGCTGAAGGAGAGAACCGAAAGAGAAAAACTCTGGCGGAATCTCCCAGGGATGGATCACTCCAAAAAGTTCCTCCGGAACTTTGAAACTGCTAGGTCCAAAAAATATCTGGATCTCAGTAAAAACCAACTTCACTTACTCAATGGCTTTCTCACAGGACATTTTCGCCCAAAGAAGCATCTTTTGGGAATGGGGTTATCGGACACTGATGAGTGTAGATTCTGTGGGGAGGAGGAAGAAACTCCTATTCGCCTGGTTACGGAATGCTATGCCATTGCAAGCCAAAGGAAAGAGTGCTTTGGACAAGAAACTTGTAGAAGTGGGGAGTTATCCTCCTTGGATGGATTTCATCAAATCTCTGGAACTGGAGGGCGAGCTGTAGGAGGCGCGATGATAACAGCTCTGATAGGGGGCACAATAGACCTTAAGGTCGCAGTGAACTGTAACCCCTTTTCACTTTAACTATATAAGAAAGTGGCGTTTGTGCTCCTTTCATGGATAGTGTGTTGGACTCTTCGTTTTCTTTGATTCCTGATTAACCAGGAACTCAGACTAAAGAGACCTTGTGGTTCTTACCTACTCCATTAAGTTATTTCAGAAGTTAACTTTCCCTTCATCTTTTTTCGACCATCATTACCGCCAATCCCGCTTACTGTTCTTTCGATAAATTACTACTTCTCAGAAGATAGCGGCTAAATTAGACTCTAAGATATGATGATTGAAAGAATGACAGCTTTAGGAACCTACTGGTATAGGTCCTTGAAATCATCACGTATTCCTCAGACTGAGTAAGTTCAGGAGTATTTCCCCAGAAGGCTATTCTTTTATCCAACTTCTGTTTTTGCACCACTGCCTTATATTGGTCTTTTCTAAGCCAACTAAAAAAAAAGGCTTCAGGTCCAGCAGGTTCATTTTAAGACACTCCTGGGCGAATAGGTAAACAGCCAGAATCACAGGCTGTGGCATAATTTTGATCCTTTGGTAGTCCATATGGATGAATTTTGTCCAAGCAATTTTAGAAACGCATTGAACTAGGACGGTCAGCTATGACGTTGCAAGATTGTTGACACACATCAGATGGTTTTTCCAAGAGGTCTGAATCCAGTTGAGAGGAAAAAATAAACGATTACAGGGTGTATGTTGAAGCTAGAGCCCCGCCTCTTTTCTAATTTGGCCAATTTCTGTATTCAGAAGACTTTCCACCATAATCGCCTGGATCGTATTTGCGAATCAAGAAAAGCCTCAGCAAACGAGTCCCATAAAAGCTAATCCAGATTCATACGATCTCCCTATTGCTCCTCGCGGAATGATCGATGGGTATTGCTTTTCCATCAGTCTTCAATATTCGCGGTCTCGGCTGTGATATGATTTATCGTCTCCCCGATTCTCGCATTCGGTTCATTATAATGAATTCACCTCCGTCTGCACTTCCCACGTACGGTATATCGTTAGAGGTGAATCCGGCGATACGACAAAACGACATGATCTGTCATCATCAGCTCGAACGACCTGCTTTTCATTTTTTTACAGAAACCGGCATATTAGGGCGCGTCGCACAGATTGAATTTTAATCACGAAAAAATGGGGTTCAAATGTTTGTGATTGATTTGAAACACGTCAATGGAGCGATTTCAAAGGGAGCTTAATAACCGAGGGTTTTATGTGTGTACTTTTCAATCGGAACCACGAAGCTTTGGACTTTTCGAATACCGAAATTGATGACGAATTCATACGGCAGGTTGTGGTCGCACGGGTAGATGAAAAAAGCTGCAGCTTTCAACGGTATGTCAAGTCAACGTCAAAAAAGAGTAGGAGTTTCAGACCAAAATTTTTCTTTGAAATTCGATCTATATCTTGTTAATTTTCCTCAAAATCCCAATCAAATACTTATTACTAATTCTTACTATTAAAACAATCGTACCCCTCAAGCAGTTTCAGCAATTTTTATCTCCCATCTTGAAGAGAGATCCATCTAGTCCCAATTCCGAAAGGTTTTTCTATGACCAATCGACCCCATCGTATGATTAAAATGATAAAAAATTACGTTTTTTTTCATTTCCAGGAAAACAATTTCTCAAATATGAAAATGATAAGAAAACCAACAAAGTGGAGCAGAATCTGAAGGCAATTCTTCACAACTCAAACTTCGACAATCTAATGAATTTTCTTAAGGCTATCCATCTGTATAGCCAGATTGGAAAAATCATAAATTATTTATTACGCATATTGTAAAAAATAGACTATAACCGTGTCAATGGCCAACGCAGTCGAGACACATAAATTCAATAAAAACAAAATTCTCAAATTTCTGCAACTCGTCAATTCGATCAACACAATTTAAATTATATATTTTGTTTGATATAATTTTTTGACATGCTAAACTGTAAATGTAAATGAGATGTAACCGTCCCGTAGTGCTACTGATCTGTGGAATCGAAGAACAATAAACTTTAAAAAAAGGTCTCGAAAGATATTTTTTATTCCCTTCTCAATTCGAATTTCAGGTTAAATGATTACAGTGCAGTGAATGGGTGAAATGGATTGAGTTTAAGAATTTACATACCTTGGACTCAGGATAGTTCGTTAGGAGATTTGTTGAGTTCTGTAACAAAATGATTTTCATGAGAAAATTTTAATGACTATGTCACATGAAATGATAATGATATATTGTTTATCCTGATAACTCCTAGGTCTCCTGTGGAGACCCCTCTGAAATTACAAGCTTTGAAGCTTGTAACTGGATGGATGGACACCAGAAACCTTCAAGGCTAAATGTACAGCTTCTAATTCTAAAGTTAGTTCTTGGTTTTAAATTTATACTACATTCAAGATTTAGGTTTATCGAGTGTTTTCACTTAAAACTGGCGCATGTTGGTACTCGTGAAATATCGGCAATATTAAAATACTTCTCAGAAACGTAGGCAATGCTAAATTAATATACTCTTTTTCAACTTTGTGAATGAAGTTAGTACTTTTGAGGTTTAAGGTGACACAGGTTTCGTAGAACTACATTTTCATACTGGACTATTTCAAGTTGTGCGAATAGGTATTTAAATGTTTTCTGTAGGCTTATTTCTTGAGAATTTTGAAAAGTGGGGAATTCCATAGACCTGTCTGTTCGTTTAGAAGTTTTTCTGTTGGGTTAATTGAGTACTTTTATTCTTTTTTCGAATGAAGTATCACGAAGAAACGGACTATTCTGTTCAATATTTTTCAGTAAAATTTCAATACTCGATTCTTTATTTCCGTAAAAGAAAATTGCATTACATACATCAAATATTTCCAGTATTAACAGAGAAGAAAGTTTCATCATCATTCCTCGGTTCTTTTGAATGATTGAATTCACATAATATTTTCCCAAAGTAAATAAAGATTTTGATAAATACGTAATTACTACGACCTCTATGTAGAGAGGACGTTGCTCAGTCATCTGACAAGGAAACTGACTATAACCTATTACATTTTCAAAATATGCACGGTGAAATGTGTCAGAATGTCATGGCTAACCGGGATATTTTATAAAAGTGAATGAAGTATATATTTGACCATTTGGAAAATGACATTATTGAAGCTATATCGCACTAATGACACGAATAATTTCATCCTTCAGTTCAGGAATCCATTGTCGATTATTCTTATAGACCTGGCTCTTCACATAACCCAAAAAAAATAGTCCAACGGTGTCAAATCAATAAATCAGTTATGTCATTTTCAAGTGAGGTGTAGCGCCATCCTGCTGAAACCAAATGCCCTCTAGATCAATATTCATCAATTCAGGCTACGAAAATTCGATTATCATCAGACGGTTTCAATCACCATTGACAGTTACAGCTTCACCAGCAGCATTTTCAAAGAAGTAAGGTCCAATTACACCACCTGACCATAATGCACACCAAACAGTGACTCGTTTAGGATGCGTAGGTTTCTCAAGAATAATTCGTGGATTTTCCTCACCTCAGATACGACAATTTTGTTTATTAACTTAGCCACCAAGTTCAAAATGTGCCCCATCAGAAAACATGAATTTTTGAGAAAAATCAGCTGGTTGTTCATTGGTGAAATTGACAAATGGACGACGTTTCGAATGATCTAATAGCTTTAGTTCCTGTGTTATTCGACTTTTCAGTCTGAAATTTCTTGTGTGAAATACGCCATGTTGTGGACCCTCTAAGTCCAACTTGTTGTGCAATTATTTTCTTGCCAACTATCGTTACGACGTATTTGTATGTATTTTTCACATTTTTGGGCTTCCACCAAACCGGTCTCTTGAATTTTTTAATAATTTGACCAAAAGTGCTTTGAGATGGACGATTATGTAAACCATAAAATTCACGTAATTTTCTGTAAACACTTCTCACAGAACGTTTATTTTCATAAAATAATTCAACAATTTGACCGCGTTGTTGTATTGTGTACAAAGTCATTTTTATTAATGTCATACATCACACTTCTTAAATGTCAAAATAACCAGACGAATTCTGTCCGCCATCTTTATTTTATTCATTCTTAAAAAAAACCGCTTTACCTACAAGATGATTCAACTTACAAGGTGGATGTCAGTCGCTCAGAAGCTCCTTACTTCACTTAATGCTCTTTTCTTATTTTTTAAATCCAGAGTTACCAGAGTGACACATACGGGCAATGTTTACGGATTTTCTCCATATACTATCTAGGTCACTATTTCCATAACAACAAAACCGCGAAGAGAATTTGTTCAGAAAATACAGAAAAACAGAGAGAGCAAAAAACAAGAAGCTCACTGGAGGAATGGAATGGGGCCATGTTTGAAAATGAATTCCTACCAAAAATAGAATGTATATTTCAGTTTCCACGCAATGCACAGGTTCTGTGTTTCCTGTGCGCTATTCAAACTGCGAAGTTTTGATAATGTCCTTCGTTCATTTCGATTGATAGGGATTAGGGGTAATTTATACAACGTCGAAAATAGGCAGGTAAAGTTCAGATTGAACGACACAGGAGCGAGCGATCCGAGAAGATCACGTGACGTGGTTTAATGAATTTAATAACGAAGAATTTCATTAGATTGAAATGGACTCCTAAGAGTTACGAGTGTTGTGTTAATGAATTCCTGGTATTTGATCTCCGTTGTTAATTACATTCTCGGTCAATATAATGTTGGCAACTGTCTTAGTAACGCTTAAGGACAGGAAAAATCATAATTTTTTCGACTGAATCAAAAATAATCAAGGATACCTAATCCATTAAAATAAACAAAGAGATATCAAAAAATGCGGTAAGCTACTAATGAGTAAGATCTACTAAACTTTTCGGGGTGAACAATCAAGTTGATTCTTTTCAGTTATGGAAGGCAATAGCCCCAAGAAAAAGGTGAAGAAATTATTCCCATATTGTTGTTTCTAAGGCATTTTACTGATTAATTGAATTCTTTTGACTAGGTACCTATCTATGCGAAAATTTGTATGCAAGCAATTATAAAGAAGGATTTTTCCAATAATCAATCATGCAAGACAAGAATAGAATATTGTCTGGACATCGATTAATTATATGACACCATATTCTATGGAAACGAGTCAGGCAACGTATGTTCATTATTATTATGACCTTGAGTAGCATGTTTACCATCAAGACTTGATTAAAACCTTCATGTAAAAAATGATAATGGCTCATTCCATTACATGAGCTGCCCCTGAATCTTCACTGTGTTTCAACGAAAACCCGAAATACATTTTCGTGGATAATTAATTTCCATGTTTCTCATCTCGATGCCAGGACTTGACAATAATCTTGAAGATGGGAGAGGAAACCATCATCAAAATTATATCAGACAAAACTCGAAATAGCTATATCAACGATTGAACCAAAGAGATTCTGCCCATTTTCAATAATCATGAGAAGAATTGAGAATGTTCTGGCCCAATCAATATTCCTCCATCCCGAAAGACTCATATCCATGTGTAGGTATGAATAATGGAGTTATTCCAACTATAAATATAGATATCAAATTATTCCTTCTCCTCCACATTCAATACGACGAAAAGTAATTGTCCATTATATACTCGTATTTCAAAAAAAACACTTAGAGCTGATGGAAAAGGAAGTGTATATTTCATAAAACGGCTACGTGTTCTTGGAACAAGTGTATAGTCCTTTTATACGAGTCCATGTGGAACCGTTCGATAAAGCTATGGGATTATGTATCCTCGTGACCTAGAGGGCACTCAGGAATTTGGTTTACGAGCTTTCCTCTTGAATACTAACAGGTTATCGGGCCTGGATTGTAATATTCGGCAGAAACAGGAGTTTATGAGGAATCTGACGACAAATATTTTCTTCTGCAAGGTCTTTCAAATACACACAACCAAACTTATATGGAATCACCCTGTTATTTGGAAAAAACGAATTTTAATTAAAAAAAAGTCGCTGAAAAGTGAAGAGCAGTTTTCCCAAAACGAGTTTATTACAAAAATAATATAAATTATTAAAAGATTATTTTTTTAATAGAACAGAAAATTAAAAGTGTAAATTTCACTAAAAATAATTTTTATGTAACTGAGAATTGAACAAAAAATAAAACGATTTTAACAAATCAATAATCAGTATTACCACCCCTGGCATTGATACAAGCTTGAATTCGACGAGGCATGCTTTCTATTAAGTTGTTAATTTCTTCATCTGTAACATTTGCCCATGCCTCTAAACCCGCTTGTATAAGTTGCTCTGCGTTACCAGGATTATTTTGACGAACTCTAATTTTTCTTTTGATCCTAACCCACAAGTGCTCGATATGATTAAGGTCCAGTGAACAAGAAGGACACTCTAAAACAGTCACACCTTCTGTTTCGAAAAAATTTTTTGCAACTCTGCTGGTATGTGGAGGTGCATTATCCTGCATAAATAGGAAATAATCTCCAAAAGCACCTCGCCAGAGCCTCACTACAGGTTGTAGCACTAGATCAACATACCTAGGCCCTGTCAGAGATTGTCTAATGGGAATTAAAGGAGTTTTCTCACCAAACATAATTCCGCCCCAAAACATTACAGTACCTCCTTTGTATTTAGGGATCGTTCTTGCAGCTTGGAGCCTAGCTTGCCTCCCTCTACCTCTTAAAATGCGAACACGCCGGTCGTCTGATCGTAGGCCAATTCTGGTCTCATCCCAAAATAAGACATTTTTCCAATCTTCAATAGTCCAATTTTCATGCTCTAAACACCAATCAAAACACCTGTAGCTTGCAAAAATTGCCTTTGAAGCTCTGAATGAGATACTGCGGGATTTCTTCTTGCTGTTTGGGCTAAAAAGCGATCCTGCCTTTCTGTAGTTACTCTTCCACGACTTCTTCTCGGCCTATTCTTTAGGGTTCCTAACTCCAGAAACCTTGCATAGGTTTTTGAAACAACCCCCTGTGTAACCCCCACCGTTCTTGCAATCTGTCTGTGTGACATACCTTGTTCTGCCATAGTAATAATTCTTCCTCTCTGGACTTCCGATAACCCCACATAAGGCATTTTTTTTTTAAACTTTGCAAAAAAACAAAATATAAATTCACTGCGACGTTCGAACGAAATGGTAAAATCGACACTGCAAAGCCAAATCTTATCAAGTGCTTATGAACCTAACTGTTTTTGTGAGTAAACACATAAACTTTTTATTTGCTTCTAACGAAAAAGATATCAAAATAATATTTCATCTTAATACTGGGTGATTCCATTTAAGTTTGGTTGTGTGTATTCGCCATCAGTAATTATGGAACGGTTTGCTAAATATTCTGAAAATTTTTATGAAGCTCACAAGTTTTGCCAAAATCGAACAGGAAAAGCCAATTTCACGGTCAAGGTTAAACAAATTATTCACTTCCACAATTACTGAAGTGTAAATGCAACACGACCAGCAGAATAATCTCACCAATTTATTCTACAACTGAAACTATTTACAGAATTCCTCACTCGTTCTAGAACGCGAAATAAGGCTCCAATTAGTCAAGATTGCTTAATCACCGCGAATAATGAATGTCGCAGTCACGCAAACGTTTCAAATAAAAGGTTTACGACAAAGGGTTGAGACCGAAATAGAATAGAAACAGTTAATATGCGGGGTTTTCCGGCTCTAGATACCTACTACTCTGTGGAAAAAGATCCGGCAATTTATAAATTTTAGAACACGCATCAAGTATAACGACCCAATTTTTCTTGCAAGAAAATGGGTTGCGATATACAATATAGAGCCACAAAGTATGGTCATCATTCTCCATACTGACTTCATCACACCGAAACGGTTATCGACAAGTTTGAATCAGTTTATGAAGGCTTTCAAGGGCGGACTCACTTCAAAATTAGAATATTACAAGGTTTCTAGCCGTGGGCTAATGGAAATGCATCAAGCACAAATCCATCTAAGCGTTTGCAGGAAACATCTGTCTCTACTATTCCCCACAAGACCGTTATCAATTTGGCCAAAGAGGCTTTGACAATTGAGCAGAAATCAATCCTTGAGAAAGGACACAATTTCTGCATTAGAAATAAGCATAATATACCTGTTGAAGACATTGTTACCAACGTCATTTTCCTCAGTTCTAATTAGCTTAGTTAGAGAACTTTTTTGGTCCAGCTGATTGAGTGAGAAGGGAAAGACTCAGCCAGTCCCTGTCATTGGATCAGTCGTAACGACCTATTCTTCCCTCTTTTGTTTCCATTCTATAACAGCCATCGCTAGGGGGTTTACTAGGAAGCCTAAGAAGAAAAAGATCCTTCGTCCAGATCATTAGTAAAACCTTCATCACAAGAGCACAAAAATAAACTCTGTAAAAGTGAAGCGAAGGATTCGCGAATTTATGGACTTTCAAAAATCCAAGAAGATGATGTGCCATTAAGACCTATCTAATCACAATCTAATCGCCAACATTTGCTCAGTTTATGCAGAAATTGCAGCTACTGGTCAATCTCTAAGTCTTGTCCTTGCCAATTTCTTCATGGAAAATTCGAAAAGAATGCCATTGAAACGGCACCAAAGAAACCATCCGAATGGCTTTTTCTAGCTGTTAATGAGTATTGCTTGGCTGGAATTGTAGTGCTTTCTGGTGGGGACCAGTTTGAAAGCATCAATCATTCCTGATGAAGGCCGGTTTTGTAGCATTCTGAAGTACTTTCTGAACCTTTCACATCAATCATCCAGTATAATTTTCAACCGAAATGAACAAAGAGCCAACTATCTACAGCAGTTACAGCTCTTCTAAATTCACATCATCCAAATGTAATATATGCCTTGTGAAATGAGAAGGGATGAATTCTGGGACATAATGCATATACCGCACATACCACTGGGAGTGGCGATTATTTATTCACAAGTCGAAATTTTAGGAAGTAGTTTGGGTTACGTGCTTTTGGAGTTGTTAATGGGCATCCTACAATATTAATTTTCCAACTCCTGCTAAACTGAAATCTGTTTCACCAGCTGAGCTTTATTTGAGATAATACCAGAACCTCAGTTTGCACTAACAAACCTAACTTTCTATCAATGACTCTCAGGATTATTGGCAACGGACGAATTGGCTTGTCCCTGTCCTGATCATATTGAATTAAGGGAATAACTTGTGTAGTTTGGGTTCGATATTTCAGGCCTGTTTGCAATGTTTGTATGCGTATGGTCGTTCCTACCACCATCAGGTTACATTAATCCTTCCTTCCAAGGATTTTAGAATTGGTTCAATCAATAATTCACTTGGAAAGGTATGAAGTCATAAAATGGGCTCTTCTATTTGGGAGTGCTTGCAGTCCTTACTAATCTAATATTCACTACAATTTGATGTGAAAATATAGTGCTCACAAAATAATAAGGGGCATATAATACAATAAGGTGCAAACCATTGAGCCATCCATTCTATACACTTGTAAATCTCTATAAAGATTTTTTAAGTAAAGCATTCTTCCCTTCGAAAGCAGTCAATTGATTTTCTCGAAAGAAAACGATCATCGATAAGCATTTTGAAGAATGTTTTCAGATTGAAGACAATAGGAAATTATTATCTTATATTGATTACGATATCTCTAGATGAACGCTTTCAGCTATACTCAAAAATTTTGCATTAATAGAATATGTACAGGGTAACCAAGAAAAACACGGTTGTTCCGAATAAATTTTTCTACCCGAGTTATCGATTTCTCTCTCACTCGGTATAATCTCAATGGGGCATATTCCTTATTATATCGACTATTTTCCTCGTCTCAATTTCCACCAATCAGAAACGCGCAATTATGAATCACGAATGGTTTCTAGATGGAAAAACTGTATTGCAGCAGGTGTCAGCAGTTTTTTCGGGTTTACCCGAAAAAAACGTTGTTGTCAACGAAAATTGATAAGACATACATACCTAATGCATCCAGAATAATCTGTTACTAATGAAATAGTCTTGTCAAACACCATTCGGGCTCCTAATTTTTCCTGTGAAAAAAATCGAAAAAACACAATGCAAAGTAATATTTTTTTAACAAAAAGCATTCGTGCAGGTGCAAAAATCCTCGTCTTTTGTTGCCACCACTTACAACAATTCAGTAGCGAATTAAAAAATTTGATATTATGATTTTAATCAATCTTCTGAACTGCTTTTTCCGACTGAATGCTAATGAAATCAGGGTTTTCTATTATCAATATATTTCCATTTTGCTTTTTGTCTGCACCTCGTTGAGTTTCAGATATATATTCTGAAAAATTTACAAGATATATTTTTTACTCTGAATCCCATTCAGCGTCATTTATCAGATAACCTCTTATAAATCCAAAAATAATAGTCTCAGTCTTCTAGATCTCCATATCAATAGGAGATCGATTTCAAATTCAGACGAATTTAATTCGATGAGAGTACATTACTGTATACATATTTGAGCGCTAGCACCAGAAATCCGCTCTTTTCTGTTCAGCAGTTTGTGCAATATTTTTTTTAAAGCTGTCAAGTTGAATTCTTGAACGCGAATCTACCTATAAGGGGGATGAACGAGCATCAAAAAGCTCCTGAATTAACGTCGGTACTTTTACTGTCCTATTTTCTGATTTCAAGTAGGTGAAATTCCAAGATCAAGAACTAAGGACTGAACGAGAATAAATTCGCTATCACAAAAACGCCTATATCTCTTGAACCAATTGAGAAAAAATCAAAATTTGATCATAGTCAGCTTTGTTATGAACGTCAGAAACATGTGGAACATTTACTTCTTAGATTTTTTAATTCTCTGTCGCAAAGTGTCAAGTGAAGTGAAAACACGAGAATTTATAGTGAAACTTTTTCAAAATAATCAAAAATGGAGCTTCAAAAGAATCGCAAAAGAGGCTCGCGTTCGTCCGGAAACGGTATCAAGACTTGTCAAGCGCTTCAACGAAGATCTTACAATTAACCGCAAGGAAGGCACCGGAAGGAAAAAAGGGTTTCATAGCCCAAAAAAAGTGAAGAAAGCCATCAGCCTTTTTCAGAAGAATCCTAACCTTTCAGTACGGAAAGTGGCCCAAATAGTGGGTTGTTCGCAGTCAACCGTTCAGAAAATCAAGTCGAGTTGTGGGCTAAGAACATACAAAGTGCAGAAAGTGCCAGACAGGAACGCTGTGAAGAATCAAGAAGCGAAATCAAGAGCAAAGAAATTAAAAAAAGATTTCTTGAAAAATTTTTCCTCTTGCGTGATTGACGACGAAACCTATGTCTTGACTGATTTCTCGCAACTTCCTGGTCAGAAAGTCTATACTGCAGATTCTCGTGGAAATGTTGAAAACAATTTCGCGTGAAGAAACAAGCAAAGTTTCCTAAAAAATTCCTGGTTTGGCAAGCAATTTGCACTTGTGGGAAAAGGAGCCAATTTTTCTTTGGCCAAGGCTCTGTTGACTCGAAGATATACATATACATCGAGGAATGCTTTAAGAAGCGACTTTTACCATTTTTACGTGAGCACGATGTGTCAACAATCTTTTGGCCAGATTTAGCTTCATGCCACTACAGCAAGGCCACCAAGGAATGGTACGAAGCTAATGAGGTGGTTTTTGTCCCCGAAGAGGCCAATCCACCAAATTGCCCAGAACTCAGGCCAATCGAAAGATATTGGGCTCTGGTAAAAAGAGAATTGAAGAAGACTGAGATATCAAAGAAAACATTAGCGGAATTCAAGCAAAAGTGGAAGACAGCATCCCAGAAAGTGACTGAGAACACTATAAGAAGCATGATGGGAAAAATTCCAGAAAAAATCCATGAATTTTGTAGGAAATAGTTTTGGTTTTTTCATTGTAAAAACAGTTCTCATGAGAATTAGAAGATGATTCGAAAATGAGTTTGATTTTCGAAATCGGTCCAGTGGTTCAAAAGATATAAGCGTTCTTGTGATAGCGAACTCATTCTCGTTCAGTCCTTATTGATATCTAGACCAATTCTTATTTCTTCATTGAAAATTTTCTTAACTATTGATACTTTTTTTTCTCAAAAACCGTGAACTTCATCAATAAATTACAGAAGACCCAATTTTTTGAGAATGGATCAAGCTATCCAGAATTAATTTTAATTGTGAAATATCTGCTTAATTTTATTCTTTCCGTTCAATGTTTTTTTGAAAAAATTTGGGGCCCCAGCTTTACCGGGCTGAAACTTAGCAAAGGGGGCTGAAAAAAAAGTTTACATGAAATACCCACCTTATTTTTTGACAATTTATTACCCCCCAAAATTTTTTTCATGTATTCATAAATACAAAATTAGGATGTCGAGTAAATCCATAATATTCAGAATGGCTTAGGTACATAAAAGTGTCCCGTCTGATATTTTAGCTTAATGAAAATAGGACTGCAAAATTTTCAAAATGATGTGTTACTCGAACCTCATTGCCATTTGAAAGGACCCCGCACTTTTTGTATGAAAAGTGGCGACCGGTCAAATTTTCTGAAAGTTTGTTATGTTGTTGTACCCGACTCAGTGACCAAAAAAGTCAATCGGTCCAACCCAATCCTATGGCTAGTTTTCTAAATACGGGGTGTTAAAGTTGAAAATTGCTCGAATTTTCGGATTTATTTTTCAATTATTAAGTGTTAGATTGGATTTCTGTTGCATACACACGTTTACTACATGTTCTAGTAATGAAATTAGTGGATACGTATAATCAAAAATATTTATATTTACAGGGTGATTCACGAATATATGACCGTAGTTTTTTGCCAAAATTCACTTTTTCTACTGTGACTTCAGGAAGGCATATTTCTGAAATGTTCTTATCGATTTAGTATTATGACGACAAAATTTTGCACAGTGCATATTTTTTATACAGCGTGTTTCACAGAGAGAACCACTAGACCTAATCATTTTTTTTTAGGATTAATTCGAAACCCTGCCATTTTGAATTGCTTTTTGGAAAAAGTAATACCACAAACATATGTGTTTCTCTAATCTCCGAAACATTCATGGTGGTTTATTCATAGGAAGGTATTCTATTTTGAGAAAAGTCCAAAAAACATGAACACCCTGTATTCGAAAATTTCCTCGGTCAAATGCAACTATGTTTTCACTATACATATATTGATTTCCACAAGATCTCCAGAGGTATGAATTCTAAATCCGATACTATGACCAGTTTTCGAGATACAGGGCGTTGAAGTGGAGAATAACTTATTTCATCAGTTTTTTTTTTCAAATTGAAACACCGGATTGATTTTATGTTGCGCCCATGAATTCAGTATGAGTACAGACCAGATGCGCAAAGAAAGGTTCAGTTAAAATATTTGGTATAGGTTGAGCCATAAATAATATGCTTCGAAATAATTGAAAAGAGAACTTTTATGGTAAATTTTGAATTACTGTCTAACATTATATCAAGTAAGCACAACCGTAAGAATTTTTAAATAAATAAATATACAAGGTGATTTAAAAATAATCGTATACCAAAATTATGGCTCACCCTGTATGAAAAGTAATCATAATGAAGTATTTCAGACTGAAAATTGTGAACGACTAGGTATTAACTTCATGGAATAATTTCTCTGTGACGAAACTGTAAAATTATAGTGTTTGCAAAAGCTATTGTCATTTATTCTTGAATCGCCCTGTAACAGTATATATTTGAACTGAACCTTCTTTTGCGCATCTGATCTGTATTCATACTGAATTCATGGGCGCAACATAAAATCAATCCGGCTTTTCAATTTGAAAAAAAAACTGATGAAATAAGTTATTCTCCACTTCAACGCCCTGTATCTCGAAAACTGGTCATAGTATCGGATTTAGAATTCATACCTCTGGAGATCTTGTGGGAATCAATATATAGTGAAAAAATAGTTGCATTTGACCGAGGAAATTTTCGAATACAGGGTGTTCATGTTTTTTGGACTTTTCTCAAAATAGAATACCTTCCTATGAATAAACCACCATGAATATTTCGGAGATTAGAGAAACGCATATGTTTGTGGTATTACTTTTCCCAAAAATCAATTCAAAATGGCAGGGTTTCGAATTAATTCTAAAAAAAAATGATTAGGTCTAGTGGTTCTCTCTGTGAAACACCCTGTATAAAAAATATGCACTGTGCAAAATTTTGTCGTCATAATACTAAATCGATAAGAACATTTCAGAAATATGCCTTCCTGAAGTCACAGTAGAAAAAGTGAATTTTGGCAAAAAACTACCGTCATATATTCGTGAATCACCCTGTAAATATAAATATTTTTGATTATACGTATCCACTAATTTCATTACTAGAACATGTAGTGAACGTGTGTATGCAACAGAAATCCAATCTAACACTTAATAATTAAAAAATAAATCCGAAAATTCGAGCAATTTTCAACTTTAACACCCCGTATTTAGAAAACTAGCCATAGGATTGGGTTGGACCCATTGACTTTTTTGGTCACTGAGCCGGGTACAACAACATAACAAACTTTCAGAAATTTTGACCGGTCGCCACTTTTCATAAAAAAGGGCGGGGTCCTTTATGGGGGTTTGCCATCCCCTCTTAGGAGACGACCTTGCTATTTCTACTTTTTGCAATCAAATGATGTCATCCTTGAAATAAAAATTGACCAGTCTCCAACGGAAAAATCAGCAGGACTCTTTTATGTGGACCACTTTGTTCATCAATATGAAGCATCAAGCCACGAAGCAGCCTAAGTAAAAGGCTGTTTATCATCACGAAATAGTCGACAACCTCACGGGTTGAGTGCACCATCGACCTCCAACGGCTCCTATGTTCGACGATAAGTTTTGCTGCATTTTAAGGAAGGAGGAAGGAAATAAATGAGCGTTGAGGCATCCGTTTCAGTCATGCTAATTCCATATCCCGCCCGATCTGATCCTAATCGTGCTGCAACAGCTGGAAATATTCAGCAATAAAGTTCGAATTTCAGCTGCCTTCTCAAATATATGCATGTGAATTTGTCATGCAATCTGTACTTTTTGTTTCGGTTTGTTTCATGTTGCATGCACGCCGAATTCGGTTGTTACTTATTCAGAACGAGTCAAGGGGTAACGTACTATGATTGGGGGTCTTGGATGTGGTCAACGTTCGGTGCATAAGATTTGCATCCAGACGGCGTTTCGGCTCATTGCATTTCCGGAACTGTTGGTCGGATGTCGGAATGATTTGTCGAGTCAACGAACACACAACATTCTCAAATAAATTATTATTTTGAATGCGAGGGGTGTGCCCCAATGAAATATACCAATAGTCTCCAGACGGAGGTAGCAAGCCTTGGAGCCAGTTTTATAAAGGGCACGTTTAATCCGAGGTTACTCAAACGAGGATTGGAAGTCAACCCTCGGTTGAAAAACGCTCGGTGTTATAAACGACTTTGCGGCCTCGGTTGAACACCCTCGGATTGAGATCGCTTTTTTTGTTTTGGCTAACCTGAATCTTATTTCTCGAAGTATTTTGGCACGTTTTTTTATATAATGTTTGAATAAATTCAATAATCTTAGTCTAATAAAGACAAAACAAGAAGCTAATTCGAATATTCCCGTGTTTTGTGACGGTCACGGCAGAGAATTTAGAGAAATCTGATTCATCACATCAAAACAGATATGTAATAAAAAAATTGTAATTTATGAAATGAGGACAGACTTCGTACGAATTTTTTCCACTCGAAGCTATTGCCAAATACGCTCTAGTCTTTATCACTTTTGTCAACTTATTTGACTCGAATGATCTAAGTTTGTACTATTTTGATATTCTGAAAAGTCTTATCTCAAACTTTTATGCCAAGTAACCAAAAAAGCTAGGACAATACAAAACATCCAATGAAATTGCATTAACATTTAGTCGTACAAGGATGTAGTTATATTTAGGATAGGAACAAATCATTCTTGATCTTGTTTGATTGAGTGCATGAAATACACATTAAATTTAAAGATAGCATTTATTATTTACTATTCAGGTTGAGAGTCATGAATAAAAAATAATAGTTGTTTTCATATGTAATCAGATCCCAAATAAAAGAATGGGATATGTTCTTTCACACGCCAGAGAGTCTTCAAATTCATTTCATAGTTCATATGTGAGCTTCATTGAATAATTGATCATTCATTGATCTGCGAGATGGGATCGGTGTCATCAATCATTTCTTTAGAGTATATTAAAAATTTTCTATAATGAGAATTACCAAATTATAAGCTTAGCAACTTGAAATTTTGAAGAAAAGTAACCCTTATCACATCTGAAGCATTCAGCATATACACAACCCATCAAAATGAGCATGCACCTGTACTATGTAATAATAATCAAGAAATCCTTCTAGAACGGTTATGCCGGCCATACACGTTACGGTCTACCGGAGAGGTATACCTGCGCAGGCATGCCTGTGCAGGTCAACCGGAGCGTGTGTGGGATTAGACCTGTGCAGTTTTTTCAACCTGCACAGGTGACCGGTTACGGTCCACCGGAGAGGTATACCTGCGCTGGCATGCCTGTGCAGGTCAACCGGAGCGTGTGTGGGATTAGACCTGTGCAGTTCTCAACCTGTACAGGCGACCGGTGCAAGATCGAAAATCAATATTTTTGAGTGACATCGTACGATGTGCCTGTGCATGTGTGCATGTACAGGGTGGGCAAAATTGGTGCTACATAAACTAAAACATATGATACATTTCTGAAACGGGAAAAAAAGGCGATTCTTTCTAAGTCAGTTCAAACTACTGTTTCCATAAGAAAAAACACAACTTACGCCACTGGATTGCTATCAGAAAAGTGCCTGTATAATGTTTTTATTCCAACATCCTAGCATAAACAGGAAACGGAGATAATGACCAAAGTTGAAATCGCCAAAATTTCAATTTTGGCCTATAACTCGGAAACGAAAGAAGATAGAGGAATACAGTTGATGGCATTATCAGTTTCTTGAAAAAAGAGGACTATAAGGTGCCATTCATTTTTCTCTATCTCCTCGGGTTAAAAAGTTTGAGTTCATATAGCAACAATTTTGCCCACCCTGTACACCGGTCGCCTGCGCAGGTCACGTCATTTGCTGTCATAAACGTTGTCGCCGTCAGTTGTCTCCACGTCGAGTAGTGAATGATATCGTATTGTCACCTGTATCAAAAATCAATACGCAAAAATGGCACCAACAGATTCTACTAAAAATTTCCTTGAAGATTTTATTGAAATATATAAAACGCATTCATGCCTATCGCAAGTCAAAAACAAAGCGTACCATGATCGAGAAGCTGCAGAGACACGACCGACGTCCGGTATACCTGCACAGGTATACCTGCGCAGGTATACCTCTCCGGTAGACCGTAACGTGTATGGCCGGCATAATCGTGCTGCAACAGCTGGAAATATTCAGCAATAAAGTTCGAATTTCAGCTGCCTTCTCAAATATATGCATGTGAATTTGTCATGCAATCAGTACTTTTTGTTTCGGTTTGTTTCATGTTGCATGCACGCCGAATTCGGTTGTTACTTATTCAGAACCAGTCAAGGGGTAACGGACTATGATTGGGGGTCTTGGATGTGGTCAACGTTCGGTGCATAAGATTTGCATCCAGACGGCGTTTCGGCTCATTGCATTTCCGGAACTGTTGGTCGGAATGATTTGTCCAGTCAACGAACACACAACATTCTCAAATAAATTATTATTTTGAATGCGAGGGGTGTGCCCCAATGAAATATACCAATAGTCTCTAGACGGAGGTAGCAACCCTTGGAGCCAGTTTTATAAAGGGCACGTTTAATCCGAGGTTACTCAAACGAGGATTGGAAGTCAACCCTCGGTTGGAAAACGCTCGTTGTTATAAACGTCTTTGCGGCCTCGGTTGAACACCCTCGGATTGAGATCGCTTTTTTTGTTTTGGCTAACCTGAATCTTATTTCTCGAAGTATTTTGGCACGTTTTTTTATATCATGTTTGAATAAATTCAATAATCTTAGTCTAATAAAGACAAAACAAGAAGCTAATTCGAATATTCCCGTGTTTTGTGACGGTCACGGCAGAGAATTTAGAGAAATCTGATTCATCACATCAAAACAGATATGTAATAAAAAAAATTGTAATTTATGAAATGAGGACAGACTTCGTACGAATTTTTTCCACTCGAAGATATTGCCAAATACGCTCTAGTCTTTATCACTTTTGTCAACTTATTTGACTCGAATGATCTAAGTGTGTACCTACTATTTTGATATTCTGAAAAGTCTTATCTCAAACTTTTATGCCAAGTAACCAAAAAAAAGCTAGGACAATACAAAACATCCAATGAAATGGCATTAACATTTAGTCGTACAAGGATGTAGTTATATTTAGGATAGGAACAAATCATTCTTGATCTTGTTTGATTGAGTGCATGAAATACACATTAAATTTAAAGATAGCATTTATTATTTACTATTCAGGTTGAGAGTCATGAATAAAAAATAATAGTTGTTTTCATATGTAATCAGATCCCAAATAAAAGAATGGGATATGTTCTTTTACACGCCAGAGAGTCTATTCATTTCATAGTTCATATGTGAGCTTCATTGAATAATTGATCATCCATTGATCTGTGAGATGGGATCGGTGTCATCAATCATTTCTTTAGAGTATATTGAAAATTTTCTATAATGAGAATTACCAAATTTATAAGCTTAGCAACTTGGAAATTTGAAGAAAAGTAACCCTTTTCACATCTGAAGCATTCAGCATATACACAACCCATTAAAATAAGCATGCACCTGTACTATGTAATAATATCAGGAAATCCTTCTAGAACGGTTAGTGAGCTCCAGCAACACGGTTCTTATACACAAAAATTTGGTCAGTCAATACAACCTTTCCCTTGTTAGTTGCTATTCCTGTTGATTGCTTGGCATTTTGATAGAATGATAAAATAAGCACTAGAATACTTTTTGATAATGTCCAAAGTTCTAGACATTTCACAACTTTCTGACTTTTTTCTGATGTTAATTTATGTATACCACAAAAATCTTCGAAAATGTTAACAACTCTGAAAAGATTCAGCTTATTCAGAGTAATTTCATCCACCCGATAAAAGAGTTTTTTTTTATTTGACCAAAATCTCTTCTTCGTGCCATCTTCGAAGTGGTCGAAAGGAAATGTGAAATCATTCGATTGGTATCTTTCTTATTCTTTATCGTTACTATTTTTTGCATGCCTTGCAGTTATTTCATTATTATCATAACAAGAATCATTTTCGATATTATATTCACACAGGAACCTGGCAGTTCTATCCCTCGAAGATAAGGCACAAAAATTCAGTTTCAATTTAGGAATATTTTTCCAAACACCAAAGATGAATTATTAATGCATAGCAAACCTACAGAAGACTGTGATTAATATGAGGCATTCTATCAATATTTATAATATCAAATAATATTTTCATTCCAAGCAACTTCAATGTGCCACAACAAAATGTTTTGTTTTGTTTTTTTTTAACATAAAGTGAGGTTAGTTGTCGGCCATCTAGAAACGTCAAACGTTTCAATCCTCGGTTCAAATCTCAAACGGAGCTATATTCACCGGTTGAGTCAATCCAGGGTTGAACCCGAGGTTGGATGTTCATAATACCATTGTTTAAAGAGACTTTAAACAATCATAATACGGAAATCGACATTCGAAGGCGGATTTGGGCTCAACCGAGGATTGAATTTTTTTCATAAAATCGGCCCTTAGACAGGATAAGTAGAGAAAGTTTGTAGCTTTCAAGATCTACGAGTGTTAAAGCCGAATGGAATAAATTAACTCAGTTGTAAATACTGTAAATATTCCTTAAATATACGGAAATACGCCTAAGTTGAATATGATAGCGTCATTCCCCCAGTTTTTTTAATAGAAACATCTATTCCATTAAAATATTAAAATTCATAATTTTTTTGCGACATTTTGTATTACTTTCTAGTTTTTGATATTGTTTCAAATTTTACTGATCACTCTATTTTATTTTCTTCAATTTTGATTTTTGCAATAAACATTTTGAGATTGATTGGCCTTTCAGAACTGCGTCCATATTAATCTTTCAGTGTATAGATGACTTGTCTATTCGTTTACTAGGAAATTATTCAACTCACATTGTCAGTAGGGTTTGCTCTTTGGTCTTCGGTAATACGATCACTTTCACACAAAAAACAATACCAATTATATCCAATTTTCGAAATAATCAATGAGCATATACCTGCAAATGATATCATTGCAAAAACATTACGAGGATCGTACAATCAGGGATAAAATTAGCAGAATTGCTTGTGATGAATTATCTGAAATATTACACAGTTTCCAATTGTGATAAGTAGAAAATTTAATCTTACTATATGAGATCAACAACTTGTGATATATTATCGTAGAGTGTTTTACTTCTATAGGAATCGTATCAGGATGTAATCATGGTGTTTGATATGATGTACACATGTATACATGCATGCTAGCTCGAGTGGTTATATTGCTAATTTGATTCATCTTGAACTTCCATAAATAACCCTGAAAAAATTCAATGAAAATTCTTACTATAATTTATCCGCTATTATTCGAATTGTTTTCGCTGACAACTATTTTTCGATATAATGAACCTTTCGTTTTAAGTTCCACTAGTCTCGTCAATATATGTTCAACTATTCAGTTAAAAAATAGTTGAAATAGAGGAAGTACTCATCTCATTTCCAGAATATTTTGAGTTTCATAACCCAATTTTCCTCTACATTCACTAGATGAAGTAATCGCTGAAAGACAGTGACTCCAATGTTATATTTTAATGAATATTTGATTATTTGACTGGTGAATCTACCTACAAGATGGATCTATCAAGGTGTATGAACGATTGTCCAAAAGCTCCTCACTTCATGTCATTGCTTCATTCCGAATATATTATGCTTGTGCAAAATCATTTTCCCTTCTCAGCATACATATTTTATTGCAAATTAATTATTGATTGAGCAGATTTACGAACTAATAAAAATGGAATGCACTGAAGTGAGTTCAACATGTCATATTTATTGTCATTGGATATCATAAACTATATAAACGAGGATTTGGGCCCGATTAATATAATTCAATTCATTAAATTTAACTATAGTATGTTATGATACCAATAAATTATTTCTTACGGATTGTGCCAATGAGCTTTCTGAATGATTGGTTTCACCGAATAATCCGACAATACACATCGAATAATACCAATATATGATGCGGTTTGGATTTATGTAACTATAATTGAATCAACTCCAAATAACAATTGAACTTTGATCCGATATTCAATATGAAGCGCAATATTGGATGAATTAAACCTTTACGGTTGATTCGCATTTTGACATATGTCAAAAAATGACAGCAGCTATTACATAAATCGTTCTCTAACCCGGACCTGATTCAACAGAAATATTCGGATATTTTTTTGAATTTTTCCCATGAATTCTTATGGTTCTGGCCGAGCAATGTTGAAAAAACTTGGCATGCAGTTTGAATACGTCATTCTTCTTCTAAATGCTCAATTTGATGTCGATAAAATTGCTGGTTTCTGTATCTACAGAAGATCAAAAATGTTATCGATTCGTCCTAATGCTCATTACCAAACATTTGGGAAAAATTACAAAAGTTTAAACAGATATACTGTATAACTAATAAAGACACGAGGCAACACGCATTCTCTTCCAGGGACAACATAATGACATGGAAATATGGATCGAAATCCAATGATATCATATTTTCAGCACATGCCCAAATTATTCTTCCGAAGAATTCCATTTGCAATACATATTCAAACTATGGTAACAATGGAATCAATTACTGGAATTTCACATCCCAAATTTCACAACTCCCAGAATCCGAAACAACTCTTCATCTAGGATTAATGAATTCGCAACAATTTCATGTTGATGCCATTCGAACTTTGAACTCGATTCGAATATCTATTTCCATTTGTAATTATTTCATTCTATCATTGAATTGGTTTACCACCGATCGATAAGGCTACCTATCGGAAAATCTAGCTGTATACTATGAATCACAAAAATATAACTTATGTCATGGAGTTGTCTGATTTATGTACTCCGCTCGTTGCTGGGGTTTGAAGAACTTTATCCGAAGCTATATCACGTTTTCATCGCTCGAATACAACGGATTTTCGTCTCACAGTCCTGTTAGTCTGTTGCGAATAGAATCGAATAATTGAATGATAAAATACAAATCGGACATAATGTGGTACTGAATTTGTGAGCTAGAAATTATAGAAAATATGGGCGGAATCCCAATATTTCGAGTTCAATCATCCTTGAGGTAATAATATAAAATAATATGAATTTATTGAGATGTAGGTATAGACTAACCTAGAAATGAACCTTTGAAGATAAAAACAGAATTGAAATGTTCATTCGATTAATGGGGAGTAAAATAATACACTGCGCAAAAAAATTAACGCACATTATGAAAATCTCAAATTTATTCTACAACTGAAGGTGTTCTCAATGATAATTATTTTTATCAGAATTATGCATGCATACCTATGTTATCCACTTTCAACGTTTTTCTTCAATACAGATGTTTTCTCCCAGCAGGAATACAAAAAGATTATATTATATTTTCTCGATCAATTCTAGTGATCAATAGTTTTTCTTTCGTTTGATTTTCTACACTCGATCGCTATGCAACGCGAAACACGCAATTTTACCCAAGAGGAATGTGCCCAAGCGGTAGTTTTGTGAGAAGAAGGGTGGACATACACAGAATTACAGAAAGGTTTGGAGTTTCCCATACAAGTGTGTCCAGAATGCTGCAGCGATTCAGGGAGACAAGTAAGAATGTCCGAAGACCAGGACAGGGTAGACCACGGTTAACAACTGCCATTCAAGAACGTTACTTGAGAGTTTGGTCGTTGAGACAACGGTTTGCAACCGCTCGCCTCCTTCAATACAGCTTGAGCAAACTCATGAGGTGCAAATTAGCACTCAGACAATAAGAAATCGCCTCAGAGAATATGATTTAAGACCTCGTGTCGCGGCAAGAGGCCCAGCTCTTACCCCAGCCCATCGAAGGGCGCGTTTGGATTTTGCGAGAGAGCATATCCATTGGGAAGAGGCCGATTGAGAAAGAGTTCTCTTCACAGATGAGTCTAGATTCTGCCTCTACCATTGTGATCGACGTTCCCTTGTATACAGACGTCCACATGAAAGATATGCTCAGTGCAATTTCCTGAATACTACTGGTTTCGGGGGAGGATCGATTATGGTATGGGGTGGAATATCTTTGACTGCTCGCACAGACCTAGTGGTCGTTGATAATGGAGCAATGAATGCTGATAAGTATATAAGGAACATTCTTGAAGAGCATGTAGTGCCATTTGCCCCATACATTGGTGAAAATTTCATTTTTATGGACGATAATGCCAGTCCCCATCGTGCGCGCATCGTTCAGGAATACCTTGAAGAGGTTGAAGTCTGTCGAATGGAATGGCCAGCGAGAAGTCCATATCCGATTGAGCAGGTTTGGGACAACCTCAATAGAAGGCTGAGAAGTTCAGAAAATCATCCATCTACTCTTAATGACTTAGGAATCCAACTCGGAGAAATCTGGGAAGGATTAGATCAGAACATTTTAAGATCACTCATTTTGAGTATGAACCGTCGTTGTCGAGCTGTATTTAACGCAAGGGGTGGAAATACCAAGTATTAAATCACTTATCAGCATTTCAGTATTTTGAAAATTGTTCATTTCTCTCCTTTCACATAAGATTCGGTGAAATCCTAAATTTTTCTTCCATTTAATTTGTCTTGTTTCGTTCAAAACCTTCCCGAGAGAACATAAAAAATAAGTAATAAAGTCAATGTAGAGCTTACTTTCATTAAAATTGTGATTTTCAGAATGTGCGTTAATTGTTTTGCGCAGTGTACATAATTATTTTTTTAATGTAACTGGCGCATACGCCATTCTGTTCATACTTATATTGAAATTGTTTTATTCATTTCTGTATACTGCATTATGTAGAACTACTACGTTTATGCAACAGAGCATGAAAAAAAAACTCTCAATTCATTAGCAGCAGTTTCCTCGTGCTAGCCTATGCTAGCTCAGGAACAAATGAATTCCAATTTAAAAAATAACTCAGAACCAAAATTCTCCACGGAGTATTTTCCCCGATAGAATACGATCTACCCTTTCAAACTTGAGTTTCCCTGTTCAATTTGGAACATAAACCAGTGACAGAATGAGAAATGCTCCCCCTTAGTCCCTGGTCAAATCGAGAGCTTTGAAATTGAACTAAATAAATGGAGTGTATCAGGTATTTTTGTGGGGATGTCACTGCCAGGCGTGAGTTTTTCGGATAATTGAATTTCATAGGGGATGCCAGTCAATTTCGACAGGAATTTTCCTAACAATTCTGCATCCTAGCTTTGGAGAACGTACGTTAAATCGACAAACGCTTCCCAAATGGCCAGGTGTTTGCTTAGGAAGCGAATGTTATAGAAATACAACAAAACGCAGGACTGTATCTGAAGGAATTGTAAAATTTGAAAGGTAGAAAACATTCGCTATTCCTTAAAGTGAGAAGGGGATTTATCTATTATAGGTGCAGGATGTTTCGCCCTAAATTTGACCAACATATACAGAGTGAGTCACGAGGAACTGCACATATTCCTCCCCCTACATAAAAATTCTCGATCTGTCATAAAGAATTGGATTTTGGATCTCCGGTTTGTTGTAAAATTCAAAAAAATTCGAAAACGACAACAATATTTAAGTAACAAAAAATTATCAAATGATTACACGATTTTTTCCCAAATTTCAATCTTTCACTCTTTTCTATACTATCTGTGTTCAACCAGAAAAATTTTTAAAGGACCCCGCACACTTACTTAGGAAAAGCGGGTCCAGTGATTTTTCCCCATTTTTACATATTAAACATATTTATATCAACTTTAAGAACAATATATCAGATTTTCACGAAGGTCTTACATCCGGTTTGTTCTATAGGGCGTTCCAAAATTGCAGCTACGGAAAAATGAATCTTCAAATTTTGATGATAATTCTTCTAATTTTCAGAATTTCATCATGATGCCTTGGGTTCTGAATAACAAGATATCACAGATATCCAAACACCGCCCACCACGTTGAGTTTCGTTAAACAGGCTGTTCCATGAAGCTATATAAGTAACTGCATGTAACTCTGTTAGTGACTTTGGCACCACCCTGAGTTTTTCAAAATATGATACCATGATATGTATGTCCACCTCTGTAGGAAGTTTCATTAATGTACAAAGAACAGTTGCAAAATTATTCAGGTTTAAATTCGGATTTCATACAATTTTTCTTTAAAACTTATCTATAGTTGAGATTGCTGTCAAGGAATATAGGTTTTCATTCAGTATAATTATTATGAAAATTTTTTGACGGTCGGTCCGAAGGTGTTTTTATTCATAAATATAGAGGATGGACATAATTCGGTGTCACTAATCTCCTCATTTCGCTATCTCAAAATCTGTTTATATAGATCCATCATTCCAGGTTGTTGTATCTTTGAGCACTCTAAGGATGCATATTTTTTTAAATATTATACCATTAAAGTATGTCGACCTTTGTGAAAAATTTCACTCGTGTATAAATAATTGAAAGATTGTTGCCAAATCATTCAGGTTTCACTTCAACATTCACCATTACTGGAGCCAGAAGCCTGGGGACATGTTCTCACATAACAAGCGTACTCTGGTTTCTTGGATACGACATATGCGAAATATTAAGTACCCCTCTACTCAATTCTTGAATTCTATCTTGAATGCAGGAGTGATTATTCCATGACTTTTTTTAGTAACTGTCCTAGATTATATAGTGGTGTAACAAATATAAAGCTAAAATCTTCAGTCTTTCAACTGTTGAATCTTTCAATTGTTTAATCAGTCGTGTTAATAACACTATTTTGAGATTGGAATTAATAGATTTCATATTTTGTGCTAATACATTCTTATGTAAATTGTTGGTAATTATTATTTCAAGTAATGGTGTATATTGAACTAAAACCTGAATGATTTGGCAACAATCTTTCAATTATTTATACACGAGTGAAATTTTTAACAAAGGTCGACATACAACAACCTGGAATGATATACTGTTTTTCTATATAAACAGATTTTGAGCTAGCGAAATGAGGAGATTAGTGACACCGAATTATGTCCATCCTGTACATTCCTGAATAAAAACACCTTTGGACCGACCGTCAATACCTATCATAATAATTATAATGAAAACCTATATTCTTTGACAGCAATCTCAACTACAGATTAGTTTTAAAGAAAAATTGTATAAAATCCGAATTTAAACCTGAATAATTTTACAACTGTTCTTTGTACATTAATGAAACTTCCTACAGAGGTGGACATACATCATGGTATCATATTTTGAAAAACTCAGGGTGGTCCCAAAGTCACTAACAAAGTTACATTCAGTTACTCATATAGCTTCATGGAACAGCCTGTATAACGAAACTTAATGTGGTGGGCGGTGTTTGGATATCTGTGATATCTTGTTATTCAGAACCCAAGGCATCATGATGAAATTCTGAAAATTAGAAAAATTATCATCACAATTTAAAGATTCATTTTTCCGTAGCTGCAATTTCGGAACGCCTTATAGAACAAACCGGATGTAAGACCTTCGTGAAAATCTGATATATTGTTTTTAAGGTTGATATAAATGTAATATGTAAAAATGGGGAAAATTCACCTGACCCGTTTTCTTAAGAAAGTGTACGGGGTCCTTTAAACAGCTTCCTCTGGGTGCTGCTGCAGTTTCTTTGTCAGTATATTTCACCTTTCGATTTGATATGGTTCGCATTATAAGGTTACTGTCCAAACTGATTTTGTAGCCTGAATATTAATGAATTCGTGGAATAATAATAACGACCATTATTAAAATGCATATTCCACATAATTCCTTCATTTTCATTAGGATCTGCCGATCGTTTCACCTGTTCCTAACAATTTCTCCGATATTAGCCTCTACCATACATGAAAATAGCCAGTTAGTGTATTGCATCATGCGAACTCCTGTAATAGCCCATCGTTGAAATGCATCATTATTACAAACATTCAAAACAAACACGATACCTATTACTTACATACCGTAAAGTCTAAATCCATGCGGATAACCCAAACAACCCAAAAAACGGCAGGCTCAAAATATTTGATATTTTATCATAGCAGGAACATAGTTGCAGGTGTATTATACCATAAACAATATCGATGTAAACAATCATTCGGATATTGTGCAAACTTCAGGATAAATATTTGGCTTAGTAGACAGGTAGTTGATTTAAGATTACCTCAGATCAGATACGAAATTAGTGAACTGCTGTATTAGTGCTAGCCAATGTTATCTCTGGGTTCATTCGGATAGGTGAGAACTTGATAGTTGGGCATGAACTGCAGTTTCCGTTTTGATACAGTTTGAATTTATTGCAGTAAAGATACCCGCCATCGAGGTGGATAGTTTGAAAATATATTTTAATTTATGAGTAAATCAGATCGGCAAACTTCATGGGAAACTCGGATCTAGTCAGGCCAGAATAAAATACGTGTCCTCCAATTACCATTATATTCATTTGGTTACTAACACTAATTAGTCATTCAAATCCACTGAGAACCGAAAAATCTCTATCTTTTAGAAATGAACCAAGTTGACTGACCTACCAATAAGTTTTAATACCTGGACCTAGAGGAACAACGCCCTTGAACGAAATTTTTGGCCTTAAAGTAGCGTCACAGAGTCACTACTGAAAGAACTATAATCTGCCGGGACTGTCTGGTCCATTTTGTTAGCTATTCATTTACAGAAATGTGTAGGATACTTATTTCCCTCTAGTAGGGTCGGATTCGTCCAAATTATACAGAGTGTAACAGCCAAATGGAATAAATTCGATAACGAATAAATGATGAGGTATTAGGAAAAACGCTCGGACATATCGATTTGTAATTTCAAATGCGCACATTTTTCAAGAAAATAAAATTATATGGAGTGTTCCATGCGACCGTGGCCAATACAACTTTCTTATTTCAAATGCAACCCCTGCATATTATTTATTTTTTGGATTCTTCATAAAATTCTAGACATAATTCATGTACAATGTCCTATACCTATCTTCAACTTTTTCGGAAATATTAAGTGTTCTCAGATTTTTCACAAAAATTAAAATTTTAAATGAAAATTATTTTTTTCACAAATTCGATACATTACACTCAATACTTATTTCCCATTTACCTCTTGATATGAAGAAAGTAAGCAAAAACGCCTGAAATGTTGAGTAACGTTAGAAGACAATTCTACACCAGATTAGCATGTTGCCAAGACGTTCGCGGCGAGCATTTTGAACATTTCCTACATTGACATTAATGTTTCTTTTTGTTTTTTTTAATAATTAAGAAATAATCAGTATTACTTATCAGGTTTTAAGCGTAATGTACCGAATTTGTGAAATGAAATAATTTTAATTTGAAACGTTGATTTTTGCAATAAATCTGAAAACACTTAATACTTCCGAAATAGTTAAAGATAGGTATGAGACATTGTGCATGAATTGTGTCTAGAATTCTCTGAAGAATCAAAAAAAAAAATAATATACAGGGGGTTGCATTTGAAATAAGAAAGTTGGTTTTGGCCACGGTCACATGGAACACCCTATATAATATTATTTTCTTGCAAAATATGCGCATTTAAAATTACAAATCGACGTGTCCTAGCGTTTTTCCCAACACGCCCTCATTAATTCGTGATCGAATTTATTCCATTTGGCTGTTACACTCTGTATATCTTCGTTACAAACGGTGTGAAAGGGAGATCATGTAAATCATTTGAATTAAAATAATAAATAGAAAAATCACGCATTCGTGCCCATCTCGCTCAATAAATAGTGCTTTATAGTTCAGCTACTCACCGCTAGATGCGAGTGTGAAAAATTTCGATTCTCGGAAACACAACTGCGGCACTTCGAACGAGAGAACTAAAGGTGGATTTATACAGCAACTAAAATAAAATAAGAACTAAAATAAAATAAGAATGTTCACTTCATGCATTTCAATGACACCGTTAATACAGGAAATAAGCTTAAATAAGGAATAAGAATTAGAATAAGAGATGGTCCACTTTTATCTTTTTCGCTTATTTTATTTGGAAAATGATAGTGCGCATGACCCAAATCCACTCCCCAATCTTTTCCGTATTGAAACTTTCGACATATGTTATGTTGTCTGCTCTTATTTCTTATTTTATTTTATTTTAGTTCTTATTTTATTTTAGTTGCTGTATAAATGCACCTTAACTATAGAACTAAAAGTGACGACTATTCGTTCAATGACGTTGTTCCTTTATATTGTTACTAGTTGATTTACTTATTCCACTGGTTTCATGAAGGATATTGGTTGATTGATTATAACGGAATTTTAATTCAACTCTTTTAATTTGTCACAATTTTAAAAACGTTCCGAGTACGAGCTCTTTTTCAATCTGAAAATAACATATAAAAACAAAATTTCACTTTAGATAGAGATTTGTTACCTCTAGGGTTCAATCTAATATTTTTTCTCGTCTCTTTTTTCGTGTTTTCATTTTACATTTGAAGGTTCATTAATCATCTGTATGAGTATATTTAAACTCAATGACTTAACTACACTTTTTTTCCAAAATATTCTCAGTGAGTGACATTTTAAGAGAACGTCCTGTATTTCTATTTTCCAAATTATAAATGAGTTTCCTTTCAGGAGTTATCATATTTAACAAGGGATTTTTGTTCATAATTCAATGAATTGTTCCCGAATCTTATCAAAGTTCCAAGATTCTTCATGTCATTTGTTTGTGCTATTCTTCCGTGAGGACTACAAAGGACGAACGCTTCCATTCTGTTCCTTATCAGTCCTCCGATTTGAATGAACTGATTTCTCCTTCTTTTCAGTTCAACCTACCGGAAATAACCTAGAATAGCTTTTCGATTCCTTATCGCCTTCTGCATAGGAAGTGGGGCCAGTTTGATAGTAAACTGTCTAACCTGAATCCCAGAGGAAATCGATACCAGAACAATTCTCACCGGTTATGTCTATATAGATTGTCGATGGAAAATGCTATCTCCGAAAAAATTAGTCGTAAAATATTCTATTTTCATAACCGATAAAATCTTTGATGGTAGCAAGTCACTAAAACATATCGTTTTTTTATGTTGATAGTGACTATAAATCGCGTCACTTCGATTCATAAAGTAACGGTTACTTGTCCGAGCCACCATCCTATCTTCTAAATAAAACCAGCCCAATATTTTTCACCACAAAATTAAATTAATTCTCTTTGGATCCAACAATATATTCGAAACAATATTAGAAAAACCTTCATTTTATTCAGCTCGAAGTTTGAATGAACAAGCAGAATAAGGTTCAAAGTATACAATTCGATACAAATTCAAATTTTAAAAAAGATAAACCAAACCAAAGATAAACCAACCTTTCCAAAATATCAACTAGTAATAAAGGAGAACTTTTGGGGAACCTTGTTGTTCGGGTAGCAATTAGAATATAACAAAATCTGAATAATGGTTAGAACGACTCAACAGAATGCGAATTTGCTTTCACTTATTTTAAGGGTACCCCTAACTATATTGATAAATCATTATTCACTCAAGCCCAGTCCCTCAAATTCAATATTTCCGTATTCCGTTTTAATTTGAATACTACAAAATCCTAGATCTCAGGAAATTGGTTTGAGGTGGGAAGAATTTGATTTTACATAAATGTTACTGATATGTATTATTCATCATTCAATAAAGCTAAATCCTCGTGTCAAATATTTTCGAGTTGAAATTCGAATGAAGCTGAATCTTGGTTTAGAATAAAATGTCTTGACATTAATTCAATATAATTTCCAGAAAAGAATAATATCGTCATCCATGTAGCTATGTATTATTAAAATTCACTCACATATTTTATGACATCAATTATATTCAAAGGTGGGAAAATTCTAGAATTGGTACATCCTCAATTAATAATTCATTATTACAGATATAACCGAGTAATTTTGAAAAATGTAAGGTTTTTTGAAAAACAGTATATTTCCTGCATCCATAGAATCTCTATCAAATTCTTCATTTCTGATTTCGCCTTCCTGAACTGTATTTCTATGGAATAAGTTGATTTATGAAGAGCCATTTAAAAATTGGAAAAATGGGACCATAAATTGAATTGACCTAGGGACAATCAGTAGAATCGTTCATTCTTGTTTGAAAATATAAGCTGTATTCGATAAGTTCTGATCGAATTTGTGATATATGATAATTGAAAATTCCGTAGACTCATATGGTTTCGCTGATGCAGAGTTATGGGACTAATGCAGCGAGATGAAATATCTCAAGACTGCAACGTTTGCCTTTACTGAAACAACATTACAAATACACACATCGACAAAAGTCTTGGCTCCCGTAGGTTCCGCAAGAAATAAGCAATCTGTAAATGAGATGAATTTTTTTCTTTATTTTTACTGCAATATATTTGATATAAACTCTTTGTTCGTTACTGTTTGCCTAATGCAGGATGAGACAAAATAGGAAAAATGAGAAAAACTTAAAAGGACCCCGCACTTTCCTTATGGCAAATGGCGTTCCGTCAAATGTTCTAATTTTTTGATAATGTAGTATTCAACCTACTGGCCTTAACTCAATCCTATGACTAGTTTTTGGGATACAGGGCCTTGAAGTTGAGAATTACTCACTTTCACTACGCGTGTATCTCGAAACAGAAACGAATGAACTTCAACAATTCATTTCATCCCCAGGGAGCAACCATATAGAGGAATATGACCAGAAATCTTTACGAATACAGGGTTATCCATAATTGAATGCATGCCCGATTTTGAAAGTATGAAATATGTCAGTTCCAGAGCGAAAATGTTCGCCAAATGAACTATTACAATAGATATGTTGTTGTAACATCGAAAAAACCTGAAATATCCAGAATTCATACTGGGTGATCCATTATTATAGAAACTATTCACAATGAAGGTTAAGTGGACACCCTGTATTTTTGGGTTGATTTAAGGTGTTCGTTTGATCTTTTCAGAACATATCATCAGGAATTTCGAAGAGTACTGGTGGTTCAGTCATAAAATTAAGTGTGAACCTCACGAAAATGCCCAAAAACCACCGTTTTTTTCATCACCCTCTATTTCAAGATTAACTCCATTGAGGTGGGAGTTTTCTATCACCTCTGTACTTAAAATAAAATGATCAATACGGCTGAGAGTTTTTATCCACTTCCTATGACCAGATTTTTTTTATGTAATATGAGAATTATTTATTTATGTTATTCTATTCTTATTCCAGCAACTAGTTCGTTTTTCTAATTTTTTCAACACTTTTACTTGCATTTTCAACTAGTTCGTAGAAGGTTTGGAAAAAAAATCATGATATGTTACAAAAATTAGAAAAACCAAACTAGTTGCTGGAATAAGAATGGAAAAACACAAATGAATAATTTTCATATTACTTAAAAAAAATATGGTCATATGAAGGGGATAAAAACTCTCAGTCGTATTGATGTTTTTATATCAAGTACAGTGGTGAAAGAAAACTCCCACCTCAACAGAGTTAATCTTGAAATAGAGAGCGATGAAAAAAGGTGGTTTTTGGGCATTTTCGTGAGGTTCAGAGTTTATTTTATGCCAGAATCACCCTGTAATCTTTGGAGTCCATGATGATATGTTCTGAAAAAATCAAACAAACACCTCAAATTAACCCAAAAATACACTGTGGATAGTTCATATAATAATGGATCACCCAGTATAAATTCTGGTTATTTCAGGTTTTTTCGATGTAACAACAACATATCTAGTGAAATTGTTCATGTTTCGAACGTTCTCGCTCTGGAACTGACATATTTTATATTTTCAAAATCGGGCATGCATTCAATTATGGATAACCCTGTATTCGTAACGATTTTCGGTCATATTCCTCTATATGGTTGCTACCTGGGTATGGAATGAAATGTTTTTTGAGAAAAATTGAAGTTGATCCGATTCTTTTTCGAGATATGCGCGTAGTAAAAGTGGGTAATTCTCGAATTCAACGCCCTGTATCTCAAAAACTAGTCATATGATTGAGTAAGGGCCGTGAACACTTTTGATCAGTAGGACGAGTACTACATTATTCCAAAAAATCAGAATAGATGCTGTCAAATTTCTCAATGTTCTCCAAGAATGTCTTTGAAGATATTCAATCGGCCCTGCACTTCAATATCTTTCGCCACTTTCCCAGCAAAATAGTTCCTTCGAAGAATGCCCACACGTATGACCATTTCCCGGAAAATTCCGGAAAATACATTAACGGATCAGCTTCTCACGTTGTAGTATAAATCTTTGTCCCAAGCCCGTTCGTAAGTCCATAGGCTCTGGCTCGGGTGAATTTTGGTCCATTATCGATTGTTGTCTGTCAACACTGGGAACTCGATATGGTTCTGCCCGATTTCCGGATTCTGTTTACATAATATTCGGGTCCGGATCGCCTCCGGGAAAAGGGTCGGGATAGGGTTCGGAAGGAGATGGATGATTTCGAGGAGAGAATAGTCACGTACCGACATTTTTTGTCCAAGGTGCTAACCTGGTCCGATAGAATAATGAAAAAATTCATTAGCGAGCTTTCAATCAGGGACAGAATGAAGCTCTTAATTAATTAGAAGTGGATTCCTGATACTTGAAACGGTAGAAGAATTTTGGGGTAAGAAGATGTATAGTAGTTTTTGCTTTATATCTGAAATCGAATTGAGGCTTTAAAGGCATTCCCAACATCTGATACAAAATTAGACCGTATTCAACATATCCTGTATCTGACATGAATTATTTGACACCTCCTGTCAAGTTTTCGGTTGTATTCTTGAATGCAAATCTACTAACAAGGATCTACTTCACGTCAGTGCTCCAGATGACCCATTCTTTGAATGAAATCTGAAATAATTGAAAACATGCCTTGAAAAACTCACGGTTTCACTCTCCCTCATATATTATACAATTCCTGTACGAGAAAAATAATTTCTCGACCATTATGCGAGTCGGAAGCTCAGAACTGCAGCATTCTGAGGATATTTGATCTTTCATTCCGTACGTTTCACATCATGAATACAGTAATACTCCAAAGATATGAATGCAGCTTCACGAATTTCACATTTTTCAACGGAATATTCCCGAACGGAAGTTCTTCATGCTTTTCACGTTAATATGTATTCCACGACAGTATACATGGAGAAATCCCGAATGGGATGAGTTTCCCTTATGCATACAGTCCATAATCGTTTTATTCCAAGTCAAGTACCAAATATTTGTGTATACCAGAGAGCAAAAGTGTCTAGGTTTATGAATCAGAGTAAGTCATAGTGTTCTTCCAAAAATTTCAATAACTTTTCTGCATTTTGTAGGGGAAAGGCAGGCAAGATGGCATAGTAGGGCCAAATGGCATACCATATGTACTGAAGAATCCACTGCGAGTGGAATCCTAGAACTCGGTGCAAATGTTCGAATTAGTTGGCAACAGTGTACGAACGTTGCTTCAAGGGATCCGTTACGGTAGTTGATGACTTAGTCGTGAAAAATGGTGAAAAAGTGGTGTGACCGTGTACAACTTCGACGTAAGCTCTCTCTTCTCGCCTTTATAACTGTAAGTACAGATTATTTCACAAATTTTTTTATATCCGAGTAGAATTGTACCTTTATTGTAATCCTTTTTATGTATTTACCTTGACAAAAAGATGTCACAAAAATGTTGATTTACTTATTCGTTTTTTGGACACGTGGTTAGGGCAAGTTGGCATACATAGAGGCTGGGTAAAATGGCATGGTATATTGGTATGCCGTCTTGCCCGAAAAATGGTACTTTTTATTAACAATAAAATATTGTTTCAGATGGTCTACAATTATCGAAGGAAAACCAACAGAGGAGAGTGGGATGAGAATAATATGTCAAGAGAATTAATTTTATGTTTTGTTTAGTTCTTGTTTCGTTTGATATAAGATTATGAAATATTTTTCAGTGATTTCCTATATCTGTGAGAATTCTTTTTATGTTCTGTTCCTGTTTATATAAATATAAATTTCTATTTCTTGTATTATCTGTTATTTATTGGAATTTTGTTTTTTTCACTACAAAATATATCATATTATATGATATGCCATCTTGCCCGACACTGTAGGGCAAAATGGTTTTTCGAATGTTTCAGATTATCGCGATTTTTTTTTGTCTATAGTTTTTCGTATTAATATCTTTCTTCAAAAATTGATAGCTAACTTGATTGACTAAAGATTCAACTAATGCTGTACTCTATATTTTTTTCCTCATAAGAGATATCGATTTTCAAAAGATTGTATGCCATCTTGCCTGCCTCTCCCCTACTTTAGATTTCACAAAATAACCTACATAATTAAATGCATACATTATTTCCTTCAATTTTCGTTTCGATGAGAATTGGTAAATCAGTTTATTCTTCTTTTCAAGAGAGCCCTACGTATAATCAACAAATGCAAATAAAGTTTAGCGCATTTAGGCTTCCAGATGAAAACATCGTCCTTATCTTCTAATAGCACGCTGATATCGATTTTTGATTAACTCATAACTAATTTCGGAGGTATTGGATGATTAGTTTCGGAGATATTGATAAGGGTTGACTTGATACTATTGTTGGTAGTCACTATTTCAGTCGACATAACGCATGTTCTTATGAACAGACATAAAATAGATATAGGTACAATAATGTATATGTGCATACATAAATATCGATTTATAGACCCCCATAAAATTTTGGAAAATGACCGTGTCATTTCCCAGTGAATCATTGAAACCATGTAGTAATGTGAAATTTACCACCTTGTTTCTATGTTATGGGGCTATGCTACAGGGTAATTTTCAAATTTGTGGAGCAAATCCTCATTTTGCCAATGCCACTAAGTAGGAATCTGAGGGAACACTTAATCTTTAATCTCCAGAAACAGGACTGCTAATTGGCCTAATTGGAATTATTTGGAGTAGCTACTAACAAATAACAAACCTAGGAGTAGAGAGGCTTCGAAATTGAATCTGATTCATGACAAAAAGTCACCGGTATCCTTTTCTCCAAACATAATTGTCATAAGTTGTACCTCCAAACCTGAAGACTTTCAAGTTCATTTCGTGTATTTATGTTTAATGTTTTCATATTTAAGCTTGAAAACATCCCCTCCTCATCACAGACGTTTTTGTCGAAAGGAATCATGAATATTTCAAGTCTCAGTCTCATTTCTCTTGGCAGTATTCAGTACTCATTTCTAATTTTTTTATGGACCCGTAGATAAATATTGACGTTGGCCTATAAAGTCGATTCCACTTAACGTTGAACCTGACGTCCCTTTTATCCCCTCAATTGCTTCCGGCATTTAGTGTTATCATATTTTTCCCTTTGCTACGCCTTCTCCATCAGAATTTGGAATTTGGGACAAACAGTCTTCAGAAGCGGCAAGTCCCCTTCGATTTCTGTATTTCGAATATCTGGCTGACTGGGAGATTTCCATTTTCCCGTATTCCAAGGCAAAGTGAAGTTTCAAGATTCAAAGAATTCCTGTTCCGTGGGTCTCAATAAATTACCTGCGGTATATAGTTGGGACATATATCAAAATTGCTATTCGAAAAACTTGGAAAAGATACATTATAATCACGTTGGAACAAGATAAAGCTGTATACTTATTCAACTAAAAAGTTCAATAAAGGAAAATAAAGAGGACACGTTGAAGAATTCATTTCTCACTATGGCCCCATGCTTCCCCTCCTCCCCCCTTGATCCGTCAGTGAACCTAGGGGGCCAAGATTTTTTACGATGTGTGTATATTCAATCAATTTGACTCATAACGTTGCTCACTTGAACAAGAGCTTTTAATTCATTCGTTGAGTTAAAAGTTCTTGAAGGGATTCATTATTCCACATCTGATTAAAGTTTTCCTCGGCATTTTCATAGGCACGAATATCCTGAAAGTTTGAGAGCATGAGAGCAGGTCTAATGTTCTGAAAAAGCGGACTTCTGTGAAAATGGGTTGAATTTTCCCCACTCTAGAAGGAAAGTTGTAAAACTCTGTCCCTGAAGTAATACTCTGAAAATATGTACCTATACTTATATTTTATGAAAACTAAAATGTAGGGGAAGTACGTACAAAATGGCATAGGGTTTTATTTCAGAGGCATAACTTGTTAGTAGTGAATCACAGTAATGTCATATTCCACACCTATGATCTTTGGTCCTTTCTTCACAAAATCTAATCAACCTTTATGATATAAAAGTATCAAAAAATAAAATAATCTCAGATAAATTGGGATAAACTAAATTCTTTTTGTACGAATGCTATGGACAAAATGACATACCGGCAAAAGGCAACTGTATTTTTCTACTTATAGTTACAAAACTACTGACAAAGTTCACCAATGAAACGCTTGGTTCTTCTAGGAACATCAGCATAAGATGCGTGAGCCCAATGCAACCAATGCATGCATCGTAACCAGTCTTTTCCAGTGCTAATCCTGGAGAAGACTGGTTATTTCCCGATCTGAGTCGGGAAAAGAGGTCATAACATTAGACAGATGAACAGTCGTCTTCATCATCTCGAAAGTTGCTAGAAACATTTTCTTCTTCATTGTCTTCTTCAAATAATGCTTTATAGGGACGTGTCTCCTTTTCTTTGGAGGAGGTATGTGCTCATTTTTGGATTTGATTGCAATCATATGAGGTGTAGAATTTGAAACTAAGTATAAGTTTATCGTGTCTTCGGCTCACGTTTGCCTTGTCCACATATGAATCGTCCATTAGGGATTGGAGGAACCTCCTCATAGAACATCAATGCATCTTAATCTATTAAGATGCATTGTCTTTATAAGCCGCAGATGAATTTTTTGTTATGAATATGTTGAGACAAGTCCTGGCTCTTTGTTTGGTGATAGAGACTGGGATGAATGGTCTCGGTGTTGTCCGGTAGATACGGTTTATTCAGCTGAAATACCTATGTCATTTTGTCCGTTCACTGTTTATGTCATTTTGTCCATAAAGCGTTATAAAACTTGAAATATATCGAATTGATACGAAAAGTATATTCAACATAAAAAAGCTTCGTTAATATACAAGGACAAATAAGTAAAGTTCGAAATCAATGCAACATAATTAAAAAAAATGGTGAAAAATGGCCATTTCTTCCAAAAATTTGGCGCAATAAAAAAACTCGTGACCTCTTATTATCTGTTATCACTCATAACGACCGAATGAGCAAGAGTAGCGCCTGCGAGTTTTCAGAGGTTAATTGAACCCAGTCGTTTCGTGTGATTTGGTAGGCAGTTCCGCATTTGATACCTCCAAACTCAAATTATGATGCCTATGTCATTTTGTCCATATATGTCGTTTTGTACGTATTTCCCCTATTCCTTTGAGGGAGCACTAAATTATAGTTTCAGACGATCCCGTAGATATTGAAAGTGAAACAGGTTTACATTTCCACTGCAAGGCGTTTTATTCTGGAAATAAAATTATTTTCCATTCATCATAGTCTATAGACCTTATCGACTCAAACTGCGAAAAACCCAATATCCATTGTTAATTCTGAACAATGCGGAAAAAATTAGGAAATTTTCAGATATAAATTCAAACAATTCATTATAACCATTCAATCGCATTACTCTTGCTTCAACAGCTCATTATTCAAATCCGAACATTGCTTCATTTAAGTGTTATATTCAAACTTCAGGAAAAGGAAAGAGGCTTGAATTCATTGGAATCATTGTAAAAGTCACATTGTAAGAGATCAAACATTCCATGGTTTATCTCCATAAGAAGTTTTTATGTTTGACAATAAATCACATGAAACTACGTAGTTTTTCCTGAAGAAATACTCAAGATTCTTTCGTGGCCAAGTGGCGTCTTTCATGGGTAAAGAGAACAAAGGCAATCTTGTTTAATTTCAGTGACTTTTATCTTTATGTTCCCCAATAAAAAGTTCAGCTGATATCTGAAGGAGCATTTCCTTCCATGGAAGCAAGGAACAAATATCGTCATCCTTCAAGGAGTATGTATGGGAATCAACAGTGGAGAGATTCAAATTATCCGAACAACGAACATGAATCTTGAATATACATTTCGTTTTCAAAACTTCTAGAAGTTTTCGATTCAACAATCTTCTTGGATTCTTACTGAATATTTCTCTCAATTAACTGAAATTTTGTCCTCAACTAGATTCCATATCCATCAGAAATATAATCGATTGAAAATATTCCTAGAGAGTCGGGCCACAAAAATTTCCAAAATCTTGAACTAAAGGAACGATTGATTCATTATTATTTGACTAACGGTAGGTTTCACAGAGTGTTATCACTGGTGATCAGAGATCAACGGCTTGATTCTCTGATTTTTAAGCTGTCAAATCGAGTTGATTTTAGATCAACCTCCGATCACCGGTGATTACGCTTTGTGAAAGCCACGGTTAATCTTTTGCTCTGAAATACCACATCAGTGTTAACTATGAAAGCATTGTTTTGAATTATGAGGCTGCAATGAAATTTCCGATAAATTTTTACTTCCTATTCATTTCAAAATTATATACCTTAATAACGACATCTATTAATTCCAGAAATTCTTATTACAGTAAAAAATATCAAATGAATCGCATTCCTCAAATCATTCCTATCGTTGAAAAATATTTTGAGGAAACTGTTTTCTCTCAATGGATCGGTGGAAATTATTGGACGGCTGGAGGAGGGCGCTGTGAATCGTCTAATACACTATCCCTGAAGTATACTAACTGACGAAGAAACTGCAACACCCAGAAGGGTTCACAATTTTTTTTTTTAAATTTGTTAATTTTGTCTTGGCATTGATGTAATGAGAATTATAAAGAAATTTGGAGTTCGGAATAGATGATTTTTTCAATAAAAGTTTAATACTTGATTCTTCCGAAAAAGTTCCTGGTTTTCATCTTTCTAGGAAAAATTGGTGTCTTTTAAATCGTCTTAGGACAGGCCATGGTCGTTGTAATAGTAAACTTTTTAAATGAAATGCCATTGATAGCCCGAGATGTGAGTGTGGACATGAAGAACAAACGATTGACCATTTGGTCAATTACTGTTCAGTATATAAATTTTCAGATGGTTTTAAGGCCATTCATTCAATATCTGATTCGTTTTTGAGATGGGTCGGTACCTTCAAAACAATTTGATTATGAATATATTAATCGATTTTCCCTTTCTCGATTTCTCTCCCCTTGTTTTTTTTTGTTTCAGATTATTGGAAATTGCTTTTGTCAACCCATTTGGAGAAAGGAAAAATTAATTGTGGTCTAAGAAGAAGATGTTCCTTCAATATGAATATCAGCTTATTCTGTAAACAAATCCAATATCCCAACACTTATACGGGGAGACAGAGTTTTTGCTGAGGTTTTTATCTGTGCTCTTGCATCATACGTAAAACTGTATGGTGCCCCGTTTAACATTCCTTCTGCTTATACTGAAATTAGGAGCGGGGAATAAATCTATCTTTCTGTTGAATGATCTATTCCTTGTCGCCTTTTCATTACACATGCCATGAAGTCCAAAACAAATATGTACCAACTGCTCTTTTTCATAAGAATATATATATTTATTCTCGAGGGGTACTTTCCCAGGCTACCTGTACTTAATGTCTCAGAGCCGCCAAAGTCCGTGGGGGCTGGGGTAAATTTTCAAGCCCTCTACCCATGATGTCCCAAACATGCTCTATGGACGAAAGATCGGGGGATCTGGGTGGCCATGACAAAAGATTCACATGGGTCGCTTCAAAAAAGTTCAAACTAACTCGGGCAACATGAGGTCGAGCATTATCTTGCTGAAATATTGGATTCTCCAGCCGGTTGAGGTAAGGGAGAACATATGGCTCCACTATTTCTTAGAGGTAACGCAGCGCTGTCATGTAACCTCGAATGTAGACTGAAGGTGACCTACTTGCTTGTGCAATAGCACTCCATACCATAACGCCTACTGTCCTGTGTATATGACGCTCGACATCAAAATGAGGTTCACGTCTTTCTCCCCGACGTCGTCTACGCCTTCTTCGGCCATCATGTGCACCCAAGGAAACCGAGAATTATCAGAAAAGACGACCTGAAGCCATTCCACATTCCAATGTTGACGTTCTCTGCACCACTGTAAGCGTTTCTGGCGATGCTCAACCATCAGAGGTAACACAAGATGGGGTCGATAATGCTGCAGTTCAAAAGACCTTATCCAGCAGTAAACCACTCGGAAAGTTACAGGATGGCCTTGTTCTCCTAACCACTCATCAGCCAAAGATCGAGTTATTGCAAATCGGTCTCTAATGGCCATAAGTCTCAGACGTGGATCTTGAACTTCATTTGTGTCCCTTCGACGTCCGGTGCCTACTCTTTTTCCATTTTGTGCATTATCAAACCACAGTTGACAACAAATTTGCAAAAAACGTCTGTAGTCTGAGACCTGAATGAACTGATTCACAAAAGCACGAACCTCCCCTTTTTTCCTATCTATTTTCTTATACTTACATATAAGTGTGAATTTCCTTTTGGTGTGAAAGATCCTGCAGTTTACAGAAATGATCGTAAATTTCAGTAAACTTGTGATATCTTATGCTCCTCGTGAAAGAACCTATATATCCAAGAAGTTGAACACCCGTCAAGTTTATATTTAACCATACACTCTGCATGTGCTGCCAAGCAGGGGGTGAAGTCTTGAATATCTAATTAATCTCAGTATTCAAGTTGTGAAGCAGTGATCTCTGTGAATTGATGGGGAACATGCCGGAATGGTATAGAAATAATTACGTGATGAATACAATTTCATAATCCAGATCCTGGCGAAACCAAAATATTAGGGTTGTTAAATGAGAGCAATGATATGATTTGAAAGTGAAACTAATTTGATCTCATTCGAGCGAGAATTAATTCCTTTCATCTCTTGTTGTTGATCAATATTTTGTTATATTGCAATTATTGAATTAAGGCCATTCACGATGTGAAATGGGCAACTGACTTCGACTCTTATAGTTTTGAATTGGAATGATCGATTTTATGGCTGAAAATTTTCTTATTTCTTAAACCTGTTCGATATTTCCATTGAATGTCTGGAAATGTGATTCTAGGTTTTTGGGTATTGAAGAATATTATTGAATATTCAAGAACATCTGAAACTTTGGTGCCATGATGCTTCTTCGGATTACCATCTCTTCCGATCGATGCAACATGGCCTGGCTAAAAATGCATCGATACATTAAAGTCGTTCTATGCATACACTCAGTTCAGAAAAAATCAGTTAATTAAATGGTCAGAGGCTCAGAAGAATGGTCGTGTCCATTTTTATCTCGAATCTGAAAACATTTTGAACAATTGATGAGCAGAAAATCGGTTTTTAGAAGTTTTTAGTTCGAGTAATCACGTTCACATAATCTTCCCAAATAGGTACTGTCTACTAACTACTTCTCAAACGATCTCATTCGAAGAATTTATGTCAGTTGGAATCACCCAATTCAGGTAGAAATTATACTTCGATAACACGAAAGCAGAAAAGTTATTTCAGTTGTAGACATTTTTATGACCAAATCTACAACACTGGAATCTTATCTGAAGAGAATATCTCAACCTAGTCGAAAGTTTCCAAATCACGCTAAAAACTGGGAAAGCATCAATTTTTTTCCATGATTCGCAGCAGCACAAAACCCAGTTTCCATTCCGAGCTCTACCATTCATGTCATTTCGGAATAAGTCGTGAAATGTTTATTCGACAGCTCAAAGTGAGACGATGGAGCTTTGGCTCTCAACGGCAATAAAATAGGATGGTGTGGATGGATCCGACGTATCATTACTTTTACTACTCTCCCCAAGGGGCCTAAGCTGCATTCTGCAATGTATCCACATACTTCACCTGAACATAGGTGATGTCATGTTCTGAAAAGTCGATTTCGTACTTTTTCCAGGAAAATCATGCATTAGTGGCTCATGAGGCCATTGCACGGATTGTCGATTAAATTATTCACCACCTGAAAATTCAACAGCAAGTTTTCAACCTGAAACCACTGCTGAATCGAATTACTCTGAACTAACTGAACTAGGACTAGGTCTTCATTGAAGACCCTGGAAAATGGTCAGTTTATTTTCCATTATTACTGTATTATTATCACTGAAATCTTGGAAGTCAATTTTTTGTTTCTGTTTCAGAACAAAGCATTCGAAAGTTATCGCGTGATTTGTTAACATAGGTGTATTGGGCCAGCATACGAGAATCGGTGACCAGTGAGCCGCGGTGGGAGGTACGTCAAATTCGCCGCAACGTTGCCAGATTGGGCAATTATTCCTGTATTCGAAGGATAGGTCATTGTTTTATTTCCTTCATTAGCACTTCGAGTGTTTATATTGTTGTTTCATGAAGTGAGATCTGGGCTGCGGTGAGTGATCCGTCAAATTCGCCGCAACGTTGCCAGATTGGGCAATTATTTCTGTATTTGAAGAATAGGTCAATAGTTGATCTGAGTACATATAAGATTCCTGAATTTTAGTAGAAACAGAATCCTTCTATCTAAAGTCAATTTCATGAATACCCAGGTTTGCTAAAATCAAAATTCACTTCGAAAATATTGGACGGAGTGGACTCAGCTTCTTCTGATGATATTCCCTCCGAATACCTACATATAAGATTAATGAATATTAGTTTGAACCTCGGTTTAAACATAATCCTTCTATCTCAAGCCAATTTCGAGAATACTCAGATTTGGTAAAATAAAAATTCTCTTCGAGAATATTGTACGCAGTGTACTCAGCTTCTTCTGATGATGTTTACTCCGAGTACATATAAGATTCCTGAATTTTAGTAAAAACAGAATCTTTCTATCTCAAACCAATTTCATGAAAACCCAGATTTGGTAAAATAAAAATTCGCTTAGAAAATATTGGACAGGATGGACTCAGCTTCATCCGATGAGAGTAAATCTAAGTATATATAAGATTCATGAATTTTAGTAAAAACAGAATCCTTCTATCTCAAGCCAATTTCGAGAAAACCCAGATTTGGTAAAATAAAAATTCTCTTCGAAAATATTGGACGAGGTGGACTCAACTTATTCTGATGATGTAAACTCCGAGTAGGTACATGTAAGATTCATGAATTTCAGTAAAAATAGAATCCTTCCATCTCGAGCCAATTTCGAGAAAACTCAGATTTGGTAAAATAAAAATTCGCTTCGAAAATATTGGACAGGATGTAATCAGCTTCGAAAATATTGGATCAGCTTCATCCGATGATAGTTGATCCGAGTACAGATAAGATTCGTGAATTTTTTGTAAGAACAGAATCCTTTCTATCTAAATTGAATTTCATGAGAACCCAGATTTGGTAAAATCAAAATTCACTTCGAAAATATTGGACGGAGTGGACTCAGCTTCATCTGATGATATTTACTCCGAATACATATAGATTCATGAATTTTAGTAAATACAGAATCCTTCTAAAATAAAAATTCGCTTCGAAAATATTGGACAGGATGGACTCAGCTTCATCTGATGAGAGTTGATCCAGTTACATGTAAGATTCATGAATTTCAGTAAAAACAGAATCCTTCTATCTCAAGCGAATTTCATGAAAATTCAGATTTGGTAAAATGAAAATTCCCTTTCGAAAATATTGGACGGGGTGGACTCAGCTTCTTCTGATGATGTTTACTCCGAGTACACGTAAGATTAATGAGTTTCAGTAAAAACAGAATCCTTCTATCTCAAGCCAATTTCGAGGAAACTCAGATTTGGTTAAATAAAAATTCGCTTCGAAAATATTGGGCTGGATGTTATGAGCTTCATCCGATGATAGTTGATCCGAGTATATATAGGATTCATGAATTTTAGTAAAAACTGAATCCTTCTATCTGAAGCCAATTTCATGAAAACCCAGATTTGCTAAAATCAAAATTCACTTCGAAAATATTGAACAGGAATGACAGGATGGACCCAGCTTCATCCAATTATTTATATCTTTATTTTTTATTATTATATGTTAAGAATACTTACTTTAGAAAGACCATTTTTGTTTTTAAAATACGGTGACAAGTTTCCTCTTACATGTTTATGTTAGGAATTATAGGAATGTTGATTGTTTCTTGCAATTATTATTGCTTATTATTATTATTGAAAATACTAATGTTCAATAATAATAATAATAATGTTCAAATGTTGGTAATATTCACATGTGGTGTTATCATTTCCAATGTCTCTGATGGTTGCAAGGATTGCGAAATCTGTAAATTTTTTTAGAGTGATACAATTTTCGATAAGGATAACAACCATAATGGATCCAATTGAGCAAAAAGAGAATAATGTTCTGAGCTTACTCCGTGGAAAAATACACTCAAATTATTACGAGGGTATAATAGTTATAGTGGTTTCATAACCATTAGATGTATGGATTGCACGAGCCATTATTCATCATGAGATTACAATGGAATTTTAGCGTAATTGATCGATGTCCGAATAAATCAATGTTGATTTGTGACCTGCATTCGTCCAATTCATTCCATGATTGATTGAACACAGAGGATGAACGTTCGTGCCGCCATATTTTCGGAAATTATTACCGGATGCTTGTTGCTGTGTGCGAATGGAATTCTTGAAATTTTTTTCTCTGAATATTCCAAACATTCATACAGGCACACGTAAAATGGTCCATCCAGGTCAAATTTAATTTTGAGTGCCAATTGGTTGATGTAGGCTTTACCTAAGCAGGGTAACAACCCCCTCAAGAATCTTGATTGGCAATAGGGGAGTGACACCTTATTTTTGTAATTCTTTTCATGAATATGCTAAGAAAGATCTGTTTAGTGTTTGTTTTGACCTAAACAAGTCCCATAGAAGTGATGACTTTTCAAAGTTCCATTTCAGTTTGATATGAAATTATTGAAAATTGAAAAGAAATACTTTTGTTTACATTACCTTCTTTCTTTAAGTTCTGAACATTTCGAATGAATACTAACTGACAGTGAACGTTGAAATAAAAATATCGATTGCATAAATGTGAAACTATATCAGATACAAATAAAGAATATATTCATCCATTTATCGAAAAGTGTGGGAAAATGAATGATAAATAATTTTTTTGTTTTCAATATCTCACTGCAGAATTGAATCAAAAATAACAAACATTTTAAGTTATTATTCCTCCCGCATTCTTTATTTCTTCATTAATCATCAAGATAATATCCTCAATTCTCACAAAGAAGAGTTTTCAACATGTGGCATGAGTGCAAGCAGTTTGTTTTGCCCCCTAAATAAAGGGCCTAAAGCAAACTGAGCAAAAAACGAAATAAGCATAATAATAGCCAACAGAATGCTTCTGTTTCATCTGGGAGTTACTTATTCATTAATCCGAGCAAATATTCATTGAAATAGATTTGATTCATATCAGTAATAAACTAATCATCACTTGCTTCTAAAATATTGCTTCACCATTGGGAAAATTGAAACGAGCCATCGACTAGGATGACCTAGTTTTGGTAATGCAATAGAGAGCTCTGAATCACTAATAAACAAAACTTAAGCAATGAGTATACCCTCTTTAACCTGAATTTATTCATCATACTGAAAAGCAACTGACTGCGTCCACGCATAAGATCATAGAGGCCAATGTTATTATGAATTTTTAAAAATATAAATAGTATAAATTTTATTCCACGACAAAAATAAGGACACGAATCAATATATGTGAATTTTAGCAATCAAGTAAAAATAAAGAGAAGGATCAATAGCTTCCAGATGAGGCTCAAGAAACTGTGTTATCGCAGTTACTGCATTCTCTGACAATCAGGAAGCATTATTCCATCGTGTAATTTCGATCTGTCAAGTCATAATCATGTGACATTATGAGTGTCAAACATGGAGCGCAATTCAAATCTTGCACTCTTCAGAAATCTAATTCTTGGTCCCATTTATCACAAACCTTTCTGTTGAATTTGTTATTAGCATTATGAATTCCTTTGGAGCTTTAGGAATGCTAGATACTAAACAATACCCATCTATGTTAGTTTCCAACTTTTTATTATCTACTTTATGTCTTAATTCCTTTTTTGCTTCAGGTGATACAATTGAAAAAAAATAGACCTACCCTATTGGATCAGACATCTTTAATTCTTGAAAAATTTAATTTTTTCTGTGTATTAGGTACGTCTTTTGAATGTGGAGTAATTAATATTAAATTTCATATTACTAAAATTGGAAAGGTCACTCAATCTTTCTTTCGACATGTTCTGTACTTTTTCTTTATTCATTAAGTAGTTTCGTCTTCGGTTATTCCCAAAAACAGTTAAATACCTAACAACATTTCGGATAAGAACGAATATTGTTCTGTTCAGATGAACAAACACTCGAAAATCAATACGACAACTGAGCAACCGCATGAATATTTTCGTGTTAGCTCATCATTCAAGTAATGTATTATTCTCGCCATATAATAGAACAGTTCAGGATGCATTAAGAATCCCCTTCTGGAAGTGACTAAATAATAAATTGAACCGACAAGGTCGCCCAATCAATTAAAGTGTCCAAACACATTAACTATTTATCTTCGAGGAAATTTTACGCTATCATTCAATAGGTAGGTATTTCTGTCAGTAGCGTAGGTTAGTTCGTGCTAACGGGACCTTATGAAAGGACGATTTGGCATTTGCGGTGATGCTTCCTTGAAGGCTTTTGATGTTTTTATGAATTGTTTACTTCATATTCAATGTTAGAGGTTGAGGCATGAACATATGAAGGATCTTCGCAAGTATATGTCATAATTTCTCAGAGACATAAAAAACTTTTTTTTTCAATCGAGGTGTGGTCTCTATTCCCCTCTTCAATATCCGGTCCCTTCTTACAAACCAGACCTACACATTTGTTCTCCCCCAGTCAATATCAAGGTCATGATTTTATTAAAACTTCCCCTTGATGACTATATGTGATATGTCTGACGTGGACTGGAGTTCACGTCTTTCTCCTCGACGTCGTCTAACCCTTTTTCGGGCATCATGTGCACCCAAGTCCCAAGTCGTTGCCGGCGATGCTCAACCGTCAGAGGTAACACAAGATGGTATCGATAATACTGCAGTCCAAAAGACCCTATCCGGCGGTAAACCTTTCGGACAGTTACAGGATGGCCTTGTTCTCCTACCCAGTCATCAGCCAAAGATCGAGTTGTTGCAAATCTTAGACGTCGATCTTGGACTGCATTTGTGCCCCTTCGACGTCCGGTGTCTACTACGATTTTGGGCATTATCAAATCACGCTTGACAACATCTCATAACAGTATAGCTTCCAACAAACAACTCGGTAATCTCCTCTTGTGATACAGCATCAGTATAAAGAATGGAACCACGTGAATATCTTCAAGACGAAAAGGACGATATTTACGAAAGTTTGAGGGCAAATTCAATGACCCAAAATGCATCTAATACCATATTTTTTATTACTACCGTTCCCCAGTATTGATTACACTTGGTTCAACAGCTCACAAAAAAAAAACATCGACCTGGTTCCACCAAATGCACAGCATAACCTTCGCAGCGTGAATATTCCGCAGAGGCGACATAGTAGAAGCATACCGGACATTCCTTTTCGTGATATTCGGTCTTAAATATCTACCCCAAAAACTCAACTTCTATGAGATCGATTCAACTTTCACAAAGTCTTTTTGGATGCTAGAAAATTATTGCTATATTCGAATTGAAGTGATCTCTTTTTCAGGAGCTGTATCTATTCTCAAGAGCATTCTTCAGTATTGACTTCACTATATTCTTCATCGGTGAAGCCTATTTTTCATTGAATTCTCTAGAAGGAATAAAATTCCGGAATGAATTTTGATCAGGCCAATTTCATTTCCATTTTCCTTCGATTTATATCTGCTATGCGTTGGGGTCGTTCTTGAGATAAAGAAAGGGCTTTTTGCATTTCGTTGAATTATCCCCGAAAAGAACTTTGATTTTTACGACGTAATCCGATTAGTTCGTCCAATCAACTGAGGTTATTGCGTTAGGTGAGAATGCGGTGGCTTTTGGAGGAAATTGAGAACAAATCGGTTTTTTGATTGAAGTCGCTGTGGATGCTAATGCTAACGCTATGTTTCGTCCATTCAGGTCAGAGCCTAAGCTAGAATTGTTGGATTCCCTGTTTTCACTGATAGACTTTATATCGAGGAACATATATTTGATTTTATGTCCTTGATTATACGATATCGTAGACGAAAATTCCGATTTGATCCAAGGGATTCCACTGGAATTGGTGCGATTGAAGATATTGTCTGCTGACGAATTAGCTAAATTGACGCTCCTCAAACATTTTAATCGAATTCATTCGTCGAATTAAGTGATCTCATCGTGCATCTCTAAAGCCGCGGTGCTGTCATTCAATTAAGTACAGCAATTTGTTGAAACTATTGAATAGCTTCGGAAGCGGAACACTAGCATTCTGGTATTAAATGAAGGTTGCTAAAAGACAAGGACAGAGAAATCAATGGGCATATTATATAACCATTGAGCTGTTACTGAATATCCAGACATGCCGGTCACTTTTGAAGAATATACAGGGTGCTTCATAAAGGAAAGCATATTTTGATAGAGCGAATTGTAAATATCTAATAGATATTGGAATTTTGGCTGTATATTTTTTGGAAACTTTGTACTCAACAACTCTAGCCCTATATACATAGGTAGGTATACAGTTTTAGGAGTGGAGTGATGGATAATACGTCACATGCGGATGGAGGCATCAAGACTGATCAGTAAATTGAAAACCATAACGGTTTTTTAGTTGACGGACATTTTTTCGAATCGAAAATTGTAACACTCTTCTTCCGATGTCACTCTCTGATAGATGATAAACCATCAATTTAGTCATGCTAATTTTGCCTCATAAAAAAAATATGTACATTTAATCGAGATATTGCATTTTATTATTTTTAAACTCAACTTTGATCCCTTGTGGTCTGAAATCATGTATTGGGACCTGAGTGATCATCTGAAAATTGGTCAGTTGAAGCACTGACTGAAATCAGGAGCTTCTAAGCCCTCGTTCATTCACCTTGTAAGTAGATGAACCTAGTAGGTAGATTCGCATTAGCCCAATCGAGTAACCAATTGAAAAAAGTTTATTCTAAAATTACAAATGGGCTCCTATTCTAATACGAATGCGAAACGCATGAGTGATGGAATTGACCTCTGCAACGAGTATTAGACGATATTTTCTCTATTTCAGTCACATTTCGTGAGATACTGTTGAAATTCAATGAAAAGTTCAGATTATACATCCTAGTGACTTTTGTATTGTATCTTGGCAGTTGGTGACTGTCACGAAAATTGACATTTCTAAATTGACGTGTGTTGAAAATTGATGGGATCGGAAATCATTGTTGACAACCACGAAACGAAAAGTATAACTGAAAACAATGCTGTAATGAGTTCATTACAGCACTGTTTTTAGTACTGTAATGAATGCATTACGATACTGAAATAGGGAATAGTATATTCTAAAACTAGTTGCAGAATGGGCTCCTATTCCAATACGTATGCTTAATTGAGTGTTGGAATTGAATTCTGCAATGAGTATTAGACGATATTTTCTCTATTTCAATCAAATTTCGTTGAAATTCAATGAAAAATTCAGATTATACATCCTAGTGACTTTTGTATTGTATCTTGGCAGTTGGTTACTGTTACGAAATTGACATTTCCAAATTGACGTGTGTTGAAAATCGATAGGATCGGAAGCCAGTGCTGACAACCAAAAAACGAAAAATATAACTGAAAACAATGCTGTAATGAGTTCATTACAGCACTGTTTTTAGTACTGTAATGAACTCATTGCGATACAGAAATAGAGAAAAGAATTTTACAGCCACTGTCAAGGAAATCTACAATGATCTCTGATTTGTCACAGAAATATTGTGAATTTTTTCCATGGCTCGCTAGAAGTTCATAGATTCTTGGGAAGGATCTGAAAAATTGCGTGTTGTTCAGAAATTATTAGGAAGACAAAATATCGAACAGCCATTTTTACTGAAAATTTTAGACAACAATATTTCACATCAACGCGAGTAGTATTGAACAAAAATAATGGCCGTTCGTTTGTTTTCCTGATAATCTCCAAATTATGGGTTTGATCGAGATGAAACTTTGCAATCATATAAAGAAATACTTATTTAAGCTATATGCAAAGTTTTTCTTGGATTTCAAAACCGGAACTCTATGAAATTTGAGATACCTATTTTTGCAACAACAGATCCGAGATCATAGACGTTTTCTCTTACATCTGGTTTCTTGAATTGACAAATGAGTATCTGCCTACAAAGTGAATCTATATACAAGGTAAAAGAGCGCTCAAAAACTTCTGAATTTCAATGTTCGAAATGGTGAAGTGGAAATGATAACTCCCGCTCCTGCACCATTTTGTATCAAAAAGCGGAAACTGACGAAAAACCGTAATTTTCTACAGCAACAAATTTCAAGACAATGAAAACTAAAATGAACAGCTTCTTCCAGTAAGCATGTGAAGTATTGTGAGGAAGAATCCATGTATGTAATACATAAATCGCCTTTTTTCGTTTTGAGTTGGCCACCTCCTATATCATATTATCGCCCTCGGACTTTTCAATCTAATTATTTGTTAAATTGACATATTAGTATCGCGCCGAACAAATGAAGCGACAGTTATTATCAATGAAGTAATTAGATTTGGGAACTATTCCATCGGGGAAATAGAAAATGTTTTACTCTCGTGAAATCATCAGCTGAATATCAATCGGGATAAAATTTTCCCGCCAGCATTTTCCCACTTATTCTATAACATACGAGGATTTGAATATCGTCAGAAGCTTCTCTCAGAAAGTAAACAGATAAAAAGGTTTTTCATTCTCCAGTGTCCTCAACATCCAAAACATTACAATGTCATTGGTACTTTCTGGCGATTCAGAAGAGGAAAAAATTGTATTTTGGTTCAAAATTATAACATCACATAGGTACACACTATTATTAGAAAACAGATGTTGAAACAATTTCATCCAATTATACCTACCTTATGTCTCTGTAGAAATACTGAGCAAAGAAAACCAATCTGTTCTTAACTTCTCCTCTGATGCTTGTATCATTGAATTTTCAATGTTGATCCAATGTTCAGTAATTAATTAAATATTTACCCCATTCAAGTAATATCTGGGGAACGCTGCTCGATGGCGGAAAGTATGAAGAAAATTCATTTGGGATTCCTACACAACCAAAAGGATTTCGTTCCAGAAAACCCCATCATTTCCTCTACGTTTAATAAATTCACCTCTCAATCCAATTTTCAACATAACGTACAACAACAAACACGATTCTCGAAATATGATATTTACCTATATTACGTTTCGCACAATGAACTCAAATCCTCAGTCGGGGTTGAACAACCCCTATTACGAATTGGATTTATGACTTCATTAAAGCAATATTTCATTTGTTCCTTTTCAATCTTCGTTTTCTTCGGGAATACGTTCTCAAAGAAGCATTAATTCGAAAGTCGGTTCGAGAGAGAGAAACGTCATCTGCAGGTATCATTAACTTTCTAAGGGCAAGGATCCGTCCTAATCGTATCTACTTTATTATTGGAAAGAGTGAAAAAGAACCAGAGGAAAAATAATATGGTAATTATTGCTCACAGCTTGGTTCGAATTCTCAGGCGATTTATTCCAGAAAGAGATTACCATGAAAATAATGGAAGAAAAATAGCCATAATACATATTCAATCAATTATTAAAATCACATTTCAATAGCGAGTTAGTTAAAATCTGTTTTTGATTGTTTTGGTTCGATAATGATAATGTATGGCTTTTTCGTTAAAAATATCGGTAAATGGAATTCAAAAATGATTCTACTCGTATGCGCGCCTATGATGACAATAAAATTTATAACTGCATGGCCAAAAATGGGAAATGAAATTGAATTTCATTTGCATATATCAACCGGTTTCAGAGCAATAAATAAATAGTCAGTTTTCAATAATAACTCAAACAAACGTTGTATAGCAAGCTGTCATTATTTTTTCATGCAGAATCGCAATCTAAAGTTTGTCGCACTCAAACATTAAAACTCTGTATTATTAATGCGTTTAGATTGTACGAAGGTCAAAATCCCAAAAAGGATTATTTGGTCTCTGCAAAGAAAAGCAACTTTCGAAAACCGTCCCGGAATATGAATCCCCAAAACTGGAACGCTGTCGGCTGTCAGAAGGTGAACTCTACCAGAACGACCCAATAAGTGAAATGACGCACATTCGGGTAGCAATTTTCATCCCATAAATATTTCAGCATACTCTAGAACGATATGCATTACATCCAGTTACCCTGCCCGGAAAATTTGGAGCATTTCAAAACTTTCCGAGCCTCCATCACAGTTTAATCCATCCAGGGTCGCTGTGAGGCACATACAGGAAGGGAAAATAATTGAATCAGCCGTTTTACCGCAGACTTCAATCGTTGGCTCTAATCATTCGTTCTGTACGAGTCATAAATGAAATCCACCTACAAATCTTATCTCTGAGTTTCATTTCCTGCATTTTATCAGTATTTGTTTACCTTGTGCCTCATACACCTAGGTTCGGATCGATAATAATTCACTGACAATGTTTGGATAAAGGAAATTTGTTGTTTATCTTCCGAAAACGGAGGGTATAGAAAATAATTCCACCGGATATTTTTATGTCATGAGATAATATTAACTAGCAGCAGAAAATCCCCCTTGTTGCCAGTAGCTCATCAAAATAGACCGAGGCGTTTTGTTATGTTATTGCGCTCTACTTGCCTGCAAACGCGGGCTTCGTATTGTTACCTATGTTTGTGAAAAAAAATAGCATGTAGGACTCGGAGAGTCATAGATAAACTGAAAAAAGTAAAAAACTGTACACATATTATACATCATCCCTTCAAATCATCTCAATTTTTAAGAAGGCAATGATTTCAAAAAATTAAAAAAAAATCACGATGTTGCACACATCTTCGACTATATTTCAAATCTTACTGCATAATTTGTATAAAAGCTGTAGAAAAAAGGTATCACAAAAGAAAATTCTAGGTGTACTCAGCGACATTAAATGAAAATCACAATTGGAACCGTAATTTCAGTTTTTGAGTTTTTTGAGCGGACACCGAATGAGAAAACTAACTAACTGTATAAAATTTCAGAAAATTTCGAAATATTCTGTATCTTGAAAACAATGACCGAAATGCAAATATTGCATGTTTGTCTAGAATAGCTTCGTTCACCTCTATCCACCGTTCAAGTTTTCGAGTTTCCCAATACACCCCATAACATGATAAAGTTTGGGAACCTCTGTTATAAGCAATGGAATTAAATATTATTTCTACGGGAGAAAATTCCAATGAAAATACCAAAATTGAACAAGGGTACGCTTTTTCACTATATACAGGAAAAGAATTCCAATAAAAATACTGGAAATATCCAATAATGATGATTCATTCGATGGACTTTTCCATTCTGGTTCCATATCCATGAGAGATATATAGCTTAAATTCGATGAACACATAGCCAGCTAGCAATGTTATTCACTATCATCACAAAAACAAATCCGAAAAAAATTCCGCTAGAAACTCAATTATCTAGAAGGATGAAAGTTCGATGATGGTTAGCACATTCGAGTTGATTCTGTTACGGGCACCATGAACTTCCGTTATTTACATAACGAGATAAATTAGCACCCACAATGCCTATCCCGAAAATAGACATCCACATTATGCGATCGATTTGCTCTCCAAATCAGGAATCCACTATTTTAAATTAGAAAACGGTAGATGAACCAAGACTTGATTCACAAACGTTCCTTGTCTAGCGAACCTTTTCGTCTTTTTATCGATTGGCCTTCATAATTCACAACATTTGTGTCTCCCACGGTATTTTACATAATCAAAGATTTCCTTTCATTCTAAAAATAGACTTTCCATATTTCATGCTTCTGAATTCTGAAGCACTGATCCAGTTGCAAATCTACAGTAAAGGTAGGGAAGATAGTTTGAGGACAAGTCAATTTTGAATCTTTTTCGATCATTGGTACATTTTTTTTAGTCATCACTTTAGGGGCAATCTGAATATTAATCAATGAAAAGTTGAAAAAATTAATGAAACCTAAGTCAACAGCTCTCGAATTATTTGAGAGTTATTTATTTGTATTTATTAATTTTTATTCATTTATTTAAACGATGTTCACGAATGAGTTTTCAGTTACAGAAGTGAATAGAATGAAGAACAAGAAGAAACAAAAAAATAATTCTACAAATTACATGATTTCATTTAATAATTCTATTTCACTTTTGAAGATGAAAAAGCCGGAAAAAAATAGAAATCCAGTGAAAAAACCACAAATTACCAAGTTTAGAAGCCCTTGAAATAGTTACTCAAACATTTTTTGACAACTTTGTGGCTCTGACCAATTACATCCACCAACTCTTCGAAACCATAACTGCGACCAAGCTTTCTAATGATAGGGGAATTCTTATCTGAACAAAAGACAATAAATGTCGAAAATATCGAACGCATTCGATGATAAACTAGAACTTGAGATGGGAATACCACAGGGAACAGTGCTTGGTCCAATTCAATTCATTTTATATCTGAATTCACCTATAGAAATTCAAATTACTGTAGTTTCATGTATCTGATTCAATGATTATTATTATTATTATTACTCAATGTCATATATAAATATACTTCTTTCTGTAGAAAACTTAAAATTGCATGTGATACATACAGGTGTTCAGCGTCTAGGTATCATTGTTGTGAAATAAAGAAAAACTACTGCTCTAACAAAACAGACCCAAACTTGACAGTAAAGTTTCTTATTGAAAAAAAACCTACTACAATGAAATGAATGAATTAATGAAAAATAAAGCGGAATAACTATAATAAATAATTAAACTTCTTTTAGTAAACTTTTCGAATACTAAGTGCATTTCGAAAACCATTATTCAAATTTTTTTTCAGCACTTTTTATGACAAGCAATTTAAAAAAAACGATTCGTACCGTTTATTTATAGAAGCCTCTCAGTAGAGCAGGAAGAAAATAATAATCTTCGAAAAATTTCAAAACATTGAATATCCAAAATTAGAAAATTTTTATGTCAGATCTTATCTAAATCGGTATTGCTTCAGTACTTTGAGCACACTATAATTTGAATACTTCATCCCCTTTTGGAAAACTACGCCAAATGCTATAAAGTACATATATAGAGGTTATTCTCATTCGCTTCCTGTGGGCTTCTGTTCATCCCTACTTTCGGGACACCTTGTATATCAAAGTTAAATTAAACCCACCTCACCAAATCGCAGACCGTAATCCGTTTGTTTTCAAAAAGGATAAATGCTTTGGTTACTGAAATTTAATGCCACTTATTACCAACTGATTCACTGATTTCGAATAACAAAAAGCAATAAAAACTCAATTGAATATTATGGAGGGAATTGATTCAATTCAATGTTATATCGACAAGTGGCCAAAACAATAAAATCATGACGAACCGTTTTTATTGCATTTGCCGTTAATTGTTAATTGAGAACCCAATCAATATTCCAAAAATCGATTTAAGTTTTGCTGAGTGGACTCGAGATTAGTTTTCCTCTGCAATAGTATCTTACTAGTATGAGAGGAATAGCCTACCGTTAATATCCATGGAGCACGCAAATAAACAGGGTGAACTTAATACAAATCGAAACTAATTATTGGACTGCACTAAATTGAAATTAGACCTTGGGGTAAAATAGAGATTGGCATTCGTGAAGCAGTTCGTATTGACGTTATATAGAAAAGGTTTCCCAATAATCAAGTACATACTTCCTTTTTTAGCCACTGCATACGAAATTAAGGATCACAAAGAAATGTTTTCAATTTGGGATTGGATCATATTTTAGGAAAACTAGGAGCATGAAGTAGAAAACAGTATTGAAGTTTTCGATAAAGCCTCTTTTTCGAAAATTCTCTTCCTCAAAATTTTTGATTATCATGGATTTCTCTGACATATCATTCTCAAAATAATTTGCGTTCTGGTCTAGAATGGGTTCAAGATAATCATCATCTTCCGACGATATCTAGCAAACGATTTCCATCACATGTCTCTATGAGGTGCCATAATGATGTATTTACAGTAAATATTAAAAACCTATGAATATGTTCTACTTTTTACATTTTGACTTATATTGCGCATATTTCCAACTGATCCATACTGATCAGAGTTATGTAAGATCAATAATCATTGTGATCACAGTAGATCTACGAAAGTATTTCGCATATCTACATTCGGTGTACTTGGGAGGTTAAGGTTACTTGGTTAAATCAATAAATATTATCAAAGTTGCAAACATACACATTTCGTGAATCTCAAATCATAATTTATGTGTAAAATACATGAATAATTAGGCATACAAATTGGTTACTCTCCAACGCCGATTTGGGGTTATCATTTCGATACCAGTTTTATGTATGACATCGAAATATAGCTTTATATGATTTTTCATCAGTCAACAGTATCGAAACTATATATTCTTTTCGAAAAAAATATTTTTATATCATAATCCATTCAAAATATCAACCCACGCATTTTTGAATATATTTAGAACGAAACTAGTCCTGTATAGTAGAATATAGTAAATATGAAACTTGCATTATCCTCAAAGAATAATTTCTAAAAATGTGGATAGAATATCCATTGAAATAAAATTTTTCACCCCATTTTTCCTTTTTCAGAAAATACAATAATGTCCACTATGAACAGGGACAGAATTTATCTTTTCTATTTGCCATTCAATAGCCTGAAAATATTTTCATCGGCGAATGACGGGATATATTATGCCAAATCCTGGTAAAATTTATGAGTATCTATCTTCTTCCATACTCTCCAATGTTCCATTTTGAAATCAAATCGATATATTTCGAATAAAAGTAAATCTTGAAATATATCTCTCACTTTTGTCTGATCTTCGCACGATATATTCGTTGAATTATTCACAGCTTAATTTATGGTTTATCATAAGTTCACCAATCTGAATTATCATGTTTTAAGGAAATTAAATTGAATAGCCGCATTTTATATCTGCTAGTTTTCATCATTCACCTACCAAAAATTGCTCATCTTTCAAATAAATATAAGTAGCTGCGGAAATTAAACAGTTTATTTTTAATTTGTGGCGAGCCAGTAATCAATATTGAAGAATGAATCGAATAGCGAGCTTTTCTTTTAAATCAGATTATCTGGTATACTCAACAATAAATTATTATTGAGCACAACAAGAATTTGTCGTTCAAATCACTGACGAACCACTGCTGCTTATTTCTCAAATTTATCTACACCTCAAAGAATTCAGAAATGTATTTCTATATTTTTTTACAAATGTGTAATATACAGAGTGTAACAGCCAAATGGAATAAATTCGAAAACGAATAAATGAGGACATGTCGATTTGTAATTTTAAATGCGCATATTTTTCAAGAAAACAAAATTATATAGGGTGTTCCATGCGACCGTGGCCAATACCAACTTTCTTATTTCAAATGCAACCTATCTTCAACTTTTTCGGAAATATCAAGTGTTTCAGATATTTCACAAAAATTAACATTTCAAATGAAAATCATTTTATTCCACAAATTCGAAACATTACACTCAATACTTATTTCCTATTTACCTCTTGATATGAAGAAAGTAAGCAAAAACCATTACTGAGAATAATTGAAAAAAAACAAAAACAGATTTGTTTATTCTCATAGCCTTAGTAACAAGTTGTCTGTTTGCATGACGATAAGTGATCAGTGTAAGTGTTTTTGTCTTTTGAATTTCGATAACTTTACGTAATAATACTAGAAAAATGGTTCATTTAACAGAAATGCACAAAATAACCATTCTTCAAATGATTGGTTATGGAGATTAGGTACACACGGACACAAATGGAAGTTTCTCGCTTATTTCACGAAAAATTTCCAAATTTGCCGCCTATATCCCAAGGAACAATTAGCAAAATAGAAAAGCAGTTTCGAGAGCTTGGTCATGTTAGACAAATAAAAAAAATTGCTGCCAATGCGTTAGAAGAAACTTCTACACCAGATTAGCATGTTGCCAAGACGTTCGCGCCGAGAATTCTGAACATTTCCTACATTGACATTAATGCTTTTTTTTGTTTTTTTCAATAATTAAGGAATAATCAGTATTACTTTTTAGGTTCTAAGTGCAATGTACCAAATTTGTGAAATAAAATAATTTTTATTTAGTAAAACGTTGATTTTTGCAATAAATCTGAAAACACTTAATACTTCCGAGATAGTTAGAGATAGGTATAGGACATTGTGCATGAATTGTGTCTAGAATTCTTTGGAGAATCCAAAAAATAAATGATATACAGGGAGTTGCATTTGAAATAAGAAAGTTGGTATTGGCCACGGTCACATGGAACACCCTATATAATATTATTTTCTTGAAAAATATGCGCATTTGAAATTACAAATCGAAGTGTCCGAGCGTTTTTCCCAACACGCCCTCATTTATTCGTTATAGAATTTATTCCATTTGGCTGCTACACTCTGTATGATACAAAGAGCATAGTCTGTGTTGTGATATGAATAGAATTGAATATTCCTTTGGTCAGGACAAAGAATATTTCATCAACTTTTGATTATGATCATTATAGAAATTTCTTATACGCGCTCAGAATAGAACACACAAAAATATTTTCCTTGTAGGAATATGATTTTTGTTGTAAATAATAAACTGCATGTCTGTATAACAAGTTACCAATTAATTAGATTCATTGTTCACCATAATACACTTCACCATAATACACAATTTTTATTGTGTAAAAGTTTGAGCACAGGAGGTGGAAAATCCCATTTCTACAAGGAAAATATTTTTGTATTTTTTTCCTAGCACTCAACAGATCATGGGGTATTTCAGGCTCATCATTTTATTCTCTAATTCGTAATGAATATTCTGTCTTTCTAATTCAATTATAGAAACCTTCATCAAGTAAGATTCTTCCGAATTGAATATTCATTCAAAATTTTTTCGTGCTGACGTGATCTCCAGTGAGACTTGCAAACTGAATAATATATCAATATTCCGTTAGATTTAAGCCTAGTTACTCCACATGGCCTCAAATCTGCATTGATAATATTATTGATCGAACCCTAAAAGAGTTACAGAAAATATCACTCAATTCTATTAATGCCTCTGAAGATTCGATTATTTGGCTTAAGTGATTTTTAAGATAATTTTTTCCTTTATACATTTACAATATTTACAGTATCAATCATTGGTTATTTTGGACCAGAAGGAATCATGGTGGAATAACAATCAGATTGTAATTTTACCACCGAATCTGTAGATTTACAATCCATACATATTGTGAAAATCTGAGATCTTCGTGAAAATATATAAATTTATGTGAAGCTTTGTAAATTCTTTTGAATCTTTGGAGTGTTTCGAAAATTTTCGTAATTTCCTGGAAATTCTCAACAAATCCTTCAAAATATTCAACGAGGTACATGCTATAGCTTAAAAAATTACTATAATTTTAATCGTGATTAAATGTGTTCTTTTGGAATTTTACCCCCATTTTTTACAATGTAAAACGTATAAGCGCATCTTTGTTAGAGACGATGGAGAGCATATTTCTAATCTCAGGTAAATATTTTCCTGCTTAAATAAACTTGGTGAACATTCTCATCGCTACCCAAATTCATAATCAACAAGTCAGACAAGGTACAAGCAATCGACATCAGAAAATAAATTGATTAACTCACTTTTGCTTCGGATCAGAAACAACGCAAACTACCAAATTCTAAAATCAACGATTATCACTCAAACCACAAAATGAACTCAATGTTATCTCCTGTCAAACTATCCTAGAAATCACTTGAAAACTTTGTCTGAGCTCGCTTCGTTATATTCTCATATTTTGCTTAATGGAACATGGCCGAACACCTACTTTTTAGGTTTTTCGGGACTCCCCAGCGTTCTCCTGAGCTTTACAGGACGAAAAGGATCCTTCGCGAAGTTTCGCGGTCAAGTTTGTGTCGACAGTTTTGTCATCAGACCGCGTCGGAGGCAAACAGTCGACTGCTCATGCATCCATGGAGAGGCTTCGTGTTGAATCGTCCTGCGCGAAATTTGGCCTGGAAATTGGTGGATTCTAGGCAAAATATTGGAATTATTCCTCGGGCAGCCTTTGTCCCTGTTAAATTTTTAACAGGAAACGTAGGAATAATGGAAAATGCAACACGTTATTACGATTCAATTTTCTGGACGCAGCGCCATGTGATCGATATTTTTCAATGTTTTTACGATTCGTCATTTTTTCATGATGGAAGAATCTGGAATAAATCACTGTTTTCCAACCCATCATTTCTTCCGTGCACAAGTTCAGAAATCATTTTGACAGTAGCCTTCATATTTAATCATTTGTCTTGGTATAGGTGCATAGAATACCTGGTGTAACGACTCCTTACTAAAAATCGTGATCAAAATTTGTAGATCAAAACGGCACTCTAGATTTGAGTTCTCGTTTTATACCTCCGGAATAATCCGCAATATTTTATCGGTCGTGGCGCTACTGGACCAACGGAAAATAGCGCGACCCCTTTCGGGAGAAATGAAATGCAGCACAAAATCTCAGATTTTCAATCGACAAGAAAGTCTTGAACAAAATCTAATCAGTGTCAACACCAGGTATTCGATACATCTATGTCTTTTTAATCAGCTTTTCAAGATTCAACGTGTATACTCCATTCACTTTCATTTAATCACATAGGAGGTCATGGTTTCGTTTTCAGGAGTTGGTGCACCTGATGAAAAGTCTGTGCGCGTACAGAAAATATCGTTAATGACAAAACGAGGTTGCCAGTTCCTTTGTTTACATCAAAGTAAAAGCATCCAAGATATTCCACATTTTGCTAGTTCGAATCGATCGGCGATTTTGGGGCGAAATATCCATAGGAAATCGCCTATTTTTCCGTTCTTCGTCGTCCTGAAGAAGTTTCCCGTCGATATGAGAAATTTCGTGCAAGTGTCATTCTTTTCCTTTCCCGACTTTTGGCTTGAGTACGAACGGCAAATTTGAATTGGACCAAAAATCGATTTATAAGCATAAATAAAGCGGAAGTAAGTACTAATCGACCTTTTTACACTTGATAATGAAGTTTTTTTTAGGTTTCTGGCCGTTTAGAAAGATTTCAAACGAAATTCCGGTCCCCAGAAGTTTGGTTAGTTACTGGTTTTGGTAACGTTTTTGGTGCTCAAAATTTATTTGGAATGTGTAAATGAACAAAAAAGGCGATCTTCTATCGAAAGCGACCGGAAAATATGGTTCAGGTAGGATTTTCGAGGAATTATGAGAAAGAACTTGCAGAATGAAATTGCACGATTTTCGTACCTAAACGGGTTCTGGATGGCCATCATCGGTCTCTAAATGATTATTGTTGATCGTTTCCACGTTTCGGAAAAAAAACGCCTCGAAAAAGCTGAAAAAAAGAAGAAATATTACTATATTGCAGTCAACGGTAGTTGAATTCAGATTCCGATGAATTGAAATGTGTCACTGGAGCTTTCATTCCTATGAATCTTCTTCCGAAAGTAGAAATATGCTATATTGAACCAGAATACATCGGTTTTTTCCATATTCCAGGAGTTTGTGTCTTATTTTAGAACAGGTGAATGATAAATGTGAAGCATATGTTTGACCTATTCCATTTTATTTGTACCAACCTACTGTGGTAGTAATGTATGAATATTTTTTAAACTAATTCTATTCTATACTATACTAAAATGGTAACTGGGTGGACCGGCCCGTGAGGATCTGTCCAAAAGTGGGTCCAGAAGAATCTTAAAATCGCAGCGAAGCTGCGATACCGTGAGGAACTTTTTATACGGTCGAAAAGAGGAATAATCGATTTATACGTGGGTGAAATTTTGATTCTCTAGGCGAAGTAGAAGTATTTTAAAAAAAATCGCAAAAAAATCCGACGAAAAGGGTAATTTTAAACTCGATAAAACTTTTTCCACAGATATCCTGACCGTGATGTAAATATACGGATCGAAAGAGGAAAAGTCAATGCAAAATAGCTTGGTATTCATTTTTTCCAAAATTTCCCCATTTCTTCAGGAAACTTGATCAAACTTTGACATTTCGCATATAAAATCACCCGAGTTCTACCGATGGGGATAACTACTTAAAAGGTAGATCTGCTGGCCCATACTATAGTAAATTACTATACAGTCAGAATATTTCACTCCTTGTTCATAAGATCAAATGAATGAAATGTATATCTATAAAGCTTTCAGGAATTGACATTCTCGCTTATTGATTTATAACCGAAAATAACCAAAACTCAATTACTATCAAATTAAAATTATTTGTTTCTCTGTAAAGTGTAAACAAATTCGTTGATTTAGTTATTATGTTTATTTTCTTTGTGATGAATGAATAAAACTGTTATTTATTCGAAATGAAGAAATATTAAAAAAAGAAAGGTTATGCACCCTCACAATCATATCACATACGATATCATAATGAAACCAAAGCACATCGATAAATCATTACAATCATAAATCCAAAAACTCCTCTACATGTAGGTAGAATTAATATTGTTCACAATTTTCTGTTGTGTTCTCCAAAATGAAATATACATTCTGAGAAATACGCTAAGAATGTAGAAAGGGCAACATAGTGTTGACTTGGAACATAAAAATGTTTTGAAAAACGTCATAACTTCGATACAGAGTGGAATGTGCCAAATTTCCAAGGCCAGAGTTGTGTTTTTATAATTGTGAATGGAAATGATATGATGATGGTTTTTATGTCCACCCCAAGAAGAAAATTCTAAAATCTCGATTTCTGTACTAGACCTCTGTTTCCTTTTCAAAATGTTACCCTGTTTGCTGACCCACAGATTTTCTCTGTATATTCACAGGCAAGGAGATATAACGTCTCCATTATCGCCAGATTTTTCATCTCCCACAACTGAATAATTTCATTTCCTTTCGAGGGCTACAATTTCCGTTCCAGAAACTATTTTTTATGAACTCAATAAAGAACGACTTTTGAAGACTATTAAAAGTCGAATAATTTCCCAATACGAGTATATTTTTCGTGGATTCTTTTCATGACGGTACTTGCATTCAAGTTTTACGATTATTGTAGCTAAACTTCTGAACGTTAAGAACACTCGGATCCTAATATTTTATTCACGGTCCATCGGTTTTCATTCCCATTGTTTCGGGCAACGCTGGATAAACAAATTTGTTGATTTTCCAATTTGAACGATTTCCGCATGGCATTAGTCTGCATTACACGACGTTGTACACCTATTTATTATTAATTGTGATGTTGTTTTCCTCTGTCCTTAGCTGTCAGTCCATCAGATGCTCAATTATCGTTCACTGTCATTCTAATTGATTGCATAAATTGATGTTGAATTTGAATAATTTATTCAGTGATGAGAAAAATAAACACTTATTGTATATCATTTCTTCAAACTATTTGGCCTAAAATTTGTGAGCTGTGAATTGAAACGACAATTTCGAAAATCCTTTGCATGCAATTAAAAACAATTATATAAGAATGATAATACCAATTGATTCCAATTAGATATTCTGTGGTAATATCATAAGGGCATCTAATTTTTCCGAAAAAAATCGAAAAAACACGTTGCTAGGAAATATTTTAAGAAGCATGAGTGCTGGTGGCAACAAAAATCCGAGTCGAAGACGAGGATTTTTGCACCTGCACGAATGCTTTTTGTTTAAAAAAATATTACTTTGCATTCTGTTTTTCCGATTCTTTGCACAGGAAAAATTAGATGCCCGAATGGTATGTGACAAGACAATTTCATGATAACAGATTATTCTGGATGCATTATGTATGTATTGTTAATTTTCGTTGACAACATCTGTTTTGCCGCGGGTAAACCCGAAGAACTGCTGACAGCTGCTGCCATACAGTTTTTCCATCTAGAAACCATTTGTAATTCAAAATTGCGAGTTTCTGATTGGTGGAAATTAAGAGGAGCGAAATAGTCTTCGTCAAACATTTTTCTGAGGGAAAGGTTTTTTCCCTATCATTTCATCATAAATAAAAGTTTGAATTTATCCAGGTTATGAACAGATTCAAAATAAACAGGAATGGACCAAGTACTGTGCCCTGTGGAATTCCTATCTTGATTTCAAGTTTCTTACTGAATGTTTTCGATGTTTTTGTCATTTTTTTTTTCCAAATAACTGTTGAATGATTCGGGAGCAACTCCGCGAATTCCATATTCAGAAAGAGTATAAAACAATCTTTTATGTGGAACATAAAAACAGCAGAATGAATCAATAAATTCAATAAAGTGGGCGATATTCAAGGAAATGAATATAAATCACAAATTGTGTGTTCCTCAAAAATACTTCTACGTGTTATCAGTGGCTTGAAAGAGTGACAACCTGAAGCTTAATCTAAAAATTACCAAAATTTATGATATTTCAATCGGCTCAATATCCAACAGATCTTCCAAATAAGAGTAGGAATTGGTTCGTGAGAAGGTCGGATCGATCAATGAATATTTAATTTCGAACAATTCCTAGTTCTCACACTACCAGGTCCTATCAAGAATCGTAGTCATCAGAGAGCACAGAAGTTGTTCACCTATTGATCTTTTTATTATATTCAACAGTCAATGAGTGCTAACGGAAAATAATTATTGTTGGAGTCCACGTGAATGAATTTCAATTTTTTTCGGGGCGAACCAATGGTTCGCCTTTCTACACTTGCATAGATTTTTTTTATTGATATACAGGCTGATTTTTTCATAAGACGTATTTTGATACAAATTCAAGATTCTGTATTCTTGTTTTAGAGTACATGAACTTAAATTGTAAATATTTTCAACCGGAATCTACTTCCGGATCTACCAGAACCGAATATAAACTTCGTTATTTCAAATGTATCACCCTTTATATTTATACATATTTCAATTCTTTGTTTAATGTACTGATTTGATGAATGACATGCGTAAACACTTCAAGCGCTCGTTGAGTTGTAGCCTGATTATCAAATTTTTTGACAGAAAAAATGTCACAAATTAGTCGAAATCCCTCATTTTAAGATTTTTTTGCAACAGTGGAACCAATGAAAGTACGCTGATACTGCTTCTTGTATAAATTATGAGGAAATATGAAACTGGGCTTCAAAGTGTGCCTCAATAAAACTATGAAATCTCATTTTTTTCAAATGATAACCATATAATTTAGTGATTCTGATCGATTGCTCGTCAAAAACTAGTTAGAATGTGCCAAACATTTCATGTCTTTAAAATCAGTAGTTTTGCCGTTATCGAATAAAATTCGTATTGTCGGCTATAATTTCTGTTTTCTCAAATTAGAACCCTATTTTTTATTATTGCATTGGATTCTGCGAAGAAAAATAATGATAGCACCATAAGATGCTGTTGCCCCTAAATTAAGTAATTTTTCTTCGCAAAAGCCAACGCAATCATAAAAAATCAGGGTTCAGAAGTTATGGCCAATTTTCGTTCTCAGTTTTCGACATAAAATTTGAAACACCCTGTGATGATATTGATGAAATTCAAAAGATGCATGACCATCCTTCATTCATTTCAAATCATGGTCTGAATTCTGTTCTAGCATCGACTGCGCTACAGAAGGCAACAGGCTGCGAAAAATAATCTCGTCCAACCCAGTGGCGCCAAGCTATCTCAGTAAACCTGATGGCACATGGACGACCACGGACGTAGAAACCGTCGAGCTACTGGTAGACACACACTTTCCTGGCCAACAGCTAGGTGGGCAATGCGAACCAGCAGCTCCTAGCATCGAAAAAATTATTAACCCATCAATCGTCACCTCGAGCAGGATTGAATGGGCTATCGCACAGTTTCAACCCTACAAATCACCTGGTAAGGATGATATTATACCAGCGGAAATGCAGGTAGTCTCCAACCTGGCGATTCCATGGTTAGAGGTCATATACAAGGCCTGCCTAAGCCTAACTTATGTACCTAAGAAATGGAAGGAGGTGAGAGTTGTTTTTATACCTAAAGGGGGTAAACAATCGCACAACACCCCCAAGGATTATAGGCCTATTAGCTTATCATCATTTCTACTAAAAACGCTAGAAAGATTAGTAGATTCATATATAAGAGATTCACTGTTAGGGGAGGGAATTCTTTCCCAATCCCAGCATGCCTACTGCAAGGGGAGGTCAGTAGAAACAGCCCTCCACGCGCTAGTACTAGAAGTTGAAAAGTCTTTAAACTGCAACGAATACTCACTGATAGCCTTCTCAGACATTGAGGGGGCGTTCAACAATATAATCCCCAGTGCTGTTACAGGGGAAATGAAAAATCTGAGAATCGACAAGTCAATCGTCGAATTTGTTAACCACATGCTCTGCAGCAGAGAGATTCACGCAGAGATCTCTGGCTGTCAGATACAAAGAGTGGTCAATAGGGGGACTCCGCAGGGGGGAGTGCTCTCACCCCTACTGTGGATCCTTACCCTCAACGGCTTTCTCCAGAGAATGGAAAGGCTAGGAATTAAAATTGTGGCCTACGCCGATGACATTGCGATTATAGTTTCAGGGAAATTTCCAGAGACTCTGTCGGATGTCATACAGGGGGCACTAAATGAACTCGTGCACTGGTGCAACAAATGCGGCCTAGGGATAAACCCGGGCAAAACGGAACTAGTTCTCTTCACGAGGAAGCACAAAATACCCTCCTTTCGCCTTCCCAATATAGGGGGCCAAGAAATAAAACTCTCCGAACGAGCTAGGTACTTAGGAATTGTCCTTGACCGAAAGCTGTTATGGAGAGAAAATATAGAAGAAAGGGTGAAAAAGGCGACAGTTGCGCTATACACCTGCAGAAGAACCATTGGCAAACAATGGGGGTTGAGACCCAGCATTGTCCATTGGTTATACACGGCGGTCGTAAGACCCACACTTATGTATGGATCATTAGTATGGTGGCCAGCCCTGTGTAAGGAGGTCAACCGGAAAAGGGTGGGAAAGGTACAGCGACTAGCTGCCGTTCTCATGACGGGGTGTCTTAGGACAACCCCGACTAAAGCCCTGGAAATGATCCTACATCTGACTCCATTAGACCTATATGGGAAGGAGTGCGCGGCTAGCGCCGCTGTCAGACTCAATGCAGTCTCACCATGGCCTAAGGTAATCTACGGCCACTCCAAAATTCTGAAGGAATTCAACCTCACCTTAAATAACACAGACTACACTAAACCCACCCCGATGTTCGACCGCAAGTTCTCAGTGGACATCCCGTCCAGAGAAAAGTGGACAGCGAACCTAGTTAAGCCAAATGGGACGCTCTTTTATACAGATGGCTCAAAACTAGAGGGAAGAGTAGGAAGTGGAGTCTTCTCAGAGTCCCCATCCCTCAACTTATCATTTCGTTTGCCGGACTACTGTAGTGTTTTCCAGGCAGAAATGGTAGCTATAAATGAAACAGCCAAATGGGTACTTCAAACAGGACTTGAGTCCAATGAAATATCTATTCTAAGTGACAGCCAAGCTGCCATCAAATCTCTAAACTCAGTCTACCTGACCTCAAAGGCGGCTATACAATGCCGTAGAGCCTTAGATGAGCTGGCGACTAAAGTAAGAGTCAATGTTGTCTGGGTACCCGGCCACAGGGACATAGCAGGAAATTGTAGGGCGGATGAGTTAGCTAGAGCTGGTACAACGCTTACAGCTATATCCGCTAATACTAGACCAGGGGCACCTATCGCTGAACAGAGGTTGCTCCTCCGGAAGGAAGTACTCCGCCTAACCAACCTCAGGTGGCGGGAGGAGCTTTCTTGCACTTCGTCAAGACAGGTATGGCCGGAGCTTAACCTGCGACGCACCAAAGATATTTTATCTCTTTCCAGGAACTCCATTGGAAACGCGATTGCGGCCATCACTGGACACTGGCTTGGAGGATGCCATGCTGCACGTATGGGAATCCTTCAACGCAACGACTTCTGTAGAAGCTGTCGAAACGAGGAGGAGGAAGAGACGATGGTCCACTTACTCTGCCACTGTCCTGCCCTATCCAGGAAAAGATTCTCGGCTCTGGGACAGGCCTATTTTGACAACCTATCCGATCTTCAGTCGGTTGGTGTCAAAAGCCTTATGCTGTTCATTAACAGCAGCTACTGGTTCTCACGGTAATGGTGGGGGTGGTAACCACCCTAATACGGCATCACAACGGGCCCCTGGCCTATGTGGGTTCCATCCCGAACCACCGTGCTAACCTAACCTAACCTTCGTTCTCAGTTTTCGACATAAAATTTGAAACACCCTGTGATGATATTGATGAAATTCAAAAGATGCATGACCATCCTTCATCCTTCTTCTTTGACGTTAGAAAAACGTTTTACGCTCAAAATGTTGAGGATGAGAAAAGTGAACATAATACTGACTATGAATATTTGAATTTTTCTCATTTCATATTGAGAAGCTAAAGGACCTCTTAAAAGTCAAGTCACCGCAATAAAAATTTCGCCACCGAGATCAATCAAATCGTGTTAAAAAGGTGGTCAACTTGTTGTTTTCCTTCTGAACGGGATAATTTTAATTTTAGAACTATATAATCGAAACGTATCCTCGGGCAGCACGTGCAATTACAAGATCATCATGGGCAAGCTATACTTGGAGATCAATATCAATATGTTTGTTCGAATTTTGTCATCCATTAACAGAACAGAACCTCTACCTACACCGAGATAATATTTGCACATTCAGAATCTTTATTTCCAGGCTAAATTGAATAACAAAGAGTCAAAGTGTTTGCCATACATGAAATTTTTCACGGTTTGTGGATTCAATTAGGGTAGTGGGTGATCTTTGATGTCATGTGTGAATACTATTTTTCAGATCTTTCACATTTTTGTTGAAGGAGATGTTTGATATAAAAAGGTTCTATAAAAATATTCTCTAAATTCTTTCACGTTTGTCGACTTCAGAACAGACGAAAATCGATCATCTACATGTGAAGTGTGAAGCTATTGTTTGAATGGATCTTACGAAAAAATCGATGCATGAATTCAGTTCGAAGGTGATTGTCATTGATCAACTAATCAATATTTATATGTGAGTTTCTGATTCAATTTCGAATAGAATCGTCACCAACAACCTCTCCATGCAACTATCAAGTATCACCACTTATAATGCCGGAGAAAGAGTTTTGAAATGTCTGAAATGTTGGCTGATTGATGATTAAAACGTTGAAAAAAATTATCAGCTTTCAAGACTGCTGTAGCCTGAAATAGTTAGATTCTCACTCCCTTCGAAAATCCGTTTAGCAATCTGGCAGATATTCAATTCAAAACGTTCAATATCCTGAATTTGTTGAAAGCTGTTGACGAATTAGTCAAACAATAATCTCTAATTATAGAAAATTAATTCAATACTGCGACATGAAACGTTTGTTCTATTTCATCTACTTCTTGATGGTTTATATGAGAAGAAGTAAAAATAGAGCAGACTTACCTTCCAGTTATTTACGTTGTTCGATGATGGACAATTTGTAAATTGATAATATTATTCTTGGCACCTTGGAGTTTCTTAACAAATGGATTTCGTTCTCTGAAAATATGGAGGTTCAACACTAATGTGAAGAAAATGCGATTTTTTACTGATGATTCTGACGTGATTTCGTTGAAAGTTATGTTTCACTCTACAACGCCAACAGTGTATATTTCGAGATATAGTTGAGGTGCGTATCTGATTTCCATTTTCTTCAGAAATTTCTGGATTTTTCGTGTCAAAAAAATATTATTTGAAAACAGAAAATAATCAAGAAAATGTAGAACTCATGGAACGCGAAATTTTCATTTATTCTCAGAAAGTTTTTAATCCATGAAAAGGATCCAATGATTTAGTTTGTAAATTGTCAACATTTTTTGTCAACTGGTAAATGCGAATCTACCTACGAGGGGGACGCTCGAAAGCTAAAATGTTAAAAGACAGTTCTTTTGAGGATGTGCTCGACAAGAACCAATACAAAGTGTTCTTGAACTTTTTTGCGATTTCATTTCGGTGAATAATGTAGTTGGTTGCTTGGATCCAAGCACATAAAAAGCAGTCCCGGATTTAGGGTGGGGCAAGCGGGGCGTTTGCTTTGGGCGCCAGCTTAAGGGGGCGCTAAAAACAACCAGAGGTTGAATTTTTTTAAATTTTTTATTTTCTCGGAAAAAAATATTATCATTAAATATTACCCGACTCTGAAGTGCCATCTTGACCACTCAAAAAAAGGACAAACATCTTCCCAAAAATATGCAAAATGAAATTATCGATTTAATGGCCACCAAAGTCCGGAATAGCATTATTAATGAGATCAAGGAGGCCAACTGTTTCACTATTATGTTCGATGGACTAAACATCAAGCTGTTAATGCCTTGCTCAATAATTTACCGGGAGTTGTGAAGGCTGTGGAAGAAATCAAAGAATCCTCTCTAGTCGCAGAATACAAGTATGAAGCTGGTCATTTGATTCATGCTGTGATGGATTTTAGATTCATACCGAACCTAACAATTTAGGATAATATTCTGCGAGAGATCAATATGGTCAACGTGGAAATTCAGAAAGGAGATATAGTTATTTCACGTTCATTATCGTTCATGCAAGGTCTCATGAAGATCTTGCAAGGAATGACAGAAAAGCTTATTGAAAACTGGATCTCGGAAGCTAGACTTCTTTCAGAAGAATTGGATGTGGAGCCAATTCTTAGAAATAAACGTGTTTCCAAGAAGAAAAAGCAGGTTGACGAAATGTGCGATGATGAGTCAAGAACGGATCTAGTTGGTATATTCTCCGAGGAAATTAAGGTTGTTTTCGACAGATTATTGTCAGAAATCAAAAAAAGATTAGAAAGCGCAGAGAGTCTGCATACGAATTTCTCATGCCTCAATGGCCATGCCCTTTCAAACATGCAAAAAGAGGATCTGCAGAAAATGGGACCCTTTTAGCGCAAATATATTGAAGATACTTGAATGCAGTTGATTTTTGTTAGGAACTAGCGGTTTTCAAAATGTTGGTTCCTGAAATAAGTGAAAGATCGACTTCATTAGACCTGCTACAAATTCTTCACAGGCAAGATCTGGAAGATGCTTTCCCTATAATGTCAGTATAGCTGACATTATATAGAATATAGTGCACATTGCCTACCACGTCTGCAAGATGTAAAAGCAGTTTCAGCAAATCGAAAATAATAAAAAATTATTTGCGTTCCTTAATGAGTCAGAAAAGTCTCTATGGCATCTCGATCTTAGCTAAAGAATACAAAACTGCTTCCGAAACAGATTTCGAGGAGCTGATAGATGCGTTCGCGGAAAGAAAATCACGCCGCGTGATGCTATGTGAAGAAAAAAGTCCAATTTCTTTCCTTATTATTAGTTTTCATTTTCATTATTCATTTGTATTATTTATTTTTGTTTTTTCTATGAATTCATATATGTACATATTGAACGAATGAGGGGGGGGGGGGGCAATCATGAATTTTCGCCCCAGTCAGAAAAAATCGTAGATCCGGGCCTGATAAAAAGTAATCAAAAATTTTTTCAGATATTACCATGAATCATTTTCTGAATTGTATATCGAATCGATCGGTGAAAACGAATAATGTTTCAACGAAAAATTGATTATCTTATAGCCTCTTGCATTACAGATGAGATATATCAGCGCAAGTGTAATCATCATTCGAATGGACAATTCAGATGCGAATGATAAGTAGTCGCTGACCTATAACGATATCAATTACCCAATCGATGAGCGTTGGGCTAAATAGGTCATGCAATATACAATGCTTGAAGTTCCACATTTCCTAAGGATCACTACTACACTCCATTCACTCTCATAAAGTATCCCGGTTGGCCAAGATTTGGCTTTATCAGGTTTTTTTAATCAAAACTGACGAAGGTTGGTATTTGTGAAAGGTCAAATGATTCTCAGAGACGTTGCCAATGCGGATTTCTATCTACTCTATTTCAACTTTGCACATGGAATTAGTTCTTGTAAGGTTTAACTGTGACACAGGTTTCGTAGATCTACTACATTTTCATAATGGAGTATTTCAAGTCGAGCAAGGTATTTTATTATCTTCTGTAGGCTTATTCCTTGAGAACATTGAAGATTGGGAAATTCCATTGTTCGTTTATAAGTTTTTCAGGCGGGTTGTTCGAGTAGGTACTTTCATTTTTTTCCAGAATGAACTATCACAAAGTAATGGACTATTCTGTCCATTATTTTTCAGTAAATTTCAACACTCGATTCTTGATTTCCGTACAAGAAAATAGTATAACTGAATTTGCCAACCATGGTTATAAACGTGACATTATTGCAGTATGAACAGATAAAAAAGTTTCTTCAACAATCGCCAGGTCTTTGAGTAGTATAGCAAGCGGGGTCCTGGGACTGAGGATGGCCATGTCCATCCGGAGCCGAAGAACCTTGAGGAAATTAGCTGAAGAATTGGTCAATGACCAGAAGGGGTTGTAAAAGAAGATGTCTACGAGAGCGGTAAAAAAACCTCGAGAGGTCAATGACCGGAAGAAGTAGTAGACATTTTCTTCTACAACCCCTTCTGGTCATTGACCAATTCTTCAGCTAATTTCCTCAAGGTTCTTCCGCTCCGGATGGACATGGCCATCCTCAGTCCCAGAACCCCGCTTGCTATATATACTACTTCTTTGGAATTAATGAATTCACATTATATTTTTCCACATTCATCGAAAGTGGAAAATCCATGTTTGAAATTTTTTGATAACGTAATTAATCAGTAATTTATTAATGAAGGTGACCAATCAGACGCCAGAGCGGCTGTCTCACTCTCGCGTCCCCACTGCCTACTTATTCTTCTGTAGGGCGCTCCTCACTTTCATTAATCAATTACCAATTAATCACGTTATCGAAAAATTTCACACATGGATTTTTGGGCTCAGAATATTTTTCACTTTCGATCCCCTCAATGGGGTGCGCGACTTCTGGGACACCTGTATATGCTTGTCTGCTGGCATATTGTTTGTGTCGTATGATTTGGGGTCATTTTTCTCAGGGGACAAATTCGCTTTACAGTCACGAAAATAACGTGAAATATTCATTCTTACACATATCGAAGTGAAATTTTTTATGAATCATTATTTTCAAACTTTTCTTCTCATTCATTATGCACACGGTGGACCAAAGTTATCGATAGTCCGTATGACGTCAGAAATATCCGACCGAAGCTTTTCGGAAATTCGTTTCAATGTCCAAATTATAAATGGATTACTTGAGAATCACGATAGAATTTTCTTGAACAAGCTGAAAAGCGAGATAACCTATCCACTTCATTATCGTTCGTATCAAGTTTTTCAGATTCCTCGCAGGTTGATTGCAGATTCAAAGAACCCGAGATAATTTTTTATTTCCTCGCAGCTCTGACATTGCAGGTCCTGAAATTAAATTTAAATTCTACAAATCGCGAAGAATGAATACAGCGCTGGTGCTTCATTAAAAATCCTGAAATCTCTGGGAAAAGCACCGACATTTGAAAAGTACCAAGACTCAATTAGTATGAGGCCTCAAAGAAACCCATTACTCCAGACACTTTGAGCTAACGATATTAGATTTTCTCACACGATTACTTTCTTCGCCATCCCCGTTTCTTTGATGTTGAAAAAATTAGGTTGACCGCCTGCAGAAACAGATTGCCCTTGGTTATTCGGTTTCATGATTTCGGTCCCATTTCTTCAAAATTGGGGGTAATTTTCCAGGCCCGGTATTTAACCGATGATGTTAATTAATTCTCATATAAATCACTTCAGGTGGAAAATTTGACCCAAAAATTGGGATGTTCTAAAAAACTCACCAAATCACAGTCACTGTAAACCAACATGGAAAAAAGTGAGTAATCTTTTCTAAAGCTACGTTGTTTCGTATGTAAAACAGATTATTTTAAGTGTTTTTCTTTGATGTCGTGATGATTTTGTGAAGAATCTCAGTGAATTCATGTGTTATTGACAGTGCAGTGTCGAGTTCATAAAATTTTGGTGTACAAATTAGCTTTTTTCCTTCTAATTGGATCTACATTTCAAGAGGAATTCGATTGAAATTATGAAAATAAATGATTGTGAGAGTAGACTGCATGAGACTTCAAAGTATGTACTTGCGAAATACCGTAGGGTAAAATGAATGTACGTAGAGATCTAATTTTCGAAGGAACGTCTGGGATGAAACGTGGACATTTGCCCGCCAGGTGGGACACTGTAGTATTGCATAATACTCAGGAGTTCCTGCTGGAGAGTAATATAAGGTCTGCCGTTTCATTTGGTTGCTATCGTATGAGGGGATATGTGACACTGATGACGGCAAAGAAGCCAGAAACCGGTCTGTCATTTTCCTTCTGCGGTAGCAGCACGTTCCGGCGATTTACTTCTTGAATTAGATCTTTGCTAGTCCATTTCTCTCATTTATTGTATGTCCCTAGTGGATGGTCCTAACGGACGTGAATTTCTCATTTTGATAAATGATTGTGTTGAATGTTCTTCATTTTCATGGAAATATACTAAGAAAAAGCAACACAAAAGGATTTACATCTGCCATAAACTATGATTCGGATGTGAATAAATTCTGATGCCACAAACATGACGATCTATGTATGGTATTTCCTTATAATCAAGTATCACTTGAATATTCCCAAAATGTTGAGCGGTAAATCATCAATTCAACTCAGAACTTGGTCATTGAATAAACCTTCTAAAATATTTGCTAAATAGGTACTCAATATATTCACTAAAAACATTATTCACAGTTGTTTGAGAATCTCTTAACGAAATTCTTTGTAGCAAGCTTTCTCTATCTGTAGTTTATTTATCCATGCTTTTCTTCAGTCCAACCAAAGGTAGTGGTGTATATAGTGTTGAGGCATCTTTCTTACGAAATTTAGGAAAACGTATAGAACTTTTCCTTGAAGAGCAATTAAAATCAAAACAGTTACAATGGTAACAGATTTTTTTAGTACTAGTACTTGGCTTACTCATTGTTTGTATAATTATATATAATCAATGCACTGGCCTCAAATTCATATACCTACAGGGTGTTTCATTGGTAAATGAACATACGGCGAGTCCAAAAAACCTATATATGATAGGTCTAATCTATTCCATAACCAAGTTACAGGGTGGTTCATGTATTCACCAAAAATTTCGATTTCTCATAACTTTGGAACCAACCAGTATAGTTGATATTTTGAACCAATGATTCACCTCTGCAGGTCGATCGATTTATTCTTGAATTTCCAAAAAATTCCAAGTCCGTATTTGAAAAAAAAACTTCTTCCAAGCTGAGATTCAACACCCTGTATATTAAAATTTTGGGATTTGATTGCACCCCCGTTCTCGACCATTCGCAGTATAAACTTTTTGGTATCAAATATGGGTGAAAATCAAAATATGAATTCTGAACAATATGAATTGGGTTCAAATAAATAAAGAAGAAGGAAATAGCTATATCAGGCTCTGTGATTTCGACATTTTTTCATGGTTCTCGCTTGAACCTGAAACCATGAAAGTGCCAATTTCAGATAGAATACATCACTACGGAGTAAATCCCTCACGCTGGTCAAGATTCTATTCGGCGTGGCCTTGGTTGACTTAATAGTTAATGGGGCGATATACTCTGGCCGACGGCACGGATTCTTCATTCAAAAAGTGCCTCCCATTGTTCCAAGTTCACGCCCTCAATTTTCCACCTAAGAGCTCGAATTTCTTTTAAATTGAAGTTCAAAGATGTCTTGTGGGTACTCCAATTTCTTCCCTTTGAATAAATTGTTTTTTCGCATGAAAAAATCGGGTTGAATTTGAGAGTCTATGAAAATTGACTTCATAATCGTTGTTCGACCGTTGTTCATCTTTTTTTTTAGAAAAATCATTGGAGTGCCCTCGACAAATCAATTTTCTATATTCTAAAAAAAATTCCATTTGGATAGGCGTTTAAATAATGCAGAAAATGATGGAAATACTGAAAAGACTTCCAGAAAGTGAGGAATCGCATAGAACTGGCTGAAATTCCAAGAGAAAATCAAGCTTTAGGTGGAAAATTTAGGGCGTGAATGCGGAAAAATGAAGAATTGGTGCCGTCGGCCAGAGTATAACGTCCCCTTAATATTCAGGTGGTTTTCTTAGATTTATCAAAGATATACAGTGTTTATCATTTTGCAATATGAGGAATTACATGGGTTATCATAAATGGAAACAGGTTTTCTCTGCCTTGTAAGTAAGAGTATCATCATTGTTCAAACAATGGTATCATTATCCTGTTTTCCACAGTCCATAAAACTCTTTTTGAATATCAGAAAAACCGAGCTTTAGTAATGCTGCCTGATGAATGAAATTTCTGCAGTCTGCACATCTCAGCATTCTGTGCGGCGTAGGCTCAAAGTTTGGCACACATACAATCCTTCGAGTTCACTTACTATTATTAAGCCTCACGAGTGACAGGAACTGAGCATTAGTATGTAGAAGTTGTGGGCGATTCACGTCCAAACGTCTGTCATTCGAGATCTGCCCGTTCGAATTACGAGATTTTCATGTCAAGGCGTCCTATATTAGAGTCAGGTGTGGATGTACGAGAATTGCTACAACTTTTTTATGTATGATGGATCTGCAAGACTTGACAACATTTTGAGTACAAAAGTTAATGATCAATTGGTAGTTGAATGAGTTTGACATGTACTGTAGGAATTCTGATGTTTGAAATAAGAATATCCTTCTGATCCACACCAATTTCATATGAAAAGGTAGAAGACTTCCCAAAAGAGCAGTTTTGAACTTCGGGATGCATTCTATCAGGAAATAGCTTACAGTCTGTGTTTTTTGACATCAGCAAAGATTTAACTCGTTATCATGATGGTTATCCATCACGGTACACAGTAAATCGTGAAAAATGACAAACTGAATAAACATTTATATTGACGAGAACCTGGAGTTCAATTTCAATTCCCATTCATGCACAGCATGCGAGTTCCATCATTCCTGAGGACATGATGTATTTGTTTATGGGGTTAATGTTATGTTGATTCAGTGGATATGCTCGGTGTAGTCTGTTAACATGATATGGAGCGGCATTTTCCCCTTTTAATGTTCTACAAGCTATAAAGAGAGATTTTTATCGGTATACCGGTATATTGGCTGAAATTTCAGCCTACCCTGAATTTTCATACGCCGGCGCCGTTAAGGAATACGAAGGAATCAAAAAACGAATTCAATTTATTTTTTGCTCGCGGTATCTTCTTTTATTACATTTTACAGGGACGATTCAAGGAGCAGTATTCAATACACGTCAATCTATTCGAAAATTAATGCAGAATAATGGTAATCTACCTACTAGGACACTAGATGGATGAAGGAGCCCTCAAAAGCTCCCGACTTCACTTCAGTGCCTTGAGTGGCCCATTTTTGAACAAAAAATCGATTCCTGTTCATTTCGAACAACATAAAGGAAAATTAAATTAAATAATATACTCCATTCACTTTTATAAAGTATCCCCGCTGATGGCCATGGAATTCTGATACTTTTCACCGTGTATATTTCGAAAATGTTAGGTTATAGTCTTTTTCCTGTCCGATATATAAGCAACGTTGTCGTTTCTACATAGAGATAGTAGTAACCTACGTATTCATCAAAATGTTTATTAACTTTGGGAAAATAATGAATCCGACAAAATATTATGTGAATTCAATAATTCCAAAGATCTGTCGAATGTTGAAGAAACTTTTTCCTCTGTTGATACTGGAAATATTTCACGTATACAGTGCGCGTCAAAATCATGGAACAAATTCATTTTCTCAGAAGAGAAATATTTGGTAACAAAATCCTGAAACAGGTCAATTTTTGTTTCAGTTTCACCAAATTTTTCGGCATTTTTGAAGGATTTTTATTGCACCCTGTGCCATCCCCATCAACCCTTTGAATTTTTTGAATAGGAGAAGTTGGTAATGTAGTACTTTTTGGGCAAGGTCTTTGAATCTTCTTCACAGGGGTGAGGAAATCTTCAAGAAAAATCTTTTTTTTGAAAAATTAGTTAGTTCAAAGAGATTTTCAGTATGTGCACATCGTCATGGCTCTTTCTTTGAATTGAAATATTTCATCGAAAAGTTTCAACTTCAGTAGAAACGTACTAATAACATACCTACCCACTTAAGATCATACCTGAAGCGCAGTGTTTCACACATTGAAAAGTTGTGCATGAACAAAACTGTAATGTAGACTTTCATTCAGTGACAAATTTCATCAGGTATCATCGTCTCGAAGTAAATGAGCCATGACAAAGTGCACATTCTGAAAACCTCTATGAACTTACTAATTTTTCAAAAAAAAAATTTTTTTCTTGAAATTTTTGCACACCTTCAAAGAAGATACAAATGCCAAAAAAGACCCAATTTCCCTAATCAAAAAATTTAGAAGGTTGATGGGGATGGCATAGGGTGCAACAGAAATCCTTCAAAAATGCATAAAATTGGTGAAAGTAAAACAAAAATTGACCTGTTTCAGGGTTTCTTTGCCAAAAATTTTTCTTCTGAAAACATTAATTTGTTCCATAATTTTGACGACTGTATACACATGGTTGGAAGAGTCAGATTTGCTATTTTTTTACGGAAATCAAGAATCGAGTGTTGAAATTTTACTGGAAAATAAAGGACAGAATAGTCCGTCACTTTGTGATAGTTCAAGCGAAAAAATAATAAAAGTACTCGAATCACCCGACAGAAAAACTTCGAAACGAACAGACAGACCTATGGAATTCCCCACTTTTCAAAATTCTCAAGAAATAAGCCTACAGCTACAGAAGGCATTCAAATACCTTTTTGCACAACTTGAAATATTCCAGTATGAAAATGTACTAGTACCTACCTACTAAGAATCTTGTGTCACTGTAAACCTTAAAGAACTAACTACAGTTACAAAGTTGAAAAAGAGAAAATAGAATTGGCAACATCTCTCAGAATTATTTGAATTTCACGGGTGCCAACCTGCGTCAGTTTCAAGTGACAAAACTTGATAAACCTAAAACATGGCCAACCGTGTCACTTTATAAAAGTGAATGGAATGGAGTATACTATGTAAAATCGTGTGACAGGTGTTGATATGATTGAAAACTTATGGTGATTCGCAAGATTTTAACGGATTTCTTTCGGTGTAACTCATCAGGTGAGATTGTCCCGAACATTATAAAATGAAGAACATAAAAAACTTGGAACATAAGAGACTTGGGGATAGGATATTGACAGGCATCGACATAGTCTCGAAGAATATAATGGCCCGTTTTATGTGTTTAAGATGTACGGTATGAGTTTATAAACCAATTACTATAAATTTTCTTTTATCGACGCCATCTTTTAAAATGCAAACTGAGTAACCATCAAATTTCATTTGTTCTTCATTTGCTCTGAATGAAAAACATATTTCCGAATAATGGCTTCAAAACTCATAGCCACAGCTCGTTCGAGTTTTTCGAAGTTATTATAATGGTGCTTCCGAATTATTTGTTCATACATGCGGATATAGGATGTCTCAAAATCTTAAAGCTTCTTGATTCCAACTCCTACACACCAGTCCACATCCACTCCCACAAATAATCCATCTCAGTCTTCACAATTGCACATTATTTTCAGAACCTCCAAAACCCAATTAAGGAAATGTATTTCATGATGTCAGTTGCACTAATATCAGAAATGTTGACACGAAATCTCATTCATAATAGATTGTTTTGAACTTCAAATATTCAACTTGCTTTTAATCAAATCCAAGAAACTCAATCGATCATCGAAAATAGCGAGTAATTCTGTTTACCAGAAAACTTATTTGTCCTGTGAATCGTCAACTAGTTCACCACTCCACAATTCGACTTCATGGTAATTCAATTATGCACTAATTGTGACCTATTGAATTGGGAACTCTGCAGAGGAAGCGTTAATAATTGATTCAAGGTCGGATTTTATTGTTTTCGCGCTAAAATCGACTGTGGAATAAGACCAAAATAATCAGACAGCTAGTTATTGCGAACTACTCTTCATATTCTTGGACCTTAAGGGGCCGTTATACTCTGGCCGACGGCTACGGCACCGATTCTCCATTCAAAAAAAGTCCTTTAATTTTTCCAAGTTCAGGCTCTCAATTTTTCACCTAGAAGCTTGATTTTTTTTAAATTGAAGTTAAAGGATGTCTTGAGGGTAGTCCAATTTCTTCTTTTTGATAAAATTATTTTTTCGCATGAACAAATCGGGTTGAATTTGAGAGTCTATGGAAATTGGCTTCATAATCGTTTTTCGGCGGTTGTTCATCCATTTTTTTTAGAAAATTCATTGGAGTGCCTTGACAAATCAATTTTCTATACAGGGTCCTGCAATAGTGCGTTCTTCTTCCATAGCTGCCGAACCAGACATCTCAGAGATTTCGTTGGAAAGTAGACCTCTGGTACCTTCATATCCGCATCTCAGGAAATTATTTCATGATATACAGGGTGTCCTCGATAAATGTTATTCAACAAATGGATGATTTTTTCAATGGATCACCCCATATATTTTCACATATTTTCAATGACCTCCATTACCTCTTTCATGATGCAAAATCTTAGGGAAACTTTTCCAACAGTTCAAGATCTTATTCGAAGAAAACTGCAGAAAGGTGAGGAAAAAGCAGTTCAGTAAAAGTCTTCTGACGATTTCCAGAAGTGATAGTAACATGAATTTGAACTAAAAGTTTTTTAATTGAAGGATTTGCCTTGACATGGTTCTTAAACGATCAACCTGTCATATACAGGGTGTCCGTTATTAAGGTCCAAATATGGACAACTTAAAATTATTATTTCTCGATTTTTTCAAATAGAACACCCTATATTTTTTTCCACAATGATGTAGAAAATTGAACACCTTACATTTTCTCAAAAGCAACCTCAGGATTATTTCAACTCCCGCATCCAGCAGACACGAAAAATGATAGCGCAACTGAAAATTTTATTCAAATAATAACATAATAAAAACTAACGGACATTCAAAAGAGGTTAAACAATGAAATAAAACTAAATGAATAATTATTGACAAACTTCAAAATCTTCCCAGAATCATACTTCCTGAGCATCTATATAAAAATGATATTTCTTTTCCGTATAATGCAAAAATTTAATGGAAATACTGAAAAGACTTCCAGAAAGTGTGAAACCGCAGAGAACTGTCTGACATTGCAGGAGAATTAAAAAAAAATCAAGCTTTCAGGTGGAAAATTGACGGCGTGACTTTGGAAAAATGAAAGGCACTTTTTCAAAGGAAAATCGGTGCCGTCGGCCAGAGTATAACGGCCCCTCAACTACCAACATACAAGAAGTATGAAGATTGGTCATAAAACATTCTTGAGAATATTTGCAAACCTACAATGAGCAAAATAGTGGTTGAGTATCGATAACTGCATATTCATCAGAACCCAAAAAGAAGCCCAGAACTGAGTTAAGGATACCGTATTCAATATGGGGTAGTCCACAGTTGCCATATTCTATTAGCAAGCATTAACCAGTCAAGGATAATAAATCCAACACTCATGTTGAAGAGATAGATAGTTTTTTGCTGAAAACTGACGCAGGTTGGCACTCGTTAAATGTCAAATGATTCTCAGAGACACTGCCAATGCTAATTGCTGCTCTGTAAATGGAGTTAGTTCTTTCAAGGTTTAACGGTGACACAGGTTTCGTAGTACTTTTACATTTTCATACTGGAGTATCTCAGGTTGAGCAAAAAGGTCTTTGAATGTCTTCTGCAGGCTTATTTCTTGGGGATTTTGAAAAGTGGGGAATTCCATAGATCCGTCTGTTTGTTTATAAGTTTTTCTGTCGGGTTATTCGAGTACTTTCTTTTTTCGAATGAACTATCAGAAAGTAACGGACTATTCTGTCCATTATTTTTCAGTAAAATTTCAACACTCGATTCTTGATTTCCGAACAAGAAAATAGCATGAGTGAATCATCCAGCCATGTTTATATACGTGAAATATTTCCACTATTAACAGAGAAAAAAGTTTTTTCAACATTCGCCAGGTCTTTGGAATTAGGTTGAATTCACATAATATTTTCCCGAAGCAAATAAATATTTTGATTAATACGTAATTACTACGACCTCTATGTAGAAAGGACAACGTAGCTTATTCATCTGACAGAAAAATGATTATAACCTAACATTTTCGAATTATATACGGTGAAATGTGTCAGAATTTTATGGCCAACCGGGATACATTATAAAGGTGAATGGAGTATAGGTAGGGGAAATACGTACAAAATGACATATATGGACAAAATGACATAGGCATCATAACTTGAGATCGGAGGTATGAAATGCGGAACTGCCTAACACATTACACGACCCGAGTGGCTTCAATTAACCTCTGAAAATTAGCAAGAGCTACTCAGGTTCATTCGGTTATTATGAGTGATAACAGAAATCAATAGGTCACGAGTTTTTTTTCATTGCTTCAAATTTTAAGAGGAAATGGCCAGTTTTCACCATTTTTTTCATTCAAATTGCATTCAATTCAAACTTCACTCATTTGTCTTTGTATTCACGGAGCTTTTTGTATGTTGAATATACTTTTTGTATTAGTTCGATACATTTCTAGTTTTATAGCGCTATATGGACAAAATGACATATACAGTGAACGGACAAAATGACATAGGTATTTCAGCTGAATTAACCGTATCTACCGGACAAAACCAAGACAATCCATCTCAGGCTCCATCAGCAAACAAAGAATCAGGACTTGTCTTAACATATTCATAACAAAATCTTCATCTGCGGCTAATAAAGGCAATGCATCTTAACCTACTCTTGCTGATCCTATGAGGAGGTTTCTCCAATCCCTAAAGGACGATTTATAAATGAACAAGGCAAACGTGAGCCGAGGACTCGAAAAACGTATCTACTTGGTTTCAACTTCTACACCTAATAAGATTGCAATCAAATCAAAAAAGAGCCCATACCTCCTCCAAAAACAAGGAGACAAGTCCCTAGGGCATTATTTAAAGAAGACAATGAAGAAGAAAATGTTTCTAGCAACTTTCGAGATCATGAAGACGACTGTCCAGTGTCCATCTATCTATTGTTATGAGACCTTTTTTCCCGATTTAGATCTTCTCCAGGATTAGCCCTGAAGAAGATTGGTTACGGTGCATGCATTGCTTGCATTGGGCTTACGCATCTTGTGCTGATGTTCCTGGAAGAATCAAGCGTTTAATTTGTGAACTTTGTCAGTAGTTTTGTAACTTTAAGTGGAAAAATACAGTTGCCTATTGCCGGTATGTCATTTTGTACATAGCATGCGAACAAAATGAATTTCGTTTATCCCAATTTATCTAAGAATATTTTATTTCTTGGTACTTTTATTTCATGAAGGTTGATAAGATTTTATAAAGAAAGGACCAAAGATCAGAGGTGTCGAATATGACATTACTGTGATTCACTACTAACAAGTTATGCCTCTGAAATAAAACCCTATGTCATTTTGTACGTACTTCCCCTACCTTCTTCTAAGTTTTTACTCCAATTCGCTAACTAAGACCTGAACATTCAATAGTTTTTTCATAATGGTCCTTCGAATCGGATTTATTATCGGAATGGCCTATTATTTCCTCACATTCTCACATGGATTCAGTCGAATTTTTACATTTCCTACGAAAGTAGCCATATCTGTTCGAATCAAATCATAATGACGGGCTTACCCTGACCCGTTTTGGCCGTTTTCATATTTTTATGGCTTCCAACAGGCTTTTTCGACGCGAATTAGTGAGATCGTAATCACTTTTACGTTGTTTTTTTAATAAATTCCCGCAGAAAAACAGGAATATTCATTTGAGCATGAGCCGTGAGATCGCCCTAATCTTTTTGCGTACCTGCACAGAATTTCGGCCGAATCTCCATAATGCTGGAATTTGATGAGGGTATTCCGTCATCTTATATAGGTACAGGCTGATCCATTTTTCGCAAGCAGGACTTCAAAAAAGGTCACTCTCTTTAGAGATAGGTGTTCGAACCAAAGGGATATTATACAGAGAGGGCCATTGAAAAGGAAACAGCGGCTCTGTAGGTCGGCAGAACCGAGTAATATAAAAACGCTCGAACACGTCAACAACAGTTGCGAGGGGGACATCGTTCGCGATGAAATTCACCCGAAATACATTTCATCCCTCGGAGCTGTGACCACCACCCCTAAATTTTTAAATGGCACGATATGGCAAGTGATACCTCATTTGAAAGGTAGTTTCCTTCCTAATATCAAACAACAAAAATAAATTAATTCTATCGATTCGTTTTCGAGATATAGCAACTTGAAGTTGGGAAATAACTTTTTATTTACTTAATCAATAAAAATAAGATCTAACATTGCAACTGTTTAAAGATCTCCAGATTTAACCCCACTCGACTTTTTCCTGTGGGGTCACTTGAAAAACAAAATCTATACAACCGAACCAGAATCTCTAGAAGATTTACGACGTAGAATTATTGAAGAATGCCTTCGAATTACGCTGGAAATGCTACGAAATGTGAGGTCTCATTTTGAACAGAACTTGTACTATTTTATGGAAATGGGTGGTAGACAGTTTGAACATTCGATTCATTGACAATGATAATCTTTGAACAGTTGCATTGTTAGATCTTTTTTTTATTGATTGAGTGAATAAAATGTAGGTAATTTCCCAACTTCAAGTACCTATATCTCGAAAACGAATCGATAGGATTGATTTATTTTTGTTGTTTGATATTGAGAAGGAAACTACCTTTCAAATGAGGTATCACTTGCCATATGGTGCCATTTAAAAATTTAGGGGTGGTGGTCACAGCTCCGAGGGATGAAATGTATTTCGGGTGAATTTCATCGCGAACGATGTCCCCCTCGAAACTGTTGTTGACGTGTTCGAGCGTTTTTATATAACTCGGTTCTACCGACCTACAGAGCCGCTGTTTCGTTTTCAATGGCCCACTCTGTATACTATCTCATTGTGAACTACATTATTTGAAGATAATATCAAAACTATCAACCTAAAGGTTGTGGAGTTGAGGGATTTCAATACCATAAGTTTCGGAGAATTCCTAAACGTCCCTCTCAAGAGCAGAATTTTCCAAGATCTTGGTTTTCCTACTAGTAAAGGCTTCTGTTCTGTTTCCTTTTCACCTCCAATCAGTCATTATCGGTTCAATTGACGAGTGTTATCTCTCCAAACTTTCACCCCCTGATTGTTCATCATGATCAAACATTCTTAGATTGAACAAGGAAATCTCATTCTCCATTCATCCCTACCTAATCTTAGTCCTACTAAATTACTGGATGACAAGATGGGCGCCAGTGGGACACTGGGACGGGGATTAAGATTATTCCTCTTATTTTAAATGAAATATGAATATCAGCTAAAATGTTAAAGTTTGAGCGGTGATTCATTATCGGGGACGAGACGCTCGTTGTGCCGATTTTTAATTGAATTAAAGGGTGTTCAAGGGCGTCGCCAGCCTTTGAGCTAGGGGGGGGCAAAAATCAATCAGAATAGAAAAAATGAACTGATTTTCGTATATTATGCTATTATTTCATAGGTTTTTAAGAGATTTTTGAGCTCTAGGGGGGGGCAGCTGCCCCTCCCTGCCCCCCCTTGGCGACGCCCTTGAGGGTGTTGCTATAGGGACGTCCATCGGGATGGGTTTCGTGTTTCGTCCCGGCTCCGTTCATAGGAATCAAACAAATTGGCGAAGAAGAGGTATGTGTTGAAGTGGCTCGGCTCGAAGCGAACGAGGGTGCCCTATGGTGAGGATTTGCTGGACAAAGAGTTGCCACAGAATACCCCGATTTTCGGTTACTTTCTGTTTGCAATGAACCAGATGATATTTCATCAATTCAACATTCAATTCTAAACTGCCTCAGGTTTGAGTATTCTTGTTATACAGGGTCTTTCACGAGGAACCTCACCCATATTTATACGGGAAACTACTGAACGTATTTTCATGAAATTCAGCACTTATAAGTATTTCACGATGCTGATGAAATCTAGAATATTTTCAAGGCATGAGCACCTCCGGTTTTTCCGGAAATGACGTCAACTTCCGTTTTCCAAATTAGAACACCATTTTTTTATTGCAGAAATAGATTCCTCAGAAAATTTCAAGTTATTTTGATGTAACATTTTTCAGTTTTGGTTGGAAAATTCTCTCTGAGCGGGAAAATTCGAAAAAAAAATCGAAAATAGAGCTCCGCTGAAACAAGAATAACTTCGAGGTTTTTGGATGGAAAATTTTCATTTTTGGGATTTTTCAAGATGTAAGATTGATGTATCCACTTTAAGAATCGAAATCGCAATTCATGATACAGGGGGTGAAAAAATCGCTCTCAAAATTAGTGATGACAAAATCGTGAAAAATCAATTTTTTGAAATTAGAACCCCATTTTTTATGGCAGATATTGAATCTACGTTAAAAAATAATGTGAGTGTAGGCATCACACCCTTGCCCTAAAATGGATATTTTCTAAGTTAATATCCACTTTAGGGCAAGGGTGTGATGCATACACTCACATTATTTTTTAACGTAGATTCAATATCTGCCATAAAAAAATGGGGTTCTAATTTGAAAACATTGATTTTTCACGATTTTGTCATCCCTAACTTTGAAAGCGATTTTTTCACCCCCTGTATCATCAATCGCGATTTCGATTTTTAAAGTGGATACATCTATCTTACATCTTGATAAATCCCAAAAATAAAAATTTTCCATCCAAAAACCTCGAAGTTATTCTTGTCTCAGCGGAGCTCTATTTTCGATTTTTTTTTCGAATTTTCCCGCTCAGAGAGAATTTTCCAACCAAAACTGAAAAATGTCACATCAAAATAACTTGAAATTTTCTAAGGGATCTATTTCTGCAATAAAAAAATGGTGTTCTAATTTGAAAAACGGAAGTTGAGTTCATTTCCGGAACAACCGGAGGTGCTCATGCCTTGAAAATATTTTAGATTTTATCAGCATCGTGAAATACTTATAGTGCTGAATTTCATGAAAATACGTTCAGTAGTTTCCCGTATAAATATGGGTGAGGTTCCTCGTGAAAGACCCTGTAGATGAACGACATCAAATATCCTCACATAATAATATCCAAACTTATCTCCCAATAATTGATTGGTAAACTTGATCGATACCGCTTCCATTCAGTGATATGTCCTTTTGAATTTCCAAAGAAATATGATGATGATATCGTGCCATAACTCTCAACAAACAACAGCAGTAAATCTGTTGTGGAATACTTCTCCACCAAATTCGATAACTTTTTCTGTTTACAAAGCCATTCATTCAGAAATCAGCTTAATCGGATTCGGTAAAGATTATTTTTTTAGCGAATGAAATACCGTGAATCAATGTATATAGTTTTATTGCTCGAAGAACATATTGTTTGTGTTTCTATCATGAACTCTAAATGTTCCACAATGATTTCTGGGTTCAGTGACCAATTTTACGATTAATCAAAGTGAAATGAAACACACGAATCTTGTTATTCCTATTTTATTTTTCTGCGTGAGAATTGGCGAAACCACGATCGGGAAAGGCGTGAATTCTGTGGGTTTTTTTCATCGACGAATGACGATATAATGAATTTTCCACTAAATCAACAACGTTTTCTGTTGCAGTATTACAGGTGTTGCATTTTAACTTGTATCCGTCTGCATTTTGTTGATTCTATACTTTTCATTCAACAATATGTTGTTGACGCTGTTGTGATCTCTACAAGATTTGGATTAGTTCGTCCATAAAATTCCGCGTGAAAATGGTGTAGGTGTAATACAATAAAATATACATTCAACTCTTCTCTTGAAGAAGACAGAGCCGAATCGAAAGTTCGACAATTTTATCCCAACTTGAATGGAAGTCAACAGCGAATTTGGTGAAAATCGAAAAAACTACATCTCAAAATACTTGAATAAGCTTTATTGATGGACAAATACAAGAATATATTGAATAATTCTCAGCCTACTATAGAACCAAACAAAATTTTAATATCAAAATATTTCATTACTCAACATATTTATTCTCCTCTTAATTATTGAATACATTCATTACAGCGAACCTGCAACGTCTCTAGACCTTTCAAAAAAATGTTTCTTCTTGCTCTGCAAACCAGTCCTCCACAACTTCTATTACCTCCTCGTTGGAGAAAAATTTACGACCTTTTAAACTCTATTTCAGTTAAGGAAAGAGATTAATTTTTTCCCGTAGAGTGGTCAGTAATTTTGAACAGTATTCTCCAGTTATTGTTCTACCCTTATCCAAAAAATCAATCATGATAACTCCATGGCAATCCCAAAAAACTGAAGCAAGAACTTTTTCAGCAGATTTTCAGACACGAAACTTCTTAGGTCTTGGAGAACTAGAGTATCGCCATTTCATCGATTGTTGCATTGTTTCTGGATCGTAGAAATGTACCCGAGTCTCATCCTTAGTAACAATCCGGTTTGAGAAGTCTACATCATTTTCAAATCAAGCACAGATCGAACGCGATGCTTCCACCCTTGCACGCTTTTGGTCAACATTCAAACATTTGGGGATCCATTTCGCAGAAATTTTTCCCATGTCCAAATTGACGTGAACTATATGATGAACGCGTTCGTATGAAATCTTCAGTGCTTCAGATATCCGTTTCAGCCAATTCGACGGTCTGGTAAAATCATGTCATGAACTGCATCGATATTTTCGGGGACTGACACAGAAACTGGCCTACCCGATCGGTCATCATCTTCAATGGAAAATTTACCTCTTTTGAAGCTTGCAGTCCAATTTTTCACGGTCGCATACGAAGGACATTGATCACCAACCCTTGGAAGATATGCTTAATACCCATTAAACATATCTTCGTAAATCTGCTTACCTCTTAACCCTTTTAAATACAGGTATTGATGATGGCTCGATACATCTTTTTTTTAAATTTATTGCGTAACTCTGGTTTACTTTTTTGACGTCGAACTCTACACTGACACTTCTAATAAGTTATTGTTCGTTGATATGGTATCGCAATATTTTGTTTATGCATGGTACTGGTCTAGGCTAACTAGATATCAATACATCCTCGTACGTTCGAGATGATCTACAGGGTGCGGCAACTAGTTCTCCTACATTTGGAGGAGCTAGAAATGATATTGAAAAAATTCTTTTTTATTTTGAATGCCTTCATAATCAAGTTTTCTTCAATATAATGTAAGTAGGGAAAAATACAGAGTCTCAAGCTTTAACAAATTATTTTCCATTGATAACTCTGAATATTTCAGGAATATGGTTATTTTAATTTCGGTTTTTCCTCGTGTTAAGACTATTTTGAATTCATTTCATTGAGAAAATAGCATGTCAATGGGAAGAAGTTCTGCAGCTGTTAATAATTCGAAAATTTGGCTCTTTGAATGCATCACCTCATTCTCTATGTTGTTCTCCTTGTAAGATTAGGATTTGAAACTTTGTTTCGAGGTATCTGGACAAAATTTAACTTTCAAAAATCATGTTGATGAATTCTTTTTTCAAATTAAGAGAATAACAATTGCCAAACCCTGTACCTACCCTGTATTTTCTCCACCTCATTCGAAAATATATCGGTAAAGCAAACATTCTGCATAATTGTTTTGGGTAGACTTAATTGTTTTTTCGTACAAGCCATGAGCTTACGTACACCAGTTCTTTAAAAACGATTATTTGACAACAGTCAACAGTTTATTATTAGTATTGGAATTGATACAAGCTGGTATTGTCGAGACCTTTTTATTCTTCGATTCAATAGAATTTTTCACCACCGAGTTACAGCTGCTGCAAAAAAAACAACGAATTCTATTCACATATTTCGTTATTTTCCTCCTACTGCTACAACTCTCTTTGCAGAGTAAACCACACAGTGTTAATTAAATCTGTTGAGGTAGCCGAATAGCAGCTCCACTATCATTTGTTGGGGTTACTTCAAACCTCGAACATCTCGAATAGAAAACAGGACTCAACTTTGCGGAATTAACTTCACTTATTTGCCCTCATTAGGGCTGTGACTCACGTCAACCAACAATGCTAATTTATTTGCTATTCAAGTTTCGGAATTCCGGATTTGCTGAACAAGTTAGTCGCCGGGAAAATCTGTGGAAACTCAGCAACCGCAAAGTGGGCCATTTCAGGAATTCACTATGTGTGGAAAAATAAATCCGGTTAAAACTGTCACGCGATTATTGCGAATAATGCTGTGATGGACTATTTCTAAGTCACATTCTTGAAGGAAAAGTATATTTCATTCATTTTACCAAGGCAATAAATCGATCAGCAAAATGGATGCCTGAAATATGTTTCTCTATTTCAGTATCGTAATGAGTTCATTACAGTTCTAAAAACAGTGCTGTAATGAACTCATTACAGCATTGTTTTCAGTTGTATTTTTCGTTTTTTGGTTGTCAGCACTGGCTTCCGATCCTATCGATTTTCAACACACGTCAATTTGGAAATGTCAATTTCGAAACAGTCACCAACTGCAAAGATACAATATAAAAGTCACTAGGATGTATTATCTGAATTTTTCATTGATTTTCAACGAAATTTGACCGAAATAGAGAAAATATCGTCTAGTACTCGTTGCAGAATTCAATTCCAACACTCATGCGCATTCGTATTGGAATAGGAGCCCATTCTCCAACTAGTTTTAGAATATATGTTTCCGAATCTTCTAAATGCAACCGCTTAAAATTGAAACGAATTCAAGTCGTTTGTGCTTTGAAAAATATGTATTGTGGACAGTTGAAGTCCCTCGCTTTTTGAGATATGCGGCATTTTCGAAAAATTACACCCTTTGTCACTCATTTTAGTGGCAACACTCCAAATAAAGGAATTTTTTCAATCTGTCTTTTGGAAGGTATTCCTGGGTTGATGCGCAATGGAATGCGAACTATGATTTTTCGGACGCGTGCATAGTTTTTTCTTTAAACAAGAATCGGAACTCAGATTCCATGTTTGGCTTGTTTGAGTTTAACCTAACATGGTGTAAGAGAATTATCACCTGAGTGCCAAATTGAAAAAAAACATACTACCTCTTTCATTGAATGTTCGACATTGTAAATACTCCAATCACTTTTATAATGTATCCCGGTTGGCCATGACATTCTGACACATTTCACCGTGTATATTTGGAAAATGTTAGGTTGTAGTCATTTTCCTGTCAGATGAATGAGCATCCTTGACCTTCCTACATAGATGTCGTAGTAATAACGTATTTATCGAAATATTTATTCACTTTGGGAAAATAATGAATTTGCAAAAATACATATTATATTAATTCAATAATTCCAAAGTCCTGGCGAATTTTGAAGAAATATTTTCTCTGTTGATACTAGAAATGGTTGGAAGATTCACTTACGCTGTTTTCTTGTACGGAAATCAAGAATCGCGTGTTGAAATTTTACTGAAAAATAATGGACAGAAAAGTCCGTTACTTTGTGAAAGTTCATTCGAAAAAAGAATAAAAGTACTCGAATAACGCAACAGAAAAACTTCTAAACGAACAGACGGACCTACTGAATTCCCCTCTATTCAAAATTCCCAAGAAATAAGCCTACAGAAGAGATTCAAATACCTTTTTGCACAACTTGAAATACTCCACTATGAAAATGTAGTTGTACTACGAAACCTGTGTCACAGTTAAATAATAAAGAACTACAACTACCTACTCCATTCACAAAGTTAAAGAAGGGAAATAGAAGAGAAGCATTGACAACGTCTCTGAAAATCATTTGACATTAATCGAGTACCAACCTGAGTCAATTTTAGGTAAAAAAATTCGATAAACCTAAATAATAGCCAACCGGGGTATATTATAAAAGTGAATGGATCACTGTATTTCCAGCATTTATTACAAAATAAAATCCCATTTCGCCATTTCGATGAGTCAAGTTTTTCCCAATTACGAAAGTGCTTAAAGGGCCGTTATACTCTGGCCGACAGCTACGGCACCGATTCTCCAATCAAAAAGGTCCTTTCATTTTTCCAAGTTCACGCCCTCAGTTTTTCACCTAAAAGCTTGATTTTTTTTTAATTGAAGTTTAAGGATGTCTTGAGGGCACTCCAATTTCAACTCTTTGATAAAATTATTTTTTCGCATGAAAAAACCGGCTACGGCACCGATTCCCCATTCAAAAAGTGCCTTTCTTCTTTCCAAGTTTACGCCCCCAATTTTTCACCTAAAAGCTTGATTTTTATTCAAATTGAAGTTGAAGCGCACTCCAATTCTTCTCCTTGAAAAAAGTATTTTTTCGCTTGAAAAAATAGGGTTGAATTTGAGAGTCTATGAAAATTGACTCCATATTCGTTTTTCGGTGGTTGTTCAACAATTTTTTTTTTAGAAAATTCATTGGGGTACCTACCCTCGACAAATCAATTTTCTATATTAAAAAAAAACTCCATTTGGATAGGCGATTAAATATTGCAAAAAATGATGGAGATACTGAAAAGACTTCCAGAAAGTGTGAAATCTCAGAAAACTGTCTGAAATTCCAGGAGAATTAAAAAAAAAAGTCAAGCTTTCAGGTGGAAAATTGAGGGCGTGAACTTGGAATAATGAAAGGCACTTTTTGAATGGAGAATCGTTGCCGTCGGCCATAGTATAACGACCCCTCAAATACACAGATACCTCTGATTGACACAACCATGTGTCCTAAGAACATATTACTGAAGGTTAGTATTCATTCGACTACTTTTTACTGATGATTATTTCAAAAAAATTGGTACGTCATGGTGAGGTTCAGGAAAATATTCTGAAATGAAACACATAAATTTTATGTGATGGCTTAGGTTTTATTATGAAGCAAAAATAACTACCATTCATTTTGCAAAAGAATATTTCGGCCTCTGCTTAGCCTTGAATGATCTATTCAGAACCATCAATATTCTATCACTCGAGATTATGACGAAAATCAAGCCAAATACAAGAGCAATGTTTGCCTCCTGTACCTATATCGAAGCCGGTGATTTTGTTTATTCTTCAACGGATCTTCATTGAGCTGCTTCAGAGCCCTGACAATGAAATCTTGCTTCAGAGACTGTTAATTTTAGTAACACAATTTGGAGTTCGAACACTTTCACGCCACACCCTGTATATCTAGCTAGTCGCCAGGAAGGTTGAGATTACACGTGTTATTTTTGCCTTTCTCTAAGCACGAACGAAAAAGGGATCTATCCAAAGCAAACTCGCTGAGTAGATTGGTATCGGTATAAAGGAGAAGGATTGGAATTCTGGACAAACCCCTATATACTACCGCAAATCTGACGTAAAGCTATGTTGTCATCCTTCAAAGCGCTCGTTGAATCAAATTTATTTAACGGTTGAAAGGAGACTTTAAGCAGGGGGACCTCGAATAAGGAAAACCCACGTATTTTTAGTATAATACAATAGCTCGGAGAAAAACCCGAATTCAGCTGAGTAATGACGGATAGAACCCAGGGAATTGTACGATTCCTGGGAGCATAATCCGAATATAGGATTAGGAAATTCAATTCTGGATATGGAAGCATTTTGATATGGAGCCATTTCTATTCTCAATTTAAATGCGGAAAGTTAGCGAAGTTTGAACTTGCATAATGGAAAATTATAAATACTTCTTTCTGAACGAATTCTGTATGGAAAAATAGAATTAAAATCTCATAATCGGATTTTCTCCATTTTCGGGAGCGATTACTTCTATTTACTGAATAGTAAAATGCAACATTTTGGAAGAAAAGTGGCAGAATCGTTCGCTTTTTACACAACGATTTTGTCAGGCTTCAGGGGATGCACTACTTACATCTTTTCAGCGTTTTTGAATTTCCAACCTATTTTTGAGAGTTCGTCCCTACGTAAATGAGGGCTGTACCATATACATATATATATAGATTGTACAAACTGTACAATAAATGTAAATATTAACAACAATTTACTTGTGTTCAAGAATATCGGTATAAATTAGATGTTTCTTTCATTTCTTTCATAACAACTTTATCAATATAGAAATTAAAACCATACTTTGTTTCATTTAATAATCCATTTGTAACATTACCGCACGCTACAGCAGTGCGGTAAGAATATTGCCTCACTGTTATTTTCTAATTGCTTAGCAACTGCCCACTATTCTGGAATGTTGAGCTTTACGCATAGAAAACAGGTCAAATTCTGTCACTTTTCCCACGATCGAAGAAAATAGTTTTTTATGATATGAGTGTTAGAAGTGACGTTTTATTTCGTGAGTGAAAAAGTTTTGATAATGAAATGGGCGAATTTTCAAAGACAATAAACTTCAAAATGCATTTTAAAATTCAAATAATCAAAAGGTTGTTGTGATACTAACATAGATGCATAGAATTTCTATGCATCTATATACTACAGTGGCTTTATACAGGACAGTGGCGACAAAAGACGTTCACGTTTTGATTGGTCGGACTGTTTTCGACCACTAATGGCAGACTTTCATTGATTTTTTGTCATGTCATAGTGTATAAAGCCCAAAATCGAGTCAAATGTCAAACAGCACGACACTCAAATGTAAACAAATATCCGCCATGTTTGTGCAAAAACGTGTTCTATGACCCTATTGTCGCCACTGTCTTGTATAAAGTCACTGTACATACATATATCTAATAATTCCTATATGGGGAAAGAGCCAATCAAAACTGAAGCTGGGCTTTGGTAACAATCCAGATCTGCGCTGGTGCGGCAATATTGAGAATAAAAATATTTTTTTAATTCTATCTCTCTCTGACACATCGTATTATGTCGTGAAACGTATGTCATTCTTAACTTCATGTGAATAGTTTCGATAGTAACCTCACAATTCAATGTGAAATGTTTCAATAGCTTTATTCCGTTTTCTTCAAGTCCTTATTGTCATTGTTAACTCCTATTCATATTCTAAAATTGAACTGAAAGTATTCAAGTGACTTATTTTCATTCTGGATATCTCTTTTCTTGTAGTATTTCAGAATAAACATAACCTCTGAATTTCTCGCAATTTTTGAATTTCCAGTTGACGCAAGCGTACAACTCCAGCCTTACCAAAGATCTGGCTTCACTTTGTGACTTTGAAAAGCAGGGGTATAATTCATATTGGTATTAGTAGATATATGTCTATACACTAACAAATGAGAAAAGACGCTGTCATTTGAATTTCGTTCCTGTCCAATTTTCGTCTTGGGTTCTTACTGCTTAATATGTCTGTCGAGAGACCAATTATTAATAAGAATGACGATTTGGTTGTTCCTGTGGATATTGAAGAGTCTGCAAGAAGAGCAAATCTGGAACTCCTACCTAAAAAATCTGTTCAGCAGTACGATATTGCATACAACAATTTCCTGGCCTGGTGTAAATTGAAAAATGTAAAAGAGAACTTCAGTGAACCTGTTTTCCTGGCATACTTAAAAGAAAAATCAAAAAAATTGAAGTTCATCAACTTTGTGGAGCAAATTTTCAATGATAAAGTCAAGCGCCCTTGTTAAAAATGGTTTGGATGTTAGTAGATATTTTAAGGTAATAGCATATTTGAAACGGAAAAGTGAAGGATATCGTCCCAAATAATCGAAAATTCTCACTCGTGAACAAGTTGGAAAGTTTATAAATGAGGCAACAGATGAGAAATACTTGATGGTTAAGGTTGCAACTATTTTCGGATTATTTGGAGCCTGTCGGCGTGAAGAATTGTGTAATTTATCAGTGGAAGACATCGAAATAACAAATAAATCATTTTTTATACAACTTCCAAACACGAAAACGAAAGTCAGTCGTTCTTTCAGTATTATTGGGAAATATGTTGACTATTTTCATAAATACCTTGCACTGCGCCCTTCTGTCATCAAACATCGACGTTTTTTCCTGAGATACATAAATAATAAATGCACTGCCAATCCAGTTGGTATCAATACATTCGGGAAAATTCCATCTATTTTTGCCGAATTCCTCAAACTGCCAGAACCAAACCAATATACAGGACACTGTTTTCGAAGATCCTCCGCTTCATTGCTAGCAGAATCAGGAGCAAATATTACGGATATAAAAAAACATGGTGGATGGAAGTCTACGACGGTAGCCGAGGGCTATGTTGATCATTCCATTGCATATAGAAATGTCATTGCAGAAAAAATTCTCCCAACCTCAACAGATTTTGGATCATCATCATCCAATATTGTACTTTCGGTTTCTACAAGTACTGATGGTGCTGAGGATTCTAATAATGTGTTGCGAAGCTTTCTAACGTCACAGGGCATTAATGTTAGTAATTGTTCTAATTTTACGATTAATATTATGTTCATAAGTAATGATTGTTAAATATTGATAATAAAAATTTGCAATTGCTGAATTTTTTTCATCTGATTTCATCATAGGACAATGGAATGCTAAAAATATTTTTCAACTTTAACACTAATGTTAAAAATATTTTTAACACGCTTTCACGTAAACAATCAATATCAACATTGTTTGCTGTTATTTAAAGTGTGAAATGATTTATTATAGTCTGACTAATATTGAAATTATGAATCCCGAAAAAAAAGTGAAGTGTAGACTGTGACTTTTGCTAACAAAACTCATGATCTTTCGCTTGCTTGAACTCTAGCTTTCAAAGTATTGACGACACGAGTTCAGATAGCATAAAAGTTTGACCATTCGGTTCTTATGGCCAGAACTCCTGCTGATTTGTTTTCGAACATCGGTGGGAATTAACGCAGATCCCTGGGACGTTGTTGAATCGATGGTATAATTGCTTTACGCATTTCCTTGATTGGCGTTGGAGGCCTGAAAACTAATTTCTATTAGTCCGGGGGTCCCGGTAGAACAATTACTACAATCAAACGCGGGCCACTGTAATCGAATTGAATCATCGATTTCAACGAATTCTATGGTGCCGTGTCCTTTTTGAATTTCAGGATGCCCTGAAATTCCATTGTTATTCGCCAATAATAAGTTTTGATCACAGTCGCAGACTGAAATTAACATCGATTACCCGTCAGGTTGAAATACCAGTTGGTATAGGAAGAGCTTTGTAATTTAGGTATACAGGGTGGCCATTTGAAAACGAAACAGACGAGATTACAGACGAAATAAATTTTTTCGATAGAAATGCTCGGACAGATCGATTTCTGTTTCGAGGGGGACAACTTAAGATGTAGGTTACGGACGCATAGCGCTTCAGCCCTTGCTACTACAACCCTCACCCCCAAATTTTTGAATAGGGAAGATGGGATGAGTGATACCTCATTTGAAAGGTATTTTTATACTGATTTCAGCACAGTACCTAATTGTTTTTTCATTTTATGCATTAGTTCTCGAAATATTCTCAACTGAGTATTTGAAAATGAAGTGGTGTTTTCATGGCACTTGTAGTGTTTTTTTGTGAAAAATCGACATTTTGAGCTTCAAAACTACCATGACTGTGGCTTCCTTCCTCCAATCCACTAACATAGAAATCTTTAATCAAAATGTCGATTTTTCACAAAAAAACACTACAAGTGCCATGAAAACACCACTTCATTTTCAAATACTTAGTTAAGAATATTTCGAGAACTAATGCATAAAATGAAAAAACAATTACTGTGCTGAAATCAGTATAAAAATACCTTTCAAATGAGGTATCACTCACCCCATCTTCCCTATTCAAAAATTGGGGGTGAGGGTTGTAGTAGCAAGGGTTGAAGCGCTATGCGTCCGTAACCTACATCTTAAGTTGTCCCCCTCGAAACAGAAATCGACCTGTCCTAGCATTTCTATCGAAAAAATTTATTTCGTCTGTAATCTCGTCTGTTTCGTTTTCAAATGGCCACCCTGTATTTCAGGTGATTGGCTCGTCACAAAGCATAGCCTGCCCTCAAAAAATACCGTTTCATCTGATTAGAAGACGCGACAGCAAGGACCAAAAAGGAAACATTATGAATATGAAATTCGAGACTCGACTTTGGGTCAGGAGTTTTCCATTGATTAGAAGTTCTTTGTATCTGTTTTATTTCAAACAGTAAAAAATTCAAGCGAAATATTGAAAATCTCAGAACTGTATACATACATATACGATTGAATTAGGGCTGGGGATCATGAAAGATTGATTTGAATATTCGAATATTCATTGCATATTTATTCTAATAAAATACCTATTCATTTTCCTGTCAGATAAATAAGCAACGTTGTTGTTTCGTACCTTGATGAGTTTACCAAGGTCGTTCTGTTTGTATTTTTGTACCCTCATAATGGTATTCTAGTACTGCTTCTAGTTGTAAGGATGTTGGTGACCCTTGTTAATCTCGATGATTAACTGTTGTGACTTCACAACTATAAGCACCTGGTAATCTTGATGATTACTGCGATAAGTTGTTAGCCGTACTTAGATAACAACTACGAAGAGGATGAGGAAGTGGTGAAATGTGAACGCACTCTCAACAAACAAAAAACTGTATTTTCTTGTTACCTCAACTTAGATAACAAGCACGAAGCGATTATACAGGTAATATGTATAAAATAATAACTCTAAATGTATAGCAAGGGAGGGAAGTGATATAATTACTTACTCATTACTGGTTATTTACCGACGATTATAAACTCAACCTTCTATATGAAAATTTATAGCAAGGGGGCAAAGTGATATAATTACTTACTGCTTACTGATTATTTACCGACGATTATAATTTCAACCTTCTATATGAAAATGTATGGTGGCAAGGTGTTGTTGTGATTTACAACTGATTGTATAATTACTAATACTTTACTGAATGCTTGTCTTTGTAACATAGGGTTTTGAAGACAAGCTGGAAAATAAGGGAAGTTCATTTCCTCTGAATGAAAGTGGGAAAGATCAACAATTGATTGGGTGTCAGAATCGGAAAACGCCTCGCTAAACCGACTAAATGCTCTCATTCGCAATTTTTGACAACCCATTTCTTGAATCTACGGACCAATGAGAGAAACCTTGGACGATTTGGTATTCGATCCTGCCATGTGTTTCCAAATGCGACTTGAACTGCAATAAAAATGGCACCATATATTTAGTTTTATGAGCTTATACGGAGAAACTGAATGAAGGTTCACCGGACCTGGTTATTGTCTGAAAAACCAGATGAATTACCCAAACTTGACCTAAATTCTTGGGTTGAGAAATCTTTTCAATAGCTGACCATAAATCAGTCGAAAAAGGGTATTTTTAAACAAAGAACGAGAATTATAACTAAGGGCATATGGAACAATATTGCAGTTCAAGAGTTCGATCCCATATGGTTAAAATCAATTTATCTATACAACATTTCTAAAGGTGACAGCTTTTTTCTGGTGGACAGAGATATGGCATTTAATTTGTCCAGATCTTTCGAAGTGAGACGCAACAGGTGTCTTTTCTACACATAGGTCGAAGTGATTACGTATTTATCACAAGGTTTATTTACTTTGGGAAAATTATGAATTTGAGAAAATTTCATGTGAATTCAATAATTCCAAAGACCTGGCTAATGTTGAAACTTTTTTCTCTGTTAATACTGGAAATATTTCACGAATATAAACATGGCTGGAAGATTCACTCACGCTTTTTTTTTGTACGGAAATCAAGAATCGAGTGTTGAAATTTCACTGAAATATAATGTATAAAATAGTCCGTTACTTTGTGAGAGTTCATTAAAAAAAAAGTACTCGAATAACCTAACAGAAAAACTTCTAAACGAACAAACGGGCCTATGGAATTCCCCACTTTTCAAAATTCTCAAGAAATATTCATTCACATTCACAAAGTTGAAAAAAATAGAACTTAGCATTGGCAACGTCTCTGAGAATTATTTGAAATTTCAAGAGTTTCAAGTGAAAAACTTGACAAACCTAAATCATGGCCAACCATGATATACGGTATTATAGAAGTGGATGGAGTATAGTTATGAATTTTGTGCGTTACTTTTCACCCACTGTGTATAAATTGAATTGTTGATTAAGATTCGTTTGTAGACTTCTCAATTGTGAATTGATTCAACAAAAAACCTAAAAAGTTACCCCCTTCGCCACTTGATTCTCTTAATAGGACAACCATCCTGATTCAGAATACATTTTGTTGATAAATTGGCAAAACTCAATAGTGAGTAAATGAAGGACTTACCTCAAACCTCCTAAAATTATTGGAAGGGGTCCAGGAGACTGAAAAGTTAAGAAACCTTCGAATCCTGAATGTGTATTTCTGTCCCAGCGCATTCACCAATTTGCAACACATAATTCTGAAGCTTAATCCAAAGGTTTTGTAACCCAATCAAGGATCTTGAATGACACGGGGGGTCAAATTTGATATTATCGTGAAGGTGATCCAATTTTCTGCTGAATTTATTGATTTCCCTGCCAATAATCAGAAAAATCTCATGCAAACCCTGGTGTGGTCAAACGACAAACTTGTCAAATTTTATTTATTTCTTAAATATTTTGTTGACTTTCGTTCGATATTTCGATTCAAACTCACCATCACTGAATACCCGGTGACATTAGAAGTGTTAGACAAAGAAAAAAATCCTTTCTTCAAATCGATTTTTCAGCAATAGAATAACAGTATCTCTAACAAAGCATCTTATGGAATCTTTGATAATTTTTTGGTATAACGAATTTTTTTTTTTTTAAATGAAGTCAGTTTATCAACGGCTTCGATTTGAAACGAGTTTTCTGAAGATGCCAAGACGTAAATTAACAAACTCTGAGGATAATAGGGCTATCGGAATGCTACAGGGAGGCCTAACTCAGGTTGTTGTTGCGGAAAGGCTCCAAGTCAGCCAAAGTGTGATATCTCGACTTTGGAATAGGTTCAGGGAGACAGGTTCCGTGTAAGAAAGACCAAGGCTTGGTGGGCGAAGAAAACAACACCTGCTCAGGATCGTTTCATCACCGTTTCGGCGAGAAGAAACCCTACATCTACGTGTAGAATGCTACGGAATACTCTTCAAAATGCAAATGGGGTCCAAGTTTCCATCGAAACCATCAGACGACGTTTGAGAGAGGTGAATCTAGGTTTTAGACGTCTATTAAATGGATTCCCATTAACACGTGACCATAAGCGTCAAAGACTGAAATGAGCAAGGCAACATATCAATTGGAACGATCAATGGCGTAGTGTCCTTTCCACTGATGTATGGACGATTTTCAGATTCTCGAAGAATAAGGGTATAGACAATCTCACGCATACCCCGTAATTGTCGCTATGTCCAAGAAGTCCATCCATTCCAAGGGGTAGTGTTATGGTATGGGCCGGGATATGTTTCAACGGGCGCACAGATCTACACATTTGTCCTGTGAATTTGACCGCCTCACACTATAGGGTGACAATGTTGTGCCAAATTTTGACGCTGCTATTGGTGAAACTTTTCAATTTATAGACGATAACGCTAGACCGCACCGTGCAGCCATAGTTGAGAATGCGCGCGAGGAGCATGGGGATATGCTCCAAAGAAGATTAGATAATCATCAACCTACCCCAGAATCCTTAAATGATCTGAGAGAGCTTCTGCCCCGTTTATGGAACCAAATTCCTCAAGAAATGTTCAACAACCTCGTGTGTAGTATGCAAAGAAGATGTCAAGCTGTTATTGATGCCCGTAAAGGCCACACATTGTATTGATAGTCTTAAAATGCTTGAATTCTCTGGGAATAAAATTTCGTTATTTTACTCGATTTTTCTTAACCACCCTGTATTCGCTGCAGACCTACAGGCTAAAATTAATTTGTAACTCGAAATCATATATGAATTTTCATCACAAAAATCTTTTCACTATATTTTAACTATATTTTTTGCAATTTAAGTCAATATCTCTAACTAATGTGGAGCAGTTTATTTCGAGTTACTTTGATTACGTCTAGGAAAGCGAGAAAATTGCCTCAAGTTTGAAGACCATCATATTACTGACTTGGTGTAGAAAATTATGGCTTATCAAAATAATGAAAGAACGGTAATGCATGTGTGTCATGTGTGGACAGATGGAGGTATAGGAAGCGGATCAATGGTTTGGAGAAGAAGGAATAACTTTTTTCATAGCGTAAAAGGTAATTTCCAATCAAAAAAGCTCATATTAAGTCTTCAACTCCTATAATTTTGGTAGAAAATTTCTATCAATTCATGGCCCCCCTCAAAAAAATTCATGCTTCCTCCCTGAAAAACTGTCGGGATCCTTCAGTGTGCAACTGGAAACCATTCATCAATTGGTTGGCACATCAATAATGCAAAGAAGAGGGAAGCAGTAGTTGTCCTAATTGTTGTACATTCTTCGCCCAATTTCCAACCCCAACCAACACTTTCTTCGGCAACATTTCCGTGAAAGTGTCAATTATTGAACAAGAACCTTTGCATGTCTCCAGAACGGAACGTTTCCACAGGCGATTCGGAAATGTAAGGAGCAGGAGGCGGTTGAATACGAAATGAGCTCAAGGCTCATTTTCACGTGAACTTGATCAATGAATTAGCAACAAAAGGAGCGGAAACTAATGTCTCTAGATTCTCCTCCCACCGTGCATTTCCGACAGCCGAGGGTGTTCAGACCATTATATTCGGAAAGCGTTCACTCCGAGCATGTTTCCTGAGGGAACTCCTTATTCAGTCAGTCTACTGGGTCAATTGGATTTGGATGTGTCGTCTGGAGACATAGGGAGTTGTGGATGCTCAGGAAGAAGTACGTCGCCATGTTAGTTGAATTTCTTCGTCAAAGTTTCTGAGTGGGAAGCGTATGATTTTATGGGGTACATAAATTTTCGCGGTGCCTCAGGAATTGCACTTTTTCGCAACCGCAGATAAAGGGTTTCCTGTGTTTTTGAAAGGAAATAATAGATATTGATGTACCACGACATAAATCAGATTCAATTTCGAAATTAAATCCGTTTTCAACATAATTCATTTACTTTATTAATTTTTTATGGGTCTTGCTGTCCTTGCTATCGAAATATACCTACTGCTCCACAAGAGTAAGGGATATCGTATTCAATCGTTTTTAAGAGTATGTAATCTTCGAGAAATTCGCTGTAAAATCATTTAAATCTCAATAACAACTTGAATCGATCCAATAAAAATCAGTATGAGACATTTCGTCAATCTGATCGCCTTTTTTCTGAAGTTTGGTTCTTTGCATATGCTTCATGAATGTTCTTATTTTGAAATGAAGTCAGTTTATCAACGGCTTCGATTTGAAACGAGTTTTCGGAAAATGCCAAAACGTAAATTAACAAACGCTGAGGCTAATAGGGCTATCGGAATGCTACAGAGTGGCCTAACTCAGGTTGTTGTAGCGGAAAGGCTCCTAGTCAGCCAAAGCGTGATATCTCGACTTTGGAATAGGTTCAGGGAGACAGATTCCGTGTTGGAAAGACCAAGGTTTTGTGGGCGACGAAAAACAACACCTGCACAGGATCGTTTCATCACCGTTTCGGCGAGAGGAAACCCTACGTCTACATGTAGAATGCTACGGAATACTCTTTGAAATGCAGATGGGGTCCAAGTTTCCATCGAAACCATCAGACGACGTTTGAGAGAGGTGAATCTAGGCTCTAGACGTCCATTAAGAGGAGTTCCATCAACACGTGACCATAAGCGTCAAAGACTGGAATGGGCAAGGCAACATATCAATTGGAACGATCAATGGCGTAGTGTCCTTTCCACTGATGGATGGACGATTTTCAGATTCTCGAAGAATAAGGGTATGGACAATCCCACGCATACCCCGTAATCGTCGCTAAGTCCAAGAAGTCCATCCATTCCGAGGGGGTAGTGTTATGGTATGGGCCGGGATATGTTTCAACGGGCGCACAGATCTACATATTCGTCCTGTGAATATGACCGCCTCACACTATAGGGAGCATCTCATTGACAATGTTGTGCCAAATTTTCACGCTGCTATTGGTGGAACTTTTCAATTTCTAGACGATAACGCTAGTCCGCACCGTGCAGCCATAGTTGAGAATGCGCGCGAGGAGCTTGGTATTCCACATTTACCAATACCTCCGCACTCACCAGATTTGAATTGCATAGAACGTGCATGGGATATGCTCCAAAGAAGATTAGATAATCATCAACCTACCCCAGAATCCTTTAATGTTCTGAGAGAGCTTCTGCCCCGTTTATGGAACCAAATTCCTCAAGAAATTTTCAACAACCTCGTGTGTAGTATGCAAAGAAGATGTCAAGCTGTTATTGATGCCCGTGGAGGCCATACATTGTATTGATAGTCTTAAAATGCTTGAATTCTCTGGTAATAAAATTTCGTTATTGTACTCGATTTTTCTTAACCACCCTGTATACGCTGCAGACCTACAGCCTAAAATTAATTTTCAACTCGAAATCATATTAATATGAATTTTCATCACAAAAATCTTATTTTAACTAAATTTTTTTGCAATTTGAGTCAATATCCCTAACTCATGTGGAGCAGTTTATATTCCCTCCCATAATCAGGGCTCGACTGTTTTCTTTCAATACTGTCGTTCCTAATATTGTTAAATCCCCCCTCCACCTGCCTACGAAATTCGGGCCAGCTTAAAGCAGCAAATTACATTATAACTTCGTGTTTTGATTCTTGGAATTTGCATCAACAGCGGAAATTTGTAAACCTTCTGTTGAACTATGTGGAGGTTCAGAAAGTTTTATGGAAAAAACAAAATGACACTCCACCAGCTTCAACTAATCCTTTCTTGTGGTCCCCTTGTTGGAATGCAACTTTCAAATGAGATTTAGTCCCCTTTCCTTCTCATGGTGGAAGTTTGATATAAATACGCTCCTTCTAAAATACGTTTTGGTATCCGAGATTGGATTTTGTTTCGTTGTTGGAATTCCTCATTTTTTTCTTGACAAATTGTATTAAGTTGTGTTAGAGGTTACGTCGAAGGAATTCGATAAGGGATAATGTTATTACCTGTAGAATAAGTTCCAATGTAAGGCAGGCAAGTTTTGTTTTCCGGCATCGATTTTATTTGTTGACAATTCAGCGGTTAATATTTGCAGTCCATATTTAGCTTCCAAATTCATAACGAAGGGTGAAGGGGTCCTAATGAAACTATATATTAGTATTCCTGGTTTTGGGACAATAATAGGGATACGTCTCCTTGATTTAATCCTCTTGTTCCTGCAAACATCTAGCTTTGTGTGAATTGCTGACAAATTCTGGACTCAGGATATGGCTTTTCATTTGGGATTGATGAAATAGGCCTTTAAGATTTAGGACGATGAAGAATATAACTGAGGAATTGTCATAGGTCAATTCATCTCTTACACAGCATGTTCATTTCCACAGATAATTGGATATTGATTGCGTTTTAATGAAAAATGAGCTATTTACTGAATTTATGTTGATCAGCTAAGAGATGTAATACCCTGCGCAAAAAAATTAACGCACATTCTGAAAATTTTAATTAAAGTTAACTCTACATTGACTTTATAACTTATTTTTTATGTTCTCTCGGGTAGGTTTTGAACGAAACAAGACACATTAAATGGAAGAAAAATTCAGGATTTCACCGAATCTCATGTGAAAGAAGAGAAATGAACAATTTTCAAAATACTGAAATGCTGATAAGTGATTTAATACTTGGTATTTCCACCCCTTGCGTTAATTACAGCTTGGGCAACGACGGTTCATACTCAAAATGAGTGATCTTAAAATTTTCTGATCTAATCCTTCCCAGATTTCTCCGAGTTGGATTCCTAAGCCATTAAGAGTAGCTGGATGATTTTCTGAGCTTCTCAGCCTTCTATTGAGGTTGTCGGAAACCTGCTCAATTGGATTGAGATCTGGACTTCTTGCTGGCCATTCCATTCGAGAGAATTCAACCATTTCAAGGTACTCCTCAACGATGCGCGCACGATCGGGTCTGGCATTATCGTCTATAAAAATGAAATTTTCACCAATGTATGGGGCAAATGGCGCTACATACTCTTCAAGAATGTTCCTTATATACTTATCAGCATTCATAGCTCCATTATCAACGACCACTAGGTCTGTGTGAGCAGTCAAAGATATTCCACCCCACACCATAATCGATCCTCCCGCGAAACCAGTAGTATTCAGAAAATTGCACTGAGCATATCTTACATGTGGACGTCTGTATACAAGGAAACGTCGATCACAATGGTAGAGGCAGAATCTAGACTCATCTGTGAATAGAACTCTTTCCCAATCGGCCTCTTCCCAATGGATATGCTCTCTCGCAAAATCCAAACGCGCCCTTCGATGGGCAGGGGTAAGAGCTGGGCCTCTTGCCGCGACACGAGGCCTTAAATGATATTCTCTGAGGCGATTTCTTATTGTCTGAGTGCTAATTTGCACCTCATGAGTTTGCTCAAGCTGATTTTGGAGGAGGCGAGCGGTTACAAACCGTTATCTCAACGAAGAAACTCTCAAGTAAAGTTCTTGAATGGCAGTTGTTACCCGTGGTCTACCCTGTCCTGGTCTTCGGACATTCATACCTGTCTCCCTGAATCGCTGCAACATTCTGGACACACTTGTATGGGAAACTCCAAACCTTTCTGCAATTCTTGTGTATGTCCACCCTTCTTCTCGCAAAACTACCGCTTGGGCACATTCCTCTTGGGTCAAATTGCGTGTTTCGCGTTGCATAGCGATCGAGTGTAGAAAATCAAACGAAAGAAAAACTATTGATCACTAGAATTGATCGAGAACAACTGATTTTAGAATGGAGCCAATACCTTCAAAATCTGATAATATCATCTTTTTTTATTCCTGCTGGGAGAAAACATCTGTATTGAAGAAAAACGTTGAAAGTGGATAACATATGCATGCATAATTCTGATAAAAATATTTATTATTGAGAACACCTTCAGTTGTAGAATAAATTTGAGATTTCCATAATGTGCGTTAATTTTTTTGCGCAGTGTATTTTCACAGGCCTAGTTATTTTCCTGGAAATGTTGAATTTCTTCTTACAAATTGGCGGAGGTGCAGGTTATTTTATTTATGCTTTTTTTGCTGTTCAATGTATATTATCATCAGTTTGGTTTTCATCCATACTATTTATTTAAATTAAAGTACTTATCAGAAACGTGGACAGTTTATTTCTCTAATTAAATCTACAGAGCCAACGTTTCGGAGATAATATTTTCTCCTTCTTCAGGGCTACAAAACAAACGGAAAACATTAGCAAAACAAACAAACACAACAAGATGCGACAAGAACTAACCTTAAGATTATTAATTCTTCAGAGATTGAACATTTAGGTATCTGCAAGATCTACAATTCATAATAATTCCAAAATTTAAACACTTTCTAGCAACCAGCAACGACGCAAAAAATCTTATCATGAAAATAATTAAGACGGAAAACAGACATGTCAAGTTAATGTCAAATTCATAAAACAATCAATTCTTATTTTTCCCGAAAACATGGTCTTAGTGAACTATACCACTATACTATACTATATACTTGACATAACTTAGTATAGTTCACTATGACCATGTTTTCGGGAAAAATAAGAATTGATTGTTTTATGAATTTGACATTAACTTGACATGTCTGTTTTCCGTCTTAATTATTTTCATGATAAGATTTTTTGCGTCGTTGCTGGTTGCTAGAAAGTGTTTAAATTTTGGAATTATTATGAATTGTAGATCTTGCAGATACCTAAATGTTCAATCTCTGAAGAATTAATAATCTTAAGGTTAGTTCTTGTCGCATCTTGTTGTGTTTGTTTGTTTTGCTAATGTTTTCCGTTTGTTTTGTAGCCCTGAAGAAGGAGAAAATATTATCTCCGAAACGTTGGCTCTGTAGATTTAATTAGAGAAATAAACTGTCCACGTTTCTGATAAGTACTGTAATTTAAATGTATATTATATTCTATGCTAGTTTATTATATTCTATGCTAGTTGAGCAGAAGGGGACTGATATAGGAGAACAGGAATGTTTTCAGCATGGAAATCTGAATTTGATCAATTGTGTTCAACGACGAAGAAAAGAGGAAATTTTTTTTTTGTAATGGTAAATTCAGTGTAAAATTTTGGAGCATATACAGATAAACTACACGATCCAAGTTTTCCTGGAGAAGAAATGGAATAACTTTATAATTGTCCAAGATTCCACATCACAGATCTGTATGAGTATGTCCTTCTCTCATTAAATGAGAATTGGCATCTCTCCAATATCGAAAGTTGCCACAATGAAACGTATTTGTGGCGAAAAAAGTAACTGGTATAATCTTGGTTGAAAATTCAGTACCATCGATTAATTCTGTCTCATATTTCCTTAGATTTTAACTCATCGAATAAAACAAAGAATAAAATGAAATTCACCTAGAATAGATTAGAAAACGGAGGTTTTTTTCGTGATATGTGGATAAAAACGAAAAATTCCAAAGTAAAAATGTCTATCAGAATCTCAGTAATACCACAAATGGAGGTTTTGTTTTTGTATAAAAATTTATGTAGCTCATTTTGAACATTTACGTTATTTTTTGTACAACTGTCAGAAAAACTCGACTTTTCTTCATCACTTTGGATGCGTGAATGATTACTTTTTTTCATCGTTAAAAAAAACTGCAAAATGATCATAAATGCAAGTTACCGGCGCTTTCGCCACTTTGTATCTAGTATACGAAAATCATTATGGGTAATAAATATCGGGATTCCTCCTTATCCATCACTAAACATTATTCTTCAGTATTCCTAGGAAAAAGATCATAATTCTTCACTCGAACTCCCGTTCCTTCTCCTCAACAGAAAATCGCTGAACTCGAAAAAAATTCTGAATCATTATTGGATATCGAAGACTATTCACTTTCATATAAACCTTTTCATGTCAAACTCTGGGATTTATCCCACAAAAGAATTGGAAATTCCCAAGTGTGAGCCTCGGAAATCTCGGTGAGAAACGTGAGTAGAATAACCGAGTCTGGCCTAGAAATAGCAGGGAAAAATGATCTACTTGCTTTCTCTAAGTGTTACGTTAAATGGTGTTAGATAGAATTTCCCGTTTCTCATGGACGCGCTGCAAAGATGGGGGAAATCGCTCCAAGATTGTCCCATGGGATTTGGTTTCATATATGGAAAGTTCAGAAAGTCACTTAGCACGTCTTTTCCGTTCCAAGAATTATTTCTTGGCTGCGTTCGTGTTGAAAACAGAGCATAGAATTGTGAAGGTCGAAATTTTAAATTGTTGCAGATTTGAAAGTTGTAGAAGTCATGCTTTGAAGATTTAATTCAGTATGCAGAGAATATTGGTACATAAGACTAACGGTGAATGGACTTAATCAGAAAAACATGCGTAAGAATGGTACAGTGCGGTGAATATACAGAGTGTAACAGCCAAATGGAATAAATTCGATAACGAATAAATGAGAGGATGTTAGGAAAAACGTTCGAACAGGTCGATTTGTAATTTTAAATGCGCATATTTTTCAAGAGAATAAAATTATATGAGGTGCTCCATGCGTCCGTGGCCAATACCAACTTACTTATTTCAAATGCAACCCCCTGTATATTATTTATTTTTTGGATTCTTCAGAAAATTCTAGACATAATTCATTTACAATGGCCTATAAATACCTATCATCAACTTTTTCGGAAATATTAAGTGTTTTCAGATTTTTTACAAAAATTAACATTTTGAATGAAAATTATTTCATTTCACAAATTCAATACATTACACTCAATATTTATTTCCCATTTACCCCTTGATATGAAGAAAGTAAGCAAAAACCATTACTGGGAAGAAATTGGAAAAAACAAAAACAGATTTGTTTATTCTCATAGCCTTAGTAACACGTTGTCTATTCGCATGAAAATAAGTGATCAGTGTAAGTGCTATTGTGAATTTCGATAACTGTACGTAATAATATTAGAAAAATGGTTCATTTAACAGAAATGCACAAAATAACCATTTTTCAAATGATTGGTTATGGAGATTACACACGGACACAAATGGAAGTTTTTCTTACTTATTTCACGAAAAATTACCAAATTTGCCGCCTATATCCCAAGGAACAATTAGCAAAATAGGAAAGCAGTTTCGAGAGCTTGGTCATGTAAGACAAAGAAAAAAAATTGCTGCCAATGCAGTAAGTGATGAAACGAAATTGGATATTATGCTTGAGTTTCAAGAAAGCCCACATAATTCTGTTCGGAAAGTAGCCCCGCTGTTTACCGTCAGCCACACGTCAATATTTCGAATATTAAAGGAAAGTAAGATGCATCCCTATAGAACAGTGTTTTTCAAACTGTGGGTCGCGACCCCCTGGGGGGTCGCGAAGCTTCTGTAGGGGGGTCGCCAAGAGTCGGGAGAGCTTCAGTAATAGAAGGTTGTGCTTGTTTCGGATTAATCATGGAACACTCTCATTTCTCCGAGATATGAATTTTTTTCATCATACTTCATAAAAATCCCCCAAATCTCCAAACCTATGGGCTAACAAACTATGGGGTCTTCTGTATTTAATTCTTTTGGCATTCAAGAAACACATATTCGAATCTGATCGTGGAACAATCTCAGTTCACCGAGATATGAATTTTTATTTGGTCATTTTTCATAAACAACCCCCCAAATGTAAAAACCTGGGGGCTAACAAACTATGGCGTTTATTGTATTTCATTTTTTCGTGATTTGAGAAACGCATATTCGAATCTAATCGTGGAACACTCTCATTTCGTCGAGATATCAATTTTTTCATCATTTTTTATTAAAAAACCCCCAAATCTCCAAACCTATGAGCTAACAAACTATAGGGTTTATTGTATTTCATTCTTTCGGCATTCAAGAAACGCATATTCGAATTTGAAAATGGAACACTTCCATTTCTCCGAGATAAGAATTTTTTCATCATTTTTCATAAACAACCACCCAAATCTCCAAACCTGGGGGCTTAAAAACTATGGGGGGTATTGCATTTTCTTCTTTCGGCTTTCAAGAAACACATATTCGAAACCAATCGAGAAACACTCCCATTTCGTCGAGTTATGATTTTTGTCAGAAACCATCCCTAACAACCCCCATAACTCGGGGGGTCGCGAAGCATTTTCTCATACCCAGGGGGGTCGCATCATGAAAAAGTTTGAAAAACACTGCTATAGAATGATGGCAACTGAGGAGCTCATAGAAGACGATTTCGATAGGAGAACGCATTTTTGTGAGCAAATGATGGTAATGTTAGATAACAATGTGATCCAATCAGAAAATGTTTTGTTTTCTGATGATTACACTACACGGTCATGTTAATCGTCAAAATTGCCGCTATTGGTCTGATGAGAATCCTCACTGGATGAGAGAAGAACATACGCAATATCCTGAAAATATTAATGTTTGGGCAGGAATTGTTGGAAGTCATATCGTAGGTCCCTTTTTCATTGACGGCAACTTGAATGGAGAAAAATATTTAGAACTACTCCAAAATAATGTCGTACCAACTTTGATAAACTTATCCTGATCCAGCAAATCCACAAGTTCCTGCCAATATAATATGGTTTCAGCAAGATGGAACACCGCCCCATTACCAAATCAATGTCCGGCAGTACTTTAACCAAATTTCTCCAAATCGGTGGATAGGGAGGCGCGGATCGATAGAATGGCCAGCACGATCTCCTGATCTGACACCATTAGACTTCTTTTTGTGGGTATATGTCCAAAGTATTGTATACGAAACGAAACCCTTAAACTAAGACGACTTAAAAAACCGAATCACGCTTGCGATTAGATCAGTCACACCTGAAATGTTGAGTAACGTTAGAAGACAATTCTACACCAGATTAGTATGTTGCCAAGACGTTCGCGGCGGGCATTTTGAACATTTCCTACATTGACATTAATGTTTTTTTTTAATTAAGAAGTGTAATGTACCGAATTTGTGAAATAAAATTATATATAATATTGTTTTCTCGAAAAATATGCACATTTAAAATTACAAATCGACGTGTCCGAGCGTTTTTCTCAACACGCCCTCATTTATTCGTTATCAAATTCATTCCATTTGGCTGTTACACTCTGTATGTGTTGAAATATTTGCCTAGCTTGGCCTGCAAATTTCTGATAACCTCATAGTTTTAAAGGGCTAGCAGAGCCCCTAGATCAACCTATTAAGTAGTCATCCTTATCGGTAGATCTCTGCAAATCGGGTAATCTTATAGGTGAAATGTCAAAGTTTGATAAATTTTCCTGAAGAGATGGGAAAATTATGGAAATTATGAATACCAAGCTATTTTGCATTGACCTTTCCTCTTTCGATCCGTATATTCATATCACGGCCAGGATATCTGTGAATAAAGTTTTATAGAGTTTAAGAGTCCCCTTTTTGTCTAGAGAATCGAAATTTCACCCACGTATGAATCTCTTTTCGACCATATAAAAATTTCTTCACTGCTGCGATTTCAAGATTCTTCTAGATCCACTTTTTCGATATTACTGTGAGCTGAAAACATAACATTGGAATATGAGGATATTATATTTATTTGGATGCTCCTAATGTTAGGATACTAGTTCTTCATTTTTTTTATTTAATATCTAAATCCCAATATAATAAATCGCCAAGAGCCAAAGATCCTCTATCTCTCTCACGGTTCCTAGCTTAGAACATGTATAAATTACAATGCTTGCTTCGAAAATCATGATAGCTGATCCCCATTTCCTACATTCAGATGCAAACAATCAGAATTTGAGGCATTAAATATGCGGTTTACCTTCTTCATTGCACAGTTCGCTAATTATTCATGTCGGTTTCGGTTGCGAGCGGTTCGCTTCGAAGCGATTACGGCAAAACAACCTCCATATTCAGGAGAGTTGTAAACTCGATGGAAATGTATATGTATATTCGAATCTTGATTGATGGGGGACTAACGAGCATTCCCCATCATTAGCAATTGGAACATATCAATATAAACATGGATGGTTTGGGGATAAAATTCGATGATTCACAGGATGGCCCACACAAATCAAGAAGAATATTTTCTTTAGATTATTTTCATATACAGGGTGGCCATTTGAAAACGAAACAGACGAGATTACAGACGAAACAAATTTTTTCGATAGAAATGCTCGGACAGGTCGATTTTTGTTTCGAGGGGGACAACTTAAGATGTAGGTTACGGACGCATAGCGCTTCAACCCTTGCTACTACAACCCTCACCCCCAATTTTTGAATGGGGAAGATGGGGTGAGTGATACCTCATTTGAAAGGTATTTTTATACTGATTTCAGCACACTAATTGTTTTTTCATTTTATGCATTAGTTCTCGAAATATTCTTAACTAAGAATTTGAAAATGGAGTGGTGTTTTCATAGCACTTGTAGTGTTTTTTTGTGAAAAATCGACATTTTGAGCTTCAAATTAATTAGTTAATTGATGTGAGTTTTTGATAAATTATTAACTTTACTTTGAAAAGTCTTATTTCTTAGATCTATACTTCAAATCGTTCTGATACCGTACAGTTGGAGAATGATTTCAGTGAATAAAACAGCTAGTCGAACATCTGACCCTAGTAGCATTAACACGTACGGTATGACTTCATTTGCCCTGTGGTAGATGTTTTGCAATTTCAAATACAAGTACGAAAATTTTGGTGTTTCGGAAGCACGAAATGTCAATTATTCGCAATAAATTAATTTAAGTGATAAAATTAACTAACGCATGAATATTTCGAGAACTAATGCATAAAATGAAAAAACAATCACTGTGCTGAAATCAGTATACAAATACCTTTGAATTGAGGTATCATTCACCCCATCTTCCTTATTCAAAAATTGGGGGTGGGGGTTGTAGCAGCAAGGGTTGAAGCGCTATGCGTCCGTAACCTACATCTTAAGTTGTCCCCCTCGAAACAGAAATCGACCTGTCCAAGAATTTCTATCGAAAAAAATTATTTCGTCTGTAATCTCGTCTGTTTCGTTTTCAAATGGCCACCCTGTATGTACATTGTACATATCTCTTTATTTGACCTTGGTGCCATCTAAGAGTTCCGCCCGTACCACTTCCTTCGTTTGGTGTTCGGATTTTTTGTTAAATTATATCAATCTTAAGGTGTCCACTCACGAGGCTACCGATCCGAGCGTTTTATGGCCTTTTATGACATTTAATGAGCCCCCGACCAATCACAGAGACTCTTTTTGCACGTGATCTCTTAAAATGTCATAAAACGCCCGGATCGATCGCCTCGTGGATGGCCGGCATTACGTGATATCTGTGGTTTGATGGATCTTGAGGAGGCAATGAATCTTGATCGTCAGGGACATAAGATGGCCTTGGATAATTGTCTGTATTTTTTGGTGCTGTTAAAACTTGTTATGGTGAAAGATGGAGTTATTACGTTGGCCTTTTTCCTTTCCATTAAGGGGCCGTTATACTTTGGCCGACGGCTACGGCACCGATTCTCCATTCAAAAAATGCCTTTCATTTTTCCAAGTTCACGCCCTCAATTTTTCACCTAAAAGCTTAATATTTTTTTATAAATTGAAGTTGAAGGATGTCATGAGGGCCCTCCAATTTCTGCTCTTCGATAAAATTATTTTAGCGCATGAAAAAATCGGCTACAGCACCGATTCTCCATTCAAAAAGTGTCTTTCATTTTTCCAAGTTTACGCCCTCAATTTTTCACCTAAGAGCTTGATTTTTTCTTCAAATTGAAGTTGAAGCATGTCTTGAGGGTATTCCAATTTCTTCTCCTCGAAAAAATCATTTTTTCGCATGAAAAAATCGGCTACATCACCGATTCTCCATTCAAAAAGTGTCTTTCATTTTTCCAAGTTTACGCCCTCAATTTTTCACCTAAGAGCTTGATTTTTCTTTGAATTGAAGTTGAAGCATGTCTTGAGGGTATTCCAATTTCTTCTCTTCGAAAAAATTATTTTTTTGCATGAAAAAATCGGGTTGAATTAGAGAGTCTATGAAAATTGACTTCATAATCGTTTTTCGGCAGTTGTTCATAATTTTTTTTAGAAATTTCATTGGAGTGCCCTCGACAAATCAATTTTCTATATTAACAAAGAAATACATTTGGACAGGCGCTTAAATAATGCAAAAAATGATGGAAACACTGAAAAGACTTCCAGAAAGTGTGAAATCGCAGAGAACTGTCTGAAATTCCAGGAGAATTTGAAATAAAATCAAGCATTCAGGTGGAAAATTGAGGGCGTGAACTTGGAAAAATAAAGGGCACTTTTTGGATGGAGAATCGGTGCAGTCGGCCAGAGTATAACGGCCACTTAACCCAAGTAATACGCGGTTCTTGTGATAACATTCAGAAATGAGTAATTTTTCCTCTGCATTGTTCAAGTTATCCGCGAAACATAAGGTACACGGTCCTTACTTTAATCGTCGGTTAACCACCTATTGATAGGTTCAATAGGGACTTTTCCACGTGATGTCATCTCCTGTATATAAATATTTAACTAGGAGAACGTGTTTTGGACTCTCAAGATCGTAAATAATGTGAAATTTAGACATGGATTTCAAGATCTATGATTTTCTCTTAGTGACTCCTTTTGATTCACTTCTTCCCTTGATTTGAGGCACAATCTGTGACACAGGTTTCGTCATTTTCTTACTGGAGTATTTCCAGTTGTGCAAAAAGGTAGAAATGTCTTCTGTAGGCGTATTTTATTTGATATTTTCGAAAAGTGAGAAATTCCACTGTTCGTTTATGAGTTTTTCTGACGGGTTATTCGAGTACTTTTATCCTTTTTTCGAATGCACTATCACAAATAACGGACTATTCTGTCCATTATTTTTTAGTGAAATTTCAACATTCGATTCGTGATTTCCGTACAAGAAAATAGCATAACTGTTTATATACGTGAAATATTTCCAGTATTAACAGAGAAAAAAAGTTCTTCAACATTCGCCAGGTCTTTGGAATTGTTGAATTCACATAATATTTTCTCAAATTCATTATTTTCCCCAAAGTAAATAAACATTTCGATGAATTCGTATAAACTACGACCTCTATGTAGAAAGGACAACGTTTCTCATTCATCTGACAGAAAAATGACAATAACCTGACAGTTTCAAAATATACACGGTGAAATGTGTCAGAATTCCATGGCCAACCGGGATACATCATAAAAGTGAATGGAGTATAGTCAAAATATGTCAAAATAAATCGTATGTGCAAATGAATCCGGTTAGTGACGTGACAATTAGTGTCACTAAACGCCGTTCTAGGCGCAGTAACACGGCCGTATAAATCTGCATCGGGCCGACTTCCTGAGTGTGAAAAGGTGAAGCATCCGCACCATTAGCACCATTTACCCAACGAATCTCACGCCCCTTGTTTGTTGAACTTAACGGAAGGCCAACCGATCGATCTACATTACGTTCTTTAATACCCCATGTACACTGGATTTAGGATCTCAAACTACACTATGCGAAATGCGAGCGCTATTAAATGGTTTTCATTGCGCTCTCTTCAAATGTGTGTCTCTCAACATATGCTTGCATTTAATGTATCAAACGTGATTATAGCAGTCATTTTGTGGCCAACTCCATTAGATATGTTCATACAAGGGAGAGCCTAATCTGCTACCTAACTACAACAGTACATTCCAAGAGTAATTAACATTTTTAGTGCCTAAGGACTAATCAGCAAAATTCAAATCATTCGTTTCGGATGTTCTGGTCATAGAGATACGAGGCTATATTGAAAAATTCTTAGCCTACTATAGAACCAAACAAAATTTGAATGTCAAAATATTTTTTTACTCAACATATTCTCCTCTTAATTGAATACATTTATTACAGCGAACCTGCAACGTCTCTAGACCTTTCAAAAAAAATTTTTCTTCTTGCTCTGCAAACCAGTCCTCCACAGCTTTTTTTACCTCCTCGTTGGAAGAAAATTTGCGACTTTTTAAACTTTTTAGTTGATGAAAGAGATGATAGTCGGACGGAGCCAAATCTGGTGAATAAGGGAGGTGTTATAGTAATTCTAACCCTTAATCACGAATTTTTTACGTGGCAACATGAGATTTGTGTAGGTACTGGGGCGTTGTCCTGTAAAAATAAAACACCTTTGGATAGCTTTTCGTGTCTTTTCTCTTTAATTTTTCCCCGTAGAGAGGTCAGTAATGTCGAATAGTAATCTCCAGTTATTGTTCTACCCTTATCCAAAAAATCAATCATGATTACTCCATGGCAATCCCAAAAAAATGAAGCAAGAACTTTTCCAGCAGATTTTTGGACACGAAACTTCTTAGGTCTTGGAGAACCAGAGTGTCGCCATTCCATCGATTGTTGGATTGTTTCTGGATCGTGGAAATGTACCCAAGTCTCATCCATAGTAACAATTCGGTTTCAGAAGTCTACATCGTTTTTAAATCGAGCACAGATCGAACGCGATGCTGCTACCCTTGCACGCTTTTGGTCAACATTCAAACATTTGGGGATCCATTTTGCAGAAATTTTTCTCATGTCCAAATTGACGTGAACTATATGATGAACGCGTTCCTATGAATTCTTCAGTGCTTCAGATATACGATTTAGCCCAATTCGACGGTCTGATAAAATCATGTCATGAACAGCATCGATATTTTCGGGGATTAACACAGAAACTGGCCTTCTCGATAGGTCATCATCTTCAATAGAAAATTAAGCTCTTTTTTGAAGTTTGCAGTCCAATTTTTCACGGTCGCATACGAAGGACATTGATCACCAAGGGTATTAAGCATATCTTCGTAAATCTGCTTACCTCTTAACCCTTTTAAATACGGGTACTTGATGATGGCTCGATAGGTACTCCAATTTTTCGATTTTTACAATTTCGATGGATATCTTTTTTTTTTTCAATTTATTGCTCTGGTTTACTTTTTTGACGTCGAACTCTACACTGACACTTCAAATAAGTTATTGTCCGTTGATATGGTATCACAATATTTTGTTCATGCATGGAACTGGTCTAGGCTAACTAGATATCAATACATCCTCGTATTCAACATCTGATGTCAATCAACTTCAAGTAAACTGGGACATTCGTTCAGCGAATGGTACCTACTGGTTTTAACCGCCATGAATATAATCCCATATTTTTCGAATTTCGAGCCAGAATTGTCTAAAACGATAAGGTTCTTCTCAATGCTGACGAATTCGTGGCAAAATTCAATTCCGTCCGGAAAACCCCAGAAACATAGTATATGAAGGTTGTTTCAAATTGTGCGGTTTTTTCAGAATAAATAAAACACATAATTTGCATTCAACTTTTTGTTGCTAATTGAAGTACCAGTTTATCACATTTATGTACGAAAAATAATATCTGCCAAATGGCCTCCTCTTGCAGCTCTACAGACGTCCACTCTTTTGTTATAAAATTATCAATGACATTTTGATATAATTGAGGCTCTATCTCACTAATGACACAAATAATTCCATAATTTAGTTCAGGAATCGATTGTTGATTATTCTTAGACCTGGCTTTTCACATAACCTCAAAGAAAATACTCCAACGGTGTCAAACTGTCAAATCACATGATCATGGTGATATTCTGCAATTCGAAATTTTGTTTTCCTTATAATTTCATAAATACGAACTCAATCGAGATGAAATTTCGCATTTAGATGTAGAATTATGTTGAAATTTCTATCACAAAATATCAGCGATCAGTGACGATTTTCCTTTCATAAATGTTAATCGACAGTCATTACTCTTTTTTTTCAATTGATTATTTGTACTCGAACCTGTGAATCTATACCTGGTGGATGGATGAGAGATGACTATGACTAAAATGCTTCTGAATTTATAGAATAGTTAAACGATGCTAAAACTGAAAACTGCTAACGCGAACTATTTTGGGGAAAATAACTTCTGCAAAAATAAATCTGTTGAAGAAGAAGGTGCTGACACCTACCGCAGAAGAACTCAATTATCAGAATTATAGAAAATTCTGCACTTGGACCTCGTGTTCATTTTTCATTTATATTCAATTCATTATATCATTAAATTTATCATATTTTCTCCTTTTCTTCTTGTCCTGTTTTATTTTTAGTTCTTCGATACACTCTATCTTCATGAAGACGGCTGTGGTAAATGGCAGATCCACAGATTTTCAAGTTTTCAGATGTTCTGTGTGTAATGAATATTTTAGGTTATAAAAAATAACTTCAGTGCGTGTTTTGAATTTTTTCAGAAGCGAAATATTATACTTTAAACTTCAGAATAGTCTAATCCTCAGACCTCAGACCTTTCCTTTGTCTAAGGTCTAATCTAAACCAGAAGAAATGAATAAAGAGGATGCGGAAATGGAAAATGAAGGCACAGTAGAAGATTGCGAGGTACAAAATTCACCAGGATTCACAAATATGGAAGATTTCACCAAGGAGGGATTTAGTATCATCAAAGAATCGATTAAAAGTGCTGGTGAACTACCTTTAAGCGATTTCGATTTCTATCAATTACAAAAACCTTTCAAAAACACCATGAATGCGGAATCGAACCGATTGTTGACTATGATGAATAATATTCTCAAGAATTACGGAGTGAAAGGAAACTTCAAGACAAGTAGTCTAGAATTCAAAGCTGATCTTCTAGTTGAAGCAGTTGACACAGTTTTGGAGAAGGTGAGTGACTGTATTGATGAGATTAATGGTATTAAAAAGTTCACTGTTGATCCTATGATTGTGGACAAAACTACTAAACCTATTAACGGGTCATGGAATAGAGCGAAGAATCCTATGATTTCCACAACTGTGACTTCTACAAATCAACCAGTCACTCCAAGCTCTGTGTTGAATTTATTAGCTGTAAGAGATATCAAACGACCTCAAGAATCATTTACAGACAAAATTGACAACAGTAATGATTATCCGTGGCAGCCCAGAATTAAAGAGAAGCCCAACTCTTTGAAACCACTGTCTGTAATGTTGGAAGAAACAGAGAGAGGGGAAGAATTCTCCCATCCATATGAAGTAGAATTGGAAAAATTTTCTCTGCCTGAAGATCAACTTTTACCAGAAGAAGAAGAACCTGTTTTTCCAAAACCATTGGAAGAAACAAAATTTCGTGAAATAAATACAGAGGACAGTTTGAAGGAACTCTTGGACGATTTGAGGAATTACGAAATAATCGCTATCGATTTGGAACATCACTCGTACAGAACTTTTATGGGGATTACATGTTTGATGCAAATTTCAACAGCTGATACTGACTACATCATTGATACCCTAGTTTTGAGGGATAAATTGTATGTACTCAATGAAATCTTCACCAAACCCAGTATAATCAAAATCTTTCATGGTGCTGATTCAGATATTTTATGGTTACAAAGAGATTTGTCACTTTATATTGTTAATATGTTCGATACCCATCAAGCTGCAAAGATATTAGGTTATTCAAGTTTATCACTTGCCTATTTACTGGAAAGATTTTGTAACTTTACTCCCAATAAGCACTTTCAGATGGCAGATTGGAGAATGAGACCTTTACCTGATGCTCTAAAAAAGTATGCAAGAGAAGATACACATTACCTCATTTACATTTATAAAATGTTGAAAACTGAACTTTTCAAAAAGTCAGGAAATTCTAATAAACTTTTAACCATTGTCTTTGAAAGAAGTTTAGAAATTTGCAAGAGAAGGTTCTTCAAACAACGCTGTACAGATAATAGTTACCTGGATTTTTATGAATCATGTAAAAGAATTTTTGATAAAAGACAAATGTATGCACTCAAAGAGCTGTACAATTGGAGAGATCAGATTGCTAGGAAGGAAGACGAAAGTATAGGTTATGTTCTTCCAAATCATATGTTACTTCAAATAGCTGAAGCTCTACCGAGAGAAATGCAAGGTATCTTGGCTTGTTGCAATCCAGTTCCATCATTGGTGAGATCTAACCTGTTGGAACTTCATCAAATTATTCTTAAAGCGAGGGATATTTCTGTTGATCAACCTATTTTCCAAGAGGATACTAGAGCAAGAGGTACTATGATAGAGAATAAGAAATTTGATTTGGATAATCCATTCTTTTCCCCGTTTGATTCATCTAAGAAATGTGCTGATGAAGGAAGTATTCCTGTTTTACTAGAAGATGGGGAGTATGATATCAGAAACATCTTGAATGAAAAAGATCCTCTGGAAAAATCTGAACCCTTGTTTTCAGTAGTTGCAGAAGAAAATCGATTACTTGAAAAACCGCCTAGGAATTTTAGAAGCTTAATTCCATTCGAAAGGTATAGTTGCGTGAAGTTATTCTTCGAAGATGAAGAAAAACAGAGGGAAGCCCAATTACAAAAGCAGAAGAATCTTGATGTGAAGCCCATTATCTCAGAAGTAATAGAAATAGAAGAAGACGTTGAAAAAATATATGAAAACTTAGACCTTCTCACGGATGATAATAAAACAGAGGAGGAGAGATTGTCTTCACTCAGTAATCATTTCAGTTTGCTTTCTCATAAAACAAAGGAAGATGTAGAAACTGAAAAAAGGCTTGAAGAACAATTATATCAAAAAGCTTCTTCTATGATAACTGAAAGAGTGGATAATCTCATGGAAATAGAAGGAAGCAGAAAGAGGAGAAGAGAAGAAAGTGAAGATGATGAATCTAATGGTGAAGATGTAAATCAAGAAATGTCTAGTCCTACTCTTGTCAAAACAGAAAATACTCCGAAAACTAATAGGAAAAATAGAAAAAATTTCCAAAACAATGATACACCTGACTGGGCCAGGGATAAGAGTAGAAAGAGGAAATCCCAAGATGGTAACACTCCCAATTCTGGATCAAAGAAAAGTAGATTCAGTTCTCCTCAAAAAAGAAATAATCCTCAGAATAAAAAACATGATAATAATGTAGAAGCTTTTGATTATGCTTCAGTTGACTTCAGACAGTTTCAAGGAGGTGCAGGTGAAGTTAATAATAGAAAAATTATTGGATCCAAATTCAAATCTAAAAGGAGTCATAGGCAGAATAATCGGGGGAAAAAGCATTAAATAAAGGATAACTTTCAGATTTAATATTTGTTTTGATTATACATTTTGTACATATATAGTTTTTCTATAAATTACTTGTACATAATATGTATTTGTTTGAACTCTGAAACCCTGAATGAAAATTTATTCTTCAAAAGAGGAAAATATAATTGAGAGCTTATACCATCAATATAATTCAAGGAAAATATTATTGGTCTAAGTTTAGAGTCTGGGATCAATAATGAACATATTTATTATTGAGTTTGGATATAGTGCAGTGATCCCCTATTTTTGTGAACTACTGCCTTCCTTAGGAAAAAGCTTTCGATCACAAAGCTTGAACGAAAGTTAACAACCATTAATTGATATAGACCTAGTAGAATTAGTATTTTTTACGTGCAATCACATGGGGACAATATAAAGTTTTGACTTGAGAACGTCTTAGAAATCGTACCAAAGTACCTATCAAAATTCTGATTAATGATTATTTAACCTAAATGTTGGAAAATGACTTTACATATTATTATCTGATCTGATGACTAATGTAAATAATGAAAATAACGGGTTGATATACAATCAAGTTTTTTGAGATACATCTATTGCTATCGATAACGAATTGCTTATCTAAAAAACTTTAAGGTTTATATTAGTACTAGTACCTACCTACTGTAGATATTGCAACTGATCTGTTGAAATGGCGAATTACTCCAACTTACCTTTATTTGGAGCAATTCTTCTACCAAATTTGGGTGGTTTTGCTGGTGGATTCATCACAAGGAAAAATATCAGGCCTTGGTATGAAAACTTGAAGAAACCTGAGATGAGACCCCCAAATTGGGCTTTTGGTCCTATATGGACATCTTTATATTCAGGAATTGGATATGCTTCATATCTAGTGTATACAGAAGGAGGTGGCTTTGGAGGTAAAATCCATTTCGAAAATATCTTATTATTTTTGATACCTCTGTCTTATTTCTAACTATTTTATAAAAAAATGTTCTAGGGCCTGCAAAGTTACCATTGATTCTATATGGTACAAATCTTGTAGCAAATTGGGCTTGGACACCTATTTTCTTCGGTGCTAAACAACTGAAATTGGTAGGTGAAGATATTCAATATTGAGTCTTTATTACCCGAATAAAGAGTTAAGTCAGAACATATAATTACTAATACATATTTCAGACTACAGTTTCGGGTGTAGCTTAGGCAACAATTGAATTGCAATAGAAAGCCAGAATGAATAGATTTCATAATATTGTCAAATGCTCCTTTGGATTTTAGGACTTTTTACTTCTTGTTATGAATCGTAACAACAAGTAGAATGTTCCTATAAACAGAGACATGTTATCTCTGCATTTTATCCGTATAGAATCGGACCTTACATATTCCGACATACTTTTTAGATCAAAATAAAAACCATTCAATTAATCTCATAATAAGAAAGTGATCGATACATAAATTATCAAAATTTTTTTCTCACACAGCTATTTTTTCAGGCATTATATGAACTCAATCTCATAACTGCAACCGCAGTTGCCACAGGATACATGTTCTACCAAATCAAGCCTTTGGCTGGATATCTTTTCATTCCTTACGTTGCTTGGCTGGGCCTTGCAACTTGGTTGAATTACAGTGTAGCTAGGGACAATCCATCTTCAGTAATCATTTCAGAACTTGATAAAGATGAATAAAAATCACTTAGAGGATGGTACTTGAGGGAGTTTCAAGAATTATAGTTTATGTAATTTTAATTTATAAATGTGACATATATTTTTGCAAGAGCTGCTGTGAGACTATTAAATTTCAATCGAATGAAACTCTGAATTTCAAAATTTGTACCTCTCATCTTAACTCAGAATAATTTTATTTGAAATATATTATGAACCGAACTCTTCGATAGTGATTATTGTTATGTTGTATGGATTCACATGGCAATGTAAATAATGAGAGGTATTAAATCAAAAAACTTATGAAATTTACCTCAGTATGATAAATTGGGCATATATGAAAAATTATTTTTGTTCTTCCAGTAACAGGCTAGGGAGGTCAATATATAAGAATTATAGGATTTTGAGCTGAAATTTATTAACTGTTGACATAACCTAAAATTCCCCACACAAAGGATCTCCATGAGGGTTGCATTAATGAAAGACGAATTAAGAATAAATGTTTATATTTCCTTAGAAATACGCTATACAGTCCTAATTTTAATAACAAAAGGGGTTTCCATCTGTATAATCAGTTAAGTCGCGATAAAACACATCAATGTTAATAATATTTCGCGAATGATTCTTCAAAGTTGAATTTGAAGAAAAAGAAAACTTATCACCTAATAAAACAAGTTGACTAATTTTCTTTTGGCTTTTCTTCTACTTCCTTCTTTGCAACTTCAGCTTTGGACGCTTCATCGAAGTTCTCTACTAGGTCTGGCACATCCTCCTCTTCTTCAGGGGAAATCTTTCCTACGTTAGCAGCTATACCAGAGGTTGCCAATTTTTTGAGCTGGCTGAACCTCTCGGGGCCCAACTGACTTAGAATACCTGGTAGCATTTCAGTAATTTGTTTATTGTCTCCATGTCCAGTAATGGCAAATGTGTTAGCAGCTAAGGAAGCCTGGACTTTTGGATTGTTGAAATGAATGACTGTTCCATCTTCCTTGATCATGTTAACCTCTTCAATTCCAGGTATGGTATTCACTGATAATTTCTTAAGGGATGATTGTAATTTTTTATCATCTGTAGCCTGATTGGGACGAACAACCTTCTTCTTACGTCTTGGTGTACCTTTGCCTCCAATTCTCACTTGAGATGGTTTATTTTTCAACTTATCGGTATTCATTTTTAAAAACTGTTTAATTCGAGTAAACTGGAGATAACTCCAAACTTTTGAGTTATTACTTTAATAAACAATAACTCAACACGCGAACTATGAGAACATGTGCTTATCTTCAGCCGGTGCGGTAGGAAAGAAAATGGACGGCTTTCGACTTCCTTCTGCGCGATCATTCTGCAGATGACATGGCGCTAAATTTGAAACTTGAATGTTCTATGAACCAAACGTGGAAGAACCGAAACTTGATCATTTTTTGAAATTTTAGAAAACCAAAATTTGTATATTTCTATAGAAGTTTTTGATCAAATAAAATACTAATTTCACAATTTAAATATGTGTGCCTGAACCTGTTAACAGTCCATCGTTGTCCTTCTGAGTAATGAAAATATTTTTTCAACCGGCTATCATCGAATCAATGCAATGGGTCATGTTTTTAATATTTCCTGAATAATTTATTTCTTTAAAAAATCACAAGGATATATTTTGGAAATTATTCCAAAAATGCTGTGACGTATAAAAATATTGACGAAAAAATTTTTATTATAATGCGAAGTCAAAACCGGCATTATAAAAAATGTATATTTGAGTAACATATAAATTCTGTTAAATACGAGTGTCTTCCAACCACCTTATAGACTTTTTCAAATATTGCGCTTTCTTCCTTGCTTCAATGATCATTAAGTCCTTCAAACTTTTATAGATTTCTTCATATACATTTGCCTGAGGAATTTCTTCTGGAACATCAGTCCCGACTTGTTCGCAAAATTCTTCAACAACTATTTCATTTTCCATAACCTTGTCAGCAATAAAATTTGCATATCAGTTCGAGAAATATCATAATGGGAGTAAATATGATTCATTTTCATAATTGAAAATTAATAATTCAAGACAAATATACGTTCCTCTTTAAATTTGATTTCAAATATAAATTGTTAAAAAAATACTACCTTCAAAATTCATTTGCAAAAATGACATATTTTTTTAAATGAGTCATGAGCATATTCTGTGGTAGACATCTCGACTTATGGTTTTCGATCGAAAGCATTGGCGGGTTACGGGGTAGACAAAAAGGAAAAAATAATTTCAAGAATTTTTAAAAATTAATTATACTCACGAATTCGTTGATGTCTTCCAAGTTTTGAATGGGTGTGTTGTATTTTTCTTTGCAGAACTCTTCAAATTCTTCCTTGATTTCATTCTTTATTTGCTGCCTCGTTAAGAGCGCGATTTTAAAATCCGCTTGAATATTTAAAACAGTTTCTTGCTGACTTGAAACATCGCTTTCCGCATTTCTTAGATTTTCCCGACATCTTTCTTCTAATTCTGATTTGAGAATTTTGCCCTCTGAGTCTTTTTCTTGCTTTCTGGAGAATTGCGTTACCAATTTCGTCTTCATTTTGTGAATATAATTAAAGTTAGATTAAAATTAGAATTTGATTTAATCTATGGTTGCAATTATGTTACATACCTGAACCACTTCATTTTTCCTAAGATCTAATATCTCGAAATATGCGTCCAGTTTCTTTAGTTCCTTCAGATAGTTCTGATATATAGTTTTGGCCTCATTCTCATATTTTTTGAAAGAGTCCAATAAAGTTTTGTAATTGGACTTGGGGTTGTGAACATATTCCTTTAGAGCTTCTTTATGCTCAGGAATCACTTCCGGAAGAATCAAATTAACTGTGCTCAGCAACGAACTATTTTGATAATTTTCTCCTACAGCTTTTTTTGATGTCTTTTCTGTTGAGCCTGATGATTCCGCAGCTCCTCCAATTTTTTTCTTGCTCAGAGTCGATGATCTTTTTGTACCGTTCAAACTGCTTGAACTTATTTTATTTTTCTTGCCTATCGATTTAGTGTCATTTTCTGGAAAAACTAAATTTCTCAATCCGCAGTTTGAAATTTCTAACATATATCCGCAAGGACAAGACGCGCATGTTTCATGTCGCAAATTTTGAACAATTACCTAGTGATTCTTTCTTTGACTTAGTCTGAGATGAAGACTTTTTAACATTTCCTTTCAAAGATTCTTTAATACTCATAGGTTGAGATGAATTGGACTGAGTTTGTCCTATGTCAGGTTTTTGGGCTTTAGATTTCGATATTGGAGTTGCCTGTTAAAAAATTGTGGGATATTATGTTCTTATTATAGTGATTCCTTTGAATAACTACCTGAAGACTTGTCCGAAGTTCAGATTTTTCCATTGGTGATTCTAAGTTTTCCAAAGCATTAGATCTGTTTATCATTTCATTCTGCTCGTACGCTGTTATATCTTCTTTCATAATATTTAAGACAGTAAAAATGTCTCCTATTTTCAACAGATGAGTCTGCCCAAATAGATATTTAAGATTAAGCCGAAACTTTTAAACAGTTCTCACCTCATCAATTTTGTTATGTACAAAATCTTCAACCATTCTTCGCATATGTTCATATTTTTCAGGGCAGACGGCTCTAGGTTCTTGATTCCCCAACATTTGCAATATCAATCTCTCTTTGTGAAGGTCATTCAATTTTCTCTTGAAATGGATGGTTCATAATAAATGAATGAAGGATAGTAAGAAAATACTTAAATTAATAAAACAAGATTTCTAAAAATTCATTATCGCTACGCCACTGTTACGTTATATGTTCTGTCAAAGAGTCTTTGGTTCTGTCAAAGTGTTGTGAACAAAGCTTCTTTTAATTTTTGAGGTTAATGTTATTTTGATATTGATGTTCGGAATTTTGAAAATAGTAACATCTCTGGTAAAATATTCTGAAGAATAGTGAAAGCTGTTGTGTTTTCACTTTTCATTTCTGAATAGTTTGATTTGTGTGCAATGGTTAACTTATTGTCATAATATTAATCTCAGAGTGCTTAACTGGTTTAATAAATAGAATCAAATAGTGGCTAATTATGTCTTCCAATAAACAAGACTTTGTGTTGGAAGCAGTTGGAATTAATGGCCCCAATTATCTTAAACATGCATTGACCAATTGTACGGATCCTCTGAAAGCAATAGAGCAGTTTCAAGTAACAAATGGAATATTATTACCATCTTTAAGACCCATGCTACCATTACTTGATCTTCATGGTGTTGGAAGATTAGATTTCCATATGTCGGTGGTGGAAGAACTGAGAGAAAAGATGGTTTCCCATATAAATGAAATTGGTAAAACAGAAGGTGAAAAGAGTGATCAAAAATTAAAAGAGCTCTTAGTGAAAACTTTCCCTGTAATCAAAGTCAAAGCTCTCAGACCTATAGTGATGGCAATTTTGAAGAATACCCCACAAATTGAAGACCAATACTTGAAGGTTTTAGTCAGAGATCGAGATTTATATAATGATGCAGATACAGAAGTGAAAAGACAAATCTGGAAAGATAACCAATCGCTGTTTGGGGATGAAGTATCCCCCTTGTTTAGCCAATATATTAGTGAAAAAGAAAACATCTTATTTGATCATTCTAATACAAGTGTTCAGTTTTTTGGTCCAACTCCTAAAAATAGAAGACAAGGAGAAGTTGTGCAAAAATTAGCTCACATGATTGGAAACAGTGTCAAGTTATATGATATGGTTTTGCAGTTTCTGAGGACATTATTCTTGAGAACCAGGAATGTTCACTATTGCACATTACGAGCAGAATTACTCATGGCCTTGCATGACATGGATATTCAAGAAATTGTGAAGGTTGATCCTTGTCATAAATTCACATGGTGTTTAGATGCATGTGTTCGTGAGAAAGCTATTGATAACAAACGTTCCAAAGAACTCCAAGGATTTATGGACAATGTTAAAAGGGGCCAGGAGCAAGTCTTGGGTGATTTATCAATGACTTTATGTGATCCATATGCTGTTAATTTCTTGGCAACTACTGCCATCAAAATTTTCCAGCATTTAATACATAATGAAGGTTTACCAAGGGATAATCCTGTATTAATTTTAATTCTCAGAATGTTATCCCTTGGATTGAGTGCATGGCAAATGATTGATTCACAAGAATTCAAAGAGCCAAAATTGGATTTACAAATTGTAACTAAATTTGTCCCAGCCCTAATGTCATTGATGGTTGATGATCAAGTCAGGAACTTATCTAGTAAGTTACCCCCAGATGAACGTGAAGCAGCTATTACAGTAATTGAACATGCTGGTCCCCTTCCTGATGCTGTTGAAGCATATCTTCAAGACAGTTCTGTTGCAAGTATCCTTGCGATGTATTACACTTTACATGTTGCTAAAAGTAAAGATCGAGTGGCTCTGCTCAGAATATTACAAGTATTAGCAAATTGTAAAGATGATAAATCCTTTGATGACCCTTTTTTGCATTCGTTTGTTTCACTTTTAATTCACAACATGGAAGAGTTCCAAGCAGAAGATTTCTGCACTGCATTGTTCGATGAGTTTTTCTTTGCTGGTTTATCTAGGGACAATGTCAACAGACATGTGCTAAAACTATTGTGGTATGTCCATCATAAGTTACCGATAAACAGATTAGATACACTATTGAAAGCACTGCAACCAACTCATCAGCATAGTGAGAAAGTTCACACACTTTTTAAGCTACTCAAAGAAAAGATAACTACTACAGAAGAGCCCCCACCAGTGGAAATAGATATTGATTTGAATTCCCCATTGATGAGTGTTCCAACTCCTGCTCCATATCATAATATATAAATATTATGATTAAGTCATATCAGATGTGATGAAATTTTATTGTATATATTTTAGATGTATATTAAAATCCTTCAAATTTTATTAATATAAGAGATTACAATACTGAAATCACGAAAAATAAGATTAAACTTATTAAATTATAAGAGTTCATCTATTCCTACCTCCATTATAGTGATCTTCATCAAGTCATTCTCTTTCAAAGTAATTGTAGAACATTCTGATTTCATTGTTTTCAATAGTTGGCCAAATCTCAACAAGGACAATGAAATATTATGGTCATCTTTAGATGTCTTCAAATGACCAATGAACCTGGTAAAATTGAATCTAAAGAGGTTTGTTTATATATTCCAATATATTTTGAATTATAGCATGAAATAAATGCTGTAACTTTTGTTCTCGTGGTCAAATCAAACGGCCATCGTCCTCACCTTATTAAACTACTCCTATTGAAAGTTTCACCCAAATATTGGGACAAAACATTAGTTCTCATTTTAACTCGTGCTAATTCTGGATCATTACCACATAATAGCATCATGAAATGTTCCATGAAACTTTTAGTACAATTGGCTGACCCCACTTGCCAAAAATTCTTAAAATTTGAAGACCTGTCCCCGAAACTATCATTACCTGCTAAATCTATAATGTGCAGCTATAAAAAAAGAGTGAGCATTAAAGGAGGAACAGAGAAATTTTGATTTATCAAGAAGTAAAAAAATTTAGTCACCATATTTCTACCTAGAAAGGGAGGATACTTATTTTCAAGGGTTAATAAGCATATTATGAGAAGATTATTGGCACTTGGCAGTATCCAAATAGCAAAAATTCATCCAAATTTTTTTTTGGTGCGTAGGTGAATAATATCCAGCGAACAAATTATTCTTAGATAAAATATGTTACCTTTGAACTGAATTCATGGGGTTCACTAAAATTTATATCTTTTACAGTAAACTCAAAAGTAAGTATTGAGCTGCCGGCATGAGAGGGATGGTTTGTATCAGGGGTATATTCTTTTCTTCCTTCGGCTGAAATGTAAGCAATAATTTTCAAACTGAATAATAATTTTTTTGTATCATACCCATGAAAATCTGTTGTAGTGTTTGCAAATCACTTCTAACTTCCAACCTTCGTAAACGTTTGTGAATATCATTTTTATCCACAGGAAATGGATATGGTTTCAAAAGATCACGTGATTGAAAAGATGAGAGTATCTCGATAAATGATATTCGTATTGTCATTTCCAGATTTTTGGGAAGCGTTTCTTTTAAACTGAAAATATTTTCAATTGTTCTCGGTATTAACCCTCTATCCTGAAATTGTCCTTGATTGAAACTTGAATTTGATTTCGAAAAAAAAATACCTGATAGAAGTAATGGAGCCCACCTATGGTTAAACTTTTACCACTTCCTGTTTGTCCAAATGCAACAATTACTGAATTTTGACCTTGGAATACGCTACACAGAAATGAAATATTATATGATTTTAAGAGAACGAGATCCTGTTTCACCTCTCGATAACTCCTTCCATAACGATAGAGTAAATATCGTCTTGAGTTCTATTATAGAAGAAGCCATCAGTTTCAAATTGTTTAAACAATCGTTCTCCAGGATTTTCTTTCATTCTTGGACCAACATGGTGCAACTGAACTGTTTTACCATCAGCTAAAAATCTGAAATTATCCCAGTCAGGATTCTCAGAAGGGTAAATTCTATAAAAAACTTTTGCATTTCCTAAAATTTCTCTGAATTTTATCATATTCATAAAACATCAGTGAGTTATTATTCAATTGAGAAAAAATATATCAAATATCTGATATATTCAATTAGTTGTCAATTTTCGGTTCTATGGAAATTATTAAAACTTTAGAAGTCTCATTTTTTTAATTGGAAATGGAATAAGAAAAACCTTCAATTTACACTTCACTCTATATTAAAACAAGTTCTTCCACAACTTCATAAAAATATTAAAATGATTCAACATAGACACTGCAATGTACTCGAACATAAAATTGAAAATAGGTAAGAGTGTTTATTTTCTGAACTCAACAAAACCACTGCTACAGGTGGATATAAATAATTTATTATAAATTATTTTCTACTTTGTTCACTACACTTAATGGTCTATAGGCATTTCTCAGCAGCTGTTACGGTGGCATTGAGATCTTTCTCACAGTTGGAGTAAGCCATCCCAACTCCAAATCCAGACCCCATAAGAAGTGGCCACCTTTTCCTTTTGAAGAACAGTACTGAGAATAGCCCCCCTATCAGCAAACCAGATGCTGCAAAACAAATCAATAAGCATTTTCAAAATTAAATATTCTATAAAGCAAGGTGCAGATATGTGCTCAGAATTTAAATATAAAATATTGTAACATGTATGACATAACAGATCAACTACTTACAGAATTTTAGTAATCCATCAGTTATACACCTATCCCACTTCTTGCCAATTTCATCTTCAACATATATTGGAATGCCCATTTTGGAAAAATTATATAAATCCTGCTCGAACTGAAAATACATTTTCGATTTAGTATAACTGAATATGATAACACAATAAAACTTAATTCACCTTAAGTACCTTTCGAGTAATATTTTAATAAATGAGCGTGGTAATTTCCAGATTATTCAAAAATTTTGATTGAAAAAATTACCCATTATGACATTCAGTCGGTGACACCCGTGTGTGTCAGGTTATGTCTGATAGGATTAAATAGAGGAAACTGTTAAAAAACGCACGATAACGCTACTAGGTGGCACCTCAGTTCATTTCGATTCGGAGAGCTCTTTGATAATGGGGACACTTATTTCAAAGATTCTTTGCTTATTCCCAATTAGGTCGTTTATTGAAGTAAATAATAATAATAATAATAATAATAACCGCACGGGTGTGGTTTGGTTTCTGCCACGCCACATGGGGGGTGACGTCCCCACGGCCCGAGTTACCTGGGCCACCAAGGGTAAATGGTGGCGAACCCATGAAAATGGGGAAAATGCCAGCAACGAGAAGTGGAAACCGATATCATGGCAGAAGATCTAAATGCCACTCCACCTGCTGGCTCGACCACCGTGAGGAGGACTGTCCGCAGGGGAGCTCGCAACGCACGTATCAAGTGGAGCCGCGACATGAATATTGAAGTAATGCGAGCTTTTTATTACGTGAACAATTGCGAGGACAAACCACTTCCTGGATGGAGATACTCCCTCTATAACGAGTTCACCGGAATGCATCCGGAACTTCAGCTGACAGAAGGGAATCATTCAAGAAAATGATCGAATTATCCCAGAGGATCGCGGGATATGCACAACGGGCTGTAGCATTGCAAACCTGTCACATCGTGCGGAAATTCCTGAACTAGTGGGAGGAACTGAATTGTTTTTTCACTGGTTCATAGAAATAATACCAGCTTAAGCTGAGACCGATGAGGAATAATAATAATAATTGAAGTGTGGACTCTATTCCCTATTTTGATTTTCTATTTGATGTATCTACAACAAATAAATCTAGTTTTTTCATATTTAGTCTAAGCATTGTTTAAGGAGAATGGTCTAGGTATTTAGTTGATCATTTTCATTTCATGTTCACATTGTATAGATTTGAATAATTATCGTTATCGCCTCAGCCCTCAATCATATTTTATGTAGATACATGAACAATATCAAATCTGTAGAATATAAATTTGAAAAATATTTTATAGGGTGAATTTATATAGATTTTGAAGGATGAAAAAATACAGTGAAAAATGGTTAATTTTATTCTTATACAGTTCCACAATTCCTTCTAATTAATTGCAATTATAATAGGATCACAATACAAAGCACATAAACTTATTAATATTATGATGTGTTCATCGTATTCTAGGTATATCTGCAATTCAAAATAACTGCCACACTCAACAAAAGAGACAATCTATGAAATAATATTTCCAGTTGGTTGGAGATTAATTTCAACGTCTTTTCTTTTTTTCCTGTTTACGAGTTCTATGTATAGGTCGTCTGGGACTGTTCAAAGGAGTCTCTTGTTCTGAACTTTCATCATCTGAATCTCCCTAGAAACGATTATTAAAAATCATTCAGATACTACAAAGGATCTTGAAGTATTCAAACAGAAATAATGAACGTAATTCAATGAAACAAACTACCTTATTGAGCCAAGAATCATCAGGTGAATCAGGCATGAAAACACAAGCCAAAAGGCAGAATATTTGGAAAATAGCTCCTAAATAAAGCCCATAGCGGACAACTGTTGCTGTCATGTCTTCAACACCTAAATTAATAGCAGCATTCATATTTCCCAAATATTATATTTTGATATTTCAATTCGATCAACAAATCAGACACAACAACAAATAGTGAACCACAGAACTAGTGAACATAGAGAAATTCTCTATGATAGTGAATTTTGATTTGATTTTTGATCAATGCTGTTTTCTGTTTTCCTCCCTTTTCTATCGCTTTTGATTTTAATCCGTGCTTTTGGATTGAAAAAAAAATAAAATGATCCGCATTCAATACTGACGTCACTACTTTGGTTTCAAAGCTTATTGAAAACGGTTCTTCAAGAAAAAACACCTCAATGGAATGAAAATTGACAATTTGACACTTGACACTCTTGACAGTTCCGGCAGTTCATGAGCGCAGCAAAGAAGTAGTTTGCTGGAAGAAAATCAATCAATAATAATTGTCCTAATGTTTAATATTCAATTATAAAATTATATGTCTGAAACAAAGTGACAATGAAATGGGTTCCCCAATTTTGGTTTTTCCAAAGTTGTATAATAATTTTCTCCTTATTCAGGAGTTATTTAGGCGAAATTCAGGACCCATACAAAATCTTAGGAATACACAAAAAAGCTTCTACACAAGATATAAGAAGAGCTTATTTACAATTAGTCAAGTCTTGGTGAGTAATTGTATTCACTTTCCCAAAAAGAAATCTATTTTTAGGCTGAAAATGAAGGTCTTACTATCCCTACCAAAACATGCCAAAAAATAGAGAACTTTGATAGTATTTGAACTGTTGAAGGTTGAATTTCTTTTTTTCTTAGGCACCCAGATAAGTCTAGTGATCCGTCAGCAAGTGATAAGTTTGTTCAGATAAAACAGGCTTATGAATTGCTGTCAGATCCAGTAAAACGAAAAAGATATGATTGGAATGGTATAATAACTGAAGATGATTTTCATAACCGACCTGAACGTTCACCTTATCCTGGTGATCCATTTGAGGATATGTTCAGCCATCATAACTATTTTGGCAACCAGGAAAGTGATATTACATTCTTTCACAAGTTATCCATCAATTCAAGGTGAGATTGAATTGTTGTTTAGTTTCTTCAACATATAAATGTATACATCATAATGCAGTATGAGGTTTTAATATGTTACAGGCAATTTGAGAAACAGGTAGTACCAAAAAGTTCTGTGACTCCATATTTAATATTTTTTTACACTGATTGGTGCTTCCCATGCCTTCAAGCAGTTCCACACTGTAGAAAATTGATTGATCACTTAGAGCCATTGGGAATCAATTTTGTAACTGTTCATTCAGCACATGAATTGAATCTGGCGAGAAAACTAAGCATTCCTACTCTGCCTTGCTTAGTACTGCTATTAGATGGAAATTCTTATGTATTCAAAGATAGCATCTCGAGCCTGGGTAGACTAATTGGTAAGTCAAATATCGTATTTCTTTCAATAAATTTGACATTTATTGGGTTTTGAAGAGTTTATCAGGCAAAAAATGCCTTATAAGCTAGTGCCTAAAATCAAGGAAGATGATTTAGAAGAGTTTCTGAGTGGGTGGGAAGATAATAAAGTTAGAGGATTAATATTTGAGCCCAGAGGAACTATGAGGTTGCGGTATTTAGTGACTGCATACCATTTTAGATATCGTGTTTCTTTTGGGTAAGTAATCTACTTTTCATGATATGCTTTTTTAATCTAAATCCCATTTTGATGCAGGTTCGTAGATTCTGAAGAAATTCGCTCCAAATATCAAGTACCTTATGATATGGATACTGTTCTTTTGTTCAATGAGAATACTTCTCGACCAATGACGAGTGTTACTATGAAAGATATACCAACGTCTACTCTACATCACATTATTTCTTCAAATCAATACCTATCCCTTCCAAGATTATCCTCACAGGTAACGAAAAATTACTGGAAAATTTGAAATAATTAAATATTAATCTGATACTTATTCTGACTTTCTAGGAAGTTTTTGAAGGACTTTGTCCTTGTGAATGGCATAAACCAAGGAAAAAGCTTTGTGTTATTTTAGTAACTGAAGAATCTAGTAAACACAATCCCCATCGTGAAGCTTTGAGAAGTTTTGCCCAAAACTCTCCATATGGATCAGATAAAGTTAGGTTTGCTTATATTTATCATGGGAAACAAATGGAGTTTGTGAACTCGTTGATACCAGGTAAGTCTGAATTATAATATAAAGTTTTATGGATTCTCTTCCTGAATCTTGTATAGGAGATTATTATTAAATGTGTAGCATATGTATTTTTTTCAGAGGGATCACTTGTTGAACCAATGCTTAGAATAGTAATATTATGGAGGAGAGATGTTTCTCATGTAAAATATGAATGGCTGAATGATAAGTGGGAATCAAACTATGATTTTAATGATAGTTTCCATAAATTGGAATCTTCAATCACTCGGTTACTTAAAGCCAATGAAGCTTTGAGTTACGAAGGCTTTATCAAGGTACAAATTACATCATGACACAATTTTTATTTATTTTCAATCAAGGTATCATATTGGCGTGTGTTTGAATTTCCTTCAATGAAAATAACCAAGAATCTTCAGTTTACATTGTTGAATTGTTTATATTATGTTGATTTTGAAACCCATAGTTTTCTTTTGCAGGCACTATTTGATGAACATGCGAAAGGTATATGGGGTAGGATTTTCACTAGAGTTTTAACTTTTGTTGATTCTGTTTATGACGGAATTGGAAAAGAACAAATTCTACCATTAGTTTCTGTGATAGGGACAGTGATCTTCATTGTCCTTGTAGGATATTTGATGGCATATTTGGTGTAAGTCTAGGAGATATTAGGTTGGAACTCTTGCGAATATTGTATTTTTACAGCCGTATGGAAGAAGAAGATGTGAAAAAACGTAATGCAAATTCAGGAAATAATAACAATGAATTTTCAAACTATCAACCTGAGCTCAAATTGCATGAATTTCGGGCAGAGAAGTATAACGGTCTTCTACGTCTCCTCAAACCAGGTTGTCGAACAATTCTCCTCATTTTGGATATGCAATCCAGACAACAGTTAATACCACCATTTCACAAAGCCATGTGGCCATACAGAAAGTAAGTGAAATATAAATAAAGGATGAAAAAGCTATCTGCTGTTATTTTTCAGAAATAAATCCTTGATGTTTGCCTACATGTACATTGAAAGAGGCCTGAGTTGGTATAAAGAGCTTCTGCAGTTGGCTCTACCCGAGGATTCGGAATTAGAAATTAATCCGAGAAATTGTGTAGGTACAGTGCTGTCTTTGAATGGTCATCGAAAGTATTTCTGCATGTTTCATGCTAAACATACGGAAAGAAAGGGAAAGAAGGTGAGAATTGTTGAATTTCAGGTTGGGGTGGTGTCTTTTTGTGTGTTTTCTTTGTGGGTGTACACTGGCTGGTAGAAGTGTCGGCCAAGCTGTGATTGTTTCATATAAAATTGTTTAGTACTTGAAGGTTCTTATAGCGCACTTGTAGTCATACAAATTTATAACCAGATAAGGGCGAGCAATATAATTCTGCAGAATTTCCTCTACAATGCAATTATGCTTTATCAGTTCAGTTTTTTTTTATTTGTGCTTAGTTGAATGTGTACCCTGCCTCCCAAAATAAAAACATTGCCCAGTTGGCAGTCACCTCAGCGCATGTGAAACATTACTTATCCACTCATAAAATATACCAGGGAATCAAAAATACAATATTACCACTAACCAATTGTTTTTCTGCACAAAAATATCGAATTTGTTGATTAATTTTTAGTTGTGGGATTCTTCTTTTGGTATTTAAAACATTTTTATTCAGGATTATAAGCTCTGTTGATTATAAGATTCCATGCATAAATGTATATACATATTTAATACCTTGACTGTACCTTATACTCACAATAGTAAGTCATTTTGATGGTCCAATTCTCCATCTATACAGGGTCCTGCAATAGTGCATTTTTCTTCCATAGCTGCCGAACCAGACATCTCAGAGATTTTGTTGGAAAGTAGACCTTCATTTCTGCATCTCAGAAAATTATTTTCTGATATACAGGGTGTCCTTGATAAATGTTATTCAACAAATGGATGATTATTTGAATGGATCACCCCATATATCCTCACATATTTTCAATGACCTTCATTACCTCTTTCATGACGCAAAATCTTAGGAAAATTTTTCCAACAGTTAGATCTTATTCAAAGAAAACTGCAAAAAAGGGAAGGAAAAGCAGTTCAGTAAAAGTTTTCTGACGATTTCCAGAAGCGATAGTAACATGAATTTGAACTAAAAGTTTTTTAATTGAAGGATTTGCCTTGACATTGTTCCTAAACGATCAACCTGTCATATACAGGGTATCCGTTATTAAGGTCTATAAGGTTAAGGTATATAAGGCTTTTCCTTCCCATTTTGCAGTTTTCTTCGAAAAAGATCTGAACTGTTGGAAAAATTTCCCTAAGATTTTGCGTCATGAAAGAGGTAATGAAGGTCATTGATAATATGTGAAAATATATGAGGTGATCCATTAAAAAAATAATCCATTTGTTGAATAACATTGATCGGGGACACCCTGTATATCAGAAAATAATTTCCTGAGATGCAGAAATGAAGGTACAAGAGGTCTACTTTCCAACGAAATCTCTGAGATGTCTGGTTCGACAGCTATGGAAGAGGAACGCACTTTTGCAGGACCCTGTATATAAAAGACAACACATTCCTTTGGAGTATAGAGGGAGTGAAAAAGTAAACAATTGATTTTCAAGGGACTTTCTAAATCAACTGTACATGGTATCGGCGATCCGGAGAGTGGAGCCTTCATAGGTTTTGACTCCAGCTCTGAATCTGATGAAGAAGTACTTCTAGAGGGAAATCTCCTTGATGGTCTGCCAAATTGGCTTGACCGTCTCTTCGAAGGTTTGACCCATCGTTATCATTTCAACTATTGGCCAGATTTCCCTAATAAATAGGCTGTAAAACGCTTTTGGCATCTATCTGCCTATGTTAATCATATAAGTTATTTATTTATATCTATTTAAATATCATAATGATAACTGTACATATATTTAAAGTGATTTAAATGCTGTTTTGTGTTTAAGTTTTTCATTTGTAACGATTTTTCAGAAAAGCGTAATATTTTCTTGAGGAATAGTTCATTGTTTATTGTCTTTTATGTTTCAATTTCTACTATGATCTTTCTGCTAACTGCAGAAAAAAAATTATATATACCTCATACCATTCTCACTTCGCCATTATTTATTGTAAATTTTGATTCCAAGTAAACTGATTTATGTTCATGGGATTCAAGAAACATGTATTCAGTGTGAGCTTTATTGTCTGTATGTATGTTTGTATGAATTTTGGGACCATTTTCTATGATACATGAAAATTTTTTAATGAACACAAATAAATGTTTCATTAGGGAGGAATATACAGTCTTATTCTAGTTCCAAGTACACTAGATTTGTGCGAATCTTTCCGAGTAATCTTAATAGGTGCATAGTGAATGGCCTCCCATGTTTTTTGCGACTGATACTTCCCTTGATTGCATGCCCTTGCGTCTTGCCCTTAATTTCACAAATTATACTTTGTTGTGTATTTCTTATTCTTTTATATGAGGTTGTGATTCTTCTGATATTCTTGGAGTTCTAAATGAGAATTCAAAAAGTTAACATACTCATTTTTTTGTGGATTGTTATCACCAATCATAATATAAAAAAGGAATGTTATTAAATGATTTATTGAATAAGTCTAAATTGAAGGATTATCGTCCGCAAAATTCAATGAAGACTGGAAACATGGTTTTGATTCATAGTTTTTCGTAAGTATATTCCTTGTTTATAAACATACCTCATCAGAGCCAGTTCATGTGATACTAGTTTTATATCTGGAGTACCACATGTTGGGTATGTATTTATTTAAAGTGACATTTTGCTGGTTTTGATAGGGTGATGAACACGTAATTGGGTGTACAGGGTGTCCTATTTTGACACTTATGGATTTATTTCTTTATTATACTCCCAGGGATCTGAGAAACCTTTCAATATTATTATTAAAAAACATCCATTCGAAATAATAATTTTTTATTTGCTCTTTTTGAAATGCACTTATGTATTAGCAGAAAATATATGAAAATGTGCAAACTCAAGGCCTATGTTAGAAACATACCACAAAACCAGTATAATTACAATAAAATATTTCTCTGTAGTGTAAATGGACTCTCAGAATATCAAAGAATGTTTGTTGAAAGGAATTAGTTATGTAAGATTTAGCTCAATTTGAATCTTTCACAAATCCTTAAAAACCAATTAGTATAGGATTTTTAATGACTGCTGAAGACGTTGAAGTATAAATTTCGAATTTGAAGTAGGAACATTTTTGTATGTTTCACTAATTGTTCATTTGATCGAATCCATAATGAAAATTTCTATTGAATAGAAAGAGCTTTTATGATTTATACAGATATGCTGCACAGCACATATCTCTCATAAAGTACTCGGCACTTGCAATTCACAGGTAGATATCTTGGAAGACAGTGCATGCTAAATATTGAGAATTTTCTAGTCAACATTGAATAAAATATTATTTTCATTACACCGCACTGAAAACCCTATGAAAACATGTAGATTTAGAACATCGAAAATGACTCTTTTCCGTGCGGCCGCACCGCAAAAAGTTTTACGGTGCGCTGAGGCATAGATGCATCATATGATTCCTATGCTGAGACACAGAGCAACGATTGCGTGACAGTAGACGTCAGTGTTTTGAATAATTATTGTTTCACAATATCGAAATGCTTTCTGCTGAAAATTTTTCCCGTGTTATTGTTTTCAGAGAGGTGTAATGAAAAAAATCGTTCATTACACGTCCAGAAAGGCTTTTTCCGTGCTTGCACGAGTTCCCGTGTTCGGCTCCGCCTCACACGGGAACACATCGCTCGCGCACGGAAAAAGCTTACTTTCTGGACTAGTAATGAAATATACTATTCAATTAACAGCTGCCAAAGATACGAGCGAAAGTTATTGTATACCCTTCCCATTATTAAGTTTGTTTGAGTCTTTGTAAGTATTCCAACAGGTTCATAATATGGAACATATATTGACTTAAATAAACTGTTAATTCAAATAGGATAGTTATAGTGAATATTATTTCTTTATATCATGATTTGTTAGATAATACACTTTTGAAACTTGATCCTATTTTTCTCAAAATCAGTGTCCTTTACATCACAAGAAATGACAAAAGTTTTTGTGTGTGGCCTCAATTGAAAAATTAATGAGTATTTGAACAAATTTTGAGATTTGGAACCCTTGTGACTAGGTGCCCCCACTGGAATGGCATTAGTTTACATGCATGGGTGTTATAATTTTTTTTCTAATGTTATATTTTTGCACCTCAATCTGATTACCCATTCTAATAATACTCAGTCCAGTTTCATGTTCTGAATTGCTATATGAATTTTGACAGGAAAGCAATGTTTTTTGAGGTTACTTCAAAGAGCTTCTTTTATAACGGCAAATACTTCTGCTAGAGTATCATATAATAATCAACATAATGAATTTTGTTGATTCAAAGAGACAGCAAAAGGCGAATTGTCATTGGTCTATATTTTGTCATGATGAAATATTTGAAGAAGTCGTAGTAGCAATGTATAAGTGCAGGAAAACAAGTCAACAATATTGGGAAATGGAACTACTGATGAAATAATAAAATGCAGTATTTTAAAAACATTTTATATACCTTATTGTAAAGTATTTACAACTCATGAACTCATTTAACCTCTTTTACTTGAAGGCCTGGTGGAAGGGACTGCTTCAGTTTCTCTGCCTTCTCTTTGTCGGTTATGACCAAGGTATATAAAAACCTGGAGCAGCGGACTTTGAATTTGGTATTGTCAACATTTTTCTTTATTTTGACTGATTTAGCGTCTTTCCTTCTGGCGGTAAGGAGGAATTCCTTGATTTCAGTGATTTCTCTGGGCATTGTAGGTTGTGTTCTGAAAACGTAAATTTTACTTTAATGAAACTTCAAGGTATTTTTTACCAAAACCTGAAACTCAATCAATAAAAATTGTTGTATACAACTTAAAATAAGGAGTAATTGGTACAATTTTTTATTAATTGTTTTTCCGCCAATACGAAAATTTTACTAAGATGCATTCAAATTCAAACTGATATAAAATGAAAAAATCTGAATTAACAGAAATAAAAGAAAATTACTCACACTCTTCCAACGATTGTAAGAAAAGAAAACGTGCTCGTTTCAACGCGAACCTAGAAAAGGATTATGCTCACAGAATATTAGAAACGACAGAAATGTCAATTTTTCTGTGTTTAGTGAAAATGAGTAGGTCCCGAAATACTAGAGAGTTTGGCTTCAGACGGTGGGATAAGTTTTCGTGCTCAAAATTTCATTGCGTGAAATTGCCATGATTGTTTATCATTTTGTCTTCTCTTCTACAACTTTCTGATAAGAAGCCAACTTTGCCGTCGTGTTCGAATGTGGCGGAGTTCAAACGTAGTAGAGCACAGGAAGTACACTTGCCCACACAGAACATATTTCTCAGTTCTCTTAATCTCTTCTCTCCATCACTCTATGATTGTAACGGATGCAGATGCGTCTTGGAATTAAACATACTCAAATAATAAAATAAATCTAATTTTAATTATCGTTCAACATCTATCGCATTATTGAAGACAATTAATATATTAACTACTTATCTTCACATTCGTTTGAAATAAAAAATATGTATTTGAAAAATAAATATATTTCAAATTGTTGGCATACGTAAAATTTAATTCAAAAAATTATAACAAATTAATAAAAATTGTATAAAAAATGGACGAATTTTTGCTTAAGTACATAAAAAATATGTATAATACAAAAGTAATATCTTAAACATTAAAAGGCTTAAATTCTAATTCTGGTTTGTACTGTTCATATTCAAACGTTTGGTAATACTGGAATGAAACAAATGGAATTATCAAGTTTTCTTTCAGACTTTCTATACAGCTGCAAAGAGTTTCACAGTTGGGCCTTTCCCCCATATCGATTTGCCAACAGTTCAACATAATTTGGTACACTTCATCATTGAAATATTTCAATTGTGGTAACCTAGTGCCTCTTGACACTTTATCTATGAGTTCTGAAGTGTTCATTACATAGCTAAATGGTGTTCCACCCAAGGAACATATTTCCCACAGCATAATACCAAAGGACCAAATTGGACTTCTAGAATTGAAATCTTGTCCTTTCAGAACCTCAACAGCAGTCCACCTTGTAAAATCCAGCTCTTGTTCAAAAACATAATCAGCTAAACCGAATCCAAAAATTTTTGGAACCAAATCTTCAGTCAACATTACATTGCGAGCACAAAGTTTGGTGTGAATTATTTTACATTTTTCTAACTCAAGTAAACCTTCAGATATTTGTGTAATTATGTTTAAAATTTGGGATTCAGAAACTTTGGAAAATTTATTTGAAAACATAGCTCTACTGTTGATCAAAAATTGTTTTAGATTCATTGGAAACACTTTCAAGAGAACATACAGCATATGTGAAGACTCACTAGTTCCCACAAGTTCAATCAAATTGACATGTTTATCACATTTAATCAGCATATCCAGATTTTTCAACATAATTTTTTTTTCCTCTGTATCTAAACTTTTATCGGGAATTGTATAAGCTACTAGGGAAGTACTAGAATTATTTTCATTCAGAAATGCATTACAAATTGTTCCGAATCTACCTTTCCCAACAATAGAATGTGCGTCAACTGTTAATTCGTTTTTTAAATTGAAGATTCTTACATTTTTTTTCAATTTATGATAATAATTTACTGGTACTTGTTCATCTTCTGGAAGATATGCTGAATTTTCTATACTAATCATAGGACCTTGTAAGGTTAATTCTTGTTCGGAAAGCCTATTATGTCTATGCTTAGTTATAACACGATTTCTGAGAATGAAAAATCCAAGAATTCCCAAAATGAGTAAAATACTGAGAATTATAATCGCAACAATCAGGAACACTGCAATTCCTGAAATACCTTCATCAGTGCTGTATTCAGGTATGCTATAATGAATCTTACTTGGAGTACCATAAGATATTTTAGTTACATTGTTTAAAGAACTCACTATACCTATAACAATATTATACCTTAAACTTGAAAGTAAAGGGGCATTATGGTAACTTCCATAAGATAGGTTGTCTCCAATGGTAAAGTTCCTATTTATTTCTTCTGGTGTTAATTCTGCAGTTATATAATAATTTAATCCTTTTTCTAGAGATTCATAGTAGTTTTTTAGATATTCTGGTTGAAATATTCCCTTAGCAGTCTCATCAAGTACAATAATCCGATAATAGTTTATGGGACCATTGTTATTTATAACTGAATTGATTTTGATTGTCATTTGACTTCCATTTCTGGATAAAATTTTTGGGGGAGAAGGTTCATTATCAGGCTCTCCAATTAAGGTTTCCACAACTTTACTGGCAGATTGACCAACTCCATGCACAGATTCAGCTCTAATAGATAAATTGAAGCTTGAGGCTGACTGAAGATTCAGAAAAGTGTGAAATGTTGTATTAGAATAAAACCAAGTGGCATTCTGAATTGGGTATTGTGAGAAAGTGTGAAGTAAACCAGCTTGAATCTCATATTTTGTTATTTCAACAAAGCCCTCAGGTCTTTCCCAAGATATTTCAACTCCTTCCTCTGTTACTAACTTCACTAAAAAATTTTTAGGCGGTCTAGGGATCAGATCTTCTGAGGAGTACACAGAGTAGTAATTGCATTTTTCTGCTCCACTAGAATTTCCCGACTCTCCCAGGAAGTTGGTACAGGAACAAGAATTCATGGAATTCGAGAGAATGGCATATTTGAATGACTTTTTTTCACAATTTTCAACACAGTCTTGAACATTCGGAATATGGGATGTCACATCTTGGATTCCTTCGTACTTATAACATCCTATGTAGGTACCCTTTTCGATTCCATTGGAGTATTCGACAAATACTAAGAAAATTATGAGGAGTATCATGATTTGATATTATTAGGAAGATAGGGGTAGTATTTCAGTCAACTTATTCACTTCTATAGATCATTCGATTATTTTTCTTTCAAATTTGAATGTATCATTTCTTGATTCTTGATATAAACAACGTACAGCACAATACGCAACACACCCATTTGTTCAATCGACAGCAGCGTCAAAGTAGAATATTTTTTAAAATCATTACTGAAAACTGAGTCATCAAATAAGTTTGATCAATGACGAAGTCAGTTAAAAATTAAATTAAACGCCTGCCATAAACAACACCCACTTATCGAAATGCACAATTTTCTATGGAAAAATGTCATAACAAACTTGTAAATAATTTGAAATATGGTGGCTCATCATTGTTTAAACAATGATATCATCAAGTGGAAATTGATAAACATTAATAGTATTAATAATATTAATAATAATACATGTATTTGAGAGTGATCTCTTTCTGAAACTTTTTTATCATCTTAAATAAAGAATGATATTCTATGAATGATGTCTCTTTGGATTGTTTTTGACAGTTTACAACTTCACTATTCAAATTAAATTAACGTATTTTCATTTCAATATTTGAATGAGAATCCTGGAATATTAGGCGAAATTTTCAGATTACTCTTTTAATAATGCCGGTGTAATACAATTTCAGTCATGTCATCTAAAATTGATCCACGTGAGGTGCTATCGTATCTGAACCAGTTGGGCTACAAAAATATTGATGCACCTCAATTACAAGCATTTATTAAAGGTATAATATCAAAAAACTCCAATGATGATACTAGCCATTCTATGTAAAACATTTCAATTATTTTCTTCACTTTCAGATCTAAAAAAATTGATGAAATATGAGGAAAGAAAATCTAATGAGAAGGAGAACGACTTGATCAAAGTGAATATTTTGAGGACTTTGAATTTAGACGCGGAAGAAAGAATCGATTCAACTTCTGAAGTGAATACCATTAAAGTACCCATCTCTCAATCCTCAACTGCTTTAGAGTTAAATGTTTCAAAAATAAACATCCAAGGACGACGTCCAAGTACAGAGCCATCTCGAGCACCTTCAATGAAGGAAAAAAAGAAACCATGCAATTCAATAGAATCAACTAGTAACTCAACAATAGCATGCCCTGTTCATTTCTTCAGAGGGATTGGATGTCCAGAAACCTCTAGATCAAAATCCGTTGGAACAGCATGTACATGTCCAATTGATGCAGATTCTCAAGTATCTAGTTCATGCATTAAAGATAAAAAGAACAAGAAAGGAAAGAAAGCAGTTTGTTCTACTTTAGAGTCCAAAATTGAAACAAATAGCACAGCCAGTCATCCTAATAGTTTCGATGATAAAACTTATTTTTCAAGATACTGTCCTACTGGGAAGAAAACAAAAAAAGGTGTTGTTTCTAGGAATTATACTCATGATTTTACACACCCTTGCTATTGCCCTGGTTCATTGAAACCTAGAAGTGCAGGTAAGTTTTACTGTTCTTATAAATGTTCTCATATCTTATGTTCTAAAGGAAATAAAGTCTAGTAAATTATTTTATTAGGATTATACTTAGGTAATTTCGGGATATAATTTGAAATACACATTTTCTGTATAAATCCTATTTGTTTTAGTTATTAAATGCAACATTGGATGTAAGCCACCTTTTCCTAAATGTGATCCAGTTAATCTACATAAGTACTATGAAAGACAATGGAAGATAAATAAAATACCTGGTGAGAACATGCCAAGAGAGCAAAGATTCCGATGGTGTTTCAGGGAAAAAATAAGCTGTGGACCACCGGTAAGATTAAAGAAACCTTTAAGAAAGAAGTATGACATTGTTTTACCAATAAACTGAAAATATATCAAATTTGAAAATAATACGAAACTCTTTTAACTATTTTCAATTTCAGGCCAAAAAATAATTTAAATTATTTGCAGAATTCTTACTCAATCTTTATGAGAGCTATATTTTAAGATAAAACACCAAATTTGTTTTCGTTTGTTTAGGAATATGGAGGTTTAAATTTTCGATTTCTGCCAAAATTTGGATTTTGGGAAGTTTAGAATGGTATCCTCTGATATCAAATATTATTTGACGGTTGATCTCAGAATCAAGAAAAACGGTAATGATTACTTATTTGTAAATAATTTGTTGGTATTAAGTTTTTATTTTTTGATTGTTCAATAAATGTTGTTTCCAAAATTTGTTTCTTTGTTTCATATTTCAATCGAAAGGTACATAAGTTATCATTGTGAAGCATCATATTGAAGATGACATGATACATATTGAGTAAGATGCTACACATGTAATGCAAAGCAAGCAATACATGTAATGCCACGTTCAAATATTTTATGTTACATTGTCTTAAAACTGCAGAATTCCTACCATTATTAGGGTGTTCGGGAAGTCATTTACTAAGTTCAAAAAACTTTTCATTTCGCCTTCGGGTCTCCGATGGTAATTGAATTCGGTAATAAAATTAAAAGACTCTTTGAAAGATATCATATGAACACTGAGAGAAACCTAAATCTACACGAAAAACAGTTGAAACTATTCTTACAAATCCAACCCAATTTGAAAACTGACCCGAGTTCCCGATTAATCTGAATAGTGCAGAATGATTGCAGTTTGCCCTTCGCGAGGGAATATCTTGAACCGTGAGGCTAGCCTCACACTCAACGTAACATGTGGCGTTTAAGCGTGCGGTTTTCTCGCCTGCTGTCCATTCCTAATGATGTATAATCAGGCCAGCCTCTGCAGCTTACTGGGAAGTGAGGAAGTGTGATGGATTGACTGAAATCGTGAGATATGGAAACGTAGACCCTAAGACGCATTTTATTGCTAGCTATATAATGAAGGGAAATTACGAACGATATAAATGCGTATGGATAATGAAAGAAATTTGAAATGATTAAATAAATAATTAATAAAATATGATATTTATACTTTACTAGCGACCTGCCCCGGCTTCGCACGGATGCAATGAAATCCTTAATAAATAACGGTAGTGCCGGCTCCGCATCGCTATGTCCCTGCTGTAATATCTTCGGAAATATTTAAATTACATGCTGTAAAGGGATATATTGAATGGACAATGTATTCAAGGTACTTAATTGGACAAATAAATGCTGTATTGCTTAAAATAACTTCCTGAATAAGCCATTTTCTCCCGTAAAATGTAAAGGATAAAAAATGGTTATTGTGGGTTTTCCTTAAGAGATAGACATATACCATCGCGGACTTTTTTGTTGACCTTTTTTAGGGGTACAATACCGAGTACATTATTTTGATTTATCTCGTGGGGTTCAGTCAGCGTTTGCAATGTAAACGCAAAAAATGTGTTTATTTACGACATCACATTAGAAACCTGTAAATTCATCAGTGTTTCTCTACAATATTATGCATGTATAATACATAAACATATAAACTTTCTTTTCAATATATTGACAATTATTAATAGCAATTTTACTAATCTGTATAATATATATATACAGGGTGTCTACTTTTAAAACGGCAAAACTTCAAGGGGAGATTATTCAAGTGATTTGCAACAAAAAATGTCATATAACACATGGTCGAAATCTTGACGGTTGTCCTTCAATTTAACATTTCTCGTTTCACGAAATATTTCAATTTTCTCCATGGAATCTTTAATATATCAGTTATGCTTGTAGCTTCATCGAAATCGATCACATATTTGGAAATGGTATTAAATTTTCTACAAGAAAAGAATTTCAGTGTGCCAAAAATATTTCTATTGTGGGTTTGGTGAGAAGATGAATATCACGATACTGAAGTGAACAAAATCCGTTATATTTTTCCAATAGGTTTTTCGTTGAAAAATTATTTATTAAGGACATGTTTTCTTTTCAGCAATAAATACCTCTTTTAGTGTACTTTCGAATGACATATCAACTTTTTTGCTAACTGCTTGTTTTCTGCCATAATATCATGGCTAAACAAGATAAAACGAAAAAGTCGAAAATTTTCAAACCTGTATTTGCTCCATTTTGAAACTCATTATGATTGAATATCGAAGTCATTCCTATGGAAATCATGAGTTTATCAATGAAATAAGAATAATTCAGAAAAATTAAATAATTTTCAATACTAAATACAGATTTTATGAAAAAATGTAGAAAACAGACTATTACTATTTATAACAATTGTTCGAAATGTCCACCTCCTTGTTCAATACATTTAACACATCTTTTTCGAACCAGTTATACTCCCCGATCGCCTCAACTATGATGAATTCATAAGATCAATCCAAAGCAGCTTAACAGACATATTGGATGAAATGCCCCTGGCTTTGGCTACCAGACAAAATGTCTGGTTTCAAATGGATGGCTGTCCATCTCATAATAGCCGGAACGGATGACAGAGAAATGGATTGGAAGGTACGGTCCGGTAAGATGGCCACCAAGGAGCCCAGACCTGGCGCCTTTGGATTTTTAAGTCTGGAGCAGGGGCGGATTAGCCATTAGGCAGAGTAGGCGACCACAAATAAAATTGAATTGAAAAGGGGCCCCATAAATTGCACTGCCTAGGGGCCTCCCACATGGTTAATCCGCCACTGGTCTGGAGCACCTTAAAAGAAAATGTGTACCGAATTCGCGTTCAGACTCGAGAGGCTCTGATCGAAAGGATTAAATTGTGTTGTGCAGAAATGCGTCAAAAACTTTGCGAACTTCGCAGGGTTGTTCGAAAAAGATGTGTTGAATGTATTGAACAAGGAGGTGGATATTTCGAACAATTGTTATGAATAGTAATAGTCTGTTTTCTACATTTTTTCATAAAATCTGTATTATTAAAAATTATTTCATTCTTCTGAATTATTCTTATTTCATTGATAAATTCATGATTTCCATAAGAATTACTTCGATATTCAATCATAATGAGTTTCAAAATGGAGCAAATTTAGGTTTGAAATTTTTCGACTTTTTCGTTTTTATCTTGTTAGCCATGATATTATGGCAGAAAAAAAGCAGTTAGCAAAAAAGTTGATATGTCATTCGAAAGTACACTAAATGAGGTATTTTTTGCTGAAAAGAAAACATGTCCATAATAAATAATTTTTCAACGAAAAACCCATTGGAAAAATATGACTGATTTTGTTCACTTCAGTATCGTGATATTCATCTCCTCACCAAACCCACAATAGAAATATTTTTGGCACACTGAAATTTTTTTCTTGTAGAAAATTTAATACCATTTCCAAATATGTGATCGAATTCGATGAAGTCTCAAGCATAACTGATATACTAAAGATTTCATGGAAAAAATTGAAATATTTAGTGAAAACGAGAATTGTTAAATTGAAGAACAACCGTCAAAATTTCGACCATGTGTTATATGACATTTTTTGTTGCAAATCACTGGAATAATCTCCCTTTGAAGTTTTGCCGTTTTAAAAGTAGACACCCTGTATATATATATAATTGTAACGTTTGAAAAAAAATGCATATACTTTTATGAGTTACTTTGTCATGGTGTGAAGTATGTCATTTTGAATTTCAAATCAGTAAAAATATTGTCGGAGAAATATCCATATACTTCGGAAACACAATATTTCAAATCAAAATTAATATATTAGTCTGAAATGTCCCAAAAAATCGACCCTAAAGAAGTGCTTTGCATTCTTAATGGATTGGGTTATAAGAATATAGATTCGAAACTACTCAAGCATTTCATCAAAGGTAAATTATTATAAATTTATTGTATCATGGCCTTCAAAAAATACTTCAGTACCTGCCGCGTATTCCCTTTCATGTCTTCTATATATCGTCTGAAAACGAATTCCTCGAATTGGCAATTTGATGAGTTTCGGCAAGACGAAATGTCTGCAACAGCCATATCAGGGGAATACGGTGGTTGTTCGATTAGGTTTGTTGAGTTTTGTCCAGGAATCCGATTAAAACTACAAATTTTTAGTCTGAGCAAAAGTCTATTGCCTAGGTGGTCCAAAATGAAAAGGAATAAAACCATTGGTGTATTTGATTGGTTATGGCAAAGATTGTCTCTTGTTATATAGTTATCAATGTATAAGTTTCATCTTACGTCTAGGTATAGTAAATGGGAACAAGAAACCAAAAAGGGCTCGAGTTGAAAGAATCTCTTCTTATTTTTGAGAATTTGTAGTTGAAAGATAAAACATAAATCCCAAATTGCCTTTTTAGATTTGAAAAAGCTCAGGAAATACGAAGAAAATAAAGATCGTCGACAATCAAGTAATCCGAAGACTGGTTCAAAATCATCAAAGAAGAGATCTGTGAAAATAATACTGACAAAACCTTCTGGGTCTGTCATAAGCTTGTTGAATGATTCGAAAGATGAACAAGATTTGGAAGATTCGAACATTGCTTTGAAATCTGTAGATAAAAATATAACTATGAAAAGTTCTCAGGTCCAATCTGATAATTCCTTCCCAAATTCTGAACAAAAGTTCGTTTTTTTAATAGCAAACAATACTTTTTGAATTTAACTTTTTATCTCTTGCATATATTTTATCAGCCATACGGATTGGTCGGAATATACCTACTTATGAGTGAAGTAGAGGATTTTACGAGTTTTATACTATAATATTAAAGAAGATTCGTAAGATTTAAAGGAGCAATATTTGTAACACATAAAATAATATTTCTATTCTTGACTATCTTGAACTATACATCTATAAGAAAAAGGAGAGGAAAGAAACGAAAAATTAAGGACTCATTTCGAAGGGTTTTTAACTTGAATCGTCAGCATTGTCATTGTCGAAATGTTACCTCCATTGTTTTTGATGTATTCAAACGTTACAGATCAGATCAATATTGCCAGAGTTGGCAATACAATAGTACCTAATTGGAAATAAAGATTTTATGAACTAAAGAACAATTCATCAAGTATCATTAAAACAATAAAAGGAAATAATGATCAAAACATTTAATCAAAATAAAATTATGCGATACTTTTTGTGTCGAGTGTACCTAGTAAAAAAAATTCTTCGTCGACCGGAGCCCCAAAAAGGAGCCGGTCGGTCTGGAAAAGATCGGTTAACGCCAGAAAACTTTTTTTTAAGAGTGAGTTATTAGTCTTGCGGTTCCTAAAAATGTTCGCACGAAGGCAATGCTCTCTCTTCATCCGTGCGGTTTTGCACGGATGCGATGGTAGACACTTAACTTTATTCAGGTGTTTTAAATTGGCGGATATACATAAAACGATCTGGGAGAGCGGTTATCTGGATTTGCCATGATAATTCTTTCTTGGAAGGTATCGGAATACGGACCGTAAATATTGGTTCTGGAATTTCCACCATCTTTGTCCATATAAGTAAACGGTTCAGTGTTGTTACCTCTGGAGAGCTGCCTCAAAAATAATTAATATTGTACCAAACAACTTTGTTATTTTGGACTTCGCTTATTTTCAAACTCGTTCAATGAAAATTATGGAACATATGACGAATTTTCGTTAGCGTATACTTTTTTTGTGGAAAAATCATTGAGAATTCTGAAAAATAAATTTTTCCACCTTTTTACACAGACGTGTCATATTCTTCACAAGAGGAGCTAAACTTTCTAGGAACAACTTCACTGTTCCTAATTTAAATACGATTTTTTACTTCATGAACTTATTCTCTCTGACCTATAGTCACCCACAAAATAAAAAAAAATGCTCATGTAATTTTCGAGTGACTGAATGAAATTATAAGGATGAATTATTTGAAATGTCTCCTTCAGACAAATCCTGAAAATGTTTGACGTGATTCGCTTGGTTGTATCTTGAATTTAAAATTTTAAATCTTGTGGGGGTAGTCACCCCTTGTACCCTCCTTATCGACGCCCTTGATGAGAGTAAATGCTGAGGTGGCCTAAGGTTCAGCCTAAACCTGACTATAATAGACGTTAAATTTTGGGACCTTTAGTACCAGAAAATTCTGAAATGTGCTGTTAGCTTAATTCAACGATTCTTTGACGCATTCACCATTTTGTAGCTGATTTCATATGTTCAGTTGTGATTACTGTAAAATCACACTGACTTTGAATAAGGATAACAAATTAATTCGAAAGCGAATTTTAATGTGGACATTGAACAGAGCTTTTTTGTCGATTCATGAAAACCAGGTCCTTGAAAGCACTGACAACAAGTCAGGAGCTCTTTTGGAGCTTCCTTCCATCCACCTTGTCGGTAGATTCGTATTTGCCAGCTCAAGGAATCAATGGAAAACTGTTTTTGGCAGCTGTAAAAAATTGACAATCCAAAATACAACCGAATTTCAGCTCGGATCCGTTGTAACAGAAATAAAGGGATTTTTTCGAAATCGCCTAAAGTTGTATGTTTCTGGATGCGCCATCTGAAAAAAAATTGCACGTAGCTTGAATACGTCATTCTCCATCTGAATGCAGAATTTAATCTAGATCGAATCTGTGCTTTTGAAATGGCCAGAAAAACAAAATTTCGAAAGGCGATTATTTCCGGAACCCTATAACTGAATTTTGTCCATCATTATCATCATTGTACCATCATTAGAAGCTTGTATACTTACCGAAGATTTTTTCAGGTGAGAAAAATAGAGAATTTTAAATTTTGTGCTTGCCCAAAGGAGATGAGCTTTGAATGAGTACTTCCAATTTATACCATGATCAAATATACAGAGTGTAACAGCCAAATGGAATAAATTCGATAACGAATGAATGAGGGGGTGTTAGGAAAAACGCTTGGACACGTCGATTTGTAATTTTAAATGCGCATATTTTTCAAGAAAATAATCCAAAATCCAAAAAATAAATAATATACAGGGGGTTGCATTTGAAATAAGAAAGTTGGTATTGGCCACGGTCGCATGGAACACCCTATATAATATTATTTCCTTGAAAAATATGCGCATTTGAAATTACAAATCGAGTGTCCGAGCGTTTTTCCCAACACGCTCTCATTTATTCTTTATCGAATTTATTCCATTTGGCTGTTACACTCTGTAGATATAGGTACAGCAGTTTTTGCAATGTTAAGTAATCCCTGAAGGAGCAAAGTCTTATGGTATGTGATTGCATGGGTTGTTCGGTAGCAAATTTATAAATGAATATAAATTCATGAATCTCTTACATTCCTTAAATCATTCTTATAACGAAACGGAAAAGATTCTTTCAAATTGAATGAAACAAATCAACAGATGATTCAATGGGGATTAGAATCTTCAGAACCATTTATAAGTGAAATACTATAAGTATTTTCAAGGAACAAACCAACAAACCATTATTTTCAGTAACTCTTCAGATATCCCTTTATCATATTTTTGAAATAAACAACCTAATTAAGTAATCTAAAGCAATTAATGATAATATAAATTATGACAAATTAGAAAATTCATTCCACTTCCTAGTTTGAATATTATCGATCGTAGGTAGCCACCTAATCAGAACTGGTTGCTCATATTCATCTGTAAAATGCATTCATTACCATGATGCAAGATGGTCCCACGTCTTGCTATTAATCATTATCGAATTTTGGGACCATCAACCTGCAAAATTCCTGATTGGGATTCCGGTATGCTATTAATCTTTGGAATATCACAATTCAGGTCAGAAAATCCCCAGCATCTAGCTCGAACCTTTGTGATGACCCATACGATTTCATCATCTCTTGCGGTAAAGGTGATTGGTCTTGAAAATCCCTACATACCAAATCCGTGTCTTTTGCCTGCTGAGTTAATTGGCCGTGAATTTTTTGTTCCCGAGTGTGTGCTGGTTTATGCACCTCTTGTACCTTGTACCTATTGATGTTTATCAGTTAAGTACCTAATTACTCGCTCGACGATGCTTGGCTTCCAGATGGAAAGAATTTCCCGATCTTCTAATGACACGATGCTATAATTTTTCGAGAAATTCATTTCATCTATTGCATTAATGTTCTTTAGGAAATTCAACCGAAATTGGACGGAGATACATATTAATTTTTTTCATCAGTAACTTTTTTATTCTTTCAATGAAATGATTATCATGAAATTCCGTTTACGCTGAAAGGTCAATTTTTTACTGCTCGGCACTATACTTCTTTTCGATCAGGTAAGCAGTTTTTAAAATATTCAGAAATAAAAAAAACTCAATTCCCATGGAAATTCTTCAAAGATGTAGTACCTACGTTGAAAGAATATAATCCAATTTGGCAATCATGGGCGTACCCAGGTAGGGGCAGGGGGGGGGGGGGCAGCTGCCCCCCCCTTGAAGATAAAATAAATGTTAATTTTCCTGGCAAGTGGGAAATAAAAACGTGTTACCTACTCTTCTCAGGTATGAGCTGCCCCCCTATAGCTGAAATCCTGGGTACGCCCTTGTTGGCAATAGAGAATAAAAATCGCGAATTTTGCTCTAAGATATACTGAGATGAGGAACCGTTATTTTAGGGCTCATACATTACCCATCATACTCAACAAAATATTCATCAAAAAAGATTTTGAACCCCCAGGTATACCTTCAGGGTGTCCGGGAAAATGTGGGAAATCTCTCGGATTCAGATAAAACATAAAAAAATAAGATGACAAGTTCCCATAATTTTTTTTCTTAGCGGCACCTCTACGGAGATACGACCTCCTGAATGACATCACTGGAAATTCATTTAACATTTCAAACTAGGTACTTAATATAATTTGAAGAAAATTTGATATGATGAACAGTAGTGAGGACCTCTTAAAATACTGCCCTTAAATTTAAATTAGCTCTTTCAGTTTACTAGGGGCGGACTAGGTTGTACATTTTAATGCTTTCATTTTCAACACCCTGTATTAAGGAGTAGAAAACAAAATTAGATAGCTTGAACACTGAGCTAAAAGAAAGGTACTCCTGTTTATTGTCGGTAAAATGAACCGTTTTCGAAAAACAAAATAGAAAAGGTATTAATTTTTTTTATTTCTATTAAAAAAAACCATGAATTCTAATTTTGTTTTGTCTACAACAAAGTACGAAAGTTATTCAAGGAACAAAGAAGTTTTAGTTTATGTTATCGAACTGCATAGTTAAGAATCTTCGTGATTTTGTAGGATTCAATAACAAACTGAAACTTTTTCGATCCTTGAATAACTTTCGTATCGAAATAGAATTCATGGTTCTTTTTAATAGAAATAAAAAAATTAGTTCCTTTTTTATTTTGTATTTTGAAAACGGTTCATTTTATCGACAATAAACAAGAGTCCTTTTTTTTAGCTTAATATTCAAGCTATCCAAATTTGTTTTTTTCTACTCCTTATCATGCTAATTTAAATTTGAGGGCAGTAATTTGAGAGGTCTTTACTGATGTTCATCATATCAAATTTTCTTCAAATCATGTATATTAAGTATTATAGTTCGAAATTTATTCCAGTTAAATGGATTTCCAGTGATGTCATTCAAGAGGTCGTATCTCCGTAGGGGTGGCCGCTAGGAAAAAAAATTATGGGGACTTGTCATCTTATTTTTTTATGTTTTATCTGAATTCGAGAGATTTCTCACATTTTCCTGGACACCCTGTATATCATAGACAAAAAAGTTTTGTTTGAACTCTACACGACCATACAGGGTGTGAATGATAGAAGCGAAAACATGTAGGGGGTGATTATTGTTAAAGAATAGAGTCTTTCTTATAAATTTTTTTTGAGCCCCCCATCAGCTTAGTTACAGCCTCCTATGAATGGCCGTTTTTTTTGGTGATGTTCATCCATGATTGAGGGGTAGAGGGTAGAAAAAGCCACCCCTAAGCCTTGTTTCGCAAGAAAATTATTTCCATACTCATATTTCACAATTGAAATTTTGGATAGCCTAATCCACTCTTAATAAATAAGGTTTTTTTTAATTTTTTGCTAGAGTTCACGGTTTTTCAGAAAAAAATAATATGCTCGGGTCGTAGAGTCTGAAATTATTTTTCTCTGTGAACTCCCTAGCAAGAAATAATAAGAGACCTTATTTGTTAAGAATGGATCCAACTATCCAAAACTCATTTTCATTGTGAAATATGAACATGGAGAAAAGTTTCTTGCGAAACAATTTTTGTGGCATCTCTACCCCTTGCAATCATAGAGAAATGTACATGAAAACTTTCACACAGATGTTCCTTTGAAACCACGGCAAAAAATAAAGGAATATCTGTGTGAAAGTTTTTTTGATCGCTCCAAAAAATTTTGGATCAGCCATACATTTTTGTTTTAACCGGGAGTACCATATCGTTTCCAGGCCCATTCGGTTTTTGGTTTTCTATACAGGGGTGTCTGGTACTGGTGATCTGTTAAGATATTTTCCCTAATTCGTAGAAATTTCAAACGACCTCAACTTCAGGAATCTTCAACGTAGAACAAGCGCTCAAAAACGAAAATTTTTCTGAATATCAGATTCGAAAATTTGATGAAACATTCAAAAAAATCGGAAAAGATCGTCATCAGAATGAGAGATCCAGTTTATGCTAACGATTTCGAAGTTACCCTAAAGTTTACACTTTCTATTCTTCAATACAATTATTGTTGACCCATCATATGAGGATTATTCCGTATCTCTTTACATGCCTCATTTATTCGGGAAATTAGTTGTTCCCTGGTACTGAGCGGATACATCATTGACCCAAATGGCCCCAGATAAAATAGTCTAGCGGCTAAGGTCAGAAGATCGAGATGGCCATGCTCTTGGTCCACCTTGGCCAATCCATATTTTAAGGATATGCGTTATAACCAAATATTTCAACACTTGTAGGAAATAGTTGTTAAAAAATTCCTCTTCGAGAGAAATCATTTGGGAAGTGTTATAATAATATATTCTCGGAAGAATCGTAACTTTCAATCCTCCAATAAATGTGTAGAAGCTGAAGCCTGAAGGTGGGAGTGTGACTGAAAGAGGAAATGTCCTTGAGAGTCCTCAAAATGGATTTACAAACATACATAGTTCAAACAACTTTTTTCGAAGCTCTTCTTCAGACCCCCCGCATATAACGATTCAAATTACCCCTACTCACGTCCTCAACAAATCCCTGATCTACCTGTATGAATTCCATGATCAATCATTAAATTACGGTCGTACTTAAACTTAAACATCAGCCTTCAGAAAGTATGGGATGAATTGAAAAACAAACGGAACAAACGAATTAACCTAAATTTTAATGGATACGAACACAGCTTCGATGTTCGTTGCCTTCAGCAGCCGTACCTATCTAAGAAATTTAATATCAGGAAAACCCTGTGTTCAACGTAGCCCCACATCAGTGTGGAGTTCATTCTGTTGGTGGATTCGTATGGGTTTTGTAGATATACGGAGTTCGGTGAATAAAGTTTCCCACTCAGCAGTGTTCGTTATTTTTTCCGATCATGTTATCGTGGAAAATCGGATTTTTTTTTGTGGTGACAAGTCCTATCTGTGATAAGGTGAAACAGTGTTATCCATCTCTATCTAGGGTTTAATAGACAAACAGATAATTAGGTATTTTTGATAGTCATTATATAAATATTTTTTATGAAAGTTTTGTTTATTGGAGATCATATTTCGATAATAACAATTATATCAATTATATCAATTTTTTCTCGAGGGGATTTTGCACATGAAAAGTGATATATCAACTGTCATACAGTGGTAGAAATTTTGCTCGAACTTTTCTGGAAAAATTTGGCTACCTTCTTCAACAGTTCGCCAGCGTAATTCTTCAAGAGAGGCGCATAGTAGAATGTAGAATGTAGAATGAATTTTATTTAATGTGGCTCCCCGAAATGCCAAATATTCCAAATAGAAGCATTTATTTCTATTAAATTAATATGTACAGTTGAAATAAATAAGACACAAAATATGTACAGATAATAATAATATGAAAAAATAATAGTAATTTACGTAACAAGTCCGGAAAATAGGGTTTTTTTGGACGAATAGACTGTGAGTCCAAAAAAACTATTTTCGGGCGTGTTGCGTACAATATTTTTTCGGCAACCGTGTAGAATTACAAATCAATGAGACGACACATTTTTTTATTATACAAGTGGATATTAACTCAGAAAATATCCATTTTAGGGCAAGGGTGTGATGCATACACTCACATTATTTTTTAACGTAGATTCAATATCTGCCATAAAAAAATGGGGTTCTAATTTGAAAAAATTGATTTTTCACGATTTTGTCATCTCTAACTTTGAAAGCGATTTTTTCACCCCCTGAAAATTTTCCATCCAAAAACCTCGAAGTTATTCTTGTTTCAGCGGAGCTCTATTTTCGATTTTTTTTTCGAATTTTCCCGCTCAGAGAGAATTTTCCAACCAAAACTGAAAAATGTTACATCAAAATAACTTGAAATTTTCTAAGGAATCTATTTCTGCAATAAAAAAATAGTGTTCTAATTTGAAAAACGGAAGTTGACGTCATTTCCGGAAAAACCGGAGGTGCTCATGCCTTGAAAATATTTTAGATTTCATCAGCATCGTGAAATACTTATAAGTGCTGAATTTCATGAAAATACGTTCAGTAGTTTCCCGTATAAATATGGGTGAGGTTCCTCGTGAAAGACCCTGTAGATCTGAACTACCTATACTGTTTATCTGGAATGTTCAAATCAAAATGCAATTTTTCGTATTGTGTTTCTCAAATTAAAAATTTACTGTGAATAAAAATGAATGAATTCTCATTTTGAGTACTCACAGATTTATATTTGGTGTTTTTCCAAATTCATTTTATTTTTTCCATAGCTGTGTGATTTCTTTGGAAATTGGTTCGCTCATATTGAATACTTTGAAATTATTTGCAAGTCTGGTGTACTGTGTATTAATTTGTTCTGCTATACCATACACAGGCCACAGGGTGATTTTTTGTTCAGTGAGCTATTCGAAAAAACCAATATAAAATGAGAGCCCGTCACTGGATTTTGGAATTCCGTCATAATGAGGGAATTCAAACTGACAATTCATTCATTTTGGTATAGTTCTTTCATGTATTTTACGCCGCCAAAAATTCAAGCTCCAAGAAAATTTAGTTGATCCAATGTTACTTGATGAGGAGTCGTAAGAACTTTCACAGAGATGCCCCTTTCAAACTTGCAAAATACCAAAGAAAAGTCAATCTTTTTTTATGAATCAGGTTTTTCTACTAATCTCTAATAACTGTACAACGAAAGAGCAATAAAATTAGAGGCAATAATGGAATTATTTATGGTGATTATAAGACTGTTTACTCTCTTTTTGTGAAACGATTTACACTTTGGACAAATTGACTAAAACGAGTGGAGGTCTATATGAGTCCAACCTTAAATATAAAAAAAATATTTTTTGGTGTTCCCCAATATTTTTGATTGTAGAAACGGTTTATGGAAAATAGGTAAATCAACTGTTTGAATTCACGGTTATGCTTATTGCATTCAATAATTCAATTCAAAGTATTTGTTCATGTACGTAACCATCTAATCGATCTCAACCACTCCACCTTTAATAAGAAAACCAGCATCTGTTGTAGCTACAGAAACAGATAGGCGCCATAACAACTGGTAACATTTTGAAAATAAAAGGCTTTACACTTGAAAATCCCGGTAAGCTCTTGTAAACGCCGACAGCATTTCAAAGTGTATAGAATTTTATTGCACCAAAAGTTTCCGGTTCTTGAATTGTAAAAGTCCAGGTAGAATAACTCCAAAAACCCTATTTAGGCGATTCTCGAACGAATAATGACGTCATGATATCCCATTTGTGATTTTCTAGAAGCGGATGTCAACCCTTATTCAATATACAGGCTGTCCCAATGAAAGTGTTGAGATTGGAGAAATGAGGTTGTTTTGTTTTTCACCAACAGTCGTGAAAACCGAAAATGTCAAAACGTACACGCAATGTACGTTCTTGTACTCTTGTACTCTTCACTATTCTTCTATATCAGTCGGCCGCAAATCCTGGAGATGTTCTGAAGACAGCCAAATCTGTTTCAAGAAAATATTCATTCATTCATCCTTTTTTGATGGTGCAATTGAAATTGTTTGGGCTAAATTCCTATTCACATAGATTTAATGCACTCTCAAAATGAACTGCACTATCTATCTCTCATTATTGTATTTCCCTTATCAATGTTCACTTGAATTCATGGCTAATAAGTTCGTGGAAATATCATAAGTTTATTGGAAACTTGATGATGTAACGAGATATTCTCCTATCTGAGTGCAAACTTTACGCAGCATGAGATTATGTGGCATTGTACTGATATTTTTGAAGAGCGCTTATGGTTTAGTACCCGTATTTTCCAGTAGATATCGCAATTTTTTTCCGCTGGTTCAACATTCCAAGTATTGATGTTGACAAATTCAACATACTCAGTGTTTTCCATGGACATGTGTTTTCCGTAACGATAGGAATGTACATTGTGTCACAAGCTCAATGTTTACTTACAGTCCAATGAATCTCTTCAATTTTCTGATATCTAAATGGTTTGGAGTAGGTAACATTTAGGGTCAAATTTTTTCCACTACTCATGAAACTGTTCTTTCCGATATTGTGCCAGAAAAATTCCAAAAAAATTGCTAGGTGTAGCCGAAAAATGTCCTTAGCAGTTTCATAAATGGCAACCTTATTTGAATTCTTTGAACTAATAAAAATAATCTACAGTGAAAAGAAATGTATTCTATACTGCGCAAAAAAATTAACGCACATTCTGAAAATCTCAATTTTAATGAAAGTTAACTCTACATTGACTTTATAACTTATTTTCTATGTTCTCGCGGGAAGGTTTTGAACGAAACAAGACACATTAAATTGAAGAAAAATTCAGGATTTCACCGAATTTCATGTGAAAGAAGAGAAATGAACAATTTTCAAAATACTGAAATGCTGATAAGTGATTTAATACTTGGTATTTCCACCCCTTGCGTTAATTACAGTTCGGCAACGACGGTTCATAATCAAAATGAGTGATCTTAAAATGTTCTGATCTAATCCTTCCCAGATTTCTCCGAGTTGGATTCCTAAGTGATTAAGAGTAGCTGGATGATTTTCTGAACTTCTCAGCCTTCTTTTGAGGTTGTCCCAAACCTGCTCAATCGGATTGAGATCTGGACTTCTTGCTGATGGCCATTCCATTCGAGAGACTTCAACCTCTTCCTGAACGATGCGCGCACGATGGGGTCTGGCATTATCGTCCATAAAAATGAAATTTTCACCAATGTATGGGGCAAATGGCACTACATGCCCTTCAAGAATGTTCCTTATATACTTATCAGCATTCAAAGCTCCATTATCAACGACCACTAGGTCTGTGCGAGCAGTCAAAGATATTCCACCCCATACCATAATCGATCCTCCCCCGAAACCAGTAGTATTCAGGAAATTGCACTGAGCAGTGAGCATATCTTTCATGTGGACGTCTGCATACAAGGGAACATCGATCACAATGGTAGAGGCAGAATCTAGACTCATCTGTGAAGAGAACTCTTTTCCAATCGGCCTCTTCTATTTTCAATGGTTATGCTCTAGCTCTCTCGCAAAATCCAAACGCGCCCTTCGACGGGCTGGGGTAAGAGCTGGTCCACTTGCCACGACACGAGGCCTTAAATCATATTCTCTGAGGCGATTTCTTATTGTCTGAGTGCTAATTTGCACCTCATGAGTTTGCTCAAGCTGATTTTGAAGGAGGCGAGCGGTTGCAAACCGTTGTCTCAACGAAGAAACTCTCAAGTAACGTTCTTGAATGGCAGTTGTTACCCGTGGTCTACCCTTTCCTGGTCTTCGGACATTCATACCTGTCTCCCTGAATCGCTGCAACATTCTGGACACACTTGTATGGGAAACTCCAAACCTTTCTGCAATTCTTGTGTACGTCCACCCTTCTTCTCGCAAAACTACCGCATGGGCACATTCCTCTTGGGTCAAATTGCGTGTTTCGCGTTGCATAGCGATCGAGTGTAGAAAATCAAACGAAAGAAAAACTATTGATCACTAGAATTGATCGAGAACAACTGATTTCAGAATGGAGCCAATACATTCAAAATCTGATAATATCATCTTTTTTTATTCCTGCTGAGAGAAAACATCTGTATTGAAGAAAAACGTTGAAAGTGGATAACATATGCATGTAAATTCTGATAAAATTAATTATCATTGAGAACACCTTCAGTTGTAGAATAAATTTGAGATTTCCATAGTGTGCGTTAATTTTTTTGCGCAGTGTATTGCAATTTGAATACCTATAGAATTCGTGGTCGATTTCCAATATAACTGGAAATTGCAGAAAACTGAAAATATTTTAAATCTATTCGAGAATCCCTGAATGCAATTTACAGTGACTAGGACCAGATGCAGATTTCGGGAAACCTAAGAAAAATATAGAATAACGGAATTTAAACTACAGCAATCTGCTAACAACATTTTAGACATCTGGTGCAAATGACCAGATGGTGAACTCTGATTATTGTCTTGTCACCAAAGCTTTGTGAACATCTCGTATCTCTATACAGAATCACAGCTTTCTACAATGTGTTGCACAAATAAACTTTAATTTCCAAAGCGTTAGTGTTGTTTGCAGTAAAATTTGTATCCTGAATGACCCCTGGGGTTTACCAAAAATTTTGGTCTTATCGAGTGGAAGCATCTGAAATTTTGGGTTTAATGGCAATTCAAGGTATATAAGGGGAGTACAGGGATGCTTCCCTTCAGTAATGAGTCTATCTTTTCCCTGAAAACGTTATAGTGAATTTGTGCTTCGAAACTTTTATCATATAAATATAAGGTAATTTTTTTCGTACTATCATCACAGGGTATCTAGATTTGGCAGGTCTACATTTTTTTATCGAAAAATTGCAACTTTCATTACGAACTTTTCTAATTACATATAAACAACGCGAAATACAGGGTTTCGAACAAATTATGTAGAAATTACTTTTGTTGATAACTTCAGATGATTCGGAAAAATGCGGACGATATTGGTCGACAGGAAATAATGAGATCTTGTCGCTTAAAGTGAAATTTGATCTTTTGAATTAGTAGCTAAATTCACGAATATGTTCCAATAATTTTATTCGGTTTATACGATATTCAACTAGTCAAATTTCGATTGTCGCTATTCAGATTCGTCAAATGAAATATTAATTGATGTTCCTAAAAGTGAATAATGGGGAAGTTGATTTAGATGGAAACAATCAAATAACGATTAAGTCAAAGAAAATAATTTTGAGACTGAGTGATAATTATAATATACTTAATGAGAGTCTGTCGGTTTTAATCATTAGAAAATACAGTCGGATTTGTTTGATAATTGATTGTCTAGAGATGGGATCTCGCGAACTATAGAAAACACATTTTTTATTTCTGCCTTATCCAAACAGAATCGGCCTAGCATTTCAAAATTTGAATAGAAACCAATAGTTTCCACCTTTCTATGTTTCCTAAAAATTCAGATCGCTCAAATGTTGAATCGCAGAGAATTTAACTCCGACTCGCATCTAGGTACATAATAGGAGAAATTTGTTGTACTATCCGATGAGTTATTTTCTGAAAGAAACCTACGTGGGGCTAACCACAATATTTTCTCCGACGACTTCACAGAATTTACAGATGTTTTTGATCGTTTGTTTTCCGAAAACCCCTTTCGTAATTCCTACACGGAATCTGAGTTGGTAGACCCGAGCATTTCACATTGATCATCGGGTATTTTGCGGTGATTCCATCTCTTAAACAATCGGATAACAAGCGATAACATTGGTTTTTTCAAATTTGGTACTTTGCCAAGGCGTAAAAGTATTGAGGCTCGGTTGGTTCGAGGTACTGTGGGATTACTAACAATTACGTAATTGAATTAGTTTTTTTTTATTATACCGCAATCGTATTTCAATTGTTTTTATTCGTAAATATCTGAAATTTATTCAAGATGTGTTTTTGGACAAAGCACATTACATAATGTAATGTGCTTTGTCCAAAAACACATTCTACAGAATCTTCTCCAGTTAATTGTATCTGTAATGGAATGTACACCTGCGAATATACTTAATATGAATTCAAGGTTTCATTTTCATTTAGGTCTAACAACTTTTTTTTAACAGTTTCATATATTTCTATTATATTTGAATTGATGATTATACAGAGTGTAACAGCCAAATGCAATGAATTCGATAACGAATAAATGAGGGCGTATTGGGAAAAACGCTCGGACACGTCGATTTGTAATTTTAAATGCGCATATTTTTCAAGAAAATAATATTATATAGGGTATTCCATGTGACCGTGGCCAATACCAACTTTCTTATTTCAAATGCAACCCCCTGTATATTATTTATTTTTTGGATTCTTCAGAGAATTCTAGACACAATTCATGCACAATGTCCTGTACCTATCTTTAACTATTTCGGAAGTATTAAGTGTTTTCAGATTTATTGCAAAAATCAAGTTTCAAATCAAAATCATTTTATTTCACAAATTCGGTACATTACACTTAAAACCTAATAAGTAATACTGATTATTTCTTAATTATTAAAAAAAAACAAAAAAAAACATTAATGTCAATGTAGGAAATGTTCAAAATGTTCGCCGCGAACGTCTTGGCAATAACATGCTACTCTGGTGTAGAATTGTCTTCTAACGTTTGTTTTTTTTTATTTCTTCTCAGTAACGGTTTTTTGCTTACTTTCTTCATATCAAGGGTAAATGGGAAATAAGTATTGAGTGTAATGTTTGTGAAATAAAATAATTTTCATTTAAAACGTTGATTTTTGCAATAAATCTGAAAACACTTAATACTTCCGAAATAGTTGAAGATAGGTATCGGAAATTGTGCATGAATTGTGTCTAGAATTTTCTGAAGAATCCAAAAAATAAATAATATACAGGGGGTTGCATTTGAAATAAGAAAGTTGGTATTGGCCACGGTACCTTGGAACACCCTATATAATTTTATTTTCTTGAAAAATGTGCGCATTAGGCATTAAAAATTACAAATGGACGTGTCCGAGCATTTTTCCTAACACCCCCTCATTTATTCCATTTGGCTGTTACACTCTGTATGTTGTATGTTGTTGACAAACACTAAAGTTAATGAGATATTTCAATAGAATAGAGGCGATCATTATGATATATGATATATATGGAGAACCCCAAATACTTGTAGTTTATGGCATAAAGCAAGATAAAAAATTGGTTGAAAAAGAACTGACGGTAAGTCAGGAGCTTTCTAGCGCTCTTTCACCAATGTCTGTCTGTGAGCAAAATTCGACAATGTGTTTGAATGTATAGCGAAAAAATGATAAAATAATAATTGAAAATATCTTGCCAAATTCATCTTCATTTATTTGTTCCTCATTCTATGCTTTACTCATAATACCACCCACGTTATGATGCTATTAGGTTTGGTACCTGTAGTACTGGGAAATTCTTTCCTTCATTACATATTATTTGCAAATCAAAACCTTTGTGTAGATTTCTAAATAGTATGTAATGAAGGGAAGAAAATTCCCAGTACTACAGGTAGGTACCTTCTGTTTGGAATCTATTCGGATATTCTTTTTCCCAGGTACAAGGTTCTCTATAGAAGAACCCCGAGAGTGAAAATATCTAAAATTTGGGAAGTCTTTTGAAAATATTCAATTCTTATTGAATAGGAATGAAAAATTGCAATGTTTTTTTGCAGAAGATGTCTTGTCGAAGAAATATATTTTCAAAATTAATAGGAGGTTAATGCTACAAATTTCATAATATGTATTCAGTGATTGAGGTGTTATTTTTTAAACCTTATCTTTACAAATTCAATACTCCAAGCTGAATATAGGTTTAATTGATTGACTTTTAATAGTTTTAATCCTGCAAATAGAAACGGAATCAAACACGAGTGGTGGAAATTATTCCTGATCAAAAATTCTACAGGGTGACCAAAGAGTTGATGTCAAAAACGATTTTCAGTTGCTTGGGATATATGATTTTGTTGATTACTTGTGGCCCGACATCAGTATTTTTTTTATACTGTCGTTTCTGGATCTTCATTTTTGGCAATTATTATTTTCTAAATTCGAAAAAAATCCAATCGATAAATCATTAAGGCGATTTTGAAAAGTTAAATTTTGTCCATCAGATACCTCGAAAACAAAACTTCAAATTCTTACAAGGAGAAAAATGTTGAAAATGAGGTGATGCAGTCAAAAAGTCAAGTTTTCGAATCATTAACAGCTGCAAAACTTTATTTCCATTGGCGTGCTATTTTTTCAATGAAATTAGTTTAAAATAGCTTCTACATGAGGAAAAAATGGAATTGAAACAAATTCCTGAAATATTCAAAGTTGTCAATGAAAAATAATTTGTTTAAGCTTGAGACTCTGTATTTTTCCCTATTCACATTTTATCGAAAAAAATTATATTATTTCCGAAGAAAGGATTGGCATTCTAACTCCAAACACCCTTTATACAAGGTGCGGCAACTAGTTCTCCCACATTTGAACGAAAAAAGATTTTGGAAAAATTCTTTTTTATTTCGAAAGTCAACATTATCAAGTTTTTCTTGATTGTGGAGTCTTTCGCGAAAGTTTTCCATTACTCTCTTTCAAGTCAAGAATGAAGACTTCAAGAATGATGTCTTCAATCATCGCCCTAGGACCCTTGATGACTTGAAAGAGACAATCAAGGAGGAATCATCCAAATTCAAAGACTCCACATGTGCTTCGCTCACCGAGGCCATCATTTGGATGAGAAAAAACTTGATTATATAGGCTTTCAAAATAGAAAATAATTTTTCCAATATCTCTTTTCGTATTTTTTTAACAGCTCCTTCAAATATGGGAGAACTATTTGCCGCACCCTCCCTATACTTCGAATTTTTGTGCGACACTATATCTCTACATAAAAAAAATATATTTTGAACTTATATTCTGAAGAGGCCACAATATTTGTGCGATATTTCTTGAAATTATTCATAAAAAGTTAGTTGATGTAATAAAGTCATTCATGCAGTGGTCAAAGGTTAAATAAATACGATTGATAACCATGCATGAATAAATATAATTTCATTCATATCTTCGACAAAGGTGTAATATCAAAATAACAAGCGTCACAAAATATTGTTGTCATTCGAAATATCATCTATATTGCCAAAATTCACTGTGAATTCCAAATTCTGAATAATGGTGAAACCCGCATATATTTTGGCGATAACAATGAATTTTACACGCCTCTACTAGGTACTCTTATCGGGCGGAATACCCCTGGGTATCGTAAAAACGAGATAAGTTAAGAGTAAAGGTACATGAGAAAACAATAGGAGAGTACTTTCATTATCGTCTACGATGATACGTACCAATAGGGGCTCCAACCGAATTGGTAGGCGTCTCTTGAGCCATCCGAGTGTGCGCCAGTTCTGGTTTTTCCAAATTGTCGGTCTTGGTACTTAGCCGGAGCTTTCGTTGAAATTATGTATTAGCAAAGCGTTCACCAACGGTGCCTGTTCGAAGTGAAACTTCTCCGACTCAGTTAATGACAGTGCAGTGAACATTTTCGAAAATGTACGGAATAAATAGTTCAATTTCTGGTCCTTCGGTAGCGGATCGAAGCGACAAAAGTGCCAAATTCGAAACGCGACCTATAGACAGTGGTTTCCTCTCCGATTTTTGCGATTCCGAAAATTTAACTTCCGAAAGCTCGAAATGTGCCTCCAGCCAGTCTGAATTTTCCGATTATTTTGTCTCAGGGATCGACGAAGAAAACATGAAGGCGGACAACAGGGTGTCTTATCTTAGCCAGAATTTGTCGAAGTTGAAGTTGGAGGGTTCCTGTACCAACAATCTATCGTGCGACAATTTCACCGACAAGAAAAAGAGCCAGTTCATCGTTCAAGACGAGCATGGAAATACGTAAGTAGTTTAAATAAAGTACCAGCTTTACTGCCTAATAAATCATCATCTTTCTAAAATCGTAGCTGGAAGCTTATTTCGGTCAGTTGCCTACTTCTTGGAATGACGTCAAACAATTTGTTCAATTGCCCATTGTTTATTTGCTTGACAGGAACCATTATTGAATAATATTGACTGAATGAAATATTTCCGGATATAACTAAAGAAGAAATGAGTAATGACTATTGACGCAAAAAGGATTGTAAATTTTATTTATTGACAATATCCTGGGAGCATTTAATTGGTGATATCTGTAGGAATATTAACAAAACATCGTCATTGTCGAAGAAGTAAAAATTCAAAGTAGGCAAAAACTATCCTTAGCATGGATGAAAATAGTAGTTTGTGCGGTATTGCAATTGATCTTCTATAATTCGTTGATCCTTGACATGTTCATTCAAATGAACAAAATCAATTCATATTACCTATCCACATAGATTGTATTCTTTCTGTAGTCTTCCTACAACTAGAATTATCCTTCTTTTCTGTTTGTGCATCTTGGGTTTTCCAGTAACAATCATGCATGAACATCAATGAATCATTTCCACGTAAAATTTCAAGCATATGACCACCCTACTATGGAATTTCTACATTATAAATCCTTTAATAGAGGGTTAATGCTTGGGAATTTTCTGGTGAAATGAAAATAACGACATGATAAATTTTGGGAATACCTGCCATAAAATTTGTTGTTTTATTTCGACGGCACGAATATTTGTTTTAACAGATAGGATAAAGTATGTCACGAATGGGAAGTTCAATGTTGCAATTCCAAATTTTTCCGCAATAAATATTTCAGTGTAAACTGATCTTCATACGACAACGTTTGTGAGGACTGAGTATTGACAACTCAATAAATAATTTACTTATCTTATCGAACATTTGTTTTTCTGTTTATCCGCCTAAGAACATATTGGGACGATTGCAGAATGAGTTATGAGCATGCGTATTGAACCCATAAATTATTTTAACAGAAAAAAATCGCACCTTTTTTATTGAGAGCCATATGTCAGTCGATATGAAAAAATTAACCAGAATTAGAGACATTTCCAGTTGTTTTTGAAAATGGCAGATCACCCAACACTTCCAACGAGTTTTTATACAGAACTGAATGCCGAACCAAATTTTGTTACTATATTCATAAAAAGGATTGAAAAACCTCCAAAATGATGTGTCACTTGACCCCTTTTGCCAATTTAGATTCTCGAGGGGGTTAGCATCCCGTGATCGTAACCCCTGCACGAATTTGCAATCAAAAGAAGCCCCACTCCAAACAAAAATTAACCTCTTTCGTTTTTCATTAACCTCTTTCGCGTTCCTCTTTCCTTATGGAGTTGTTTGGTCACATGAAGTGAACATTGACGTGGGAACCTTAGACCTTGTCTGAGGTCGAAACATATCGAAAAATCTCTAGTTTCCATAATTTGTTTACACAGTTCTTTCCGGAATTATTTTTCAGACTTCCTCATTCGACCGTGAGGTATATCGAAGATCACGATCATTACCACTTCGTTCGAATGGTGAAAGTTTTTTATGCCACGCAAGAATACTGTCGGGTTATTCCACATTGCTTCATTCGGTACGTTATCTCATCATTCGAACTGTTGTTGAATATCAAAAACGAAAGTTAATTGCGATGTATTTATGGGATTTTCAAGTTCATTGACGTGAATTCAATTAGCGCTTGGTTAACCCCTAGTCCAATTTGAATTTTCCGATAGTTTCAGATCATTTGCCATTTAATTGAGCTCTTCTTTACATAAAGAAAGAAATCTAAAAGGTAACTAGGAAGATTAAATGTAAACTGATATAATTATCTAATTGAGTTCAATGCTGCTGATCAGATTTCAAATGATCATTATCATTTATTTGGAGCACCAGTTTGAACAACTTAAAGTGTGAATTTAGTATGGAACCCATATCAGCCCTTAAATGCATAATTTTCATTTATTCCATATATCTCCATATCGCGTCACGTTTGCATTTAATGGAGGAACACGATCATAGGTTTTTCCGAGAATTTCGGTTTCAAATAATCACGAACATATAATGGGACAAGGCAAATTCCAAGGATTTCGCAGTGGTTTTGTATTTTCTCAATGATTCAACAGCTTCAAGCCCACCATATGTGGCCTAACTTCAGCTATGCTGAACTAAATACTTTTCGAACGTTTCATAACTTAGTAATTTTGGTTAGGGTTCAAAGTGAGCAAATACATTTTAAAATCTGCTTCATCTGAATAGAGACTCTTCAGTTTTACTATAATTTTTGATCATGTCCTTTTGTTGCAGACATCTCCATCTGGCCATTTACTTCGGCTACTCTGACATGGCATTCAACCTGATAAAGGCAGCCAATAGTTCCCTTTATTTGAACCTTTCGGACCAAGATGGCCAATCACCATTACATATAGCAGTAGCGACGAATCAACACCAAATCGTCAGACTTCTGATAGTTGCTGGTGCACAACCTGGGAAGAGAAATCATAGGGGAGATTCTCCACTCCATATTGCAGCTAGACTAGGATACTACGAGTGCTGTAGAGCCATCCTAGAGCCAGTGGTACCAGAAGAGTTCACATCCTTATGTTTGTCCTATAATGATGTGGATTACAGTGCTGTGGAATTGGAACAATGGAACTATCAAGGTGAGTGTTCCATTTCATGGTAATGGAATTTAATTGTGCTGGATATCACATTGGAATTTTTAAATCTCCAATCGCGATTCTCAAGAAAAGTCGACTGAATCATTAGGAGATCGATATCTCATAGACTTAACACGCATCGGGTGAAATTTTTCTAAATTAAAATAACTGAATTATACTATTAGCGATAAAACTAAAGCTTGGAATTTCCAATCAGCCTTAGATTTTTTAATCACGGTTTGTTCAATGTTATCACGTTCAGGATGCATTATATTCTCGTTTACTCACAAGTTATTGTCAGGTATTTGAATATTCGGTATATCCACGTAGGAAGACCAGTAATATTGAATCATTGATGACTCGTTGATCAATAAAATGTTAATAGGTAGCATGGTAGTGATAAAACGTCATAATAGTCTTGCGTTGGGTTCAATCTCCCGATTTGGAGGATGATTGAATGAATGAAGATATTTCAGTCGTACATAATTCGTGCCTATACCCTTTCAACCATTTCTGCCGACAGATTTAAGTATGACATACCTAATTGAATTCGAGACAGTCATGACACTACAACTGAATTCAAAGTTATCAAGTGCATCTTCATAAAGCATGAGCACTATTTGGTGAAAAGAATTATAGGATAAGATAATTTCTCCGACTTTGTGAATGAACTCGAATAAGCAAATCTGATCTAAATTTGGTATCATCAGCTGCATCATACGAGAATAGCATTTTGTACCTATTCCCAAGTCTGAACTTGAGACAAGCTGACAATAACGTATCGAATCACTGTTGGAGGAGTTCATCGAGATCATTATTCATACAATGGGAATGTCTGCTATTTGGAAATCCCAAAATCGATTTTGTGGCTCTCTTATTGCGATGTAACGTTCTCGAACCGAGGCAACTGCGTATGCATTTTCCCTGTTCAGTAAAACCACCATATCTGAAAAGTATTCAATCACTGATACTGATTTCAATAGGATGGAAAATCCATTATGCTGTAGGTAGGTCATAGAGATAGTGGGCTTGAAGCACGTGAATCATTTAGAAAATACAATGGCTCGAAACCTTTGTGACATCCTTGGGATTTGCCTGGTTCCATCACTCGTTCGTGAAAACCAAGACTGACCTCATTAAAAAAATTCGTTCAAATACAAAGGGACATCCAAAATGATTTTAATTGGTTCAAATTCTCCAATAGATGAAGATGGTACAATGGTTTCGGAATTCACTGTAGGTTATAATATACAGAGTGTAACAGCCAAATGGAATAAATTCGATAACGAATAAATGAGGGGGTGTTAGGAAAAACGCTCGGACACGTCGATTTGTAATTTTAAATGCGCATATTTTTCAAGAAAATAATATTATATAGGGTGTTCCATGTGACCGTGGCGAATACCAACTTTCTTATTTCAAATGCAACCCCCTGTATATCATTTATTTTTTGGATTCTTCAGAGAATTCTAGACACAATTTATGCACAATGTCCTATACCTATCTTTAACTATTTCGGAAGTATTAAGTGTTTTCAGATTTATTGCAAAAATCAACGTTTTACTAAATAAAAATTATTTTATTTCACAAATTCGGCACATTGCACTTTTTTTTACCTAAAAAGTAATACTGATTATTTCTTAATTATTAAAAAAAACAAAAAAAAACATTAATGTCAATGTAGAAAATGCTCGCCGCGAACGTCTTGGCAACATGCTAATCTGGTGTAGAATTGTCTTCTAACGTTACTCAACATTTCTTCTCAGTAATGGTTTTTGCTTACTTTCTTCATATCAAGAGGTAAATGGGAAATAAGTATTGAGTGTAATGTATCGAATTTGTTAAATGAAATAATTTTCATTTAGAATGTTAATTTTTGTAAAAAATCTGAAAAAACTTAATATTTCCGAAAAAGTTGAAGATAGGTGTAGGACATTGTACATGAATTATGTCTAGAATTTTCTGAAGAATCCAAAAAATAAATAATATACAGGGGGTTGCATTTGAAATGAGAAAGTTGGTATTGGCCACGGTCGCATGGAACACCCTATATAATTTCATTTTCTTGAAAAATATGCGCATTTAAAATTACAATTCGACGTGTCTGAGCGTTTTTCCTAACACCCCCTCATTTATTCGTTATCGAATTTATTCCATTTGGCTGTCACACTCTGTATAATAGTATAAAACATACTGTATTCAGGAAATTGTACCATGATTTTTTCTCTCTTGATGATCGTCATGACAAAAAAGAACACTGTAATCAAACTAAATCACCGATAATAAGGCTTCGCTTGAGTCCATAGTTGAGTCCAGTTGTGCAAACTTGGTGACAGGCGCGTATTCAGGGGGGGCTATTGGGGCTCTAGCCCCCCCAAGGCTTTCGCCTCAGGCGAAAGTCTCATTCTCATTCACCACAAAGAACTTTCAAGTAGTATAAGAAAAGCCCACTAACTGAAAACTAGTCAACTCTTGCATGCTTTAATATTTTCTTATTTGTTTTTTATAATTTCTTATAGTTAAACATTTCTTTCTTTTACTGGGTAAATGCTGAGCCCCCCCCCAACACACCTTTCTGGGTACGCGCCTGCTTGGCGACAAAAAGAATTCTCTTCCAATACGCTTTTCAAATGATAAGTTGTTGCTACTTTCATGATTCAATGTAATGAAGTCACATTTTTTTTCTTTATACCTAGCTACCTTATTTATCCATGAAGATTATACATATGGTTCTTTATGCATCCTGGAAATCTATAAAACTTAATCTCTGGTACTGAGACAATCAAATTCAAAAGAACCGAACCGATTATGTCATTAAATATCATTTTCCAAATGATAGTGAAAGACCGAGAAATAAGGAATCACCGACCGCGATTTCTAGGCCATTTAAAATTGAGGGGGAATTGTAAAATGAGCGAAACATTCAAACTACATCCGGTAGAAACAGAATGAAACACAGCATATCCAAGAAAAACCTCCAAATATCAGTATGATTACTAACAGGGATTCCCAGAGCGTCTAATGCTACCTCGACTTGACCAGTTCGTGAATGCGATGGAAAAGAATACTTGTGGGATTTCTGAACAAGTACCGGTCGCGTTTAGCACCTTTTTGGTGGTACAAATTAGGCAATTAGGGGATTTCACAGGTCGATTATTCAAATGAATGTTTTTTTTACGTTCCAAGACATAATAGTTACATCCTACGATTATATTGCCGTTGAAATCATCCAATGAGATTACTAAACGATTGAAATAAGTACTCAGTTCACACTGTGTTATGTAACAGTCAGAATTGAATACATAACTTGACAAAGAAAAACTACTCGAAAACCATCCGTTTCTGAATCGAATATTCTATTCTACAACACATTTTTTTTATTCCAGGTCAAACTTGCGCTCATATAGCCGCCCTTAACTGCCATATTGATATCCTCAGACTCTTGATAAGATCTGGGGCTGATATAAATGCCAGAGAAGGAAGAGGGGGTTATACAATTCTGCATTTCGCCATACAAAACAAAATGGAAAAGCTTGCTTACTTCTTATTGAGTGAATGTACCAGTTTAGAGGCTAGTGTCACAACGTATGCCGGCAAATCTGTTCTTCAGCTAGGGTTACCAATTAATAAAGGATTGTGTAGAACTCTTTTATTAAGGGGGGCAGCGTCACCATATTCCAGCGAAGATGAAGAAATGGAAGAATGTGAAGATGAGGTAAGCATCCTTTCAATAAACTGGAAAATTAGCACCTTTCTTTTTTCTTCTTCATATTAGCATTCTCATCAACATTCAAATGAATACTCAGTACGCTTTTTGCTTAATTTTCGAGTATCAATATCTCATGTATGATTTTTGTTATATAGGTTCTAATGATTATTTTTTCTTGCAGACTATTTCTCGTAATAGACACGTCTACTCACATAACAATTTAGTAAACGGATGCGGTGCCTAACTAGTGGAAAATATTCCATTTTAGTAATTCATCAAATTGATGAACCAATCTCAGAGAATTGGAAAAGATTGCCAAATATCTTTTACTGTGATCAAAGGTCCTGTTAGGTACTGTGCAAGAGACTCAAAGGACTCGAAACTCCTTTGCAAATGGAAGCTTGAAAGCAAAGAAAAATGAAGAATATGCGATTCCAATACTTTGAAAACTGCAAAACCAGATGATTAACGCATTTGAGGAGCATATCAAGAAGAATTGGAAGAGGATGATTCAAGAAGATTCATTGTATAAAACGCACTTTTTGCGCTTAGTGTTTTTAAGGATTTGACTGCCTTCAAAGAGGTTTCAGTCTTCTTGCAAACTTACTGGAGTTAAATTACCATTTTCAGTTCCTGTATTTATTTTATCATATGTTCATGATTACGTTCAATTATCTTCCAAAAATTGTTATTTACAAAAGAGAAGGTCATATTTGATTGATTTAGTTATGGCCAATATGTATACTTCTATTTTGAACTAAAGCTGTGATAAAAAGACTTTTCTATTTTATGAATAAAAACTGTTCTTTTTTTTGTCAGCATGTGAATAGAATAATTAGTATTTTTTGTTCAGATAACTATTTCTGAAAAAATAAATATTTTTGTGAACTTACTAATTAATAGGCATCATTGAGTAGAATACTCGATGATAATGTTCAATATGTTATATAAACCAAGCCAAATTTATTTATTTAATGTTTTGAAGTTTGTTGTTACCAAATAAAACTTACACAATGTACAACTTTATTACTCTTATTTTTTTTGAGAACTACTCAGAACTGAAGGTGGCAGCTTTAGAAAGATATTTGTTGGCAAGAATTCTTGGGTTTTTTTGTCCAATTTGATGAATTTGAGTATTTAACATGGATAAAATATATAATACACGATTTATGGGTAGTTTGAGATTCTGTTGAATTAAAATGTAGAAATGATATGAAATAAATTTTTCAGTAATACCATTGTTTGAAAAAAGAATGGTTATACTTTTTCATCAAACAAAGATATTTCATTCCATTAAAAATACATTTCAGTTTTACAATACAAATTCCTTAACAGAATCACTTATACTCAACATATTTCTTTGAGGCTCCAAGAAACAGAAGGTCTCTAAACAAACAAGGAATATATTCCATATAATTCTATAAAATCAAGGCAAAAGAAAAAGCACATTTTCTTTGAATCTTTATTATATCTACGCTTGACTTAGTTTAAATTTCCCTCCATATTGAAGTGCATGATTCCTATACAAAGCAGTTAGAAGTTTACCTTCAATTAATTCAGCTGCAGGTTTGGTTAGGACAAGAGTATCATGTTTGAGCATTGAATACACATTCAAACCATAAGCTGGCATTAAATTCACGTGTTTTATTTGATCTGTTGCTACAGTTATATTTCTAGGCATAATATCGACCCTGAAATCATTATATTATCAAAGGAATGAAATATTGAAACTGCTGTAACTTACTCGTCAACTATCAAAACAGAAGGTCCCCAATTACGACTTTTGATCAGCTCTTCAATGTACTCAGGATCATCAGTAGGTATTTCAATATCATTTATTAAATGAAGATCATCTTGAGCTAGTTTGACAGATAACATGGAAGTTAAACCATGAACTCTTTTATAATAAGGCAACATGTAAAAATGAGGTGTAGGAGACTTGGGGCCATGAATAACACCACCTCCTCTGAACAAAGGACTCCTTATGGAACCATGTCTTGCTCTTCCCATTCCTTTAATTAATAAAAGTATTCAAATAAGAAGAACCTCATACATCTCAATTACTACCTTTTTGGGGCCAAGGCTTTTTACCACCACCCCTTACTTCAAATCTTGACTTTGTATGTGCATAACTAACGAAACGATAAAGTTTCTGCCATTTTGCATTCTCCTGTATCAAATCAATTCTAGGATTGGCACCGAAAACCTCAGGATGAAGTTCTATAATTTCCAATTTATTTTCATCGATTGTATCGAAATTTTCCACCCATACTTGACAAGGATCTTGATATTTCGGGGGATATGTCCAAGTTTTCTCATTAGTTGTGGCTGATCCACTTGTTTTATCTGGTGTGCCTACGTTTGTGTCATTAACAGCTTCAGTCGTTAATGTTCTCGAGAGTGGTAGTGTTTGTCGCAGGCGACAAATAAGTCTTTGGTACATCCTGAAGAATTCAATAAATAATGTATTTCCAATATATTTATAGATTAATCATTTGCCAATCATTTGTTCTGTGTTGTTGAGGTTAGGATTAATAACCTTAATTATTGACAGTTGGGTCTTGGAGTCACAGATCTGTCTCTTTTACACCACAGAAAAATAATTATCACTTCATCTTTATGAAGACAGCTGTAGCTTTCAGATTGAGAGAAAAAAATCATTTAAAAATGTAGGGTAGGACCACGGATACTCAAATGTTTGAGTATCCGTGGGGTAGGACGTTCTACGTGGCTCTACAATCCTGGGCTATTATACATTATTTAGAAATTCACGTTTTCATATCCTATGACCGAAGTGTGAAGCAGAGGCTGGATTAACCCTAGATCACCGTTTGCCTAGGGTTGCTCCACCCCATAAAGATTTCTCAAAAAAAATGCAGCACCAGGTTGGTAGTTTTCCATCAACCAGAAGTTGCGAGTATTCACAGCTACACAGGCGAGTATCACATTCAGTCCAGGAAGTGACTGAAGTGAGCAAAAGGATTCCTCCTCTTGTAGTCTTGTAGACCTTAATTCCGAAAAGTAATAACGATACTCTTTTCGTCCTCCTGGTGTTCCTTTCTAGAAATATACTACCAAGAGTACCAACAAGCATTCCTTCGGTTTGAACTACGGTCCTGGAGGTATGGTAAATGAGGTATCAATTGATAAGAACTTCGTAGGTTCAGCGACCGAAACGGCGCATAAATCTAGTATCTTCCGTTTTCAAATTTAAAATCAGGTCGAAACGTGAATAGTTGAAATGTAAAGTTATTTCAATTACCTTAAAAATAACTCATTACCCAGAATCATCATAAAACTCGTAGCTTGGACATAAAATCATAAAATGAATGTAACAATGATAACCCCATAAGAAGCCTGCCATTCAGCACATTTCGAGTTGGGAATTCCAGGTTGAAAAGAGTACAGCGGGATATGGTGGTGAGGCACGAATCCTATTTCGTTCAGAGAGACTTCAGAGTCTCATTGTAGTGATGCCCAACAGACCGAACCTCAAGTTCATCCCTTGAGCGCAATATTTATTGTTCGCTGTTCGAACTTTTGCTACCGGTAAGTGAAATTTTGTATTGATGATTGTGGAGATGAAATCGGAAGAAACATTGTTGCCCTACGATAAATTGCTTCCTTCCGAAGCCTAAGCAGTATGAGGTGTTTTTGAGGAATATTTTTTTCAGTGTGGTGGGTCACTGGGTCATATGTGAACTCTGAAATAACGGTTTCAGTAATTTTGCTAAATTTGCATACGGTGTAGAATTCTGAAGAAAAAATTCGAAAATGGCGGTATAAAAGCAGAATTCTCGATTTTTTATCGGTTGACAAATCGATTTTTCAATGTACTAGGTTTCCTGCGACTTTCCATAAAAAAACCATTTTAACATGCCTTCATCGGTTTCGGAAGTGGGTACCGAAACAGCATATTATGGATATGTTTCAAATTTCAAAAAATTTTGAGGAGTAGAGAAAATTGACTATGACTGATTGACAGGCAGACAGACAAGCATACGAGAGGGGTAAATAAGGTACCGTTTTTCCTTTAGGATGTGCTAAAACTACTATGCTGATCAATTATCTTGGGAAAATTTACGGAACCTTATTATGCACTAAACCCATTCAAACCAAACCTGAACAAATTTCACCATTAATAGTCTATAAAATAGTTATTACCTACTTCAATAGGTATTTTGATAGATCTCTTATGTCGATTTCAATTAGAAGTATCATTAAAAACTATGCAGCGGCCAGGTATTCCAAATCCGTTTACAATTCGTGTTTTTTCTAAGAAATACTATAGATTTAATTTAATATATAAGTGTGGGTAAAACATAATGGCGACATGAAGTCGAGATAGTCTTTATCTGTGTGTTTTCCAAGAATTCTATGAGACAATTCGTTGAATCCTCAGTTCCAAGTTCCAACGTATTCCATGAATAATAGAGATCATTTCTAAATCGGCAGACCAAAAAAATAAAAATTTGTGCATATTATTTTCAATACTCAACTTAGTACAATATTGGAATTGTACATACAAGAAGAAAAAACGAATTGGGACCTTTCATTGAGGCAGACGCTATGATATGATACATACTTAAATAATATAATCTTAGTTCTATCTATATATATAGAACAAAGTTGTTGGTTACACCATTTATAACTCGAGATCGGATGGACTGTTTGTTATGAAACTTCATTTATGGATTCGTCTACGGCCTGGATATTATAGAATACATTGAAACTCTGAAAAATTTGTTTATGTAGGAAATGCTTTTCCTCCTTTTGAATAAGGCCACAAGGTGTCGCTACGGTTAATGGCTCTTATCTAGACACTGTAGCGTAGTCGTGAAGGTACTATAATTGATATTATCGCCACTAGATGGCAATGGTAATTACGATTTGTGGAATCCACCGTAAGTAGCGTAAGTAGGTATCATTTAGGCGAAACAAAGTTCACCGGGCCAGCTAGTAATTAAATACATAATTGTATCGATGGACCTTAGAAAAGAGGATTTTTAGTTTTACTTAATTTTATTTTGCTTATGATTTTTATCATACGAGAAAGTTAAGAATGAAATTTTGTCAATTTGTTTTGAGTTTCAACTATTTGTCTAATTACCTATTGATATGGACTTTTACATGTTTTCATTTAATGAAAAATAAATTTGAATAACGTAAAACTGCTCAACTTTCTGTTATTATGAATGCTTGAGACAGAAGACTGGGGATTTTTAACATCGTCGAAAAGATTTTTAACCAGTTAAAAAAAAGAATTCTCTCTGTATTACATTACCGTATGAACTTATTGGTTCGTACATCAACTGTCGATTAGGATAAATACTAACATCTTCAAATTACGTTCATATGGACACTTTATGAAAGATTGTTACATCATAGTGACCAAGTCTAAAAGCCTAGACGCCTAGGCAGCGGCCAATGGAAAAAAATAATACTTTGTGGCGACTCACTGTCCACAGCTTGTGTAGCATTCTACACACGCCGCTCGCGCTTGAGCAATTGCTCAGCAGAGGGCGCCACCTACTTGGCATTGGCAGGCTTCGCTCACAATAGACAAAGACAATCTGTGTGTCCTGTGAGCAGAGCTGGGACGAAACGTTAACCCCATCCCGATACACAATTTGTAGCAACACGTATTTATCGCTTCGCGCATAAACTAAGTAGGTAATGAACGATAGAGCGCAAGTCTGGGGAATCCCGACTTAACGTCAATAGTACACGAGGTCGAATTAGTTACGTACCAATCTTGTCAGTTCATTCATTTACGAAAACATTGTTGGCTCATTACGTGCGTGTATTTTCCTTTAATAATTTCCCCATTCGACCGAACTTCGTCCTAGTACAGGGCTGCGACTGTGTGCCGTGCGTTTTTCATGATGAATTTGTGTATGCGTTGAAGTTTGTACGATTTTCTTTGCGATTACTCTCACCTCTTCGAAAAAACACGGAGAAAGTTTATAGTTACACCTGGAAAACGATCACACAAGAATACTTCAACATGTCTCGTCGAGCAGAGCAAATTTCCAATTCTGTTTCAGATAACGCCAAAAAACATATCAGTGAAAATGAGTGTACAGACAGTGGTTTCCTTTCTAGTGGGAACATGATAGTTTCTGAAGAAATAACTGACGAATTGGAGGACTTAGACGATGAAGATAAAAAATTCGAGAATTCTGACAAAACAGGGAATAAGTCTGATTTTCGTCAAGACAAAATTGAGGAAGCTATGTATGTCGTCAGTGCAGATAGTGGTGTTATGTGTATATCAGAGGATTTGAGTGGTTTAAGTCTAGAAGAAAATCCTAACCTCAACAATCTGGGTTCAAAACGAAAACCTGTTGAATGTGACAGGGGCAGGCAGTCGCAAGTCCCTTCAGAAAGGGAAAATCCGACGGAAAATGCTTGGATATCGTTGTACCAACAAGATGAAGATGGAGATACGTAAGTCTAATTTTTTTAAATCAAATAACTTTTCTTGATTTCCATAGGAGATCGTAAGAACAGAGAATGCTAATGCTATGCTCATTATGTATAATTTCTTTCTAGTTAACTATAGTGGTATGATTTCATCAAAAAAACATTTCAAAATTTATTTGCCAAAATTAGGCAATTGTAATAATTCATGTATTCATGTAATCATTCCACGACTGTTAACCTCAAAACTTATCTGACAGGTCGCTGGTTTGCGATAAATATGAGGAATTTTATTATTTGATGCATTTCATGAGTGAACGAGTGAGTTTTTATGATTTATAATATCAAAACATATCCTGAAGCTACACAGAGGAAGAAAATTATCATTGTTTAACCACCAGCACTTACCTCAAAAAGTATCTGACAGGTCGTTCGATTGCCTAAATTAGGCAATCCAACGACTTTCAACTTTTCAAGGTAATTGATAGGAATTTGAAATGTCAATTTCTGTGTTTGCAATGTTTGTTTACATTGTCTGGAGCATAGAATGTAACAAAGACCATATAAAGCAGAGACTGCAAAGATATGAGCATATCAAAGATTTATTTCGTTTTTATATCCTCATTTTCTTGAAACGTTTGTACATGTGTATTTCGAAATTTGTCATTTTTAAAAATCGTAGTCAGCGATGGGATATCGACCTCAAGTTCACTCCTATCTGAAAATGTGCGATAAATGTTAAATAATTGACAGACAAAATCTTAGTTAAGATATCTCAAATGGTTCTGAAATCATGAGTACATCTGCTAGGCAGCTCGAAGGGGGGCACATTTGTGTTCACAGTGCACAGCGATAGCCTTTTAATCCTATGGCTATGGAACAGAACGCAAAATTATGGAGCTTACACGCCTCACCCTGTATCTTCTTGCCTTCTTATCCTATTTACCTTCAAATCATATCATATATGTTATACGTTCATGTGATTTTTAGCAGTGATAAGAAAGCACATTCTGCTGCTTTCCTTCATAATATAGACGTTTCCGTTTGAGATATCATATTCGCATCAAAAACAGGAAATTCAAAGCAGTATCGGACAATGCCTTCTTTTAACTACTCCATTCTGCATTATCCGCAGTGAAAGTTGCTTCTGAAGACATTTCTCAACTACTGCGCTTAATTTCGTTAAGCAACATTTAAATTTCAAGATTTCAATGTATTCCAAAACTCATGTGCTAAGTTCATTATTTTCTTGTGCTCAAAATAACACATCGGCCAAAGAATTATGACGAGGAAAACTCATTTACAGAGTGCTCCAATAAATATTTCATTAAAAATTGGGATTAATATTATTTGTAGTTGAACGGTTTTGTAGATAGATTAAATTGCCAATTTCAAGGTGAAAATAATGCGCAATTGGTTCAAGTGAAGTATCTGCAACCAAGAGTTACCCCTTGGCTTGGTATAACATGGTACTATCGGACCTTTTTATCTCGGTTACTGAAAAAAATGGGTTTTCTTAATAATCACTAGATATACGATATACTCTGTTCAAATCTAATGAGGGGCAATAATAACATGTTTGGCGCAGCGGTAGGAGGGCCTTCGTATAGTTACTTTCCGTCCAGAGTCGAATCGAGGAGATTTCATACAATCGTTCAGTTTATTTATCCATGTCTCATCCAGATAATAAATTTTTCTGCCTTGTTCCCTTAAAATAATAATCTCTTCTCCACACAATTATTTCATCCCTATCAGTAGACTATCACGACCACGTTTTTTGAACTTGAATCCTTTTTTTTCAATAATTAATAGAACGTTGTTCTTTTGAAATTTGGCAAACTGTCGTCATCATTCACGATTTCTAAAACTTTAGAAATCGTTTAGAAATTTCTAAAACTTTAGAAATCGTTGGGATTTCATTCCGGAAAAAAAAACCGTGGACAATTCTTCTGATAAGGTTTATATCGAAATCGTCAACCGAATCGATTATTCTTAACGACTGGGCTCTCCTCTTAGGTGGCGTCAATGTGAATTTTCTTCATATTCTCTGAGAATTCTGAATACAGCTGAATCACTCCCTGAGGATTTTGAAACAATTCCTACTAAGTCTCTTTTCGATAAATCAGGATGTTCTTCCAATTATTTTCGAGAAATGTTCAAAATTATCTCTTTCTCTTCAGACGAGAAATGTGACCTTTTGGACCTTCTTCTTGGTGGTCCCCACATATCACCCTCAGATGCAGTATCCGTTTCCGAATTCGACAATGTTCTATAAACACCTCGATAAACGAAACAGCGGCTCTGTAGGTCGGCAGAACTGAGTTATATAAAAACGCTCGGACACGTCAACAACATTTTCGAGGGGGACATCGTTCGCGATGAAATTCACCCGAAATACATTCCATCCCTCCGAGCTGTGACCGCCACCCCTAAATTTTTAAATGGCACCATATGGCAAGTGATACCTCATTTGCTCTGTATACACTTTGTCAAAAGATTTTCCAACACAATACACTTTTCACAACAGTCTATAAACACTTTGAACATCTAGACCTTCACAGTAGCTCTAGGTATTTTAACTGGTCTTGTCAATTGAAAACTTCGATATTTATGCAAATCAAGATGGCTTTAACCCATTAAGGGAAAGGACCCAAATCTGGTGTTTCCCGGAATTACCCTGTCGGAATCTTGAGCAGCCGACAAAGAGTTTCGTACAAAATATGAAAATAATATAAAATTTTGGACCGAAACTAAATATATTTCGCATATTACAAGTAAATGACCATTAAAAATTTGAACAGAGATCTTTTTCGAGTCTTGTCAATTGAAAACTTCGATATTTATGCAAATCAAGATGGCTTTCACCCATTAGGTAAAAGGACCCAAATCTGGTGTTTCCCGGAATTACTTTGTCGGAATCTTGCAAGATAGCAAGTATAGATCCTTGTAGGTAGACCCGCATTCAAGAATCCAATGGAAAACCTTTGAAAACGGATCTGTTAATACAGTTTAAATACCTCGTTTTCCATCTAAATGCCGAATTTTATCTCGATCAACTCCGTAGTTTTCAAATTATCAGGAAAAAACCCTGCTCAAATGACCTGACCCTGGTGGCCAATTCACGATTCCTTTTTCAAAGGAGTAATATAAATGTACCACCAATTTTTTTTCACCTTCCAGGGAACTTCATTTAGCGATAGCCAATGGCATAACAGACGTGGCAGCTGCCCTCATCAAAATGGCCCCTCACCCTAGGCTTTTGGACACAGCAAACGACGACGCTGTCACCCCCCTCCACATCGCCGTCTCCATGAGACTCAGCAGCATCGTGAGGTTGCTGATCATTGCCGGAGCCAGACCAGGACCCAGGAATTTGGCGGGAGATTCGCCGCTCCATATCGCAGCGAGACAGGGCGATCTGCCGTGTTGCATAGAAATCTTGCGCCCAGTGCAGAGCAGGGAGAGGGAGCAAATGGTTCTCAGCTATCCCGAACAACATTATACGGCTTATAACCTCGAGCAATGGAACTATGCAGGTGAGAACAGGCTGGAACTCGTGTTGTACGTAGCCTCGTAAATTAAATCTTACAACTTCAAAGACGTAGGTTCAGGAAGAAATGGTCCGGTCTATACGCGGCTTCAATTAACTGAAACCTCCAGCAACGGGTATCTTTATTTAGCGGTTACCTCTTGCTGACTGAGATGTACAGACATAATTGAATTTGACCACTGATTCGTCATCAGTGAGTCGAACCTTACCGTTGAGACCATCTCCACATTTTCTTTTCGGCCATTCGATACCTTTATTTTTTGAAGTTTGAACGAACCGAACGTTCAAATAAACTTCCACGCTGGATAGAATGTCTTCAACGAATTGGGTCAGCCGCAATGATCGTAAACGAGGTTATTAACTCTCGGCATCTACCAGTCGGTCTTGTGAAAGCGCCTCGTGAACGTTGGATGTATACTTCTTTGGTTTTTCCAGAGCGAATATTATGTGTATGAATTGGGATTCCCATACCATGAACTACAAACGAATTCATCATTCTCTAACAATAAACATTGCCAAGCTCCGACTGAACTGCGAAGGAAAACGGTTGTTCCTTTTAAGGACTCGGAGATTTTTCACAGCGGGATGATGATTTCATTTTCTCTTTATGCAGGTTGAATCATTTGGTGCTTGGAAATTCATATGAACTATGTCGCTTGGAATGCGAATAGTATTTTTTTTAGGGATTTTAGAATGTTTACAACTATTATTTTAGTTACTTACTTGGTTAGATATTTCAGCCGCCACCATGTTTTATGCTAAACACGAATATGAAAGCAGACAAAATAAAAACACTGACGTGACGTCAGGAGTTTTTGAGCATCCGTTTCTTTCACCTTGTTGGTAGATTCGTATTTGCCAATTGAAAAAATAAACAATTAGACAGCAGCAGTCAAAGAAATCGTCTATGATCCCGAAAATGTTGTTTCAGAAATATTTCCTATTTTTTTTTCGGTAATACGCTTGAATTTCAAAAAACCAATCAATATTTTTGTTTGTTCTATTATTCGTGTAAAACAGTGTGAACATAAAAAATTTTCAACAGCACGTGTTTCGTTGTAGACAACAAAAAAAAAAGTTCTGTTTGACTTTTTTTATTTTTTTTCACAGAAATTCGAGTAGGGGATGAACATACAAAACGACATAGGGTTTTATTTCATCAGAGGCATAACTTGTTTGTAGTGAATTACAGTAATGTCATATTCTACGTCTATGATCTTTGGTCATTTCTTTTTAAAATAAAATATTCTAAGATGAATTGGCATAGACGAAATTCATTTTGTCCGCATGCTTTGGACAAAATGACATACAGGCAACTGTAGTTTTCCACTTATGGATACAAAACTACTGACAAAGTTCACCAATGAAACACTTGGTTCTTCCAGGAACATCAGCACAAGATGCGTGAGCCCAATACAACCAATGCATGCATCGTAACCAGTCTTTTTCCAGGGTTAATCTTGGAGAAGACAGGTCATAACAATAGACAGATGGACAGTCGTCTTCATCATCTTGAAAGTTGCTAGGAACACTTTTTTCTTCATTGTCTTCTTTAAATAATGCCCTAGGGACTTGTCTCATTTTCTTTGGAGGAGGTATGGGCTCATTTTTTGATTTGATTGCAATCATATTAGGTGTAGAAGTTGAAACTAAGTACGTTTATAGAGTCTTCGGCTCACGTTTGCCTTGTCCACTTATGAATCGTCCTTTAGGGATTGGAGGAACCTCCTCATAGGATCAGCAAGAGTAGGTTAAGAGGATTGCCTTTATTAGCCGCAGATGAATATTTTGTTATGAATATGTTAAGACAAGTCCTGGCTCTTTTTCTGCTGATGGAGCCTGGTCTCGATGTAGATGTAGATACGGTTAATTCAGCTGAAATACCTTTGTCAATTTGTCCATAAAGCGTTATAAAACGAGAAATATATCGAATTGATACAAAAATTATATTTAACATAAGAAAAGCTTCGTGAATACAATGAAAAATAAGTAAAGTTTGAAATGAATGCAATATAAATGAAAAAAATGGTGAAAACTGGTTATTTCTTCAAAAAATTTGGCGCAACTAGAGTAGCGCTTGCGAGTTTTCAGCGGTTAATAGAACCCACTCGGGTCGTGTGATATGGTAGGCAGTTACGCATTAGATACCTCCAAACTCAAGTTATGATGCCTATGTCATTTTGTACGCATTTCCCCTACATTGAAGAAGTGCCATCCAATTTTTTCACCGAGAATAAAATGACGAACTTTGCAGGTTTTCCGCCATTTTTATGTGATCAGAAACCGTTAATGCAAACACAAAATCAACCATACTCGACAAATTATCCCTCAAACACTTTGTATCTATCAAAATATGCTGTGGAAAGAAAAAAATGTTTACCCGGTCTCGTCTATGTACACCATATTTATTTTTGCCCAGTTTATGGGGAAATAACCTGCCCTATATGATCTAAATTCCAATGATTTCTGGCAAATATAAACTCAATTCGATTTGAATATTGTACGGAATCCTAAAAATCCTGTGTAATGAAAAAGTTGGAAAACAAATAACCTTTCTCATTATTGTTTCAACTTTTTCATCGATTCCTCTTTTTTTCCATCTTGATCATATTTCATTTCAATAACACTCAATAGCTCAATTTGTTGTCAAATTCATTAGACTCGTAGATGAGTCCCGTGAATGTCATTACTGATTAGTCATGATCGGTTCAAATATGAAAATTATCCAGTTGTGATTCCCCATATTATTATTTACTTATCAAGTATTATTTCACATATTGAATAATATTTATTCTCGGTAGATCTTCGTTTTTCTATCATACCTTATATTTCACTTGGAATGAAATACGTTTCCGAAATCCTTGCACTCACAATATTTCATGAAATAATGTTTCAATCTTTGCGAAGAGTTGTTCCAATAGGACAGAAACATAGGTATAGGGTTGTTTCAATGAATTTAAAAATTTCGTGAGCACTTGCGGATATTTACTTAATTCTAAATACTGTATGTACCTCTGTCGAAATACTTCTATGAAAATTCCTTCGATTAAGAACTATTAAGAAATGGATGTTTTGTAACTAAAAACAAGATTGAATCCAATATGGAGGACAAAAGTTTGATTGCGATTAAAAAGAATTCATTCGAAAGATCATTGTTTGGATGTGTCTATTTCATAATGAGGGAAATAATCAAGTTTATTTCTTCATTTCATCACAATTAAGAAATGATAGCCCGATGAAAGTCACATTCGTAAATGACAATAATTTTTAAACCTTAATGACTTTATCATGGTCTCTAATTTGATGTACGAGAGGTGGCTATCAATATAAACGTGAAGAATTGCATGAAACTAATGACTTTAGTTAATTCCGTCTGTAGCAAAAGTTTATTTCCTTATTTTCGAACTCATTTACTGGAGAATTGAATGAAGTCAAACGGCCCAAGATGGGAATCCTGAGGTACACCAGAAAACAGCGGACCGATCTAGAGATGACTAAATCGTTTGGTCTGTGAGAACCGAAAGGGTGTAAACAAAAAAATGGATAACATCGTGATAATGTCGTAACTTTGGTATTTTTTATTTTTGACTTAACGAAACGTAAATTTCACAGATATGCTAATTCTGTAGATATTCCTTTGCGGCGTTTCTCTACCGAATCTATCATTGTTCCCATCCCGATTCCCCAAATTTTTCGCAAAATAAACACAAATCTATATTCACCCGATCTGGAAATGCCGGCCTGATTTAGCGCTCTATTTTCGAAGTTACTACAATAACACAACATTGGATCCCCGAAAATAAACATGGGAGGAATAGGTCAATCCCGTGATGTCGTGGGCGTTTTGCACTCGGTGATGAGTATTTCTGGACCGATGGGATTTTCACCATTACTCGACAGGATTTCGAGAGAAATTGGGACTTTGGGAATGTTTGGAAAATCCCATATCGATGCATTTCGTAATAATTTTCCACGAAATTATGCAGCATCATTCAGTTTTTTAATATACCTAGAGGAACAACGACAACGTCATTTAACGAGTTGAAGTCAGTTGTACAGAGTGTAACGGCCAAATGGAATAAATTCGATAACGAATAAATGAGGGGGTGTTAGGAAAAACGTTCGGACACGTCGATTTGTAATTTTAAATGCGCATATTTTTCAAAAACTTAAAATTATATAGGGTGTTCCATGCGACCGTGGCCAATACCAACTTTCTTATTTCAAATGCAACTCCCTGTATATTATTTATTTTTTGAATTATTCAGAAAATTCTAGACATAATTCATGTACAATGTCCTATACCTGTCTTCAACTTTTTCGAAAATATTAAGTGATTTTTTACAAAAATAAATTTACCTACATTTTAAATGAAAATTATTTTATTTCACAAATTCGATACATTACACTCAATACTTATTTCCCATTTACCTTTTGATATGAAGAAAGTAAGAAAAAACCATTACTGAGAAGAAATTAAAAAAAACAAAAACAGATTTGTTTATTCTCATAGCCTTAGTAACACGTTGTCTGTTTGCATGACAATAGGTGCGTTTGAGTTGACGATCGGTGGAGCGAGTAGAATAGTGAACACAGTAGGAAGAGGAGATCCCGAGCACTTTTGTCAAATCGAACACGGTGGAGTCAAAGAATGATTACCTAACCTAACGGAAGAATTGTATTGTGACAGAAATTCGAATTTATTTTTGAGAAATAAAACTTTAAAGTAGACGTGGAGTGCGCTCGGAGCATTTCGACCGTCAACTCGAACGCCCCTCAAAAGTGATCAGTGTAAGTGCTATTGTCTTTTGAATTTCGATAACTGTACGTACGTAATAATATTAGAAAAATGGTTCATTTAACAGAAATGCACAAAATAACCATTCTTCAAATGATTGGTTATGGAGATTACACACGGACACAAATGGAAGTTTCTCGCTTATTTCACGAAAAAATTTCCAAATTTGCCGCCTATGTCCCAAGGAACAATTAGCAAAATAGAAAATCAGTTTCGAGAGCTTGGTCATGTAAGACAAATAAAAAAAATTGCTGCCAATGCAGTAAGTGATGATACGAAATTGGATATTATGCTTGAGTTTCAAGAAAGCCCACATAATTCTGTTCGAAAAGTAGCCCCGCTTTTCACCGTCAGCCACAGGTCAATATTTCAAATATTAAAGGAATGTAAGATGTATTCCTATAGAATGATGGCAACTCAGGAGCTCATAAAAGACGATTTCGATAGGAGAACGCATTTTTGTGAGCAAATGATGGCAATGTTAGATAACGATGTGATCCAATCAGAAAATGTTTTGTTTTCTGATGAGAGTACATTTACACTACACGGTCATGTTAATCGTCAAAATTGCCGCTATTGGTCTGATGAGAATCCTCACTGGATTTGGAGAAGAACATACCCAATATCCTGAAAATGTTAATGTTTGGGTAGGAATTGTTGGAAATCATATCGTAGGTCCCTTTTTCATTGACGGCAACTTGAATGGAGAAAAATATTTAGAACTACTCCAAAATAACGTCGTACCAACATTGATAAACTCATATCCTGATCCAGCAAATCCACAAGTTCCTGCCAATATAATATGGTTTCAGCAAGATGGAGCACCGCCCCATTACCAAATCAATATGTCCGGCAGTACTTTAACCAAGTTTTTCCAAATCGGTGGATAGGGAGGCGCGGATCGATAGAATGGCCAGCACGACCTCCTGATCTGACACCATTAGACTTCTTTTTGTGGGGATATGTCAAAAGTATTGTATAAGAAACGAAACCCTTAAACTTAGACGACCTAAAAAACCGAATCACGCTTGCGATTAGATCAGTCACGCCTGAAATGTTGAGTAACGTTAGAAGACAATTCTACACCAGATTAGCATGTTGCCAAGACGTTCGCGGCGAGCATTTTGAACATTTCCTACATTGACATTAATGTTTTTTTTTAATAATTAAGAACTTATCAGTATTACTTATTAGGTTTTAAGTGTAATGTACCGAATTTGTGAAATAAAATAATTTTTATTTAAAACGTTGATTTTTGCAATAAATCTGAAAACACTTAATACTTCCGAAATAGTTAAAGATAGGTATAGGACATTGTGCATGAATTGTGTCTAGAATTCTCTGAAGAATCCAAAAAAAAATTAAAATACAGGGGGTTGCATTTGAAATAAGAATGTTGGTATTGGTCACGGTCACATGGAACACCCTATGGCCTATATAATATTATTTTCTTAAAAAATATGCGCATTTAAAATTACAAATCGACTTGTCCGAGCGTTTTTCCCAACACGCCCTGATTTATTCGTTATCGAATTTATTCCATTTGGCTGTTACACTCTGTATGTAGTTCCTTCTCCCGAAGGTCTCAACTAAAAATCCAATAGAAAATTGGCAGAATCATTGCGAATCCAAAATGGTATAAACCACGGTTTTTAAACTTTAAAAGCCATTTTCATGAAAAAATATAAAAATGAAATTTTTTGGACTATTTCCCTCGTCTTAATTTCCACCAATCAGAAACGCGCAATTTTGAATCACAAATGGTTTCTAGATGGAAAAATTGTTTGGCAGCAGCTGTCAGCAGTTTTTTCGGGTTTACCCGCGGCAAAACTTGACAGTTGTTGTCAACGAAAATTAATAATACATACATAGATGCATCCAGAATAATCTGTTACTCAAGAAATAGTCTTGTCAAATACCATTCGTGCATCTAATTTTTCCTGTGAAAAAAATCGAAAAAACAGTGCGAAGTAATATTTTTTTAACAAAAAGCATTCGTGCAGGTGCAAAAATCCTCGTCTTCGACTCGGATTTTTGTTGACACCTGCACTCATGCTTCTTGTTGAAATATTACTTAGCAACGTGTTTTTTCGATTTTTTTCGGAAAAATTGGATGCACTTATGATATTACTTATGAGTAAATTTCACAAAATTGGCTAAGGAGAACTCTATGGCGAATGGTGATATCAAGAAATGCAACTGCTGATTGCCTCTCATGAAGTTGTAGTTCGAAACCTTTGGACTTATTCTTGGTATTTCCTCATTCTATCATGAACAGTGTGGTCCGTAATTATATTACAAAAGCAGCAGGTGAAATAAGCAGGTTGGTTTTCGAACCGCTCTCAAAATGAAATTTTGCCCGGCGTCCAAGATCAACGGCCTTAGCGTTCGGCATTTTGGATTTTCCAGAACGGCTTGAGGGCCATTACCAAGATCAGGGCGAGCGCTCGGATGTACGAGGCGACAACAGCTGGTGGCCAGACAACTTAGAAATTCTCCTCGTGCCGATCGGCGGGAATTCCGAAGTAGACAGGTCTGCACTGCGTCTTTCTCGTCCTTAAACGAATTCCGCATACCGACGGTGTGCGTCGCCAGCGCCGAAAATAGATGTGCATGTGTTGGAACTTGGTTTTAGCTAATGCTGAACCGTTCGGGATCGATATTCGCCGAGTTGTAGCAGAAATAGGTCGCATCTTTTAGAATTGCAAAGAATATCTACCCCCCACGTCAGAAATACTGTGCATTTCCACTTCAGATACTGTAACGGGGTAACTGGATCACGAGTCACTGTCAGAGCTGTCTCTGCCGTTACACCATTTACAGCTTTCTTCCTCCTGCCCACAGAATCTGTACTATACTCTGTTCAAATGTAAGAAAGAGCAATAATAACAGTTTCTTTCCGTCCAGAGTCGAATCGAGGAGATTTCACACAATCGTTCAGTTTTAACTGAACTTGAATTCCATTTTTTTCAATAATTCATAGAACGTTATTCTTTTGAAATTTGGCAAACTGTCGTCATCATTCACGATTTCTAGAATTTTGGAAATCGTTGGGATTTCATTCCGGTAAAAAACCATGGACAATTCTTCTGATAAGGTTCATTCAAAATCATCAACCGAATCGATTATTTTTAACGACTGGGCTCTCACTTTAGGTGGCATCAATGTTTTATTCTCTTCATATTCTCTGAGAATTCTGAATACAGCTGAATCACTCACCCCCTGAGGATTTTGAAATAATTCCTACTGAGTCTCTTTTCGATAAATCAGGATGTTCTTCCAATTCTTTTCGAAAAATGTTCAAAATTATCTCTTTCTCTGCAGCAGAGAAATGCGACCTTTTGGACCTTTTTCGTGGTGGTCCCCACACATCACCCTCAGATGCAGTATTCGTTTCCGAATTCGACATTGTTCTATATACACTAAGCGCGTTCGGCATTAGCATCCGAGAGCGGACGGATTTTTTAGTCACGTGATCACAAATTGTACAGATATGTCAGATTTTTCTGTAATAAACGAACGGTACGGAGCTTTCAGAGCGTTTTTTCTGTTTGCCAGATACAGGGTGGGGCAGAAAAACCTATCCGATTTCAAAACGTTATAAAATTAAAACCACTCAGCTTGTCAAAAAATTTTTTTTATTAACATATCGCAAATTTTATGCCATTTTTAAATTTAAGTTTTGAAAAGCACATCACTCAAATGTCGTCCTTGGGAGCGGATACAGTATTTAGGCGCTCGCGGTAGCTTTCCATGACTTTCACCGTCATTTCCACAGGAATTTCTTCAATTGCCCGAGCAATTTCCCTTCGTAAAGCAAGAAGGGTCCTTGGTCGATGCTGGTAAACCTTCGATTTGAGGTAACCCCAAAGGAAGAAGTCACATGGAGTGAGATCCGGTGAGCGAGCGAATGTTTTCGCGCCGAACGACGCGGGGAACGTTCAATCGCGGCTCTCACATTGGCCACGTTTTCAGGTCCTGTTGCTGTCCTGGGACGTCCAGGCGACTTCTTTTTCAATGCTGAACTCGTCTGTCTAAAATTTGACACCCACACTTTAATCGTAGCGTGATGTGGAACAGGATCATGACGCCCGAGTCCGAAATGAATTCGAAAAGCACGTTGTGTAGCAATTATCGAACCGCCGCATTCGATAAACCGCTCAATAACAAAAGCACGATGTTCACCAGACCAAGGCATGTTGACTACTGACAAATGGCATAAAACCAGCTTTCTAACGGTTTTTACCCCACTACTCTACCTGCTCTCTCTTCTGAGAAAAAGGGATTTGAAATCGGATAGGTTCTTCTGCCCCACCCTGTATTAAATTAGTGCTCAAAGGTCTATTCGGCCGTAGAGGTAGTCTGGGTTCTATTTTAATTCTTTTGTTATAGCTCTCAACACTTCTACCCCTTGGTTGAGATGATTCAATATTTTGAATAATTATTTTTTTATCAAATGACATTTTTCATTTATTACTACACAACAAATAACATAAGACACGAAATTTTAACAGACTATTCAAGAATATTCGAAGCAGGAAACTCATAAATGCAGATAAAATCCATTGACAAAGGCAGAAAAGTAATTTCTGTTTCTGTTCTGTGAAAACATCCGTTTGATCCGTCGAAATACATCGAGCAAAAAGATCTACATCCGATTGATCAGATTTTCTTGCCGAACGGTCCAGATGTGTACTCCCCTCAATCTGGATGTAATAAACGAACGGTTCAGATCAATCCGACCAGTCAGATGTCATTGCCGAACGCGCTTACTATATACACTTTGTCAAAAGATTCACCAACACAATACACTTTTCACAACAACATCTATAAACACTTTGAACAGCTAGACCTTCACAGTAGCTCTAAGTATTTTAACTCGTCTTGCCAATTGAAAACTTCGATATTTATGCAAATCAAGATGGCTTTCACCCATAAGGGAAAAGGACCCAAATCTGGTGTTTCCCGGAATTACTTTTTCGGAATCCTGCAAGATTCCGACCCAAATCCCTATAACTCTGGTGTTTCCTGGAATTACCTTGCCGCAATCTCGAGCATCCGAAAAAGAAATCATTTAGTAGATAATAATATTGAAAACAGAATAAAAAAAATAGGGTACCTACGTCGGATATAAAATGTTTATGACAGTTCAAATCATAACAGAAATTTTGCACTAGAGTTTTTGAGGAAAAAAATTCGAATGTGGCAATTTCTTACTCAAATTATTGAATCATTTCTATACAGTACCATCTACAGTCCGTTCCGTGTACGATCCTGGCAAGCTTTTAGGGCGTTAAAGGGGAGCGTGGTTATGACCGTTTGACGAATAGGAGCTTCATTGGGCGCAAACCCGACGATTCTGTTTGTTTACAAAGCTTCTCCTTATATTTGAACGGACTATAGTGAGAAATATCCTGAAGCAACACTGACGAAGAAAATTTAACCCAATCACATGATCACAACTTTTAGTATTGGTAGTCCGCAGATAATGTAGAGTATTGGAGAAGGGATATTTATCAGAGCACTGCAACTCCCTTTTATATGATTTAAATGTTCATCAGTTTTACATTCAATATGAACTGAATACTGCTTATTTCAGTGTCTAAAAAGAAATATTCACTTTAGTTTCTTATCTTCAATTTTGTCAAGTCTTGATGACTGTTGACCAAATTTCCCTTCGTTTTTCAGTAAGTCACTTAATATGTGGATAATGCACCAAGTTACACAGACTGGGTGTTCCGAAATATTTGAGAAAATTCTCTTAATTGTAACGACTTGCACATCCTACTTTGGCACACATTTACGGCATTTTTTTTAAATAAAAATGCACTCAATTTGAATAATTTTCACTGGTCTAATATTCCTCAGAGTGGATTGACGAGAACTTTAAAAAAATTCCACATAAAACAATTTTTCGAGCAAATAAACGGTTTTAATATCTACATGAACAAAGTCGAATTCCCATTGTTTGACCACCAGTACTAACCTCAAAAAATATATGTCTGGCCACTCATATTGAAAATGCAAGTTTTTTTCCTGAAAGACTTTGAAACAGGAAGCTTCACAAACAATATACCTAATTTTAAAATTAATCTGCTCTTTCAAATTCTCAACGGATAACATTGATTATTCGGCGCATTAATATGAAGAAGATAATAATAATAACAGCATTTTATAGACCAAAGACCAATTGGCCATCGACAAAGTTTGTCCTGCAGCCAGGAAATGGAGAAGATATTTTCGATTATGAATCCAGAATATTCTAATAATCTAATCCATCTAACACTTGGCCATTAAATCAATTCATCGATGATTCATTGGACAACTGTAATAAAAATTAGCAGGTCATAGATCTGTGCAAATAAGTGCCTGGGGACACACTATAAAGTGGATGCCTCTCATTGAGGTTACTTAACACATTCAAATTGTCACGTAACTTATTTATTGGCCTATTCGACGGAAAATTCATATTCTTAGGGTTTTGTGTATCCTATAAAACAAGGAACTCCGAATTCTTCATAAGTTTCAGACCATTTTCGGCTCGAAATTGTAGAATTAAAGACACCCCAGCAAAATGATAACGTTCTTACGAACAGGAGACCAAAACTGCCATGTTCATCGTCTAGCTCCTCCGTAAGGGACAAAAAATTGCGAGATACTTCATTCTCAGATTATTCAATATGAATGTTTTTAAAAATCCAGTCCAAGGCCCCAGAAATCCTTGATCCGCCTCTGTATTTCAACCTCATTTTTAATTCGCCCTAGAAGCTTTTTCATATTTTGAATCCGTACCTAATGTATTTGATGAAATACAGACAAATGTAAATAAATGCAAACGGAATCAGTCAAATAATAAAAAATGTGTGAGTGATAAATTCCGTGTCGATTTTTCCACGAGTAGACCCGAAGGTCAGTTTCCTTGAAAGTCACATTTTGAAGCTCACTATTCCGGTTCCCTATGAAAACTGGCACCCTACACTGGCATAAAAAATCCTTCCTCAATGTGATCTAACTGAATAAATGAATATTCACATCCCATTAGCTGGCTTTCAGATAGAGCATTTCGCGTTTGCATAATATATCATTCAAGATATCATCATCAATAATTGTCCGAGAAAACAACTTGAATATTTTCATGGCGTTCAAACGTTCATCAGTAGTATTTCTCAAGTAGGAACTTCATTCTGAACCGTTCGAAATATTAGAAGAACGTGGAAATGACTAACACTAAGAAGGTGTAGAAACTTATTACGAATCGTTGGTTTCTGTCAAATTCGTTCAACAAATTGCCATTGATCATTGTTGCTATTTCCATTTCCAGTTTTCACCACGGAGTAAAAATGTGGATATAAAATTTTGAATGCAATCACTTTTCATTTTTCGTATTCATAAAACAAATAAGTACTAAGTAGATGGATTATCAAGAATTTAATATCAATCTATGCTTATCTAAAAGATATAAAATTTATTCCTTTGTCCAGGTTGTAGCAGAGTTCGTTCACCGGAAAAAAGATAATCGATAGTGTTAAATTTGTGTTTTTCGTAGAAAAGTAGTAGTAATTGATCATAACCCTGCTGCATTATTATTTAGTATTCGCCAGCGATTTAAAAATAAACCCGTCTGCTCGTATAAATAAACCGACTGACCGAAAATGGTCAGGAAGCGACAAAAATGTGTCTCTATTTTTAGCGACGTTCTCTCAACCGCATCACATGAGTATGAGACGAGCCTCAGACCAAGCGCCAAGCTGACCCGTAGGACATTCTTGTGCCAAAAACCAATCAGTCTGAATTGAAATTATCGACCTGGTGCTGGCAAAAAAAATGTAAAACTATTATGAAAAATGAAATTATGGTGAAAGTAAACTTTATTTCTGCATGTTTTGACCTTAGACTAGTCTAAGGTTTGGACTCAAGTCAAAGGAGCAGTTCTTTCCATAGTTCTTTGTTGTCTTGAAACTATAATTTAATGTCGATTGAAGGACATTTTTTCTTTCTTGATTAATTGGTTAATAATGAATCTGAGAAATATCAAAAGATCATTTATTTTCTTTATGTCGGTATGATACAGCCTTAAATGATAAAGCCAACACAGTCCATAGACTGTACTTTAATATAATTATGAACCATTTCTTCATTTAAAACTCTTTGTTGAATAATCAAAATATCTTTTCAGGTAGAACTGCCGTGCATGTTGCTGCAATGTGCGGACATAAAGAAATCCTAAGACACCTCGTGTGGTTTGGAGCAGACATAAACGCTCGAGATGGCACACAGGGATTAACTGCTTTACATTACGCTGTTATTCAAAAAGACGTAAACATTTTGAACTTCCTGTTGTACGAATGCGAACATATCGATCTGAATAGAACGAATTATGGCGGATTGACCGCCTACAAAATTAGTAGAGATAGAAATATAATAGAAATGTTCCACCAGAGAGGAGTTCCACAGTCGCCTTACAACTCTGAAGATGATTACAGTACAGATAGTGAGGATGATGAGGTGAGAATAATATTTGTATGATACCTTATACTGTGGATAATCACGTCACGATTTTTTGAATTTGTTGTTTTGTTTTCTTATTCCTTTCTCATTCTGATTTCAGGATTTCTCAGACAGTGGAAGCAGCTCTTAGGTCCCAAATTTTAAATATTATAGAATTTCATTTCAGCTATCTCTAAGAATCAATTGAAGTATTTCCCCTCGCAAAAATCTTTTCCTTCAATAACAAAAAAATTACTTTTTTGGGGCTGAACCTTGCCAAGGCGATAAAGAACTGTTACTACTATCCAAAATTTACTCCTCTCAATGATTTATATTTTGTAGGTGATGTATAAGCCAATTGAAACTTGGCACTTTTTATTTTTAAATTTTATGTTTAATTGTATAGATTCACTACATGAATAGATATTTCTAACTACGTGTGAAAAAAATTCTAACAGAATCATTATATTGCTGTATGTATATATTATTATCAACATTTATATTTTTGTCACATGTAGTGGAAATTTTTTATGGAAGATAATATGTTCTATTGTGAACATTAAATTATGTTAACTAACTGTGGTTTCTATTTTATTATTTTCCTGCTTTCCCATCTCCATATTTTTACTAATTGTAAGACGAGGGAAAAATTTGGAACTTGGTCCTCAGTTATGATGGAACACATTTTTGGTGGAAGATATTAACTGAGTTTGATGAAATATCTTGTAATGATATTCAAAACGAAAAAAAAACACTAGATTATACAGAAGTCGAGTAAGTTTCTTAGTTGAATACTGAAACGTAAAGAAATACTTGTTGGTTCTTGTGATTTTTTTTTTGAACAGGGTGTCACATTGAGTAGGAAATAGGTCTTTTATAGTAAAAAGATCAAGAAAATGGAAAATCGCTGGAACCCGTCAATTTTGTTCATAGGGGGACACTTCTTTTACATAAAAACCATAATCATATCATCCCTTTGCATGGCAACCTCAACCCCTCAAATTTGAATGCGGAAGATGGGTCGTGTGATGTTTTTCAAAAGGTCTTTTCCTCCTGAATATGGCAGCGAACATTTTTTCAAGATCTGATTATTTTTTACGTAATATTCGGCTTTGAAACACCTTTAAATGTTTACTATAACATCAATGGGACATGGAGAAGGGTAAAATTCGTTGAAAAACACTAAATAAGTGTCCTGAATAGTTTAAGGAGTAAGGTAATAAATGAGAGAATTGGACTCGTGAAGATCTAATTCGAAGTAACAGCTGGATCGTGCTGTCATTGGAGGATAGTAGTGACAGACCGGTTTCTGGCTTGTTATGCCGTCATCAGTGCCACATAAGCACGATCCAGCGGTTTAGTTTTGAATAAGATCTCCACTAGTCCAATTTTCTAATTGGTCATCTTATGCCCCGTTTCAAATATTATGTAAATGATTTTTTTTATTATCAACCAATCAATACAACGCCTTTAGCGCGAACAGTGGGAGTGAGCCACAAAACGGCAAGAGCAATTCAACCCCTAACACTATCTGGATTTTTGCCTGTGGCCTTTGAATAAATAAAACTGATGTATGAAGAACCTATCTAAAAAGATTATTTGAATATCTCGACTTTGGTATGCTTTTTGAACCGTTCTTTTTACCCGCTTGTTAAAGATTTCCTAAGTTTTCTTCAACACTATTCCAGAATTAAAGAAAAAAAAACAAAGTTGAAGTTCTAAAAGTTTTATTTCAAAAATATCTTATACTAGCTAAAACAAAACTTACACCCTATTATATTACACTTATTTACATTGAAACATGATAATTTCTAGCACTTATCAAAATTGAAATCAATTAACTACAGAAGTAGTGATATATCAACATCAAAAAACGATCCATCACATTAAAAACTGACTAAATCCTTGAAATTTCAAATTTTTTCATGGAAAAAATTACAGGCCAGATGCCTCAATAACATTTCAATTTCATCATAAAACTTATAAATAATTTAAAATAGAATAAATAAAATTACTGGTTAAAATAACTTACTTATTTACAACACTATGGAATGAATTTCTCAGTAAAAAATGGAAATAATAAATTAAACTTGTACAATATATTATTTAGTGTTCTGTATAATCTCAAAAGATTCCTGCTACAAATCTATTTTCCTTAAAAATGTTTCAACTTCGCAAATGCAAAAATATAAAATTTCAAAATGAGAAATATAATCTAGTTACATTTTGTATCATTCACTGCCCTATAAAAAACCGAAAGAAAAAACTGTTAATGAGTTTACAAGAGCATTTTGGTTCTACAAGAAGAGTAATATAAACCAAACCAGCTATCTCATTTTATTTTCAAGATCTCATCTAGATTAGCACCAATTCAAACATAACTTCAAAATGTCAGATCTTAACATGTAGAACTGCTCTAAATGAGCTACCCTGTAGAATATTTTCAGTGGGGACTCAGAGTTTCATCGATATTCTCCAATGTGAATTCAAAAAGCATGTCTGAAAAAATTATTGACCTTTTTAAATATAACAATTGAAAATTTCGATAATTCCAAAAGCCCCAGCACTTCGAAATATTCAAATAAATAATACTACTCTAAAACAGAATCTTGCAGAATCAAACTATATCACTAGAGTGATCCTTTCTTTCCTTAAAGAATCCCTTTTCTGTTTTGCATTCTCTGATGGTCACAGTTTTCAAATTGACTGTAACATCCGTTATGAATACTTGATCGGCTACCGGATTCCTTGACAACCAATAACCAGAGTCAGGGATTGTTAGCAGCTGGGAGTCAGGTACAGAAACATTGTTATTATTATTATGACCATTCAACTTATGCTGTTTGTTTCCTTCCTTATTTTCAATATTTTCTTCTAATTTATCATCTGCTGTTTTATCATCAGTTCTTGATGCCACCGGTTTAGGAGAAGCTGGCTCCTTTTGTGCTGAATGTGGCAATGCTGGATCAACAGGACTTGGTCTTTTATCTGTACTTGATCGAGGAGCAGTGGCTGGTAGCACTGTAGGACTTGAACTTGGAGGTATTGATGATGCTGATGGCTCTTCTTCAGATTTGGATTGTCTCTGGTTCGATGTTCGAACTGGTAAATTGGCTGATATTTTCTCTATGGTTATTTTTGGGGTCTGCAAAAAATAGTTATCGAAATTTCAACTCATCTCAAACAGAAAAATTTCAGTCCAAATTTTCAAGATAAATCAAACTGTGGAGTTCATTATCTTGAAGTTATTTAATTGATTGAGGATGGATATTAAGATCAATCTAAAAAATAAATTTCAATCGTTGTTTTGGGCACTTGTTCCACTCAAACAAGGCCAATTTACTTCAGCAGTCACAAAGTCTGAATTTGAGACAGGACTGGCCGCACAATATAAGGTGGACTCACTGATCAAGAATCTATGGTCGAATTCAATTCTGTCTGTCCATAAGCACAACAACTTTCGAACAGAAAACATAATTTTTTATTCAGATCTCTAATGCGTACAAGTTATCAATTCAATTAGCAATAATAGTTCATGTAAATATGGACATTGAAATTCTGTTTTCCTGGTGATTTAAATACCACAGATTCAATCAAGAGGAGGATATTTTGCATTTAGAATGGAAAATGACGTATTCAAGCTACATGCAAAATTATGCTCAGATCAGTCAGATCACATACACACCATTCACCTTTATAAAGTATAAAGGTTGGCCATGGAATTCTGACACATTTCTCCGTGTACATTTTGAAAATGTTAGGGTATAGTCATTCTTCTGGCAGTTGAACAAGTAACGTTACCGTTTCTAAATATATGTCATAGTAATTAGGTATTTAACAAAATGTTCATTTACTTCGGGAAAATAATGAATTTAAGAAAATAATCAGGGTTACTTTTAGAATGCTCAGATTTCAACTCTAAATAGCACTTCCTGATACTTTGCCTCTTCTTTTTCGAAACTACCTTCTGCATTCTTAGTTTCCAGGAGTGATAATTAATAATGAAAAATAAACGTACTCCACGTCTCCCAGATTTATCCATTGGCGTAATGTCATTCAGAAGTGCCAACCTGCCATTTTTTTCAAGTAAAAAAACTTGATAAACCTAAAACTTAGCCAACCGCGATACTTTATAAAAGTAAATGGAGTATACATATCCAATTTTACCATCAATTATCGAAAAAATACTTCTGTAACAAATGGTACGAAATGCGATGTCTTTATGAATACGAATCTGTTTCAATTTCCTATATTCGGGTTTAGCAAAAGAGCGTATTTCTTGGAGAATTATGAACATTTAATTCTACAAATTACCAACCACAGTCAAATAATTTCCTAAATTGAATCACAAGACTCACCTTTGAGGGGGGAGGAAGTGGACTTGTTGGACTACTTGTCGTTATTGTCACACCAATTTTCCCACTTTCTTTAGACAAAACCTCAGCTTTCCTCTTTGTTCCACTTATTTCCAACCTTTCCAAGATAGGTCGATCCTCACTGCTAGAACTATTTTCATTTAACTCAACATCATCTTCCTTTGGGCTGTCTTCTGAACTATGAGGGATTTCTTCATCTTCAGGCTTTGCTAGCAATGAAATCTGTGCAAGTGAAGAACCCTCATCTTGACTTTCCTCACCACTTGCATGATCCTCATCTTCTGTTTCAACCTTTTTGACTTTTTCAATATTTTTCTCTTTCTTCTTCGGACCCCGTTTATGAGGATCATTTCGCAGACTCCTTTCATACAAATCTATCAAACGAAGATCAAGGATATTCACTTCAGGTTCCCAAGTATTATGTCTCTGGCTCCATCCTTTCCATTTGACATAATATTCAGTCACACCCTACAAAATGAATAATATAATTATTATTATATCTTTGTATACTGGATAACAGAACAGTATCGAAATTTCCAAATTCTCTGAAACCTTTAACTGCTTATACTTTTGACCTAACACAAAATGATTGACTCTCCATGTATATTAGATGTATTCTACTTATAAATATCAAAACTTGTGATATATGTGTTTTCAAACCTTTCGAACTCTTTTTTTCATAATTTTTTCGGCGGCATAAACCCTGTCTCCCAACTCCATTTTTGCAATTTTCTGGATCTTGCTGTGCTATATCCCGGTACTGGTAAATGTGGTTGTTAATTGTAGATATTTTCCAATTATTTCATTATCAAGTCGTTTGGAGATTGAAATAAATTATAGTTTTATTTCAGGAAAACTTTATTCTTAAGAAATTTGTTTTACAACACTGATCACTGAATACATAACACCATTTCTAGAAGTAAGTATACACGATATCTCTATGGTTAAATTGAAAAGTGACAGATGTTTCATGCTCTTTTTATTGGAGACCGTGGGCACAGCCGTGATCTCGCGTCAGGTAGGCAACACTGCAAGAGTCGATAATTCCGATCAGCATGGATAATTCACATAAACATTACAATGTACGCCTACGTCTTCCTTAAATAAAATAATACAAAGTAGAAATTGGTGTAGGGAACGAGTTTTATGAAACTCAGAACAACATCTTGACAAATTCGTAACACAACAAAAATTAACAATTTATAAAATTTTGAAAACGTTTAGAACGAGGATTTGTTCAAATCTGTTCGATCATTATGGTGAAAAGAAAACTAGAGATTCTGAAAGATATCTTTTTCACTTCATTTTTCGGTTTGGTGATCTTTGATAAACATCTTCATAAATGATTGTAACATCTTAGTAGCCCTTGAGATTACATTTTCCAATTACAGCTGTCTACAAGTCCAAGAAAATACGAGGTCTTTTCTGCATTCTTTGGCGCAATCTTGTGTCAGCTTTTTGGGCGCATACTTTTTTCGCATCATCCAGTTGAACGAATTCCACCGAGGGGATATGAACGCGATAGTTTATGCACTCGTTTTCACACCACCCTGATGTAGGTAGAGTGCTCGGCTACTTAATCGATTCCACCAAGGGAATATTGGAACGCGATAGATAATGCTGCACTCGTTTCCACACCACCCTGTAGGTAGAGTACTCGGTGCGTTTTGTTTTTGAGTGGTATCCCCAGAAGGCCTACTCCACTTTATGTCGAAATGCGCCAAATTCATTTCTAATAATCTGTTAATCAGCAAATTAACAGGATATTAGAGGATCGCGGAAAGGAAAAGTTTGAATTTAGTTCTAGCCTACGATTCTTCTCAAAGTCAAACAGATACGTACAGCATAATATGTGGGATTAGGGGAACCATGCCATTAAAGCCCCTTATCCAGAAAGAAATATCACGTTTCTTTTCGATTTGGCGATTTCCGACGAAAGGAATGTTTATTGGCGCAATCTTGTTTCCGCTTTTCGGGCGCAACTTTGTTTCTGCATTCTTTGGCACAATCTTGTGTCCGCTTTTTGGGCGCATACTTTTTTCCGCATTATCCAGTCGAACGAATTCCACCAAGGGAATATGAACGCGATAGTCAATTTACTGTTTTTCGACTCTACATGTTTCCGCATTTTTGGCGCAATCTTGTTTCCGCATTTTTGGTCGCATACTTTTTTCCGCATTATCCAGTTGAACGAATTCCACCAAGGGAATATGAACGCGATAGTTAATGCACTCATTTTCTCACCACCCTGTAGGTAGAGTGCTCGGCTACTTGAACGAATTCCACCAAGGGAATATGAACGCGATAGTTAATTTACTGTTTTTTGACTCTACATATTTCCGCATTTTTGGCGCAATCTTGTTTCCGCTTTTTAGTAGCATACTTTTTTCCGCATTATCCAGTTGAACGAATTCCACCAAGGGAATATGAACGCGATAGTTAATGCACTCATTTTCTCACCACCCTGTAGGTAGAGTGCTCGGCTACTTGAACGAATTCCACCAAGGGAATATGAACGCGATAGTTAATTTACTGTTTTTTGAATCTGCATGTTTCCGCATTTTTGTCGCAATCTTGTTTCCACTTTTTGGTCGCATACTTTTTTCCGTATTATCCAGTCGAACGAATTCCACCAAGAGAATATATAAACGCGATAGTTAATGCACTCGTTTTCACACCACCCTGTAGGTAGAGTGCTCGGTTACTTGAACGATTCCACCAAGGGAATATATGAACGCGATAGTTAATGCACTCGTTTTCACACCACCATGTAGGTAGAGTGCTCGGCTACTTGAACGAATTCCACCAAGGGATTATATAAACGCGATAGTTAATGTTAATGCACTCGTTTTCACAACACCATGTAGGTAGAGTGCTCGGCTACTTGAACGAATTCCACCAAGGGAATATGAACGCGATAGTTAATTTACTGTTTTTTGAATCTGCATGTTTCCGCATTTTTGGCGCAATCTTGTTTCCGCATTTTTGGTCGCATACTTTTTTCCGCATTATCCAGTTGAACGAATTCCACCAAGGGAATATGAACGCGATAGTTAATGCACTCATTTTCTCACCACCCTTTAGGTAGAGTGCTCGGCTACTTGAACGAATTCCACCAAGGGAATATGAACGCGATAGTTAATTTACTGTATTTTGACTCTACATATTTCCGCATTTTTGGCGCAATCTTGTTTCCGCTTTTTGGTCCCATACTTTTTTCCGCATTGTCCAGTTGAACGAATTCCACCAAGGGAATATGAACGCGATAGTTAATGCACTAATTTTCTCACCACCCTGTAGGTAGAGTGCTCGGCTACTTGAACGAATTCCACCAAGGGAATATGAACGCGATAGTTAATTTACTGTTTTTTGACTTTACATGTTTCCGCATTTTTGGCGCAATCTTGTTTCCGCATTTTTGGTCGCATACTTTTTTCCGCATTATCCAGTTGAACGAATTCCACCAAGGGAATATGAACGCGATAGTTTATGCACTCGTTTTCACACCACTCTGAAGGTAGAGTGCTCGGTTACATGAACGAATTCCACCAAGGGAATATGAACGCGATAGTTAATGCACTCGTTTTCATACCACCACGTAGGTAGAGTGCTCGGCTACTTGAACGAATTCCACCAAGGGAATATATAAACGCGATAGTTAATGTTAATGCACTCGTTTTCACACCACCCTGATGTAGGTAGAGTGCTCGGCTACTTAATCGATTCCACCAAGGGAATATTGGAACGCGATAGATAATGCACTCGTTTCCACACCACCCTGTAGGTAGAGTACTCGGCGCGTTTTGTTTTTAAGTGGTATCCCCAGAAGGCCTACTCCACTTTATGTCGAAATGCGCCAAATTCATTTCTAATAATCTGTTAATCAACAAATTAACATGATATTAGAGCATCGCGGAAAGGAAAAGTTTCAATTTAGTTCTAGCCTACGATTCTTCTCAAAGTCAAACAGATACGTACAGCATATGTGGGATTAGGGGAACCATGCCATTAAAGCCCCTTATGGCTGAAAGAAAATCGGAGATCCAGAAAGAAATATCACATTTCCTTGTAATTTTTCGATTTGGCGATTTCCGACGAAAGGAATGTTTATTGGCGCAATCTTGTTTACGCTTTTTGGGCGCATACTTTTTTCCGCATTATCCAGTCGAACGAATTCCACCAAGGGAATATGAACGCGATAGTTTATGCACTCGTTTTCTCAACAGCCGTAGGTAAAGTGCTCGGCTACTTGAACGAATTCCACCAAGGGAATATGAACGCGATAGTCAATTTACTTTTTTTCGACTCTACATGTTTCCGCATTTTTGGCGCAATCTTGTTTCCGCATTTTTGGTCGCATACTTTTTTCCGCATTATCCAGTTGAACGAATTCCACCAAGGGAATATGAACGCGATAGTTAATGCACTCATTTTCTCACCACCCTGTAGGTAGAGTGCTCGGCTACTTGAACGAATTCCACCAAGGGAATATGAACGCGATAGTTAATTTACTGTTTTTCGACTCTACATATTTCCGCATTTTTGGCGCAATCTTGTTTCCGCTTTTTGGTCGCATACTTTTTTCCGCATTATCCAGTTGCACGAATTCCACCAAGGGAATATGAACGCGATAGTTAATTTACTGTTTGACTCTACATATTTCCGCATTTTTGGCGCAATCTTGTATCCGCTTTTTGGTCGCATAATTACTTCCGCATTATCCAGTTGAACGAATTCCACCAAGGGGATATGAACGCGATAGTTTATGCACTCGTTTTCATACCACCCTGAAGGTAGAGTGCTCGGTTACTTGAACGAATTCCACCAAGGGAATATGAACGCGATAGTCAATATACTGTTTTTCGACTCTACATGTTTCCGCATTTTTGGCGCAATCTTGTTTCCGCATTTTTGGTCGCATACTTTTTTCCGCATTATCCAGTTGAACGAATTCCACCAAGGGAATATGAACGCGATAGTTAATTCACTGTTTTTTGACTCTACATGTTTCCGCATTTTTGGTCGCATACTTTTTTCCGCATTATCCAGTTGAACGAATTCCACCAAGGGAATATGAACGCGATAGTCAATGCACTCGTTTTCTCACCACCCTGTAGGTAGAGTGCTCGGCTACTTGAACGAATTCCACCAAGGGAATATGAACGCGATAGAATTGAAAGTAATAATACACAAATCATTTGCCACTATAAATAATGACAAATGAAATGTGAATACGAACTAGGTCTCCGATACGCGATAGTTAATTTACTGTTTTTCGACTCTACATATTTCCGCATTTTTGGCGCAATCTTGTATCCGCTTTTTGGTCGCATAATTATTTCCGCATTATCCAGTTGAACGAATTCCACCAAGGGGATATCAACGCGATAGTTTATGCACTCGTTTTCACACCACCCTGAAGGTAGAGTGCTCGGTTACTTGAACGAATTCCACCAAGGGAATATGAACACGATAGTTAATTTACTGTTTTTTGACTCTACATATTTCCGCATTTTTGGCGCAATCTTGTTTCCGCTTTTTGGTCGCATACTTTTTTCCGCATTATCCAGTTGAACGAATTCCACCAAGGGAATATGAACGCGATAGTTAATTTACTGTTTTTTGACTCTACATATTTCCGCATTTTTGGCGCAATCTCGTATCCGCTTTTTGGTCGCATACTTTTTTCCGTATTATCCAGTTGAACGAATTCCACCAAGGGAATATGAACGCGATAGTTTATGCACTCGTTTTCACACCACCCTGAAGGTGGAGTGCTCGGTTACTTGAACTAATTCCACCAAGGGAATATGAACGCGATAGTTAATTTACTGTTTTTTGACTCTGCATGTTTCCGCATTTTTGGCGCAATCTTGTTTCCACTTTTTGGTCGCATACTTTTTTCCGTATTATCCAGTCGAACGAATTCCACCAAGGGAATATATAAACGCGATAGTTAATGCACTCGTTTTCACACCACCCTGTAGGTAGAGTGCTCGGTTACTTGAACGATTCCACCAAGGGAATATATGAACGCGATAGTTAATGCACTCGTTTTCACACCACCATGTAGGTAGAGTGCTCGGCTACTTGAACGAATTCCACCAAGGGAATATGAACGCGATAGTTTATGCACTCGTTTTCACACCACCCTGAAGGTAGAGTGCTCGGTTACTTGAACGAATTCCACCAAGGGAATATGAACGCGATAGTTAATTCACTGTTTTTTGACTCTGCATGTTTCCGCATTTTTGGCGCAATCTTGTTTCCACTTTTTGGTCGCATACTTTTTTCCGCATTATCCAGTCGAACGAATTCCACCAAGGGAATATATAAACGCGATAGTTAATGCACTCGTTTTCACACCACCCTGTAGGTAGAGTGCTCGGTTACTAGAACGATTCCACCAAGGGAATATATGAACGCGATAGTTAATGCACTCGTTTTCACACCACCATGTAGGTAGAGTGCTCGGCTACTTGAACGAATTCCACCAAGGGAATATATAAACGCGATAGTTAATGTTAATGCACTCGTTTTCACACCACCCTGATGTAGGTAGAGTGCTCGGCTACTCAAACGATTCCACCAAGGGAATGTTGGAACGCGATAGATAATGCACTCGTTTCCACACCACCCTGTAGGTAGAGTACTCGGCGCGTTTTGTTTTTAAGTGGTATCCCCAGAAGGCCTACTCCACTTTATGTCGAAATGCGCCAAATTCATTTCTAATAATCTGTTAATCAACAAATTAACAAGATATTAGAGCATCGCGGAAAGGAAAAGTTTCAATTTAGTTCTAGCCTACGATTCTTCTCAAAGTCAAACAGATACGTACAGCATATGTGGGATTAGGGGAATCATGCCATCAAAGCCCCTTATGGCCGAAAGAAAATCGGAGATCCAGAAAGAAATATCACGTTTCCTTGTAGTTTTTCGATTTGGCGATTTCCGACGAAAGGAATGTTTATTGGCGCAATCTTGTTTCCGCTTTTTGGGCGCAACTTTTGTTTCTGCATTCTTCAGCACAATCTTGTGTCCGCTTTTTGGGCGCATACTTTTTTCCGCATTATCCAGTCGAACGAATTCCACCAAGGGAATATGAACGCGATAGTTTATGCACTCGTTTTCTCAACACCCGTAGGTAAAGTGCTCGGCTTTTTGAACGAATTCCACCAAGGGAATATGAACGCGATAGTCAATTTACTGTTTTTCGACTCTACATGTTTCCGCATTTTTGGTCGCATACTTTTTTCCGCATTATCCAGTTGAACGAATTCCACCAAGGGAATATGAACCCGATAGTTAATGCACTCATTTTCTCACCACCCTTTAGGTAGAGTGCTCGGCTACTTGAACGAATTCCACCAAGGGAATATGAACACGATAGTTAATCTACTGTTTTTTGACTCTACATATTTCCGCATTTTTGGCGCAATCTTGTTTCCGCTTTTTGGTCGCATACTTTTTTCCGCATTATCCAGTTGAACGAATTCCACCAAGGGAATATGAACGCGATAGTTAATTTACTGTTTTTTGACTCTACATATTTCCGCATTTTTGGCGCAATCTCGTATCCGCTTTTTGGTCGCATACTTTTTTCCGCATTATCCAGTTGAACGAATTTCACCAAGGGAATATGAACGCGATAGTTTATGCACTCGTTTTCACACCACCCTGAAGGTGGAGTGCTCGGTTACTTGAACTAATTCCACCAAGGGAATATGAACGCGATAGTTAATTTACTGTTTTTTGACTCTGCATGTTTCCGCATTTTTGGCGCAATCTTGTTTCCACTTTTTGGTCGCATATTTTTTTCCGCATTATCCAGTCGAACGAATTCCACCAAGGGAATATATAAACGCGATAGTTAATGCACTCGTTTTCACACCACCCTGTAGGTAGAGTGCTCGGTTACTTGAACGATTCCACCAAGGGAATATATGAACGCGATAGTTAATGCACTCGTTTTCACACCACCATGTAGGTAGAGTGCTCGGCTACTTGAACGAATTCCACCAAGGGAATATGAACGCGATAGTTTATGCACTCGTTTTCACACCACCCTGAAGGTAGAGTGCTCGGTTACTTGAACGAATTCCACCAAGGGAATATGAACGCGATAGTTAATTCACTGTTTTTTGACTCTGCATGTTTCCGCATTTTTGGCGCAATCTTGTTTCCACTTTTTGGTCGCATACTTTTTTCCGCATTATCCAGTCGAACGAATTCCACCAAGGGAATATATGAACGCGATAGTTAATGCACTCGTTTTCACACCACCCTGTAGGTAGAGTGCTCGGTTACTTGAACGATTCCACCAAGGGAATATATGAACGCGATAGTTAATGCACCCGTTTTCACACCACCATGTAGGTAGAGTGCTCGGCTACTTGAACGAATTCCACCAAGGGAATATGAACGCGATAGTTTATGCACTCGTTTTCACACCACCCTGAAGGTAGAGTGCTCGGTTACTTGAACGAATTCCACCAAGGGAATATGAACGCGATAGTTAATTTACTGTTTTTTGACTCTGCATGTTTCCGCATTTTTGGCGCAATCTTGTTTCCACTTTTTGGTCGCATACTTTTTTCCGCATTATCCAGTTGAACGAATTCCACCAAGGGAATATGAACCCGATAGTTAATGCACTCATTTTCTCACCACCCTTTAGGTAGAGTGCTCGGCTACTTGAACGAATTCCACCAAGGGAATATGAACACGATAGTTAATTTACTGTTTTTTGACTCTACATATTTCCGCATTTTTGGCGCAATCTTGTTTCCGCTTTTTGGTCGCATACTTTTTTCCGCATTATCCAGTTGAACGAATTCCACCAAGGGAATATGAACGCGATAGTTAATGCACTCCTTTTCTCACCACCCTGTAGGTAGAGTGCTCGGCTACTTGAACGAATTCCACCAAGGGAATATGAACGCGACAGTTAATTCACTGTTTTTCGACTCTACATGTTTCCGCATTTTTGGTCGCATACTTTTTTCCGCATTATCCAGTTGAACGAATTCCACCAAGGGAATATGAACGCGATAGTCAATGCACCCATTTTCTCACCACCCTGTAGGTAGAGTGCTCGGCTACTTGAACGAATTCCACCAAGGGAATATGAACGCGATAGTTAATTTACTGTTTGACTCTACATATTTCCGCATTTTTGGCGCAATCTTGTTTCCGCTTTTTGGTCGCATACTTTTTTCCGCATCATCCAGTTGAACGAATTCCACCAAGGGAATATGAACGCGATAGTTAATTTACTGTTTTTCGACTCTACATATTTCCGAATTTTTGGCGCAATCTTGTTTCCGCTTTTTGGTCGCATACTTTTTTCCGCATCATCCAGTTGAACGAATTCCACGAAGGGAATATGAACGCAATAGCTTATGCACTCGTTTTCACACCACTCTGAGGGTTGAGTGCTCGGCTACTTGAACGATTCCACCAAGGGAATATATGAACGCGATAGTAAATGCACTCGTTTCCTCGGCGCGTTTGGTTTTCAAGTGGTATCCCCAGTAGGCCTACTCCACTTTATCTCAAAATTGGCAGATAGTTGTTCCGCATTTATTTGCGCATGTGTTCTCTGAGACACTTCTCCTTCGTCAGAACCTTTGTGACAATATTAACAATATACCACAAATTAACCACCACCAAAAACCCTAAAAGTCACTCACATTGATGCTTCAAACTGTTGATTTTCCGCTTTTGGTCCATCGGTAGCTGAAGTTTTGAATGGCATCCAAGAAATCCCATGCAACTCAGCCCTGAAAGGCCAAGGGTTCTCTGGGACCTACCTTCTCTTCCACCTGAAAAAATCTGAAAAAAAGAAACGCTACCCCTAACTAATTTTTGGCGTATACTATTTCCGCATTTATTGGCGCATACTCTTTCCGCATTCATTGCCGCATGTGTTCTTCTGCTTCGTCAGAACCTTTGCGACGTTATTGTCAATATACCTGAAATTAAACACCACCAAGAACCCTAAAAGTCACTCACATTGATTTTCCGCTCTTGGTCCATCGATGGCTGAAGTTGGGAATGGCATCCATGAAATCCCTTGCAACTCAGCCCGGAAAGGCCAAGGGTTCTCTGGGACCTACCTCCTAATCCCGACAGCCAAATAAAGTTTCAGTGGAAAATTTTTAGCATTAAGAATTACGAATATTTTCCATGAATAATTTTTCACGTTCATATTCACGAAAACTTTTTATAGTCGAAAAATAGGAATTTATAAAATATTTGGAACTGAGTAAATCATAGGAAAATTTATAACGTTTGTCATATTTTTCATTGAATTAAGTGCCTAAATCATTAGCGAATCGCTATAATATTCATTTCAGGAAATTAAAATTCTAGATCATTTTCATTTCGGTGTCAACGGAAATTAAAGTAACTTTTTTCTCCTTCCTGGAAATTTTTGAATATGGCTCAAAATTGATGATTAAAAAGAATTGGCAATATTCAGTGAAATTCCGAATGTAAAAAACGTTCCTGCTTCAAAATATTAATCTTCGTGGAATATTCGTGAACAAATATTTCTGAATCTGAAAATCCAATTTTTGAACCCAAAAAGACTCCTAAAGATGCATGGGCAAATTTCAACAGGATTATAATCCCGATAGCCAAATAAAGTTTCAGTTGAAAATTTTTAGCATCAAGAATGAAGAATATTCTTCACGTTTAAATTTTGGAAAACTTTGTTAAGTCGGAAAATAGGAATTTATATAATATTTGAAACTGATTCATCCCAAGTTAATCATCAATTCTAAGCAAGAAGAAAAGAAGTTATTTTAATTTGTGTTGACACCGAAATGAGAATGATCTCAAATTTTGATTTTCTGAAATGATATTGTAGCGATTCGTCAAGTGAAGCACTTAATTCAATGGAAAATATGACAAAACGTTATAGATTTTCCCATAATCTACTCTTCATCAAGAATTTGCAATATTAAGTTCATTTCGAATGCAACAAACGTATTTTAATTTGTTCCAGCAACAAAATAATAATAACCTTGTATATTCGTGGACAAACATTTCTGAATCTGTAGGTACTTACAATATTTCGAGATAAATAATCCGTATACTGCAAACACACTTCACAATGATACACAGGAGCGCCACTTATACACTTATGAACAACGATTCACACGCGAACACGAACGCGCGCGCACACGAATGACTGACGATGATAACATATCAAAATTTGAATGGCGACTGACCGCTTGGTCTCTCGCCCACTCTGTGCTACAGTAGTCAACCGAGAACTAGTCATTGTCATGACTAACGAGAATATGTAACATGGCCTGATCTGACTCGACAAATATACAGGGGCTGATCAAATTCATTGTTGACCTTAACGTTTCCATATTGGCTGTTAATATGGAACAATTCGATTTTCCTTTCATTCTGCTAATTTGATAACGAAGAAACTATGTAGAAAATACTTTTGGACCGTCGAATTATTTTTATTTTCAGTATAAATACCCCAATATTTAAATATATAGATATTTGACCTTCCCATGTAGGTATACCCTTTGTCGAGTCAGTCTCTGTTGTTTAACGATTAATCATGAGCATGACGAGTTCTTTGTTGAAAAATCTTAAGTTTAGCGGATTTCAGTCATCAAAAATTTCATGAACATGTGGGGTCGTGCTTTGGTTAGGGCCTTTGGTCTGTGTGTTCGATTATGTGGAAAACGGATTAATTCCAAAATTTGTAAGTACGTGCATAATTTTCCTTAATTTTACTGTGAAAAATAATTCTCGTAAGAATAGTCGGCGTTTTCTGAATTCATAGTGCTGAATTTTTCAAATCGTTGAAGTTAGGGAAATTATTTTCTATTACAAGTATCTCGTATACAGAAAATGTCAAATCAAAATGGTTAACCTGAATCCTTAAGGTCGGGTTGTAACTCAGTTGGTTAACCAATTGGTCTTGAAACCAATGGTTAACCTACCAAGTAAGGTTGAATCAATTCAAGATTTCTGTCATACAACAATAACCCAATCAAAACTTAACCAATGGTCAACGAAAACCAGAGGTTAACCTACTGAATTACAATCCGCCCTATGTGGTTTAACATCAGGAATATCATTTTCTGATTTGGAAATGCATTATTTATTATCTACATTAATATTGTTTCATCAAAAAGATGAAAATTGAAAGTACGATAGGGTGGAGAATTATTTTCTGTTGAAATTGGCATAATTGCGGGAAAATGAGTATGCCCCAATACATGCGAAACAACTAAGTATGCGGCAATAAATGCTGAAAAAATATACGCCACAAAGTGGGGAACCAGTATGCGCCAAAAAATAGTTAGCGGTTGCGTTTCTTTCTTTCAGATTTTTTCAGGTGGAAGAGAAGGTAGGTCCCAGAGAACCCTTGGCCTTTCAGGGCTGAGTTGCAAGGGATCGCCTGGATGCCATTCCCAACTTCAGCCATCAATAGACCAAGAGCGACAAATCGAGAATTTGAAGCGTCAATGTGAGTGACTTTTAGGGTTTTTGGTGGTGGTTAATTTCAGGTATATTGACAATAATGTCGGAAAGTTTCTGTCGAAGGAGAAATATCTCAGAGAACACATGCGCCAATAAATGCGGAACAAGCACTGTACCTACAGGCTGGTCGCTGGTGTGAAAACGAGTGCAGTAATTATCGCGTTCATATTCCCTTGGCGACATTCGTTCAACTGAAAAGTACGGAACCAGTATGCGCCAATAATAATAATGCCCGCTTAGAGCGGACCTGCCACCAATAGTTGAGGATGAACATGTTAAACATTCGACGTTTCAAATTGGCGAATGCTCCGGTTACAAAAATCTTCATGCGTGATGATTCTTCTGTTCTTCCAGGGTCGGATTAAGACCACTTGGCGCCCGGGGCACAATATATTTTTTTGCCTTCTCGATTACAGCGATTTCCGTATGTAATTAGTAACTCGATGAATTCGCCCCCAATTCTGAATTCGCCCTGGGCAATTGCCCTTTTTGCCCTGGGGTTAATCCGGCCTTGTGTTCTTCAGGTGTTTGAAGAACGCTACAGGCCCCTTATTCGGGGGATTATCACCCATAGATTCAAAGTCGTTGTTTTCATGGAAAAATCAGCAAAAAAGCAAGAGCAAATTAGAAAAACTTCTGATACTTCATTGTCATTTCTGACAATACCTATGCATCATTGTGAGAGATAATACTAACAATGGATTCTGTATAACAAAGATTATAATATAGGTATAATATATATAATCTATAAGATGAAAAACTATAATCTTTGCTGTATAATTTATTCGAACAGTAAACTTTCAAAAATATTTTCAATTTTTGACACTTGTGAATTTGAACACCCGGTATGGTATAACCTACGATATTATTCGAATTTGGAATACAAATAGGGCTTCATATATGCCGTAATCGTTATTTGTTCCATGAAATATACCCAAATATCGCCGTTTGAAGTGATACACAAAGTAGATTAATAATTATTCTGAAACCGTCGCCTTCGCCATTTTGTGGTTGAGGTATGTTTCACATGTCCATTAAAGAGTACGAGAATATAATACAGGGCCCATAACCTCACCATAAAATAAGCACTCTTGAGCATAGCCACAGCAAGGATTTTAATTCAACAACAGTAAACGTCAATGCGGAATACTGAAGTGTTAAGTAGATCTCCTCTACCAACTTTAGAAAATGTTGAGCTATAATTGGTTTACAGATAATATTTCGTAACCAAAAGCACCAAACTAGAAATCGGGAAGATTTTAGTTTCTTGAATTTCACGATACGATTGCCACGATTTGGAAGAATGAAGAAGAAACCCGTTTATTTCTTTGATGTTTGCCTTAAATTTAGAAAAATTCAACTTTTCAATTGTTTGATAATGATTAAAATTTTTCAACAACAATAAAACCACAGTGGTAGCGAAATCTAATTACCAACTGTGAAATTTCCTTGAAATAATTCAGAGTACGATTAGAAGGATTGTAGGAGAAATTCCATTTATTTCAGTCATCTTTGCCTTGAATGTAGAAAAATGAAGTTATCAAATATGTACTAATATTTTATTGCTTCTTCTATACATTTCGACAAGTACGAGTTATATTTTTCCTTTGATGAGCTCGTCTCTTATGTTGTGGAAGAATTATTTTGATGTCACAATTCCCTTTACGAAACTCTTTCCACGCCTCAAAGTGTTTCTGGAGTTTTTCTTTGATGAGCTCGTCTCTTATGTTGTGGAAGAATTATTTTGATGTCACAATTCTCTTTACGAAACTCTTTCCATGCCTCAAAGTGTTTCTGGAGGGTTACCATCAACCAAGTTGTATAAGTGAAATCTATTGCGGCGATACCTTGAAGACACATTGTGCATTTGTTCATGGCATAATGCGATGCTTTGATAAAATCTCACCTAATATTGATAGAAATCCTAGAATATGCGACAAAATATGCTGCCTCTCAGATTTCGTTATATTTTCACAAAGAAGCATCAAGGTATAAGTTGAAGCAACAGCAGTTGGAGTGTACGCAATAAATGTTGCGCCATCTATTAGAAGCTCCCATAAGTGAGCACCAGGAGTCAAAAAGAACATCATCATAGACTTGACCAAATTATACCTGTAAATTAAAATTCTCTCTTAGGATGGTTTGAAATCAATGTCAACTAAGTTGGACTTCATGAAATCGTTGTCTAGATTATCAGTTATTTAATTTGTTCACCTAGGTTGCCTAAGAATTTCATAATGATGTTGGCAGAGTTCACAATAGCTCCTTGATGATTCCATGAGCCACCTCTCCAAACATTTCAAATGGACTAAGGCTACAGTACCTCGACATCGGCAAGGCATTAAGAGATCATCTACACTCTCACCCCCATGACATATTCTGCACATGTACGATTCTGAGTCTAGACTTGCCTGAAATTTCAATACAAACGATTTGTAAATCATTTCGATAGTAGCGTCCAAGATTTCCATTTATTGAAATCACTAATTCGCCACAAACTTACATCACTATCTAGAAGTGACACATAAATTTTATTCCGATGTACATCCAATCTATCGTCGTGTGCCAAGCTTCTTACAGCTACCAGAGGTCTTGTATGAATTTTTGTTGGTTTAAGAATGTAAGGCAAACTTTGTCTGCTTATGTTCAATGGGAAAATCTTTGTAGAATCATGAGATGAAGCTGGAAACATTTTAATCTACAAACATTGATGAGCGGAAGAATCCGTTATCTGGGGCAATTATAAATATAAATTTGAAAGTGATTCCTGGATAGTTAAGGCCTCCTTTTATACTTCTCTTTACCCTACCCGTTGAAATATGGTAGGTAGATTGTTTAGTGTTTCAGACCCATTCCCTATTTTCCCTGCCCGAAAAATCCTTAATTGATGGCTAGTCTCAGCACTCTGCTGGCTGAATCGATAAAGCATCGGAATATTGATTTCAACGAGGTAAAACTAATTCTTTGAATGGCTCGCTGTGAATTCAAATCACCCATTCAATAGAGCTCTGAACCCTAAAAAGTTCGTTTTCACACATAATATCCTCTAGAATTTATAGTTCTCGAGTAAAATCACTATTTATCGATATCACTACACTATTTTCCGAAGCATAATGAAGCTCATTTGAGACAAGGCTGTGCTTTCGACATTTCGATTAATTATAATTTTTCTGCGTTGAGAGTGCTCTTTTGAATGGGCGAATAAGATGAAGAGTGAGCTATTTGAAAAAGGAAGTTTTACCTCGTTGAATTCTCCTCAAATTTTAGACCTCGCCTCGTAAAGAACATCGCTCCTAAAGCATTTCGCTTTGCAGCATTGAGCATATAATCAAATTTGGAACACTCTTTGTTCTTCCCATTAATCAGAAAATTTTGAATATTACAGTTTAAATCCATCTTACAATGAAGTCGAAAATTTCCGCTATTCCATAAATTTTTTGTAATAATTTTTCAGGATATGAATGAATTCTAATTTGGTATCAAAAGATGAAATTAGGTATACACTGCGCAAAAAAATTGACGCACATTATGGAAATCTCAAATTTATTCTACAACTGAAGGTGTTCTCAATGATAATTATTTTTATCAGAATTATGCATGCATATGTTATCTACTTTCAACGTTCTTCTTAAATACAGATGTTTTCTCCCAGCAGGAATAAAAAAAGATGATATTATCAGATTTTGAATGTATTGGCTCCATTCTAAAATCAGTTGTTCTCGATCAATTCTAGTGATCAATAGTTTTGATTTTCTACACTCGATCGCTATGCAACGCGAAACACGCAATTGGACCCAAGAGGAATGTGCCCAAGCGGTAGTTTTGCGAGAAGAGGGGTGGACATACACAAGAATTGCAGAAAGGTTTGGAGTTTCCCATACAAGTGTGTCCAGAATGTTGCAGCGATTCAGGGAGACAGGTATGAATGTCCGAAGACCAGGACAGGGTAGACCACGGGTAACAACTGCCATTCATTCAAGAACGTTACTTGAGAGTTTCTTCGTTGAGACAACCAGGCCCGTAGCCAGGAAATAATTCATGATTGCCAGTTGCCACAACGTATAACTGAACACATGCTTATTGATATTTCAATAATTTCGGGGGGGGCTTCAGCCACTTAGCCCACCCCCTATAGCTACGTGCCTGGAGACAACGGTTTGCAACCGCTCGCCTCCTTCAAAATCAGCTTGAGCAAACTCATGAGGTGCAAATTAGCACTCAGACAATAAGAAATCGCCTCAGAGAATACGATCTAAGCTCAAGGCCTCGTGTCGAGGCAAGAGGCCCAGCTCTTACCCCAGCCCATCGAAAGGCGCGTTTGGATTTTGCGAGAGAGTATATCCATTGGGAAGAGGCCGATTGGGAAAGAGTTCTCTTCACAGATGAGTCTAGATTCTGCCTCCACCATTGTGATCGACGTTCCCTTGTATACAGACGTTCACATGAAAGATATGCTCAGTGCAATTTCCTGAATACTACTGGTTTCGGGGAAGGATCGATTATGGTATGGGGTAGAATATCTTTGACTGCCCGCACAGACCTAGTTGTCGTTGATAATGGAGCTATGAATGCTGATAAGTATATAAGGAACATTCTTGAAGAGCATGCATGTAGTGCCATTTGCCCCATACATTGGTGAAAATTTAATTTTTATGGACGATAATGCCAGACCCCATCGTGCGCGCATCGTTCAGGAGTACCTTGAAGAGGTTGAAGTCTTTCGAATGGAATGGCCAGCAAGAAGTCCAGATTTCAATCCGATTGAGCAGGTTTGGGACAACCTCAATAGAAGACTGAGAAGTTCAGAAAATCATCAGCTACTCTTAATGACTTAGGAATCCAACTCGGAGAAATCTGGGAAGGATTAGATCCGAACATTTTGAGATCACTCATTTTCAGTATGAACCGTCGTTGCCGAGCTGTAATTAACGCAAGGGGTGGAAATACCAAGTATTAAATCACTTATCAGCATTTCAGTATTTTGAAAATTGTTCATTTCTCTTCTTTCCAATAATATTCGGTGAAATCCTGAATTTTTCTTCCATTTAATGTGTCTTGTTTCGTTCAAAACCTTCCCGAGAGAACATAAAAAATAAGTTATAAAGTCAATGTAGAGTTAACTTTCATTAAAATTGAGATTTTCAGAATGTCCGTTCATTTCTTTGCGCAGTGTATATCAAGCATTAGAGCAATCCTGTATGAATCACTCATGCTTTCTTGTAGATATCAAATGATTCCTCAGAATATTATGAAATACGAATGTCCAATTAGTGGGACAAAAAAAATCGATTTGATGAAAATGTACCTATACGATTTTTCTGAGAATTTTCTGGAATTCCAATATTCAATTTGATCTTTCCCTGAAGCTCTCTTTGAGCAAAATGACGTGCGGGACAATGAAATCTACTGAACCCCCTTGAAATTACCTGTTCTTTGAAAATATTTCAATCAAATCCCAAAATTTCAATATAGGTACAGGGTGTTGAATCTCAACTTGGAAGAAGTCCCATATTTTTCAAATACGGACCTGGAATTTTTCGGAAATTCAAAAGTAAATCGATCGAGCTGTAGAAGTGAATCATACGTTCCAAATATCAACCGACTATACCGGTTGGTTCAAAAGTTATGAGGAATTGAAATTTTTGGTGAATACATAAACCACCCTGTATCTCGGTTATGGAATTGATTAGACCTATCATATATCGGTTTTTTGGACTCGCCTAGGGTAGCTCTAGCTCTTAGGTTACCGTATGGTCCGTATGTTCATTTACCACTGAAACACCGGTATAAGTGCCTGTCTTTATAGGCAAAAGCTGTTTTTGCCTATGCCTGGCCCTGCTACCCTACCCTGACAAAATAAATTCCTTCTAGCCCCAAATAACGGTATCTTATCATCGATTTCAAACAGAAAATTGAATTGGTCCTAAACATATTTTGACTTACTTTCTGGCATGGATATAGAAGAAAAACTTCCATACTGAAAGTACGCTACCTCTGAAAGTAAGCTTTTATTATCGAAGCTATTCCTTTGTGGAATTAGAGCGTTTTTATTCACATAATTCGTTTCACTAGAGCTGATGGTACATACATGGGATTCATTCGAGTGTAGATCTTCCAAGTGTGGTATTTTTGGGCTCATTAGACTTGCTGTTGATTCTGAGAGTAAAATGGAAACTATAACATCCTTATGTTTGATATTTTTGGCACCGCTTGAAGATGGTTTGCGGGCCATGACATGAATGAAATGAAGTTGTCATTAGTGACATTTTTTTGTTGAAAATAAAACGGTATCTTTGAACGATTTGAAGGCAAAAAGTACGCGAATATCTGATGTTTCACAACGCCTTGATAGAAGAATCAAGTTCTCAATAGAAGTAACCTTTTTGTGAAACGGGGAGTTAAATTACAAAGAAAAAAGGTAACTAATTAAAGCATTGATGTTAGGTCAACTTGTAAGTAGATGAGCACCTTGTAGGAAGATTCGCATTCAGGAAACCAATGAAAAAAATTCGGCAGCTGATGAAAAAATTCATTAGTGGTGTTTTTACAGAAATATTGGGAATTTTTCGATAATTGTCTAGACAAAATTTTACATGAACCCTATTAAATACGTCATTCATATTCATTAAGAATAAAAGTCTTTGATATAGGTACCTTCTTTAAGTTTATTCAAAACCTTTATTACTTTTACTTCCACAACTACTCTACTACTACCGACTGTTGATTTACAAAGCGAACATCCGTTTCTTAATTATTTTCCAGAAATTAATACATGTAATATAAATTATAATTTTTAATATTGCGTCATTTGATTAATCAATTCATGTTGTTCCATCTCAGTTTTCTGTAGCGAATTCAGTTGAATTTTCAATCTCTCCAATTCCATAGATTTTTCCATTATTAATGCATGGAGTTGTTGCTGATGGTTTTCTTTCTGTTTTTCCATCCCTTGAAGGATATTCCTTGCTCCAATAGCCTTTATCTTCTCATTCTCAACCTCTTTAGCCAATTCTTCAAATATGGTAATGAATTTCTTCCCAATTTTCTGAAATTCTTCTATTTTTTCCGTATATATTTTGCATTCTTCTTTCAAATCATTTGTTTGCTTGAATATCTCAGGTTCTAATATACAAACCTTATCCACTTCATCAAAATAAATACCATATCTTTCTAAAATTTCTGCCATGTTTGTATTATAGACTCCCCTAGTTACTATGAAACTCTTGTTGGAAACTGTCAGCAATTCGAATTTATAGTCGTCAATATCGTTGAAACTTTATTTACACTTTTTTCGGCAATTAAAATTCAATAAACAATACCAGAGTACCGACAGCCTTGTTTAAGGAAAAATGCTGTTAAGAAATAAAGTGCACTCTGGTCTCTGATGCTATTCTTCAATACAAACATAATTCACAAGCTTCACCAGTGGCGTGTAAACGGACCCTTACTTTCACATTTCGAATGAAAAATTATACCCCACTGTTTTTTCCAAATGTTGAAGGGTATTCTTGAATTTCCTGTTCGATTTTGAAGGTGAAAAAGGTCTCTTGAGTTCTTTTCCCGCTTTCGTCGTTTATGAGTGAATAATAAATTCAAATCTTCTTCATATAAACGAGTGCTTGCTCAGGTATTGATTCCGCCCAACGCTGCTTTGCCTCCTTATAAAACCAATTTCCCGATATTCGCACGATGATAACGATTTTTTTAGGTAACTCATTTTATCTATTTCATTGTCGAATTGCGCGATGAACTTCAGAGATCCCTATTGAAGTTTCTGCAATGGTTTTTTTCCTATTCTAATTTTGCGTATATTATATTCTCAATCCACAATTTCAGAGAAGAATTTTACTCAATTATGTTTTCGAACAAATATTATGGCGCTGTTTTTCGATAGAAGGAATCAAACAAAACTTGATGTATACATTTATTTAATTTTGAAATATAATTATATATGGACTATGAAATTTATTTTCTTTCAATCACAGATTTTCAGATAACTACAACCTAAGAACAATTATGAAACTCTTAAATCTTAGCTATAGATGTAATAAAAGCAATTAACAATTCGACTGTTCCAGGTAATATCACAAAATAAGAACAAAGTCATTCTTTTTTCGAAGTTATTTCGAATAAAAATGGAAATAGTTATACTATCCACATGATGGACAAAGATTTTTGTTATGTAATTTTAAACCTCTACATCCACATTAAATTTTCACTACTGCAATGCATACTTAAATTAACATTGAAACATTAGGGAATGATATTTTCGTTTCTTGAACTCAAGTTTCTTCTGAAATATTGAATCATTCAAGACACATCTAATTGATATATTCACATGTTTGAACCAACATTGAGTATTCTCAGTGTCCACTAAAACTCATCAGGCTTTGAATGTTCTTACAACTCTGCTTACATAGTGTCTACAAATTGGGCATTCTGCTAGTTTCTTTCCACACTCAACACAGGTTGCTATGTGACCACATTCTAGCAGAACACATTCCAGAGGAGCATCCATGCAAAGTTTGCAGAGATCTTCTAGATTATCTGGTAAATCTAGAAAATAGATCAAAGTTAAAATACATCAAACACTGCAATGATGTAATGCAAACACCTTTCTCTTGCTTTTGGCTCTCCCTCCACAAAATAGCAGCTCTTTCAAGAAGTTCTTTCTTTTCAACGCAGCCTTTGTAATCTACTCTATTGAGAGTTAACAAAACTTTCAGTTGTTTGGCAGTCAGTTTGTTTAAATTTTCTTCAGAAGCAATTTCAGATAATTTTGGACATTTTGGCGGAACAGGACTTCCTTCAGGAGTCTGTGAATAAAAAATATGCTCATAAGAATAATCAACAATTGTCAATCAGATATCATTGTACTCCTAGTCTGCAGTTTTTTCTCGTCTTCATTCAAGCCATCAAAATAGTTCCTTTTACCCTCAAAAGAAAGAGAAAAATAAACCAGAACACATAACTTTCCATTTAATGTTCAATCAAACATTAATATACTATTATGAAGCGGAATCTTCAAATAACTAAATTTTCTTTCTTTCTTTACCTTTTCATATATTCATATTATGACATAAATCAATTTTATACAAAATTAAATATGAGAAATATCCTTCAACAAGAGTGTTTAAAAACTTCTGAAAACATGGGTCAGAGAAATAAAGGCTAACAAAATACTCACCTTTGGCTTTGAGAGATCATCCAGTGTTTCCTCTGGGTTGACATAGACCCATTCAGAGCCTAAAGTATTATCAAAACTAGTCGAAGGAGAATGTCGATTCTCTCCAGAAGGAGCTATATTGGCATTGCTAGATTGAGAAGACGAGGAAGATGATGAGGGTTGAAATTGGGTAGAGGTAGGTGAATTTCTAGGTGATCTCTTTCTCGGAGGGGGCCTTGGAGCATTTTGTGATGACTGACCATTATTGGAAGGACTTGCGTGATGTCTGTCATTTGTGGCAAAGAAGGAGTCGGATCCTGATAGAAGTATATGCTCATTATGAATATGAAATTTAACTGAATGGAAATGCCAAAAAAACAGAATTATCCATACTACTTGAGAAAAAAGACATCAATTCATTTAGTTTTTGTAACTATCCACATACCATCAAGGATATTAAAACCAGAAATTTCTAATAATTAAATACCAGTCCAATACTATTTTTCTAACATAATTTACCTAAAAGAATCATTAGAGGTACTAAAAACATTAATCATAAATGAGTGCCCATTTGTATGAAGAATCCCAGCATGGGAGAAACAGAGGTCCTAAGCTAATGCATACATACTCTCACAAAATAGTTAAAAGAATTCACAAACTCTACTACAAATAACTATAGACTTATAATTAGAAAGATACATCATATTTATCAAATTCACATAGCATGTTGATATGATGTATGTAATTACATAGTATGAAAGGTCACAAAAAGAAGGCAATTTTAATGTAGATCTGAATTATTCACTGTTTTGTAAATATGGTATCGAGTGTATTATTCATATAAAAATTAGGAACTCACCTAGAATCTTGCCCAAAGCTGGATTCTCTCTGAGATTTTGTAAGGAATAAGCTAGATTAGAGGTAAATATATCTGTGCCTTTTCTCTGCTTCATAGTAATAGGTCTACTACAGAATAAATCTACCAACTCTTGTTTCTCTAAAAAAAATTCATGTCATTTTGACTTCAACTCAAAAAAAACTACATATTGGTATTTCTTGAAGGCAATTACCGACAAGTCCATGAGTAGAAATATTATGCCTCTTAAGATACTCTTGTAGATCTTTGGATTTAAGTTCCATCAACTTTCCACGATCAGGTGGTCTCTTCAATAATATTAAACAAGTTTCGCAAAAGAACAGACTGTAAGCATCATAAATAATCCCCTATTTATATAAATATTCTTAATTTAATCTTACCCTTCCTTCTTTTTGAGACAGCTTGCACAAAATTTTTCTTCACATTCCCCACATTTCATTTTCCAATTCAATAAATTGAAATCCGAATTGCACTTTATGCAGGGCATTGTGTAATGTTATTCAAGGTACGTATTTCCGTCAAGTTGAGAAAGCAAAAATATTAATACTTCTAAATAGATTCACCAGATAGATGAATTTTGTGCGTTATATCTTGTTTTGTATTTGTCACATATCGTTGAGATAAAATTAAAAATATATTTATGATAACATGATAATTTAGAGATACCTTTATTCCTAATAGATAAAAGGGTGTTTAAAAACAAAGTAAATAATTTTGGAAACTGCCTACATCTGACATTAAAACGTCAAAATGACAAATTGAGATGACATTATTGACATTTGTCAAATATCTAAATAAAGCTGGTACTCCATGTATGCGTGATTTGAATCACAGCCGTCTCTATAACAAGCCTGAAACTCCCGTCAACTAGACAACACTGCAAGAGTAATACAGAAGAGTTAATTTTTTTGATAAATTCATGTTTATTCGATGTATTTGCTCAATAAATATCCAAAGACAAATAATTGAAACTCTTCTGATATAGAGAAATATATCGAAATGACGTAAGTATCTCCCCACTATTTGGTTTCAATATCTTTTCCAATCTATATGCTGAACATGAATTAGGATTTTATCTTATTGGTCAATTTTTGTGCAGGTATACATACAATGTTTTCTTGATCCTTTTTTTGCGTTAATAATCACTTTTTAAAACCTAAATTAACAAATCATGTACACTCAGCATATGCTCAGTGTGTTATTATTTATCTCTAGTTTTAGGAGGTCCAGTACATGAATATTTTCAATATTTGGTTCAAATTAAAAGGTTAAACACGGAAAATAGTATCAATTTTAATTCAACCTCTAGTTTCTTCCTGATAAACTATTTAATTTCACTTTATTATTTCCACTGACTCGAATAAGGTATTAAGGAAGAAATATTTTCTATTTTCATCATTTTTCTTCCATTTCACTGTAAGGTAAATGAATTAAAAATAAATTTGAAAGTAATTCGAATCATTCACATTCCAAATGTGAATGATTTAAATCAAATAACAAAATGAAATTGTAGAACAAAAATAAAATTATTATTATAATAACCATTTCTGTATAAATAAGACAACTGGCTTCATACAATAACATAACATACATACTTGAATTATAAATTTCTCAATCGTCATCGAAATTATTTTTGCGTGAATCGAATTAAAATATTCATATGTTATACTATTATAATATTCGGGTGCATATTTTTATGATGAACGTATTTGAAAATTGTTTATATAAAACCATACATACATTAATATATCACTTAAGTTATTCCAAATGTGAAATATCAATGAATAATGGTACCTATATTATGTTTTCTCGTACAGAGGAATCCAATAGGTTCACTACGATTCAGCATTAAGATTTTTTTGTATCTCTGCCAGGCTCTTGCCCTTTGTTTCTATCACGAAATAGTAGATGAAAATTGTAGAAAAAACTCCGAATACACTAAAGATCAGGAATGTGCCACCTATTCCAATTTCAGTGTTCACGAAATTGAAAGCGAAAAGGAAAATAAAAGCCATAATATTGAGAATTGTGATGCAAACAGAAGTTGCAACATTCTTAACTTCTAAAGGAAAAATTTCTCCAATTATAGTCCAAGGTAGAGGTCCTGATCCTAGGGAATAAGTTGTGATATATAGAACTAAACTAGCTATAGGAAGCCAAGACAGTGAGCTCATATTCCCTATTTCCTTCTTCATGAAGAAATAAAAACTGAAAAGAAGATGAGCTGCTGTGATACCAATGTATGATATTATTAGTAACGATTTCCTACCAGATTTGTCCACCAAGGAGGGAGCTATGAATCCAACTAAAAATTGTATGCATGCTATTATTACCGGACCTACCTCACTTGGAACATTACCACCAGCTTCTTCAAAAATGGTTTGTCCGTATGACATGATAACAGCTGTACCAGAAAGTTGCTGACATATCACCAGACCACATCCTATTATTAGACCTCTTCTAAGACCCCTGTTACTAAGTACATTCTTCAAACTGACTTTGTTTTCTACATTCAAACTGTCTGCTATGCTACTCAATTCCCCCTTAACGTCATCTAAACCCCTTAGTTTTTTTAGACAAACTTCTGCTTTATTGTAATCTTTCTGTATCAAATAGTAAGGACTCTCTGGTAGGAAGAAGTATACTAATACCACGAATATTGCTGGAAATATCGCCAGGATGAAGTGGAAGTAAACAAAAGGGGTCCAAGGTCCCACAACAAGGACAAAAAGAAGACCAAGGTTCACGAAACAAGTCATAGCTGTTCCAAGAAGCCCTCTGTTTGAATTTTCAGATATTTCTGCAAAGTACATGGTATTCACAGTGAATAGCCCTCCAAGAGCAAACCCTCCCACAGTTCTCAGTAAGATCATCTCCCATATATTTCCACAAAATGCCATGATAATGTATGACAAAGAAGTTGGTATCCCTAGTAAAATAAAAACTGGTCGTCTTCCATATATTTTAGCTAAATAACCGGAAAGAAAAGTGCCGATTAAGCCGCCTGAAAGGGGTATCGATCCCAGTAGGCTTTGTTCCGTTGATGTAATTTTCCTATGCAATGGGTTATCTTCTAGACCTGCCAGTTTTGGTAGAATAGGGGACGTCCATGTCATAGATAAGCCAGCTATGAACACCCCTATATGTCCTACAAAGAACAAATAGATTCATTTTAATGTCAATCGCATTTCAGAAAATTTTTACAGGCTGTCCCAGAAAGTACACATAAGGGGTATTCAGATGTGTCTTGTGGATAAAGCTGAGTTTTTTCGAAAAAAATTCCGACTAATTTTCCGCTGTTTTTGTGGTTCTATTTGATATTTTAGCGGGCTTTGGAAGATTCAAATAACGAAATGATACAAATCAGGAAATAGATCTTTCGGAGTCCAATATATATAGGAAGAAATAGTTTTGAAAATCGGTTGACAGTGTTGACACATTGTGAATTACTGGGCCACTTATAGTGAAACACTCTGTATATGGAAAGGAATAGTTATTACAAATTTATAATATCTATTTTCCCAAAGTGAGGACGGATTTTCGGGAAAATCGAATACGTACGATAAGAAACTAAATCAATCTTTCCTCATCCGATAATGAACTTTATATTATCTAGTTGACAATTGTATAATTGAATCATATAAAGTAACACCAGCATAGTTTGAAGAAGATTAAGGCTTCATTTGCCTTTTTTCCAGATAACTTTAAAAAAATTATAAATTGGGTTTCGATGTGCTTTAGAATAATAATTATAAAAGACAAAGGTCCCACTTTTCACAATGAAAAGCAAAGGAAAACATTGTTTTTGTTAGAAAGTGGTTACAGTTCACTGAGACCTTAAGGTCTATATTGTGCCCCCTAAACAGAGCATGTTAACCATGTATTTCATACCTTGTTAACCATAATATATTACAATATTTTCTGCCAAAATATCAGTTTTTTGCTAAATAGGCATGGGTATATTTATGGCCATCCTTTCAATTCGAAAGTTGGTGTCCTCAATAAGTAAAACTGTTTTTATTTGTAAAGAATACATATGCAATGAAATGCCATTTTTTCGAAAAAATACAGTTATTTGTACGGAGTTATAAAAATGAGGCAAATTCATTGTGAATTTTTATATGAAAATTGATTTAACAGCTTCATATTACATAAAAGGAGATCATCATTATTGAAACCAACCAAATTTATAACTACTTTTAGTTGTGGAAAATTTTATTTTCGTTTGAAAAGATTAAAACTAAGTTTCAAATCCTCAAAAATGAGGTACATCTGAATACCTAATAATATGCAAAATTCTCACCTATAAAGACTGCAACGTACTGATAGTAATTTCGTGGAAGAAACTCACTATTCATTTTTGTAAGAGATTGAAAGTAGAAAAATTAATATAGGTGCCACAGACGTTTGTTCATCTCTCGATTCTGTTGTATTTGAAACAATGGGATCGTTTTATCTTAGGATTTCTGTAGTTCCTTTCCAACAGCTGAGATGGAATGTAAATAGCATTATTCTAATCTACTCACAAGTGTACATTACGAAAACTAACTTTGTTCGGCCGGAATATTAGAGAGAAATTATTGAATAATTGCTTTGACTGTGGCAACTTGTGATACGACGTTTACAGCAAATGTAAATGGCTCGGTATGGTAGGTATACAAGCTTCTTTCACCGTAAACACGTAAACCTGTTGTGGAGGGAATTCCTACGATATATGATCGAAACATAGCATAGAGTATTTATTGATAGTTCTTACATGCGTGAAGCCATATGTGCGATACTTATTACTTACAATAACGTAAAAAAGTTGTTTCTTTGCATTGATGAATCAGCATAAAATATCTTACAGGGTGTTCGTTTGAAGCGCTACGAGAATAAAGACGGTATTTTCTGATGACAATCCCTAATTTGGTGGTATATTCGAATTCTTATTCAATGGCATCCAAAATTGAAATTCGTCAAAAATATAGAAACATATAATAATGGGAGTCACATTGGCACAGTTGAGTTCTGCGAATTACACAGCGTGGAAAATAGTGAAATTGAAAAAAATTTGACTTATGGAGCTACCATAATTTCGGTAAAATTTTTGAGATGTACAGAAGATATTCAAGGAAATACACGCAAGTTTGGCTTTTCTCTCTTATCTCCGAAGATACAGTGCCGAAGATTATGAAAAAAGAATGTATAGAGGTCCACTCATAGAAAACTGAAACGGTATTCCTAATTATGCATATTTTAAAGAAATAATGATAATGGTGAATCCTGACCCATGCAAGTTGTTCTCGCACATGACCTCACTTCTTACATCAGTTATAAATGCAAATTTCTTCAAACTGACAAATGCCGCAAACTAGGGGCTCTAAAATATGTAATAGTGTAATACTTACGGAAATGTACGGCTGGGCTGTTTTATGTTGGCAACCTGTTTGAGAAATTACAGCCGAATTCGGGCTTCGTAGATTTTTTTTTATAATAAATTTTATTCTGAAATCTCTGGATTTTACGAAATTCTGATGTGAATTTTCGACTCAAAATGTCGCATTTCAGACATTCGGGCAAAATGATTACGCTCTTTTCCAAACGAACTAGCGCGCAGAATATCAAGCAAAAAAGAACGGCCATACGAACACCATAGGAAGGTTCAAATGTGAGAAATGAATCGAGAAAATTAATTGAAAATATATTTACAATGTTCACTAGTACAACAACACATACAATTTGTACTTAAAACTATAAAAAAAACAATAACAGGCAAGATACAAACAGCCTAGCATAAACTGTAGACTTTTTACACCTCACAAGCAGAATAAATTGAATAAATTATTTACAAATTCTCTAATTCATCTGATATTATTCCAAGCGAAGTGTTTCCAAATTTGGCACAGTATCCATCTTAAATACTGCTAATTAATCACTAAATAAAAAATGATCTGAATTTTAAGCATCATTATATAAATCAATTCAATAAGTAGGTCAAGGCAATAATAATAATAATTACTATATTATTTACAATTCTAAACCCTATCTGTGTATCACAAATTCAAATTGCTTAAATTGGAATATTTAAAGAAAAATCACATACATTCAAAGAAGCAGAATTAGTATTTCAGTAAGCCCCTATTCAAGCTGCTATAACTACATCTCTTACTCGGCAATAAATAATTCCTGACAGTCATCCAAAATTTTCAATTGTTCCATATAGCAGCAATTTCGAGACTTCCCGATTGCATAAATGAGCGATCAAACCAAAACTGCCAAAATAATTGTGTCGTCTCTCTAGAAGAACCTCCGAAGCTAATTCGCATATCGAAAATTCAGGTGTTATAAACACCACAATAAATATGTATGCACAATATTGCACATGAATTAAATAAGATCAGTCTATGAGATAATGTTTGATGTTTTACATTAAGGCACTGAGATATAAATGAACCGTTCAGACGTGTGATTCGAGCGGTACTTTGAACACTGTTGATTCTGGAAAACTCTGAGGACGGTTTCCAATTAGGTGCTGTCGAAGAGCTACGACCATATTCTCTGGGCCAATTAGGTTGATTTCAAATAAGAGCCTTTCACGTCTTGTTGAACTCAGGTCAGGTGAACTCGTCCTGACATTCTTCTCCTTATCTTCTTTGTTAGGGTTGACTTCTTCTTGGTATTTATCTAACAGGGTTACTTTATCAGGATCCTTAGTGCCTCCAACTGTATGCCTTCTTTTTATTGACCGATCTGGCATACCGTTTTTTCTTTTCAGTTCTTTAGATTTTTTTGTTAATTCCCTTTTTTTGCTAATATTACTTTCCGTCTTTTCTGTTTTGGTTAAACTATCTGAACGTTTCAATTTATCTCCGGCTTTGTTTAGGCTTTCAGACCTTTTCACTTTGTTATTCATAGGCGACACTGTTCTTTCGGGTTTATTAAGAGATTCAGATCTTTTCAATTTCGAATTAGTGTTAGTGCCATTCAGTATGTTCGTGTTGTTTGAAATAAATGTTAGTTTGTGAGCTGGTAAGTGCCGCTCATTGTCAGGTACATTTTCTTTCAGCACTGATGAATCCTCATCCTTCTCAGTCTCCTCCTTAGCTTCTTTCGCCTTAGATTCTTCTTTTTTCAGTTTAAGATTGTACTGATATTTGTGTAGGCTCGGATTTTTGTATAGGTCGCAAGGTCTATTCTCCTTATCAGAAGCGTAGGTTTCGCGTGTCTTTTCAGGTGACTCGTCCACAAAGGGCAGACCTTCGCCTGTTAATATACTGGGCTGAGCATAATCTTCCAATTTTTTGTCATACAGCTTAGTCATAGCAGATACAAGGTCTGTGTCTGAAAGGATTGATTCAATTATTAAAAGAAATAAATACTCAAGACATGCATTTGGAATTGAAGTTCCTTATTCAATCCGAAATGGGAAACATGGTTTAGTCTGGACAATAACTAAGCTGTTATTCATTCAAATCAGCAGATCACTGCAAACTGCGGAAAAAAGTAGATCATAACACACACCTATGGATAGAATTTTTCACTTTTGTTTATTTTTGGGTGTAAAAATGTATAATATAATTCTGGTATTACAACAAGTGTGAAATGTGTGGCACGTTTCACGAAGATTTTTAGACGAATAGAAGATTCGCAACAAACAAACAAGCAAACAAAATTAGGTGGACCAAAATCTACAAACCAAATAGCGAAACGACGCACAAATCGGTCTTTGTGGACGTGAAATTTAAGCAAATCAGTAGATTTTGGTTTTATTTAATTCAGATGCCAATTTTTGATTCATTTAACAAATCCCGAACAAAATTCATTCTTTATTACTCTAGTGAAATAAGCTCATGTGAATCTTGGAGATTATGTGTTTATTTGCGGCTCAGACGTGGGCCTAATTTTCTGAGATCAGTAACATCTCCCGTATATTCTAGATTACTTTGTTTGGCATTGATTTCGAATAAACTCGGCGTTTTGTTGCCAACAACAGGATTTTCGATTTCATTTTTTGTGTGTGTGTAATGATCTGACCCATGCGATGAAGCAGGGTTGTTACGCTTTCTACCTCAAAACTAGAGCCTGTTGTGGAAAAGCTGACGTGTACGTGGAGGCCGTTGTGGGGCCAACTGTGGTCTGACTGGTCTCCAACCTTTCGGACAAGGGGAAGATGCTGACATACCTAATTTATCAACACTGACTTAAACACTTCTAGACACTACATACATCAATAAACATAAGGAGATCAAATATAGCTTCCCAAAATGCTGAAACTATGCAGCAACATTGATGGTGAAGGGTTTTTCAATATGAACATAACAATTTTTCACCAATCTTCCACTTATATCGGTCGGAACATTAACAATTACATGTTCGATATCACCCTGAGCTCTTCTAACGTTGCAGATCTCAAGCGGGGCTTTAAATGATCAAGGAGCTTGTGTTTTTAAGTTAATTTAATCTTGTTGGGAGCATTGTCTTTACGCAAAATTGGCTTAAATGTAGTTTTGAGATTCCCAGTTCTTGTGAACGGTATGAACACAGCTCACAGTGGTTTTGTCGTGGAAACGTACGATGTACTGCTTGTTCATACAACGAGAAATAAGTAAAAGTAATGAGAGACTCCTGCTTTCAAACATTTAATGTTGTTTAACCAAGAAGAGCGCGCTCGCTTCCATGCAAGACACAGCGTTACAAATGCGAGATTTTCGGTATTTCGACAGGTGTATTGTCGCAATGGTCAGGAACGTTCAAAAGTGAATATTTTGACTCAAATTTATCTACTTTAGTGCTGCATGTTTGGTGAAACGATTATAATGACCGAAAATTGGAGCCACCGTTCCCAAAGTTGCAAACACCGACGTAGAATTCTAGAAGTAATCTATATTAATAAAAGGCGATCTATGGTTGGTTCAAAACTTCGAAATGCCATATTGTTCAAACGATCGCACCAAATTCGACAATTTTTTTTGTTGTGTTTATTATTGTTAGGGCAAGGTTTATATATCAAAATATTCCCAAAAAAATCCTACAGAACAGAAAAAAAGACATTCCTTTTTCTCGAGCAATCATAGAGAACTTATGTAGGTTTTGACATTTGGACAAAGGAGGTTAGTTTTTCTTCCACAGAATCGCATGTCAAGTGAATAGTTAAAAGTGCAGTGGGTCTCACCACAGAATACCTAACAACGGTATGAGAATATTCTATGGGGATTAATAGTGGTAGAACGAAGTTCCACGGTATTAAATAGAAATGCAATAATAAAATAGAACGAGAGAAATGGACTCGCTATTTTCGATAAAATAGAACGTTGTGAAGTTATAAGCCATGAAGTAGTCTGGCAATGGTGGATTTAATTTTCTTGAAGGGTAGGAAATTCAGAAATGGTATAGACTAGACTAGAGTATGAATGGCGATGTATACAATTATTGTGTAATTTGCATAGAACTTATAATAACATGGAAGGCTATTATCAGATCAAGTTGGTGGAACAGTGAATTTTTACCGGAATGTGAAGTAAATCGGATTGTGACGATCAGCATCAATCGTGAATTGTCCATTTTCATTTTTTCTCTATATTTTTGAAATGTTTTTGATTTATGTTTGGGTATTAAATATATTTGCGGAAATAACAAAATTGCCCATAATTAGTAATTGACATATTATTTTTGTATTTCTGTTTTGTGTGACAGCTCATATCCATGGTTGGACAGATGACGTTTGACAGATGACATTTGAAAGATGACGTTTGACAGATGACATTTGACAGATGACGTTTGACAGATGACATTTGACAGATGACGTTTGACAGATGACGTTTGACAGATGACATTTTACAGATTACGTTTGACAAATGACGTTTGACAGATGACGTTGGACAGATGACATTTGACAGATGACGTTTGACAGATGACATTTGACAGATGACAGTTGACAGATGACATTTGACAGAACTCTTATTATGCCTAATTTATCTCCTGCTTGAAAAAATAGCAATGGTAAGTTTATACAACTTTAACGGGGGTTTCACAAAGCATATCACCGGTGATCAGAGCTTGATCTAGAATACTCGATTTGACAGTTCAGAAATCTAACCAAGCCGTTGATCTTCGATCACTGGTGATTACGTTGTGAAATCTACTGTAAGTGTAGGCACGGCCTTCTTAAGATAAAGATGGCTATGGTATAGGTATTATTTAGGCGAAACAAAGTTCGCCGGGCCAGCTAGTTTTTAATAATTTCCAAACATTGTTCGTTCGTTACTTTTACTCTGATAAAAATGTTCGACTTGACTGCTGTTTTGACGTTGACAGATTTAGGAAACGAAAGGAGAGTTCCTATTCAATACCAAAAATTGTTATGTGCCTTTTCGAAAAACCCGATAGTTATAATGAAGATTTGCTTACCATCATCTGTGCCACATTTATTCATCGAGTCTAATGAGGTAGTCCTATGGAATTCTCCCTGCAATCAATAAAACACCCTTCAACTTTCATACATTCACATTATTCACGAAAAAATTATTTTGTTTTAGACAGAAAATAGGTACTTCAGATAATTCAACATTGCAACTTTAATCGCATTCGATGCAACGCGTCTTTTGCAATTTCCAGTTAATAAGCATGTGAATATTTGCAATAGCTAGTTCAAAATTGAAAAAAAAAGGATATCTTGAGCTCACGCTCAAGTCGAAGGAGTGCTCGAAAATGACTGGAACGAAATTTATAGGATGCGAAATTTGAAGGAACATCAATTGCACCAAAAGAAGGTTATTAAAAAAATTTAATGTCGAACGACAACAAGTATAAGTTGGTCCTTACCTGATTCTCATATTTCACCTTTTTCAGAGAAGCGGCGTTGTTGGTGTCCGTACTATCAGAATTGAGATTTTCAATAGAGCTGTTCCTTCTTCCGGAACTTCTCTCCCTTCCACTACCTTCTCTAGACGCACCGGACTGCGCATTTCGACCTTTGCCCTCCGCCGATTGAACCGTACTATAACGCACCTCCTTTGCACTTTCACTGTTTTTATCACTGATAAACTGTTTACTGTATTGGAACATATGCGAATTATTGTCCAGCGAATTCAAACTGTTTCTATTGTCGAACGAACTGGGAGCCCTTGACGTAAAGACACTAGATACGCTGTGAGTTTTAGTGATGGGGTATTGGTCTGTCAGGTGGCGAGCACCTCCAGAAGTTGTCAGTGAAGTGGAATTTCTTGTTCCTGAAAAAAAGCATAGGAATATGAAGCTATCGCTGCCGACAATCAGGCACTCAATATTTCACACTCTGTATGTGCTGCATTTTCATAGTGTTATAACGTACCTCTATCTACTGTAATCTCCAAGCACCTAGGTCTAGTCAACATGGCTTGTGTTTCATTCTTGAACTTTTCTATCCTCTTTTGGAATTCTTCCTGGTCTGTTGCATAGTTGAACCATGGTACTCTTTCAGTTTGTCTGGTATGCGTTTCAATGTCCCTTACTGTGGTAGGTATATTAGTAGTCTTATTATTTTCGGTTGTACTCTGAAAGGAAAGCTATATTATGTTTTGTAGGAAGACTTGGGTCTAAAGGGTTAAATCATAAGAACTCAAGCCTGACGATCATCAACAACATAGTGTCTTGTGACGATTGGTTGTGGGAATTTGAGAAAATGCACCAGTTATTCACCGGAAAATAATTATGAGCGATGAAGCACATTTGCACATTGTAGGCTTCAAATAGGCAGAATTGTGTCATATGGATTTTGGAAATCTTCTCTTCCCACAATGTAATTGTTTGATTTGAGGCAAAATGTCGCTTCTAAGGACTGAACGAGAATAAATTAGCTATCACAAAAACGCCTATATCTCTTGAACCAATTGAGAAAAAAACTAAATTGGATCATAGTTAGCTTTGTTATGAACGTCAGAAACACGTGGAACATTTACTTCATGGATATTCCAATTCTCTGTCGCAAAATGTCAAGCGAAGTGAAAACACGAGAATTTATAGTGAAACTTTTTCAAAATAATCAAAAATGGAGCTTCAAAAGAATCTCAAAAGAGGCTCGCGTTCGTCCGGAAACGGTATCAAGAGTTGTTAAGCGCTTCAACGAAGATCTTACAATTAACCGCAAGGAAGGAAACGGAAGGAAAAAGGGGTTTCATAGCCTAAAAAAAGTGAAGAAAGCCATCAGCCTTTTTCAGAAGAATCCTAACCTTTCAGGACGGAAAGTGGCCCAAATAGTGGGTTGTTCGCAGTCAACCGTTCAGAAAATCAAGTCGAGTTGTGGGCTTAGAACATACAAAGTGCAGAAAGTGCCAGACAGGAACGCTGAATCAAGGAGCGAAATCAAGAGAAAAGAAATTAAAAAAAGATTTCTTGAAAAATTTTTCCTGTTGCGTGATGGACGACGAAACCTATGTCTTGGCTGATTTCTCGCAACTTCTTGGTCAGGAATTTTATACTGCAGATTCTCGTGGAAATGTTGACGTACAATTTAGCGTGAAGAAAGTTTCCTAAAAAATTCCTGGTTTGGTAAGCAATTTGCACTTGTGGGAAAAGGATCAAATTTTTCGTTGGCCAAGGCGCTGTTGACTCGAAGATACACATCGAGGAATGCTTGAAGAAGCGACTTTTACTATTTTTACGTGAGCACGATGTGTCAACAATCTTTTGACCAGATTTAGCTTCATGCCACTACAGCAAGGCCACCAAGGAATGGTACGAAGCTAATGAGGTGGTTTTTGTCCCCAAAGAGGCCAATCCACCAAATTGCCCAGAACTCAGGCCAATCGAAAGATATTGGGCCCTGGTAAAAAGAGAATTGAAGAAGACTAAGAAATCAACGAGAACATTAGCAGAATTCAAGCAAAAGTGGAAGACAGCATCCAAGAAATTGACTGAGAACACTATAAGAAGCATGTTGGGAAGAATTCCAGAAAAAATCCATGAATTTTGTAAAAAATAGTTTTGGTTTTTATTGTAAAAACAGTTTTCATTAGAATTAGAAGATGATTCGAAAATGAGTTTGATTTTCGAAATCGGTCCAGTGGTTCAAAAGATAAAAGCGTTTTTGTGATAGCGAATTTATTCTCGTTCAGTTCTTAAAACGCGCGCGTAAAATATTCTGAATGATTATTGTGTGTGCGACTAGAAAACGCTTGTCTTCGCCTGTCAGTTGAACCAGTAATTGAACAAGTAAAACATCAGAAATCAAAGAGAACGATACTAACATTTTTTTGCTTCTAGGTGAAAAACTCCACAATAAACAACATACACGATATTCACTGTTTGTTGTAAACACGATTTTCACAATCAGAATAATAATAAAATCACTCACATCTTTGAGATCATTTGGTGAATATGGTGGTAAGCTGTGAGGCCCGCCAGGTGATGGCAATTCCTCCTTGCTTTCAGGCAGCGAGTTGGGTCCCTTGGTTTTCCTCTTCACTTTTCTCTGTGCTGCCGATATTATGGAGGAAAATAGGGCTCCATTCTTTTCTTTGTGGACTGGCATCGCTTCCAATTTGGAGATACTATCCAATAACGTCTGCTGATTGCCCGGTTCCGTTTCCTCGTAAACTTCTTGAATTGAGGCCATATCTAGATCGCACTCATCTTCACCCTCCGAAAAGAACCAACTTGCCTGAAATAAAATAATGACGTGAAAGACAGGAAGAAGTAGGCGCGTTGAATAATACACTTACGTGATTCAAGAGAGTGACCAGGATCTTGCACTGATGCGAATTATTGCTGACCATCTCAGCCATTGTTTCCTCTTCTGGTCTGACGATGTTGGGTCCAAAGACGATAGCCACGTTTTTGGAGTCCATTTTGTTCACCTCGGAGTTGGCTATCACCCTGTTCAGATGAAGAACGAGATGTTTCAACGTGTGGTAATTGTGCGGTGGAAGATTCTTAATCAGACGTTTTAGTTCCTGCAATCGTTGCTTGGGGTTCTCTACTTTATCTGCTCGTATGAAACTCAAGTAGAAGCTGTTGGTCACCAGGGAGTCAGGTAGCTTCCTGAAGAAGCTTTTCAACAGACTGCTGACAACGTGAACGTCGCTCCACCTGACGTCATCCGTTGGTACATCTTCGTAATTTCTGTTGACTTCTTCCGATAACGCGGTGATGGAAGCGTTGTTTCCAGGCACTCTGTATATACCGACCGTTTGCAGACCCCTTTCGTCCACTATATCGGTACAAATTTCAACGAGCTTCGGAACGTATGGATTTCTCGACGAAGGTATACATTGTTCCAGAGGGACTCCGAAGGTGGAACCCTCTGGTGCGGTTGGAGAACTTGGTGAGCTGGCCCCTTGGATCTTCCTAAACTGTTTGGCTACGCGACCTCTCCATGTTTTCGATTTCGGGCTGGTGTTCGGGTCACCGGCATGCTGAGATGGTTTTCTGGTCTTGCTGACCGGGGACTGTCCTGTCGGCGACCTGTTTCTTCCCGATACTGTCTTGGATTTGATCGGGAGAGGGGAGAGTCGACTTCCTTGCACCTGTATAGATGTTATGGCTGGTATCGACTGGGGTACTGCTTGTTGTTTGTTTGCGCTTAAATCCTAGAAAAGAGATTTATACCAGTTACGATGTGCTCATAGTCAAAAGATATACACTGCACAAAAAAATTAACGCACATTATGGAAATCTCAAATTTATTCTACACTGAAGGTGTTCTCAATGATAATTATTTTTATCAGAATTATGGATGCATATGTTATCCACTTTCAACGTTTTTCTTCAATACAGATGTTTTCTCCCAGCAGGAATGAAAAAAGATGATATTATCAGATTTTGAATGTATTGGCTCCATTCTGAAATCAGTTGTTCTCGATCAATTCTAGTGATCAATAGTTTTTCTTTCGTTTGATTTTCTATACTCGATCGCTGTGCAACGCGAAACACGCAATTTGACCCAAGAGGAATGTGCCCAAGCGGTAGTTTTGCGAGAAGAAGGGTGGACATACACAAAAATTGCAGAAAGGTTTGGAGTTTCCCATACAAGTGTGTCCAGAATGTTGCAGCGATTCAGGGAGACAGGTATGAATGTCCGAAGACCAGGATAGGGTAGACCACGGGTAACAACTGCCATTCAAGAACGTTACTTGAGAGTTTCTTCGTTGAGACAACGGTTTGCAACCGCTCGCCTCCTTCAAAATCAGCTTGAGCAAACTCATGAGGTACAAATTAGCACGCAGACAATAAGAAATCGCCTCAGAGAATATGATTTAAGGCCTCGTGTCGCGGCAAGAGGCCCAGCTCTTACCCCAGCCCATCGAAGGGCGCGTTTGCATTTTACGAGATAGCATATCCATTGGGAAGAGGCCGATTGGGAAAGAGTTCTCTTCACAGATGAGTCTAGATTCTGCCTCTTCCATTGTGATCGACGTTCCCTTGTATTCAGACGTCCACATGAAAGATATGCTCAGTGCAATTTCCTGAATACTACTGGTTTCGGGGGAGGATCGATTATGGTATGGGTGGAATATCTTGTGACTGCTCGCACAGACCTAGTGGTCGTTGATAATGGAGCTATGAATGCTGATAAGTATATAAGAAACATTCTTGAAGAGCATGTAGTGCCATTTGCCCCATACATTGGTGAAAATTTCATTTTTATGGACGATAATGCCAGACCCCATCGTGCGCGCATCGTTCAGGAGTACCTTGAAGAGGTTGAAGTCTCTCGAATGGAATGGCCAGCAAGAAGTCCAGATCTCAATTCGATTGAGCAGGTTTGGGACAACCTCAATAGAAGGCTGAGAAGTTCAGAAAATCATCCAGCTACTCTTAATGACTTAGGAATCCAACTCGGAGAAATCTGGGCAGGATTAGATCAGAACATTTTAAGATCACTCATTTTGAGTATGAACCGTCGTTGCCGAGCTGTAATTTACGCAAGGGGTGGAAATACCAAGTATTAAATCACTTATCAGCATTTCAGTATTTTGAAAATGGTTCATTTCTCTTCTTTTACATAAGATCCGGTGAAATCCTGAATTTTTCTTCCATTCAATGTGTCTTGTTTCGTTCAAAACCTTCCCGAGAGAACATAAAAAATAAGTTATAAAGTCAATGTAGAGTTAACTTTCATTAAAATTGAGATTTTCAGAATGTGCGTTAATTTTTTTGCGCAGTGTATTCAGAATTTACTAACGAACTTCCGTGTCGGTGACTGCAACTTAAAGAGCGTTGATGACATTGGGTCGTTTTTTTCGTTGATGAAACTGGTCGTCACGTTACACTCAGTTACAGTCAATGGAGAACGCTACAGAGACATGTGGAACGTTGTTTTTTGGTCAATAGCATGATTATATTTGGTTTCAACAATACGATGCCACAAGCCACACAGCCATTTTAAGTCATTGGTCTACGGCAACAAACTAGCGTCGTTAGAGACGCTAAGAGCCAGTGGCGCACCCAGGATTTTGTTTTGGGGGGGGGCTGAAGAAGACTGTTTGATAATGCTCGACGTTTGTTTGGAAATTAACTGCGAAAAATCGAAACTTTTGGTAGCTTTGGGGGCTGCAGCCCCAAAGCCCCCCCCCTGGGTGCGCCACTGCTAAGAGCCAATATTGAATGAAAGATAGCTTGATTGAAAATTGGGTTCAACGCATAAACTGCTAAAAACGTGACCATAGTAGACATAAGAATTTCGAATTCCATTCATGAATGTTAAGATCATTCTTGAAGCCAAACATAGAATTATCCCGAATGGATTGCTCCAAAAAACCATGATCACTACAGGACTATGAAAATGAACTCTCCTTCGAAATAGAATCATGAATAGGAGCATTATACGAATTCAATTAATGATTGATAAGATTAGTTAAAAACATGAAGCGATTGGACGCAATAATAATTCAATTTGAGTCTGATTATAAACCTGTTGAACTTTAATATTCCCTGAATAGAAATATAACTGTGGAATTCCACGAAATTATATTTCCAACAATCTTTTTCCCTTACCATACGTCTCATTAAGCGGATCTTCTTCTTGTACGTGACCGTTTTCACGACATAGAGCCACAATCTTTTCTTCACCATTTAAATAAACGATTCACAGTGGCCGAACTTTGAAAAAACACTGTTAACTACCCGCACAAATATTCGAAAAGAAATGTCACTCAACAACTGGAGAATCATCGGAGGAAACTGGCAACTAGTCTTCGAAATCAATCCGACGATAATGGCGATTTATCAAAAAAGATTCGATGCTTACCCAATCTGATAAGGTCGGTAATTGGGATCGCAGAGTCAATAAACAAATTGCACACCTCCGTAACGTAGACGAATTTGTTTAAAACGAGTAGTGAATTCCAGGTTTATTAGAAAATTATGTACTTTCTCGGCTCGTCGTCGATAACACGGCAAACAATGACGATTGAGAGGCGACTTCTATTTTTCGGTCGATCCACAGGGGGTCTTCCTTAGATATTGCTATTATCTCACTGAGACTATATTCGCGGAAGGGAGTAGAAATAAATGCAATTATATCTGCAGTTCCAAGATAAAAAGGGTAAATATTGGTTCCAGGTTGCTACTTCATTGACTTACACTTCATTGACATACACAGCGTTCATTTCTAATCTTCATCGTCGATGAATATGAATGGTAATGATTGGAAGAATGAAAGAGAAGGCTGATAAGGGTGTTAGTCCAAGAATGGCTCCATAAAAGTCTTTCTTATAGAGGGTTTTCTACCAGTTCTGTGATAAATTTTGGCAGATAATAGCTGTGCTAATTCTAAACATTTTTTCCATATGAACAAAGGACCGAAAAAAGTGTTCAATCTTAATTTAAATTTGTTTTATTTCAACTTAATGTTCTATCATTAAAAAAACACCCGCTATAAGCATTTTGATGAATATATGGCCACTTCTTCAGCAGGGTCTTATTCCTTCAGATTTTTATTTGTGGAGACATATGAAGCAGCTTCTCCATCATGTTTCCGGCATTGCGCAAAAAAATTAACGCACATTCTGAAAATCTCAATTTTAATGAAAATTAACTCTACGTTGACTTCATAACTTATTTTTTATGTTCTCTCGGGAAGGTTTTGAACGAAACAAGACACATTAAATGGAAGAAAAATTCAGGATTTCACCGAATCTTATGTGAAAGAAGAGAAATGAACAATTTTCAAAATACTGAAATGCTGATAAGTGATTTAAAACTTAGTATTTCCACCCCTTGCGTTAATAATAGCTCGGAAACGAATACTCAAAATCAGTGATCTCAAAATGTTCTGATCTAATCCTTCCCAGATTTCTCCGAGTTGGATTCCAAAGTCATCAAGAGTAGCTGAATGATTTTCTGAACTTCTCAGCCTTCTATTGAGGTTGTCCCAAACCTGTTCAATCGGATTGAGATCTGGACTTCTTGCTGGCCATTCCATTCGAGAGACTTCAACCTCTTCAAGGTACTCCTGAACGATGCGCGCACGATGGGGTCTGGCATTATCGTCCATAAAAATGAAATTTTCACCAATGTATGGGGCAAATGGCACTACATGCTCTTCAAGAATGTTCCTTATATACTTATCAGCATTCATAGCTCCATTATCAACGACCACTAGGTCTGTGCGAGCAGTCAAAGATATTCCACCCCATACCATAATCGATCCTCCCCCGAAACCAGTAGTATTCAGAAAATTGCACTGAGCATATCTCTAATGTGGACGTCTGCATACAAAGGAACGTCGATCACAATGGTAGAGGCAGAATCTAGACTCATCTGTGAAGAGAACTCTTTCCCAATCAGCCTCTTCCCAATGGATATGCTCTCTCGCAAAATCCAAACGCGCCCTTCGATGGACTGGGGTAAGAGCTGGGCCTCTTGCCGCGACACGAGGCCTTAAATCATATTCTCTTAGGCGATTTCTTATTGTCTGAGTGCTAATTTGCACCTCATGAGTTTGCTCAAGCTGATTTTGAAGGAGACGAGCGGTTGCAAACCGTTGTCTCAAAGAAGAAACTCTCAAGTAACGTTCTTGAATGGCAGTTGTTACCCGTGGTCTACCCTGTCCTGGTCTTCGGACATTCATACTTGTTTCCCTGAATCGCTGCAACATTCTGGACACACTTGTATGGGAAACTCCAAACCTTTCTGCAATTCTTGTGTATGTCCACCCTTCTTCTCGCAAAACTACCGCTTGGGCACATTCCTCTTGGTTCAAATTGCGTGTTTCGCGTTGCATAGCGATCGAGTGTAGAAAATCAAACGAAAGAAAAACTATTGATCACTAGAATTGATCGAGAACAACTGATTTTAGAATGGAGCCAATACATTCAAAATCTGATAATATCATCTTTTTTTATTCCTGCTGGGAGAAAACATCTGTATTGAAGAAAAACGTTGAAAGTGGATAACATATGCATGCATAATTCAGATAAAAATAATCATCAGTGAGAACACCTTCATTTGTAGAATGAATTTGAGATTTCCATAATGTGCGTTAATTTTTTTGCGCAGTGTACTCTCCAGTGACAAAGTGAATTCATTTCACCTCGTATCTTTGATATTACCTAATCGATAACCCATTTCGTTCAACGATCGCGTCATTTCTCAATACGGGCGATTTCCCAAAACGTAATCGCTGCCATTTTCACTCACCAATTTATTTTCCACCTCGGTGGCGGTTGCTCCTTGTTCGTTGAGCACTTTCACCCAGTCGGCCAGCTCGTCGCTGTTCTCTGCTTGCAACAGTAGTTCGGATCTGCAAGGATTCACGGAGGACACCCTGAGAACGTGTTTCCTCTTCGTATAGTCCTCCGCTACGCGGACTAGGCTCGTTCTGATGTCGACGCCGTTCGAGAAGGACTGTTCTAGCAGATCCGACGTGCCTATAGGGCTCTGCAACAAAAATATTTCGTTAATATGGATCACCTGAGTCTAAGACACTGATGTGAAGTCATGAGCTTTTGAGCGGTCGTTAAGGGGACCTGGTACACGTCCGAGCTATCGAGCTCCCTTCAAAAATTGGGCTTTTTATTTCCATGATATCTCAGTTCGTATGCGGCGTAGACCAACATTTTTTTTCAAATTGAAGCGTAATCATTTCTCTAGAATGTGTATTACTCGCTATTCTGTTTCGTATTCTAGGAAAAGAACCTAGTGAGCTGTAATTTCATGAAAATCTGGACAAACGATTTTATTTCCATGATATCTCTGTCAATTATCGGGATAAATGTATGAAATTTTCAGTTTACATGCAGAATGATATTTTCCAGAATGTGTATTGATCAGTTTTTTTGTTTATTGCCCCCTCAATTTTTAAATAAATTATAAAGTAGGAACTTTATTGGTCATATTTTCAACCAGGTTTTTTTCATAATATACGCAGAAAAACAGAAAAGCGAATAATACACATTCTGCAAAATAATATTCCGCATGTATACTGAAAATTTCATACATTTATCCCAAAAATTTGCCGGAGATATCATGGAAATAAAATTGTTTGTCCAGATTTTCATGAAATTACAGCTCTTCAGGATTTTCACCTAATATACGAAGAAAAACAGAAAAGCGAATAATACACATTCAAGAGAAATGATTAAGCTTCAATTAAAAAAAAAAATTGTTGGTCTACGCCGCATACGAACTGAGATATCATGGAAATAAAAAGCCCAATTTTTGAAGGGAGCTCGCGAGCTCGGACGTGTACCAGGTCCCCTTAATCGACATTCTAAGTGGATCCGCCTTGTAGATAGTTTCGCATTTGAGAATCTGACGGAGAAATTTGACAGCTGTCAAATATTGACTGTTTTTTTACTCAAAACTGTAGAGATGTCCAATAATTTTCAGAGACGTTGCCATGCTAATTTCTATTTACTCTTTTATAACTTTGTAAATGGAGTTAGTTCTTTTAAGGTTCAACTGTGACACAGGTTTCGTAGTACTACTACATTTTCATAGTGGAGTATTTCAAGTTGTAAAAAAAGGTATTTAAATGTCTTCTGTAGGCTTATTTCTTGGGAATTTTGAAAAGTGGGGAATTCCACTGTTCGTTTGTAAGTTTTTCTGTCGGGTTTTTCGAATACTTTTATTATTTTTCCGAATGAACTATCACAAAGTTAGGGATTTTTCTATCCTTTATTTTTCAATAAAATTTCAACACTCGATTCTTGATTTCCGTACAAGAAAATAGCATAACTGCATCTTCCAACCATGTTTATATACGTGAAATATTTCCAGTATTAACAGAGAAAAAAGGTTTCTTCAACATTCATCAGGTCTTTGGAATTATTGAATTCACATAAAATTTTCTCAAACTCATTATTTTCCCAAAGTAAATAAACATTTTTCGAAAAAAAAATCGAAAATAGAGCTCCGCTGAAACAAGAATAACTTCGAGGTTTTTGGATGGAAAATTTTCATTTTTGGGATTTTTCAAGATGTAAGATTGATGTATCCACTTTAAAAATCGAAATCGCGATTCATGATACAGGGGGTGAAAAAATCGCTTTCAAAGTTAGGGATGACAAAATCGTGAAAAATCAATTTTTTCAAATTAGAACCCCATTTTTTTATGGCAGATATTGAATCTACGTTAAAAAATAATGTGAGTGTATGCATCACACCCTTGCCCTAAAATGGATATTTTCTGAGTTAATATCCACTTTAGGGCAAGGGTGTGATGCATACACTCACATTATTTTTTAACGTAGATTCAATATCTGCCATAAAAAATAGGGGTTCTAATTTGAAAAAAAAAAAATTTTCACGATTTTGTCATCCCTAACTTTGAAAGCGATGTTTTCACCCCCTGTATCATGAATCGCGATTTCGATTTTTGAAGTGGATACATCAATCTTACATCTTGAAAAATCCCAAAAATGAAAATTTTCCATCCAAAAACCTCGAAGTTATTCTTGTTTCAGCGGAGCTCTATTTTCGATTTTTTTTTCGAATTTTCCCGCTCAGAGAGAATTTTCCAACCAAAACTGAAAAATGTTACATCAAAATAACTTGAAATTTTCTAAGGAATCCATTTCTGCAATAAAAGAATGTTGTTCTAATTTGAAAAACGGAAGTTGACGTCATTTCCGGAAAAACCGGAGGTGCTCATGCCTTGAAAATATTTTAGATTTCATCAGCATCGTGAAATACTTATAAGTGCTGAATTTCATGAAAATACGTTCAGTAGTTTCCCGTATAAATATGGGTGAGGTTCCTCGTGAAAGACCCTGTATAATATGAACGTGAACGCACAGAACGATGCGATGCATTTTTATGCATTATTATATCACGCACATTTTGACGTGGGTCCAAATGTAACCTCGTCACGTCAGAACAGTCTGTATCCACCTTAACTCATTTATCTGACAGGGAAATGACTATAACCTAACATTTTCAAACTAGGTATACACGGTGAATTGTGTCAGAATCTCATGACGAACCGGCCATTATGAAAGTGAATGGAGTATAAATATAGCCATTATTTCCACCGGTAAAACGGAGGTTTTCTGCCCTAGGGTTTTCATTATAACTCTTTTTTTGATCTGTCCTATATGCAATGTTGTGTTAAAATTTTCCAAAAAAGTATTTTCACATCGCTACTTTGAAATATACTAAAATATCTCGATTACCCATTGATGAATATCATGGGGCACAACCATTCAAAAATTTTGAATACCATTTTATCATATTTTAGACAATGCATAACGAATTTAATTAAGATAAATACAGAAGATCGTCGAATTTCTTCGGGTATTGTAATAACGAACATCCATTCATTAAGATTGCAACAAAATAAATACCCTCTTTCGAACACAATACATTTCTTCGTATAGAACTGATATGTTTGGTTGATGTGTTTGATCTTCACTCAACTTTGGAATTGGTTTTTCTGATAACTAGAAAGCTTCTCTCCGATTACTGGTGAAATTTGGTAGAAGATGCCATTCTTATCACGAATTGAATCGGGAGATTTCTAGGAAAGATTTTCAGTGAGATAAGGGCTGTTCTGAGTGAGTCGAATCGATGAATGGATAGAAATAAGAGGTGTTAATTTTTCGTTGCAATTATAAAAATTGTGCAGAAGGAAACATTCTAGTTGATTTTTTCTGGCGTAATAGTTTAAGATTCGAGAAGGACCCATAGGAAGGAGACTGGTTATTTGAATATGCCATGGTCTTGGGTAAGGCGAGAAGCAAAACATACTTTTTGATTTCCCGTCGAATTAAAGAAGTTTTAAGGAAGTTCACGACTTGGGATCGGATCTCGCTGTAGCACCCGATAAAGTCATACCTTTCTTAACGTTGATCAAGGCAACATTGACATATTGACTTTTAGTGCAAGGCTATCGTGTTCCAGCGAATCGGCCGGTTAATATCGCCACAAATCAAATGGATGTACCTTGTAACACGTTGTAGAACAAATGGCCGACCGATAACCGACCGCGTGCTGTACAGGTCGTCTATTTCAGGGAGAAATCTCGCCAGATTATCGGAAAAGACGATCTGTTACACTTTATCGAATTCAACGAAGCGAACAGACTATACCGTATAAGGTTTCGACGTTTTAAAATGCAAAAACCCATAAAAAGTCGATGTTACTCAATTCAGGGCCGTGCGCATTCAATGAATTATACATTGTAATGGTACGAGTGTCGTAGATGGTGATATGCTTTCTAAATTTGACGTTTTTCATCACTCTATGAGAAAAAGCCTGAATTGTTTATTGTGTGCATTCGCGAAAACTGATCGTTACGATTACGATTTGCGTTATCTAATTTGAATAGCGAAATCTCTGGGATTCCAACTGAAGTTTCACATAAAATGTATTCCAAATTCTTGTTTCCTCTATTCATTTATTACAGTAGCATCCATGTGTTACGAAGTTGTGTCTTCACATCTTGAAGATTTGTAGCTTCTGAATCCTTGATAGATGATGATTGATGACAAAACCAGGCGCCGACATCATTTTTCGTCTATCTCGCTTGTAAATAGGACACTCCATTCGGGAGTGTCTAAAGGGTCGTTTATACTGGCCCGTAACTTATCCCCTTAACTTATGCCCTTAAAATTTGTTCTCTTTAAGGGAACAAGTTAAAGTTCGAGTATAAACCATAGCATGAAATTTCTATCTTTCAACTCTTAGGGTAAGGGAAAAGTTTAAGTTACGGGCCAGTATAAACGACCCGTATAGGACCCCGCACTTTTCTTATAGCAAATGGCGTTCCGTCAAATGTTCTAATTTTTTGGTATAATGTAGTACTCGACCTACTGATCAAAAGTGTCCGTGGCCCCAACTAAATCCTATGACTAGTTTTTGAGATACAGGACCGTTGAAGTTGAGAATTACCCACCTTTACTACGCGCGTAATCTCGAAACAGAATCGAATGAACTTCAATTTTTCTCAAAAAACATTTCATTTCATTCCCAGGGAGCATCTATATAGAGAAATATGACCGAAAATCGTTACGAATACAGGGTTATCCATAATTGAATGCCCGATATTGAAAGTATAAAATATGTCAGTTCCAGAGCGAGAACGTTAGCAAAATGAACTGTTTCACTAGATATGTTGTTGTTACATCGAAAAAACCTGAAATATCCAGAATTCATACTGGGTGATCCATTATTATAGAAACTATTCACAATGAAGGTTAAGTGGACACCCTGTATTTTTGATTGATGTATCTACTTTAAAAATCGAAATCGCGATTCATGATACAGGGAGTGAAAAAATCGCTCTCAAAGTAAGGGATGACAAAATCGTGAAAAATCAATTTTTTCGAATTAGAACCCCATTTTTTTATGGCAGATATTGAATCTACGTTGAAAAATAATGTGAGTGTATGCATCACACCCTTGCTATTAATATCCACTTCAAAATAACTTGAAATTTTCTAAGGAATCTATTTCTGCAATAAAAAAAGGTGTTCTAATTTGAAAAACGGAAGTTGACGTCATTTCCGGAAAAACCGGAGGTGCTCATGCCTTGAAAATATTTTAGATTTCATCACCATCGTGAAATACTTATAAGTGCTGAATTTCATGAAAATACGTTCAGTAGTTTCCCGTATAAATATGGGTGAGGTTCCTCGTGAAAGACCCTGTATATGGTTGCTCCCTGGGGATGGAATGAAATGTTTTTTGAGAAAAATTTAACTTCATACGATTCTGTTTCGAGATACGCGCGTAGTAAAGGTGGGTAATTCTCAACTTCACCGCTCTGTATCTCAAAAACTAGTCATAGGATAGAGTGGGGTCCATGGACACTTTTGATCAGTAGGTCGAGTAATACATTATACCAAAAAATTAGAACATTTGACGGAACGCAATTTGCCATAAGGAAATTTTGTTTCATACATAATTCCCAAATGTATATTTTCTACGATAATTTTTTTCGATACCTACTACAGAAAACAATGTTTTATCGGACACTGATATCTTGCGCTTTTATTGAAACACCCTTTATAATTAACGCTTGTGATATAGGTTGTGGAAGGTGATTAACCCAAAAAAGGATCATGAAAACATCAGAAACTTCTTTCGATGCCATCAATTATGAGAATCTACTAGTTTTTCTCCAACGATTCAAAAGGTAGTATCGACAAAACAACTGGATCCAATTAATTGTGCAACGTTAGCAGCATTAAAATATTCATCATTCAAAAGAATCTTCTCTGGGTTATACCAGAACTTCAAGTCTCTAATAGGGAGTTGTCCAGATACATAAGACTCACAATAACGGACCTGAATCGCGGCTACAATCGAACCGAACGATCGATAAAAGCTGCAGAAAGCCCATTTCAGATAACATCATCTGTTAATTGCACTATTTGCTATTATCGAATACAGATCTCTCGAAGAGAAATCCGATGATGAAAGTGCGCGACGAGTGAATCATTTAATAATTGAGATGAGATGTAAGCAAAATTCCTGCACAATGTTTTCGATGCGGTGTTGTACTGTTGGTTGAGAAACGCATTAACAATTCGAACAGGCTGACGGTATTCAGTACATTGGTAATTGAATTTTCTATGCCCATGCTGGGAGCGTGGTCTCGTGGTCTGTTCGCCCAGTGATATTGCACATCCTTCGGATAAGTTGGATAAATGAATGACCGTAACAATGCGACAAAAATATTGCGAGAAAACTGGCCCCAGCTTTGTGCATATTGAAATCTTATTTAAATCCAATTACTTGGATCTAATTAAATGTCTTTTATGACCCTTTAAGCAATCCAAATCTTTCATCAAATTGCAATTTAATGAAACTCCCATCTGTCAACTTTCGATCTGTCACGCCATAATCATGTGACATTTTGACTGTCAAACATGGCGCGCAATTCAATCAAACCTTGCGCTCTTATAATGATGGTTTAATATTGATATAGAAGGGCAGTTATACAGTTATACGCTTGCGGTTAAAACTGCGATTAAAAAATTAATCAATGTGAGGCCTAGATCAGGTCAGGAGGTCAATATTAGTACCTGTTTGTCAGAAGACTGAGGTAGGATACTGTAAAACGTCTAATACACTAACACACTAACTCTGGGGTAGTATTTCTCAAAGTGAAGACAACTGAAAAAATGTAAGTGTCGGTCCTGCATCAGAAGTTCTGTTGGATCTCAATGCGAGCTCATTAGAGGGTTGAGATGTTGATAAACGTCTTATACAGTAATGAATTCTGAAAGAGATCTAAATGTCGGCTTGATCTGTACCTTTGTACTGGCTCCCTTTAATTTCAGTCATCTTTGCCATATGACCAAATAAATAAACTGTAAATCCGTGGATTTTCGCCTTGGTGGCCAACCGCCTGTTGGTCTTTCTTAGTTTTCCCTCTTCAAGGAAATGAAACTAATGAAGAAATATCATCCATTGTGTCCAAATCCAGTGTTGTATATGATGGTATCGATTAGCTATAGAAGAAACCTACTGAATCAATTCCAGAGAAGATCTTCATAAATCGTATGATCTCTCTTGTGCCTTCTCTTTACCCTCAATGCCACAGCGGCCTTGAAAACAATTAAAGAGCCGCTTTGTCGTCTCTGGCCTAGTGCTTTAAGGTATTGCAGCATTCCCAGGTGAGGACTGAGCACTGGTTGTTAGATTCCAGTGCATAACATAAGAATCACCTGAACCACCTTTGGTGAAAAGTCCTTTTCAGTTCAGCGTAGATATTGCACTTTTTATTCTCCCTTGTTGTTCTGGCTAGAATGCTACAAGCTTTGTAAGACTCATATCTTGAAGTCATAAACATAGAACTCTGAACTAATCGAATCTTCAAAGGATTCCAGGATTAAAATCCCTATTGATCTGTTCTCAAGATCTCTCTGACATCAGAATTCAACCACTTGAGCGTATCGACGATGGAATCACCAGATTTCATTTCGTCTTGAACATAACAGAACGATCTCGTGCCAAGCTCTGCACCAGTGCAACGTGAGCATCTAGCGGATATTATCTTCAATTTTCTCGATACCCATTCAAGATTAGATCTCGATTTATTCAATGAATTATATAATCAGATGCTCGTTCGCTTTCTTCAACGATTATTTCGAGCATAATTCAATCCGTTTGTGTGTACGATTCTCAATTTGTGCTTTCCTCGCAAGTGGACAAGATATATTCTTGTACATTAGGTGGAATGCATGTCCACCATTAAGCTGATGTATTATCACGGTAACTGATTTGGCGATGCACACATCCCAGGAAGGAAAGTAACTGCGAGTGATATAATTGCTTCAGATAGATTATATCTAGAGATAGAGGATACAGGATTCTACCTGATGTTACGTATTTATTTTAATTAATGATTTTTCGACTAGTTCCAAATTAAAAAGTTCATATTAATGTATAGGTATAGGGTGACACATTGACAAGGTAACAGAGGTATTTTCTGGTGGAAAAACCAAGATTTTTGAAAATCGCTTGGTTTTCTCAACTTTGTTCATTTCATCCCTCTGCTCTTATATTTGAATGGAGAAGTGAGTTTTACCCGAAATCTATTCAGTAATAAGGGTTAAGGGGACCTGGTACACTTCCGAGCTCGCGAGCTCCCTTCAAAAATTGGGCTTTTTATTTCCATGATATCTCAGTTCGTATGCGGCGTAGACCAACATTTTTTTTTTTTAATTAAAGCTTAATCATTTATTTAGAATGTGTATTACTCGCTTTTCTGTTTATCTTCGTATATTAGGAAAAAACCTGGTGAGCTGTTATTTCATGAAAATCTGGACAAACGATTTTATTTCCATGATATCTCTGTCAATTTTCGGGATAAATGTATGAAATTTTCAGTTTATATGCGAAATAGTACACTGCGCAAAAAAATTAACGCACATTCTGAAAATCTCAATTTTAATGAAAGTTAACTCTAGATTGACTTTATAACTAATTTTTTATGTTCTCTCGGGAAGGTTTTGAACGAAACAAGACACATTAAATGGAAGAAAAATTCAGGATTTCACCGAATCTTATGTGAAAGAAGCGATATGAACAATTTTCAAAATACTTAAATGCTGATAAGTGATTTAATACTTGGTATTTCCACCCCTTGCGTTAATTACAGCTCGGCAACGACGGTTCATTCTCAAAATGAATGATCTCAAAATGTTCTGATCTAATCCTTCCCAGATTTCTCCGAGTTGGATTCCTAAGTCATTAAGAGTAGCTGGATTATTTTCTGAACTTCTCAGCCTTCTATTGAGGTTGTCCCAAACCTGCTCAATCGGATTGAGATCTGGACTTCTTGCTGGCCATTCCATTCGAGAGACTTCAACCTCTTCAAGGTACTCCTGAACGATGCGCGCACGATGCGGTCTGGCATTATCGTCCATAAAAATGAAATTTTCACCAATGTATGGGGCAAATGGCACTACATGCTCTTCAAGAATGTTCCTTATATCCTTATCAGCATTCATAGCTCCATTATCAACGACCACTAGGTCTGTGCGAGCAGTCAAAGATATTCCACCCCATACCGTAATCGATCCTCCCCCGAAACCAGTAGTATTCAGGAAATTGCACTGAGCATATCTTTCATGTGGACGTCTGTATACAAGGGAAGGTCGATCACAATGGTAGAGGCAGAATCTGGACTCATCTGTGAAGAGAACTCTTTCCCAATCGGCCTTTTCCCAATGGATATGCTCTCTCGCAAAATCCGAACGCGCCCTTCGATGGGCTGGGGTAAGGGCTGGGCCTCTTGCCGCGACACGCGACATATTCTCTGAAGGCGATTTCTTATTGTCTGAGTGCTAATTTGCACCTCATGAGTTTGCTCAAGCTGATTTTGAAGGAGGCGAGCGGTTGCAAAACGTTGTCTCAACGAAGAAAATCTCAAGTAACGTTCTTTAATGGCAGTTGTTACCCGTGGTCTACCCTGTCCTGGTCTTCGGACATTCATACCTGTCTCCCTGAATCGCTGCAACATCCTGGACACACTTGTATGGGACACTCCAAACCTTTCTGCAATTCTTGTGTATGTCCACCCTTCTTCTCGCAAAATTACCGCTTGGGCACATTCCTCTTGGGTCAAATTGCGTGTTTCGCGTTGCATAGCGATCGAGTGTAGAAAATCAAACGAAAGAAAAACTATTGATCACTAGAATTGATCGAGAACAACTGATTTTAGAATGGAGCCAATACATTCAAAATCTGATAATATCTTTTTTTATTCCTACTGGGGGAAAACATCTGTATTGAAGTAAAACGTTGAAAGTGGATAACATATGCATGCATAATTCTGATAAAAATAATTATCATTGAGAACACCTTCAGTTGTAGAATAAATTTGAGATTTCCATAATGTGCGTTAATTTTTTTGCATAGTGTATTTTCCAGAATGCATGTACGTTATATTGATCTTTCTTTCGTTTATTGCCTTCTCAATTTTTAAATGAATTATAAAGTAGGAACTTTATTGCTCATAATTTCAACCAGGTTTTTTTCCTAATATACTCAGAAAACGGAAAACACATTCTGCAAAATATTATTCCCCATGTAGGTATATTGAAAATTCCATACATGTATACCGAAAATTGATGGAGATATCATGGAAATGAAATCGTTTGTTCAGATTTTCATGAAATTACAGCTCACCAGGTTTTTTTCCTAATATACGAAGACAAAACAGGAAAGCGAGTTATACACATTCTAGAGAAATGATTAAGCTTTAATTCAAAAAAAAAATATTGAGGGGAGCTCGCGAGCTCGGACGTGTAGGTACCAGGTCCCCTTAAGTTGTAGAACATCTTTTGGTGAGATTTCTGTTAGAGAAATAAACCACTTAATGATCATTATTAAAAAAAAATAATATTTTCAACATCTCTTGATGGTTATCCATTGACAGTTGACACTTACCCAGGACCCTGTCGATCCCCATCTCCTCAATTTCCTGGGAAAAAATCCCGCTGCAGAAAAATGGAGCTGCAACGGTATACAGGAAACAGTGCCCGACTTGTTCCTGTGACTGTCGTTCAACACGTGATGAGATTCGAACATATCGATAATTGAATTTACGGATTATAAATCACACATTTGCATGAATCGCATACACACATTCCTCGTCGATGCCCGTCGATTTTCGATCATATCGCACATCCATGCTCGATTAATTAAGTTAGATTAGTCATCTAATTAAAAACAAGTAGCGTCGCAAGTGGGTCTGTTGACAAAATCGTTCGGTTAACGTTTCGTTGGGACATTCCAACTATTTTATTTACAAGGTGTCATCGTTTAAGAATCAGTCAGGATAGACGATTTGAATAAAACATTAAGATGGCTATTTTGAATACCCAATTCCGCTTGAATAGTGAGTTTTGTACCACTTTTCGCTGAGTGCAAATTAATGATTCAAAAGATTTCTGGATACCCTTCAAATTCGATTTTTTCATCATTAAAACTTGAGGACGCTTTCTGCTGTTCGAGAAATTCAGTCATATCACCATCTGGTACGTCTGTAAGGCGGCAGAGTGAGGTTAGAAATCGCATCTAGCAACACCCTTACCGCCTTAAACTTCGATGGAGTCTATCTCGCCTGAATAAATGAGTCTGTCCAGTACACCTACGAGGCATATCTTCCGCAGACTCCGATTTCAATTAATTTTGCACTTGAAATTCCCGTTCTACCTGTTATAATTGGCCATCAGCTTCGCTTCCAAGTTTATATTTAGAGTCAACCCCCCGTCAAGGCGACTCATATTTCTTGGCTAAATTGGTTAATTTCAAGCCTATAGGGGGCGAAAATGAGAATATTCGATACTCGGTATAATACTGAAATGTACTGATGATAATTTGTCATTCGAAACTGCGGCAAATCAATGTCGTCAATATTTAGTAGATTTTGATGTAGAAAACTGACATCTGAAGAATATCTTTCACCATGTGAATCTAGAACATACCCAGTGTGATCACCGAATATTATTTCAGGAACTAAGTATTTTAATTGTGTAAATTGTCCAGATTGAGTTTAGAATCCAAGATGCAGTATTGAGAGTACCGCAATGTTTTCAAAACAGTACAACAAATGAGAGTTTAATAACACTTTAAGTAGCTGACACAAACCGAAAATTCTTCACTAGGCGAAATAGATTACACAGGCAAAAAACCAAATAACACTAAATTATGGATAGATTAGTTGGTGAAACCGGAGAGCTGACTCGAATTACGTGAGATTTAGTAATTTAGAAGGCTAAACAATATTTTTTTCATCATTCCCGAGGAAGATATTTCCAGTTGGCGTTTTATTTTGATAAAAATACAATAGCGGACGATACTAATAAGGTATATTCGTGACGAAACTAAAAGCTTGAAATGATAATTGGTATTTGACAAATTATTTTGGTAGAATATTCGGAAATTGAAAAAAATTCTATTGACACCAATATTGCAATGAGCGGTGACTCCCATATTCTTCGGATATTTATTTCATCCCCAAATTGTTAGCTCGAAAATGGTGGAAATTATTTCTATAGTGTAAAAAAGGTTATTGGGATATCAGCCGTTTTTTTTCAGGAAAACTCTTTTTCCTTTTGCTCGAGCACTCGAGAATTCAATTTCTCTCTTCATCAGGAGCACTAAAATATAAAAACAAAAAAAGAAAGACATTACGAAGATACGATATGATGAAGTTACTTCAAATTCAAATTCAGCTCGAGCAAAAGGACAAAGAGTTTTTCTGAAAAAAAACAGCCGATATCCCAATACTTTTTTACACTATATTGATGAAAAAACAGCAAACAATAATACTTCACTTGAGAAATTATTTCTTCTCGATTCTTTCTGAGTTTATTTCATTCCACAATGAAAAAAAAATTACCCACGCAAACATCTGGCTGAACAGTTCTATGTGGAACACCGGTGTAATAAATACCAATTATGAAGACAGAAAGAGTGCTGCGATTTTTTTTTACCGAAAAATACACAGGATTTTGGTGAATACAGTTACTCTTCGGGGTAGAATGTTCAGTTTCTCCTAAATTTGTATAGATTTTCTAGATTACCCATCATTTTGGTGTGTCCAGGTTCTGGAAGGTATTAATTCCAAAGGAAATCTTTGAATTCCATGCTGATTTTGTGATGAAACAATTTTTTCTATTGTTATTTCGTATGTGATATTTTTAATTTGTAATTTACTAGAAGAAAAGTTCATAAAAGACTGCAGCAATTTTGGTTTTTCACATGATGCATTCATGCGTTGATGAACTTGAAAACAAAACATTAAAAAAAAACAATTTCATCACAAGAAATTTTCTGATGAAAAACAATAAAGTAGTTAGGCAGTGGAAGGATATTCAACCAGAAAAAGAATCAAGAAGAAATATTATTATTTAGTCGAATTTAAATTGAATGGTTTCTTGCTTCTTATTATAAAAAATCAACCAAAAAAAGACAGAGATTTAAAAAAAAGAATTAGGAATTCCGAAACATGCGCACACATTTGGAATCGAATATAAACTTGAAATCAGTTTTAGAATCCGATTAATATTCGACGGTTCCATAAAACATTCTCGTTATACAGGGTGTTTCTTAATTGGAGGTTCAAACAAAGAGGGGAGATTGCCTGCATAATTTTAAGAAAAAAACCACCCATGAACGTTGGACACCAAACGTTTCATTTTCGAAATACAGGGTGTACTAGGGGGTATTTGAAGGAAAATTATGAAAATTTTGGATTGGATTGGATGGGGTGGACATCAGCCATGGGCCGAAAGATCTCCTGACATGAATAGTTTAGATTTCCTTTTATACTAACTGGATTTTTATTATAATTTTGATTTTTCTGAGGATTTCGAGAGAATCGTTCATAATTTTTTCTCGAAATCAGTAGCAGATACGACAAAACAACAAGAGATCATTAAGTTATGTATAACAACAAAGCTTCTCTTTACAATTTTCCAAACTAACAATGGCGTACTAAAAAAAAGTTCTGCAGGAAAAAAAAGAGGAAGAAAAAAATCTCTCTGTAGATTGACAATCTGAACTGGCATGCCACACTCTAAATTTCAGGTGAATATCTTGTGAAATGCAGATACTATGGGAAGGGAAAAAATCTTGAGAAAAAATTCAAACTTCAACACCCTGTATTTCGAAAACGAAAAGTTTGCAGCCCCATATTCATGGGACTTATTTTCCCAAAATTAAGCAGGGAATCTTTCATCATACCTCCAATTTAGGAACAACCTGTATTAATAGTTGAGGTAAGATGATAAATAGATATCCAGTCGAATGTTAACTCCAAACGGCCCGTTAAATCCGATGACACCTGTGTAAATACCCGTAATCGCACCTCCAAAAAATAACTCACGTCGTCGGAACATCACAGAAGAACCACCATCTCGTTAACTGGCGAAAACCGCGAAAAATACCACGACGGGACGCGCGGTCGGCTCGCGTAATGCAGATGCGTCCGTGCAAGTACTCGGCGCGATAACGAATAGGGTACCATCGGTACCGACACCGACAGCGATGGTACCAGCATGTCGCAAACGCGAAACACGCGTTGGGCGCTATTAACAATGGGTTGGGAGAAGGTAGTGGAGTAAAAGTGAGCGCAGATGTTGACGATTGATGGGTTCTCAGTGGACCTTAGCGATAAAAATAGGAAATGGTCGAGGAATGCACGGAAAAAAGAGGAAGTGTATACAATGTATCTGTGCAAGAGCCATAAATTCACAACTGGAACTTTTACTCGTCTTTTATCTTAGATGGACACTTCAGATTTTATTGACTTCGTGTTTGAGAATCAATTGAATTTGTTGATTTTGTCACTTGAGCAACCGAATGATTTAGGTTCAATGCAACTTGAAATTCTATGACGTCTCAAGATGTTCTAAAATCAGATCCTCATACGAAGATGACTTATATTCCTGTTACCCGTTTCCCAGTTAAAAAACAACTCGAATTATTTTGAACGCTTTCTACACTGCGCAAAAAAATTAACGCACATTCTGAAAATCTCAATTTTAATGAAAGTTAACTCTACATTGACTTTATAACTTATTTTTTATGTTCTCTCGGGAAGGTTTTGAACGAAACAAGACACATTAAATGGAAGAAAAATTCAGAATTTCACCGAATCTTATGTGAAAGAAGAGAAATGAACAATTTTCAAAATACTGAAATGCTGATAAGTAATTTAATACTTGGTATTTCCACCCCTTGCGTTAATTACAGCTCGGTAACGACGGTTCAAACTCAAAATGAGTGATCTTAAAATGTTCTGATCTAATCCTTCCCAGATTTCTCCGAGTTGGATTCCTAAGTCATTAAGAGTAGCTGGATGATTTTCTGAACTTCTCAGCCTTCTTTTGAGGTTGTCCCAAACCTGTTCAATCGGATTGAGATCTGGACTTCTTGCTGGCAATTCCATTCGAGAGACTTCAACCTCTTCAAGGTACTCCTGAACGATGCGCGCACGCATCGTCCATAAAAATTAAATTTTCACCAATGTATGGGGCAAATGGCACTACATGCTCTTCAAGAATGTTCCTTATATACTTATCAGCATTCAAAGCTCCATTATCAACGACCACTGGGTCTGTGCGAGCAGTCAAAGATATTCCACCCCATACCATAATCGATCCTCCCCCGAAACCAGTAGTATTCAGGAAATTGCACTGAGCATATCTTTCATGTGGACGTCTGTAAACAAGGGAACGTCGATCACAATGGTAGAGGCAGAATCTAGACTCATCTGTGAAGAGAACTCTTTCCCAATCGGCCTCTTCCCAATGGATATGCTCTCTCGCAAAATCCAAACGCGCCCTTCGATGGGCTGGGCCTCTTGCCGCGACACGAGGCCTTAAATCATATTCTCTGAGTCGATTTCTTATTGTCTGCGTGCTAATTTGCACCTCATGAGTTTGCTCAAGCTGATTTTGAAGGAGGCGAGCGGTTGCAAACCGTTGTCTCAACGAAGAAACTCTCAAGTAACGTTCTTGAATGGCAGTTGTTACCCGTGGTCTACCCTGTCCTGGTCATCGGACATTCATACCTGTCTCCCTGAATCGCTGCAACATTGTGGACACACTTGTATGGGAAACTCCAAACCTTTCTGCAATTCTTGTGTATGTCCACCCTTCTTCTCGCAAAACTACCGCTTGGGCACATTCCTCTTGGGTCAAATTGCGTGTTTCGCGTTGCATAGCGATCGAGTGTAGAAAATCAAACGAAAGAAAAACTATTGATCACTAGAATTGACGAGAACAACTGATTTTAGAATGGAGCCAATACATTCAAAATCTGATAATATCATCTTTATTTATTCCTGCTGGAAGAAAACATCTGTATTGAAGAAAAACCTTGAAAGTGTATAACATATGCATGCATATTTCTGATAAAAATAATTATCATTGAGAACATCTTCAGTTGTAGAATAAATTTGAGATTTTCATAATGTGCGTTTATTTTTTTGCGCAGTGTATATGCAATGGCGATTTATGTCTTCAGTGTAGGTAACTAGTAGAGCTCCACGATAATGAAGAACTGGAAATTAAAATTAAAATCTTCCTTGGGAAAATGAAAACAACATTCTACGAAGTCTCGCAATTATTATAACCAAATCGATTAATCAGGAAATTAAGTAGGGTGAAGATGACACCGTAAAGATTAGTTATTAATGGAAACAATTACAAATTAACGTTAATGATCAGGAAGACTTGCAATGTAACATCGAAGATGAAATTTCTCAACATCCTATTACGAATATCCAATTTTTAAGAGAAAATTATGCATTGTTCCAGTCGGATTCATCTGATGGTACATCTCACGATGTGTAAGTATTTTCGACAGGGAAAGTAATCTTGTTCTTCATGTGTGAAATTGCTTTTGTTATAAAGCGAAACAATTATTGGTGCGGAGATCTGATTCGATTGCGATGGAGTTTATCTTTATTTGAGAGGCAGTTCCACCACGTGAGTTCTAGGCAACAGCCCAATCTTAACCAAGCCAATCTTCGCCCTATCGTTGTCGTAGTTCTGGCTTCAATGTTCAACAAAGTTGCGGAATGTCACTAAGATAATGAGAACTGAATCGACGTATAACGTTCACTTAAGAAACGATGTAATTTAAATGGTTCGAATTTAGTTAGGTCTTTTTTATAACGTCAGCTTATTCGACGATTAAAGGGTAGATCGCTGTTGAAAATTAGAAACTAAATAATTCGAAGAGAATAGACTCATATTCGACAATTTTTTTATTGTTTCCATAGATACTCATTGGTCACAACTCTTCTGCCTTTATGATAATATCAGTAACTAGTAGAGAGTAGAGCCGCTAGATCCACCTATCTATAGTATATAACATTACTAGCAAGGTGAGAGGGTTTTTACTGGCGAATGGAGGATATAACTGACGAGCTGCAGGCGAGTCAGTTACCTCCTTGAGCCAGTAAAACCCGTTACCTTGCGTGTATTGTTTTATATTTTATTTGTTTCTCATTTGTAAAAAGGTTAGATAAATTCCAAAAAAATCTCAATAATTTGTCGCAAATGTCGTAAGCTATGGAAGCGTTGCCATGAACATGTCTGTTTATTTTTCTTTACATTTGTTTTGGCGAAAGCGAAAATGAATGTACCAAAAGAAATTATTGAGGCAGCCAGCAGTGTAGCTTCAAGTTTATTACCTGCAAAATCAGCTTCAAGGTACGAGCGAGAATACGACGACTTCAAAAAGTGGCAAAACAAAAATAGTGTGATTGGGGTAACTGAAGATTTTTTGTTGGTCTACTTGAATCAACTATCAGCTAAATTCAGCCCTAATACTTTATGGGCAAAATGGTCTATGCTTAAAAGCTGCTTGGAAATGAAAGAAAATGCCCCTGTTCGCAGGTTTGTTTTCCTTAAAAAATTAATTGAAAAATATGACGTTTAGTTGTCATTTTCAGATTTCAAAAGGTAAAAGCGTTTCTGAAACGAAAAAATGAGCGTTATACGCCAAAAAAGGCCAAGGTATTAAGTAAAGAAGAGGCTGAACGATTTCTTTTACATGCTCCTGATGACCAGTGGTTGCTGACGAAAATTGTAACAATATTTGGGATTTTTGGATGTTGTCGATGTGACGAAATTCTCTCCTTAAACATGAATGATGTGGAAGATACAAAAATTTAACAATAAGAAGATTCACCATAACCGATGATGGCTGCAGCTTCAAGCCCTGCATGTTATACAGAAAATATGTAAATCTTCGGCCTCCTGGAACAGAAAGCCTAAGATTTTTTTTGACATACCGACATGGAAAGTGCATTTCTCTTAATGCTGGCCAGCACACTATTGGTGGTGTCCCAAAGCAAATAGCGAAATATTTAGGTTTAAAAGACCCAGAGTTATACACCGGCCACTCTTTTCGCAGAACTGGAGCCACTATGGTTGCGGATTCGGGTGGAGATATTTTAGCACTAAAGCGTGCAGGAGGGTAGAAGAGCACCGAAATAGCGATGAGTTATGTCGATGATTCGGTCAACAAAAAAATCGAAATTTCTAGCAAATTATTTGGTAGTAAGGAGAATACAAATGTTCTGCAGTCCTCGAGTTCAGCAGTTTCTGAGTCAACAGATGGTTCATCATCATCAGTATCAACTCTTTCATCATCAACATCTGTGTTACTGGAAATAACAATCGTACCATGATTTTCAACATATATGACGATAAAACAAAATTTTCTAATGTACCTAAATAATACTACTAACTTGTAAAAATTTTGCAAGTTAACTGTCAGTTTCAAATGAGAAACAAATAAAAGTAGTTATCCTGATCGGTAGATCTGTGCAAATCGGATGATTTTATAGGCGAAATGTTAAAGTTTGATCAATTTTCCTGAAGAAATGGGAAAATGATACTAAATATGAAACTGAATATGAATACCAAGCTGTTTTGCATTGACCTTTCCTCTTTCGATCCGTATATTTACATCAAGGATATCTGTGAGAAAAGTTTTATCGAGTTTTAAAATTCCCCTTTTTCCGGATTTTTTCGCGATATTCGCGAATTTTTCAAAAATCTACATCGCCTAGATAATCGAAATTTCCCCCACGTATGAATCATTTATTCCTCTTTCAGACCGTATAAAAATTTCCTCACTGTATCGCAGCTTCGCTGCGATTTAAAAATTCTTCTGGACCCACTTTTCGACAGATTCCTTCGGGCCGGTCCAGAGAGTTAAGGGGACGTTATACTCTGGCCGACGGCACCGATTCTCCATTCAAAAAGTGCCTTTCATTTATCCAAGTTCACGACCTAAATTTTCCACCTGAAGCTTGTTTTTTTTTATTCTCCTGAAATTTCAGAGATTTCAAACTCTCTGGAAGTCTTTTGAGTAGTTCCATAATTTTTGGCATTATTTAAAAGCGCCTATCCAAATGGAATTTTTTTAAATATAGAAAATTGATCTGTCGAGGTCACTTCAATAAATTTTCTGAAAAAAATTGATGAACAACCGCCGAAAAACGATTATGAAGTCAATTTTCATAGACTCTCAAATACAACCCGATTTTTTCATGCGAAAAAATGAGTTTTGCAAAGAGAAGAAATTGGAGTGCCCTATAGACATCCTTTAACTTCAATTTAAAAAAAAATCAAGCTTTTAGGTGAAAAATTGGGACCGTAAATTTGGAAAATTAAAGGCACTTTTTGAATGGAGAATCGGTGCCGTAGCCGATTTTTTCATGCGAAAAAATGATTTCTTCAGAGAGAAGAAATTGGAGTGCCCTCAAGACATCCTTTAACTTCAATTCAAAAAAAAAATCAAGCTTTTGAGTGAAATATTGAGGGTGTGAACTTGGAAAAATAAAAGGCACTTTTTGAATGGAGAATCGGCCAGAGTATATCGTCCCTTAACATTTTAGTATAGTATAGAAATAGAATAAAAGATTGCCACTTGGAGAAGTGAAGAATTGTATTCTCGGAATTGAGAAATAGTCGAAGTAGAACGTTTTTGCGTCCCTCGTACAAATGCCACCCATGTCGAAATTCCCAATTACCCGACATTTTCGATCGGTCCTTGAAGAGGGACTACGAAATTTACATTCGACCCCGTCCATGGCCACACTCGAGGGTACGTACAGAAAACTGGTCCGCTTTGATCGCGAGCGACTAATTGAAATGGATATAGATATTATCCTTGCTCGATTTACGGAGCGTAGTCGAATCCATTACGAAACGCATTCAATTAAAAAAATTACGTTGTCTCTGCCAGTTCGAGCGAGCGATACGTCGGCCTTTCGCTATTCCGGGAAAGCGAAGGTGTCGAAGGAGTTTTGGGTTATGGGACCGGTCGCTAAGTACCCTCCCTATACTGAAAGAACGCGGGGAAAGAGTATTTCGGAATCCAATTAACTCTCTCTGGAAAGTAGAAGGATGAGTGCTTCTTTTGAGGTACATTTCGTCTTTCTACGTTGTTGGGAAGAATGTTAATTTTGGGAAAAGGGCAAAAATCGCCGAAATTAGCCGATTTTTCATCGAAAGGCTTTTGTCCTAGAGATCCAGGACACGATTATAAGGTAAGGATCAAAAGAAGAGGTCGGCAGACAACAGGAATATACAGATCTTAATCCTCAGATGATTTTATGTTATAAAGTTCCTATGGACTATAGGTCCTTGAAGCACTGTTTCTGAGATACGGTGTGTTGAAATTTGAAAAAAATTTGTTTATGAAATTATTTTCTACACCGTACGCGATTTTTTTTTGCGTTCTGGTAAGTCATGAGTACGCATTAAGACACATTTTTTCCTATAAAAAATGATGTTCAATTGTCACCAGTGGCGTCCGTACAGACTTCTATCCGAATTAATTTGGTGAAAAAGCTTGGTACGCCAATAATTTTTCTCGAATTTTAAATTATTTTCGTAATCACCATATATATATACAGGGTGTCCCACTAGTGCCGCAGTGGACGATATACGCGTAACGGTCTGAGATTGGCAAAATTTTTTGATGCAGACTTGATATACTACAAGAAGAGCACAACCTAAAAATATTTTCGAATATATCGGGTGGCCCACAAAAGAGGAATAGCGGGTGACTTTGTTTTTTCAAATGGGACATCCTATATTCAATAGTGTTTTTCCATTCTCTGAAACATCCTGCATGCTTCCGTATACTTTTCACATATTTTTATTCGACAGTTTTCGAAATATTGGCCATTTTGACAAAAAAATGATACTTGTAGAGGCTATGTTATTCAATTATATTTCACGAACGCTTGCACATACCAATAACAGTTTTATATGGATTGAAAGACAAGACTTCAAAGTATCCTACCCAGCTATAATAAGGCATCTTCAGCATACAGAGTGTCCACAAAAAGACTATCAACATGACGAATTTCAAATCCATTTTTCTTCATTTTTTCAAATGCAATGCATATAATTTTTTTTCATCATTGTAATCACCATTTCATTCATTCATTTTACTTCATTTTTTGTCAAATACATAATATGCATATCTCTAACGGAATAAGATTTTTAAGCGCTTTTTCGAAATGTTTCCCTAAAATTCACATATACCTTCGAATTCAAATAGCAGATTTGGCTTTTCTGTGGTTATTAAGAACTGTCAAAATATTCCACCCAGAATAAGCATCTTTGAAGCTTCAATTCATATTATAGCGAAATGAGGAACTAGAAGGTTTTGATGTATCTACTCAAAAATGTGATGAAATCAGTTACTGAAGAAGGAAACTTGCTTATGTACCCATTTTTCAAAATGCAGTTTTGAGAATTTTCTATGTTTCTACTTGAAACGTCGAATCTTTCAAAAATTTCAAACAAGCTTTGAGCTTGGGAGCTTGAAGATCTGCGTGCGTACCTGTGAAACTTATGAATATAATTTTTTCGAAGAAAGTTGTATAAGGATAAGAGCGGGCACTTTTTCGTAACCTGAAGTTTTGAAACTCGTTTTCTTGAAGCATTCATAACTTGTACATTCAAACTAATCAAAATTCATTGGTATTTTACGAATTTTTACATCATTGTGTGAGTATTAATCCAATCCGTAAAATCTATGATGATTTGAATTGAAGCTGCAATGATGGTAATTTTGAATAGAATAATTTGACAGTTCCCAATAACCACAGAAAAGCCAAATCTGCTTTTTGAATTCGAAAGTAAATGTGAATTTGGAGGAAAAACTCTAAAAAATCCTATTCCGTTAGAGATATGCATATCATGTATTCGACAAAAAATGAAGTGAAATGAATGGTGATTACAATGATGAAAAAAAATTATATGCATTGCATTTGAAGAAATGAAGAAAAATCGATTTGAAATTCGTCATGTTGATAGTCTTTTTGTGGACACTCTGTATGCTGAAGATGCCTTATTATAGCTGGGTAGGATACTTTGAAGTCTTGTCTTTCAATCCATATAAAACTGTTATTGGTATGTGCAAGCGGTCGTGAAATATAATTGAATAACATAGCCTCTACAAGTATCATTTTTTTGTCAAAATGGCCAATATTTCGAAAACTGTCGAATAAAAATATGTAAAAAGTATACGGAAGCATGCAGAATGTTTCAGAGAATGGAAAAACACTATTGAATATAGGGTGTCCCATTTGAAAAAACAAAGTCACCCGCTATTCCTCTTTTGTGGGCCACCCTATATATTCGAAAATATTTTTAGGTTGTGCTCTTCCTGTAGTATATCAAGTCTGCATCAAAAAATTTCGCAAAACGCAGTCCGTTACGCGTATATCGTCCGCTGCGGCACTAGTGGGGCACCCTGTATATATTCTTTTGAAAGAGAGTAATACATACTTTTTTCTTAAATCAAACAATATATGGCATAAGGCACGTGTGAAGAAATGGCGACAAGGAACAGATTGTATGATAAAAAAAAACAATCTGTTTCCCGATCCAAATCTTAGTGTTAGCATATAATTCACAATAAGAATGGTTTCTTGAGTTTTTCACCTGCAACGAATACTTTCTGAGAAGAATTTATATCTTCCTCCCCATCCTTTTCGGAACAAAATAGTTTTTCTTCGTATATTAGGAAAAAAACCTGGTGAGCTGTAATTTCATGAAAATTTGGACAAACGATTTCATTTCCATGATATCTCTGTCAATTCACGGGATGAACGTATTAAATTTTCAGTTTACATGCGAAATAATATTTTCTAGAATGGTATTGACTATTGATCAGTTTTTTTGTTTATTGCCCTCTCAATTTTTAAATGAATTATAAAGCAGGAACTTTATTGGTCATATTTTCAACCAGGTTTTTTTCCTAATATTTGCAGAAAAACAGAAAAGCGAATAATACACATTATGCAAAATATTATTCCGCATGTATACTGAAAATTTCATACATTTCTCCCGAAAATTGACGGTGATATCATGGAAATAAAATCGTTTGACCAGATTTTCATGAAATTACAGCTCACCAGGTTTTTTCCTAAAGTACGAAGAAAAACAGAAAAGCGAGTAATACACATTCTAGAGAAGTGATTAAGCTTCAATTTAAAAAAAAATTGTTGGTCTACGCCGCATACGAACTGAGATATCATGGAAATAAAAAGCCCAATTTTTGAAGGGAGCTCGGACGTGTACCAGGTCCCCTTAATAGGTAGATCTAGGGGCTCTACTAGTTGAAAGCTGAACTTTCTTTCACTTTTAATTTTTTTCCATTCACCATTACAATTCTTTTTTTACAATATTTCCTTTTCTAAAAATGCATTTTCGCGAGCTCGGACGTGTACGAGGTCCCCTTAATAGGTAGATCTAGGGGCTCTACTAGTTAAAAGCTAAACTTTCTTTCACTTTTTATTTTTTTTTTCATTCACCATTACAATTCTTCCTTCTTTACAATATTACCTCTTCTCAAAATGCATTTTCTAGGCGACGAATGTTCACAATTCGTATTTTTATTCTTAGTCGTAATTGATACCACAAATGTAATACTAAAATGGATTCAGTGGTTAACCCACTCTCTTCGACGATTTTTTTTTTTTTGATTGATGAAGGGATGTATAAAGATAAAAATAATACAGAAATATGTATTTTATAAGAATTGAATGAATGAAAAGGATATTTCCCATCATTTTTGGTTATTTTGTAATATTCCCACCATCAAAACGAACAAATATTCTTGTGTTTTTTCTTTTCAGTTTTGAAGTTTATCATTTAGTTTATCATCTCATTTTTCTTTCAGAAATTTATTTCCTTGAATTTTTCTATTCGAAATGATAAATATCCATTTTTATCAACAACAATTTATTGAGGTTTGTTTTCGCCGTCGATTAGTGAAAATTAATTGTGGATTCTAACATAGAATTGAATTTCTTATATATGACACTCCCCGCAGGTATCTCCTCCCAGATGACTGGTAAAGGAAAATTAGAGTATTATACAGACAGTGTGACATCTAGTTCAGGGTAGGATTTCTTGTTATATTCGCTGCGCCCCAACATTTGTTTTATTAAGCTGAATAATCCAATAAATAAAAATTAATGCACTGCACTGCCATCTCGCGGTATACGTTTCTTATTTTGAAGGCTAAAGACTCTTAAAATCCACGTATAAAGTATATTCGTTCTGTGAGAAAAACGTACCTGCTCTAATTCGTACAACACAAACACAAGGCCAGCAGATAAGCAAATATATCTCCCAAGCCAGCATCAACCGTCAGTGCCATTCTTTCAGAGTTTACTTTGTGGTATATTTTTCCCCACATTCTTTTCTTCAATTTTCGTTTCGATAAGAATGGGTGTTTCAGTACATTCTTCTCTTCAAGAGAGCTCTATGTACGAATATTTAACCGTGACATACGTCGATTTGTTAGTTGGATTCCTGAGTCCTGCTTCCCAACCAAAAACGAGATCTTATCCTACGACGAAACTTATTCAAATCGGGCGTTACCATCGCGGGCGCAGGAATGCGTGCTCCTGTCGAAATCGTGCAGCCTTGCCCAATCGCCATGATTGATGATCCTTGCGGACCTACAAGGCGGCGATGAAAAATTCATCAGTCGCCTCGGTAACCGGTACGCGTCAATCTTACAATTGCGTTCGGCGATTAATTTAATTTTTAATTGACGCACGTCTCGAGCTCGCTGCAATAGGGGGCGGAAGTTGCCATATTAGAGTGCGATTTCCGCGCCTGATAGTCTGGCGATGCTCCCCGTAAGCGCGCGCTTACGAAATTATAGATTTTGCTTTTGCAACGGCACGATCCGGTCGTGATTCGAAAACGAAACGGCGCGACCTTAACGGATTAGGAACGATTGCGATCGGTGTTTGATGTCGGACGTCGATTTCCTTATCGATGGGGGATCTGTGTATGTTGCACGGACGACGTCGGATGCTTACTGCGTCCGATAAACGCTAATTGGGCGTTGGCAAGGACGCGCCGGTTGAAAGAATAAAGAAAAATGCAAGTTGCAAGATAATGAATTTGTTGCTCCGGAATTGCATCATTCCCAAATGAGAACAGTCAAAGCAATGAATATTCAATAATTAAATTGAACATATTTGGTAACACAAATAAGGTGGGGGAGCACTGAAAAGAGAAATCCGTAAATCTACGAAAATATCTGATGAAGAAATAATCGGAAAATCGAGAACATAGTGAAGAAACATGAATCTAAAGCAAATTTAATACAAAACTAAAATCAATGGAGAATAACTCAAAAATAAAAATAATGAAGTTATTCAACATTAGCAAGACTGGGTGAGAACAGCTCGGAGCATTGAAGAAAATAGGATGAAGATACACTGCGCAAAAAAATTAACGTACATTATGGAAATCTCAAATTTATTCTACAACTGAAGGTAGTCTCAATGATAATTATTTTTATCAGAATTATGCATGCATATGTTACCCACTTTCAACGTTTTTCTTCAATACAGATGTTTTCTACCAGCAGGAATAAAAAAAGATGATATTATCAGATTTTGAATGTATTGGCTCCATTCTAAAATCAGTTGTTCTCGATCAATTCTAGTGATCAATAGTTTTTCTTTCGTTTGATTTTCTACACTCGATCGCTATGCAACGCGAAACACGCTATTTGACCCAAGAGGAATGTGCCCAAGCGGTAGTTTTGCGAGAAGAAGGGTGAACATACACAAGAATTGCAGAAAGGTTTGGAGTTTCCCATACAAATGTGTCCAGAATGTTGCATCGATTCAGGGAGACAGGTATGAATGTCCGAAGACCAGGACAGGGTAGACCACGGGTAACAACTGCCATTCAAGAACGTTACTTGAGAGTTTCTTCGTTGAGACAACGGTTTGCAACCGCTCGCCTCCTTCAAAATCAGCCTGAGCAAACTCATGAGGTGCAAATTAGCACTCAGACAATAAGAAATCGCCTCAGAGAATATGATTTAAGGCCCCGTGTCGCGGCAAGAGGCCCAGCCCATCGAAGGGCGCGTTTGGATTTTGCGAGAGAGCATATCCATTGGGAAGAGGCCGATTAGGAAAGAGTTCTCTTCAACGATGAGTCTAGATTCTGCCTCTACCATTGTGATCGACGTTCCCTTGTATACAGACGTCCACATGAAAGATATGCTCAGTGCAATTTCCTGAATACTACTGGTTTCGGGGGAGGATCGATTATGGTATGGGGTGGAATATCTTTGACTGCTCGCACAGATCTAGTGGTCGTTGATAATGGAGCTATGAATGCTGATATGTATATAAGGAACATTCTTGAAGAGCATGCTGTGCCATTTGCCCCATACATTGGTGAAGATTCCATTTTTATGGACGATAATGCCAGACCCCATCATGCGCGCATCGTTCAGGAGTACCTTGAAGAGGTTGAAGTCTCTCGAATGGAATGGCCAGCAAGAAGTCCAGATCTCAATCCGATTGAGCAGGTTTGGGACAACCTCATTCGAAGGCTGAGACGTTCAGAAAATCCTCCAGCTACTCTTAATGACTCAGGAATCCAACTCGCAGAAATCTGGGAAGGATTAGATCAGAACATTTTGAGTATGAACCGTCGTTGCCGAGCTGTAATTAACGCAAGGGGTGGAAATACCAAGTATTAAATCACTTATCAGCATTTCAGTATTTTGAAAATTGTTCATTTCTCTTCTTTTACATAAGATTCGGTGAAATCCTAAATTTTTCTTCCATTTAATGTGTCTTGTTTCGTTCAAAACCTTTCCGAGAGAACATAAAAAATAAGTTATAAAGTCAATGTAGAGTTAACTTTCATTGAAATTGAGATTTTCAGAATGTGCGTTAATTTTTTTGCGCAGTGTATATTGTTTCAAGATACAGAGAATCTCGAAGATGAAGAAATTTTTTTAAACAGTGTATTTTTGGCAGCTGCACTTCCTTTCATTCCAATTTTCGAAATTGCAAACAATTTTCCTTCCACATCATACCTCACTACTTTTCAACCGTCTTCTTCATACGAGATAAAAATTTGTATGACACAGTTCTATGAAATTATCGTTTCGTTCATTAACTTATGTATAATTTCATATTCCAGTTAAATTCAAGGAGATATTTTTCGACCAATGGTACAATTAGGTTTTTAATTCACAGGCAAGGGAATTTCAGTAACCTCTTTCAAGTGGCAATACTGATTCTCGTAGCCAGAATAAAAAATGAAACTCATTTTTCTTATATTTTCGATATCAAAGCGTAAATTGAATGTACAATGTTTAGCTTCCATCTGCATTTCATTGAACTCATTCTACTTAGTGTAACTGATTTAATTGTTTACTACATTTCGATGATGTTATATGGAACTGATTCACTTTTGCAAGCCAATAATACGGTCAAAGTCCATGGGATCAATCAACTATGCCGGTTGTTATTGAGAAGCATCAGCAGATTCCTTCGAAGGTCCCATCTCTGGTATGGTTGGCAATATTTTCGTAAGACCTTTTCGATTTTTTGAATCATTTTTTTTCAGTGTGAAACATTGGTATGGAAAATAGTTTCTTGAGAAACTAGGTTCAGAGGTTGCTTTTTCTACCCTTTGTTATCATAGAGGAACACCACCAAAAATTTTTTATGTGCTCGCATAAAATGAATTTTATCCTTGTCAGGGCTTCATCTTAAGGTGCCTGTAGCTGAGCAGGAGGGGCACAAAAAAAAAGTTAATATAAATAAACCTACCCTAATTTTCGACAGGAAATCACCCCTAAATTGTTCCATACCATACAGTAACTCTGTGGACCGACCCGAGGGAATCTGTCGAAAAAGTGGGTCCAGAAGAATCTTAAAATCGCAGCGAAGCTGCGATACAGTGGGGAAATTTTTATACGGTCGAAAAGAGGAATAATCGATTCATACGTGGCTGAAATTTCGATTCCCTAGAAGGTGAAGAAGTATTTTTTTTAAATTCGCAAAAATCGCGAAAAAATCCGACAAGAAGGGCAATTTTAATCTCGATAAAACTTTTTTCGCAGATATCCTGGCCTTGATGCAAATATACTTTGACATTTCACCCATAAAATCAGCGATTTACAGAGATCTGCCGATGATCAAAAATAGAAATTCTTGTCTCATCTACCGATAAGGATAACTACTAAATAGGTTCATAGATTTCGTAGTCTTCTAGTTAAATTTACTAAGATACAAAGGACGATTTGAGAAAATGAATGAATAAAGTTCACCCCAAAACTTCTACAAACATCTTGAAAGAAGGGAATCATTAGCCACGCATCAACTTCTTCGCGTTTACCGACCATGAACCAACATATGGTCCCCATATTATGGTACCATATGGATTAACCGACTTCTTATCTCAACGACGAAGTTCTTGCGCTACGACCTTAGGGAAAACCACGAGCAGTGAACTATGAAAAGGACATACTGGTCCGGGGCACGTGCTAGGTGCTCAACGGACCAAGAAACCATTTTACTGCGGATATAGGAACGCGCCGTTATCTCCCGTCTGCTGATGCATTTTTAATTAAACGCGATTAGGACACTGGCAATCGGGAAACGTACGACAATAGAAGGCTTGAATGTGAAAAAACTAGGTGGCTCTTCATTATTGCGGGATTGAATGACATGGGAATATGCCGAATTGTTTTTTACGCAATGCGAACTTATTCATGTTGATGACAATATAATTTCGGCGATACACGGGAACTCTAATGATAGGTTGGCAGAACTGAGCAAAAAGTAGATTCATTGTGTCTTAGTATTTCCTGCGAAAAATACGCGTCGACAGCGAAGAAATCCTCCTGGAACTTATGCTTTGAAGGTTATTCTTTCGGATAAATCCATCAATGTTTTGTTCTTAAGTTGGCCTAGCTAATTGTACCAAAATATTATTGTTTTCACTTGGATTCTTTTAGTTCTAGCTCTCAATATAAAATTATATGCGGCGTTTTCTTTCATTCCTTAGTTTTCATTGTGACATCATCGTGTATTATCAGTGTACATTCCATTCAATCCCCCGAAGAAAAACACCTGCAGTAAATTTCCCTGCCGAACATCCTAGGGGATGTGATGTAATGATGTTTCCCGCATACGAGATCCTTGGCCCTTTCCCAAAGGGATACGGGTGAAAAATAAAGTCGACTCACCTGGTGATTCCTATCTTTATACAGGAACAGCTTAGGTCCCTGAAGAACAGCCCACGTTTGTCTCCAAGAACGGATGGCAGGTCGCTGAAATTGAACGGAAAGCAATGAATCTTCTGCTCTGGACAATTTTACGGGTTGAATTATCGAAAGACACTATCACACTGTGTTTTTCACGGAACATATTCAGAAACTGTTATTCGAGAAAATTAGATTATATTTGCAATTTAATAAAATGCTCAGAAAAAAGAAATGAGCATAAAGACAACAGCATAAAGAACTTTGAACGCATAGAATATATATGGAAATATACAACAAACTTTTCACAAGAAGAAAGAAATGAAGAACATCAACAACAGAATGAACTTTAAACGTATGGTTCATACCTGCAATGTTTTGAATACTCTTTCACTTACTAGAAAGTGAGAAAAAGAAAGAAATGAGGAGCATCAACAGTATAAAGAACTTTGAACAATAATACAGTAATGTATGGATAATCCGAACTCCGGATAATCCGAAGTACCCTATAATCCGAACGGCCCCACTTGGTAAAACGATATGTATACTCCGAACAGCCTGAACTCTGCAATCCGAACGACGGCCATCTTGTTTTTTTGCGAGATGTGGGTATACGCTATACATATTTGCGTACATATTCAGTTCAAATAATGGCATGTCACTCACAAAATTTCCAGTAAACTCAAACATTATTCAATTTTATAGCAAAAAGGTACTCTCGATTCTGTGTATCTACCGTTTTCGGATTATTTTGATTTCAATAACCTCATAACTGAATTTCAACCGTTTAGAAGCAATGGATTATTTAGAATAAAGTATATTCTTTTGTTCAATTGAGACATTTTTTGTTGTTCAATTTGTAACTTAATATTTTTGGAATAAATGAAATATTATTATTATCTTTGAGGAAAGATTTTAGTGGCATGCAGACAATTTTTTGAAATTCCGGAAAAAGTTACACACTGTGCAGGAACTTTTTCCGGAATTTCAAAAAATTGTCTGCATGCCACTAAAATCTTTCCTCAAATTGAATACACAGACGATAAAATCATTCATTATTAATTATTATTATCATTATTATTCGGAGGACATTTTGAACATCTACTCTAATTGAATTCTGTTTTATGTTATTACCCTTAATTCTAAATTCTCATTTGTAAATTTTTTTAATTAATACATTTTTCATTACTTCATACCAGCTTCATTATTTTCAAATCAAGATGCTCCGAAAACGGTACACAGTATCCAGTTTTACCAAGAGTACCTTTTTGTGTAAGATTGAAGGATGTTTAAGTTCATTTGAAATTTTGCTCGATAAATCTAATATTAAAAAAGTTATTTTCAATACTACTTGCTACGAATCGTGTAACAAGCGCCCTTTATGAGAGTCATAAAAACAAATTCACTGGATGTATCAGCTTCCAAAAAATTTCATTACAATGTTGCCAGTAGTTTCGGCAAAATCGTGAAAATGTGTATTACTTTTTTTCTTCTTCATCACCCTTTATCTTGAACGAATGGCGTTAAGAAAGTTCTTCACAAAGCAGACCCCAATTATTTTTCAGTTTTCTACCCATCCTAGAGACAGGGTCACTTTCATTTTAAACACCCTATAATCCGAACGTGTTCGGATTATAGATATCATTCAGTATGATTTCTATAATCCGAATGATTTGATAAACCGAACGGGTCCTGACAACTTTCTGTTCGGATTATTCATACATTACTGTATTTCGAAATATCTCAAAGATTTCTTTTCAATTTTGAGTTGTGAAAAGTTCTAATGATTTTTACACCTTTCATTCGACAGATACTTGGATAAATATTGGCCAATACCACAGAAAGGTTATGGGCCAGGAGGTGGCGTTTGTGCTCCCTTACTGGCTAGTATGTTGGCATGTTGGCCTCTTCGTTTCCTTTGATTCCTGAGTGACCAGGAACCCAGTCTGAAGAGACCTTGATGTTCTTGCCTACTTCATTAAGTGTCAGTAGATAACGATAGGAATAGATCCTAGAATCTGTTGTCAGTAGATTAAAATAGCTTTGATAGCAGATACAAAATTCAATAACTGATCTTTCGACTATTCTAAGAACAATATAGCTGAGCAAATTTCGACCTACCTTCCCGTCGAGTTCCGTTATTTTGCAGTTCAACGGTCCCTCCCGCACCACAGCGTACCTGTCCTTATCGAAGGGACTGCTGATCCCCTTGTCCCTCTCGAGCGATGTGCTGCTGCTGCTGTTCTCGCTTGCGCTGCCACTGGAAGGAAATATGTCATGCGATTATCAGGAAGAAAGGTGTACGGGCGGTAAGAGCAAGCGAGAAGCTGAGAAGGGAAGTCGTCTATCGGCAAGGAAACAGAGGGTTCCTATTTACTTTTACTGTGTAAATGAAAAGATAATAGAGTAAACATAAGAACGTATATTCAACAATATTCCAAGCAGAATTGCACGCGATAGATGTTTATATTAGGCCTGATACTTGTCTGAGCGGATGAAAAAACAAAAATTTTGGAACTCTTCCTCAGGCCTCTTGAGGAAAGACATCTTCTCGCAAACCAGACTGAGTAGCGAACAGATGAACACTACTGTAATCTTCAGTTAAGCATTATCTTCTTCAACGCATTGGTTTTGATACCCATTCGATGCTTCCGGCCTAAGAACTGAACGAGAATGAATTCGCTATCACAAAAACGCCTAAATCTCTTGAACCAATTGAGAAGAAATCAAAATTTGATCATGATTAGCTTTGTTATGAACCTCAGAAACATGTGGAACTTCATAGATATTCCAATTCTCTGTCGCAAAATGTCAAGCGAAGTGAAAACACTAGAATGTATAGTGAAACTTTTTCAAAATAATCAAAAATGGAGCTTTAAAAGAATTGCAAAAGAGGCTCGCGTTCGTCCGGAAACGGTATCAAGAGTTGTTGAGCGCTTCAACGAAGATCTTACAATTAACCGCAAGAAAGGAACCGGGAGGAGAAAGGGGTTTCATAGCCCAAAAAAAGTGAAGAAAGCCATCAGCCTTTTTTAAAAGAATCCTAACCTTTCAGGACCCAATAGTGGGTTGTTCGCAGTCAACCGTTCAGAAAATCAAGTCGAGTTGTGGGCTTAGAACATACAAAGTGCAGAAAGTGCTAGACAGGAACGCTGTGAAGAATCAAAAAGCGAAATCAAGAGCAAAGAAATAAAAAAAAGATTTCTTGAAAAATTTTTCCTGTTGCGTGATGGACGACGAAACCTATGTCTTGCTGATTTCTCGCAATTTCCTGGTCAGGAATTTTATACTGCAGATTCTAGTGGAAATGTTGACGAACAATTTCGCGTGAAGAAACAAGCAAAGTTTCCTGAAAAATTCCTGGTTTGGCAAGCAATTTGCACTTGTGGGAAAAGGAGCAAATTTTTCGTTGGCCAAGGCTCTGTTGACTCGAAGATATACATCGAGGAATTCTTAAAGAAGCGACTTTTACCAGTTTTTCGTGAGCACGATGTGTCAACAATCTTTTGGCCAGATTCAGCTTCATGCCACTACAGCAAGGCCACCAAGGAATGGTAGGAAGCTAATGAGATGGTTTTTGTCCCCAAAGAGGCCAGTCCACCAAATTGCCCAGAACTCCGGCCAATCGAAAGATATTGGACCCTGGTTAAAAGAGAATTGAAGAAGACTAAGAAATCCACGAAAACATTAGCGGAATTCAAGCAAAAGTGGAAGACAGCATCCCAGAAAGTGACTGAGAACACAATAAGAAGAATGATGGGAAGAATTCCAGAAAAATCCATGAATTTTGTAAAAAATAGTTTTGGTTTTTTATTCTAAAAACAGAATTAGATGATTATTCGAAAATGAGTTTTATTTTCGAAATCGGTCCAGAAACCGGTTCAAAAGATATAAGCGTTTTTGTAATAGCGAATTTATTCTCGTTCAGTCCTTAGTGCCGAGGTCGTAGGAGTGCTTGGTCCACCATTTTACGAAAATTCCTCGCATGTCGCCCATTCATGTGCCATGATTATTTCAGCAACATCAAGGTACAAAGGTTGTTCTTACACGAAAACCACAATATATTACGATATATGTATAAAATCCAGATGTTCAAAGGACTCCATCAGCGAGATTCTAGCTGTGCAACTATGCCCCTGGTAGCCTTCTCTTCCCAATCCAAGTCGAATCCCAGCGTTTCAGTATTCCCAACATACCAACTGTTCAAACAGCCTCTGGAGTAATTTCATTACCATTCCATCAGATCGGACATTCGCATACAGAATGAAACGAATGCTACGCCGTGATCTATTCATTACCTTTCACATGCATGCACAACAATAACGATGATGCTAACTGTGAATCGAGCTTAGCGCATTGCGGCTCGATATCAATCGAGGAAATCGTTCCTCATTATTTGCTGTTCGAAACCTACAACTACTACCGTAAAATCAGTAATGCCCATCTCAGACCTACCGAAATTGCAGCCAGTGGCGCTCCGAGTCAATCAACGAGAGGAGCCGGCAGCTCACATATCACGATCACGAAGTTGAAGCTTAATTATTTCTGGCATCGAACCGGCGATTCCTGCACTCTAGGGGAAGTGAAATTCGATCCGTCACAATTGCTCGCGATCGCGGTTTCGGCATAGAAAAGTGCCGTTCGGTAATAGTTCGGTAATTAGGTGTATGTTTCATTGTTGTGGCACTTTCCCTTCTGCATTATCCACGTCCTCATTTACTCGTCGCCTTTTGCTTATTAGACCATCCTATCGTTGCACAACCGAACGTGAGGGACACGATGTTATTGTAACTGGAACTTCAGGAAACGTGTCCGATCGGTTCAACACTACTCTGAGGAATTGAGTTAATGGGTCAAAATTTCCTGCAGGAAAGAGGAACATGAACCAAATTCTGATGAGCATGCAGCTCTTCTTGGCAGATTGTCATTCGGAGATTGAAGCATTCGCCAAAAAGGATGTTTCCTGCCAGCTGACTCTCTAGCCAAGTTACTCCAGAGGTAGCTGAAAGTATCAAATCAGCCACCTTCCTACGTGCGGTCAAACGTAAGCAGCCTTGTGTATCGCAGAAGCTCTTCCATTCAGTCCATAATAAATGTTTTGAATCTCATATCATGACCATAAAATGCTGGATAGGTCATTCTGAAACAAATCTGAGAGAATTGACCAGTGCTGGTAAATTGGTAAGTAGACGCAGCATGCATAAAATATGTATTGTCTCAGATTCAACTTAAAAATTGTGGATGAAGAGACGACGAACACTTATTGTGTGAATACTCTATGATAGGGAAGGCAATATCCAACCTCTACCAACTTTACAGAGTAATTCCTTATTTGATGAAAGCAACCCACAAGCCAAGGAGTCCAGTTCCTGGAGCCCAATCTAAGTTGTACTCAACCTCCTAATCCAACAGCTGTTTGTCCACAACATAGGCCTCTTCTGAATGGTTCAAGCACAAATCATTCAACAAAGCGATTTTCCTATTATAGTTATATGGTTATAATGAAAAGGGGTTACAGTCCACTGCGACCTTAAGGTCTATTGTGCCCGCTGACAGAGCTGTTATCATCGCACCTCCTACAGCTCGCCCTCCAGTTCCAGAGACTTGATGAAATCCAGTATCTGGGACGGCTTCAAGGAGGATAGCTCCCCTCTTTTACAAGTTTCTTGTCCAAAGCACTCTTTCCTTTGGCTTGCAATGGCATAGCATTCCGTAACCTCCTCAAAGAATCTACACTCATCAGTGTCCGATAAACCCATTCTCAACAGATGCTTCTTTAGGCGACAATGTCCTGTGAGAAAGCCTGTGAGTAGGTGAAGTTGGTTTTTACTGAGATCCAGATATTTTTTGGATCTAGCAGTCTCAAAGTTCCAGAGGCACTTTTTGGAGTGATCCATCCCTGGGAGATTCCGCCATAGTTTTTCTCTTTCGATTTTCTCCTTCAGCATAAACTCCTACTTATAGGTGCATTTTCCTATACCACAGAAGAGTTCTGGGCCAGAGAGTGGCGTTTGTGCGCACTTTCTGGCCAGTGTATTGGCCTCTTCTTTTCCTACGATTCCCGAATGACCGGGAACCCAGATTAAAAAGACCTTATTCTTCTTGCCTACCTCATTGAGTTTGTTTCGGCACTCCCAAATCAGCTTTGAGTTAATGACGTAGGAGCTCAGTGCTTTAATAGCTGCTTGACTATCTGTATGAATAGCTATATCGCACTTCTGATAGTTCCTTTTTAGATTTATATCTAGACATCTTCCGATTGCAACTATTTCCGTTTGAAGGACGCTTGTACAGGAGCCTAACGATAGTGCACAATTGGTATTTGTCCCGTAAATCCCAGCGGCATCTCCTGTAGCGGTTTTAGAACCATCTGTTCTCCATTTCATTGTATTTTCTTTGAGATTGTAGTTGGCGTATTCCCTTTCCCAATCCTCTCTTTTATTAAGCATTGTACTGAAGTTCTTCTCAGTGCTTACTTTCTTGATCATTACATCACTAGGAAGATTTGCAGATGAGGTGTAGTCATTCAGAGAGGACCAAGCTCTCTGAAACCTGACTCTCTCATTGCCTGCTTCTTCTTTAGATACTCTGAGGATGGCCTCATGGGCTACCCTATCAATCACTAGATGTAGAGGAGTGCTCAAGCGCCCTGGTTGGGGCACGTTCTCATAGCTCCCGTGATGCACACACAGGCAAGCCTTTGTACTTTTTCGACCATTTTCCTCGTAGTTACCTGACTTGTCTTAGCAAACCAGGCTACTGCCCCATATGAGACTATAGGTCTTACAATCACGACGTACATCCATCGCAGTATTTTTGAGTTCCTGCCGCATAGACGCCTGCATGCCATCAGAGCTCTTGTAGATCTGCCAGCAGCATTATCAACATGCTTATTCCACAGGGAAGGCAATATCCAACCTCTACCAACTTTACAGAGTAATTCCTTATTCGATTAAAGCAACCCACAAGCCAACGAGTCAAGTTCCTCGAACCCAATCTAAGTTGTACTCAACCTCATAATCCAACAGCTGTTTGTCCACCACATAGGTCTCTTCTGAATGGTTCAAGCATAAATCATTTAACAAAGCGATTTTCCAATTGCAGACATCGGACTTTTCATCTACTAATTTCTCAAAGGTTGATTAAGTCTATTTGCGTCTTTCTTCATGTGTGAAAAAAGTCTCTCGCCATTTATTTTTATCTATTGCTTGGCCTAGTATCAGATTCTCGATGTTGCATTTCAATTTCCGCCAAAATCGATAAACTCCAATCAGAAACGTATCACAATGTCCATTCAATGCCGGGCCACAAATAGAATCATTGTTTATAGATCTTCAAACAATGATAGAATCTAGTCGTGCTGAGTAGCCACTCGGATGAAATTTCGTGTAGCAGAAGCCCTGATACTGACAGTAATCCAATTACATCTGCCGGGAACTCTGGTTTAATATTTACCAGCTTTGCGAGACTCACATAACAGTATTATACAAGGTGAGTCTTTGACTTGTACATATATTTTAACTGTAGATTCCTCTCATCCAACGAAACACTTTTTTCCTACACCATTTTTCAAAATTCGGTTTGGTTTCGAAGATACAGCGTGTCGAAAATCCATGAAAAAAATACTTTTCTGTTTATATCTTCGGAACCGTTATTTCGAATGAACTGAATTTAGGTTGAGTTTTTACTCTATTTATGGTGCATATTCCTCAACCAAAACCTATTCAATATCTCTACTTGTATAAAAGTTACAGGGTAGTCGACTCATCAATACACGCTAAAACACCATAAAACCACTTTAAAAAGATAAACGGTTCATATTTTCGAAAGAATCAATCATTTAAGAAATTAAAAGTATTCTTATTTTTTTCAATAAAACGCGTCGTTTTCGAGTTATTTCCAATTTTACCCGGAGAAATTAGACGAAAAAAATCATTAATTTCAAGAATAATCTGAATGCGTCTCTGAATTAAATATCATCGAATATTATTCCTTCTCTGGTCTTTAAACGAGTTAACAATGTTGCCACAATATTTATCAACTTTGTCGAGATATTTTAATAATAAAACCCCACAAATGTGGGAGATAGAATTGAACACCAAGGAGGTAAAACACGCACAGTTTCTATTGAAAATTCATAGTTTCCGGTCCATATTGAAGTTAAATGTCGATGAAATACAAAATTCGGATATGAATGATGAATCTCGATACAAACTACTTATTATATTGAAATTAATGAAAAATAAAATGATACCTTATAATCTGTGTCGATGTTTCTATCTAAACAATATCCTCTTGGAATTTTATGAACTCGACACGGTTAAGATTATAATAATTCACTTCACATAATAATCACATTAGAACAATAATCCACTGAATGTATTCAGAACTTCACATAATGTTTACAGTTTGTTCAGAGACTCTGGTTTGTTATTGTTTATAGTTGGCCTCCAGATAACCAATCCTTCGGTTTTCGCTCTACGCATGCTTGGTAAATTTTGGCGGCAAAGTCGATTTATGATGGAAACGGCAGAATTCATAGATATTTATACCACGGTACACAAGTGTATCGTGATTTATACTTTGTTTCGTAAAAAATCCTTGACCTCAATGAAAATATCAGCAAGCTGACAACATCTTCTTGAAATTTCTGTGCAAACATTCACAGAATCGATACAAATTAAATTAGGTTAGGTTGTTTAATAATAAATCTGAATGAAAAGTTTTTCTTCATGATATTGTTCGGGAATTTCGAGGAAAATATAGGAAGTTATTAGTGTTTACAAACTAATATGCAGAAAAATCGAAGAAGGAACTTATTTTGGTGGGATAAATGTGGCTTTTTAGTTGCAGACATAATCCGATGAAACTTACTGTTTTTGTTGAAATTATCGTGTTTGCAACATTTTTATTCCAATAAGTTAGTACTTGAGTATTCCCTAAATGTATAAACTCAATTTCTATCGAGAAATATGAACTTTGCATCAATTCCAGAAGATCATTTCAGAGGCGTAGTCAGCCCAATTTTTCAAATGGCTATATCTTTTTAACAGAGCCGAATTCGGAAAAATGGAAAATGAAAAAAAGGTTTCTTTTGACCTCAAGAATCTTCATTTAAAATATATGTACAAGTCAAAGACTCACCCTGTATTGACAGGAAGATTCGTGTAGCTTGAAACTAGGACAACAATAACAATTATTCAAATAATTAAGCGAATGAGGATTCGATTAGTAAGTGGTTAGTACTGTACAGACTGTTAGTATATTAACTGCGGAACATGCAAGCAGTTTCTACTCCAGCTCACCCCAAAGAGGATGCAGCGTCTTCGAATAGCTTGCGCAGTTGTTGAATATCACCAGGAAACAAAGGAGGTCGCCAGCGTCTGTGTGCACTGTTCACAATTACAATAATACAGAATGATCAATCTAAGACAGTGAGCTAGGATTGTTTTGAACCATTTCACTTCCAAGAGATTATGCTGAATTTTTTGAATATTGCTAATCAAATCTTTCCTTCTTGATTCTTGTTTTTTATTTAACGAGAAAAACTTATTGTTCTTTCTTAATTTTCCTTTTTGCAATTCCCCAACTATGAAAACGTCTTTGATCTTAATTGAACGAACATATTTACCGAAAATCTATTTGATCAGAGCAATTCCGCAAGTCCTAGTCTAAACCTACTGTCGACAAATCCAGAAGAAGAAAAACGCTAATCTCACCTGCGAAATCTCTCCGTTATCCCTTCATTCAAAGCGAACCAAGTTATTGCGATAAATCAATCTAATAACCCGAATACCTACAACATCAAAGTAATAATCCTCCTTATACATCTGCATCAATCAATTTAACAAGACGTTCTGATCGACCGCTGACAGACGCATGTTTACAGAAGCCCCGGGATTTCTGTGTTTACGGTGGACTTTCAAAGAAACATTCTGGAGATCGATCGGCACGATATCCATAAACTTCGGCTTGCTGTCTACGACCAATTAACAAGGTAATTCCCTATATTTCATACAGAAGGTTAGCGCAATGTGCTTTTATGATACATAGCGATTGTGACCATTTGGAAGAAAACAATCAACAATATACACTGCGCAAAAAAATTAACGCACATTAAGGAAATCTCAAATTTATTCTACAACTGAAGGTGTTCTCAATGATAATTATTTTTATCAGAATTATGCATGCATATGTTATCCACTTTCAACGTTTTTCTTCAATACAGATGTTTTCTCCCAGCAGGAATAAAAAAAGATGATATTATCAGATTTTGAATGTATTGGCTCCATTCTAAAATCAGTTGTTCTCGATCAATTCTAGTGATCAATAGTTTTTCTTTCGTTTGATTTTCTACACTCGATCGCTATGCAACGAGAATCACGCAATTTGACCCAAGAGGAATGTGCCCAAGCGGTAGTTTTGCGAGAAGAAGGGTGGACATACACAAGAATTGCAGAAAGGTTTGGAGTTTCCCATACAAGTGTGTCCAAAATGTTGCAGCGATTCAAGGAGACAGGTATGAATGTCCGAAGACCAGGACAGGGTAGACCACGGGTAACAACTGCCATTCAAGAAAGTTACTTGAGAGTTTCTTCGTTGAGACAACGGTTTGCAACCGCTCGCCTCCTTCAAAATCAGCTTGAGCAAACTCATGAGGTGCAAATTAGCACTCAGACAATAAGAAATCGCCTCAGAGAATATGATTTAAGGCCTCGTGTCGCGGCAAGAGGCCCAGCTCTGACCCCAGCCCATCGAAGGGCGCGTTTGGATTTTGCGAGAGAGCATATCCATTGGGAAGAGGCCGATTGGGAAAGAGTTGTCTTCACAGATGAGTCTAGATTCTGCCTCTACCATTGTGATTGACGTTCCCTTGTATACAGACGTCCACATGAAAGATATGCTCAGTGCAATTTCCTGAATACTACTGGTTTCGGGGGAGGATCGATTATGGTATGGGGTGGAATATCTTTGACTGCTCGCACAGACCTAGTGGTCGTTGATAATGGAGCTATGAATGCTGATAAGTATATAAGGAACATTCTTGAAGAGCATGTAGTGCCATTTGCCCCATACATTGGTGAAAATTTCATTTTTATGGACGATAATGCCAGACCCCATCGTGCGCGCATCGTTCAGGAGTACCTTGAAGAGGTTGATGTCTCTCCAATGTAATGGCCAGCAAGAAGTACAGATCTTAATTCGTTTGAGCAGGTTTGGGACAACCTCAATAGAAGGCTGAGAAGTTCAGAAAATCATCCAGCTACACTTAATGACTTAGGAATCCAACTCGAGAAATCTGGGAAGGATTGAATCAGAACATTTTAAGATCACTCATTTTGAGTATGAACCGTCGTTGCCGAGCTGTAATTAACGCAAGGGGTGGAAATACCAAGTATTAAATCACTTATCAGCATTACAGTATTTTGAAAATTGTTGATTTCTCTTCTTTCACATAAGATTCGGTGAAATCCTGAATTTTTCTTCAATTTAATGGGTCTTGTTTCGTTCAAAACCTTCCCGAGAGAACATAAAAAATAAGTTATAAAGTCAATGTAGAGTTATATATCTTTCATTAAAATTGAGATTTTCAGAATGTGCGTAAATTTTTTGCGCAGTGTATTATGTCAGATGTCAGAAATATTACTTAATTTGGTTCACAAATGATATACGTGGGACACTTATCTTATGGGAAACAAGTAATTATAATAATAAATAATTAATTACTTTTGTATTCACGAATTTATCATTGGGCAACCCTCTAAAGAAAGATTGAATGCGATAGGTTCAAAACGTTCCTCGCTCGAGTGGAAAAATAAAGACACCAAAAAGCGATGCAGTTCTACCCACCGCTACAAGGAAAAACTCTACTCGAACTTACCTTTTCAATACTTGCGGTGAAGTTTCGCCATCACTGAGATCGTACTCAAACTGGAGGCGACTTCCTTCGGTAGCCTTAAGATATGATTCTCTCCTTGTTATTCTGTCTTCACTACCTAAAATCCACAAAGATAAACATTAATTATATTTAGGAATTACCGCTCCATTATTATCTGGAATATCTTGCACTCAAGGGTTATTTGATGGGACTGAAACTCACCTATGTTCTTATTCTTGATCCTTCGTCTCACTTTAGGCATTTCTTCTCCAACTGAAAACACAAGTACAGAATTCAATAATGAAGAATAATGGCAAATTGACGAAAGAGATGATGCAACAAAAACTACATAGGGGGTCAATAGAATCTACCACAAATCCTTCTACGGTCAAACAAGAACTCCAATTAGCAGGCTACTCTGGCTACTCGGGTCCATCATCAGTTGTCGATTCCCAATTAATGGTTAATAGGAAATGAAAAACGAAAAGTTAGGATGGTTAGGGAAAGTCATAGCAAGTGACTGTCAGACTCCGTAGTTCTAGATTCACAAGATTTTTCGTTTGTTTTCTCACTGCCGAATAGTGTGCAGTACCGATATTATTTCTTCAACTTTTTCGAGAAACAACTGCGCTTTTGATTTCATGAAGAATCGAAAACATTTAAAGCCTTATGCTTTCGTTTAAGTCGATTCCTCTTCCTTCAATGGGTCACAAGGAACTCCAAAAATTCTTGAATTTTCTTCCCTCAAGTTACAGCGCTGAATATCTAACAATATGCGAAGAACAAACGAAAAATCCCGATCTCAGCGGAATGACGTGAGTGCAACAGTTTCTGGCTGTCAATGTACAAGATGCAGATCGTCGCCAAAAGTCAAAAATCAAGAATCAAACGGACCTTCTGCCAGCAACTGATCGATGGGCGAATCCACTGCGGCCCTCGGCGGTTTGAGGTACCTCATGGGTCTGACCGGTGCGTCCAGGTCTAACTTTGTGGGTCTTATGGGTTTGGGCAGATCCACGGGGCTCGCGGCTAGGGTTATGGACACGGTAGGGGTGGCGGGGAACAGTTTAACGGGTTCAGGAATCAGAGGGGAAAGGTCACCGTTGTTCGGGATTCGTCTCGCTTTATCGGGTTCTGAGGGATAGAAAGAGAAAAATATTGTAAATGTGCCTGAAGCGATAGGTGTGCCTTGCGCTGTGTAGCTGTGAGATGAGGATTAGTCAGTGTGGTGTATTTTTGGCCCATTCAGTGATTATGTTGGCCCGTCAATGGATTGTTACAAACTTTGCAATACTAATGGCAATAAAAGCTGATTTGTCTTTTTTCATAGCTTTACAATCACTATACCATTTGCTTGTGAATGAAATGGTTTTTAGGATGACGAGTTGAAATTTTTTTCCCAAATCTTGGTCCTTTTGTTCATTCACTTGTGAAACTCTATATCTTTATATCATCTAACTTTATATCAAACTAACGATATCAAACAATTATTCACAGTTATCTTTTATGGATTATCAATCAATTTCTTGGGGCAAAAAATTCAAAATGTTTTGGATAAATCATATTTTGCATTTGTATCAACCATTTACAGGACTCATATTTCCGTCTTAATCGAACAATGGGTAATTTTTTGGGGAGAAAACATTGAAGGATACCTACTTTCATCTTGTGCCGATTTCTCGATAACAGTGTCCTGTCTGCTGAGTTTTCTCTGGCTGATGTCATCTGAACCTCCAGTCCAAGAATCTGCAGAATTCGATCTGAAGTGTATTCTATTCGAAAGATTCTCTGAGATGTCTGAAAAAAATAATTTTTAGCATATCTACCATGAAAGATATCCAGTTATTAGTCGTACAAATGATTAGTAATTTTCACAAAAGGGTATTTGGTGTACTGAAATTCATTATTGTGCTAGCCAAATGATCACTGTAAGCATAATGCATAAATTTAATTTTTTTCAATTTGATCCATCTTCTCCTAGCTGATATTCATTTATGCATATTTTAGGAGGTAAATGTTCGTTTCAGTTCCAAGTCCTCCTAAATATACAGCACATACGAGGATGTATTGATATCTAGTTAGCCTAGACCTGTTCCATGCATAAACAAAATACATCGATACCATATCAACGAACAATAACTTATTAGAAGTGTCAGTGTAGAGTTCGACGTCAAAAAAGTAAAGCAGAGTTACGCAATAAATTAAAAGAGAAAAGATGTCCACCTAAATTGTAAAAATCGAAAAATTGGAGTATCGAGCCATCATCAAGTACCTATATTCGAAAGGGTTAAGAGGTAAGCAGATTTACGAAGATATGATAAATACCCTTGGTGATCAATGTCCTTCGTATGCGACCGTGAAAAATTGAACTGCAAGCTTCAAAAGAGGTAAATTTTCCATTGAAGATGATGACCGATCGGGAAGGCCAGTTTCTGTGTCAGTCCCCGAAAATATCGATGCAGTTCATGACATGATTTATCAGACCGTCGAATTGGGCTTAGACGGATATCTGAAGCACTGAAGATTTCATACGAACGCGTTCATCATATAGTTCACGTCAATTTGGACATGAGAAAAATTTCTGCAAAATGGATCCCCAAATGTTTAAATGTTGACCAAAAGCGTGCAAGGGAAGAAGCATCGCATTCGATCTGTGCTCGATTTGAAAACGATGTAGACTTCTTAAACCGAATTGTTACTATGGATGAGACTTGGGTACATTTCTACGATTCAGAAACGAAGCAACAATCGATGGAATGGCGACACTCAAAAGTCAAACGTAAGGAAGATATCGCTGTTCAAAGATGACGGAAAAATTAAATTTAAAGAAAAACTTACACAACTACTTTAGAATAGAATAGAATTAAATTCGGGTAGCCTGATTTGGTTACAAACTTTTTCATCACTTGTATTTTTATCGTCAAATGTACTGTTTTGAAAGAAAAAAATTGAATGTAAATCATTACGTGTCGCGAAAGGGCAATTTATTCCCGAACCGATTTACACTTTACTTTTTTATTTCAAAACGGTAAATTTACGAGAAAAATACAAGAGAAGAATAATTAGAGTGTATAATTTTTGGGTTATTTCAGTTTTTGAGCGCTTTGAACGATTTCTGTATTAGTCGAATACGTTAATGGGCAAAATTCGACAAGGAGCTGCATAAATACTCCCAGTACTTGCCACAGAGATTGGTACTTGGTACACCTAAACCTTTATTCCGAATGAACGCACACTCAGTCGCTATTCAAGCAGCAATTATTCAATTACGAATTGAATTATATTCAGCATCTATCTTATTTTCAATCGATTATTTCGATACATTTCCTGCTGCATCTGAATATATCCCATCCTCAAGTGATGTCAGTAATAATTTATTATGCAATAACCGCAATTTGTCATGTCCGCAGATAAGATGCGTTACTAATTAGTTCTTGACCTGGTCTAATCGATACGATTAGAAGTATGAATAGTCCATTAGCCTTGAAGAATGGCATAAGTCGAAGCTGGACTGCCGCGTACATAGTAGTTATTCATTGCTCGTTTACGTTTCGCGCCTAATGGGATTAGCAGCCATGATTTCTGCAAGATTGCCATATTTACTCTAATTTTTTTGAGAGAAGGTACATCACTGCAAGCTGCGTTTACGCCGGTTTCATGAACGGTTCATTTCGAGCTGCATGCGGTAGAACAAACTTTCATTCGATAGATTTTTCAATTTTATGACTGCAAAATGATTCCTTTGATACTTTTCAAGTGAGAAAAAAGGTATTTTTTACAATATTTCGTCTTTGAAAAATTCGCAAACGATTTCTCAGGGACAGACACATGGATATTAATCTACGAACAATTTTTCACAAATTAGTTTAGGTGTTTTCATTCAAGTGCGTAGGGGCAAAGGGAAGTAGTTCAGAATTAACTAGTCGTCCTCTTCATTTTGCATTCACGGGAAATTCTCACAGAATTCCGTCCATTTCTCCTAGATAAGTGAATCATGTCTATCAGGATATTTATATTAATTTAATCTGATTAATTAGGGAAATAAATCCAACTCAAATCAGTCTACATGAATGGCATATTAAGCGAAATTTAACGAGCACATAATTGTCACTTTGTCAATCATTTTCCATCGACAAGAAATCCTCTACGTCTGAACGCTCCGACAAAATAACTATATCGCCGATTAATCGCGATACAAAAAATCCCGCATGAAAGTTGTCAGCGTGGAAACCTTGTCGCTTTTGGATTCCGACTAGAAAAAAAGAGGACGTGTGAAGCGCGCAGAACTTGTAAAAAATTGGCGCCTCAGGTCGATCTACATCGGGTTTTTGCTTATTCAAGTCGGTTTCATCACATTTCACTGATATGAGGAGAAACCAGCAATCACATATATCAAAGTAAACTCGATTTCCCGATCTGCGGATATTCATCTTTCGGTGAATAGAGAACGATTTATAAAACGGAAAGTATTCACCTATACTAAGAAATTGGCATATGCTTAATATTAGTAGCAACAACTCAACACTAGCATACTCTCGGTTAAAGGCACACAGCTAACCTGTATTAGTCCTGCCATTTTCTGAAGGTGGCAGACAATGGATGAATTTACTTCCGGTGGAAATTATCACATTTCCAGAAAGTGATTTATTACCACTCAACACCTCATTGACACTGGAGGTGCTCCCTTAATGGAGTGAAAGAAAAACAATGAAAGAATGGAGATTAAATCAATTGCGTAAAAGGAATAATTTAAAAGTGAAGGAATCAGAATGGACCCCGCACTTTTCTTATGGCAAATGGCGTTTCGTCAAATGTTCTAATTTTTTGGTAGTACTCGACCTAATGATCAAAAGTGTCAATGGCGCCAACTCAATCCTATGACTAGTTTCTGAGATACAGGGCGTTGAAGTTGAGAATTACCCACTTTTACTACGCGCATATCTCGAAACAGAATCGAATGAAGTACAATTTTTCTCAAGAAACATTTCATTCCATCTCCAGGGAGCAAACATATAGAGGAATATGACCGAAAATCGTTACGAATACAGGGTTATCCATAATTGAATGCATGTCCGATTTTGAAAGTATAAAATATGTCAGTTCCAGAGCGAAAACGTTCGCAAAATGAACTTTTACACTAGATATGTTGTTGTTACATCGCAAAAACCTGAAATACCCTCAATTTATACTGGGTGATCCATTATAATAGAAACTATTCACAATGAAGGTCAAGTGGACACCCTGTATTTTTGGGTTTGATTTGAGGCGTTTGTTTGATTTTTCCAGAACATATCATCATGGACTTCAAAGAATACAGGGTGATTCAGTCATGAAATAAACTCTGAACCTCACGAAAATACCCAAAAACCACCTTTTTTTTCATCACCCTCTATTTCAAGATTAACTCCGTTGAGGTGGGAGTTTTCTTTCACCACTCTACTTGATATAAAGACATCAATACGACTGAGAGTTTTTATCCACTTCCTATGACCAGATTTTTTTTTCTGTAATATGAAAATTATTTATTTTTGTTATTTTATTCTTATTCCAGCAAAAAATCTGATCATAAGAAGAGGATAAAAATTCTCAGCCGTATTGATGTTTTTATATCAACTACAGTGGTGGAAGAAAACTCCCATACCAGAACGGAGTTAATCTTGAAATAGTGAGTGATGAAAAAAAAAGTGGTTTTTGGGTATTTTCGTAAGGTTCACAGTTTATTTCATGAGTGAATCACCCTGTATTCTTTGAAGTCCATGATGATATGTTTTGAAAAAATCAAACAAACACCTCAAATCAACCCAAAAATACAGAGTGTCCACTTAACCTTCATTGTGAATAGTTTATAAAATAATAATGGTATGAATTCTGGGTATTCCAGGTTTTTTCGATGTAACAACAACATATCTAGTGAAATAGTTCATTTTGCGAACGTTCTCGCTCTGGAACTGACATATTTTATACTTTCAAAATCGGGCATGCATTCTATTATGGATAACCCTGTATTCGAAACGATTTTCGGTCTTATTCCTCCATATGGTTGTTCCCTGGTGATGGAATGAAATGTTCCTTGAGAAAAATTGAAGCTCATTCGATTCTGTTCCGAGATACGCGCGTAAAAGTGGGTAATTTCCAACTCCAACGCCCTGTATCTCAAAAACTAGTCGAAGGATTGAGTTGGGGCCATGGACACTTTTGATCAGCAGATCAAGTTGTACTACATTATACCGAAAAATTAGAATATTTGACGGAACGCCATAAGAAAAGTGCGGGGTCCTTTATCCAAAATATCTAAATCGAGTATCCTACCTGAGCTGTCTAGAGATCGGCTGTCTCGTTGGATCTTCCTCAGGGAGCTGGCAGAAGCGTTAGATACTTCCCGCTTAGGATCGACAGTACGTATCTCATACTCTTGAGCTCGCTCCGTTACATTAGGCACCAATCGTTTAGAGCTGATCTTGGACAGTTCACTCTTGTAGAAACTGGTGCGGTCACTCAGCAAGGGGTCGTCTTCTGGTAGCGGCTTACCACTCTCGAACTGTTTCGTTCTGGTGAAGACCAGCTGAGTAGGAGAACAAACCCTGCAAAGACAAAATTACTTGAAAATGGTGCATTCGGGACATCTGGAATGATCTCAAGTAGTGGCAATCAATTCAAAATCACTCCGATCTGGCGCTGTAGATTTAAATGTCGGCCAATGACAGATGATTTTGTGTTGTTATTTCTTTTTTCGAGTGAAGCTGAATGACGTGCCTTCGAAAATCAGTTAATTGAAGCAGTTTCGCGTTCCATCAAGAACTGACCGCGTTATTGAATAACTATCTCAAAAAACTCACCTCTTATCGTCTCCATCCTCGTTGGACACTGGCACGGACGAATGATCCAAATGGGCAAGATCCAAAGGAGTTGGCGCCTCCATCCTTGAAGTCAGTCTCGGCGAATTGGCCACCTTCTGCTGCATAGCGTTGATCGCACCGCCGGCGAGAGGCTGCATGCTGAGATCCCTCTCGGTATCGATATCGTGCTTGACTCTCTGAAAGTTGTGATGCGTCGGCTTCGTTGTTCGCGAAGGGGAGTCTTGTTTCGGTTCGTTCGGGGGCCACTGGGCCTTCTCCAGTCTCTTCGGCCTTCCGTAGAACTCTCGCTGTTTGAGGTTCGATTCTACTGTGTTGTTGGTTGGCATTTTGAGGAACTCCTCTTTCTGTTGAAAGCTCCGCCTATACCTGGATAATATGGCGGAATCGTCGGTCTCCTGGCCGGTCAGCGTCGAGTTGGTCTCGAACGAAGACAGGCTATCCTTGCTGCCGTCGGCGTAAGATGAAGTCAACGACGAGGTCGATTCTCTTCTGTCGTCCGTCAAGCTCAGCCTACAACCGGCGCTGCTTGGATAAGTGAGCACCGACATGTTTGCGTTAGATTGCGTGTTTTCCTTTATATTCGATTTGTACAATTCTCTTTGTTTCTGATTGTTCAACACCATCTCGTCATCGCTGGCTATGCTGGAGTACTCTGGGAGATCGTAATACGGCTCACAGTTGTTGTACGCGGTACCGTCGCTAGCCCTTCGGCCCATCTTCTTGTACAGAGGCACCTGGGGTTGGGCCTTGCTGTGCCTGGTAGGCGGGTCATGGATCTGGATCTCCGCGTATATGTCATTGGAGACCGGCTGGGACCTTCTGGATGCGCTGTCCGAATACCTAGGGTCGTACTGGTACGACTGCGGTCTCTTATCGGGCCTCTGGTTGTTGTATCCGAAAGGGTATCTTAACGATCTCCAAAACTGGGCGTCCACTTGCAATTCGCCCGGTCTCTGATTGATGGCGTTCGTGAGGAACTGTTGGGCGCTCCTTCTGTCCACGGGCGGCGAATCCGGTATGAAGTTCTGGTTGCTCACCGGATTGTAAGCTGTATCAGTGAAGAGCTGCAAGAAGAAGGGTTCGTGAGATGGGTGGCTGATTGGATTAGAGAGAAATATAGGATAAGATGAAAGAAGTTTCTGGATTGATTCATTCTGGGTATGAAAGATTTTTTCTCTGCTCACCCTTTGCAAGGCGTCCTCTTCTTTAGGTACGACGAGTAAATGTAGATAGGCGGGACTCTTCTGAATGAGCTGTATCACAAAACTGTAGGGTTTATCTATCACCTGTATTCCGTTCACTGCCACAATCCTGTCACCTTTCTGTAAACCCGCCTGATAAGCCGGACCTGGATTTTTCACTTTTCGAACAAATATTGTTTCCATAGGCGCGTGTAGCGCACCCACTGCCGCCAATCGTCCATCGTCTTCTTCCTGTAGACGAGGAAAACATAATGAATTTTTGTTCATGAAGATGTTATTCGGACTTGAAGGCATGCAATAGTTTCCAAAAAATTTGTGTACTCACTGTAAGGCCGTCAGGTGGATATATGATGAAGTGACGTAATGTGAATCCGAAGTTGCCTCCTGCACGTTTCAAATATAAACTTTTAGGCCCTCTACAACCTGGTGGTAATGAGATTATCCCGGCTGGTCGATTCTGAAATCAAGAAATCAATATCAGTTATAATTGGCGTCAATTTTCAGCCCAAGAATGGTTTGACTTCAGGGTAGGGAGCAATAGAATAAGGAGAATAATATACAGGGTGTGTCTTTCTCTTGTACAATTTTTTTAATGTTCAATTCCTCTCATCAAACGAAATCCTTTGTTCCTATATCATTTTTCAATATTGGTTTGAAAGATACAGGGTGTCGAGAATCGTGGGGAAAACTCTGTTCATGGTGTATCTTCCTTAATCAAAATTTATTCAATTATATTTCTGTAATCGAACTTAGTCTAGTAGACCCATAAATCCACGGAAAATACCAGAAAACTTCTTGAAAACTCATCATTTTGGCACATGAATGTAGTTTCAAGTTTTCGAATTACCACTAAATCTCGTCCGATAAGATTTGTCAAAAGAGTCGTCAATCCACAAATAATGCAGTTTGCATTTGATATACAGAGTGTAACAGCCAAATGGAATAAATTCGATAACGAATAAATGAGGGGGTGTTAGGAAAAACGCTCGGACACGTCGATTTGTAACTTTAAATTCGCATATTTTTCAAGAAAATAAAATTATATAGGGTGTTCCATGCGACCGTGGCCAATACCAACTTTCTCATTTCAAATACAACCCCCTGTATATTATTTATTTTTTGGATTCTTCAGAAAATTCTAGACATAATTCATGTACAATGTCCTACCTACAACTTTTTCGGAAATATTAAGTGTTTTCAGATTTTTACAATTTTACATTAGACTTCTTTTTGTGGGGATATGTCAAAAGTATTGTATACGAAACGAAACCCTTAAACTTAGACGACCTGAAAAACCGAATCACGCTTGCGATTAGATCATTCACGCCTGAAATGTTGAGTTAGAAGACAATTCTACACCAGATTAGCATGTTGCCAAGACGTTCGCGGCGAGCATTTTGAACATTTCCTACATTTTTTTTTATAATTAAGAAATAATCAGTATTACTCATAAGGTTTTAAGTGTAATGTACCGAATTTGTGAAATAAAATAATTTTTATTTAAAACGTTGATTTTTGCAATAAATCTGAAAACACTTAATACTTCCGAAATAGTTGAAGATAGGTATAGGACATTGTGCATGAATTGTGTCTAGAATTCTCTGAAGAATCCAAAAAATAAATAATATACAGGGGGTTGCATTTGAAATAAGAAAGTTGGTATTGGCCACGGTCACATGGAACACCCTATATAATATTATTTTCTTGAAAAATATGCGCATTTAAAATTACAAATCGACGTGTCCGAGCGTTTTTCCTAACACGCCCTCATTTATTCGTTATCGAATTGATTCCATTTGGCTGTTACACTCTGTATAATCTAAACCAATCACCAATTTTGTCAGTTCGATTCATGGACCAAAAATAAATGAGATTTCCATTCTGCACTTGTAACTTAAATCATAAATCAATGTATAAAGGCGTCTGTTCACACTCGGAAATTAGTGGCATTCACTTCTTGAGATGCTCGACATTTCAAGCGCCCATTACGCGATTCGCGATCGTCAAAAATTCCCATTTAAAATTGAGAAATTCTACCAATTATTCGCGCAATTCCGTGGTCAACGACCGCAACAAAGGAATGAACGCAATTCCTTATTTTTAACCGTCGCAATAACGACGAATCCAGGCCAACAATTCCTCAGAGGCTCCGTATTGTAGAAGACTGGGACGAAAATTGAATTATTCGAAACATAATTTCTTCAATTCTGTAGAAACTTTCCCGAAAACACATACAAATGTGAAATTCACAATTTATGCACATTAATTGTTCTTAAAGTAAAGGGGAGTTCTTTCTGACTTGGAACAATCAAATAACAAATACTAGGTACTACCAACGAAAGAAGTTATTGAACAAAAGTAGACAATGATAAGGAATCAATGCACAGATAATTGTGGATAAGTTTCAAATTTATGGACCGATATTATTTCCTATTTTATTCTACTTAGGCTTGTCCTTTAGAGGAAATTTTGTTTAACAGCTTGGTCACGATTTTCGAAAAAAATTGTTTCGAGGTCATATCGATCATAAGTCATTTTTGGAGCAGCTAATGTGGATTCGACACGATAACGGTAGATCTGGTTGTCGAGACCCATCAATCGTAACGAGATGGTAGACAATGGAACAATACCACTTTACGACTACAAAGAAACTAGATCGAAGATTACGTTCGCTCAAAGTGTTATGCGAAGGAACTTTGGAACGGGATGCTGGTTTCATTAGAATACATTCGCAAATATGTCGGAACGTACTTCGAATCGAGGAAGATTATTCTGGTAGCTGTTAACTGAAAATAATTCAAATAATAGAACAGAAAAACTTCATGGAGGGAATGGTTATCCAGACAAATGTTTATAGATCAGATGAACACTTGAAGAACAAGCCAGAGCTTCGGACACAAAGTTTTGCATAAGATTTGTTGATCAGGTTTCGTAGATAATATTCTCATTAGTCTCATTCTGACCTTCGAATTCACTGTGATTGCTCGGGGAATTCAGTAGCTTATCATCATTCAGTTTCACACGATTTCATCCAACCGAATTGCTTCTGTTAGATAAATCTTACATAATTATCGTTCATAAAATAGAGGTGTGACATATTGGTATAATTAGATTTTTTTCGTGACATTCATCAGATAAATTATAATTAGCACACACATTGAGCGTTCCACGAAGTGATATAAATTATATGGACGTACTTCGGAATTTTTTTATCTTTCGTTTTGTTGCATAATAAAATCGTGAATGTCAGTTTCGATTTGGGAAATTGATTTCAAATGATGAAATTATTGAGTTCAAAAATTCGATTTATTTCTTATTCAACCAACCTCAAGCTTAAGGAATACATATTTTATAGAAAAATCAACTTGAATCACGAATTCTGAAGTTATGAGTTATGCAGTTACGAGGATGTATTGATATCTAGTTAGCCTAGACCAGTTCCATGCATAAACAAAATATTGCGACCCCATATCAACAAACAATAACTTGAGTGTAGAGTTCGACGTCAAAAAAGTAAACCAGAGATACGCAATAAATTAAAAAAAAAGATGTCCACCGAAATTGTAAAAATCGAAAAATTGGAGTATCGAGCCATCATCAAGTACCTGTATTTAAAAGGGTTAAGAGGTAAGCAGATTTACGAAGATATGCTTGATACCCTTGGTGATCAATGTCCTTCGTATGCGACTGTGAAAAATTGAACTGCAAGCTTCAAAAGAGCTAAATTTTCCATTGAAGATGATGACCGATCAGGAAGGCCAGTTTCTGTGTCAGTCCCCGAAAATATCGATGCAGTTCATGACATGATTTTTATCAGACCGTCGAATTGGGCTAAAACGAATATCTGAAACACTGAAGATTTCATACGAACGCGTTCATCATATAGTTCACGTCAATTTGGGCATGAAAAAATTTCTGCAAAATGGATCCCCAAATGTTTGAATGTTGACCAAAAGCGTGCAAGGGTAGAAGCATCGCGTTTGATCTGTGCTCGATTTGAAAACGATGTAGACTTCTCAAACCGAATTGTTACTATGGATGAGACTTGGGTATATTTCTACGATCCAGAAACGAAGCAACAATCGATGGAATGGCGACACTCTGGTTTTCCAAGACCTAAGAAGTTTCGTGTCCAAAAATCTGCTGGAAAAGTTCTTGTCTCAGTTTTTTGGGATTGCCATAGAGTACCTAATCATGATTGATTTTTTTGGATAACTGGAGATTACTATTCGACATTACTGACCACTCTACGGGAAAAAATTTAAAAGAAAAGACGCGGAAAGCTATCCAAAGGTGTTTTGTTTTTACAGGACAACGCCCCAGTACACAAATCTCATATTGCCATGCAAAAAATTCGTGATTTAGGGTTATAATTACTAGAACACCCCCCTTATTCACCAGATTTGTCCCCGTCCGACTATAATCTCTTTCCTCAACTGAAAAAAGTTTAAAAGTTCGTAAATTTTTTTCCAACGAGGAGGTAGTTAAAGCTGTGGAGGACTGGTTTGCAGAGCAAGAAGAAAATTTTTTTTTGAATGGTCTAGGGACGTTGCAGGTTCGCTGTAATAAATGTATTCAATTAAGAGGAGGATATGTTGAGTAATAAAATATTTTGACATTGAAATTTTGTTTGGTTCTATAGTAGGCTAAGAATTTTTCAATATATCCTCGTATATTTTATGACATCTGGTGGACATTAGGATTTGCCATAGACATTTTAAATTCAATTAGGAATGAACTAGTATAACACTTTTCCTATTGGATCTTGGATCGGATCCACAACAGCAAATTACTGGAAATTCGAATTACGGAGATAATAGTAACCTTGACAGTAGAAGTTAAGAGTGATCATGACCTAGATTTGGCGATGTATAATCACGAGACGAGCGACTAGTGAATGAACATTAAAAATGCACGATCAAAACAATTCGATACGCTGTAATTCCAGAGATATAACTTCACGCATGGAAGATGATATCGGCTAGTTTGGTTTCATCTGAACTGAATGAATCATGTCAAAAGCACCTCATCGATTCAATTGGTGGTAATATTCATTATGATTTCTATTTCGAACTTTTTCTGGATATGATGTTATTAGATGGCCGGATTTCAAATAAATCATTTGATAGTTCCTCTATTTAATTGTATTTTATTATAACACTATAACTGACAAAGAAACTGTAACACCCAGAAGGAGCTGTTTAAATTCTAATTTTTTTTTGGTAAAACATAGATATTATAGCAGGAGTATATGATTATATTTGGAGAAAAAAATCGTGAAGGTTTTTTCATGTGAACATTTTTCTTACTTAAATATTGAGTCTTTTTTTGCAAATTTTTCAAATTCTACATCAAACAAGCTGTTCGAGGATATCCATAGTCGATGTTTAGTTGTTGCTAAAATGCCTAGAGCACGTATACGCGGAATTTATGGCCAGCTAAGTGAATTTGAAAGAGGACGAATTATTGGTTCACGGGAGGCGGGGTTGTCATTTCCAGAAATCGCTTACTGTACGAACAGAAATCCAACTACTGTTATGAGATGTTGTCAAGCGTGGTTTGATAATGCCCAACATCGAAGAAGAGTAGGCACCGGACGTCGAAGGGGCACAAATGATGTTCAAGATCGACGTCTAAGACTTATGGCCATTAGAGACCGATTTGCGACAACTCGATCTTCGGCTGATGAGTGGTTAGGAGAACAAGACCATCCTGTAACTGTCCGAACGGTTTACCGACGGATAAGGTCGTTTGGACTGCAGCATTATCGACCCCATCTTGTGTTAGCTCTGAGGGTTGAGCATCGTCGTCAACGATTACAATGGTGCAGAGAACGACAAATTGGAATGCGGAATGGCATCAGGTCGTCTTTTCTTAGCCCTTCTTCTTCGTACCACTTCCGGTGACACATGGGGCCATATGCATACGGACAGGATATGTTTTTATCGAGTTTCGTAATAAGACAAAAAAAGTGACTCATCTGTGAGAAAGTAATTTAAGGACTGAACGAGAATAAATTCGCTATCACAAAAACGCTTATATCTTTTGAACCACTGAACCGATTTCGAAAATCAAACTCATTTTCGAATCATCTTCTAATTCTAATGAAAACTGTTTTTACAATGAAAAAACCAGAACTATTTTTCACAAAATTCATGGATTTTTTCTGGAATTCTTCCCATCATGCTTCTTATAGTGTTCTCAGTCACTTTCTGGGATGCTGTCTTCCACTTTTGCTTGAATTCCGCTAATGTTTCCGTTGATTTCTTAGTCTTCTTCAATTCTCTTTTTACCAGGTCCCAATATCTTTCGATTGGCCTGAGTTCTGGGCAATTTGGTGGATTGGCCTCTTTGGGGACAAAAACCACCTCATTAGATTCGTACCATTCCTTGGTGGCCTTGCTGTAGTGGCATGAAGCTGAATCTGGCCAAAAGATTGTTGACACATCGTGCTCACGTAAAAATGGCAAAAGTCGCTTCTTCAAGCATTCCTCGATGTATATCTTCGAGTCAACAGAGCCTTGGTCAACGAAAACTTTGCTCCTTTTCCCACAAGTGCAAATGGCTTGCCAAACCAGGAATTTTTTAGGAAACTTTGCTTGTTTCTTCACGCGAAATTGTTCGTCAACATTTCCACGAGAATCTGCAGTATAAAATTCCTGACCAGGAAGTTGCGAGAAATCAGCCAAGACATAGGTTTCGTCGTCCATCACGCAACAGGAAAAATTTTTCAAGAAATCTTTTTTTAATTTCTTCGCTCTTGATTTCGCTTCTTGATTCTTCACAGCGTTCCTGTCTGGCACTTTCTGCACTTTGTATCTTCTAAGCCCACAACTCGACTTGATTTTCTGAACGGTTGACTGCGAACAACCCACTATTTGGGCCACTTTCCGTCCTGAAAGGATTCTTCTGAAAAAGGCTGATGGCTTTCTTCACTTTTTTTGCGCTATGAAACCCATTTTTCTCCCGGTTCCTTCCTTGCGGTTAATTGTAAGATCTTCGTTGAAGCGCTTAACAACTCTTGATACCGTTTCCGGACGAACGCGAGCCTCTTTTGCGATTCTTTTGAAGCTCCAGTTTTGATTATTTCGAAAAAGTTTCACTATAAATTCTCGTGTTTTCACTTCGCTTGACATTTTGCGACAGAGAATCGAAATATCTATGGAGTAAATGTTCCACATGTTTCTGACGTTCATAACAAAGCTAACTATGATCAAATTTTGATTTTTTCTCAATTGGTTCAAGAGATATAGGCGTTTTTGTGATAGCGGATTTATTCTCGTTCAGTCCCAACAAGATATTGTTTGTCCTGTTGATATTGAAGTTTGATCGCAAAATTCTTTTGTACCAGTACAATACGCTATATCTGGTCAGACTCTTATTGAACATTTGCAATTTCCACTTCACAATGCCGAAGAGCTTGTACAGAAGGTCTGGCAACACCTTCAACATAACGCACGTAAATCTTCTTTATGTTCCGTTTGGAGGATGCCGATGTTGAAACGACGACAACAGGAAATGCAAAAAAGGTTTCGCAAAATGGCCGAGTAGGCCGGTTGTAAATTGATCAACTTCTGTATTGGGTTTGTCTGATTGCGATTTATCGCTATTGTGAAGGACCCTGTCGACCGCCGCATCGATCATAACCACGCTGAAGACGCCGCCCAAGATGGAATTCGTCGAAACGAAGACAAACCCCACAGGCGTTTTTGCAAAATAAAACGAAAGATACTGATATTGCATAGAGAATCCTATAATTATCATCTCAGAAGTCTCGCTTGCGATTGTTGGTCCAATTCTGTTGAAAATTTTTTGACAGTTCTAACAACAAATCCAATTTTATAATTTTGTATCATATGGAACCATTTCAGCCAATTATGTCAACATTACAACGAAAACTACATCCATTGCAATTTTCAATCCCAATAGTCCAGTCATCTTAGTAGTTTCACCTCGGAATGTGAGATACCCAGCTGTATATTTGTATAAACCTTTATTTTGACACCCTTAAACATGTCTCAAAACCTACATATTGTAAGGTGTCCGCGTCTGTCAAAAAATAAGGTCAAAGGTCACAAAAATCGATTTTTTTTGACGTTTTTTGCAAATATCTCGTTTCCTATGGGGTTTACGGGATTTGTATTCATTATCAATATTATAGAAGATAAAATTCTCTACAACTTTTGTCTGAGAATTTTTTTTATACGTTGAATCGTTTTTGAGATAGGGGGCTGTGAGCGCGCAATGTTTAACTATATAGAGGATCTTTAAAGGTCAACCGGTAGGTCCGATCAAAAATATGTCTCAAATAGTTTATAAAATGTTTAGAAATATATAATTATAAATTATTATAATTTTTTTCGAAAAGTACATTTTAGTTAATGTTTTTTTATGACTTATCTATTGTTAATTAAGTATCAATGTATTTCATCATACTTACCTGGTTGTGTACTTAGAAGTAACAAAGCAAATACCTAAATTATTTTTAATGTTAATCAAAGCTATACTAATTATTGAAGTGCATTTTGTCTTCAGATGATCAACCTTTCCTTTCCTGTTTTTGACGATGACTTCTTCTAAGAAATGTAATAACGTTTTTGGTATTTCTTCATTAACATCATCCAACATCTTACTAGGAGGTGGATAAGATTTAGTTTCAACTATGGATGATCGGATATCTTCTCTAATTATAGCAGCAGCAGCTTCAACAATTCTCATCCTTTCTGCTTCGGGATCTATTTTTTTATTTTCGTATCAAGCTTCCGATAGAATATTGGCGTGTGCATCACGAAAAGAAATAATAGTAAAAGCACCTACTTTCTTCGTAATTATAATATCGGTCAAGTATTTTTGTTGCAATCTTGTAATAATAGTTTTATCATCTGGCACATATCCTGTCAAGACATCTTTAAGCTCTTTTAGTGTAAATTGTGAATCGTTATTATTTTCAATATCAATTGAAAATTTCAAACATAGCTTCAGTTACTTGATTATCTTGACGAAGTTTCTGATGAGGCGATGATGATGATGTTTTACTTAAAAAAATTGTGAAGCAAGTAGCAAGATATTTAACTTCAGCAGCAACCAAATCATAATGGAAAAGTATACGATTTTTTACTATTTCTCCCAAATCATCACCACGTTCTTCTGCTTTTTTGATCACAGATTGTTTGAATTCAAGAGTACTCACTTTTTTATTTTACGTCGGTATTTTTCCTTTTTCTTTATCTCTACGGCCTCATCAGCTGTTTCACCACAAAATATACATTGAGTCTTAAAATCAAACACTTCACTTCGTCTTTTACAGGGTACAGATGGAGAAGCAATGCTTTCCCCTTTTTCTAATCGCCGTTTTGCAGCTTGAATACAGTTTTTGCTAATGTAAACACTTCGGCATTTTTCATGCACTTTTACAGAGGTTACGGATTTTAGACGATCAATGAGGCCATCATTTCTTTCGATACTTGACTTTCTCAAAGTCTTTAAGCGGCGCACTACTTCAATTAATGCATCTTTTGAATCAGAGTTATTACATATAAAACACACATCAGCCATAATTCTTGAAATAGTACGTACGTAGTTACCAAGATACGATTTAAACTTACGAATAACCATGGTTACTATAAAGTGGTTCCTTGATGAAGAAAACGGTCGAAACTCTATACAAGACAGCGCTCACTGCCCTCTATCTCAAAAACGATTCAACGTATAAAAAAACTTTTGAGACAAAAGTTGTAGAGAATTTCATCTTCTATAATATTGATAATGAATAAAAATCCCGTAAACCCCATAGAAAACGAGATATTTGGAAAAAACGTAAAAAAAAAAAATCGCTTTTTGTGACCTTTGACCTTATTTTTCGACAGACGCGGACACCTTACAATATGTAGGTTTTGAGACATGTTTTAGGGTGTCAAAATGAAGGTTTATACAAATATTCAGCTGGGTATCCCTCATTCCGAGATTCTTACCTTATTTCGACTAATATGACTGGACTACAATGACTATTCCACTCACTTTAAAAACTGACCAATCACAGTCCAAAGACAGCTCGTATTATCGCGATAATACCAACTGTCTCTGAATTTTGATTGGCCTGACAGCTTCGGTGTTTTCAACGATTCAACCAATAGAACTATAAGTTCTATGATGTGATGGAACTATGGAAACGGTTTGACAACTAATAAATATAAATTGTAGACGTCAACATGAGTCGCTTCGGTGAGATTTCGAACGAAGATATCAACCAAAATATCGATATAAATATACCAAGAAATACAAAAAAATCAAAATCTTATATATGGAGACAATTCATGACATTCTGCGGGGAACGAAACTACAAGCTAGATGCAGATAATACTAATGAAAAACTAGCGTTCATTTTGAAGGACTGGGCATTCAATATGAGACGAATTGATGGCACTGATTACAAACAGAGTGTAATCAAAACTACAGTGACTTTATACAAGACAGTGACGACAAGGAGCTGAAATCCGCCATTAAGAGGCTAATGTCAGATTATTGGAGGTTAAAATTCAAAGATTATAGAGTACATCTTTGATACTAACCATATACAATTCTCATTTTCTCTATGATACTAACCTAAAAAGTTATAATTTCTATAGTTCTGTGCACAGAACACTAATTATTCTGTTCTGTTCTGTGCTTCCAAAAGAAAACAAACACAATTAGCCTCTTAATGGCGGAATTCACCACGTAACATCCAACTACCAATAGAAATTGAGACATGAGCGTGTCGCCACTGTCTTGTATAAAGTCACTGTAATCAAAACTATATGGAATACCACTGCAAAATTGGTGCAGGAAAAATATTTCGAGGAATACCAGAGAATTCTGGATCCTTTTAGAGATATAATGTTCAATGAGGCGAGAGCGGCTCGTGATAGTAAAAGAAAGATTTTACAAGTTCAACCCGAAAAACGGAAGATTAGTTCTGTAGCTCTGACTTCCGACGAACATAAAAATATGTGTTTGCAATGGGATGAGGACACGCCGGAGGGACTTCAAAAAAAGTTTTATCATATAGCTGCAGTTGAACTAGCTTGGAGAGGAAACGAAGCAGCTTTCGCCATGTTGCATTTTTTCAAAGAAGAATTGGACAACAAAGGCTATTTGACGAATAGGCTTGCATATAACCCTATATTCTCCAAAACTCGCCAAGGTGGAGATAAAAACTGTGCAGATACTAAATGGCTGGCCCAAAATTTAAAAAATCCTGAATTGTGTCCTCTGAGATTATACCGAAAACTAATATCGAAAAGGGGTGTTATCGCTAATGACAGGCTTTTTCTCACTGTTAATGGCAAGTGGAATAAATATAATGGTAGTAACTGGTATAAAAATTGTCCGATCGGCATTAATAAAATATCGCAATGGACAAGACTGTCTGCAGAAAAGATAGGATTGGACACTAAAAAAGTAAAAATAACAAATCACTCTAATCGTGCCACTGCAGTAAGTCAGTTACTAAAATCTGGCGTAAGTGAACAAGAAACCATGAAAATCACTGGACATGGAAATTCGAACTCAATGAAACCGTATATACAGCTGAGTACCGAACATCATCAAAATATAGTGAATACTTTCAGAAATACTCCAACTACATCAAGCAACAACCATCCACCTAATGCTGCTAGTACTATTCAAAATTTTTACAATTGCACAATTTATAATAATTATAGTCGAGAATAAGGTATTTTGTTCGTATTTATGAAAATTGTTTATTGTTAAGCATATCGCATAATAATTGTTACAAATTATTTCAGTTTGTGATACCTTCTTGGAATAAATTCATTATTATTGCATGTTTTTCAATGCTTCCTCTCGAATGTGAAGTTTCTGACCTTTCATTTTGTTCGTGAAATAGTCTTATAAAATATCACACGAGATTGAATTTACCTCATAAGTCTATCTCTTATTTCCAAACTCAAATGAGTTGCTTTAAGGAAACACCACTCGTCCTTCGGACTCGTGATGTTTCCAAGCAACTCATTTTCGTTTGAAAATAAATCGATAGACTTATCACGGAAATTCAATCTCTTGTGATATTACTACTGATAATTTGTCACTGCTTACTGAACAGAAATGTCAAAACAACAAGGATTCTACCTTCTGTCAAATCACAGTTATCGAAAATTCTATCACTCTAAAAAAACCCCCAATACTTAAGCCAAATCTGGTCTGCCTTTTGCCACACTACAAAAAACCACAGGTCATCTTATTCGCTCCGTGCATATGACTTCTTTTCGTTGCGTACATAAGAGACCATGAGGTGCTATCATTTGCTAGCATTACCTCTAAATTAAGGAAGAAAACTACATAATTCGCGGGGTCAACAGCCACACAAATAGGTGTTCCAGACCAAACATCAGCCGTGACAAGATTGAAATCATCCAGTTTTCTCTCCAAGAATGCTCTACGCTCTGAGTATATAGGTACAAACATTGTAATTTATAAGGCTGGTATCAAGTTTCTCACAACCTCTTCAAATAATAAATCAGTAGATTTATTTAATTTCACCGCTGTAATCAAATGATTTTCCATTAAAATGACTTCATCTACGTCATTAAATCTGAGAAAAATCTCGGAAATGTGGAGGTGAAGACAGACGTCTATAAATCATACAGATTCAATTTGTTGAATAATTAGCGTAGAATAGATAAAGGTCGGCTAAATTTATTTCAACATCGGTATTTTCTAGATACGCTGTCTGCTCGCAATGCTATGCAAAGAGGCTTGAGGCGCACTTCAATGTCGAGCAATCGAAAGAATACTCGAAAATGCTGGGCATTCGTGCTATTGCATTCTAGATACCAGAAGAGGATGTTTGATTGGAGATTGTTCGAAGTCGAAGACCTTGTAGTTGGACTATCTCTGTACTTGGTGGAAAATTTCATGTGAAGTATTTCACCTATAATTTCTAACGTCACTTTTATTTTCCTTTTCCTTCAATTGAATTTTATTTGGATTCGAATTGGGTGTTTCGATAAGACAGCAAGATTTGTATTGCGCGCCACGTTTGACAATAATAATGTCATATGATTATGACGTGACAGATCGAGAGTTGACAGATGGAAGTAAGGGCCGGTTTTATAAAAGAATTTCAATCCTCGGTTGAGCCTAAATCCGCCGTCGAATGTCGATTTCCGTATTATAAACATCCAACCTCGGGTTCAACCCTGGATTGACTCAAACGATGAATATAGCTCCGTTTGAGATTTGAATCGAGGATTGAAACGTTTGACGTTTCTAGATGGCCGACAACTAACCTCACTTTATGTTAAAAACAAAACAAAACATTTTGTTTTGGCACATTGAAGTTGCTTGGAATGAAAATATTATATCATATTATATTGATAGAATGCCTGAAATTAATCACAGTCTTCTGTAGGTTTGCTATGTATTAATAATTCATCTTTGGTGTTTGGAAAAATATTCCTAAATTGAAACTGAATTTTTGTGTCTTATCTTCGAGGGATAGAACTGCCAGGTTCCTGTGTGAATATAACAGAAAATGACTCTAGTTATGATAATAATGAAATAACTGCAAGGCATTCAAAAGATAGTAACGATAGTGAATAAGAAAGATACCAATCGAATGATTTCACATTTCCATTTGACCTCTTTGAAGATGGCAAGAAGAAGAGATTTTGGTCAAATAAAGAAATCTCTTATCGAGTGGATGAAATTACTCTGATTAAGCTGAATCTTTTCAAAGTTGTTAACATTTTCGAAGATTTTTGTGGTATACATAAATCAACATCAGAAAAAAGTCAGAAAGTTGTGAAATGTCTAGAACTTTGGACATTATCAAAAAGTATTCTAGTGCTTATTTTATCATTCTATCAAAATGCCAAGCAATCAACAGGAATAGCAACTAACAAGGGAAAGGTTGTATTGACTGACCAAATTTTGGTGTATTAGAACCGTGTTGCTGGAGCTCACTCACCGTTCTAGAAGGATTTCTTGATTATTATTACATAGCACAGATGCATGCTTATTTTAATGGTTTGTGAAAAAGCTGAATGCTACAGATGTGAAAAGGATTACTTTCCTTCAAATTTACAAGTTGCTAAGCGTATAAATTTGGTCATTTTCATCAAAGAAAATTTTTAATATACTCTAAAGAAACTATTGATGACACCGATCCCATCTCGCAGATCAATGGATGATCAATTATTCAATGAAGCTCACATATGAATTATGAATTCAATTTAAAGACTCTCTGGCATGTAAAAAAACATTTTCCATTCTTTTATTCAGGATCTGCTTACATTTGAAAACAACTATTATTTTTGTGACTTGGGGAGTCCTGCATAATATTGCTAGACTGATTCAATTCATGACTCTCAACCCGAATAAAGCGGAAGTTAATAATAAATGCTATCTTTGAATTTAATGTATATTTCATGTAGTCAATCAAACAAGATCAAGAATGATTTGTTCCTATCCTAAATATAACTACATCCTTGTACCATAGTATAAAAATACTATGCTTGTACGACTAAATGTTAATGCCATTCATTGGATGTTTTGTATTGTCCTAGGTTTAATTTGGTTACTTGGCATAAGAGTTTGAGATAAGACTTTTCAGAATATCAAAATAGTACAAACTTAAATCATTCGAGTCAAATAAGTTGACAATAGTGATAAAGACTAGAGCGTATTTGGCAATAGCTTCGAGTGAAATAAATTCGTACGAAGTCTGTCCTCATTTTATAAATTAAATTTTTTTTTATTAGGTACATAATTTGTTTTGATGTAGGAAATCCGATTTCTCTGAATTATCTTCCGTGACCGTCACAAAACACGGGAATATTCGAATTAGCTTCTTGTTTTGTCTTTATTAGACTAAGATTATTGAATTTATCCAAACATGGTATAAAAAAAAGTGCCAAAATACTTCGAGAAATAAGATTCAGGTTAGCCAACCCAAAAAAAGCGATCTCAATCCGAGGTTGTTCAACCGAGGCTGCAAAGACGTTTATAATTCCGAACTTTTTTCAACCGAGGGTTGACTTTCAATCCTCGTTTGGGTAACCTCGGATTGAACGTGCCCTTTATAAAACCGGCCCTTAATGAACGTGGAGCATTACACGGTGGATCAACGCGTCCTGATTATCTGTTTGTGTTTCCTGGGAATGTGGGTATTTTTTCACAATAAAGCTTTAATTTTCGGAAAAAACCTCACGAAGTCATTCATACTCCTAATAAATTTCTGCCTTTCACCAAGTTACGACAATGAGAACGTTAAAAATGTCCAGTAACCCCCTTCAATGAATGACACGACCCGCTGATTCATAACTCTCGTCCCACATAAAAATCGCAAACAACATCGATATTATTAGAGAACGAAACAATGGCGTGACAACCGGCTGAGACTTCCACTTGATTGAATTCGAAAATAAATATTGGCCGAGCCTCACCCACAACGGAGCAGTCGATATTTTCAAGTACACGGTCGACAAACGAACGGGGTTCGCTTGTACTTGGGCTGCGAAACTAGGAAACGGAACCCGTTTCCTTCTCTCATTCGATGCAAATCATATAAGTTATATTTACGCTACATTGATCGTCGTTCCGCCCACGAGCTATCGTTTAGTTTTTATAAAGGCTAAGAAGTCCAGACAGCCTGGCGACGAGAGCGATGGCGGTGTCGCGAGAAAATTCTTCGGAGATTGTGGCAACCGGATACTACGAATAGTTCTCATGTTGTTCTAACGGCAAAATTAAGGGCCACTTCCATAATCGAAAATAAAGTCTCCTATTCCGTTAGAAGTCCCCTTTACAAATGAAAAGGGTTCCATAAAGTAAGGAAGCTTTGAAGTATTCTTCATCATAAAGTCCGGATATTGGGCCTTTAAGGAAGAAAAAGTATCCTTTTTCTTCGCGCATGCTCTATGACTATAAAACATAACCTCTTTCAGTTTGGTCATTTTAGTTCAATGAACAAGCAATAAATCATTAGGTTATGGAAATTTTCATGAAAACGATATGGTCCTGTAGTCGTGGTCTCTTATTCGTCAGCAAATCAATCAATCAATCGTGGTCGTGGTGGTTATTTGGCTGCTGTTTTCCATTATTAACTCCCTACTCTTTATAATAAAACTAGCTGGCCCGGCGAACTTTTGACATTTCGGTAAAAATTCACTGTTCCACCAACTTGAGATGTTTACCCGCTTTTTGATCTGATAATAGCCTTCCATTTTATTATAAGTTCCATGCAAATTACACAGTATTTGTATACATCGCCATCTAGTGGCGATAATATCAAATATAGTACCTTCACGACTACGCTACAGTGTCTAGATAAGAGCCATCAACCGTAGCGACACCTAGTGGCCTTATTCAAAAGAAGGAAAAGCATTTCCTACATACGCAAATTTTTCATCGAATTTTTCAAAGTTTTTATGTATTTTATAATAACCAGGCCGTAGACGAATTCATAAATGAAGTTTCATAACAAACAGTCCATCCGATATCGTGTTATAAATGGTGTAACCAACAACTTTGTTTCATATATATATATAGATAAACATTCGATCAATTATCTAAAAAAATTGCATTTTTCTTTGACTGTCAAAATAAAACCTCTTATTGGAAAACCCTTTATTTATCTACTACTTTCTCCATCGTTTTGAGCAAACCAGATGTTGAGGAAATGGGTCTCAGAGAGTCAGACTCGTCTTTTTCCCTTCTTTGGAATGAAGGTTACATTTTTCAGGTATTTCATATTCAGGTATTTGACCCAATCCTAAGCTGCTTCTACAGTCCTCGGCAGATAGTAAATAATCTACCCAGCCCTCCCTGCATTTATTGTGTGATATATCTCAACAAAATAGTAATAGTGAAATAAAACACATAGCGATTTCAAAATAATATGACGAATTTGACTTATTTCATTATAATTCCATTCGCTTCGTCGATCGCCACTCAGATCAAATTCAATAATCAAGCTTTGACAGTGGCGTGTCTAGGATTTATGGGCCCCCCCGCGAGAATTGTACCAAGGCCCCTTGTTTTCAGGTATATACAGGGTGGCCCACCCCAGACGCGGTTCTCATTTTGAGGCAGTGAATGAAGACATTTCGAAAATTTTTTTTTCGTGAAATGTAAAGGAAAATCGGATGCACAATTTAAAATTGTTTTCACATATACAGGCTGTTCGATAACGAAGATATAGACCATAGTTACACTTTTTTGAATGGAATACCCTATATATGAATTCAAAAATTGAATGGCAAGCTCAAATAATGATGAGTTTATAACGACCATTTTATGCCTTAGAAGAACCGTTGTAGAGAAAATGATGAAAAATCGAAAAAAAAGGAGTATTTTCAATTTGCAATTAATGAATAAACCCTTCAAGCCAACGAAACAGACAATGTTTATTCGTGTAGACATATTGGCTACCCTTATGCAGAAGAAAAACATTTAACTCTGGAATATACTGAGTGATCATAATTAATGTTCAAACATTAACTACAAATAATGGTCAAAAACTTTCTTATTTCAAATGGCACACCCAGTATTTCTGTACCTTTTTGAACGTAAAAATTAATATCGAAACTATCTTCATTGGGTTTCCCTATACCTAAACCTAATAGTTTTCAAGTAATTTTCGATTTTTAATTCAACTAGTTAACCTACTATTATGATTAGCGATATTCATAGAAATATTTGTGGGGAAATGCTCACAATATTATTTGAAATCCGAAAAACTCATATGAAGATCTCAATAATGGTGTTGCGGTCACGCAAGATTCATTATTCCTTTATAAATGATTATCTACTGTTTTTCTGAATCTCAGTTCTTTTTTCAATTATTTTCAAATTAATTTCGCCTAGAAGGTATTGAGTGTCATTATCATTCAATCTTTTCTGGTACATGACCTTAAATTTTTCTTTATTCTTATCGTTTTGAAGTTAAGCCATACGTTCAAAGAATCATGTAACAAACGATTCATTAAAAAAAATATTTGCTCAGGCGATGAACCTTTGATTCTTCATACTTGTTATCTCCAATTGTTGGATTGAGTATTAATAGACTCAAAGATTCAAAGATTTGTACAGAATACCTTCAAATACTACCTTACTACTGAATGTCCTTATGCTGGTGAAACTCGTCCCACTCGGTACTCAACTCACTCTCTGGCCAGAGGTTCACTATCACAGATCTCTTTTGAAAATCTCGAAAAGTCTTCAAAATATTGAAAATGTAGAGAATAGGGAAAATGTTGGACTGGAGCACAGGTTCATCGCCTGAGCAAATATCTGTTTAAATGAATCGTTTGTTACATGATTCTTTGAACGTATGGCTTAACTTCAAATCAAAACGATCGGAATAAAGAAAAATTTAAGGGCATGTTCCGGTGAAGATTGAATGATAATGACCCTTTATACCTTCTAGGCGAAATTAATTTGAAAATAATTGAAAAAAGAATTGATATTCAGAAAAAGAGTAGATAATCATTTATAAAGGAATAATAAATCTTGCGTGACTGCAACACCATTATTGATATCTTCATATGAGTTCTTCAGATTTCAAATAATATTATAAGCATTTTCCCACAAATATTTCCAAGTATTTCTATGAATATCGCTAATCATAAAAGTAGGTTAACTAGTTGAATTAAAAATCAAAAATTACTTGAAAACTATTATGTTTAGGTATAGGGAAACCCAATGAAGATAGTTCCGATATTAATTTTTACGTTCAACAAGGTACAGAAATACTGGGTGTGCCATTTGAAATAAGAAAGTTTTTGACCATTATTTGTAGTTAACGTTTGAACAATAATTATGATCACTCAGTATATTCCAGAGTTAAATTCTTTTCTTCTGCATAAGGGTAGCCAATATATCTACACGAAAAAACATTGTCTGTCTCGTTGGCTTGAAGGGTTTTTTCATTTATTGCAAATTAAAAATACTCCTTTTTTCGATTTTTCGCCATTTTCTCTACAATGGTTCTTCTAAGGCATAAAATGGTCTTTATAAACTCGTCATTATTTGAGCTTGCCATTCAATTTTTGAATTCATATATAGGGTATTCCATTTAAAAAAGTATAACTATGGTCTATATCTTCGTTATCGAACAGCCTGTATATGTGAAAACAATTTTAAATTGTGCATTTGATTTTCCTTTACATTTCACGAAAAAAAAAATTTTCGAAATGTCTTCATTCACTGCCTCAAAATGAGAACCGCGTCTGGGGTGGGCCACCCTGTATATTGTCACCACATCCGCGTGGGCCCTACGGGCCCCCGTAACATCCGGGCCCCCCGCGCCGCGGGGTTTCGCAGTATAGTAGAACCGCCACTGAGCTTTGATCTCCAATTTTTCTTTTCCGCTTCAAAAGCAGAACTGATCTAACAAAAATCAGCCAACCAAAGTAAAAGCTGCCGACGCCAGCATCGGCGACATCGTGTCCGACGTGCCGAAATAATAGACGTTGAGGTAATTGGGTTTCGCAAACATAATTTTCCTGGATGACTTCATCGAAGCAGCGATGACGCAATACACCTACCAATCCCGGTGATCGTAAACGGTCGCGACCTTTAGTGTGCGAAATCAGGAATTATTGTCGGATGAAATCGAATTCCAGTATTTTTATATTCTTAGGAAATTGTGATTGTTATTGTTCCATAGCATAAACATCAAAAACCTAACCTGCAACCAGATAACTCTCCTCAAACCACAGACCTCTGTGCTCAAACTACCTCCGTAAGCTGGTTTGTTCGGTCGGTTAACTATGATTGGAATACACAGATATTGACTTGTTATCTTTTTGTTAACCTGGTTTGTATGGTTAAGTTCGAAGAAAAATGGCTCTTGTCTCTTATCGATGTCACTTTATAGAAAATGTGCACCTAATGGTCTATGGATAATCACAGAATATTTTGACATGTAAACAACTTTTCTTTCATATCAGATCTATTGGTTTCTTCTACTGTTAAATGCGAATCTACCTTCAAAGGGATATCTATCAACAAGGCGGATCTACCAACAAAGTGGATCTGCGGGCCCAAACTAGTCTTTGAAAACTGCATTAGTAGGAGATTTTTGTTTCTAAAGCTCATTTCAAGGAAGTATAACTAGCAAATACGGCTGGTCAAAATTTCTAACAATCCTGTAACCTGTAAACCAAAATGGCAAACGACATCAGACACACAATTTCCACCTTCCAATTGCAGAAGAGCAACGTAAAGACGCATTAGGAGGCAACTTGAAACCCAATCACGACCTGACCATTCGACTCCTTTGATAGGTTAATTGTTCTCGAGATAACATTGTCCGAGGAGCACACACAATGATGCATAAACATGTAAAGTATCTACTTTCAGAGGCTGTTTCGCATCCAGCGTCCGATCCTACTTCGAATTCAATCGACTTCATTCATCCAGAAAAGGTTCGCTGCTGCATGAACGAACGCCTTTTATTGCCTGCGTCGGGTGTGTGATGAAAATTTTGACGAGAACCGTTTCTTTTTTTCAAGGCAGTGGCAGATCAAACTGATGAAAACACGATCAGGAAGGGAAGGGTTTTGTGCGAGTCAGCAGCAGAAGATTCCCTTTTATTGCATAGATCAAGCTGCAAATGACTTCCTCAAGAAACAGTTGATTACATGAAGACTTTCAGTGAATTAATGTTATAATAACCGTGTAGTGTCGAGTTTATAAAATTCCAAGACGATATTGTTTAGATAGAAACATCGCCACAGATGTTAAGTATCATTTTATTTTTCATTAATTTCAATTCAATACGTGGTTTGTATCGACATTCATAATGAATATCCGAATTTTGTATTTCATTGACATTCATTTTTAATATTGACCAATAAAAATAAATTTTTAATAGAAACTGTGCGTATGAAATGTATAATTCCATAATTAGTATTGAATTCTATCTACCACATTTGTGGGATTTTATTATTACATATCTCTACATCAAACGTTCTCCATCATAGAGATTTTAATCTTGACAAAGTTGATGAACATTCTGACAACATTGTTACCCTGTATAGAGTTTATAAATTTAAGCCATTGTGTGATATTGAAAAGCCAGGGAAGCATTCAGATTATTCTGATGATTTCTGATTTTTTCGTCAAATTTTATCGGGTAAAATTGGAAATAATTTAAAATGATTGATTTTATCGAAAATATGAACCGTTTATCTTTTGCAAGTGGTGTTATAGTATTTTTGCGTGGATTTATGAGTCAGCTGCGCTGTAACTTTCATACCAACAGAAATATTGAATAAGTTTCGATTGTGAAATATGCGCCATGAATAGAGTAAACAAACAACCAAAATTCAGTTCATTTAATATAACGGTTCCGAAGATATGAACAGAAAAGGGATACATTTACTTCTTTTATTTTCGTTTTGATAAGAATTGGTATATCAGTCCATTCTTCTCTCCAAAAGAGCTCTACGTATGATTAAGATAGGCCATCAAACATTGATTGCCAACATCCGAATCGAATAGGCACTTGAAGAAAAAGAATCAAACATTGACGTCTGCATCAAAGATATTTGACAAAATGCTTGTTGGAAGTTTGGATTTTTTTAGATCAATAGCATGGATTGATTCTTTTGTGGCAGAAGTACACACATTCCGATCTTTGAACAGTGAGAACCATAAAGAGGCAGGTAATGTTATGGGCATTTTTCCAGATCTCTCAAAAGCATAAGACTGTGCTGATCATCGGGAATAACAACCATAACTATTTATCATCTAAACAAGAACTGCAAATGGGAGTTCTTCAGGGAAATATGCTGGGGTCCTTGCTGTTTCTCATTTATATAAATTATCTCCCTGATGCGTGCGAATAACCAATTAAATTTTTTATTATTGATTTGTGTGCAATCGAACAACTCAAAGAACAATCCACGTGCCAAAAAAAGGATTGAAGAGCAACGATCGACCAGTATAGCAAATTTCTCGAGTAGGGTTTTTACGAGGTAATGAACAGAAATCGCCAATCGGCTGCCACTGGCCTCCAGCAATCGCACGCAATAATCACGTAGGCTATTTAGGACAACTATGGCGAACTACAAATTCGCTGATGTGCGTACAAGAAACTGAATTCTTGGCGTGTTGCTGAAATGTCAGACACAATTACGACCATGTTGAAACGGCCTTGACGGGATCAAGTGCAGTCTTTGCCTTGTTTCGGATGAATCTCCTGATGAAAAATGCATGAATTCGAAGCCGGCTCTCGGTCTAGGTGGAAAACGAGACCGTTTCGAACATTCTCAACTGGAAATGCAGATCTGATGTGGAGCTAAGCCATAACCCTAAAAGGTCTTACTCTTCAAGCCCCAACTCAATAAAACACACATTTTGGTGGAAAAGTATGGCTATTTCCCAATCTCACGATGTTTATTTTTTTTCCAGAACTTGTTGATATAACGAAAAAATTGCGAGGCATCCGGTGTCCCATGCATAAGAACCGTGAGACAAGCAGTCTGTAACTGAGGATAAAGACGATGCAATAATTCTAGCAGTCTATCGTCTGCGAAGACCATTAGAGAATTACTCGTGTCACGATTCCATCGCATCTTCGATTCATTTCAATTGCTAATGGGCTTCCTTGATTATGGACTGCAGCTCTGTGTCTTCTATTATATTGTTCTCTGACGCGTATTAAGGAATTCCTCGCTGAATATCGGTTCTCGATCGCTGTTTTCTGGGTCAATAGTATTCAGATCTTCAGGAACACAATGGATAGGTTACAGCGAATTAATTCTTTTGATCCTCGTAGTCAAATGGGATATTGCGATTTCATTCGTCTCTACAGGTTGGCACGACTCAAGCCTCATTCGCGATAGATTCAGTTTTGATTTATCCGCCATTAGTCTGAATAAAACGTGTGAGAGCTCTCTTGGCGATAAAACATGGACTGTTGTCACCAATTTCACACGAAGAATCAAAAAAGTGCTGTAACGCTGCCCTATAGTGGTTCTTTCCAAGCCCACAGAAGGGTTCAGGTCTAAAAGGTTCAACCTTTGATGCACTTCTAGCAAGTGCATCAGCCTTCTCATTACCCTCAATGTCTCAGTGCCCTGGCACCCGGACTCACTTTGATGCCCCTGGTCGGTTGCTTTAGAGTTTTGGGGCATTTCCAGGTGAGCAATGAGCACTGGAGGTTAGATTCCAGAGCCCTTGGTGCTGATTGACTATTTTTATGCGCATCCCTTTGAGGTTTCTTTTCGAGCACTTTTGGACGCATAGGTAGCCATCATTTCTGCTTGTAAAACGGAGGTTTCTTGTCCTTGGCACGGAAAGTCTCAGTAAGTTCCCTCGGCAGATTTTGATACATCAGTGGAACATTTGGATGACTAATGAGAGAAATGGACTCGCAAAGATCTAATTCAAGAAGTAAATCGCCGGAACGTGCTGCTACCGCAGAAGGAAAATGACAGACCGGTTTCTGGCTTCTTGAATTAGATCTTTGCGAGTCCATTTCTCTCATTATTATATGTCCCTAGTGGACGGTCCTAACGGACGCAAATTTTCCTATTTTTATTTGGATGACTAATTTCGTCTTTTTGATTTACGTAGTCCACTGCACTTTGACTGTCACGTATGACCATGCCGAATGTTATTTCGAAATCAGAAGTAGTTGGCATCACTTCAGAGGGTTTTGCCAAGAGGTTTCAGTCTATTTCCCCACCCTCCACCCAGTTGCCAGGTAGGACCATGCTGTTTAATGGTTTACAATCATTCGAAGCAACAACCCTCCAGCTAGGTCTTCGACTTGTACATATATACAGTAGATTCTTGAGGCCAAAAGAAACCTTTTTTTCATTTTCCATTTTTCCGAATTCGGCTCTTTTAAAAAGATATAGCCATTTGAAAAAAATTGGGCCAATTACGTCCATGTTACTATTCTCTGCAAACACCTCAAAGTTCATATTTCTCGATTGAAATTGAGTTGATACATTCAGGAAATACTCTGGTACTAACCTTATTGGAATAAAAATGTTAAAAACACGATATTTCTTAACAAAAACAGTTTTATCTGATTATATCTGCAACTAAAAAGCCATATTTCTCCCAACAAAATAAGTTCCTTATTCAATTTTTCTGCAGATTAGTTTGTAAACACTAATAACTTGTACATATTTTCCTCGAAATCCCATAACAATCTTGTGAAGAAAGGCATTCATTGATCAGAATTTATCATTTAAAAACCTAACCTAACCCATATTGTATCCATTCTGTGAATATTTGCACAGAAATTTTAAGAAGATGTTGCCAGCTTGTTGATATTTTCATTGAGGTTAAGGTTTTTTTACGTAACATAAATATGAATTATATGGACAATGAATTTTTAATATAAAATGTGCGCATTAAATGCTCCTTGGTGTTCAATTTCATCTCCCACAGTTGTGGAATTTTATTATCAAAAATATCTACATCAAACATTTTCCATCATTTGAATTTAAGTCTCGACAAAGTTGAATAAATAAATTGATTTTCGACACCCTGTATTTTTCAAACGAAACCGAATTTTGAAAAATGGTATAAGATGAAAGTGTTTCGTTTGATCAGAGGAATCTACAGTTAAAAATATATACAATATACAAGTCGAAGACTCACCCTGTAGGAACCAAACTGCAGAGAAAAACCGAAATCTCATCTTTGCCATAAAATATGCATCAATTGGTTCGTTATACATTACTATGCGTATATGATATATAACCAGAATCACTTGTCTTTTCACGACCAACAACTTCAGAAGCATTTCAATTGGACTTCGTTTCTTTCATAGTAATTTGCCATTCGTAGCGGTCGTAACATAATTGCATTTTAATCATACTCACCGGAAATTTGTGTTCAGCTTGCGCTTCCTGTGTTCTGTGGAATGTTTCCTACAACAAACAAGATGTGAATTGTTAGTAGATATTTATATTTGATTGATCATTAATGTGTGAGGAAAATTTATGACGTACAGAAGGAGAATTGTCCTTCTTTTGGGGAGAAATTTCTTTCGCTGTAGACATGTGAAAACAAGTAGTGTTATCTTTATCACCGAAATTCAAAGAGTGAAATCTGACCAATGAATAGTATTAAAGCTCTTATTAATCTTTGAAGATGTTTTATTCACCAGGGTGGCCCACCCCAGACGCGGTTCTCATTTTGAGGCAGTAAATGAAGACATTTTGAAATTTTTTTTTCGTGGAATGTAAAGGACAATCAGATGCACAATTTAAAATTGTTTTCACATATACAGGGTGTTCGATAACAAAGATATAGACCATAGTTACACTTTTTTCAATGGAATACCCTATATATGAATTAAAAAATTGAATGGCAAGCTCAAATAATGATGAGTTTATAAAGACCATTTTATGCCTTAGAAGAACCATTGTTGAAAAATGACGAAAAATCGAAAAAAAGGAGTATTTTCAATTTGCAATTAATGAATAAACCCTTCAAGCCAACGAGACAGACAATGTTTTTTCGTGAAGACATATTGGCTACCCTTATGCAGAAGAAAAAAATTCAACTATAGAATATACTGAGTGATCATAATTAATGTTGAAACATTAACTACAAATAAAGGTCAAAAACTTTCTTATTTCAAATGGCACACCCAGTATTTCTGTACCTTGTTGAACGTGAAAATTAATATCGAAAATTTCTTCATTAGGTTTCCCTATACCTAAACCTAATAGTTTTCAAGTAATTTACGATTTTCAATTCAACTAGTTAACCTACTATGTATTATGATTAGCGATATTCATAGAAATACTTGGAAATATTTGTGGAGAAATGCTAACAATATTATTTGAAATCTGAAAAACTCATATGAAGATCTCAATAATGGTGTTGCAGTCACGCAAGATTTATCATTCCTTTATAAATGATTATCTACTGTTTTTCTGAATATCAATTTTTTTTTCAATTATTTTCAAATTAATTTCGCCTTGAAGGTATCGAGTGTCATAATCATTCAATCTTTTTCGGTACATGCCCTTAAATTTGTCTTTATTCCGATCGTTTTGATTTGGAGTTGAGCCATACGTTCAAAGAATCATGTAACAAACGATTCATTCAAAAAAATATTTGCTCAGGCGATGAACCTGTGCTCCAGTCCAACATTTTCCCTATTCTTCACATTTTCAATATTTTGAAGACTTTTCGAGATTTTCAAAAGAGATCTGTAATAGTGAACCTCTGGCCAGAGAGTGAGTTGAGTACCGAGTGGAACGAGTTTCACCAGCATAAGGACATTCAGTAGTAAGGTAGTATTTGAAGGTATTTTGTGAACATCTTTGAATCTTTGAGTCTAGTAATACTCAATCCAACAATTGGAGATAACAAGTATGAAGAATCAAAGGTTCATCGCAAATATTTTCTAAATAAATCGTTTGTTACATGATTCTTTGAACGTATGGCTTAACTTCAAAACGATAAGAATAAAGGAAAATTTGAGGGCATGTACCGAAAAAGATTGAATGATAACGACACTTAATACCTTCTAGGCGAAATTAATTTGAAAATTATTGAAAAATGGCCAATGGGCGCTGGATTCAAGCGAAACGAGGCCTACACAGTGGCGGTTCTACTATACTGCGAAACCCCGCGGCGCGGGGGGCCCGGATGTTACAGGGGCCCGTAGGGCCCACGCGGAGGTGGTAACAATATACAGGGTGGCCCACCCCAGACGCGGTTCTCCTTTTGAGGCAGTAAATGAAGGCATTTTGAAAATTTTTTTTTGTGAAATGTAAAGGACAATCAGATGCACAATTTAAAATTGTTTTCGCATATACAGGGTGTTCGATAACAAAGATATAGACCATAGTGGCACTTTTTTAAATGAAATACCCTATATGAATTCAAAAATTGAATGGCAAGCTGAAATAATGATGAGTTTATAAAGACCATTTTATGCCTTAGAAGAACCATTGTAGAGAAAATAGCGAAAAATCGAAAAAAGGAGTATTTTTAATTTGCAATTAATGAATAAATCCTTCAATCCAACGAGACAGACAATGTTTTTTCGTGTAGACATATTGGCTACCCTTATGCAGAAGGGAAAAATTTAACTCTGGAATATACTGAGTGATCATAATTATTGTTCAAACATTAACTACAAATAATGGTCAAGAACTTTCTTATTTCAAATGGCACACCCAGTATTTCTGTACCTTGTTGAACGCAAAAATTAATATCGATACTACCTTCATTGGGTTTTCCTATACCTAAACCTAATAGTTTCCAAGTAATTTCTGATTTTTAATTCAACTAGTTAACCTACAATTATGATTAGCGATATTCATAGAAATACTTGGAAATATTTGTGGGAAAATGCTTACAATATTATTTGAAATCTGAAGATATCAATAATGGTGTTGCAGTCACGCAAGATTTATTATTCCTTTATAAATGATTATCTACTGTTTTTCTGAATATCAATTCTTTTTTCAATTATTTTCAAATTAATTTCGCCTAGAAGGTATAAAGTGTCATTATCATTCAATCTTTTTCGGTACATGCCCTTAAATTTGTCTTTATTCCGATCGTTTTGATTTGGAGTTGAGCCATACGTTCAAAGAATCATGTAACAAACGATTCATTCAAAAAAATATTTGCTCAGGCGATGAACCTGTGCTCCAGTCCAACATTTTCCCTATTCTTCACATTTTCAATATTTTGAAGACTTTTCGAGATTTTCAAAAGAGATCTGTAATAGTGAACCTCTGGCCAGAGAGTGAGTTGAGTACCGAGTGGAACGAGTTTCACCAGCATAAGGACATTCAGTAGTAAGGTAGTATTTGAAGGTATTTTGTGAACATCTTTGAATCTTTGAGTCTAGTAATACTCAATCCAACAATTGGAGATAACAAGTATGAAGAATCAAAGGTTCATCGCAAATATTTTCTAAATAAATCGTTTGTTACATGATTCTTTGAACGTATGGCTTAACTTCAAAACGATAAGAATAAAGGAAAATTTGAGGGCATGTACCGAAAAAGATTGAATGATAATTACACTTAATACCTTCTAGGCGAAATTAATTTGAAAATTATTGAAAAATGGCCAATGGGCGCTGGATTCAAGCGAAACGAGGCCTACACTTTGATGTAGGTACTCACAACGCTGACATTTTATATTTATAATTATATGGTTTTATTATCCAATACACAAGATCGTCTGATCTTGATCATTCCACTGAATGTCTATTCAGTGGAAGAGAGGAGAAGTTCAGATGTTTTTCTAACTAGTCATTTATGGACCAAAGAGTATTGTCGTCATAGAATGAACTTATTTGGACTCAGCATTTAATAGGCGGAGGAGGCAAGTGCAGGAGCAGGATGAAGTAGATTGTGCTCTAAGCTCCAACGGTTTTGATAGCGCCCGTAACACCAAATTCCAAGAAAAACGTGCACGCTAGTTTTTTTATCCTCCCTCTATTACACGGACGGGATCGTGACCCGGCCGTATCTTTTTGCCCAACTTTCATCTCGCCTTCTTTCGGTCCTTTGTTTCCGCAATAATTACAACGTTCGCGCGCTCGGACGTAACGCGGAAATGAAGTCGTAATTAATAAAGGAACGGGCGTTTAATTGCATGCTTTGATGCTGCTACGGGCGGGCGTGTCCTTTTCGTTTCGGGTCCGAACCGCGAGACGTCGAAAAACTTTCTCGGCGTCCCCTGATTTATCGGCCGAACGGTGCAGGATTTACGATAGTTCTTTCATATTGAGCAGTTTTTCGATAGCGGGTTCGACGATCCATGGATTTCCTAAGTAGGACTTCTGTAAAATGTAATTGAAGGATTAACGGTGGAGAACTTTTCTCCTCTTTTTCAGTTTCAATACCATAAGCTGCAGTTTTTCTTATCAGAATCTTTGTGTTTCCCACTTGAGGCCTAAACTTGATTGAAATAGTCTGTAATAAATCGAAATATCACGGTTAACCAATATAGACTTCTGAAATTTACTGAGTTGCTTATCGGTATTGCACAGGATATAGGTAAGACGATAACGATGCAAGTTATTGATTTTCGGGTCAAGTTTCCTCATGAAACTCAGCAGTGTCAGAAAATCGTCTCACGATCCGGGTGCGCGCTAAGTGCTGACGACAGCGGAAAATTTCAGGGCTATAATCTGTTCAAATGTAAGAAAGAGCAATAATAACATGATTGGCGCATCGGTAGGAGGGCCTTCGTAAAGTTTCTTTCCGTCCAGCGTCGAATCGAGGGGATTTCACACAATCGTTCAGTTGTAACTGAACTTGAATTCCATTTTTTTCAATTATTTATAGAACGTTGTTCTTTTGAAATTTGGCAAACTGTCGTCATCATTTACGATTCCTAGAACTCTAGAAATCGTTAGGATTTGATTCCTAAAAAAAACCGTGGACAATTCTTCTGATAAGGTTCATATCGAAATCGTCAACCGAATCGATTATTTTAACGACTGGGCTCTCCTCTTATGTGGCGTCAATGTTTTATTCTCTTCATATTCCCTGAGAATTCTAAATACAGCTGAATCACTCACCCCTGAGGATTTTGGAACAATTCCTACAGGATGTTCTCCCAATTCTTTTCGAAAAATGTTCAAAATCATCTCTTTCTCTTCAGCAGAGAGATGCGACCTTTTGAACCTTTTCGTGGTGGTCCCCACATCACCCTCAGATGCAGTATCCGTTTCCGAATTCGACATTGTTCTATAAACACTATATAAACTTTGTCAAAAGATTTTCCAACACAATACACATTTCACAACAAAATCTATAAACACTTTGAACAGCTAGACCTTCACAGTAGCTCTAGGTATTTTAACTGGTCTTATCAATTGAAAACTTCGATATTTATGCAAATCAAGATGGCTTTAACCCATTAAGGAAAAGGACCCAAATCTGGTGTTTCCCGGAATTACCTTGTCGGAACCTTGAGCAGCCGACAAAGAGTTTCGTACAAAATAATATAAAATTTTGGACCGAAACTAAATATATTTCGGATATTACAAGTAAATGACCATTATAAATTTGAACAGAGATCTTTTACGAGTCTTGTCAATTGAAAACTTCGATATTTATTCAAATCAAGATGGCTTTCACCCATTAGGGAAAAGGACCCAAATCTGGTGTTTCCCAGAATCACCTTGCCGCAATTTCGAGCATCCGAAAAAGAAATTATTCAGTAGATAATAATATAAAAACAAAACAAAATAAAAAATAGGGTACGTCGGATATAAAATGTTTATGACAGTTGCAAATCATAATAGAAATTTTGCACTAGAGTTTCTGAGGAGAAAAGTTCTATCCAGTACCATCTCTGTTCCGAGTACGATCCTGGCAATCTTTTAGAGGCCTACCACACGCTCAAGCTCCACGACAGTTTGGCTTGCGCAAACCGGCTTGAACACTGAACACTGAGGGAAACTGTATATAATTCTCCCAACCACACGCTCAGTGTTCAGTGTTCAAGCCGGTTTGCGCAAGCCAAACTGTGGTGAGGTGAAGCTTGAGCGTGTGGTAGGCCCATTAGGGCGTTAAAAGGGAGCGTGGTTATGACCGTTTGACGAATAGGAGCTTTATTGTGCGCAAAGCAGACGATTCTGTTTGTTTACAAAGCTCCTTCTTATATTTGAACGGACTATAGATCGTGGGACTTGCAACATTGCAACTAACCAAAAATTTCATATGAATTACATAACCCTCTCGGATATCGGAGGCGGGAAAAAGGCACATCGGGAATTACGATTGAAAACGAAGAAGTAGCAGTAGCTGAAGAAGTCTTAAAAGGGAAGGTTCTCCATTGACTGGGGATTCGATTTTAAGTCCTTGCCAGATCATATGTAGGCGAGTCGATGTCAATATATCCACGGAGCTTTCACTCATGATCTAGATCTGAGCTTGGACGACGTAGGATCCTTCTCTAGTTTTTTATTTTCGGATGTTTCCAGTAATTCCCTCATCTTTTCATCTTATTCTTACACGGTTTGAGGGACACGAATGGTGTTGTCGACTGTATCAAACTGAGAATTCTACACTCGCGGAAGATGCTTTGAAGAATGGACATAACATTCTGTTGGCCAAGACAGAAGTTATTTCCGAGGGGTTTTTCATGTTCAGAACCTCCAATGAGGGTAGTTTCCACCCTTATCAACAATATTGGGACAAAACGTCGCCAATTGCAGCCAAATGCGAATCGCACCATTCCAACCTCTCATATTTTTCACCATCAAGTAATTTTCCGACCAAGCACATTCATAAATCACTGGAAGAGTGGAACATATTATATGTCCCGCAGTAATATCGCGATTAATCCAAATTGGGGCCTATAAAACCTCGCGACCTTTTCGAAGATAGCGATAGGGACTTTGACAGACGGTCGGGTACCGAGATAAATATCGTAGCTAGCGGCACGACCAGAAGGGGATATCTCGGGCAGAACTGGCCGAATCGTACATCGAAACGTGTAAGTAGCATGGTCGTCGTTCCTTCGGCAACTACGTTGATGTAATGTATCTTTGGCATGATTAATGGAAGCTGCACGGATGAATGGGTCATGCTCCAATTGATGGGCATGGTGTTGCGGGTTGATTCTGTTCGGCTTTGATACACTTTCTTCGAGAGATGTACTGACAAAGAATATCTCAGTAATATTCTCAGATTACCCATGATATGTCTTCAATGCAAGCGAAATCATCAAAATTTTACCATAAAAAATTCAATCAGTTTGCATTCAACTCAGGTTTAACCCTGGGCTCTTAAACAATCGTTCCATTTTCCTTGATCCGAACGACAGTTTTTTGTTATAACTCATTAGACAGGAGCAACTCCAGGCTAGATTTCCTCAATTAATGTAATGAACCCTATTTCAATCTCCTACTCTGAATCAACAACTCGATCCTCATCAGCAGCTAAGTTTTCAAGAATTCAAGATTTATTATTACAAAGTGAAATTGCCCATACCATAAAGCTCCCAATCTCTTCTAGGGGAAGTACGTACAAAATGACATAGGGTTTTATTTCAGAGGCATAACTTGTTAGTAGTGGATGACAGCAATGTCGTATTCTATGTATGTACCTATAACAAAGAATTAAATATTCTTTTGTCCGCCTGCAATGGATAATAAAATGACATACCGGCAACAGGCAACTGTAGTTTTCTACTCATAGGTACAAAACTACTGACAAAGTTCAACAATGAAACGCTTGGTTCTTCTAGGAACATCAGCACAAGATGCGTGAGCCCAATGCAACCAATGCATGCATCGTAACCAGTCTTTTCCAGGGCTAATCCTGGAGAAGACTGGTTTTTCCTCGATCTAAATCCGGAAAAAGGGTCATAACAATAGACAAATGAACAGTCCTCTTCATCATCTCAAAAGTTGCTAGGAACATTTTCTTCTTCATTGTCTTCTTTAAATAATGCCGAGACTTATCTCCTTTTCTTTGGAGGAGGAATAAGCTCAGTTTTTGATTTGATTGCAATTGTATTAGGTGTAGAAGTTGAAACTAAGTACGACTCTTCGGCTCACGTTTGCCTTGTCCACTTATGAATCGTCCTTTAGGGTTTGGAGGAACCTCCTCATAGGATCAGCAAGAGTAGTTTGAGATGCATTGCCTTTATTAGCCTCATATGAATATTTCATTATGAATATTTGTTTAGACAAGTCCTGGCTCTTTGTTTGCTGATGGAGCCTGGGATGAATGGTCTCAGTGTTGTCCGGTAGATACGGTTAATTCAGCTGAAATACCTTATGTCATTTTGTCCGTTCACTCTACACATTTTGTCCATAAAGCGTTATAAAACTAGAAATATATCGAATTGATACAAAATGTATATTCAACATAAAAATAAGGAAAAGTTCGAAATGAATGCAATATAATAATGAAAAAAACTGGTGAAAACTGGCCATTTCTTCTAAAAATTGGGTGCAATGAAAAAAAAACTCGTGACCTATTAATTTCTGTTATCACTGTTCTGTACTGTGGTGGACTTGTTCTGTTTTTGTATTTGACCTTGACGTGAATGGGAAAGACTTTCGTTGTTAATGAAGGTGGAAATGCTATTCACACGTGAATCTGTTATATTTGTGAAATTTTTATGGAGACTCTCATGTTTTTTGACGAACTGTATGTCGATAAAATCGATTTAAGTTATAGTGTTAAGTCTACTGTATATTATTGATGAAACCTGTTCATTTTATGTAATTTCAGCCTGAAGAAGAGAACATTAGTTCTCGAAACTGTAGCGCATTAAATTGAATGTAACAACACCAAACTTCATCTTTGTTGCCAATTTCCCGATCGAACAATCCCTTTAGTTATCACTCATAACATAACGACCGAAATAACTATAGTAGCGCTTACGAGTTTTTAGAGATTAATAGAATCCACACGGGTCGTGTGATATGATAGGTAGTTCCGCATTTGATACCTCCAAACTCAAGTTGTGATTCCTATGTCATTTTGTACGTATTTCCCAGTTATACAGAGTGTAACAGCCAAATGGAATAAATTCGATAACGAATAAATGAGGGGGTGTTAGGAAAAACGTTCGGACACGTCGATTTGTAATTTTAAATGCGCATATTTTTCAAGAAAATAAAAGTATATAGGGTGTTCCATGCGACCATGGCTAATACCAACTTTCTTATTTCAAACGAAACCCCCTGTATATTATTTATTTTTTGGATTCTTCAGAAAATTCTAGACATAATTCATGTACAATGTCCTATACCTATCTTCAACTTTTTCGGAAATATTAAGTGTTTTCAGATTATTTACAAAAATTAACATTTTAAATGAAAATTATTTTATTTCACAAACTCGATACATTACACTCAATACTTATTTCCCATTTACGTCTTGATATGAAGAAAGTAAGCAAAAACGCCTGAAATGTTGAGTAACGTTAGAAGACAATTCTACACCAGATTGGCATGTTGCCAAGACGTTCGCGGCGAGCATTTTGAACATTTCCTACATTGACATTGATGTTTTTTTTGTTTTTTTTTTTAATAATTAAGAAATAATCAGTATTACTTATTAGGTTCTAAGTGTAATGTACCGAATTTGTGAAATAAAATAATTTTCATTTGAAACGTTGATTTTTGCAAAAAATCTGAAAACACTTAATACTTCCGAAATAGTTAAAGATAGATAGGTATGGGACATTGTGCATGAATTGTGTCTAGAATTCTCTGAAGAATCCAAAAAATAAATAATATACAGGGGGTTGCATTTGAAATAAGAAAGTTGGTATTGGCCACGGTCACATGGAACACCCTATATAATTTTATTTTCTTGAAAAATATGCGAATTTAAAGTTACAAATCGACGTGTCCGAGCGTTTTTTCTAACACGCGGCCATTTATTCGTTATCGAATTCATTCCATTTGGCTGTTACACTCTGTATACGATGTACAATAGAAGTTCATATAGGTCCCCAAAATGTGCTCATACATATTTTCATTCCGCCAATTAGATTCTCCTACTACCTAATTGCCTATTCTTTTTTATCTGTATGTACGTAGTTCTCTCCTAAATGTTTCCGTCCTTCCCTATCTCTCATATTCATCTGCCTCTTCTACGCTCGCAGAATCTCATTAGACAGGAATCTCCTGCGCTGTAATTGGATGGGGACATATGAGGATCATGGACCCTCTTGGCAAAACCCTCTGACCTAAGGCCAAATACTTTTGACTTCGAAACACCATTTGCAACATTGCAACGGTCATACATGACAGGTAAAGTGCAGTGTACCTACTACGTGAGTCAAATAGAAAAAAAGTCATCCAAATGGTACACTGATGGATCGAAATCTGCACAGGGGACTAACATAGGAGTATCTAAGGAGACCTCATATGTTAAAATCCATCAGGCCGTTTGGGCTGTAGAGATACCAAAGAAATAGATATACGCACACTCAAAAAACACTATCTTCCTTTTAGAGCAGTCAGGTGAAAATGATTCTCCCTATCCATCAGCTCCAGGCTTGAAAGAGCCTCTAAAATCTCGTCCGGTCGATGTACAAACAGTCGGATAGTACCATGCGTTTCTGTGATAAAGTAGGTCTAACGGAAAAGGTACATAAATTAATACAGTTTATTTGCATGTCGTTAACTTTCTAACCCCGACGTACGACCGGCTCGCTATTTACACCGGCAATTACATACAGATCTATTGCTCATTTACTTTTAGCTAATATGTTAATGGCTGCCGCGCCATCGTGAATGGGAAACCGCTCCAGACCTGGCTGATATCTCACGGTGGCTCGGAATTTATGGGGTACAGGAGCTTTCCATCCGACTGCCTTTTGTAGCTCGAGCCGGGAAATTTACGACTGTACAAGAGGTACCGGTCGAGGGAAATGGTACGGACGTAAATAAGGCTTCGATTATTGATAAGAATTAGAAATTGGTTTTATTTAACGCTGTGTCCGTGAAAACTGAAGATTCATTCATGATTACGATGATTTAGTGGTGCTGGAGATGTTCGACACGATCGATGGCTATTACTACTAGGCTTGAAAGGGAAATGAAAGAACACGAATTGAAGAGTCAGAATATATTGCATGAGTATAATAAACATTTAATTTTCTTCGACTGATCCTCCAATCATTTTTCACCTGCTGTCCAACACACTGATATCCCTGAGCTCTATTGCCTGTTACTCCAGGTTTCTGTGAAACTCCTCAGAAGTTAAAAGTAGTGCTGTACACCTAAGGGGGATCAGACATGTTCTGGTTCAGCCATTCTAATAGTGTCCTTAATTTTTAACCCAAAAGTGAAGAAAAACGATTGTTCTTGCTAAAAATAAAGTACTTCGGCTCTCTCTAGAAACTCCGATAAATGTAAATACACACAACCAAACTTATATGGAATCACCCTGTTATTTAGAAAAAACGAATTTTAATTTAAAAAAAGTCGCTGAAAAGTGAAGAGCAGTTTTTCCAAAACAATTAATTTATTACAAAAATAATATAAATTATTGAAAGATTATTTTTATAATAGAACAGAAAATTGAAAGTGTAAATTTCTCTTAAAATAATTTTTATGTAACTGAGAATTGAACAACAAATAAAACGATTTTAACAAATCAATAATCAGTATTACCACCCCTGGCATTGATACAAGCTTGAATTCGACGAGGCATACTTTCTATTAAGTAGTTAATTTCTTCTTCTGTAACATTTGCCCATTCGTCTGAAGCCGCTTGTAGGGGAAATACGTACAAAATGACATATATGGACAAAATGACATAGGCATCATAACTTGAGTTCGGAGGTATGAAATGCGGAACATCATACCACATTACACGACCCGAGTGGCTTCAATTAACCTCTGAAAATTAGCAAGAGCTACTTTGGTTCATTCGGTCGTTATGAGTGATAACAGAAAGCAATAGGTCACGAGTTTTTTTTCATTGCGCCAAATTTTAAGAAGAAATGGCCAGTTTTCACCATTTTTTCATTCAAATTGCATTCAATTCAAACTTTACCTATTTGTCATTGTATTTACGGAGTTTTTTGTATGTTGAATATACTTTTTGTATTAATTCGATACATTTCTAGTTTTATAGCGCAATATGGACAAAATGACATATACAGTGAACGGACAAAATGACATAGGTATTTCAGCTGAATTAACCGTATCTACCGGACAAAACCAAGACAATCCATCTTAGGCTCCATCAGCAAACAAAGAAGCAAGACTTGTCTTAACATATTCATAACAAAATCTTCATCTGCGGCTAATAAAGGCAATGCATCTTAACCTACTCTTGTTGATCCTATGAGGAGGTTCCTCCAATCCCTAAAGGACGATTTATAAGTGAACAAGGCAAACGTGAGCCGAGGACTCGACAAACGTACTTAGTTTCAACTTCTATACCTAATAAGATTGCAATAAAAACAAAAAAGAGCCGATACCTCCTCCAAAAACAAGGAGACAAGTCCCTAGGGTATTATTTAAAGAAGACAATGGAGAAGAAAATGTTCCTAGCAACTTTCGAGATCATGAAGACGACTGTCCAGTGTCCATCTATCTATTGTTATGAGACCTTCTTTCCCGATTTAGATCTTCTCCAGGATTAGCCCTGAAGAAGACTGGTTACAGTGCATGCATTGCTTGCATTGGGCTCACGCATCTTGTGCTGATGTTCCTAGAAGAACCAAGCGTTTCATTTGTGAACTTTGTCAGTAGTTTTGTAACTATAAGTAGAAAAATACAGTTGCCTATTGCTGGTATGTCATTTTGTCCATAGCATGCGAACGAAATGAATTTCGTTTATCCCAATTTATCTAAGAATATTTTATTTCTTGATACTTTTATTTCATAAAGGTTGATTAGATTTTATAAAGAAAGGACCAAAGATCAGAGGTGTCGAATATGACATTACTGTGATTCACTACTAACAAGTTATGCCTCTGAAATAAAACCCTATGTCATTTTGTACGTACTTCCCCTATAAGTTGCTCTGCGTTACCAGGATTATTTTGACGAGCTCTAATTTTTCTTTTGATCCTATCCCACAAGTGCTCGATAGGATCAAGGTCCGGTGAACAAGAAGGCACCTTCTGTTTCGAACAAATTTTTTGCAACTCTGCTGGTATGTGGAGGTGCATTATCCTGCATAAATAGGATATAATCCTATAGGAAATAATCTCCAAAAGCACCTCGCCAGAGCCTCACTACAGGTTGTAGCACTAGATACCTAGGCCCTGTCAGAGATTGTCTAATGGGAATTAAAGGAGTTTTCTCACCAAACATAATTCCGCCCCAAAACATTACAGTACCTCCTTTGTATTTAGGGATCGGTCTTGCAGCTTGGAGCCTAGCTTGCCTCCCTCTACCTCTTAAAATGCGAACACGCCGGTCGTCTGATCGTAGGCCAATTCTGGTCTCATCCGAAAATAAGACATTTTTCCAATCTTCAATAGTCCAATTTTCATGCTCTAAACACCAATTAAAACGGTCAACTTTATTTTGCCTTGATAGTTCTGGAACTCTTAACGCTCTTCTCTTGAATAATTCCCGAGCGCGAAGTCTTCTTCTGATAGTTTCGACAGAAACACTAACACCTGTAGCTTGCAAAAATTGCCTTTGAAGCTCTGAATGAGATACTGCAAGATTTCTTCTTGCTGTTTGGGCTAAAAAGCGATCCTTCCTTGCCTTTCTGTAGTTACTCTTCCACGACTTCTTCTCGGCCTATTCTTTAGGGTTCCTAACTCCAGAAAATTTGCATAGGTTTTTGAAACAACCCCTTGTGTAACCCCCACCGTTCTTGCAATCTCTCTTTGTGACATACCTTGTTCTGCCATAGTAGAAATTCTTCCTCTCTGGACTTCCGATAACCCCACATAAGGCATTTTTTTAAAAACTTCGCAAAAAAACAAAATAAAAATTCACTGCGACGTTCGAACGAAATGGTAAAATCGACACTGCAAAGCCAAATCTCATCCAGTGCTTATGTACCTAACTGTTTTTGTGAGTAAACACATGCACTCTTTATTTGCTTATAACGAAAAAGATATCAAAATAATATTTCATCTTTAATACTGGGTGATTCCAAGTTTGGTTGTGTGTACGTCTACAGTTCACTACGGGTGTAAAGCTCCGATTTCCTACAAAGGGGTACCGTCATGTAGCCGCCGCAATATAACGGCGAGGAAGCGTAAGCAAATCGGTGCACAAAATTTGGTGATACTGAGTGTAGTTGTAATGTTAGAATTCATAGACACCTCTGCTATGGATGGTATCCACTACACGAAACGCTGATACCACAGTCCACAGTCGGAAGCTACAGTTACAAATGTGACGGCAAAAGTATGGTACGTGACGGTCTGTATTAAAGCTCTCTTGGAAAACACAACCGCGGTATTCCATAGGGCTTTTTTTGTGACGTCATTCACCGTCATATTATGGCCGCTACAGGTGTATCTTTATGTGTACTCAGACTTGAAGCTTGGCCAAGTACATGTACAGCCTGCTGACGAAAAATCAACTCAAATTCAAGAAAAATGCGATCTCAATCTCTGACTTCTTCAGCTGCAACCTGAATCTTCAAAATCATCATAAATATATCCATAATTAAAACGTTACGGCTGTCAACTGTCAAGCCCACACCACCGCATACAATTTTAACGAATTAATGTAGTTTTCGCTTCCGTAAAGTGCACCAAATAAGCGGTAACTCACGCTTTATGAGAATAAACTAGTAGTTGGTCGTACGTTTGGTGGTTAGAATGAAAACTTTACGATCCACCTTCAACTTCATTAAAGCTTGACATAAAACTCAATTAATGAGGCAGAAGCCAAGATTGTCTCCTTGCGTTACCTATTAATAAATCACGTCGGCAGGGAGAAAAACAGGGGCTGAAATACTTCTTTCTTTCTCTTTTATCATTAATAGGAAGCAGGGAAAGCGTGCGATGAATTTTTCGGGATTTTTTAAAAAATCAGTGGAAATCTAGGAAAAAAGGAAAAGCATTCCTTCAGTTCCCATCAAACTTCCACCCACCTTCTGAATTTCAGATGGATATGCCAAAAATTACGATATGAAGAGTAACTACTATCAATGTACCGAAAAGTGTCGGAAAAACCGGAAATATTCGAGAACGGTTTTTCATATCGTGACCAATTTTAATGGGCATCTGAAGATTGCTGATATGCGTATACGTGCCAAGTTTCGATTCGATATCTTCAAAATTGCGACCTCCATCGAAGCGATAAAGAAATGTTTCGGAATTGAGTAAGTGCCTCTGAGTTCCGCTAGCTTTGAGCAAGCTGACTCCAGCCGGCAACAACAAGCGATTAATCAATGTAGATTTCGCAGTTTCACCAAAGTTCTAACGGAAATTTTGCCGAATCAGATCATAAAGAAAGAAAACTCCGAATTCCGTTTTTGTTGTTTGGTGCATTTACCGAAACTTTGACGGCGAGGTGAAAGCGACACTTCGAAAAGGCAGCGGTTGTCAGCAAAATTCTTCGCATTATCAGTTGACGTGCCTCGCCTAGAACATGATTTAGTAAGTAGTGATTTTGCGGATCGAGTGTCCGTAAAAAGAGAAATTTCATCAAGGATTTCGTGTCGGTTCTGTCCTGTCAGGATGATTGATAAACCGTTCTTCCTCATTTTCGAAGGAAAAAATCGCCGGTGATTTCAGAATCGAGGCCTGTGATGTTCGAGACATTCTGTGCATATTCGAGATGACATATTCGGTTAGCGCTAGCGGGTTTCTGGAGATTTCACCGCTTTCACATGTCAGGACGTTCCTGGGTGGAAAAAGGACCTGCTGACGGTCTATCGAATTATTGTAGCGCAGCCACAACATACGTTATTGGTACCAGCATTCTGAAGGGTAAAGGATTCAATGGGTATTTCAGATCATTTTCAGAACAAATATATTTTGACATGTTGGATTCTCACGTAATTCGTGATTTTTTTTTAATTTTTTCTTCATCAATTTATACCCCCAAAAAAATATTGAAAACTCAAAAATAATCTACCGAATTCAAACGATCAGAAGACGCAGGAATTCGTGTGACGTCGGTGGCTAGAGAGATTTTTAATTGGTTGTACTCGTCATGACGTGCTGCTGATATAAAAATGACAGCAATGCCAAATCACAAAAAAAATCAGCCTGAAAAAGCCCATGCTTTCACTTTCCTAATAATATCATAATATAATGTTGATTTTGGATGTTTTTCTTTTATCATCATGACATTTTCATTTGTACTCCATAAAGCTCAATAATATCATTCAATTCACGACCTCCTAATTGAAGATAAAGAGGGTTCAAGTGAGCAGATAGGTGAGAAATTCAATTAAAAAAAATTATCCCTAGTCTACACAGGTAAGAATTGGTATATATGGGCCGGTCTTCTAATTTAGGAAGCATTAATAATTATTTTCATTTTGAGAAATGCAAATAAGTGGTCAGAATAATTATTGATTTGGCAACTGTGTATAGGGACCATCTGGGCGTCAGTCGTTGACTTAACCTAGGAGTATAGAATATAGAGTATAGAATACTCCTAGACTTAACGTCATTCTATAGTACGCAGAAAAGACGTCGAAATGTCGAATAATGACAAATAAGAAGGTTATGTTCTTATTTATAATTTGTAGGCGTGGTTTTCACATCAGTATTTGTATTTTCAGAAAATGAGTATAATATCAACTTTAATGAAAATTAAGTTGTTATATGACGATATTTCAAAAACATTGTTGTGATCACATCAAATATAATACGATTACTGAATACAGGGTCTTTCACGAGGAACCTCACCCATATTTATACGGGAAACTACTGAACGTATTTTCATGAAATTCAGCACTTATGAGTATTTCACGATGCTGATGGAATCTAAAATATTTTCAAGGCACGAGCACCTCCGGTTTTTCCGGAAAAGACGCCAAATTCCGTTTTTCAAATTAGAACACCATTTTTTTATTGCAGAAATAGATTCCTTAGAAAATTTCAAGTTATTTTGATGTAACATTTTTCAGTTTTGGTTGGAAAATTCTCTCTGAGCGGGAAAATTCGAAAAAAAATCAAAAATAGAGCTCCGCTGAAACAAGAATAACTTCGAAATCGCGATTCATGATACAGGGGGTGAAAAAATCGCTTTCAAAGTTAGGGATGACAAAATCGTGAAAAATCAATTTTTTCAAATTAGAACCCCATTTTTTTATGGCAGATATTGAATCTACGTTAAAAAATAATGTGCATCACACCCTTGCCCTAAAATGGATATTTTCTGAGTTAATATCCACTTTAGGGCAAGGGTGTGATGCATACACTCACATTATTTTTTAACGTAGATTCAATATCTGCCATAAAAAAATGGGGTTCTAATTTGAAAAAATTTATTTTTCACGATTTTGTCATCCCTAACTTTGAAAGCGATTTTTTCACCCCCTATATCATGAATCGCGATTTCGATTTTTAAAGTGGATGCATCAATCTTACATCTTGAAAAATCCCAAAAATGAAAATTTTCCATCCAAAAACCTCGAAGTTATTCTTGTTTCAGCGGAGCTCTATTTTCGATTTTTTTTTTCGAATTTTCCCGCTCAGAGAGAATTTTCCAACCAAAACTGAAAAATGTTACATCAAAATAACTTGAAATTTTCTAAGGAATCTATTTCTGCAATAAAAAAATGGTGTTCTAATTTGAAAAACGGAAGTTGACGTCATTTCCGGAAAAACCGGAGGTGCTCATGCCTTGAAAATATTTTAGATTTCATCAGCATCGTGAAATACTTATAAGTGCTGAATTTCATGAAAATACGTTCAGTAGTTTCCCGTATAAATATGGGTGAGGTTCCTCGTGAAAGACCCTGTATATTTATGAATAAAATCAGAGATTTTACAAAGACTTGACAACAGCGGCGTGTCTCTCAGTTACTCTGGGCTTTGTCCCCTCCATCACAAACTTCAACCAATAATATTACAAATTGAGCCACTGACGTCACAGCAGAGGGACGTTTGAATTCACACGTGTTGAAATCACATTTTCAATATCGAATAATTAATCAGTTCTTCAAAATTCAGAGTGAATAAATGGTTACAAATGTGTTATAAACTGCCCTTCATTATGTCATGGGAAGAAAAGTGCATATTTCGAAAGAAATCACCCTTCACGATCGAACATTTGGCAAAAGTAACATGCGTATTGACCTTAAATGTTAAGAATCGGAGCTTACCGCATTTTCTCATCGGAAGCAATATTTTACTTTTCGAAAAAATGATCTCACCTGAAAAGAAAAAAAAGTTATTGAAAATGTAAAGTTATCGAACATAAAACAAATTATAATATAAAAAAAAACAATTCCAATAACAAAGCGTCAAGATATTCTTTGATTGATTTCGCAATTGTTAAGCAATTCGAAACAATTAGATCTCACCAGAATGAGACAAAACAATCGCTGTACATATTTTTGAATAAATAGGAGCAGAAACCAACAATGCTTCAACTCAGATCGAGATGAATTCCCGCCAAGTGAAACGAGACACTCAAAAACAAGCAATTCTTATGCTAAGGATGATTTCTCATAATTCGTACTACGAATAGGAGATCACTTCGAATCAACTACATTATCCCATCAGATTATGTCATATATGCTATCTCGATTAACTTATTAAATATGGCCGTGGGCTGTATTTTTATTGGACAATTGATGTAATTCCCAGCAAGATGAGGAAATTCGAACCAGAACCAAAATAAACATTTCGTGTTTGTTCATCTTCGTCGTCATCGTCTGTTAATTGATAGCTGCAAAGTATTGAAGCAGATCGTAGTCAAATTATACAACTATTTTTGGGCGCTCAAGGGCTTCTAATCATTGAATTAAGTTCAACTATAGATGAAGGAGACTCCATACTGGTCTCTGAATTTTTTTTTAACATCAGACGATCACAAAATTTATCCAATTAGAAATATAATGGATGCTTAGATCGCAGCTACTAGGAATAAGCTGAAAGATGTGGCTGTTTCGATTCCAGCAATAGATCAGCGTTATCAATGCTCTGGGGGACCCTTCACACTTCATCATGCCCAGATAGCTCTGACAGCACTCGAAGGTTTTCTTTCATATCGGATGGCACTCACTGCGCTCAAGAATATAAATAATAATCGCATTAAAATGTCGAGAGGACGGATTGAAGAATGTGCGATGCACAATTATACCGGGTTGCGAGGAGTTTATCTTTCTATTTATCTGATATGAAGATGTTTATTGCGGGATGAGAATGAAGATTTACTGCCTTTGCCAACTGCGTATCATAAATAGAAAGCAATAATTTTCGTCCATGCATGTGAGGATATGAGAAAACTGTAATTTTTTTTTTGAGGTACTAGGAATATAAACTAGTAGAGTCCCTAGATCTACCTATTAGTAGTTATCCTTATGGGTAGATCTCTGTGAATCGAGTATTTTTATAAGCGAAATGTCAAAGTTTGATCAATTTTCCTGGAGAAATGGTAAAATTATGGAGAATAAGAATGCCAAGCTACGAGAGTGTATTGATATCTAGTTAGCCTAGACCAGTTCCATGCATAAACAAAATTATGCGATACCATCAACGAACAATTATTAGAAGTGTCAGTTTAGAGTTCGACGTCAAAAAAGTAAACCAGAGTTACGCAATGAATTTAAAAAAAGATGTCCACCGAAATTGTAGAAATCGAAAAATTGGAGTATCGAGCCATCATCAACTACCTGTATTTAAAAGGGTTAAGAGGTGAGCAGATTTACGAAGATATGCTTAATACCCTTGGTGATCAATGTCCTTCGTATGCGACCGTGAAAAATTGGACTGCAAGCTTCAAAAGAGGTAAATTTTCTATTGAAGATGATGACCGATCGAGAAGGCCAGTTTCTGTGTCAGTTCCCGAAAATATCGATGCAGTTCATGACATGATTTTATCAGACCGTCGAATTGGGCTAAAACGTATATCTGAAGCACTGAAGATTTCATACGAACGCGTTCATCATATGGTTCACGTCAATTTGGACATGAGAAAAATGTCTGCAGAATGGATACCCAAATGTTTGAATGTTGACCAAAAGCGTGCAAGGGTAGAAGCATAGCGTTCGATCTGTGCTCGATTTGAAATCGATGTAGACTTCTTAAACCGAATTGTTACTATGGATGAGACTTGGGTACATTTCTACGATCCAGAAACGAAGCAACAATCGATGGAATGGCGACACTCTGGTTCTCCAAGACCTAAGAAGATTCGTGTCCAAAAATCTGCAGGAAAAGTTCTTGCTTCAGTTTTTTGGCATTGCCATAGCGTAATCATGATTGATTTTTTGGATAAGGGTAGAACAATAACTGGAGATTACTATTCGACATTACTGACCACTCTACGGGAAAAATTAAAGAGAAAAGACGCGGAAAGCTATCCAAAGGTTTTGTTATACAGGACGACGCCCTAGTACACAAATCTCATGTTGCCACTTCTAACTTCTGACTTCGCGTCAGTGCTTTAGGTAGCCCATTTTTCACTTCAACTCATTCATGAAGTAGAGAAAAAAGTATCGTATTAAAGGTACTCTTAAAAAAGCAAGCAGTCGTAAACGCAAATGGCAAAACGCGTCTGGTGTTCTTCGGCTGCTGGTTCGTTCGTCTTCTTATTCTTTTTGTGCGAGTTCATCAGACATTCAGGCTGCAATTACGATGGCAACAACACACTTGCACGCATCATAAAATCGACACTAATGCGAGAAGAAGCTGATACGTTCTGACGTTCATGTTATTCATTAAGCTCGGTCCATTGCTCGTCGTTTTGGAACGCACAGAATACGTAAGGGGTACTTGTACCGAATTTTGACGGTGTTATTATAGTTTATAGTTTTTTTTATCCAATGCTTGCCACAAAGCGCCCTTGTGGACTATTAGGTTCTTCGTGTAAAAAAAGGTAAAGTTTCTACAGCAGACCCAGCCATGGAATAAATCCGATCAGCTTACTGAAGCTTAAAACTAAGAAATTTTAGAATGGCCTTCTTGCTCACCGGATCTGAATTCTACAGGGCATATAGAGCCCGTGGAAACAACCCTGGTAACACAGGGCATTTCTCGAAATTACTGGGTGATTGATAACTTTGTTTGTGTGTTTTATAGCTATAAATTCACAAAACTCGAGATCGTATCTTGGGATCTCAGACTTCTGTAAGAATATTCGAAGCGGTCGGACCCTGCAACATGCTGAGATCCGTGATTACTTCATGTTCTTTCACGGACCAGATAAAAGCGATATTTCCGGCTTTTTATGTTAATTTTCTGTCAGCTATCTCCGATACGCGGTACTTGTCGCTTGACTGGCTGGCACGTATTAAACTCCTCGTAACGCCATTCACATGGAGTAATTTATTCCAGGAAATCTCTTCTGCGGAGAAGAAACGAATTAAAACATACGGTTATTCGACAATCGACGGCAACAATTCTTAATGTATTTGCGATAATGGATATTTTTTCGGTCGGTACAACTTTCGATCTACCCAGTAATGACTCTTGAATAGGAGAAGTTCTTGTGGGGTTCCGGTTTGTAAAATTCGTTGATGCGTTGAAGAAATGTTTTCTTTTGGCTTCATATCCACCTAATGTTCATCATCAAATCAAAGGTTCACTCTCATATATCTGAATGGCTTTTTGCTTCTAGTTTGATAACTTTTCAGATTCAGGCAATTCTTGCCTTTTGCGTTCCTGAGAATTTTGGATCATCATATTTCACATTCTTACAATCAACACTCATTCTCAAAAACTGAAAATTTGTTTTGCACCAAGGCCTGTAGACGTAAACTTAGTGCGGATGGAGTCAATATCTTTATACAATCAGTATAAAAAATTAGGATATCAGGTGTTTTCTCAAATTGATAATGTGTACGAGCGGCAAATTTGAATTGGACCAAAAATCGATTTATAAGCATAAATAAAGCGAAAGTTAGTACTAATCGACGTTTTTACACTTGACAACAAAGTTTTTTCTAGGTATCTGGCCGTTTAGAAAGATTTCAAATGAAATTCCGGCCCCCAGAAGTTTGGTTAGTTTCGGTATCGTTTTTGGTGCTCAGAATTTATTTGGAATGTGTAAATGGACAAAAAAGGCTTCCTTATACGATCTTTTAACGAAAGCGACCAGAAAATATGGTTCAGGTAGGATTTTCGAGGAATTATTATGAGGAAAGAACTTGCAGAATGAAATTGCACGATTTTCTTGAGTAAACGGGTTCTGGATGGCCATCATCGGTCTCTAAATGATTATTGTTGATCGTTTTTACGTTTCAGAAAAAAAACACGTCGAAAAAGCTTAAAAAAGAAGAAATATGACTATATTGCATTCAACGGTAGGTGGATTTAGATTCCGATTAATTGAAATGTGTCACTGGTGCTTTCATTCCTATCAATCCTTTGCCGAAAGTAGAAATAGGCTATATTGAACAAGAATACATCGGTTTTTTCCATATTCCAGGAGTTTGTGTCTTATTTTAGAACATGTGAATGATAAATGTGAAGCATATGTTTGACCTATTCCATTTTATTTGTACAAACCTACTGTGGTAGTAATGTATGAATATTTTTTAAACTAATAAATTACTATACAGTCAGAAATTTTACTCCTTGTTCATAAGATCAAATAAATGTATATCTATAAAGCTTTCAGGAATTCACATTCTTGCTTATTAATTTATAACCAAAACTCAGTTACTACTGCATTTGAATTATTAGTTTTTCAGTAAACAAATTCGTCAATTTAGTTATTATGTTTATTTTCTTTGTGATGAATGAATAAAACTGTTATTTATTTTAAATAAAGAAATATTAGAAATAGAAATGTTATGCACCCTCACATAGAATATCATGATGAAAACAAAGCACATCGATAAATCTTTACAATCATAAATCCAAAGACTCCTTTATATGTAGAATATTGTTCACAATTTTCTGTTGTGTTCTCCAAAATGAAATATACATTCTGAGAAATACGCTGAGAATGTAGAAAGGGCAAAATAGTGTTGACTTGGAACATAAAAATATTTTGAAAAACGTCATAACTTCGATACAGAGTGGAATGTGTCAAATTTCCAAGGCCAGAGTTGTGATTTTATAATTGTGAATGGAGTATACGCATAATCTAATGTGACTAGTGCATTCGCCATTTCGCGACCAACCCGTCTATTTTCGTAGTGCGTGCTTCTACTCTATCAATAATGCATAATTGCATACGCTTCTGTTGTGATATGCGAACAATACAGACTAAAATCAGACATATTTCCAAGAAATGCAATTAGTCATTTCCAGCTGCCCTCATTTCGATCCGCAATCAAATAACCATGTTTTATTTCCCAACTGGGCAATCGGCCAGAATTTGGCCATTGTTACACCAATCGGCACAGAATTAGACATCGGAAAACATAAAACACACACAAGAAATACACCTCCCACCGAATTAAAACAACAGATGTAAAACGTAATCCCGCCATTTATTTCCGAATGATAAACAACCGTCTAGAAATGTCAACCAATAGGTTGACTCGAATTTCAATTGAATGGGCTTTCACACTGGTTTACGTTCACTATCGTTCTTGCTTCCGAAATCATTTCAGGATTGATGATAAATGCATGGACTTTCAAATCATATCATCACTCTGACAGTCTACATTTGTGTTGCTTTTTTTGTAGGATTAATAATATATTCTGAAACTAGTTGCAGAATGGGCTCCTATTCCAATACGAATGCGAAATTCGAAAACGAGCGACGAAGGAGCAAAGAGTATTAGACGATATTTTCTCTATTTCAGTCAAATTTCGTGAAATACTGTTGAAATTCAATGAAAAATTCAGATTATACATCCTAGTGACTTTTGTATTGTATCTTGGCAGTTGGTGACTGTTACGAAATTGACATTTCCAAATTGACGTGAGTTGAAAAATTGATAGGATCGGAAGCCAGTACTGCCAACCACGAAACGAAAAATATAACTGAAAACAATGCTGTAATGAGTTCATTACAGCATTGTTTGTAGTACTGTAATGAACTTATTACGATACTGAAATAGAGAAATTCTTTATTGTGTTCATGTTCTACAGAAGAAAATGTCATTCTACTCATTAGTCTGTTCAATTATAACAAATTGATTCCCATTTTTCAGTAACTCGCCCTAGAAAAAGCTAGAATTGAGATATTCGTGAAAGTCTTTCGGACTGGTTTTTCATGAAGAATTGATAGATGTCGACAGATGATGTCGAATTCCTTCGATACTAACGATCCCAAGCGATTGAACATCTATCATCATTATTCGAGAAAATTAATGAGCTAAAAGTCGTAAATTGCCATGAATATTTCTGATGCATTTTCAAAGAAAGTGTTATCGGCTGTCGAGAAAGCCTCCGCAGTGATGACACTTTCACTATTTTCAAGTTTTCGAGTTAGCACATCGACTAAAAATGGAAATTTTTCGTTAGAAGTCATCTGGATTTTTTTTTCGAATGAATTCGGAATTAAATGGGGCAAAAGTTTCGTTCTTTGAGTCTTCACTGATAACTTCTAGCGCGCTGAAATAATGAACATGATATAAGGTGCGCATATGTCCACCTAGACTAGCTCTGAGGAACCGCATTCAAGCAGACCAATTTTTAACCACTTTTTCGAGTAATTCAGGCCTTATTTCAGCACTAACACGAGTTATGTTGGGGTCCACAGCTTCTATTGTTTCCGGTTCATCAGCATAAACCAATGACTTGACATAACCCCAATGAAAATAATCCATTGGATGCTTAATACCCTTGGTGATCAATGTCCTTCATATGCGACCGAGAAAAATTGGACTGCAAGCTTCAAAAGAGGTAAATTTTTCATTGAAGTTGATGACCGATCGGGAAGGCCAGTTTCTGTGTCAGTCCCCGAAAATATCGATGCAGTTCATGACATGATTTTATCAGACCGTCGAATTGGGCTGAAACGGATATCTGAAGCACGGAAGATTTCATAAGAACGCGTTCATCATATAGTTCACGTCAATTTGGACATGAGAGAGATTTCTGCAGAACGGATCCCCAAATGTTTGAATGTTGACCAAAAACGTGCAAGAGTAGAAGCATTGCGTTCTATCTGTGCTCGATTTGAAAACGATGTAGACTTCTCAAACCGAATTGATACTATGGATGAGACTTGGGTACATTTCTACGATCCAGAAACAAAGCAACAATCGATGGAATGGCGACACTCTAGTTCTCCATGCATGACATAAGAAGTGTCGTGTCCAAAAATCTGCTGGAAAAGTACTTGCTTCAGTTTTTTGGGATTGCCATGGAGTAATCATGATTGATTTTTTGTATGAGGGTAGAACAATCACTGGAGATTACTATTCGACATTACTGACCACTCTACGGAAAAAATTAAAGATAAAAGACGCGGAAAGCTATCCAAAAGTGTTTTGTTTTTACAGGACAACGTCCCAGTACACAAATCTCATGTTGCCATGTAAATAATTCGAGATTTAGGGTTATAATTACTAAAACACCGCCCTTATTCACCAGATTTGGCTCCGTCCGACTATCGTCTCTTTCCTCAACTGAAAAAAAGTTCGAAAGGTCGTAAATTTTCTTCCAACGAGGAGGTAATGAAAGCTGTGAAGGACTGGTTTGCAGAGCGAGAAGAAACATTTTTTTTAAAGGTCTAGAGACGTTGCAGGTTTGCTGTAATAAATGTATTCAATTAAGAGGAGAATATGTTGAGTAAAAAAATATTTTGACTTTGAAATTTTGTTTGGTTCTATAGTAGGCTAAGAATTTTTCAATATATCCTCGTATTATGTGGGTACGTCACAAGGTCTTCTCATTTACATAATCATGAAGTACCTACATGTGATGCAGAGAAAGAATATTATGAATCAGGCGCATTTGAACCTCGATACTGTTATCCATTGATGAACGTGCCCGAAAGACGAATAAATACCGCCCATTACGAAAAGGCGACAAAATAACGTTATTTTCCGAATTTCGTAACATCCGACACGCCATAATCAACAAAACAAAATTCCCCCTTCGAACCCATATGACCCGACTCGTTGACCGACACCTCACATCCGGGATTGAGGCTAAACCCCAAATTATATAATATAAATCCGCCAGAAAACGTATTATTAAACGCTGTCTACGAAATTAAACCACCTACGCGCCTCTGTTCTAAGCGCGCCGACAATGCTGTTCTTTCATTCCGCATTTGTAAAGGCCGCATGTTTACGAAGCTGCTGGTGCTGACGAAATACGGGGAGTAATTAGAGCACGTGTATACCGTGCGTTTTCCGTTACTGCGGCACTGGCGGAGGCGGTTCCCTATGGCATATTTGCGGGGGACGTCAGCAGTTTTTGGTCAGCAGAATTTGACGGGTCCTTTTTTTACGACCACCTGGCGTTTGCAGTCAGGTGACGAAATGCCGCCCCGTTGGCGATACACCAGGTGCGGATGCCGCCGGAGTTGTTGGCTTGGCAGACAGGACAAATTCACGAGCTGTCTACAACCGAGCGAAATATTTTGAGGTTATTCGTGATTGGCATAAGATATATGACGAATTGTCGGTGCCAATTTTTTCTGAATCCCTACTGAATCAATTCTCGAGAAGATCAACTATCATTCTCATCAAATCGTATCATCTCCCTAGGAAGGACTATCGCAATCACATCGTGAGGTCAAGAATCCGTCTGCCGACTTGTGTGATTGAAAAATCGATATATATAAAACAAAGTTGTTGGTTACACCATTTATAACTCGAGATCGGATGGACTGTTTGTCATGAAACTTCATTTTTGGATTCGTCTACGGCCTGGTTATTATATTAAAACATTAAAACTCTGAAAAATTCGATGAGAAATTTGTTTATGTAGGAAATGCCGTTCCTCCTTTTGAATAAGGCCACTAGGTGTCGCTACGGTTAATGACTCTTATCGAGACACTGTAGCGTAGTCGTGAAGGTACTATATTTGATCAATCTCTTTATTGTATCAATCCAAGCTTTCGGTCATCATTGTGACCATATTCAGGGAGCTGAAATATCACAGATTAGACACAATAACAACAACGCAACTCAAGAAACTCACAACAGTTCGAGATGGTAAAAAGTTATTCAATTCTCCTGGAAATGGAATGGTAATATTGAACATACAATTTGAATTCTAGAAAACACGTCGTTAAGAGGGACGCTTGTGAGGTCTTAATAGTAAAGGAAGGTAACGAAAAAGGAGTTTCAGAAAATAAGGAATGATCGTGAAATCAAGATTCCCTAGATTTTATAGGCTGCGTCGCCCTACGACTAGATCGTGTGGACTTCAGAGAGGAACACCCGATCGGATCGTTGGAATTGATTTTCCTTAACCCATCAAGTTTCGAAACCATAACTCCAAATTGTGTCGTGTGAAGAAATTTTCGATCTGAATTGAATGCCTAACTTGAACTTCATTTGTGCCCCTTCGACGTCCGGTGCCTTCTCTTCTTCGATTTTGGGCATTATCAAACCACGCATTAACACATCTCATAACAAATGTTTCTGTTCGTACGGTTAGCGATTTCTCGAAATGACAACCCCGCCTCCAGTAGACCAATAATTCGATCTCTTTCAACTTCACTTAGCTCTAGAAATTTCAAAAACAATTAAACATCGAGTTTGGATCTCTTCGAAAACCTGTTTTTTTGTAAAATTTAAAGAAATTGCAAGGAATGTCTACAATGTTCAAGTAACAAAAAATGTTTACATGAAAAAACCATCACGATGTGTTTTCAATTTAATCATTTACTCCTTGCTATACTTTCTGTTTTACAAAAAAAATCAAAATTTAAACAGCTCCTTCTGGGTGTTGCAGTTTATTTGTCAATTTGTCATTATCAACAACAGACACCTTTGGTAGCGATGTGCAGATATGGCTTGATTTGTATTTTCTTCACAAATCGATCATTACAAATTTTACCCATTTCTTACCCTTGCATATTCAATAACAAACAGAATTTATTGTCGACAAGCCTATAAGGAAATATTTGCAACGACATCAAGTTCGAACAACAGACCACATAACATTCTTTTCTTCGAGTATGGATATGACGGAGATTCTTTCTGACTGTGGAGTATTTGGGGCAGTTTTCATTAACGGTATCGACCTCCTATCATTGTCAAAATGATCTCGCATTCTACCTCGTACGCCCCACATTCACTCGGCACATGAACAATGCGTTTCGTTGTTTACTTCTTGATGGGCCCCGATTTCTAATTACCGAACAAGTGGTACCTTCAGGAATTTAGTATAATAGGTCAGCGTTAGAAGTTGAAGGTGATGATAACATTGATTCATATGAAGACATCAACGTTATTGAAAGAAATGAAAAAGCATCGAATCAGCGGGTACTGATCGCTCAGCTTCATTTTCAGTAGTAATATCCCTAGGACCTTGATAATAGACGAGATAATTTTATGACCATCGAAAGCTCGTTCATTGGTAACAGCCCGAAGCCGAAGGCTGAGGGCTGTTACCAAGCAATGAGCTTGAGATATTGGTTATAAAATTATGAGGCATTTATCAATGTCCGAGGAATATTCGGCAGAAAATTTTTTGACAGAAAAAATGTATAACTCAACACAACAAAACATTTATTTATTTATTGAAAGTACAATAAGTGAAAGTGCAATTCGTAAAATTCAACTCAACATCAGATTCGTTGCTGTGCTCTCGTATAGAAGATCTATTTCCACGCATAATATTTATTATCTTGTTGTGGTGTTCTTGATCGAGGTTTAGGTATGGTTTGATAGAATTTTGATTGCTATGACCAGTAATCTTCAGCAATTGTTGTTCCTCTACACCACTTTTTGCTAATTGACTGACAGCTGTTGATCTATTTGAATGATTCGTTATCTTTTTGTCTTTGACATTCAAGCCAATTGCTTCGGCAGCATATTTAGTCCATTTATTTATGGTATTCCTTCCAACAGGTACATTATCGTACCATTTGTCAGTTTCATTTTTCCAATATCGATTTGGTTTCAAGAATAGTCGTGGTGAGGTAATATTTTCGCCTCGTTTTGATATTAGTTTATGAAAAAGACGTACAGGGCAGCTTTGTCCCTCACTATTGGAAACCAACCATTTACTACTTGCACAGTTTTTAGAACCACCTTGGCACGTTTTACTGAATACCGGATTGTATTCAATGCGATTTGTTTGAGAACCATCGTTATTCTTCTCGATTTGAAAAAAAATCACCAAACAAGCAACTGCCTCTCCTCCTCGCCACGCTAGTTCTACTGCAGCAATATGATAAAATTTACGCATAAGACCTTCAGGAGTATTTTCATCCCATAGCAATATTATTCTGTTAACTTCAGACAAATTTAACGAAACTGAACTGGATTTACGTTTACTTGGGTCTGCTTGCAATTTTTTTCTGATTGCATCTCGGGCTGGTTTAAATAGATATTATATTATTAAACGGGTCAATTATAATGTTGTAGTCCTTATAATACTTTTCTTGTAAGAGTTTGCTCGAAACATTCCACATTGTCTTTACCGTTGCTTCTTTGAATTCTGTTCCGTCTTTTTTTCTCATATTGACAGCCCAATCTTTGAGTATAAACGCCAATTCTTCCAAGCTTCTGCGTTCATTCAATTCGTATGATCGTTCGTAGCAAAATTCCATAAATATTCCCCAAATATATTTGTGGCTATTGGAAGTATTTCTGGGAATATTTTCTTTGATAAGCTCATTTATATTTTTAACATTACCAAAACGTGACATTTTGAAATTTGTTTGGAATGATGTTGCCATGGAACTATTATATAATTGTATAAGACTATCGTGTTATCATTGGGATTGAAAATTGCATTGGATGTAGTTTTCGATGTAATGTTCACATAAGGTGCGTTTGAGTTGACGATCGGCGGAGCGAGTAGAATAGTGAACACAGTAGAAAGAGGAGATCCCTAGCATTTTTGTCAAATCGAACACGGTGGAGTCAAAGATTGCTTACCTAACCTAACGGAAGAATTGTATTGTGACAGAAATTCGAATTTATTTTTAAGAAATAAAACTTTAAAGTAGACGTGGAGTGCGCTCGGAGCATTTCGACCGTCAACTCGAACGCCCCTATGATTGGCTGAAATGGTTCCATATGATACAAAATCATAAAATTGGATTTGTTGTTAGATATGTCAAAAAAATTTCAGAAAAATGTTGATATATAAGAGTTATAAGTATTTTTTGTGTAAGCAAGAAATCTGTTGACTTACGAGAAAGCGAAAAATAATACTGAAAATCTCGAGATATGTGTTGAAAAAATATCGAAAGATTGAATCAAATTTAACCCTTGTACAACACAGTATATGCATGGTATTGAGAACGATAAAACCACATGAAAAACACTCAAGTGTTACTTTTCAATTCGTGAATGGGTATCAGTTTTTTTGCCAGCTCCATCCTCAATTGCGACTTGTCGAAAGCGCCAAGTCACGTAATCAAAGTCTTTCACATCAATCATCTCGTAAGAACGTAACACACATAAAAGCGGGTCGAAATTCCAGTAGCCAGCCACCGCTTTGTGTGTGGGTCATAATGACATCGGTAATGGGTATTTTTATTTCGTATATGTCGCGTCTGGCCCGTAAGGCGTTAATCCTGATCGCTTTAGAAGAAGTACTAAATTATAATAATAAACGTACTTACGAACCTGGAACGAGTCGTAAACCTACTTAGTCGAAATGGTTTACGAGGCAGGAGATTTTACTTAGGGACCATAACCGAATGTAGGACACGAGAAAGAAGTAAAAAATTGAGTGGAGAACTATTAGACGCCTTCTGCAACATTTTCAGCTGAAGACAATTGTCCTATTCTCGGAACTTTGTTCGACAAACGCTTCCAAAGCAGCCAAAGCTTCCAACTACCTGGGGCCCGAAAGCCGCTAACGTGCAGTTCCGAAAAAAGTCCTCGTGAGTGGTTAGTGCGAAAGGCAACTACGTCGTACGGAAATATTGAAAGTGATAGAAGACTAAATCGGACAAAGTGGCTCTTTCATAACCGAAGGAAGCTGGCACGGAACAAATCATCCGTTTCATAAAGTTATCAATCATGTTTATACTTAATTCGCGTATTTTCTCTCTGCGAATCGAAATAACCAGGATGACTAACCGACGGCCATCGTAATGTTTTGCTACCGCCCAACTACTATACCTACTGACGAACAACAACTACCAGACCACTGGGCTCAATCGAGATAACACTCGATTTTTTTCGGAATGAAAAGAGCATTCATCCGATGACTCAACTGCGTACTTGAGTATTATTGCAAAACAACCAATCGATATTTACAAGCGCGAAACGTCACATTCGAACATCGGGCTTCTTGCAACTTTATTGCGACTCGAAAAAGTTGATGTAGTACTGAATTATGGTTAACTTCAAGGATGTTTACTAGATTTGAAGCCATTACACCGCTATTAAGTCGGAATAATATGGCAAAAAGTTACCGAGTGCAACTTTGAGGTTAATTCAAATAAAAATTCTGGCCTGTATTAAGCCGAAGAAAATAATTGTTTCCATGAGAATAATATGTATCACCATGCGCCTTCTGAAAGCTGCTGAAGGGTTTTCCAATAAGAGGTGTTATTTTGAATAGCCCGCTATTTCGGTAGATTTTGGAAAACATCTGATTACCATGAACAGGTAATAGCAAGTCAATCTTGAGATATAGATATATTTTCATTTTATTATAAATTGCCGCTTCGACAGCAGGGTCATTAGCGGTAGCGGTACAGTGATTTACACTACATTATATATTATAAACGCCAAATAAAAATACTAATTCACTATTCCAGATTGAAAATTTCAGATAACTTTTACTTATACAATATTAGATCTTTATGTTTATTGACTTGATGAAATTCAATGTGTTGAGACATTTCGTTGTCTTGATGTCCAAGGCTTCTCTCATCGTGTTGCTCACTTTTAAATTTTTTCTATGGTCTTGATAGGCTTGACAGTCCATTAAAATATGTTGAACCGTGATGGTGGTGTCACATGTAGTACATTTCGGTTTGATTTCCTTAGTTATCAAATAGTGGTGGGTGGCTAGGCTGTGGCCAATTCTCAACCTCCTTAGGGTTACTAAATCACTTCTTTTCAGGGTTATAGTTGGTGAATCGGTTATTGAGGAATCAATCTGATTTAGTTTAGTACACTGGGATTGCCAAAAATTTTTCCATTTGTCTCTTACTTGGTTTTTATATTTATGTCTTTTTTTGTAATTATTGAAGTTATAGTAGGTATCCTTAATTTTTTCGGGTGGAAAGTAGCCTTTTTCACTCAGGGATAATTTAGCTTTCTAAGGGTGAAAAAATTTCTGAAATCGGTCTAGTAGTTTTTGAGCCTAGTCGTATCGAACACATAAAAATACAAATCTTTCCTCATTATAATATTAAGTATAGATAAACCTCTGATATTTTTTTTATTGTTGCTGCTTTGGTCTTCAGCCGATCTGATCATTTATCTGAAAAAATGGCATTTGTCTTTGAATGTCGAAATAACACCTCTCATTGGAAAACCCTTTATATTCGATACCATCAAAATAGGCCTGCCCCACAATTTGCTTTAAAATTTATTGATATCCTGATTATGAAATAGATCAATCAATTAGACACCACCATTTTTCGAATAAATTCTGGTTATTGGATCTATCTTTCCTGATTTTCCCTATTTTTATTATTTTACTTCGTCAATAACTATGGAGCAACAGAGACAAACACTACGCTGCGGAGTTCTTGGTCTCTGATGGTGTTGAGGTATTGAGCTTTTTCTCTGTAGTGAATTGTGAAGATTATATTTTCATTTGTTTCGTTTTCCTCATTTTCCTTGGCGTTTTTTTTGCATGTTTGATTTTACCGTGCTACCTATCGACCCAGCCATAATACCCCAACTGTATCTGTTTCCTTTCATCAAATATTCTGCGTCGACTCAGTCAAGGCGTGGGCACTCTTGGGATAGACGATAAAGGTTGCTGATTCTTTCGATAGCAGTCATGGCTTGGACACAATTGGGCTGATAAAAGAGCGTTCCTTTTGAACCCTTTTCATCTCTCATCTTGCGTCGTCTATCAGTCACAGCGTGGTCACCCTTGAGCTAGAACTATCTGTTAGACGAAACCGTCTTATTACCTACTGTACCACCGAAAATTCCATCTGAACGACTGAACCCCGTTAAAAAACGGTGACAGGCCAAAATGAATAACAACCCGTGAATAATTCCTCAAGTCATCGTCGGACTGCTTCGCTAATTAACTGTTTCGCCGGTCGCCATCCGGAATAATCACCTACCGTCTAATTGACGGTAAAAAACCGAGGATTCCTGCCGTCACTGGCGACGATCTACGGCCGGTGCTAGACCTATCGTATTACGCCACGAGCTGGAGCAGACGAGGTGGCTCTAAATTTAGGAACCGCGCTCGAAAATAAATCGGCGGAAAATAGAAAATCGGTATCGACGGGGAAAGCATTGTTCTTGTCATTCGCGAGTCGTAAATTTTCATCAGGAAGACGTTGCGTGATTTCTGCGAAAGGAACGATGTTGAGAAACCTGAGGAGATGGAGGTGCTGAGCGCAACTTTCCGTAGACTTTATTTACGGAACTCAACGCTACTTTATTATTCATCAGATCATCGATAATGAATTTCCAACCTCGGAAATAAGAAAAACTAACTGTATAATATGTGTCGATTACGGTGACAATTTTAATGTCTGCTTATGGCAAGGGTGATGTTGTTTTTTAAGGCCACTTTGGTTCGTGGCTTATTCGCAGGAGCCTGCAACTTGAGAAACCCCCACAAGAAAACGTTCAAAGGGGTGTGAGGAACCCATCAAGACGAGCAAGAGTTCCAGCTTTCTCTCAATTGGTTCAAGGGCTGTTGAATGTTGAGTTCTTCGGTTGAATGGTCTAGCGGTGGTATGAAAGCTCTAAGGACTGGACGAGAATAAATTCGTAATCACAAAAACGCTTATGTCTTTTGAACCACTGTACCGATTTCGAAAATCAAACTAATTTTCGAATCATCTTTTTTTCTGATGAAAACTGTTTTTACAATAAAAAAAACAAAACTATTTTTTACAAAATTCATGGATTTTTTCTGGAATTCTTCCCATCATGCTTCTTATAGTGTTCTCAGTCACTTTCTGGAATGCTGTCTTCCACATTTGCTTGAATTCCGCTAATGTTTTCGTTGATTTCTTAGTCTTCTTCAATTCTCTTTTTACCAGGGCCCAATATCTTTCGAGTGGCCTGAGTTCTGGGAAATTTTGTGGATTGGCCTTTGGGGACAAAAACCACCTCATTAGCTTCGTACCATTCCTTGGTGGCCTTGCTGTAGTGGCATGAAGCTAAATCTGGTCAAAAGATTGTTGACACATCGTGCTCACGTAAAAATGGTGAAAGTCGCATCTTCAAGCATTCCTCAATGTATATCTTCGAGTCAACAGAGCCTTGGCCAACGAAAAATTTCTTCCTTTTTCCACAAGTGCAAATTGCTTGCCAAACTACGAATGTTTTAGGAAACTTTGCTCGTTTCTTCACGCTTAATTGTTCGTCAACATTTCCACGAGAATCTGCAGTAAGAAATTCCTGACCAGGAAGTTGTGAAAAATCAGCCAAGACATAGGTTTCGTCGTCCATCACGCAACAGGAAAAATTTTTCAAGAAATCTTTTTTTAATTTATTTGCTCTTGATTTCGCTTCTTGATTCTTCACAGCGTTTCTGTCAGGCACTTTCTGCACTTTGTATGCTTTAAGCCCACAACTCGACTTGATTTTCTGAACGGTTGACTGCGAACAACCCACTATTTGGGCCACTTTCCGTCCTGAAAGGTTAGGATTCTTCCGAAAAAGGCTGATGACTTTCTTCACTTTTTTTGGGCTATGAAACCCCTTTTTCCTCCCGGTTCCTTCCTTGCGGTTGATTGTAAGATCTTCGTTGGAGCGCTTAACAACTCTTGATACCGTTTCCGGACGAACGCGAGCCTCTTTTGCGATTCTTTTGAAGCTCAATTTTTGATTATTTTGAAAAAGTTTCACTATAAATTCTCGTGTTTTCATTTCGGATAACTGTGATTTGACAGAAGGTAGAAGCCTTGTTGTTTTGACAATTCTGTTCAGTAAGCATTGACAAATTATCATGGAAAGACTCACGCCGCAACAACGTTGACAAATTGTTGAAATTTATTTTCAAAATCAGTGTTCTATTCGCCAAACTTATAGAGCACTTCGTGAAATTTATGGTTCACACAATCTTTCATCAGAGCAGCTTATTCGTCGAACTATCGATAGATTTCGGACAAAATTTTCTATACGCGATGCAACAACCACAGCATGACAAAAACTTTACGTACAGAAGAAAATATCGCTGCTGTAAGTGATAGTATTAATAAAGATCCAGATTTGTCTATTCGTCGACGTTCAGAACAAGTTGGAGAGTTGGACTCTGTACATCCACCACATGTTCAATCAATAGGTGAAGGCCCTCTGTGATCACAGGGTTGTTTGGCACACCCTTTTCTGTATTTTCTGTAAAAATGCCTCTTATTTCCATCTAATTTCTTGGCCTAACTGAACCATTTAACTTTGAATTTCAAACTAGTGCAGTTTCACCTATCGCTTATCAATCGACATGTCGATCGCAGAAATTGACGAGGGAAAACCGGAACAATTGACGATAAAATCTATCCGACCAGAACAGAAAAGACACGCTCGATAACCTACTAAAACAAGCAGGTACACGAGACAATTAATATTGATGTCGAGATGTTTCTCGGAAAGAAAATATGTTGGAATAAACGATCGGCAGTTCTGAAAGATGTCGTCTAATAACTTATTAGAACATGCCTCTTGGACATGGTCCAGTTACGATGATTTGTGAAGCGGGCTGGTAGAAAAATTGGGTTTATTTATAACCAGATGGAATTCGAGATTCCGCTTGACGTCGACGTTCAATCAACCGAACAATATTCTACCTCGAATTCCGGAATGAAAAAAAAAGACTACGATTCGAAATTCAAATAAAGAGTGTTTCAAAAAGAGCGCAAGATTTCAGAGTGCAATAAAACATGGTTTCCAGTAGCAAAGTATTGAAATTTTTATTGATGAAGTTTTTAATATGGTTATTGAATACATGTGGTGGTATTTCATTGATACATAGTCCAATTTTGGCTTTCAATGCTTCGATGGTTGAAGGCTCATTGGTAAAACCTGTGACATGAAATAACTCCACAGCCAAAAGTCTAAAGGCGTTAAATCCCAAGAGCGTAGTGGCCAATTCTGATCACCAAATCGGGAAATGACACGACCAGGGGCAAACTCGTGCAAGATCTGGCGGTATGAAATGTGGCACCGTCCTGCTGAAACCAAATTTCGTCAAGATCGAAGTTTCCGAATGAGGCACAAGAAACTGTGTTACCATAGCACGATAACGTTAGCCATTCATCGTTACTGCATCCCCTTCTTCGTTTTCGAAGAAAAAACGTTCAATTATTCTTATTATTTACTAACTCCCATCTGTCAACTATCGATCTGTCACGTCATAATCATGTGACAATATAACTGTCAAACATGGCGCTCTTTAGGTTGTCATTACTCACTCTGGTGGAAGATTTGATCGGTATATTTATCCATTGGTGGGTGTCTTACCTGAAAAAAGAATCCAATTAGTTCATGTTTTAAAAATTCTGTGTGATAATGACACCGAAAAATAGTTAAGTTTCACTAACTGCGAAGAATTTAATCGATACTAATATTGTAAAGAGGAAAGATTTGTATTTTTGTGTGTTTGATACGACTAGGCTCAAAAACTACTGGACCGATTTCAGAAATTCTTTCACCCTTAGAAAGCTATTTTTTCCCTGAGTGACAAAGTCTTTCCACCCGAAAAAATTAAGGATACCTACTATAACTTCAATAATTACAAAAAAATCAGCCACAATCAGCTATTTTCACATGCGCTGCAAAAACCGTAAGACTTACGTGGATACAATGTATGACGGAAATGTACCTTTTAAATAGTTCTACAAAAAAGTCCGCGATAGCATATATCTATCTCTTAAGATTGACTTGCTATAACCTGTTTATGGTAATCAGATGTTTTCCAAAATTGTGCACTATTTGGGAGTGTGTTTTTATGAATTGGGTATTGATCCTTATCCAACGTAATACGTTATTTATCCCCAGTATTTAATTTAGAACGAAATTGCCCTCCACATCATACAATTACAACGAGTACATCAAAAGAAATGGCAGGTTGAAGTGTTGAAGATGAAACCGCCGCGTGAAACAAATTTCTACCCGGGCGAAGCTGGGACGGCCTGCTTGTTTGCTATGAAGTTCTTTTTGCGAAAGGCATATCGCTCAGAAAATGATTTCTTCGAGAAATCAAGTCTGAAAGAATCGCGTTCCATGGGATGATTCACCCATTGTGGAAAAAGAATTATTTATGCCTCATGAATATTCACCGTGCGTAACGGCTGAAAAATATGGAAAACCATGATTTAGAGCCGTTTCGAACCGAGTTAACGTGAAAAATACCATATAAAATTATTAATGAACCCACTGCAACTATTTCTAGACGAGCAGGCAGACTGCCTCTATCCATTCTTCCATATAGGATCATAGCTGGTGCAAGCACATAACTCAGGCGTGCCCGTTTGTGAGCTTGTCTACCGACAAATTGCCCACCACTTATAAAGTGCACGTTTATCGATCTTCCTTTGAACTGCCATACGATTAGCTTTTTCAGGGACGCCATATATTTCGACCCACTCGCGCGAACGTCGCGGGGTTGATTGTCCGCGAGCGCGGTGGAAATTGTTGTTTCGAGTGCATCCATTCGGCGTTAACTCAAGTCTAGCGGCATTGAGTCCATGATATATGCTCAGAATTTTATTATTATTCATAATTGATACCACAAAGTCGATTGGTAACGAAAAAGATCCACACATCAGTGGTTTACCCACCCTATACGACTCTGTGGTCTACAGTTCAAGAATCGAGGTACCACAATCGTATGGACCCCCTCTCCCTTTCTCAAACCATTTATCCACAAGAACGCAAACCAGCACTCGCTGCTAACCTAAGTTAAAAACCACGTGTTTTAATGAATTGAATTCGCGAGAAAAAAAGACTCCAATTCGAACAACACAAACAAAATGCCAGCAGACCAGCAGATATACAGGGTGGCCAAGAGATTGACGTCAAAAAGGAAAAAACAGGTCCCTCGTGTCATGGGCTATTCGAATCACCCCCATGTATGTTATGCGATTTTTCACGGTTTTCGAGTTATGAATTTCTTTATGAACTTTGAGAATTTTCGACTTGAGCATCTTAAAATAGATATTTAAAAAAAAGTACAAGACTTCTCTGTGAAATTCTTTTTGTAACTCAATCTCCATGAATTGTACTTTTATACATAAAATAACCAGATTCGTAACTTTGATAAAAATTATGGAAATGTTGGTCTCAAGTGAAAAAGTTACGTGATTTTGATCTGAATTTTCCTCGGAATTTTCGAATCAAAATTAAAAATGTAAAAAGGCGAATTCACGGTTTCTTAGTATGCCTAAAACTGCGCTCAACAGTCAGCTTTTAGAATCATTGATAAAAATGGTACTCAACACTCTACTTTTGCTAGAATTAGCCTTCAAAGTCATCGAGGTGAAAAAAATCAAAGAACTAGACATTAACTACAGAATTATTTTTTGCCATTTTAAGATTTTTCTGATCAAGTTATGATAGAAAATTCTTGTTTATGAAAGAAATAAAAAATGTCAATGCTCTGATACCAGCTTTTTGCTTTTGAGGGGTCAGAAACAAAAGAATAAATAAAAAAAACATACATATTATATTTATTCCTTTAATTTTCGTCGTTAAAATTTCTGCGTAAAGGCAGATATTAAAAAAGAAAATGTGTACCCCCCTAAAAATTTCATACATTTCATTCCTGATGCCAAAAAAAAAACGACAAGATATTATTCCTTGTGGTTGTAACATTTATTATGTCACTGACAATATTCAATCTTGATTGGTCTTTATAGGCACGATACCATGGTCGAAAGAGGACCGAACCTTCTGGCACAGTTGGATAACCGAACAATTCCCTCTGAAATTAGAGCACAACATACCCCAAAAAAGCGGTTCGATCATACTTAACCATGTACGTCTTCGAGGTGAAACAAAAACCGACAACCATTTTTCCTTATATCAGGTTAGGGGGCCAGTACAATGAACAATTAAAACAAATTAATTACCGACGAATTTATGCGTCTGAGAACACAGAAAGGGAACTGGGACAGAGATCACGTATAATAATGTCGTTAAGGTGGCCATCGTGTCGAGATCCTCGCAATGATTATGGAATGTTCTTCGTGAGATCGTTTAAGTTTTTTGTTCGGCTTAAAGACGTTCAAATTGGTGCGAAAAAGATGGATTGTAGAGCAGGCATTTTCGCGTAACAGTCTTGTAACGGCGCAAGAAACATCACATGCTTGAGCCACACACACAAAAATATTTTCCCTTAAACCATTAGACCAGGGTTTTCCACTCTATTTATAGGATTCTAGGTAAATGACCTATCCTAACCCATCTAACCATCTTCTATGACAGAGCTATCACAGAGCTTTTGGGAAGACGATGCCAGATTGTTGATTTTCTCTTTAAACAGTGATGCGAAGTAGCGGGCCTACAGGATCTATAAATCGACCCATCTCAAACCTTATATTAACAGATTTCAAGCGAATAACCTGGTCATGAGTGGTAAATACCATCAATAACCAAGTTCTTTCAAGCGCTTTTGGTCAATGTTGGTTGATATTATGTGACGTCATGAATTATCTCTTCAACGTCATCGTATGGACCGCAGATAACCGAACGTAACTGTATTCGAGAGCTGGGTTATGAAGAAGTGAGGTTGAATAGGCTTGATTGATTATGTGGTCATGTGGAAGACTTTCAGTGAATTAATATAATATTAACCGTGTAGTGTCGAGTTTATAAAATTAACTTGTATAAATTGGAATATTTTTTGTGCAGAAGTTTTTGACTAGTTGGTAGTTGGCAGCGAATTATCGCAGATGATATTGTTTGAATAGAAACATCCCCACAGATTATTTAGTGCTAAGTATCATTTTATTTTTTATCAATTTCAATTCACTGCGTGGTTCGTATCGACATTCATCATTAATATCCGAATTTTGTATTTAATTGATATTTCTAATATGGACAGTTTACACTAAATTTTCAATAGAAACTGTGAGTATAAATGTATAATTTCATGCTCCTTAGATTTTAGAATTCAATTTTTCCCACATTTGTGGGATTTTATCATTACGTATCTCTACATCAAACGTTTTTCCATCATAGAGATTTCAGTCTTGACAAAGTTTATAAACATACGGACAACATTGTTAACTTGTATAGAGATCAGAGAGTTTATAATTTTCAACCATTCTGTGATATTAAAAATCCAGGGAAGCTTTAGATTATTCTTATGATTTTTAATTTTTTCGTCAAATTTTATCTGGTAAAATTAGGATGTAACTCTAAAACGAGGCGTTCAATTGAAAAAACATAGGAATACTTTCATTTTCTAGAATGATTGATTCTTTCGAAAATATGAACCGTTTATCTTTTCAGTGGTTTCGATGTTTTTTTTTGCGTGGATTTATGAGTCGGCTAAGCTGTGACTTTTATACCAGGAGGAATATTGAATAAGTTTTGATTGAGGAATATGCACAATGAATAGAGTAAACAATCAACCAAAATTCAGTTCATTTCAACGACTGGTTATACAGGGTGTCCCACTAGTGCCGCAGCGGACGATATACGCGTAACGGTCTGAGTTTTGCAAAATTTTTTGATGCAGACTTGATATACTCCAAGAAGAGCACAACCTAAAAATATTTTCGAATATATCGGGTGGCCCACAAAAGAGGAATAGCGGGTGACTTTGTTTTTTCAAATGGGACACCCTATATTCAATAGTGTTTTTCAATTCTCTGAAACTTCCTGCATGCTTTCGTATACTTTTCACATATTTTTCTTCGACAGTTTTCGAAATATTGGCCTTTTTGACAAAAAAATGGTACTTGTAGAGACTATGTTATCCAATTATATTTCACGAACCCTTGCACATACCAATAACAGTTTTATATGGATTGAAAGACAAGACTTCAAAGTATCCTACCCAGCTATAATAAATCATCTCCAGCATACAGAGTGTCCACAAAAAGACTATCAACATGATGAATTTCAAATCGATTTTTCTTCATTTTTTCAAATGCAATGCATATAATTTTTTTTCATCATTATAATCACCATTCATTTTACTTCATATTTTGTCAAATACATAATATGCATATCTCTAAAGGAATAGGATTTTTTAGAGTTTTTCCTCCAAATTCACGTTTACTTTCGAATTCAAAAAGCAGATTTGGCTTTTCTGTGGTTATTCGGAATTGTCAAATTATTCTATTCAAAATTAACATCATTGCAGCTTCAATTCAAATCATCATAGTTTTTACGGATTGGATGAATACTCACACAATGATGTAAAAATTCAAGAAATACCAATGAGTTTGAATGTACAAGTTATGAATGCTTCAAAAAAACGAGTTTCAAAACTTCAGGATACAAAAAAGTGCCCGCTCTTATGCTCATACAACTTTCTTCGAAAAAATTATATTCATAGTTTCCCAAGCACGCAAGCAGATCTTCAAGCTCGCAAGCTCAAAGCTTGTTTGAAATTTTTGAAAGATTCGACGTTCCAAGTAGAAACATAGAAAATTATCAAAAATGTATTTTGAAAAATGGGTATAGAAAGCAAGTTTCTGTCTTCCGTAACTGATTTCATCACATTTTTGAGTAGATACATCAAAACTTTCTAGTTCCTCAATTCGCTATAATAAGAATTGAAGCTTCAATGATGATAATTCTGAGTGGAATAATTTGACAGTTCCCAATAACCACAGAGAAGCCAAATCTGCTATTTGAATTCGAAGGTATATGTGAATTTTAGGGAAACATTTTTAAAAATCGCTTAAAAATCCTATTCCGTTAGAGATATGCATATCATGTATTCGACAAAAAATGAAGTAAAATGAATGGTGATTACAATGATGAAAAAAAATTATATGCATTGCATTTGAAAAAATGAAGAAAAATCGATTTGAAATTCGTCATGTTGATAGTCTTTTTGTGGACACTCTGTATGCTGGAGATGCTTTATTATAGCTGGGTAGGATACTTTGAAGTCTTGTCTTTCAATCCATATAAAACTGTTATTGGTATGTGCAAGGGTTCGTGAAATATAATTGGATAACATAGCCTCTACAAGTAAAATTTTTTTGTGAAAATAGCGAATATTTCGAAAAATGTCGAATAAAAATATGTGAAAAGTATACGAAAGCATGCAGGAAGTTTCAGAGAATGGAAAAACACCATCGAATATAGGGTGTTCCATTTGAAAAAACAAAGTCACCCGCTATTCCTCTTTTGTGGGCCACCCGATATATTCGAAAATATTTTTAGGTTGTGCTCTTCTTGTAGTATATCAAGTCTGCATCAAAAATTTTTGCCAAACTCAGACCGTTACGCGTATATCGTCCGCTGCGGCACTAGTGGGACACCCTGTATATTCACCTGTCTTTCATACGAAAGATTGAAACGTAAATTCGAATGGATTTCAGATGAGGGGACCTTCAATAACCTCACGCGAAATTTCGAGTAATGAGCCTTCATGCGAGCATCTCTTGAGCGAACTTTTACTGTCAATTAGAAGTTGTAATAATTTCAAGATTCTCGATTTCTAAATGTGTGAACCTACGGAGAGAAGCGTCAAATAAAACGGTAAATCATCATAATTTGCAGTAATGCGATGACGGCGTACAAACTATTGACAATTAACGGTCACTTTCCCGCAAATGCGAATAGAAATGTTAGAAAGTGCCACGCATAACTCATCTACAGCTAGTGACGAATAAATCGGAATCAGATGACTTACTTATGGGACAAGGACGAATCATCGATTCAAATATCATTGAAAGAAAGATCTCAGTTATATAAGGACAAAGATAAAAGAATTGCAGAAAATATTGCTTAGTAGTTTTCAGAGAAAAAAATTATTGAATGGGAACAAACCATTTGAACAAACACGCAAAATCTCCCAACATCAGGTTACTGCTTTCACAGATTTTTCGATAGTTCTGCAGGTTTTTCCGATTTCTGAAAAACCCTCCCAGCACTCTATCCTATTAAAGCCAAGGGGGGAGTAATGAGAACCGGAATTTTCCGACCTAATGAAGATTAGCTTTCCCTACCTCGAGGACACACGATACGTGCTACATGGCTACGAAATCGAAACCACTTACATGTATAGGCTCGCCGAGGAAATTGTATTATCTGCGCTCGTCAGCCCTTGTTTGAAGATGCCATTACCTGAAGGGTTAGTTGGTAAGTGATCACGTGCCCGCTGAATTATGGTAGAAGCTGGTTAATGGAATATCCAGTTCGAATTGCGTGCTCGACGAAATGATATTAAGAGTCGATAACACCAGAGCTTTCGGAAATCAGGTCGCTGGAATTATGCATGAACTTTTTAAAGAGGTTTTATCGGCGTCAATACAGTTTTGGATCTTCAAAGAACCGGGAAAAACTGAGGGGGTGTCGATAAAAGCCATGCAATGCCAACTGATAAGGCTCTGAATGTGGGTTCAAAAGAAACTCCACAATTTCGTTCTTTTGAAAACGAAAACAATGCGCAAACTATCACGATATGAAACTTCACTCACTTGGTGGCAAAAAGTCAAGAACACATCTCATTTTCTGATAAGTTTTATGGTCAAAATGATATAAAGATGCGTATCGAATTCACCGAATAAAATTACCACTCAAAATTTATAGTGGAAGTCGTCTTGCATCCGTGTTATTGCTTTTAAATTTCAATTTTACGATACAAATCCAATACTGAGAGCAATCGCCTTCTTTAACGACTATATTGATTGATAAATGGCTAGGAGACCTAGCACATACATGTAAACGTTTTGATGGACGTAAAATTGACTGAATGTCTATGCTGGTTCGTAAGAAAGAAGACATTTTGTCGATTAGCTATCACATTTTTCTGGATAACGACTGAAAATGTTCATATATACTCCATTCACTTTTATAAAGTATTTCGGTTGGCCAAGATTTAGGTTTATTAAGTTTTTTTCACTTAAAACTGACGCAGGTTGGCACTCGTGGAAGTCAAAATAATTTCAGAGACGTTGCCAATGTGACACAGGTTTCGATCTCTGTGGTCGTCGATAATCGAATCTCGTAGAAAAAATAAAAATTCACGCTTTCCAAATGCAATTTTTGGATATTCAGACCAGAGGAAATGTAGAAATGAATGTCGAGAACGTTACCTTGATGTCTGAAAAAGAGTTCCTGATCAATCCTACTTTTTTTATTCATTTCATAAGCAATTTCATTTTTTCTATCTGTATTAGAGTGAGTGCTTCTCATACGAAATATTTATTAGAGTAGGTTATAGGCGTGAGTTATTATAACTCATGCTATTGGTTTACAGATACTGTTACAGCTCAACATTGTTGAATAACGGATACCTATATTATTCTATGGGAGTAGATAAATAAACATTTTGATAAATACGTAATTACTACGATCTCTATTTAGAAACGACAACGTTGCGTATGTATCTGACGGGAAAATGACTCTTTAACCTAACATTTTCAAAATATACACGGTGAAATGTGTCAGAATGTCATGGCAAACCGGGATACTTAATAAAAGTGAATGCAGTATATAAACCAACAAGGCCGTCCCAGCTTCGCCCGGGTAAAAAATTGTTTCACGCGGCGGTTTCATCTTCAACATTTCAACCTGCCATATCTTTTGATGTACCTACTCGTTGTAATTGTATGATGTGAAGGGCAACTTCGTTCTAAATTAAATACTGGGGATAAATAGCGTATTAGGTTGGATGAGGATCAAAACCCAATTCATAAAAACACACTCCCAAATAGTGCATAATTTTGGAAAACATCTGATTACCATAAACAGGTAATAGCAAGTCAATCTTGAGAGATAGATATATGCTTTCGCGGACTTTTTTGTAGAACTATTTAAGAGGTACATTTCCGTCACACATTGTATCCACGTAAGACTTACGGTTTTTGCAGCGCACGTGAAAATAGCTGATTATGGCTGATTTTTTTGTAATTATTGAAGTTTAGTAGGTATCCTTAATTTTTTCGGGTAAAAAGTATAGCCTATGTCACTCAGGGATAATGTAGCTTTTTAAGGGTGAAAGAATTTCTGAAATCGGTCCAGTAGTTTTTGAGCCTATTCGTATCAAACACACAAAATTACAAATCTTTCCTCTTTACAATATTAGTAGGTATAGATAACGTGAGTTATAATAACTCACTTCTATAACTAATACAAATAGGAAAAATAAAATTGCTCACGAAATGAATAAAGAAGTCTGATCGATCAGGAATTCTATTTCAGACATCAAGGTAACATTCTCGCCATTCATTTATACATTTCCTCTGGTCTGAATATCCAAAAATTGCATTTTATAAACGTGAATTGATATAGATAGGGTGTGAAAGGTGAGTATCCAAATAAAAAGGACAAGAAGAGATATACTTTCATTATTGAGGAAAAATCATTTTTCTGGATGTAAAATTTAATCACTTCTTACAAATACAATCTCATTACTATTCAAATTAAATGTATTAAATTTCTGAAACGAAACGATACAATATCTTCGACTTAAGTGCACAATAATTCTAACTATAACACAACGTAAATCATGGGAGAACTTAAGGTACAAAGAACCTTGAAGAACAAATTTCAAAACAATTTCTTCAACTCATCGTAAAAAACTAACACCAAGGCCCCACCAGTTCCTCTGAGTACGTTCGAGAAAGCACCCTTGAAGAAGGCCGAAGGTCCCTCGTTCTTCGAGATCTTCATCCAACAGTCCAACGTGTTCTTATACATAACATCCGCTTTGGCCCTACCGGACTGCATCATCATACGCCTTCTGACGGTGTCGAAAGGGTACGAGATGATACCAGCTGACGTCGTTACCGCTTCCGCTATCAGGAAGGATACGAAAAACGGGGTGTTTTTAGGATTCTTCAGCATCCCCTTGCACGTATCGAACATTCCAAAGTATGCTGCTCTGTAGATAATGATGCCTTGTACGGATACCACGAAGCCCCTGTATAATCCAACGGGTCCATCCGACTTGAAGGTTTTAGTGAGACAGTCCACCAGTCCACTGTACTGTCTGTCGCCTTTGGTCTTACCAACGTCGGCTCCCAAACGAGTTCTCGCGAAGTCCAAGGGGTACACGAAACACAAAGATGTCGCTCCTGCCGCTCCTCCAGAAGCCAAATTAGCGGCGAAATACCTCCAAAACTGCCTCTCCTTGTCCACCCCACTCATGAATATCTGCTTGTACACATCTTTGAACGCGAAATTCAAGGCTTGCGTAGGGAAATATCTCAGAACGTTGGCCAAATTTCCTCGCCATAAGCTCAGGTATCCCTGCTCCTTTGGAATCCGGACAAAAGCGTCGACCAAGCCTTTGTATTGGGCGCCACTCGCGATCTGCTGCGACGCCGCTTGCACCTGAAGGATCAGCTTCACCCTCTCGATCGGCGCGACTGCAGTTTTCGCAACCGCGGCCGATATTCCTCCTGCCAGAAAATCCTTCAGAAAACCGACGGCCTCGGTAGGCATACCCGCGAATATTTCCTTGAATTGACCCGTTTTGAACGATTTTGGAGGAACAAACAACGCGAATTATTCAACTTGACGTTTAAGATGGCGCACTGAACGTAACATAGAATAAACACCATTATTTCTGTGTGCGGAGAAAGGGATGTCCAGGGAAACCACAGATCAATTTCTTGGAATTTCGATGTCACGGTTGCCGGATTGGAAAATTTTCTTCAGATTCGATTCTCGAAGGATTCTTGAACATTTCGCGATCATTCCAAGCTCAAGTCCCAGACTTCTTTTGAACAAACGAATTTTTTCTTCGTACCATTTTGGCAAATACTTTATGAATGCATTAATCGTTGGTATATCGAATGTCATGATCTTGATAACTGACCTGAGCTAATACTAATTGAATGCACTCCAACAGTAAGATCATCCCACAAACGTTCTTAACACAGATTCAGGTTCAACTGTAGGTCGAGTAAATCTGAATTATATATAATTTAATGAAACTGCGTTCATTAAATATTTAATGAATAGCGAATACAATGGTCTGGCCCATTATGCTGTTACAACTTCAAGTATATTATAGGATTAGGATTTAGATCGTGGGATTCTTGTAATATTTGAACGAGAAAATGAATCATGAACGAGAAATACAGTTTTTACTAAGTACTTTCGAGTATTCTGTGTTTTTTATTGTGGTGGAATATTAATCATAGTCAGTCACGATGCACAATTTCATTTTCATTATTCTCCTATTACCTTGATTGTAGACATTACGTATTTATACCAAGGGGGAATTCATCCTCAACATTCATAATATGGCAATAGGTATATAATTATCTAGAAAATTCTATAACAGGAGCTGAAGAGATAACAGACTGATCCATTGATACATAGATAAAAATTTAAGAAAATGAATTGCGGCTTCAATGTCCTCATGATGACATCAGCAGGAATAATATTTAACAGATAAAATGTTGGACAATTATATTGTGATTAGCTGATAGCGACTTGAGTGCCAATATGGGAACAGACGATTGCAGTTTCACCGATTATAAACATTTTACAACAATTATAATCCGGTCGATTCCTTTACGTAACAATATTGTTTGCTCAGTCCATACAGTTGCGAAGATTCAAAAACACAGCACTCCTTGATAATTTAAATTGTTATTGATGTTCGCGTGTAAGGAACTCATGATTATCGTCTGATTATCTTCTCAGCGGGAGGTTTACAGGCGAATATTCTCTTAGGATAATTCGCCATTATTCGGCAGAAGTTGATTGATGATGAAAAAGTTTCATCCAAAGATCACCAAGACCAAATCGGAGATCATTATTGCTGATTGGAACCAGAAAACGAAAATTTCAGAGCAGCAACTTTCAATTTCTATATTCGGATAGTAAACACAATTAATAACTGATTGGCAGTTGATGCACCAAGAGGATCCAAGTAAAACAATAAAACAAGATTTATTGTTATAAATGTAAAATACTGAAACACTATATTCACAGTGTTCAAAACAATATAACAAATACACGTGTAAATACAGCGTTAGATTCATCAAATAAAACAAAATGAAAGATACCGACTCCAGCTGGTTATCTTTGACAGATGTAGCGTTGCAAGAGAGATGGCTTCGGAGCATCGAGTTACATTCAGTTTGAATCACAGAGTGTTCGTCCATTAGATCTACGCCATAGATCTTTACAGTGGACATGGTCTCAGTATGTTATAATGTCGAATAAAGGCTGAAGCCACGATGACAGCAAATCACATACTCGCATAAACCAAAAAAAGTCATAAACCTTCGGTTAATTCACGGAGTTCAACCACTTCATCGATCATAAATCTCTTGTAAGTCTCATACTCGCGAAACTAGCAGGCAACCTAGACCAATAAATTAACGGCTAGTTTTTCACATGTCCGATAAAATTAGACGATCAATATCGCACAAGTCTCTGGGATTCACGCCATCGCGCTCAGCGTGGGGTCCGGGCCTTAAATCGAACGCTCGGAGCCGATAGATCGACCACTGATCGAGATCCTTGATATTCGACTCCAGGGATGTCAATATAGAAAGAATTTTCCTATGTATCGATGTATGTAGTGAAACATAGAAAAATTCAACATTTTATTCCAAAAATATCGTGGTGAGTATGAAGGCTTTTATAGGTTTCTGAAACAAATTTTCTTTCTCTGAATATGATGGTATTCTGAAGAAACGATGATGATAAGAAGAAATGAATATTCTTCAGAGATTGTCGATGAAAAGTTGCCATCCCTAGGTGTCCAGCTCTATGGTCGACGGACCAAAGAAAAAAATCAAATCGATCCAACAACGGACAAATTGATCGAGTCTATCTGTTAAAAACGAATTCCAATCTGTAGACAACGTGCGAGAGATTTATTAATTACGATTCCAAGCTTGGCGAACGATCGATTTAATTCATTGCATATATTAATATCTCAACATCGCGATTAGAAATACAGACAGGCGGTTTGTATGTTTCGCGATTTTATTTGTTTAGTTTCGAGATGAATTTACCACATAAATTAAGAATTATTGAAAGGGTAAGATGGAGATTAAAGATGTTCCCTGTCGACACTAGAATGTTGGAAATAATTCATCGGAAATAACTATGTTCGATAATTTATTATTCGAAACGGTATGTCGATTACCTATAAGTAGTTACTGAAGTGTACAGAGGCTTGTCAGTGTTTGCATCGCGGAAGCTGTGAGAACGTGCCCAACTAGAGCACTTTAGATCATTACAGATCTCACACCTCTACATCCAGTGATTGATCGAGTATCCAATGATGCCATCCTCACAATACCAAAGGGAAGTGCAGCTTACTCTTAACAACTCATCTGTGAACCTGCGAACTGCAAGATCCAAAAGGTATCTGGATCTCAGTGAGAACCTAACCTAATCAACTTCTATGATATTTCAGAGCTTTTGAGAAGACGATGCCAGATTGTGTTGATTTTCTCTTCAAACAAGGAAGCAGTACGTCCCCTATCGTTAACGGATGGAATGACAGAAAGAATTGAGGAAGCTCTTATCAATTTCGTTATGATAGACGATGAATATTTTTAAAAAGTCCTATTTATTTCCAATTCGACACAATTGATTAATGGCCGTATTAAGGCCATTTTGAATCTCGCCAAAACAATCGGCGCAACCTACTTCCAAGTATGAGTCATCGAAAGAAGAACACAGAAATCGATTGTAAGATAACGACTGCCGAATGTTTAGTACCCGTTATGTTGGACTGCAGTGGCGGCACGAAAAGTTGCATAAATTACGCGGTACTCCGGACATTCTCCAAAAGAAAGTGGATCTATCGATAATCGCTCATTCACGGCATGCACAAACCAACCGTAACGGGTAGAAAAAAAGCTATAAATAAATGAATCCGATTGTTGAGGTTTGGCGCCTTCGAAGTTAGCTTAGATTTCGACCGACAAAAAAAAGAGAAAGTTCGCGGACACCTCTGGAGTGATCCCATTGAATATTGTGATTTAAAAAGCCGAGATCACGTCAGATATGCGGATCTAGGATCCTTTTGGCTGCATCGTGAGTCAATCGTGGGAACCTATGAAAAAATGGGTGAATATTTGAGTCTCGCAACAGAAAATAAATTATGCAATGTCATTGCCGAAAATATTCACCTTCAAAACACCGATCTATGTCCCCTTTTCCAAGGAAATCTATGTTCTGGATTTTTGGATAGAGGAAAAGAAAGAAAATCGAAGGCACAAATGTTGGTCGCAACGTAGAAGAGAAAAGATGAAAATGGACAACTCACGATTGATGCTGATCGTCAAAATCCGATTTACTTGACATTTCGGTGAAAATTCACTGTTCCACCAATTGAGATGTTTGCCCGCTTTTTGATCTGATAATAATAGTCTTCCATGTTATAATAAGTTTCATACAATTTATACAGTAATTGTAAACATCACCAAATTATGGCGATAATATCAAATATATTACCTTCACGACTACGCTACAGTGTCTAGATAAGAGCTATTAACCGTAGCGACACCTAGGTGCCTTATTCAAAAGAAGGGAAAGCATTTCCTTCATGAGCATATTTTTCAACGAAGTTTTCAGAGTTTCAGTGTTTTTTATAATAACCAGGCCGTAGACGAATCCAAAAATGAAGTTTCATAACAAACAGTCCATTCGATCTCGAGTTATAAATGGTGTAACCAACAACTTTGTTGTATATATAAAGATTAAAACTGCGTAACATCGACCTCAAAACCGGAACGACGCCAAATAAAACAACAAAAAATTCAGATAGCAATCACGAAATCTCTATCGTATCCGTATCCAATCGCATCCCGCGTATATACGCACGTTTTACGCAACGTGGCGGGAAAAAAAACAACCTATCATTCACGGTCTGTAATACTGTAATTTCTGTCAGGTCATTAGGCGACTCGAAATGAGTTTCGATTCCCTGGGGGGCAAATCGTAATTTCTGTCCTTTGTGTTAACGCTTCCGGTTCGGGTAAAAAACGCCGTTTGCACGCAAGCAGCAGGTGAGTTCGCGAGGGTCCCCTGTATGTCGTTTGTTCGTTTATCGGATTGCGTGTCCAGTACACGAAATTAGTTTAGTGATCGATCTGTGGGGAAATGGTGCATTGACCATGATATAGAAGTATACAAGGATACTACAGATATTATTTGATATCAATAATGTCTAAAAACATTGAAATAGTCGTAATTTCATGCCGATGTTAGTTTTTCCATTTTTTTTCTCTAAAATCGGGAATAACTCGAAAAGGTGTTATGAAAAAATCCAAGAATACTTTTATTATCAATTTGATAAAGCAGTCAAAAGGCTAACCTCAAGATATTTGCCTATAAAACTTTCTATTTCTCTATTCACCATTTATCTCGATAATTTCTGTCGACACAATGAACAAAACTTACTATAAAACATTTCCTCTTCAAGGTCCTACGATAAATCTCATCAAGACCGAAAAACGAATATTGAAACGACTTTGGCGCAGAGAAACAGTTGTGTTGTGTGTTATTTCGTAAGGAGAAATCTGACATTATTTATACACCTTTTTACAGCCTTTTTAATGTGCTTTACCCAGTTAAATTGTGTTTTTCCGGGATTACGACCTATTTCGTAATTTCACGGCCAAACGGTGCAATAAAGACGGAAAGTAAGATACCTGTTTTCTTTTATTCAATTACTGCCAACGTATGTCTTTGGTAAAAAAATATTTCTGAAAATCCCGATGAAATGTTTTAAAGAACACTCTCCCACAAATAAACACAGTTTCTTGAAACAATATTTATTTTACCCATTTTAGATCATGATTTGCATTCCTTTACTCTTTCTTCATTTCGTCAATCTGCAGGAGTAACTCCTTTAATAAAACCCTTCAAGAGCGGTTGTAAATCAAAATTGACATTAATGTCGTGTATAGATATCGAAGTGCACTTGATGAACAGGAAAATTGAATGAATAGTCGGTATAATTTCAATTTGGACTCAAGTTATAATTAGAACAAGATTGGAAGCGGAGTTAATTGCAGGTGGTTCACAGGAAGTTTATCGTCCATGTCGTACTTCAAAGAATTTCAAATCATGATTGGATTCTTAAATATTGGCACAGGATGAACCAGAGCCTTGCCTACATCGTTTCAAGTGCAACAGAAACCTGCATTTTGATAACTTCTTACGTCGAATGGATTGAAAATTCAAGTTGGAATCTGGACCAATTGAATAATAAATTTATTATCAAGGAAACATACGCTACAATCAAACTTTTAGGTTAACATAGCGATTTTCAATCAACACTGCATTCTCAACTTTAAATAATCAACCATTTTATAAACTACACGATGATTTATCGAATATGAAATATCATTGAAACAATCAAAGGGAAATACATACCTAATAACATAAACATTCACCTAGTCAAAATCCAATTATGCTTTACCTAGTTTTTGTGACTTTTGGACTTGGAAAACCCCTTCGAAGTTGAATATGTTCTATAATCAAACATTAGATTTGATGAAGCGTGCGTACAAAATTTCCGAATTTTACCGAAACTTTAAAACAAAAATCAGACCTTGAAACCTAATTCCAACCATTTCCTTTCTGAATACGAAATATGCAAATGTCGGAAAGAACCTACAAGTCTAAAAAAGATATCCGTAAAACTTCAAAAAAAAAACATTACAAATGGTAACGAAGTAAACTGAAACATTAAGAAGTTGTCACATGAGTATATAATTAGGAACAGGTGTGGACTTCTCGAACATAGAGAAAGTTCGAATAAGAGACTGCATCCTCCTATCGGAAGTACTCAACGACATCCTCCCGAACTTTGGAATTGGAAACAACCTTGTCCTACCCGTTCGAACGCGGCGATTGTCCACATTCTCGACCATCGGATGCAATCGTTTATTTAACGATCTTTTAATCGAATTCAGTCCGATGTAAATGAAGCCGTTGTTGGTATTTAACCGAAGCTTATGTTCGTCTGTTAAAAAAGTCGCAATATTTATGTATTGGTTAATCGGGGAAAAATAACCAGTTTAGGAGCTCGGCCGCTTTTTATCTGCGGGTCGAATCGCAAATTGATTACACTCTATGTTCGCCATACGTTGAATCGATATTGTCTGGCTATTTTTACATTGCGAACGGATGTGACGAAGTTGTTGCGAAGATTAATCTGGTTAAGACATAATTTTAGGTCGATAATTGTGGGGACTATTATTTATCGGTATGCGGGCGAATTTAGAAATCCGGAAAAAAATTTCACTTCGAGCGGGAATCGAACCACGCATCTTCAGATTATCGGTCTCAGGTTCTAACCATTAAACTATCGAAGCTACTGAGCTTTCCTGATTTCAATGTTAGTGTAACCGCGAAGATGTTACATTCAAAGTTCAATAAGTCATTAATGGATTGCCTAAACCAAATTCCCCATAAAATGTATCACGATACGTCAATTAAATCAACGACCGGTGTCGATAACTGCGAAAATCGCAAGAGAATAGCTTTCCTTATGGTGAAAACTTGATTGATCACCGTTGAAAACCAGCCTTATTTGTATTAATCCATCCGATCGCATTGTACGGAATCTAATCCGACTTTTATCGTTGTCTTGTCATCGATTAAGGTCATCTCTGATTGATGCTGCATGTTGTAACAAGTACTCGTATAATGTAGAAAGTGCATATCTGCCGTGTGTACGAGATTGGAAAATTCGAAGCATTCATCTCGCCTCGTATCTTTGATCGCGATCGATCGAAGATAAGATTAATTGATTCGAACGAATGTTGCACGCTATACACGCAGAATTGTTGATGTTTCGGTGGCACTAATAGGTCGAAATTAACTACCCACTCGACAAAATCCTTCATGTTTTTTATAGCCTCAGAGTCTCCCAACTACAATGATGTCTATTTCATTCTTAGAATTTTCTAGAATCTTTCCAGAACTAATCAATACGATTAAATCAGTTAATCTAATCAAATACGAAGATACGAGTAAATATTCATTATGGATTAATCGAGAAATGATTGATTACCTATTACCCATCTGCTTGCCAACTGAAATCAAAATGATTAATCAAATTCCAACTCACTTAATTTCTCCGAATTGAAAAAATAAGATAGCATGGCTTCATATAAAATTATTATATATACAGGTTGTCCCACCAGTGCCGCAGCGGACGATATAGGCGTAACGGTCTGAGATTGGCAAAATTTTTTGATGCAGACGTGATATACTACAAGAAGAGCACAACCTTAAAATATTTTCGAATAGATCGGGTGGCCCACAAAAGAGGAATAGCGGGTGACTTTGTTTTTTCAAATGGGACGCCCTATATTCAATAGTCTTTTTCAATTCTCTGAAACTTCCTGCATGCTCTCGTATACTTTTCACATAGTTTTATTCGACAGTTTTCGAAATATTGGCCATTTTGACAAAAAAATGCTACTTGTAGTGGCTATGTTATCCAATTTTATTTCACGAACCCTTGCACATACCAATAACAGCTTTATATGGATTGAAAGACAAGACTTCAAAGTATCACAGCCAGCTATAATAAAGCATCTCCAGCATACAGAGTGTCCACAAAAAGACTATCAACATGACGAATTTCAAATCGATTTTTCTTCATTTTTTCAAATGCAATGCATATTATTTCTTTTTCATCATTGTAATCACCATTCATTTTACTTCATTTTTTGTCGAATACATGATATGCATATCTCTCACGGAATAGGATTTTTAAGCGCTTTTTCGAAATGTTTCCCTAAAATTCACATATACCTTGGAATTCAAATAGCAGATCTGGCTTTTCTGTGGTTATTGAGAACTGTCAAATTATTCCATTCAGAATTAGCATCATTGAAGCTTCATTTCATATTGAAGCGGAATGAGGAACTACATGGTTTTGATGTATCTACTCAAAAATGTGATGAAATCAGTTACTGAAGACAGAAACTTGCTTTCTGTACCCATTTTTCAAAATACATTTTTGATAATTTTCTATGGTTCTACTTGGAACGTCGAATCTTCCAAAAATTTCAAACAAGCTTTGAGCTTGCGAGCTTGAAGATCTGCGTGCGTGCCTGTGAAACTTATGAATATCATTTTTTCGAAGAAAGTTGTATAAGGATAAGAGCGGGCACTTTTTTGTATCCTGAAGTTTTGAAACTCGTTTTTTTGAAGCATTCATAACTTGTACATTCAAACTCATTGGTGTTTTTTGAATTTTTACATCATTGTGTGAGTATTCATCCAATCCGTAAAAACTATGATGATTTGAATTGAAGCTGCAATGAAGTTAATTTTGAATAGAATAATTTGATAGTTCTCAATAACCACAGAAAAGCCAAATCTGCTTTTTGAATTCGAAAGTAAATATGAATTTGGAGGAAAATCTCTAAAAAATCCTATTCCGTTAGAGATATGCATATCATGTATTTGACAAAAAATGAAGTAAAATGAATGGTGATTACAATGATGGAAAAAAATTATATGCATTGCATTTGAAAAAATGAAGAAAAATCGATTTGAAATTCGTCATGTTGATAGTCTTTTTGTGGACACTCTGTATGCTGGAGATGCCTTATTATAGCTGGTTGTGATACTTTGAAGTCTTGTCTTTCAATCCATATAAAGCTGTTATTGGTATGTGCAAGGGTTCGTGAAATAAAATTGGATAACATAGCCACTACAAGTATCATTTTTTTGTCAAAATGGCCAATATTTCGAAAACTCTCGAATAAAAATATATGAAAAGTATACGAAAGCATGCAGGAAGTTTCAGAGAATTGAAAAAGACTATTGAATATAGGGCGTCCCATTCGAAAAAACAAAGTCACCCACTATTCCTCTTTTGTGGGCCACCCTATATATTCGAAAATATTTTTAGGTTGTGCTCTTCTTGTAGTATATCACGTCTGCATCAAAAAATTTTGCAAAATGCAGTCCGTTACGCGTATATCGTCCGCTGCGGCACTAGTGGGACACCCTGTATATATAAGGGTTCAAATTACGAATACAACGATGGCAGTTCGGGGTAAGTATGGAGACCATAACAATGGGTTTTTTAATACGAAACCATAAAAGAAGGTATAAAGCGTCTGCTCGATCTATAGGTATTCACCTAACAGATGCATTTTGGAATACTGCCTAAAATATAATGCCGAAATTTCCAGAGATCCTCAGTAAGATGAATCCGCTAGTAAATACTTATAATGTTTTAAGAAATCTACGATGAATTTGCGACTATTCACTATTCTGAACAATATCGGTTGTTCTAGAAAGTTAACTCGTTCAAGTGATACCGGAAATGGTTAGATACCGTGAAATTACGAAAGCGGAATACCGTATTTATCATCAATTCAAATTTCATACATTCTTGTATATTTTATCTAAAGAGCTCTACTGAGATTTAGTGGAAATTCAAATATCCGACAAAAAGAATCTTAGCACTATTATGAAAACGAAGCGGAAATACACTCCAAATAAAAATATCCACTTTATTTCATGGAAGTTACCAACTCTCGTCGAGTCGAATATGCAAATGATCATGTCATATCAGGATTTGAAATGCAAGTTGAAGAAACTAAGTGGCAAACATATCAGTCAAATGAATTCCAAATTGAAACAACAATATTACCACTGCTTGAGTAAGTTGAAATGGTGAAATGCAAAAACTATTCTATAGTGAGTAAAGTGGAGAAAATCCAATCCTAATGAAAATATAATGACATACACAATAACTCCAACGTCTGAAGGTCAATATCGCTCATCTGAAGATCATTAAAAAATCATAATAAACACCAGTAGCGAAGTATGTTGTATTGCGATGGTCTTCGTGATCAAATAACTTCCGCTGATGCGGTTTACGACGTCAAGTTTATCTTTGTAGGAAAACAACTGTTATCTCGTTTCCAAAATGAAATGAAATTCACTAATTTCATTTTCAAATGAATCGTGAAAGAATGACAAAGTGGCAAGCAGAAGAACAGCGTGTCATCACAAAGATTTGTAGAGAAATCATGATTATACATATTTTGTTTAAGACTTCTTGTCGAAATTAATGATTTCTCTCGACAGAGTCAGCGCTATTTTTCCATAACCACAATTTCTTTAGGAACAAAACCTATTCCACAAAAGAAATAGATCCACGAAGTACAATATTAGGCATTATTCCGCCAAAAAGTACTATCAAGAGTGCCGTACAGATCTATAATTTTTGCTACATTAGGGATTCTATGAATCTATGATTAAGCATAACCTTTTTCTCAATATTGACAGTGCCACTACCGTGGGACATTGCGGAACTAGAGCACTGACTAAAATCAAGAACCCCCCGTAGATGTACAAGTTTGTCTGAGAGTTTTTTCATGAAAAAGTTTCTACACCTGGATTTTTATTTAACTGTGTTTTCTAAGTGCTTAGTTGGACGCATTGGAGGAATTATTCATACTTTTTCGAGCAAATTAAGATTTTTTCAAAATTCTGTGTAATGTTGCGAAATGAAGACAATTTCATGTTGCATCTCATGCAAGAATATCTATCGTTTTCCACACAAAATTAACCGGTTTTCCTATGTTCATTATCGAAAGACATCGTTCCTTTCCTCACCTCTGAATAAACGAAAAATATGTAATCCCAGCACAGGCAAAAATATCCTTATCCAACTGAACTACCAAGCAAAAAACTCAAAACAATCCTTAAAAAATCCAGCACGGGAACACCCGCGAAATTCAAACCAAATCCTAGCGATCCACGCTGAAGGAAAAATACCGCAAATACTGAAACTACTAATGGTCGGGGATCGCCGGTCAGGCGTACCAACCTCTCGTAATGTCGCGTCGCAGACTGGCCGATCGCGATCGGTAGTCGGATTGGCGTCTGGTGCACAACGTGCGTACGTCTCCCTTCCCCGAGCTCCGAGGAAATCGGAAATCCTCTCTTCTTCCAGCGAGGGACCTGCTGGCGTAGTCTTCGCTCTTCGGCGACATCTGTCAAATGATGATTGCGGAGGAGGTCACGGAGACACGGAGCTTTTCCGCGGCAGGGGTGGCGATCTGTCACCTGTTGGACGTAGCGCAGGATGCAGGAGTGACACAGTGACCGAAAAGGTGAAACAAGCTGCGAAATCTTATGGCGTCTTTCAAAAAAATTGGTCTGTTAGACTTTTTCGAAGCTGGACAACGTTTCCTACGATTCCCGAATGACCGGGAACCCGGATTAGAAAGACCTTTTTCTTCTTGCCTACCTCATTGAGTTTGTTTCGGCACTCCCAAATTAGCTCTGAGTCGATGACGTTAGCAGCTTGACTATCTGTATGAATAGCTATATCGCACTTCTGATAGTTTCTTTCTAGATTTATATCTAGACATCTTTCGATTGCAAGTATTTCCGTTTGAAGGACGCTTGAACAGGAGCCTAACGATAGTGCACACTTGGTCCAATAAATCCCAGCGCCAGCTCCTGTAGCGGTTTTGGAACCATCTCTATACCATTTTATTTGTATCTTCTTAGGGATTATAGTTGGTGTATTTCCTTTCCCAATCCTCTCTTTTACTTAGCATTGTACTGAAGTTTTTCTCAGTGCTTACCTTCTTGATCATTACATCATTAGGAAGGTTTGCAGATGAGGTGTAGTCATTCAGAGAGAACCAAGCTCTCTGAAACCTGACTCTCTCATTTCCTGCTCCTTCTTTAGATACTCTGAGGATGGCCTCATGGGCTACCCAACCAATCACTAGATGTAGAGATGTGGGGCCTGTGATGATCTCAAGCGCCCTGGTTGGACATGTTCTCATAGCTCCCGTGATGCACACACAGGCGAGCCTCTGTACTTTGTCGAGCATTTTCCTCGTACTTGCCTGACTTGCCTAAGCAAACCAGGCTACTGCCCCATATGTGACTATAGGTCTTACAATCATGACGTACATCCATCGCAGTATTTTTGGGTTACAGCCCCAATTCCTGCCGCATAGACGCCTGCACGCCATCAGAGCTCTTGTAGCTCTGCCAGTAGCATTATCAACATGCTTATTCCACAGAAGAAACAATCAATGGGGACTTCCCTACGTATGACATCTCTAAGAAACCCTTCTTCAAGCCACGGGATACCAAGACGATATCACAAGTTCCAACCAGAAAACACACACATGCTGAATTAAAGCGACCAATATAGTTTACAGCAATTTTAATGTATGAAGAGCCCCAGTGTCCTCTGAATATAGTCTAGAGCTCCTCGAAATATCGAAATCTGAGCTTGAAACCAACGGGAAATATAAGATAAATTATTGGAAACTAGAGTTCAATCAATGTTTCTCAATCGATGACAAAGCAACTTTGTTCGGAAAAACCTCAACTAGTCAATTCCATTTTTTACCCACAATCAGATACTATCCATTTCTAAGAACGAACGTAGAATCGACCATGCATGCAAATCAGGGTCGAATTTTGTATGCTCGATGATGTGTGACTCTGGCATAATGAAACGGATACAATCAATCGTATACGTTAGATTCAACATTGAACACAGATAGTCGAAATAGATAAAATCATCACATATTGTTCAAGCCTTACAAGGGTTGATTAAAACATTAACTGGGTCAACGGAATATCATCGTCCTAAAGAAGAAGAACGAAGTACCCCTATCGTGTTCTGTGACTGAACCTGATTTTCGATGATCTTTGAACCTTTATGCATATTCATTATGAACTTAATGTGTACTAGCATTAGAAACCTGTTATGTTTTATTATCTCGAAAACAGTCCATTCAATGCATATGATTGATATGAATTTATTTGATTGTTGAATTATAATCAAAATGCGATAAAAACTCGAATCGACATGTTTTGTTCATACCCTGTACAATTTTTTCGTCAAATATTATGGACTATTTCCCTCGTCTCAATTTCCACCAATCAGAAACGCGCAATTTTGAATCACAAAAAAATGGTTTCTAGATGGAAAAACTGTACGGCAGTAGCTGTCAGCAGTTTTTTCGGGTTCACCCGCGTCAAAACTTGACAGTTGTTGACAACGAAAATTAATAATGCACTACTGGAAAAAATTAAAGGATCAAAAAAAAATTCCAAATTTTTCGGCATTTTCAACATGCCATAACTTTGAGAGGAATGGTCGTACAAGGAATTCAAAAAAAGGAAATTGTAGCTCCAAGTGTCTAGTTTTTGGATTAGAACTTCAAAAATTTTAAGTTTCAGTGGTTTTCTAGTAATAATAGAAAAATCAGCAACAAAAAAATTCTCAAAATTTCACCACTTTTTTTTTTCTTGTCTAGGAGCGTGGTAATTTTATTTTTGCATAATCGTTATAATGATGGGATACTTTGTTAATTCAGCATCCAGAATAATCTGTTACTCATGAAATAGTCTTGTCAAATACCATTCGGGCATCTTATTTTTCCCGTGAAAAAAATCGAAAAAATACGTTGCTAAGTAAAATTTTTTTAACAAAAAGCATTCGTGCGGGTGCACCAGCACTCATGCTTCTCTTTAAAATATTACTAAGCAACGTGATCTTTCGATTTTTTTCGGAAAAATTGGATGCCCTTATGATATAACTTGATATAACGAGAAAAACGCACAAAATGGTTTCAGTGAAAGTTCCTAAAAACTTCATCTTCCCAAAGTTTTAATTTTGGATCGAATGGCTTTGTAGAAATTGAAGAAACACAATAACACAACTCATTTTTTCCTCTGCATTAAAATATAATTAATAAAACCGCAAAACAGATAAACGTATCCGCAAAACATTTTAATCAATTTTCAATATTTTCCCGGCTAAATTGATACTGAACGCAAAATCTGATATAACTTAGGTGCGGGGGTATAATTTCCTCTTCGCTCATTCTGAAATATTGAGAATTTAATGAGGAATGTGCTACATCCTGCACGCACGAAGTGTTTTATTAATTAATTCTACTTGCTATGATGAATTCATGCATATCCTTGATCCGTGATCAATTTCATGCAATGAATATTATTGGATTTTTCGATTGATGGTTCAGTTTTTCATTATTCAAAATCAGTAGATACTTGAAGACAATATTATACATATGTAATTGCATTTGTGAAATTCAAAAAATATTTTCTATTTCTCAACATCTAAAGTCTATTCCAAATCTCTTTCTCCTGACATTTCAAGCCCAATTCTCGTACGATTTAATAAATTCCCCGCTCAGAATATCTTTCCGCGAAGTATTTGACGTGATTAGCCCCAAGGAACTGTGCCCGAGCCAATTCCATTTCACGAAATAATTATTTATAGCATGGAAACTTTCTAGTATTAGAAATAAGCAAGATACCTGTGGATGAAATATGCATTTTCCTGGCATTGCTGAAATAGACTGCACTACGTAGTGTACCTATACGATAGCAGTCGGGCAAGGTTGCAGAAATACAATGCAACTAATGACTTATTGCGTACGAATGAATTGCGCCCGAGATAAGTAACTTGTTTGCTTCTACAGCTCAATTTATTATATACATATTCATTATTATTTATTAGGGTCGAAAAGGATCGTGAGTAATTGCTTGGGAAAATCTCGAATATTTCAAACTTATGACAAATCGACACATTAAAACTGCTTCTTATATAGACTCGCTAGAATTATAGATAATTTTCAACAAGATCCAAATAGACGAAGTTTCTTGCAGGACATGAATTCAAGGAGTCGAGCAGTGATTAGTGCGGTAGACATTTCAATTTTGTTCTGAGATTTTAATGTTTTTCATTCTAATTTTTCATTGCAACATGACTGTATTTCATTTTGATTCTTTTGAGATTTCTGACTTCTTCAGATCAATTGAAGATAACATATTTATTTCGTATATTATTCTATACAAAACCCAAGCAATATAGGGAATTCCTGGGCGTTCTAGATGTACATAAAGTTAGCAAAACAACTCTCACGAATCGAACTCGGAATAGCTCAAAATTTTGCAGTTATTTATCCGTAATTTATCCGTGAAAAAATTAATTTTGCCGCTCTTATATTTAAAAAGATATGGGGTGTGTCGCTAAGTTGATATCAAGTTGGCGAAACAACTTTTCAAAAAATGGTTTCAGCGAGAAAAAAAGTAGCTCATCTTTTTCAGTGATTTATCCGTAAATTATCCGTGAAGAAAAAAACATCGCAACTCTTGTATTTTAAAAAATATTGGGTGTTTCGCTAACTTGATATCAAGTTAGCGAAACAACTTTTCGAAAAATGGCTTCAGCACGAAACAAAATAGCTCATCTTTTTAAGTGATTTATCCGTAAATTATCCGTGAAAAAAGAAATTTTGTATCTCTCAAGGTTTCGCAGAAAAATGACAAAATCGGATTGATCGATCGGGAGCCGACGGAAAATGATTTATGCATTTTTCTCGAAAACTAAGAAAGCAATATTGTTCAAATTTGGAGAGATGATGTAGCTTTACATCTTTAATTTATTCGTGAAGAGAAAAATTTTGCCGCTCCTGTTTTTAACAAAATAAAAATGACAAAATCGGATTGATCGATCGGGAGCCGACGGAAAATACTTTATGCATTTTTCTCGAAAACTAAGAAAGCAATTGTGTTCAAATTTGGAGAGATGATGTAGCTTTACTTCTTTGATTTATCCGTGAAGAGAAAAATTTTGCCGCTCCTGTTTTTAACAAAATAAAAATGACAAAATCGGATTGATCGATCCGGAGCCGACGGAAAATAATTTATGCATTTTTCTCGAAAACTAAGAAAGCAATATTGTTCAAATTTGGAGAGATGATGTAGCTTCACATCTTTGATTGATCCGTGAAGAGAAAAATTTTTCCGCTCCTGTTTTTAACAAAATAAAAATGACAAAATCGGATTGATCGATCGGGAGCCGACGGAAAATAATTTATGCATTTTTCTCGAAAACTAAGAAAGCAATATTGTTCAAATTTGGAGAGATGATGTAGCTTTACTTCTTTGATTTATCCGTGAAGAGAAGATTTTGCCGCTCCTGTTTTTAACAAAATAAAAATGACAAAATCGGATTGATCGATCGGGAGCCGACGGAAAATAATTTATGCATTTTTCTCGAAAACTAAGAAAGCAATATTGTTCAAATTTGGAGAGATGATGTAGCTTTACATCTTTGATTTATCCGTGAAGAGAAAAATTTTGCCGCTCCTGTTTTTAACAAAATAAAAATGACAAAATCGGATTGATCGATCGGGAGCCGACGGAAAATAATTTATGCATTTTTCTCGAAGACTAAGAAAGCAATATTGTTCAAATTTGGAGAGATGATGTAGCTTTACATCTTTGATTTATCCGTGAAGAGAAAAATTTTGCCGCTCCTGTTTTTAACAAAATAAAAATGACAAAATCGGATTGATCGATCGGGAGCCGACGGAAAATAATTTATGCATTTTTCTCGAAGACTTAGAAAGCAATATTGTTCAAATTTGGAGAGATGATGTAGCTTTACATCTTTGATTTATCCGTGAAGAGAAAAATTTTGCCGCTCCTGTTTTTAACAAAATATCACGTGCACCGGTAAGTGAACATCAAATTACCACGTGACATATCGAAAAAATTATTTCAGCATTCAACAGATAACTTACTTTTTTCAGTGATTTATCCGTAAATTATCCGTGAAGAAAAAAACATCGCCACTCTTGTATTTTAAAAAAAATTGGATGTTTCGCTGACTTGATATCAAGTTGGCGAAACAACTTTTCGAAAAATGGTTTCAGCACGAAAAAAGATAGCTCATCTTTTTAAGTGATTTATCCGTAAATTATCCGTGAAAAAAGAAATTTTGTATCTCTCAAGGTTTCGCAGAAAAATGACAAAATCGGATTGATCGATCGGGAGCCGACGGAAAATAATTTATGCATTTTTCTCGAAAACTAAGAAAGCAATATTGTTCAAATTTGGAGAGATGATGTAGCTTTACATCTTTGATTTATCCGTGAAGAGAAAAATTTTGCCGCTCCTGTTTTTAACAAAATATCACGTGCACCGGTAAGTGTACATCAAATTACCAGGTGACATATTGAAAACATTATTTCAGCAATCAACCGATAATTTAATTTTTTCAATGATTTGTCCGTAAATTATCCGTGAAGAAAGAAATGTTGTATCATTCAAGGTTTTGCAGAAAAATGACAAAATCTAATTGATCGATCTGCGTCCGACGGAACGTTTGTCATGCATTTTTGTCGAAAACTATTAATGCAATATTGTTGAAATTTGGGAGAAAGATGAAGCTTTCCATCTTCGATTTATCCGTGGAAAGAAAAATTTTGCCGTTTCTGTTCTTCAAAAAAATATCACTCCAGGTACCTACGTTACATCTCTTGCTACCGGTGGCCTGGTGATGACGGCACCATTTTATTACGGAGGACAGTTATATGGTTGTATTTACGAAATGTTCAAACAGTACCGAAGCCTCAACTGACAGATGGGTATTTCAACAATATGCAACAAATGGAGACAGGCTGTGCGGTTGTTGAAATTTTATTTCGACTATAAAAATCAGATGTTTAGATTTCTAAAAGGGTATATTGTGTCAATTTCACGACAATATGCTCGTGCAATCGTTCTCACAAATAATTTGGTTCCAATAATTTTGGGAAGGATCCGATTTTTCTCATGCAAATAAGCTGTTTATAGCTCAAATATTTATTTTGGACATGCGACTTTCCAATTTGATCAATTCAGCTAAAATTTTTATGCTTGATAAAGACTCTATATTGCGCGAAATGTCGCTGATAGAATAAATTAATTAATAATTCCAAAAATGATGAAAGCACTTGGAAGCGCTAAAGATTTGAAAAACGGCATTTTGTACGAGTGTTCTAGCAATAAAAGGGCTACCTTTGAATATTTTTTAATTTGACTGTGATTTTTCAAAGGGGTGAAACATGCAAATCTCTATTCATTTTTTACCATATTTTATTAACACCTTATTTATTGATTCTCGAGAAAAATGCATTAATTATTTTCCGTCGGCTCCCGATCGATCAATCCGATTTTGTCATTTCTCTTCGAAACCTTGAATAATACAAAATTTCTTTTTTCACGGATAATTTACGGATAAATCACTTAAAAAGATGAGCTATTTTTTTTCGTGCTGAAACCATTTTTCGAAAGGTTGTTTCGCCAACTTTATATCAAGTTAGCGAAACATCCAATATTTTTTAAAATACAAGAGTGGCGATGTTTTTTTCTTCACGGATAATTTACGGATAAATCACTGAAAAGAAGTAAATTATCTGTTGAATGCTGAAATAATTTTTTCGATATGTCACGTGGTAATTTGATGTTCACTTACCGGTGCACGTGATATTTTGTTAAAAACAGGAGCGGCAAAATTTTTCTCTTCACGGATAAATCAAAGATGTAAAGCTACATCATTTCTTCAAATTTGAACAATATTGCTTTCTTAGTCTTCGAGAAAAATGCATAAATTATTTTCCGTCGGCTCCCGATCGATCAATCCGATTTTGTCATTTTTATTTTGTTAAAAACAGGAGCGGCAAAATTTTTCTCTTCAGGGATAAATCAAAGATGTAAAGCTACATCATCTCTGCAAATTTGAACAATATTGCTTTCTTAGTTTTCGAGAAAAATGCATAAATTATTTTCCGTCGGCTCCCGATCGATCAATCCGATTTTGTCATTTCTCTTCGAAACCTTGAATGATACAAAATTTCTTTTTTCACGGATAATTTACGGATAAATCACTTAAAAAGATGAGCTATTTTTTTTCGTGCTGAAACCATTTTTCGAAAAGTTGTTTCGCCAACTTTATATCAAGATAGCGAAACATCCAATATTTTTTAAAATACAAGAGTGGCGATGTTTTTTTCTTCACGGATAATTTACGGATAAATCACTGAAAAAAAGTAAATTATCTGTTGAATGCTGAAATAATTTTTTCGATATGTCACGTGGTAATTTGATGTTCACTTACCGGTGCACGTGATATTTTGTTAAAAACAGGAGCGGCAAAATTTTTCTCTTCACGGATAAATCAAAGATGTAAAGATACATCATCTCTTCAAATTTGAACAATATTGCTTTCTTAGTTTTCGAGAAAAATGCTTAAATTATTTTCCGTCGGCTCCCGATCGATCAATCCGATTTTGTCATTTTTCTGCGAAACCTTGAGAGATACAAAATTTCTTTTTTCACGGATAATTTACGGATAAATCACTTAAAAAGATGAGCTATTTTGTTTCGTGCTGAAGCCATTTTTCGAAAAGTTGTTTCGCTAACTTGATATCAAGTTAGCGAAACACCCAATATTTTTTAAAATATAAGAGTTGCGATGTTTTTTTCTTCACGGATAATTTACGGATAAATCACTGAAAAAAATTAAATTATCTGTTGAATGCTGAAATAATTTTTTCGATATGTCACGTGGTAATTTGATGTTCACTTACCGGTGCAGGTGATATTTTGTTAAAAACAGGAGCGGCAAAATTTTTCTCTTCACGGATAAATCAAAGATGTAAAGCTACATCATCTCTCCAAATTTGAACAATATTGCTTTCTTAGTTTTCGAGAAAAATGCATAAATTATTTTCCGTCGGCTCCCGATCGATCAATCCGATTTTGTCATTTTTCTTCGAAACCTTGAATGACACAAAATTTCTTTTTTCACGGATAATTTACGGATAAATCACTTAAAAAGATGAGCTATTTTTTTTCGTGCTGAAACCATTTTTCGAAAAGTTGTTTCGCCAACTTTATATCAAGATAGCGAAACATCCAATATTTTTTAAAATACAAGAGTGGCGATGTTTTTTTCTTCACGGATAATTTACGGATAAATCACTGAAAAAAAGTAAATTATCTGTTGAATGCTGAAATAATTTTTTCGATATTTCACGTGGTAATTTGATGTTCACTTACCGGTGCACGTGATATTTTGTTAAAAACAGGAGCGGCAAAATTTTTCTCTTCACGGATAAATCAAAGATGTAAAGATACATCATCTCTTCAAATTTGAACAATATTGCTTTCTTAGTTTTCGAGAAAAATGCTTAAATTATTTTCCGTCGGCTCCCGATCGATCAATCCGATTTTGTCATTTTTCTGCGAAACCTTGAGAGATACAAAATTTCTTTTTTCACGGATAATTTACGGATAAATCACTTAAAAAGATGAGCTATTTTGTTTCGTGCTGAAGCCATTTTTCGAAAAGTTGTTTCGCTAACTTGATATCAAGTTAGCGAAACACCCAATATTTTTTAAAATATAAGAGTTGCGATGTTTTTTTCTTCACGGATAATTTACGGATAAATCACTGAAAAAGATGAGCTACTTTTTTTCTCGCTGAAACCATTTTTTGAAAAGTTGTTTCGCCAACTTGATATCAACTTAGCGACACACCCCATATCTTTTTAAATATAAGAGCGGCAAAATTAATTTTTTCACGGATAAATTACGGATAAATAACGGCAAAATTTTGAGCTATTCCGAGTTCGATTCGTGAGAGTTGTTTTGCTAACTTTATGTACAGGCGTTCTAGGCAATGTATAACATAGTATGATTATTATTGTCTATTTGATATATTTCTAGATAAGGTACACAATCCCTAGGGTTTGTGTACATGGTGTTCTTGATTTGGAGGTACAAACGAAAAGGGGGGATTCCTTGCATAATTTCAAGAAAAAAGTCCCATGAACATGGGCCAATAGTTTTGTTTTCGTTCCTTCGAGTAAAATCTTTCTATAATGAAAACAAAAATTTATGTGAAATAAACTGCTCCACATGAGTTAGGGATATTGACTTAAATCGCAAAAAAATATAATTAATGAGATTTTTGTGATGAAAATTCATATTAATATGATTTCAAGTTGCAAATTAATTTTAGCCTGTAGGTCTGCAGCGTATACAGGGTGGTTAAAAAAAATCGATTAAAATATCGAAATTTTATTCCCAGAGAATTCAAGCATTTTAAGACTATCAATACAATATATGGCCTCCACGGGCATCAATAACAGCTTGACATCTTCTTTGCACACTACACACGAGTTTGTTGGACATTTCTTGAGGAATTTGGTTCCATAAACGGGGTAGAAGTCTCAGATCATTTAAGGATTCTGGGGTAGGTTGATGATTATCTAATCTTCCTTGGAGCATATCCCATGCATGTTCTGTTCGGTTTACTTGATGTAAAGTGGACTGTATTTAAAACGCTGGTTGTATTTTAACTTGTTTAATTGTAAATATGGTTACATGTGTTCGCTCTGATGACTAGAGTCAGACTATATATGACGCAATAGGTGCGGCCGAGTCCTGGGCGCTTGCGCCGTTGCCGCTAATACATTTATCTTAGATTCAAAGAAATTAATGTTCGTTAGGCCTTAACATACCGGCCGCCTTGACAAGTGTTCAATAACACTTTCAATTTAACACTTATCTTAAATCTATTGTTTATTATTGTCTTCTATCGGTAGAACACACACCTTTGTCACAGCACGTTTAACGGTATTGCCCTTAACGCGTACACTGATCACACGAGTCACATCGTCTGGACCAGGATGTAGCTGCTCCACTCGTCCTAGGTGCCATTGAAGGGGTGGAACATTGTCTTCCTTTATTATGACAATGGAGCCAATCTTGAGAAGATTTGCGTGGGTTTGTCGCCATTTGACTCGAGTTTGCAGCTCACTGACATACTCCTTATGCCAACGTTGCCAAAAATGTTGGATAATCTTAGTTAAATGTTGGTACTTGTTGAGTCGATTGTCGGGAACAGTTGTTAGGTTTGGCTCTGCTATCGCTTGTATCGGCTTGCCGATTAAAAAATGGCCTGGTGTAAGGGGTGAAGGGTCGTCGGGATTGGAGGTCAAAGGACATAAGGGTCGGGAGTTCAAAATTCCTTCTATTTGTACAATTACAGTATTAAATTCTTCGAAGGTCAATTTCGTATTTGATAGAACCCTTTTTATGTGTGACTTCACGCTCTTCACACCTGCTTCCCAAATTGAACCAAAATTTGGAGCGCGGCTGGGAATTAATTTCCAAATTATACCTTCGTCTGCTAAATTCGTCATAATTTCATTCGAATTTTCAGACATAAAATCAGAAATTTCCCTTAAATAGTTTTTCGCTCCAACGAAATTGAGACCGTTGTCTGTCGTGATCGTATATGGTTTACCTCTCCTAGCAATGAAGCGTTTCAACGCCGACAAAAAACCGTCGGTAGTTAAATCTGAGACTAACTCTATATGAAGTGCCTTAGTGCTCAAACAAACCATGAGACATATATACGATTTTACTAACTTAGCACCTCTTGTTTTGCGATCCTTTAGATAAAAAGGACCTGCGAAATCGATTCCTGTGTTATAAAAAGGATGATATTGATTTACTCGAGTTGCAGGTAAGTTTCCCATTAAGTAGTTCATAGGCTGTGGATTCACTCTAAAGCATTTGATACATTTTCTCACGATACCCTTGCACAAATTGCGCCCATTGATAGGCCAATATCTTTCTCGAATAGAACTAAGTAATAGAGTTGGACCGCAATGTAACAGTTTCCGATGTTCTCTTTCAATGATGAGTTTTGTCAATAAGTGTTGAGGCAAAATTATAGGATGCCTTTTATCATAATTGTACTTGGTTAGTTGGAGACGTCCTCCAACTCGTATTAATTTCTTATCATCCATGAAAGGATTGAGGCTAAGTAATTTACTTTGTCTGTGAACAGATTTATTATTTTGTAGATCATTGAATTCTCGAGAAAAGGCTTCCTGTTGTACTTGTCTGATCAAAAGTAACGAAGCATTTTCTAGCTCTTCTAACGTCAAAGAACCCTTCAACATACCATTTTGAAGAGATCTTAAATTGTGGATATATCTCAGAATGTACGCAGTTACTCTTTGTAATTTTGAAAAATCGGAATAAGTATCTATCAGGTCAAACCATAGGTTACCTCGACTATATGTAGCTATGTTCACATTAGTCACATAGTTTTTTAATTCTAATTGACAGTCATTTATTGTTTCATCATAACATTGGAGTAAATGAGATTTTAAATTTTCATCTAACAAAAATGGAGGTCCCTTGAACCAAGGGTCAAAATCGACAATTTTACTTGAACATAAACCTCTTGATAGATAATCTGCTGGATTTTCATGTGTTCGAACGTGATACCAATCATTGGTGTTCGTCAACCCTTGAATTTCACTGACCCTGTTAGCTACAAAGGTTTTCCACTTTGAAGGTGAGGCCTTGATCCATGATAATGTAATAGTAGAATCAGTAAATAGAAAAATATTATCGAATTTAATGTTAATTGAGGAAATAACTTTATCGAACAAATGGCTAAGTAGAACCGCAGCCGAAAGTTCCAAACGTGGTATGGTTAATTGTTTTAGAGGAGCAACCCTCGTTTTCGAGCATAGCAATTGACAGGAATAATCTCCAGAATTATTTTTCGCGCGGACATAGACACAGGCACCGTACGCCTTTTCAGATGCATCTGAGAATCCTACCAAATCAATTTCAATATAATCTGGAATTAAAACAAATCTATCGATCTTGACCTCATTCAACAATTGCAAATTATTTTTGAATTGAAACCAGAGAGTCTGTAAGTTAGAAGGAAGGGGTTCATCCCATTCTAGTTTCGTCTGCCATAACTTTTGAATAAGACATTTAGCAACTATCACAACTGGACCCAGCAACCCGAGAGGATCGAAGATTTGTGAAGTTACAGATAGAATGGATCGTTTCGTTACATTTGAAATTTCAAGATTTGAAATTGAATACATGATCTTGTCAGTCATTGGGTTCCAAACAATACCTAATACCTTATTAGCAGTATCTTCTCCGAATTCCACAATGTTTGCTTCCAACTGATCATTCATTTTGAATGATGATAATAATTCCTGTCGGTTTGTGGCCCATTTGCGTAGTTCAAAACCGGAATTATTGAGAATTGTGAATAATTGTGATTGTAGCTGTATCAGTTCGGATGCCGAGCTTGTTCCTGTTAGCAAGTCGTCTATGTAAAAATCGTTTTTTATCGAATCGCTTGCTCGAGGAAATTGAATTTCGTTGTCTCTTGCCACTTGATAGAGACATCGTACAGCCAAAAATGGTGCTGATGTGGTGCCATAGGTTACCGTATTCAAAGTGTAACATTTTAATTGATCCTGTGGGTTAGATCTCCAGAAAATACGTTGGAGATTCCTTTGTGATGGCTCAATCTCGATTTGTCGGTACATCTTCGAAATATCTGCCGTAATAACATATTCATGAAATCTAAAACGTAATATTATGGACACTAGATCGGATTGAATTGTTGGCCCACAATATTGAACATCATTGAAAGATATACCGTTATCGCTTTTCATGCTAGCATCGAATACTACTCTGAGTCGGGAAGTAGTAGAAGAATTTTTGATCACTGCGTGATGAGGTATATAATACCTGATCATTTCGTCAGTATCATGGCTTTCGTTGATTTCACTCATATGATTTAAAGAAATATATTGATTCATAAATTCTATGTATTCTTGTCGTAATTCAGGACACTTCAATAGTCCTTTTTCTTGTCTATAAAATCTTTCTATAGCTAATTGACGTGATTCTCCTAATTTAACATAGTTAGGTTTTAAAGGAATTGACACGCAAAATCTCCCTTGTTTGTTACGGGAAAAGGTATTGATAAAATGATCTTCACAATATTTTTCAGACTCAGAAGAATGTGAGCCTAAATTACACTCTTCAATTCGCCAAAATTTTGTCAACTGCTCATCTAATTGATTGTTCGAGATAATACTAATAAATGCATTAGTTTGAACGAAATCTCTACGTACTTTACTTGTGTTGAGATTACCTGCTGCTACCCAACCTAAAGCTGTATTAGTGAATATAGGTAATCCGTTATTGGAACGTATTTGTCCATTGCGTAATATATCCCAAAAAACATCTGCACCTAATAATACGTCAATTGGATTACTTTCTAAAAACCTAGAATCTGCTAGACGAATATTTGGTAATTCCAAATTGCCTTGATCATTGAAGGAAATAGCTGGTATATTGTCAGTTATTCTGTCCAAAATGAGACAAGATATAGTTTTATTGTATCTGTTGTGAAGAGAACGAAATTTTATATTGGCGTAATCCTTCACACTCGTTAATGAATTGCCCACTCCAGATACTGCATAGTTAGTTTTAAGTGTAGCTATTCCTAACTTTTCTATTAAATTTCTTGTAATGAAATTACTTTGTGATCCACTGTCTAATAGAGCACGACATTTGTGTGGTGTTCCTTGTATGTCATTGATTTCAACGATTGCTGTGGAGAGTAAAACGTGAGCTGACGAAGTTATCGTAGTTGTAACAACCGTGACGTCTCTATTTTCTGAATTTTCTACCGAATTACTGCTGTCCTTATCAGAATGAATTAAAGTATTGTGTTTTTTGTTGCATTTTCTACAATTGGAACTAGTACAGTTTACTGTTTCATGATTTAATCGTAAACAATTGAAACAAAGATTCAACTTTTTGATTTCATTGATTCTTTCGTTTATTGTCAACTTCAAGAACTTATCACACTTGTATATTGTATGAGTACCTTTACAAAAATAACAACTTATGTTTGTATTAATGAAGCTATTACTCACTGTTTTGGGTTTAGGTGAATTCTTAGTATTGAATTTATTGTTATTTCCGTTGTTTATTTTTGAATGATTGTCATTATAAAGCTCGGATTTGTTGAGATCTAGTTTGTCCAAAAGTTCACATCTCATTTTTAAGAATTTATTCAAATCGGAAATACTTGCTTTAGTACCTTGATTCTCAAAGGACTCCCATTCACGGCGAGTTATTGGATCAAACTTTTTTGAAACAATGTAGATGATTAGGGTATCCCAAAACTCAGTAGGTTCTCCCAAAGTTTTCAACGATCGTAAATTTTTTGTGACGGAATCGAAAAGAGACCTTAATTGTACCCTACTTTCTTTTGGCACAACTGGATGTTCGAAAATAGCCTTGATATGATTGTGTATAATAAGTGCATTATTTTCAAATCTTTCTTGCAGAAGCTGCCATGCATTAATGTAATTAACAGCTGTTACTTCTATCGACTGAATGACTTGAGCCGCATCACCATGTAAACAAGAACGTAAATAGTAAAATCGTTGTACATCCGTTAAAGTTTCGTTGTCTTGAATAAGAGATTTAAATGCGTCTCTGAATTCTAGCCAATTTTCATATTGACCACTAAATGAAGGTAACTTAATTGTAGGTAATTTTACATTGATTGCTCCATTGCTAGTTGTAGGTGAAATTGATCTAGATTGCTTATTCACATTATCATTGTTTGCCTTATTGAAGCTGGAAATAGTGTCACTAATTTTTGCGTAAATATCATAGAAATTGAGTTCAAAATTATCAAGTTCATCTGAATCATTATTTTCATCGACGAGTTCTATTTCTGATTGTACCTCTGAAAATTCTTGTAATATTGAATCAAATCGCTCCAAACGTAGTTTCAATTGAGTTATAACTACTTCGGATAAATTCTCCTTGTCGATTGAATTGTAATAAGATGTTATTCGAGTTAATCTGGCTTTAATTTGTGAACGTTTCAGTTTCAACTTTTTGAGGAAATCGGTTTCAGCCATTGTGAAATGAAATATTGAATATCGCTATACAAATAGAAAGAATAAAGAGATGAATTGGAACGGACTCACGTAAAGTAGAAAAGGAAAGTCGATGTTTTGACTCCTCTGCGCTGCTTCTGGCTTGGATATTGGATGGTACGAAGTTGTCGTTTCCTCTCTGTTGCTCACTGCGAGCACGCTGGTGATGAGGAGGAAGGAGAGATTGTTGGCTACTCGGCTGTCGCACTGGCGCCGTCTGGTCGTCTTCGTCTTGCTAGCTTGTACTTGATGGTTTCGCGCCAAATTATTAATTCGACGTAAATTGTGTTTTCCCACTGATGAGGATGATTGATAATTGTTGATTGGTTTTTCACCCTTGACTTGAATAGATGGTACTGTTGAATTCACTTGCAGATTACTTGAACTGATGAATTCACTTGCAACTTGATGAACTGGTTAATTCACTTTTCACTTGCAGCTTGGCTTGAACTGGTGAATTTACTTGAAATTGTATCTGGCCGAATGGACCAAAAATATGTTCGGTTTACTTGATGTAAAGTGGACTGTATTTAAAACGCTGGTTGTATTTTAACTTGTTTAATTGTAAATATGGTTACATGTGTTCGCTCTGATGACTAGAGTCAGACTATATATGACGCAATAGGTGCGGCCGAGTCCTGGGCGCTTGCGCCGTTGCCGCTAATACATTTATCTTAGATTCAAAGAAATTAATGTTCGTTAGGCCTTAACATGTTCTATGCAATTCAAATCTGGTGAGTGCGGAGTTATTGGTGAATGTGGAATACCAAGCTCCTCGCGCGCATTCTCAACTATGGCTGCACAGTGCGGTCTAGCGTTATCGTCTAGAAATTGAAAAGTTTCACCAATACCAGCGTGAAAATTTGGCACAACCTTGTCAATGACATGCTCCCTATAGTGTAAGGCGGTTATATTCCCAGGACAAATGTGTAAATCTGTGCGCCCGTTGAAACATATCCCGGCCCATACCATAACACATCTCCCTCGGAATGGATGGACTTCTTGGACATAGCGACGATTACGGGGTATGCGTGGGATTGTCCATACCGTTATTCTTCGAGAATCAGAAAATCGTCCATATCTGGATTCATCAGTGAAAAGGACACTACGCCTTTGATCGTTCCAATTGATATGTTGCCTTGCCCATTCCAGTCTTTGGAGCTTATGGTCACGTAATGATGGAACTCTTCTAAATGGACGTCTAGAACCTAGATTCACCTCTCTCAAACGTCGTCTGATGGTTTCGATGGAAACTTGGACCGCATCTGCGTTTTGAAGAGTATGCCGTCGCATTCTACACGTAGATGTAGGGTTTCTTCTCGCCGAAACGGTGATGAAACGATCCTGAGCAGGTGTTGTTTTTCGTCGCCCACCAAGCCTTGGTCTTTCCAACACGGAACCTGTCTCCCTGAACCTATTCCAAAGTCGAGATATCACACTTTGGCTGACTTGGAACCTTTCCGCTGCAACAACCTGAGTTAGGCCACCCTATAGCATTCCAATAGCCCTATTAGCCTCAGCGTTTGTTAATTTACGTCTTGGCATTTTCAGAAAACTCGTTTCAAATCGAAGCCGTTGATAAACTGACATCATTTCAAAATAAGAACATTCATGAAGCATATGCAAAAAACCAAACTTCAGAAAAAACGGCGACCAGATTGACGAAATGTCTCATACTGATTTTTATTGGATCGATTCAAGTTGTTATCAAGTTTTAAATGATTTTACAGCGATTTTTTCGAAGATTACATACCTACTTTTAAAAACGATTGAATACGATATCCCTAACTCTTGTGGAGCAGTATATTTATGATATTCACTAGGTTCCATACTTTATCCCAAACCTGTATAGATAGTAAAACATCAAAATGTATGAATCCTGTGGTTTGTATGGTTGTCATATTTACATGTTTTTTCGGACAAGAGTAGGTATTGATAAATCCGTTAAATCATCAATAACAATTCGTTTCGCCTGCATTAGCATAAACATAAGAATTTCGTGCTCCCAGAATGCATCCGCATGAGAAAATGCGCATCTGGGTTAGAAGACCAAAGTGGCACGAGCTATTCACATGTAAAATTGAAAATAACCAAGCCAAAATGGCATTCATCCGAATTCCGGTCACAGGAGACTCACAAAAGAACTCCGCCATAACTCTGTCACGGCGCGCATCCTCTGATGAGAAAATATTGGTCGTTCCGACTTTATTTAGCTTTGTGAAGGCTCTCTTCCAACTTTCCATACGTGAATTTCAAAATATTTAGCATATCCTGAATTGACGAGGAGAGAATCGTCCTTACGCCCACCAGGAATATCAATATCGCCGCAGTTTTACTGCTGCGAGTCGGTGAAAGGTAGACGCGTATAGGCACGAGAAGAAAGGACCTTAGTACCAAACTTCTCGGTTTACGACCGACCATCTGGGCTCGTCTATCACGTTTCTCATTCTTTTCGAAAGTGACCTAATCGATATGTCTCCGATCGCGTTATTATTCGAGATTGGACAACAAAAGCGTCGTCAGAAATTTTATTATTATTACTTCCCGTGTTCCACTTACGGCCCTTAACCTGAATAGAGGAGGCATTTGAACGAAATGAATGATATTACGTCTGGAGATGATTACCAGTTTGATCTCACAGAGTTACGACCTGATCATCATAGCGCACCCGACAAAAATACCACCCACGTCGGATCGACCCAAACAATTTTTTTTTGCTCATTTAACAGACTTTGCCAATTGATCAAAGGATGCTTTTCCAGGCCTCCTGTTCGCGTGATCCAAACTCATCTCGGTTCAATAAGAACATTACGAACTAATTCTATACATCAACGACATTCAAAACGGAATGTTCACGAAATGAACGGACCGATATTTCCGTCATGCTATCTATAAATTTACCTGGCCCATAACCTGATGTATCAGTCTAATGAACACCCAAACTACTCGATGAATCAAATCTAAATACCAGATCCACAAATTGTTCGTTATCGACATTCGCGCGACTGCGGGAGCAGGTCTAATTGCGATCATCGATCATTCGATCCATGGGACATCTTTCAGTATTTCCTTTTTATCCCCTCGATTAGCTCTAATTGGCATATCGATTAAAACGCGATACGTAACATCGGAATCTTGTCGAGGAGCCATCGGTTCGAATGCGTTATTCACATCATAATATGCCTCCACGATATGAGTTTCGAAAGTTGACGCAGCGTTGGTATTTTCCCGAAGATTCTTGGTAGTGCAGTAAAGCACTTACAGTGAAATCCATCTCGGTGAATGGAAGTCTGAAGTAAAATCTCTAAGAATTACCCTATGGCCTAGATTTCTAGAAAGTAAGCTTATGTGGAATGGGCATACTGAAATTACTGCTAGTAAAGCGATAAGGGCTTAAAAGATGTGCAGAAACCTGTGCGCGTGGTAGGGCTTGCACAGGCAAAATTTCAAGCAGGTCGAAAATTACTCAAGCCAAGCAGTGGGGTTTGCGCGGTATACAGTTTTCCCTACCACACGCTCAAGCTTCACCACAGTGTTGCTTGCGCAAACCGGCTTCAACACTGAGGGTGTGGTTGGGAAAACTGTATACCGCGCAAACCCCACTGCTTGGCTTGAGTAATTTTCGACCTGCTTGAAATTTTGCCTGTGCAAGCCCGGCTTGCGCAATAGTTCGTTGTTCGGACGCATTGTTATCGTGTCGACGACTTCGTGAAAGAATGAGGCTTGCACGTACTTAACTGTGCCGTGTGGTAGCAACTGTTGTGTTCAATCTTTACTTACGAGATGCCTGCGCAAGCCAAACTGTCGTGAAGCTTGAGCGTGTGGTAGGCCCATTAGAGCATTTGAGGTAATCACAGATCTAACCCCTCTACATCTAGTGATCAATAGGGTATCAATGAGGCTATCCTTAGAATATCTAAAGAACATGAAGGTAATGAGAGAATTGTAAGTCAGAGAGCCTGGTCCTATCTGAACAAGTACATTTCATCAGCGACCCCACCTCGTGACATTATGATTGAAAACTAAGCATTAACAAAAACTTTAACCTGATGCTATTCGAAAAGAATGAGAAAAGGAATACAGTATCCAAAATTTCGAAGTAAAAACCATAAACCTGGAAAGGAACTAGCAAAGGTGTGACATACTGATCCATTCTTCTGATGTCAAAGCACAGAACTCCTATTTCATCGACTCGAAGCTGATATGGGAGCGCCGAAGAACTCTTGGGGCCGTGAGAGCAATCACACTTTAAAACGTAAGTGCAGTTTAAACTGTACAGCGCCCCTTCTTTATCAACAGTTCAAACCGCGATTGATCTCACGTCCCTTAGGGCCGGTTTTATAAAAAGCGAAGGATTCAACCGTGCGCCAACTACCAGATAGTGAGGAATTTGGTTGTTGACGCAACGGTTGAATCCTCGGTTGGCCTTTATGATACCGGCCCTTAGTGAAGTGGCCAAGAACAACAAGGTCTTTCAGTTTTTTCTTTCCTGGTCACTCAGGAATAAAAAAAAACGGAGAGGCCAACACACTAGACAAAAAAGGAGCACAAACGCCACTTACTGGCCACAAAACCTTCCTTTGGTATAGGCCAATGCACCTATAACAGAGAGTTCCTAAAGAAGGAAGAAACTGAAAGAGGAGCGCTTTGGAATATTACAAAGTAACCACCTCACAAAAACTGAAGAACAAGCACATAGACAAAATTTAAACCCTTGTTTAGCATAACAATTTGAGCAAAAGCATATATCCCGAAAAAATTTATTTTGAAATATAACATAATTACTAGTATGGGTCAGAAGATCTACCTTACAAGGTCGCAGTTCAGAGCGAGTAAGAAATCTCATCCCATAGAGGCGCCACCGTGCATTTTATGGAATATCTCCATAGAACTCACATTATCTCTATAAGTTCTATGAATATCTCTCTAATTATGAATGAAATGTACAATGGCGCTCTCTATCCGAAACTCGCTGAACTATGAAATTAGTGAAAATGTGGGTAAAGCAGGAACTTATTCTCGCTAAAATTCGAATTTGGCCATTCTCTGCCAATTCCGTATTTCGAGTTGTTTTTCTGAATGAAATTATCTGTAGATTCACTTTTAATCGGAAGTTGAACTATTTTCATGGGTCTTTCGTTTGCAATAAAACAGAAGCATGAGTTGGCTCATTTTCTTCTATTTTTGAAAGAGAAAAAATGAACTGTTGAAATGAAATAAATCTCAATTATTTCATTAAGAACTCCAATCCTTTCTGAGTTTACCCACAAAATTTCAGTTCTCAAACTGAAACCATTTTCAAATGCAACTTGAAATAAAAACACACTACATTGAACGCCCACCTTAAGTAATTATTCTCATCGTAGAACTAGGGTGATTTTATAGGCGAAATGTCAAAGTTTGATGAATTTTCCTGAAGAAATGGGGAAATTATGGGAAATATGAATACCAAGCTATTTTGCACTGACTTTTCCTCTTTCGATCCGTATATTTACATCACGGCCAGGATATCTGTGAAAAAAGTTTTATCGAGTTTGAAATGGCCCTTTTTTCGGATTTTTTCGCGATTTTAGCGAATTTTTTAAAAATAGTTCTACTTCGGATAGAGAATCGAAATTTTACCCACGTATGAATCGATTATTCCTCTTTTCGACCGTATAAAAATTCCGGTTGCCGACAAATATGTTTTCTGCTTGGATGCTTGGAATTGTTCTCCGATGGTCTGCTCGCTTTGGTTTGAAGATACCATCGATCTCTTTGAGCTGTACCCATTGAAAATGAATTCTAGGAGCAAATGTTTGCACTCGTTTGGCAGAGCATTTCCATTTATATTCTGAAGGGGTCAAAATATTCTCTCTTATGCCACCTTTCGCAATCCAATCCTGCACCTCGCCACGAAATCCAGATCCGTTTTTATAGGCCGTAGAAGGTGGTCGTTGGGCACTAATTAAAACAGGAGCTGCGTTGGTGGCTTCTACATCTTTCTGAATGGCGAATGCTACCAGTACTTACCAGAAGGTATCGGAGAACATGTCTTGTTCGCATAAATATTGTTCAGCTCACCTGAAAAGAAAACACGGCATTATTTATGCGTTCACATCACGCTACGGTTTCGAATTCGCAAGGTGGTAGTCTATTCATAAAGAAAAAATCGCTGACATATCTCCGTATTCACGGAAATATGAAAGGAAGAAATAAATATTTCATGTGGTTAGAAAACTTGGAATGGGAATATATGGCTCACTGGTGTTGCTAGGTTGGCAACCAGTATGTCCTATTTCTATATCGGCATTGTTAAATGGGTTGCCTAGCTTGCGGGAATTCGAGTTCTAATATCTTATGGTACAGTGATATAATTCTCGATGTAATTCATGCTCATAATTTGCCAGCTGCTTACTTCAATTCAATCCGTTTAATAATTATTCGGTACAAATTCGAATTTTTATTCAAATAATTAACGACTTGCCAATAATGAAAAAAAAATCGAATTTTTTGAGATGAAATAAAAAATTATCGCCACTTAGGTGAAACATTGTATATGATTCATTAATCGGACATTCCTGAGGAAGTGATATACAAGCATGCATAATTCATTGGAAAATTCCAAATCCCTCCAAATTTGGCATTGTTATTCTGCCTCAATTACAGGGTGTTTCTAAATTCATGCGAACAAATTCAGGGGGGTATTGCTCGTATGAAATTAAGATGGGTCTTTCCTATGAGAAAATTTTCTCAGCCTACCTCTTTTCGAGATATCACCCTTGAAAGGTGGTGACTAAAATTGAGTTTTCATTTTTTTTCTTCATCCATTGGTTTTGGGAAAAAAATTTTGGAATAAAATATTGTTTTAAATACGACAAGAATTTCAAGTTTCATGAAACTTCATCTCGAAGGAAAGATTTGATATGAAATAAAGTAATTTCAACCCCGTATGATGTAACAAGAATATTGAAAAAATACTCGTGGTAAGGGATTTGCGAGTTCACGAAAACTACGGAATTCCAAGCTTTACTGAAATTTCAGAAAAAATATAAATTGAGCCACCCCCTTTTAAGGGTGATATCTCAGGAAGGGGTGAGCTGAGGAACTTCTGTTATAGAAAAGACCCATTTTAATGTCACATAAGCAATCCCCTGCTGTATTTTTTCGCATAAATTTAGAAACACCCGGTATATCCTATTCCTGACCGGCGCCTTCACCATTTTGCACGCCGTATCAACAGCGCGTCACATACGACCCATTAAAAATGGCAAAATTAACGATGCAAAGCATGAGAAAAATGGCCGAACATACCGTCTAGAATCTAGATGTACTCGCAGTCATTAGGGTCCATCGTTTCGGGAGATTGTTACGGCTTATTATCCATTATTGATAGCGGTCGTCGGGCGTGAACAAGCAAGGACCTTGACGGGTACGAGATGAGAGATTGCGACGGTAATTATTCTATTGTATTTGCGTGTTTCTGCCACTAAGGAGCGAAGGCAAATATGTCGGTTTATGATTGACGATGCCGCAAAATGAAGACGACCGACAGCTTGGGAATCGGAGGATTAGAATCGAGAGAAAATGATAATAATAATAACGAATGCACTTCTGTTCCAGCAGTGAGTGCTGGTCGACTTTGACATATACAAAATGTCATGTGACACATCCGTGATTTCACAAGATCGAAACTCACCTAGACAAGGAAGTCATAAAACAATCCTACAATCTTTGAAACACAGACAGCTGAATCGAAAACAACCAAAAACAAAAATGAGGATACTCAAATTGAATAATAACTAGTAGAGTCCCTAGATCTACCTATTGAGTAGTTATCCTCATCGGTAGATCTATGAAAATCGGGCGATTTCATAGGCGAAATGCCGAAGTTTGATCCATTTTCTTGAAGAAATGGGAAGTATGAAAAATATTAATAAAGCTATACTGCTCCACAACAGTTAGGGATATCGTATTCAATCGTTTTTAAAAGTATGTTATCTTCGAGAAAATCGCTGTAAAATCATTTAAAACTCAATAACAACTTGAATCGATCCAAAAAAACCGTTATGAGACATTTCGTCAATCTGGTCGCCTTTTTTCTGAAGTTTGGTCCTTTGCATTATGCTTCATGAATGTTCTTATTTTGAAATGAAGTCAGTTTATCAACGGCTTCGATTTGAAACGAGTTTTCTGAAAATGCCAAGACGTAAATTAACAAACGCTGAGGCTAATATGGCTATCGGAATGCTACAGAGTGGCCTAACTCAGGTTGTTGTAGCGGAAAGGTTCCAAGTCAGCCAAAGTGTGATATCTCGACTTTGGAATAGGTTCAGAGAGACAGGTTCCGGTTTAAAAGACCAAGGCTTGATGGGCGACGAAAAACAACACCTGCTCAGGATCTTTTCATCACCGTTTCGGCGAGAAGAAACTCTACATCTACGTGTAGAATGCTTCGGAATACTGTCCAAAATGCAGATGGGTCCAAGTTTCCATCGAAACCATCAGACGACATTTGAGAGGTGAATCTAGGTTCTAGACGTCCATTAAGAGGAGTTTCATCAACACGTGACCATAAGCGTCAAAGACTGGAAAGGGCAAGGCAACATATCAATTGGAACGATCAATGGCGTAGTGTCCTTTTCACTGATGAATCCAGATATGAACGATTTTCAGATTCTCGAAGAATAAGGGTATGGACAATCCCACGCATACCCCGTAATCGTCGCTATGTCCAAGAAGTCCAGCCATTCCGAGGGGGTAGCGTTATGGTATGGGCCGGGATATGTTTCAACGGGTGCACAGATCTACACATTTGTCCTGGGAATATGATCGCCTTACACTATAGGGAGCATGTCATTGACAATGTTGTGCCAAATTTTGACGCTGCTATTGGTGAAACTCTTCAATTTCTAGACGATAACGCTAGACCGCATCGTGCAGCCATAGTTGAGAATGCGCGCGAGGAGCTTGGTATTAAACAGATTTCACCAGATTTGAATTGCATAGAACATGCATGGGATATGCTCCAAAGAAGATTAGATAATCATCAACCTACCCCAGAATCCTTGAATGATCTGAAAGAGCTTCTTCCCCGTTCATGGAACCAAATTCCTCAAGAAATGTTCAACAACCTCGTGTGTAGTATGCAAAGAAGATGTCAAGCTGTGATTGATGCCCGTGGAGGCCATACATTGTATTGATAGTCTTAAAATGCTTGAATTCTCTTGGAATAAAATTTCGTTATTTTACTCGATTTTTCTTAACCACCCTGTATACGCTGCAGACCTACAGGCTAAAATTAATTTGCAACTTGAAATCATATTAATATGAATTTTCATCACAAAAATCTTATTTTAACTATATTTTTTTGCAGTTTAGGTCAATATCCCTAACTCATGTGGAGCAGTTTATTTTGCATTGACCGATTTTAACATTGTCGTCTAGGCTCTAGACCAACTATTTCGGCAGTTTCCTTTGGGTCGGTCCAAAGTGTTACCATTCATGTATAGTATAGACAGAAGAAGGAAGTAAAATATACGTGAGACTCCGAAGATCTCTAGAGAATGTGCCCCTGTTGTTTTCTAGTAACATCAGAGATTCTTTCACTTCAAGAAATTGATTGAGACATCTTTCACATTATTTCAGATCATTATATTCATGAAGGCTTTCACGGCCAGATTCAACTTAAAATCTGAAGTATTCCGGGTTCTCTAGCTGTGGTCCAATAAGAATACCTATTTGACCACAGCTAGAGATCTTGGAATACTCTAGATTTGAAATTCCAGATCATTGTTCAATATTCTACTTCTTCACCGGCATCTTGAATATCGACTAGCCGAAAAAATGAAAAACCTTTCCATATACAACATGACTGCCGACGGTATGAGTGAAATAACTCATCAATTACGAAAACATCGTTTCGAATGATGATATCGTTTGTTTTGACTCATGAACATTTCGACGAATATTAACTCTTAATAATGAAGCACTCCGAATGGGCATTTCCTCCATCCAGGCAAAAACATAAATCATCTCCCAGCATAAAACAATTCAGGCTATAATTTCCTCCATATTCTCCACGTAGTTCGAGATGTTTGTTAATGGACATAACGATATCCAGCCGAATGATTAGCAATTATATAATGTTTTATTATTTTCCGGAGTAATCAACGATTAGAAGTGAATATATTAATAAGCGTTTAATGTACGCTATTAACATAAATCGCTCATGAGATGGGTTGTATTAATCGTTGATCAAGTACCACTAACGAACTTAAAGCCGTACCTATATGCTTACTTGTTATGTCTTCTGGCCTTACCGGACTTTTGTAATTTATTTTTATTAGGTGGAAAGTTGAAGATTGGACGGTCGGTGAAGGAAATATTAGGATGTTATTTCAATTCGCGCATTTACGAGGCAACTATGAGTTATGAGGTCCAGAGAAATTGCAGGTCATTAATAATCGAATGAAAGGTCTCATTGTTCCTCCTTCTTTTGATGAATCGGTGTAATTTAATGAACACCAGTTGATTATTTCCGTTTCGACCGAAGAAAGCCTTTTCATTCACGTTCAATTCATCTCAATTTTTACAAGAGAAATCGCGAAAAATGTGAATTATTAACTTGGACTTTCCATTGTTTCATGATTCTTCACTTTCCATCTTCCCATGTCGGATTATCACAGACATTATACTCTTATAAAAATTCCACCTCATAGGCAGTAAAATATGTAAGAGTCATCGAGAACAAAATTGCATATAATTTATTGATCTAATTGGTTTCTTGCTTCGAATATTTATCGTTCAGGTGAAAGGTTAATATTCGAACAGGCAACAGAAAGTCTGGACATTGACGTCAATAGATATTTCGAATCCTGGATATGGTGGTGCAGTTTTCATTTCGAGATTCTACTTTATATTCTACACGAAAATACGAAACTGCATTATTCTTGGTGAAATTAATACAATGTGAAATCTACTTATTATGCCTTTCGTGGTAAAAATTTCCTCTACTACTTGAATATGAAGCTTCAGCCTATTCCACGTTGTCCAGAAGCTTCAAATATCAGAACATCAATAAAATTCGGGATTATGAATACTTACAGTGCGATATGTCGTTACGATTAAGCAACCAAACAAAATCCGTTACGTAACGGTTATATGTTTTCAATAAGCAAACTTTTTTGCACTTGAGGAGCCTTCGAACGCGCAAAGAATGAATTTATGAATTATGATTGTTTGAAAAAACGAATTCCGCTATCATGTGAGCGGTTCAGTTCCTTTTATTCTGTCGAATAAAATACGATCCATAATGCAGCAGCAACGAGCACAGACTGCCAAAATCAGGATGTATCATTCTTTTATAATTCAGAGGACTCCTACTGAAAAAGCCCGTTGCTGATTGAATTACTGTAAGGACAGGAAAGATTGAAGGGTGATTTTTTTAAGTGTTTCATTTGACGTATTCGAGGAAGGAATTTTAATACAAATTCATGATTCTGTATTTTTGTTTTAGAGTACACGAACTCAAATTGTAAAATATTGTCAAGCGGAATCTACTTCCGGTTCTACCGGAAACGAATGTAAACTTCGTTATTTCGAATGTTACACCCTGTGTATTTATACATATTTGAATTCTTCATTTCATTCTGCACTGATTTGATGTACGATATGCGCAACCACTTCAAGCGATTGTTGAGTTATATCCTGATTGTCAAATTAGTGTTTATATCTTCACAATCCCTCATTGTAAGAATTTCTTTTTGCAACAGTGGAACAAAAGTAAGTACGCTGATACTGTTATTGAATAAAATTCGAATAACACGACTGAAGCAAGGTTTTGCTCAGTCAAATTCATTGGTATGCTCGTCTTTTTTAAAGTAGACTATGTTAGGAATTGACATTCTTACTTATTTTTATCGATCAAGCACTATGCAAAACATGAAATAATATTTAGGTACACTAGAATGATATATCAAAAGTCTGTTCTTTAATTGCGGCGAATGTGACAAATAAACAGAGCAGATAATGAATGATGAGTAAAATGTTTATTTGTTTCTCATTTGTAAAAGTCAGTTTCCAAAAACACAATATTAATCAAGAAAGTTTATTTTATCAAGTCACTAACTTGTAAAACTGACAGTTAACTTGCAAAATTTTTACAAGTTAGTAGTATTATTTACATTAGAAAATTTTTTGTTTTATCGTCATATATGTTGAACATCATGAAAGAGTTGATACTGATGATGATGAACCATCTGTTGACTCAGAAACAGCTGAACTCGAGGACTGCAGAACATTTGTACTCCCCTTACTACCAAATAACTTGCTAGACATTTCGATTTTTTTGTTGACCGAATCATCGACATAACTCATCGCAATTTCGGTGCTCTTTCACCCTCCTGCACGCTTTAGTGCTAAAATATCTCCCCCCGAATCCGCAACCATAGTGGCTCCAGTTCTGCGAAAAGAGTGGCCGGTGTATAACTCTGGGTCTTTTAAACCTAAATATTTCGCTATTTGCTTTGGGACACCACCAATATAGTGTGCTGGCCAGCATTAAGGGAAATGCACTTTCCATGTCGGTATGTCAAAAAAAAATCTCAGGCTTTCTGTTCCAGGAGGCCGAAGATTTACATATTTTCTGTATAACATGCAGGGCTTGAAGCTGCAGCCATCATCGGTTATGGACTATGGTGAATCTTCTTGTTGTTAAATTTTTTGTTTGCCGCAATGTCACAATAACGTATTTTCCCATATCTTCTACAATCTACATCATTCATGTTTAAGGAGAGAATTTCGTCACATCGACAACATCCAAAAATCCCAAATATTGTTACAATTTTTGCCAGCAACCACTGGTCATCAGGAGCATGTAAAAGAAATTGTTTACTTAATACCGTGGCCTTTTTTGGCGTATAACGCTCATTTTTTCGTTTCAGAAACGCTATTACCTTTTGAAATCTGCAAATGACAACTAAACGTCATATTTTTCAATAAATTTATTAAGGAAAACAAACCTGCGAACAGTGGCATTTTCTTTCATTTTCAAGCAGCTTTTCAGCATAGACCATTTTGCCGATAAAGTATTAGGGCTGAATCTAGCTGATAGTTGATTCAAGTAGACCAACAAAACATCTTCAGTTACCCCAATCACACTATTTTTGTTTTGCCATTTTTTGAAGTCGTCGTATTCTCGCTCGTACCTTGAAGCTGATTTTGCAGGTAATAAGCTTGAAGCTACACTGCTGGCTGCCTCAATAATTTCTTTTGGTACATTCATTTTCGCTTTCGCCAAAACAAATGTAAAGAAAAATAAACAGACATGTTCATGGCAACGCTTCCATAGCTTACGACATTTGCGACAAATTATTGAGTTTTTTTTGGAATTTATCTAACCTTTTTACAAATGAGAAACAAATAAAATATAAAACAATACACGCAAGGTAACGGGTTTTACTGGCTCAAGGAGGTAACTGTTATTTCCTCCATTCGCCAGTAAAAACCCTCTTACCTTGCTAGTAATGTTATATACTATTCCAATGAAAAGAGAGTTTTTTATCATCAGAAAAACTTAAGAAAATTTTTTGAAACCCCGAGCAGGAATCGAACCTGCGTTTCTTGTTATCCGGACAATTGCTGTACCGCTAAGCTATCTAAGTGCGAAGAAAATTGTGAAATTACCGTATATCTATACTTTTCCCATTGAAGTTTCAATCACTTTTTTCATATATAAAAACCACCCGGTGCGTTCACATGTTTATGGCTATAGCATTCTTGTTTCTATGAAAGAATTAAGAAGTTTCAATATATAGATAAAATATACAAATTTTACTTTCTCTTGGATCAAGTTAGCAGTCTCTTAATCCAAGCACGAAAAGAATAGTAGCAGTAATTCCACCGACAATTTATCGAAATTAATGGAACCTGTTGTAAAAACCCACCAGGAAGGATAAATTGACCACGAGCCCAAGACAAAACTCCAATCAATGCTTCCGGTGAAATATCCCAACCCAAAGAACAGTATTTCACTTCTTTCCGAACCGATACCAGCGAATTGGAGATCGTAAGATAAATCAAAGATTCAGGTCATAATCGTTCTTCGGCTACCAACAAATTATTACCGTCATACCCAATGAGCAAACTAATTATCGGGTTGTGCGAATGCTTAGACGCAGAAATACGGCAGATACGGCAATTCCAATAATATTTATCCGCGTAATTGTGTCTGGGCATTTCGAGATCGAGCTAAATTATACTTCACCTATCTTTCTCGATAATTGCGAGCATAGGTTACTGCTGCACGGAAAATCTGCGGATCATGACGAATTTCATCGATCTGGTCAATGATGGAATGATTATTATGAGAGGCAGAGCTGAAAATATGGCATAAATACACATGTTAACGATGAATTATTTCCAGCTCGAAAAAGAGGTAATAATTCGTAATTGGACGCGAATCGGGACCTTCGAAACACTTGTCCGGTTATAATGTATCGATTTAACATTGAGTCTGACCAACTTACCGATTTGTTACTGGGTTTCGCGGAATCAACAAATAGACTTTGTCACAGTCATATTTTCAGGAGATTGATATTGATTGATTCGGTCTTCGGTGGTTGATCGATATTCATTTTAAATAATAATTTCATACTAAGCGTTGAAAAGGGCTGAAAAGCAATTGGATTTGAATATAACAACAGATCTTTGTTTTCTTATTTAATTGCAAACCACAATAGCACAACGTACTATTTTCGGACGAGCCATGATTCGGTTTACGAAGTGATAATCAACGAGAAAGAGTTTGGAGAGTTCCAGACTAGAGAGACTCAATTTAGCCCGGTAAGTTGTGCCCTTTCAAGGCGGATCAATAATGTGCTGGGGAGTATAATGTTCTGTCGCCGTACACCACTAATTATCGTTGAACGAACAATGACTGGTGCTAGCTACGTAGAAAACATCATTGAACGTACATCGTTCCTCTGCGCAACGAATTTGGGGATAATATCATAGCACATCGAAACATTCTCCAAGAGAACCATATCCAGTGAATGAACTGGCCAGCAAACTCATCGGACATGAATCCAATTGAGTGTATTTGATTAGTAGCGAAAAAATTTGGGGGGTGATTCCTTGTCAAAAAATGAGGTGGATCTCCTATATAAACTTTTCTTTTTTGAGCCCCTTGCTCAGTTACAGCCCCTCAAAGATGCTAAATCGTGGTCTTCATAAATTTCACAACAGACAATACGATTTTTGGACTTATTCGAAGCATTTCTAATAATTGAAAGCCGATAATGAATGTTTGTAAACAGATTGTATTCTTTTCTCGTCCTTCTTTGCGATGAACAATTAGCAATCTCAGCTAGGTGGTGAATAAGGAAAAAAGGAAAAAAACCAGAATTGAAAGGAATAAAATTTCTTTATGGATACAGAAAACAATATAAACTTCAGAGTTATCAAAACAAACTGAGAAAGGCCAAATGACCAATAAAACAAACACAGTGAACAAAGGATATCCGCAACATAAGGAAATTCATTTATTTATGATAAATTCAAACAATCGAAATTGAAACCCAATAAAAAACGATAGAGTGAATCAACAAACAATAAATCAGATGCACGTTGTCTACAATTTCAGAAACAAACAATTTAATCAGTTTGTGATGGCAGCAAACCGTCATCAATAAAGGGGGAATATCAGTAAAGTCGCAAAGAGAGATGGTTAAAGGAGGCATTCCGCAGGGTAGCATTGCCGGTCCAATATTTATCATATAAATAATGCACCAAAGAGTATTGATAGTCTGAGCTGTTTCCTAACTGATTATGCTGATGATAAGAACATCCTTATAAGAGCTCAAGAGTTACAAACTTTGCGCAATGAGTCAGAATCTCTTTTCAAAGCACTGTCAAATTGTACCTCAAATGAAGGGCTAATAACGAATAGGACTAGGCTGGAGAAGCCAAACAATGTAACACTAAATGAAGTAGAACTAACTGTAGGAACAAAAACTAGACTTTTGGGGTAAACTGTGTATTCACTTCCGTCATGGAAAGGTCACATAGATAAAGTTTGTAAAAAGTTAAATGCAGTTTGTTACAGTTTAAGGATATTGTCACAATATCTGAATGAAAGTGGTCTTAAGACAGTTTACTTCGCGAACTTTGAGTCAACCATAAGATATGGCTTATTTAATTATCGCGGTGTAAGAATTATTGAAAGGGCGTTCATAGTTCAAAAAATGAAATAATATACAAACTCAGTTTGAGAACCTCATGTAGAGGTCTCTTTAGGAGAAATAATCTTTCAACTGTTGCTGCATTATACACATTGAAGAATATCTCATCAAGAATGAAGAATATTTTGAGCAAATTTGCCATTACATTTGTACAATAACAGATATATTAAATTAACTATGTTTATCCCAATCATAGGTTACTGAAAAAGGATAAAAATATTCTTGTATGAAGTATTTCAATAGGCTACCACAAAGAATAAAACCAATATGTAACCAAAAATGTTTTGAAAAAGAATTGCACAAACTCTTACTTGGCATTGAGCCTTATACGATATGATGAATTTTTGAATGAAAACAAAATAAATTTATGTAATTTGTTTTCATATTCTTGGACATGTATTTCGTTTCTGATTATGTATTTATTTATTATTAAGATTCTCGAAATAAATATCATTATCTAACTATCTATTGTTGAAAGCGGTTCCTTTCCTTGCTTGAAACGATTTGATTTTTCGAAATGGTCGTAGATTCCTAATGAGATGTTAGAGCTCGAAATGGGCAACGGCTTCACGATTTCGCCTGAAAAGCAGGTCCTGCCTTGTCTACTAGCATCGGTAACATTATGCAGGCACCCATCAATCACATCCATTCGAAACTACCATTTTCCTCTTTCACAATGAAATTATTACGACAATAATCGGGTCGTTCCATTCCTCCAGGCGAATCGCGCGGATCGATGTCCGACATCGGAAACGAACGGCTTACGAATATCGAGTTCTCCTAATCGGAAAATTCGGTTGCGATTCGAAGCCCGACGAGGTACGGATTAGATAACGCCGGTAATAAGTTATTGATAACCACAATTTCGACTCGGTTTCGAATCGGTTGAATAAGTGACCCACATTCGAAAAAGGATCAACGAACCCGCCCGGGTTTCTGATCGAAAATGAAAGTGTTTGTTTTGTTATCGGTAATGATTGATTCCGCCGAGGAACCTATGTTTTGCGGAGAAATCGAGGAAGAAGAATGACCGCGGTAATGTAGCTTCGAATCCATTTGTTCAGCCGGTTTTCAATTGGAGGCTTTTTCGAATTCTATTTCGATTAACTCGGTCTCATTTGATTCTGAACATGTTTTTTAACGGTGTTAAGACGATTTCGAAATCCGGAAAAAGTTTTCACTACCAGCAGGATTCGAACCACGCATGTTCAGATTGCCAGTCCCAGATGTTTACCATTTGAACTATCGAAGCTACAGGGTGCGGCAACTAGTTCTCCCACATTTGAAGGAGTTGTTAAAAAAAATACGAAAAATAATATTGAAACAATTCTTTTTTAATTTGAAAGCGTACATAAACAAGTTTTTTTTCATTTATGTCTTGAAAATAATATAATCCAAGTGACGGCCTCAGCGACTGAGTTTTCCTTTGCTCTCTTCAGCGGTTCCAATTTGGATTATTTATTCCTTGATTGCCTCTATCAAGTCAAGAATGAAGACAGTCCTTTTCTAGTTCCGTTTGAATTGAATCTCATTATTGATTGTAAATGCTGTTTTGTATAATTGGACACTTTATGGTAGTAAATCATTGATTGGTTCGTTTGTGTACTGCGAATTGCTGGAAATCGTTGTGAATCTCTTTCTTATATGGAGTTCATGTTCAAAACGTTTTCGTTAGAATGATAACTGTTAACAAATTAGTTTTTTTTTCGAATTATAAGCTAACTATTTGATTAATTGTGTTAATTTATTATTACATTGAAATTATAGCCTATATTGAGTTCAAGTTGTATGTTTTACTCGAGTAGACTTTTCTTATCAGCTGAAATATTATAATTTAGGTGCGCAATAAGTTCCCTTTGTTTGTCAATAAATAGCTCTAGCAGTAACTGCTGGTCGATTTTGACATATCCAAAACGTCCCAAACCAAGCTTAGGCTAACAAACTATTTTGTTTACAAACTTACGATAACAACGTCATTTTTCAACGTACAGGATCATTGAAAAGTTCTAATTCTCCGCCTAGGAGGAGAAATAGTTGCTATGGCTTACTTTTCCCTCATTTATAACGATCGTAAATGTCAATCCATTCAGATTTCCAAGAATTTCAAAATGTTGGAAAATGAAATAACATATTTCATTCGAAGGAGAAGTGACTTTTCATGGCTCGCTTTCAATTACCCGCCTCACTACGTTCGGCGGGTAAACTCAAGCTTGAAATGAAAAGTGACACTTCTCCACATGAAGTAATATACTATTTCCGTCGACCATAGGATAAAAGCTCATTTCAACGCACTCGAAATCATCCATTAATGACCTATTTTGATGCATGATTTCTTATTAATGCATGATTGTCATGGCAACCGAACATGAAATATTCAGTCAGAGCACTATCGAGCTTGGTTGGGAATCAACTTCTGTCACAGAAGGGTATATTGTCAACTCCATTCAAAATAAAATGGACTGCAGAAGAAATTTCAGGTGATATAAGTTGCAAAGTAAATAATACTTCAACCTCCTCTTTCTCCACACGTTCCTTATGGGATATCATAGGTTATGATATAAATGCTAACTAAATGTAAACTATTCAGAATGTCACAATATTCCCACTATGAATCTTTCGAATTGTTCCATATGGAGCATAAATACATATCAATATATCGAAATGAACATAGAAATTTACATTATGTCAAATTTGTCTATTATGCAAAATAAAAATCCATTTCAATCGAGAATTCATATTCAATTCGTGATGAGGTCGACGGAAAAATCTTGTAATCAACTCGTTTATTAATTCAGCGATTAATGGTCTCAAACATTAACGCGCTCGCTCCGCTCACGCGTTAAAATATTTCGACCGTTAATCGCTGTCATTAATAAACTGGTTGATTAAATAACTATTAACACATTACTGATTCTGATTTAACCTCATATACTTTTGGTTGTGCAAATATGTCCGCTTTTGTGCCAAATAAAAAAGGGTCTTCTGCATTGCACCCTGAAAAATTATTTCAACCCTTGGTTTTTCGGTGAACAGGACTGATTCATATATATATGATTATTTTAAATTCTGTATTGAGTGCATAGGTTTTACCTCCACTCTCATTGTTTATTAATAATAATAATAATAATAATATCGAGATCATAACATCTACAACCCGTTCCGCTGACTGCCTTCATAGTTTCGCTGCAAATTGATGTTGTACCATGATGGATCGATCTCGAACCACCGACTGCTTGAGCTCACGGATGTCTGCTGTCAAACAGTGCTGGAATTATGGCATTAGGCCGGACCGGTAGTATTATGTCGAGAAGGAAAGATCATAAAGCAAACTGGGTTTATTATCTCAACGGGCATAATTCATCCGTTTGACGTAGCGACGCGAGAAAATAAAATAAGTTGGTATGTGCGGTAGGAAAAGGCAACAACCACGCTGGATTCATGTTGTTGTCTACCGAAAAGCTACGACTGATGGGATTTTAGCGTAGAGAAGCTGGTGACAGAACAGGGACGGAAGAGATGTTGCCTTTTTACCAGATTGATTCTCGAATAACTATTCAGGAATGGCGGACCAACTGCAAAGCTTTTGGGCGCTTGATTAACGCACATTATGGAAATCTCAAATTTATTCTACAACTGAAGGGGTTCTCAATGATAATTATTTTTATCAGAATTATGCATGCATATGTTATCCACTTTCAACGTTTTTCTTCAATACAGATGTTTTCTCCCAGCAGGAATAAAAAAAGATGATATCAGATTTCGAATGTATTGGCTCCATTCTAAAATCAGTTGTTCTCGATCAATTCTAGTGATCAATAGTTTTTCTTTCGTTTGATTTTCTACACTCGATCGCTATGCAACGCGAAACACGCAATTTGACCCAAGAGGAATGTGCCCAAGCGGTAGTTTTGCGAGAATGAGGGTGGACATAAACAAGAATTGCAGAAAGGTTTGGAGTTTCCCATACAAGTGTGTCCAGAATGTTGCAGCGATTCAGGGAGACAGGTATGAATGTCCGAAGACCAGTACAGGGTAGACCACGGGTAACAACTGCCATTCAAGAACGTTACTCGAGAGTTTCTTCGTTGAGACAACGGTTTGCAACCGCTCGCCTCCTTCAAAATCAGCTTGAGCAAACTCATGAGGTGCAAATTAGCACTCAGACAATAAGAAATTGCCTCAGAGAATATGATTTAAGGCCTCGTGTCGCGGCAAGAAGCCCAGCTCATCGAAGGGCGCGTTTGGATTTTGTGAGAGAGCATATCCATTGGGAAGAGGCCGATTGGGAAAGAGTTCTCTTCACAGATGAGTCTAGATTCTGCCTCTACCATTGTGATCGACGTTCCCTTGTATACAGACGTCCACATGAAAGATATGCTCAGTGCAATTTCCTGAATACTATTGGTTTCAGGGGAGGATCGATTATGGTATGGGGTGGAATATCTTTGAATGCTCGCACAGACCTAGTGGTTGTTGATAATGAAGCTATGAATGGTGATAAGTATATAAGGAACATTTTTGAAGAGCATGTAGTGCCATTTGCCCCATACATTGGTGAAAATTTCATTTTTATGGACGATAATGCCAGACCCCATCGTGCGCGCATCGTTCAGGAGTACCTTGAAGAGGTTGAAGTCTCTCGAATGGAATGGCCAGCAAGAAGTCCAGATCTCAATCCGATTGAGCAGGTTTGGGACAACCTCAATAGAAGGCTGAGAAGTTCAGAAAATCATCCAGCTACTCCTAATGACTTAGGAATCCAACTCGGAGGAATCTGGGAAGGATTAGATCAGAACATTTTAAGATCACTCATTTTGAGTATGAACCTTCGCGTCGTTGCCGAGCTGTAATTAACGCAAGGGGTGGAAATACCAAGTATTAAATCACTTATCAGCATTTCAGTATTTTGAAAATTGTTCATTTCTCTTCTTTCACATAAGATTCGGTGAAATCCTGAATTTTTCTTCCATTTAATGTGTCTTGTTTCGTTCAAAACCTTCCCGAGAGAACATAAAAAATAAGTTATAAAGTCAATGTAGGGTAGAGTTAACTTTCATCAAAACTGAGATTTTCAGAATGTGCGTGGATTTTTTTGCGCAGTGTATTCTGATATAGGTATAATTGTCGATTTAGGTTATGGAAGGTGATTAACCCAAAAAAGTACCAAGAAAACTTTCAATTTCGAAAATATTCAACATACGGCTGTGAGTTTCATCGCGTATCATTTTTATATCCGTCAGTTAATCCACGTTTTAGAGTCATTCATGACGAATGAAGCTCTCATAACTCAGTAGATGAAGAGAACAAGGACGTCCATAACTCACGCAACGAACCTTCTGATCTAATACTCGTAAATCGAAATTTATTCTTTTCCCCCATTCGCGCATATATTTGTTCAAGTATAAGGCAATTTCCTTCCAGACTATCAATTTCGATTTATCGCCCTCAAAATGAGATCAGCCGACGAAGAGAACATAATAAAAGGAGGCCACACCGGCACATAGAGCAATCCCATTACTTTTCCCATAATTCGTGGCAATATCTATCGATGTTTAATGCCGCATTCATAGCTGAATTCGTCCATAAATTCAGTGGAAAGTCGCATTACCGAACTACAAATAACTACATCGACCAATGACTCAGTTTAATATCCCTTTTATGCGATAAGCATTACTTTCTCCGGCGGCTGGCATATTTTACGAACTGATTTTAATACGCGATCTCGGTTCAATTGCCGCTGAAAAAAATCGAAACTATTTCGCGGACGCAGGTTTCTACGTTTCCTTCGCGATTTATGTCGGCGTTGTTATCCGCCGAAAGGATATTCAGCATGCTGCAGAAGCCTTCGAATCTCCATGTCAGATGCGATCAACAGCCGGCCTCTTTTGACATATCGGAGATTCATCAGCTCGGATTTATCGATCGGTACGGTCGGGGATCGGGTGAAAGCTTGAAAATTTCGTGACTTATCTCTTTTACTTCAATATGTATTGACATGTATGAATATTTCTCCTGAGCATGCAATTGCGTTGGGAATACTTGCAACATCACCTTTCTCTGTTACACAAATGCGTTATTCATACATCCATAGGTTCTTCCATTGATAACTATGAAGATTTGACGAAGGCCCACTTCGACGAAAATAAAATTGTAACACTAGCAAAATCCTAGTCGCGTCGAAAATGAGTTGGGCTACTCTGGCGAGATCCAAGAAGATCGAAACCTGGGTCAGCAGCTCATAATGTACCACACGCAGCTGGTCCCACTGTTGTATTTGGGATGGAAAATAATAAATACGAGGGAACTTCTGACGTGCTTTATGACTTTTTAATATATTATGACAATTTTCTCAAATCTACTGTTTTTTCTCATACATGGTGATGATATATTCCCAACATCCTCCCCCTTTTTTCAAATGAAAAATAAAAATTTGAAATTGTAAAATAAATGCAACACCAAAGCAAGAAAATTAACTAGAAAAACCAAATCGCTTTGGTGTTTTAACAGTGCGTCCACTTCTCGTGACCACTTCTGTCTTCGGTTCTCGATTCTCTTCTTCCTTCTTCTGATCTAATTTTCTTCTTCTTCCTACCAGGAGTCTTCTTAGGTGCTGGTTTTCGGCCCCTTTTGGCAGGAGTTTTGGCTTTACTCTTGTTATTAACCTTAGAAACTCGTTTTCGCTTGCGAGATCCGTCGTCACTTTCATCAGAGCTGGGAGTTGCCACGTCTTCTTCACTGTCTTCAGACTTGTTCTTGCGCTTAGAAACTCTCTGCCTTGACTTGACAGCCGGGCGGTCTTCATCTGATGGTTGGAATTCATCATCACTACTAGAAGTTTCTTCTTTATAGGTCGTTCTCTGTCCTTTATCCCTTCTGGACCTTGGCTTATATTTTTCATCGCTTGAATAGTCGTCATGGGATGAATAACCTCTATTATTAGCTCGTACTGCAGCGGTTCTCTTGGGCCTTCCTCCGCCAACAACCTTACCAGAATCCTTAGGCTCTAATAAGAAGTCCAACACCCTGTTAGCGTTGTCCTCATCTTTCTCAGATTTTGGCAAATCTAACATCTCGCAAATTACTTTGCTTTCGAATTTAAGTATCTCCTTGATTTTCTTAGAATACTCATCAGAGTCCTTTGTGAAATCGAATCCATCGAATTTACGAATATTTTTCTTGATCAGATTAGTTTTGCCTGGCTCCTTGTACAATAATTTGTGTAATAACTTGAGGTCATCATTCTTAAATCTCGATATTGAAGCATCTATTCTAGGTATATCTCCGAGACAACATTTTTCAGCTTTAGTATCACTATCCTCATTCAATTCTTTCTTGTCATCATTAGATTTGGTAGCATTTTTCTTCTTAGTGGGTGGCTCGGAATCAGCTTTCCCCTTTTTTTCCTTCTTATTTTTCCTCTGTTCTTTTTTCTCTTCCTCTTCTTCTTCACTTACATCTTCATCAGATTCTTCTTCATCTTCAGATTTGACCTTATCATTTTTCTTCTTATCGTCATTTTCCTTATTCGAAGTTTTGGATTCTTGGCTTTCTGATTCTTCAGTATCAGCATCTTTATCATTTTCTTCATCTACATCGTTTTCGTCATTTTTATCCTCATTATTCGGTTTTTCTTTTGATGCAGATTTGTCCTTAGTTTCAACTTCATCTTGTGATGAATCATTATCTTCAGATTTCATTTCTTCTTTACTCTCAGAATGAGTTATTTTTGGTGAATCTCCTATTTCCGACATGATCTGAAACTCATATGCCGCGTTCTCTAAATTTCTCACGTCGCCATCGAATTTCTTCACTTCTAGTTTCGGTAGTCTGAAATTCCTCTTCTTGTTCTTGTCTTCGGCAGTACTCTGCGAATGGGTCATCTGATCTTGTTTTTTCCAGTTCGTGAATACATCGCATTTTGATTTGAATTTGATAAGTTTTTCTCTGTAAATTTCGACTTCATCAAATTCTTTTTCCAAATCTGCATCACATGGATCGGTTGAAAATAAATTTTCTCGGATATGTTTATCCAGTGAAAACAGTCGCTCACTCTTATCCTCCAACTGTCTTATCAAAACTAGCACTTGCTCTTCGTTTACTGACTTGTCTACTGTAAGGGCTAGATTCAATTCATTACTTGTTTTGTTGAAGAGTCTTCGGAGCTGCTCCCTTTGTTTCTTTAGGTTTTCCATCGTTTATCTGTCCTGTCACGGTCGCCACAAATGTTGTATTTGGGATGGAAAATAATAAATACGAGGGAACTTCTGACGTGCTTTATGACTTTTTAATATATTATGACAATTTTCTCAAATCTACTGTTTTTTCTCATACATGGTGATGATATATTCCCAACACCCACTAAATACACAGCATGATCTTGTCGCCATGAATACTTCCACTAAAATGCGAAGACTTTCGGCAGCCTGTTTCTTCATATTGATATAATGAAATAAGGTTACCGCAAAAACACATTTTCAGAGCACACAGAAACTCATATACAGAGTGTAACAGCCAAATGGAATTAATTCGATAACGAATAAATGAGGGGGTGTTAGGAAAAACGCTCAGACGCGTCGATTTGTAATTTTAAATGCGCATATTTTTCAAGAAAATAATATTATATAGGGTGTTCCATGCGACTGAGGCCAATACCAGCTTTCTTCTTATTTCGGATATTAACTCAGAAAATATCCATTTTAGGGCAAGGGTGTGATGCATACACTCACATCATTTTTTAACGTAGATTCAATATCTGCCATAAAAAATGGGGTTCTTATTTGAAAAAATTGATTTTTCACGATTTTGTCATCCCTAACTTTGAAAGCGATTTTTTCACCCCCTGTATCATGAATCGCGATTTCGATTTTTAAAGTGGATACATCAATCTTACATCTTGAAAAACCCCAAAAATGAAAATTTTCCATCCAAAAACCTCGAAGTTATTCTTGTTTCAGCGTAGCTCTATTTTCGATTTTTTTTTCGAATTTTCCCGCTCAGAGAGAATTTTCCAACCAAAACTGAAAAATGTTACATCAAAATAACTTGAAATTTTCTAAGGAATCTATTTCTGCAATAAAAAAATGGTGTTCTAATTTGAAAAACGGAAGTTGACGTCATTTCCGGAAAAACCGGAGGTGCTCATGCCTTGAAAATATTTTAGATTTCATCAGCATCATGAAATACTTATAAGTGCTGAATTTCATGAAAATACGTTCAGTAGTTTCCCGTATAAATATGGGTGAGGTTCCTCGTGAAAGACCCTGTATAAAGCTTTCAGGAATTGACATTCTTGCTTATTAATTTATAACCAAAACGCAGTTACTATTGAATTGAAATTATTAGTTTCTTTGTAAACAAATTCGTCAATTTAGTTAAAATAAAATTATATAGGGTGTTCCATGCGACCGTGGCCAACACCAACCTTCTTATTTCCAATGCAACCCCCTATATATTATTTATTTTTTGGATTCTTCAGAAAATTCTAGACATAATTCATGTACAATGTTCTATACCCATTTTCAACTTTTTCGGTAATATTAAGTGTTTTCAGATTTTTTACAAAAATTAATATTTTGAATGAAAATTATTTTATTTCACAAATTCGATACATTACACTCAATACTGATTTCCCATTAACCTCTTGATATGAAGAAAGTAAGCAAAAACGATCAGTCACGCCTGAAATGTTGAGTAACGTTAGAAGACAATTCTACACCAGATTAGCATGTTGCCAAGACGTTTGCGGCGAGCATTTTGAACATTTCCTACATTGACATTAATGTTTTTTTCTTAATAATTAAGAAATAATCAGTATTACCTATTAGGTTTTAAGTGTAATGTACCGAATTTGTGAAATAAAATAATTTTTATTTAAAACGTTGATTTTTGCAATAAATCTGAAAACACTCAATACTTCCGAAATAGTTGAAGATAGGTATAGGACATTGTGCATGAATTGTGTCTAGAATTCTCTGAAGAATCCAAAAAATAAATGAAATACAGGGGGTTGCATTTGAAATAAGAAAGTTGGTATTGGCCACGGTCACATGGAACACCCTAAATAATATTATTTTCTTGAAAAATATGCGCATTTAAAATTACAAATCGATGTCCGAGCGTTTTTCCCAACACGCCCTCATTAATTCGTTATCGAATTCATTCCATTTGGCTGTTACACTCTGTATGTATTTAATAATTCCAATATGGGTAATGATCCAATGGAAATTGAAGCCGGGCTTTGTTAAGAATCTCGATCTGCGCATGTGCAGTATTATCCAGAATAAAAATAACTTGCTAGTTATGTCTGTCTCTGATACATTGTATTATGTCGTGTATGTCATCCATGACTTTATGGGAAGACTTCCGATCATAACCTAGTAATTTCATGTGATATTATTCAATCACTTCAATCCGATTTTTTCGAGCTCTGCATATCGTTGTTAACTCCTATTCATATTTTAGAAATGAACTGAATATATTCGAAGGACATATTTTCTTCCGCGATATCTATTTTCCTGTTGACACTTGGGAATATGCATAACCTCTACGTTTTCCCGATTTGGCTCTACTCTGTGACTGTGAATTGCAGGGGTATAAGCATAGAACTTATAGTACATGGAATGCTATTTTCAGATCAAAAAGTGGGTAAACATCTCAAATTGGAGGAATCTCTAAATTTCCATGTTTCCATGGATACGACTCGTCACACCGATCAGAAACACAGAAATGTTTGCCGAAATGCCAAGTGAATCGGATCTTGACGATTAAATTCATAGTATTTCTGTGTTTCTGTTCTGTATGATAAGTCGTAACCAAGGCAACATGGAAATTTCAGTATTCCTCCAACTGGAGATGTTTATCCATTTTTTCGAGCTGAGCAGCAAGGCTAATGGCATTCCATGTACTAAAAGTTCTATGGGTATAAGCCATTATTGATGTTATTAGATAGATGCAGAAACTATGTTGTTTACATTTCAGCCAAATTACAGAAAGCCTGTTGATGACACTTCAAAATGATGGTGTTGTCAGATGAAACAATGAATAATAACTAGTAGTTATCAAACCTGCACGAAACAATTTATATTCCTGATACCATTTCAATCCGCATTTAGGTCATCTGACCAATTTCTCAAGAAGAAAGCCATTTCGTTGGACAACCATTTGAACATCTTACAAGCAAGAAGATCCAATCACGATATCTAGGGATATGGAGAAATCCAACCTTAATACCATCTCGGTTCAATATTGTGTCACTCAGCGCATAATGACGCTTTCAATTGCTTCATTTGCTTTTGACATACGTTCTATGTCCCCCTTTGATCTTCCGACATTTTCCATCAGAGACTCTCATGCCCTTCACCACATCATTTAACAAGTATCTGACAACAGACATTATTCTCTCTTTTCGAGTTCGTCTCTTCAAATGTCAAGTAGTAGGTTTTTGCCCTGACGCCATTGTGGAAATATGTATATTCCGTGCAAACTTTCTATTTCTATAACTAACTTTCCCTGGATGAATACATTGATTCTGTTTTATATACTTCGTAGATTGGATATATTTCTTATTAATCATAAGTTTCGAATGAACCTGCTTGTCATTAAACATGAAACTTCTGAAGTGTACTTCTTTCACTTCTATAATGTATCCAGGTTGGCCCTGACATTCTGACACATTTCACCATGTATATTTTGAAAATGTTAGGTTTTTCCTGTCAGATAACTAAGCAAGGTTGTCCTTTCGATATAGAGGTCGTAGTTATTACGTATTTATCGAAATGTTCATTTACTTTGGGAGAATAATGAATTTGATAAAATATTATGAGAATTCGATAATTCCAAAGATCTGGCGAATGTTGAAGAAATTTTTTCCCTATTGATACTGGAAATGTTTCACGTATATAAACATGGTTGGAAGATTCAGTTATGCTTTATTATTGTACGGAAATCAAGAATTTAACAAAAAAATAATGGACAGAATAGTCCGATACTTTGTGACAGTTCATTCGAAAAAGAATGAAAGTACTGGAATAACCCGACAAAAAAACTTCTAAACGAACAAACGGACCTATAGAATTCCCCATTTTCAAAATTCTCAAGAAATAAGCCTAAAGAAGACATTAAAATACCTTTTTGCACAACTTGAAATACTCCAGTATGAAAATGTAGTAGTAGGTACTACGAAACCTGTGTCAGAGTTAAACCTTGAAAGAACTAACTCCATTTACAAAGTTGAAAAAGAGTAAATAGAAATTATCATTGGCAACGTCTGTGAGAATTATTTGACATTTCACGAGTACCTACCAACCTGCGTCAGTTTCAAGTAAAAAAACTTGTTGAACCTAAGTCTTGGCCAACTGGGATACTTCATAAAAGTGAATGGAGTATAAGTAATGTTTTGATTCTGCATTTTTGCATTTTTCTGAAAATGTCAATTAATCTTTTGAGAAAATTCGAGATGTGTATCTCATCTCCTCATTCTTTCCTTGAAAATGCTTTTCATCCACATTTCAGTCATTGGACCATTGAAGAGCTGCCGACTGAGATTACGAATGCATTAATTACCCTTGATTCGTTCTTCAAAAAAGAACGAAGACCCGCACCTTACGGTTCTATGGGTGTTCAGTAGAGAAACTATGGCACCTGTACCAATTGCTCAACCACAGCCCATCTGTTCCTGACAAACAACCTGTGCCATTTCGCGGAAACATATCTCCGAATGAAATATAATTAATAAAACAGTCATGCCCACGTCTTCTGGTTGTCGCTTTATTTTCCGTTTCAATTATTACGAAAACCAATCAACGCAACAATAATAACGTACATTTCATTCGCGCAAATTGAAATATAACTGTCCAGCGAAAAGACTCATATCCATGTCTCTGTCGTAAATAGTGTTGAATAAAAAGCTTCTGTGCAACGACTACCGGGTGTAGGAACTGACAACCGAGGTTGATTTGTGGAATATTGTATGCGTTATGTCGAGTTGCTCGAAAAAAGCAGTGATAAACGTTTTCCATATTCATATGCTTTCTTCGGCAAAATAGCATTTTTCCCCCGGAAATAATTGAATTAAGTTTCATTTTCTCTTGTACCAAATAACTCTGAGCCGTCTAATTAAGATAGGTCTTTCATAGCAGGTTCCGCATTGAAGCTAAAGATGACGAAGCACAATCTCGATTCTACATTATAGCATTGAGTGCAAATACACCTAGAGGAACAACGTTCTGGAACGAATTGAAGCCACTTTTAGTTGCAGTTTCTTCTCATGTTCATAGTGGCTGACTATACAGGGCGATAATTTGAAAACTTGCCAGTCCAATTATGTCACGACAAGGACAGGTCAATTTCTATTCGTAGGGGGACATATTTTGAGCCGAATTGAAAGTCTAAATCTCCTCAACCCTTGGTGTAGGGGTGAGCTTTACCTCAATTGAAAGATCACTTGTCCCTTTACATGGAGACTATGGCTTGCAAATTCCCATGAAATAGTTACAGGGGGTAACAATTTGAAAACTTGCCAAGCCAATTATGTCTCGACAAGTATGTTTTCAGAGAAAATTCCGGAACAGGTCCATTTTTATTCTGAGGGGGTCATATTTTGAGTAGAATTGTGAGCCGAAATTTGGTTCCATAAACGGGGCAGAAGCTCCCACAGATCATTTAAGGATTCTGAGGTATAGGTTGATGATTATCTAATCTTCTTTGGAGCATATCCCATGCATGTTCTATGCAATTCAAATCTGGTGAGTGTGGAGGTATTGGTAAATGTGGAATACCAAGCTCCTCGCGCGCATTCTCAACTATGGCTGCACGGTGCGGTCTAGCGTTATCGTCTAGAAATTGAAAAGTTTCACCAATAGCAGCGTGAAAATTTCGCACAACATTGTCAATGACATGCTCCCTATAGTGTAAGGCGGTCATATTCCCAGGACAAATGTGTAGATCTATGCGCCCAGGCACGTAGCCAGGATTTTCTTTCGGGGGGGGACACAATAAGTAAACATTGCAAATTTTGTCAAATATACAGACATTTTTTGATATTTCAGGGGGGCACGGGCCCCCGCCCCCCCCCCCCTCGCTACGTGCCTGTATGCGCCAGTTGAAACATATCCCGGCCCATACCATATAACACTACCCCCTCGGAATGGATGGACTTCTTGGACATAGCGACGATTACGGGGTATGCGTGGGATTGTCCATACCCACATTCTTCGAGAATCTGAAAATCGTCCATATCTGGATTCATCAGTAAAAAGGACACTACGCCATTGATCGTTCCAAATGATATGTTGCGCCCATTTCAATCTTTGACGCTTATGGTCACGTGATAATGGAACTCCTCTTAATGGACGTCTAGAACCTAGATTCACCTCTCTCGAACGTCGTCTGATGGTTTCGATGGAAACTTGGACCCCATCTGCATTTTGAAGAGTATTCCGTAGCATTCTACACGTAGATGTAGGGTTTTCAACACGGTTTTCCAACACGGAACCTGTCTCCTTGAACCTATTCCAAAGTCGAGATATCACACTTTGGCTGACTTGGAGCTTTTCCGCTACAACAACCTGAGTTAGGCCACCCTGTAGCATTCCGATAGCCCTATTAGCCTCAGCGTTTGTTAATTTACGTCTTGGCATTTTCAGAAAACTCGTTTCAAATCGAAGCCCTTGATAAACTGACTTCATTTCAAAATAAGAACATTCATGAAGCATATGCAAAGAACCAAACTTCAGAAAAAAGGCGACCAGATTGACGAAATGTCTCATACTGATTTTTATTGGATCGATTCAAGTTGTTATTGAGTTTTACATGATTTTACAGCGATGTTCTCGAAGATTACATACTTTTAAAAATGGGAAGAGGTCTTGCCTCAAAGCCTAGAAACTGGGATGTGTTACAAACGGTATTATTCAGGTAAATTATGGATGAAAATTCTTCTGCGAAGAGATCTTGGCATTCTAAACTGTCATTGCGAACGAGATCATACGACAGATGGCCCGCAAACGCTTTCGGCCATATTCTTCTCGGCAGGTCCGAATTGCAAACGGTCATATTTGTCGTTGCGAAACGAGTTTAGCGATCCTATCTTTCAATCGACGTGCGAAAAAAAAAACAAGAACAATGCATTTTTCATGATTCTATGCAAATAAACGACGATCGGCGGACGAAGACTGGCGACGGAACGAGTTGTGCCGGTACCTTTTTAAAGGTACCAAGATAAGACACAGGGTAATATGATTATGTGCGCATGAATCTGGACTCCGCCCTTTCTCATAACAATTATATTCCTGATTATTATTGTAAGAGTGTTGATTTTGAGAATAAAGACATTTATTATTATTATTATTATATTGCCAATGGGAACGTACATGCAGCACGAGAGAAAGCTCAGGACAGCTCGGGTCATCGAATGACTCAGATTTCAATTTGGCCGCTGTATGTTTTGTGTCGAGATATTATGTACGCTTTTGTGTGCGATCGAGAATGGATAATCTTTATCGATCCTAATCCTAATACGGAGGTTTTGAAGAAATAAATAAACTTTTTCTCCTATCGTGGGAAAAGTGACACAATTTTGACCTGTTTTCTATGCGCAAAGCTCAACATCCCAGAATAGTGGGCAGTTGCTGAGCAATTAGAAAATAACAATGCGGTAATATTCTTACCGCACTGCTGTAGCGTGCGGTAATGTTACAAATGTATAATTACAATAAAATGAAACAAAGTATGGTTTTATTTTTTATATTGATCATCTACTTAACCTACTAACATTGATAGTTATTTAATCAACTAGTTTATTAATGACAGCGATTAATGGTCGAAATATTTTAACGCGTGAGCGGAGCGAGCGCGTTAATGTTTGAGACCATTAATCGCTGAATTAATAAACGAGTTGATTACAAGATTTTTCCGTCGACCTCATCTCGAATTGAATATGAATTCTCGATAGAAATGAATTTTTATGTTATGATTAGGATGAAATATTTCCAAAATTAAAGTCTATTTTGTGACTTAACAAGTTGTTATAAAATGAATAAAAGAAACATTCAATTTATAACTATATTCTTGAACACAAATTAATTGTTGTTAATATTTACATTTATTGTACAGTTTGTACAATTTTTAAATTGTACTGGAGAGCAACGAGTATTTATAGACGTTGAAGCTGCATGGCTAGTTGTTTGGTTTATCTCGTTTCGATCATTTTCATTTGAAGTCGAGGCAAGGGTGTTGAATATTTTATTAGCCACTTCCACTTTATTATTAAGTGATTCGTCAATATATTCTTCCGCCACATTGGAATATTTCCATCCTCCGTGGCGCCTTAAAGAAATGCAACATCTACCAACTGTGTGATGATCTTCGGAAACAAGGTCCTGTAGATTTTGTCGGATTTGGCAACTGTTAATAACTTGCAACAATTTGCGGCATTTTTCCAAATCGATTTATTTCAATGACTGTCTTCCATCCTTTTCCCTCGTTGAATTAAAAAAAAACCAAGGATTTTCAAAATCATTAGGCCTAAATGATACGTACTTTCTATAATAGCTATTTATGTAACAAGTACAGGGTATCCCATTTTGCGCACTTTTTATCAATCAGTTTTTGCATAGCCCTCTTAGTTTTTGCTATACAGGCTGGAAATGAAAAGTATCACTTTTTAATCACCCGCCGTATCTCAGTTGTGCTTGAACTTGGAGAAATGGTTGACACGCATTCCTATAGATTTTTTGCCGTAGAATCCAGTGGCGTAGTCGGTTTTCCAATTACACTTTCCGTTTTTGAGTTATTGAGCAAACATATGTTCTTTTAAATTGGACACCCTGTATATTATTTTTTATTCTCATTAAGCACAATCTCAGCTCTTCAAAAACATATTATTTTATGCATTTATTTTCAAAATTAAATTAAATTGAGTTGAATATCAGATCATTTTATGTAGATATTATGTTAACATTATTTTCGATTTCTAACGAAATCTTGACATTTATTTTTTGTTTTTAATAAACAGTCATAGCCTACTACTTAGTTATTGACAATTGAATTACAAAATCTTGAATTCTGAGCTTGGTTTTGAAAATAAATGTATAAAATAATATGTTTTTGAAGAGCTGAGATTGTGCTTAATAAGAATAAAAGATAATTTACAGGGTGTCCAATTTAAAAAACATATGTTGGCTCAATAACTCAAAAACGGAAAGTTTAATTGAAAAACTGACTACGCCACTGCATTCTACCGAAAAAAATCTATAGGAGTGCGTTTCAACCATTTCTCCAAGTTCAAGCACAACTGAGATACGGGGGGTGATTAAAAAGTGATACTCTTCATTTCCAGCCTGTATAGCAAAAACTAAGAGGGCTATGCAAAAACTGATTGCGCCATCTAGTTTCACAAAAAAGTAGCACACTGTCGCGAAAACCGCATCCCGCTAACGTTAAAAATAACGGAGATATCCCGTAAAAGTGCCCAAAATGGGATACCCAGTACATAAATTAGGTCTTTATGGACGAGTCTAAAAGTTTATGGCAGAGCGAGCAAAGCGAGCGAGGCCAATAATTGGGGCAAGTCCATAAGCCTAATTATGTACGAGTTGCATACAAAGCTTTATGTTTGCCTGCAATGCAGAAATTTTATTTTCTGAAATGGCAATTAATATATTCGTCGCTTTATTTCAAGAACACATTAAGTGTGCTTTTGCTTTTCTTACCTTAGTAACCATCAGCGACCTTAGTAACCTCACTGAACAAAGTTGTTTACTTCGTTAATTCTGTGACAAACGTCATAATAATCCAAAAAATTGATAGTTCAGATAAAGAAAGCGTAAAAAATTTAGCCGCAAGTGCCAAAGAATCTCTCCTACCCACTAAAAGTGCTTATGAAAATTTGTATGCGGCCTGTAACAAGTGGTGTGAAACGAACAAAATTGCAAAATCGAGAGAAGACTGTGACAGTGACAGTAGTCAATTATGGACGCTAAACGAATTCATGAATCAAGTGTTTATGAAGCAGTCGAACATAAACATTTAAATAGGTTTCGTTAATGATGGTTTATTTGTTTTTGTTTCTGGCATTTTTACCAGTATTTTTGAACCGAAATCTTCTATATTCTGAACTTTCATTCGGACAAGCTCATCTCGTCGACAGGCTCATGCAATCTCAATTATTAGAGCTACCTAAAAAGTAATTAAAAATTATATATTTCGTATTTTATGTATTTTACCTATATCAACTCACTTTCGTCGATAAAAATGTCATCTGGGGTCTCTAAAATGAATTTCTGAATTTGTTCCTGGGTAAAAATGTTGGATTTTTTCGGTTTGTATCCTGTAGCTTGACGTTTAAAAATGCTCTCAGTTTTTGGTACTGGGCAATATTAAAATTATTTTTATGTTCGACTGCTTCATAAACACTTGATTCATGAATTAGTTTAGCGTCCATAATTGACTACTTTATTGTACATCACTTTATTGGACACCATTTTATTGGACTCAACTGTCACAGTCTTGTCTCGATTTTGCAATTTTCTTCGTTTAACACCACTTGTTATAGGCCGTATACAAATTTTCATAAGCACTTTTAGTGGGTAAGAGAGATTCTTTGGCGCTTGCGGCTAAATTTTCTACGCTTTCCTCTCCCGAACTATCCATTTTTTGGTTTACTATGACATTTGTCACAGAATTTACGAAGTAAACAACTTTGTTCAGTGAGGTTGCTAAGGTCGCTGATGGTTACTAAGGTAAAAAAAGCAAAAGCACACTTAATGTTTCTTTGTAATAAAGCGACGAATATATTAATCGCCATTTCAGAAAATAAAATTTCCGCATTGCAGTCAAACATAAAGCTTTTTATGCAACTCTTACATAATTAGACTTTTGGACTTGCCGAAATTATTGGCCACGCACGCTTTGCTCGCTCTGCCATAAACTTTTGGACTCGTCCATAAAGACCTTATTTATGTACTTGTTACATAAATAGCTATTAACAGACAAAGTTGACTACACTCATGAGTGGATGGTTCTTGGTGAGTTCATGCACGCTATCCATTTTCTGTTATAATTTAGAAGGGTTGGACGAATTCTGGACACCAATCTGGCTGGTGATCCCAAGTCTGCGACAGTCATCTCCCGTACCCGTCGCCCAACTTTTTCGGCGGTCATCCTCGTCCGAAAGTCGCTCCCGCGAAATTAACGATCCGTCTCTCGAACGGCAATAAAACACGAAATGTATGATAATAAAACGTACGGATAAGGCCTCGCTCACGAAAAAAGTAAACCATTGCGGTCGAATGCCAAACGCGGAAACGATTCATTACGTTTGCAGCGCACGCATACATGAATACGTCTTGGGAACACGGGGCGAGTTTTGTACTTGCAAATTTTGACGATATTCGGGCACTTAACTGTACCCGCGTCTCGAGGCTCTCGCCCGTTATGGGTTTTCGCGATCGTACGAGGAACGGGTTCTGGTCGTGGACGGGCGCGATCTGGGGTCACCCGAGGGGAGGTCGCGAAGTCGAAAGGGCAGGAAACGGAAGGTCGCGAACAGTTAAGACGGGTTGTGCAGGTAGGAGTAGATGGGGGGGTGTTGATTTGGGTAGGACATCGCTTCGAATCTCTGAAGGCCTTGTCATTGTGGTTTGTTTGTTTTTGAAGCATACTTCTGGAAGTCACAGGAAGAAAATATACTGCTCCATAAGAGTTATGTAGGCCATTCACGAAGCGACCGTTTCAAGCGTTTTTCTACCTGATCTAGTCGCTTGCCTTCACAAGCTTCCAACCGGGCCTTTGAGCATCGTAAAATCCACCACCGACGTAGCGACCATGCAAGCTTCCAAGCTAGCTTCGGTAGCCGGCTTCGAGTCTAGCATTCACTGGCATTCAGTTCAGTCTTTCTCGATGTTTCAAATGGATAAGAAAACTGTTGCTAGCTCGGTTGCTAGTGCTATATAATTTATATATATACATACTGGAACCAATGGAAGAATTTCGGACCGAGGTGTGATAGAAAAAACAGGTATCGAAAGATAACTGATAGCATCCCGAAAGTACCGGCGACCACCGACTAGGCTTCTCCGGACTCGTGCGACCAGGAACGTAGAGGCTCGAAACGCTTTGGTAGCTTCGGTAGCCCCGTCGGACACACACGGAGACTGTTTACAAGCTTTCAGGCAAAACTGGTAGCTCGAAAGTCTCATAAAAACGCTTCGTGTATGGCCGGCGTTAGGGATATCGTATTCAATCGTTTTTAAAAGTATGAAATCTTCGAGAAAATCGCTGTGAAATCATTTAAAACTCAATAACAACTCGAATCGATCCAATAAAAATCAGTAGGTATGAGACATTTCGTCAATCTGGTCGCCTTTTTTCTAAAGTTTGGTTCTTTGCATATGCTTTATTAATGTTCTTATTTTGAAATGAAGTCAGTTTATCAACGGCTTCGATTTGAAACGAGTTTTCTGAAAATGCCAAGACGTAAATTAACAAATTCTGAGGCTAATAGGGCTATCGGAATGCTACAGGGAGGCCTAACTCAAGTTGTTGTAGCGGAAAGGCTCCGAGTCAGCCAAAGTGTGATATCTCGACTTTGGAATAGGTTCAGGGAGACAGGTTCCGTGTTGGAAAGACCAAGGCTTGGTGGGCGACGAAAAACAACACCTGCTCAGGATCGTTTCATCACCGTTTCGGCGAGAAGAAACCCTACATCTACGTGTAGAATGCTACGGAATACTCTTCAAAATGCAGATGGGGTCCAAGTTTCCATCCAAACCATCAGACGACGTTTGAGAGAGGTGAATCTAGGTTCTAGACGTCCATTAAGAGGAGTTCCATTAACACGTGACTATAAGCGTCAAAGACTGGAATGGGCAAGGCAACATATCAATTGGAACGATAAATGGCGTAGTGTCCTTTTCACTGATGAATCCAGATATGGACGATCTTCAGATTCTCGAAGAATAATGGTATGGACAATCCCACGCATACCCCGTAATCGTCGCTATGTCCAAGAAGTCCATCCATTCCGAGGGGGTAGTGTTATGGTATGGGCCGGAATATGTTTCAACGGACGCACAGATCTACACATTTGTCCTGGGAATATGACCGCCTTACACTATAGGGAGCATGTCATTGACAATGTTGTGCCAAATTTTCACTCTGCTATTGGTGAAACTTTTTAATTTCTAGACGATGACGCTAGACCGCACCGTACAGCCATAGTTCAGAATGCGCGCGAGGAGCTTGGTATTCCACATTTACCAATACCTCCACACTCACCAGATTTGAATTGCATAGAACATGCATGGGATATGCTCCAAAGAAGATTAGATAATCATCAATTTACCCCAGAATCCTTAAATGATCTGAGAGAGCTTCTGCCCCGTTTATGGAACCAAATTCCTCAAGAAATGTTCAACAACCTCGTGTGTAGTATGCAAAGAAGATGTCTAGCTGTCATTGATGCCAAACATTGTATTGATAGTCTCAAAATGCTTGAATTCTCTGGGAATGTTTCGTTATTTTACTCGATTTTTCTTAACCACCCTGTATACGCTGCAGACCCACAGGTTAAAATTAATTTGCAACTTCATATTAATATGAATTTTCATCACAAAAATCTTATTTTAACTATATTTTTTGCAATTTAAGTCAATATCCCTAACTCATGTGGACCAGTTTAGTTCTTATAGCTATGAAATGTACGATGTAACCTAAAAATAATACGGCAATGTCTGTCTGCATTTGTGCAACTCAGTTCAGTTTAATATTATTAGCAGATTTTTCCCCTTATTCGATAGTGTTGGACATAGGCGTATTCATTGTGCCCAGCGTTGTTCTGTCGTTTGGCAGAGCTCGAAACGGAGATTTGCGCTTCGCATCAAGTTCGGATAATAAACCAACCTGCGTCACTTAACAGAAATGTCCTGGCCAACCAGTCCCTCACTGAATCATTTTTGTGATCCGTTATATATACGCGGTGACAAGCCAATATTTCTGGACATCGTCCAACCTAAAGAAGCTCGCCATGATTCACTGTGCGAAATCGAATCCTGGTCCTGGTTATATTTCGTTAGAACAAAACTGTTACGTTTACTGACAGATATCGTTTTCAGTCTGATGTTTCACATTGACGATGGACGTTTATTTTTGGGGATTAACTCTAGTTGGTTGTACGACATGATTAGTCCGTGTAGTTTCCAAGATTTGATTACATGTGTTGTTCGGGCGATTCTGCAATTCATCAATCAACAAATCAACTGTCCCTGTCTCCCCTCTCGAGTTGAATTTTATATAAGGACTGAACGAAAATAAATGGTACGAAGCCAATGAGGTGGTTTTTGTCCCCAGAGAGGCCAATCCACAAAATTGCCCAGAACTCAGGCCAATCGAAAGATATTGGGCTCTGGTGAAAAGAGAATTGAAAAAGACTAAGAAATCAACAAAAACATCAGCGGAATTTAAGCAAAAGTGGAAGACAGCATCCCAGAAAGTGACTGAGAACACTTAGAAGCATGATAGGAAGAATTCCAGAAAAAATCCATGAATTTTGTAAAAAATAGTTTTGGTTTTTTATTGTAAAAACAGTTTTCATTAGAATTAGAAGATGATTCGAAAATGAGTTTGATTTTCGAAATCGGTCCAGTGGTTCAAAAGATATAAGCGTTTTTGTGATATCGAATTTATTCTCGTTCAGTTCTTATATCGCACTTTTTTTTGGTTTTAGGTCTTTGAACTGAAGTATTTCTGCCTGAAAAACACACAAGTGGAGGCCAAACGATATTGTATACCATTTAAAGGTATTTTCTTTGGGGTTGTAGTCGGCGTATTCCCGTTACCATTCCTCTCTTTTACTTAGCATTGTACTGATTTTTTTTCTCAGTGTATTGATATCTTCAATAGAGATTTTTCGACGCAACATTATCTCCAAAGAAGCCTCCTTCAAGCCCCAGGATATCGAGAAGATAAATTAATACTCAAATACTTCGTCACCACCAGCCGCTGTTATCGCTTTTTACAGTAAAACCTCGGCTATACAGATATACTGGCATACCATATGTTCCTTCGCTTCAGGATGACGGAGAAAGATGTGATTTATAGTAAAAAATTTTCTCATTTCTTCTTAAACAGCTATCCAAACAAACATACCACTTCCTGGAGATTCGCGCATTCCGCTCTTCTCGTATCTGCCAAAGCACAGATACAACGGATTTTAACAATCGTCAACAGTTCCACAATGATACATACTTACGAATAGTTGGCTCGAAAGTGAGCAATCTAAAATAATCATCTCATGAGAGCCGTAAATTCCCAGGACGTACTTACTTGCCGTGGCCGACACGTTTGGTACGTCGGCAGAGGATTAACGAGATTCATAATGGCCGGCGAAACATGAATTCGGCGGTAACGATAACGGCCTTCTTGACCTACCTAAATTTAATCTGCTTGTGTACACACACATCGTCCAGACCGTAAGACGCCCACACGGGATAATGTTGTCGGGCGCCACACCTAGAATTGACTCTGGATCGGCCGATTGCAACTGTGTAGTCGTAGTCATGCATCTACATACAACCAAACTTATATGGAATCGCCCTGTTATTTGGAAAAAACGAATTTTAATTAAAAAAAAGTCGCTGAAAAGTGAAGAGCAGTTTTCCCAAAACAAGTTCAATACAAAAATAATATAAATTATTAAAAGATTATTTTTATAATAGAACAGAAAATTAAAAGTGTAAATTTCTCTAAAAATAATTTTTATGTAACTGAGAATTGAACAACAAATAAAACGATTTTAACAAATCAATAATCAGTATTACCACCCCTGGCATTGATACAAGCTTGAATTCGACGAGGCATGCTTTCTATTAAGTTGTTAATTTCTTCTTCTGTAACATTTGCCCATTCCTCTAAAGCCGCTTGTATAAGTTGATCTGCGTTACCAGGATTATTTTGACGAGCTCTAATTTTTCTTTTGATCCTATCCCACAAGTGCTCGATAGGTCCGGTGAACAAGAAGGCCACTCTAAAACAGTCACACCTTCTGTTTCGAAAAAATTTTTTGCAACTCTGCTGGTATGTGGAGGTGCATTATCCTGCATAAATAGGAAATAATCTCCAAAAGCACCTCGCCAGAGCCTCACTACAGGTTGTAGCACTAGATCAACATACCTAGGCTCTGTCAGAGATTGTCTAATGGGAATTAAAGGAGTTTTCTCACCAAACATAATTCCGCCCCAAAACATTACAGTAGGTAACTCCTTTGTATTTAGGGATCGGTCTTGCAGCTTGGAGCCTAGCTTGCCTCCCTCTACCTCTTAAAATGCGAACACGCCGGTCGTCTGATCGTAGGCCAATTCTGGTCTCATCCGAAAATAAGACATTTTTCCAATCTTCAATAGTCCAATTTTCATGCTCTAAACACCAATCAAAACGGTCAACTTTATTTTGCCTTGATAGTTCTGGAACTCTTAACGCTCTTCTCTTGAATAATTCCCGAGCGCGAAGTCTTTTTCTGATAGTTTCGACAGAAACACTAACACCTGTCAGTAGCTTGCAAAAATTGCCTTTGAAGCTCTGAATGAGATACTGCGGGATTTCTTCTTGCTGTTTGGGCTAAAAAGCGATCCTGCCTTTCTGTAGTTACCCTTCCACGACTTCTCCTCGGCCTATTCTTTAGGGTTCCTAACTCCAGAAACCTTGCATAGGTTTTTGAAACAACCCCTTGTGTAACCCCCACCGTTCTTGCAATCTGTCTTTGTGACATACTTTGTTCTGCCATAGTAATAATTCTTCCTCTCTGGACTTTCGATAACTCCACATAAGGCATTTTTTTTTAAACTTCGCAAAAAAACAAAATATAAATTCACTGCGACGTTCGAACGAAATGGTAAAATCGACACTGCAAAGCCAAATCTTATCAAGTGCTTATGAACCTAACTGTTTTTGTGAGTAAACACATGCACTTTTTATTTGCTTCTAACGAAAAAGATATCAAAATAATATTTCATCTTAATACTGGGTGATTCCATATAAGTTTGGTTGTGTGTATACGGAAATTGCTACTTTTCTAGGATCCCTAGACGATTTAGCTCTAAGACGACAGAAAGCACCAACCCCCACTTGCACCAAATCAGTAAAAACCGAGGTAAAAACTGATTTGGTCAAGAATGGGGTTAGTAGTTTGGCGCGGCACGACACAGCGCACGCCTTTGATTCGGCCGACAAATCCTAGCGCTAGCGCTCTGCCGACACAAAAACAAGAGGATTCTTCGGCTGCGCCATGCCTTGACGGACTAGTAAGCGGTGTTCAAATTAGACAATTGGCAAGGCATAATGTAATATCCAATCAGACGGTTCTAGAGAACGTAATCATCAAAAAATATCTCTCCCATTCAAAGCTACTAAGATAACGCCAGCTCCGTAATTTTCCCCAATTTTCTTTCAGTCTCATTCATAACAATAGAGTCAAGTTCCCGAAGGAAAAAATGCCCACTTCGATCATACAAACCTACATCAACCCGAAGGACAAATGCACATAATGGCCACTCGTGCCCGCGTCAATAGACACGAGAGACTACCAAAGTTCCCTTTTTTACATTTGGCCAACGGCGGCAGACTTTCATAAAAAGGGGTGACATTTCAATCGGGACCCTCGTACTAGAGTAGAATTATGAGATCATCAAGAATGAGGGGGACCAGACGACCCCCGTGGAGAGCGGAGGCTACCCCTGGTACAGCGGATTATGTTAATTCCGAAAGTAATTCTCCTCGGATCGTGATCCCGAACAAAGTGACATTGTTCGGAAACGGGACGTTGCGAAGGTCGTGAATGGGGTTAAAATTGTGTGTGAAAATCGCCGATAAAAGAATGATATTGGGCGATAAACTACATTGGACGCAACTGCGGATTGTTCCGCATAAATCAATTTTTCAATTCTGAGAATGGTAATAGTCCATTCGGAGCGAATTTTATTTTCAAACCCCTATTTCAGATAGTTATAGTGAATGTTTATGTGTTCATTCTAAATTCCCAACACTATTTTCGGCCATTCTGTGAGACTAGCTCGTATACAGGGTGATTCAGGTAATTTGGATCATAATATGGCGACAGTAAGAGAAACAGGGGGTTGATCTTTATTTAGCTTATATAGGTCAATTTTCATTTGGGAGGACCATCTTTTGGCTTCAAATTCTAATCTTACTCATATGCTATACTGTTTCAACACATTAGTGATTTTCTTTGTGCGTCATATAGGGGAGAGTTCCTTTGAATTGGACAGCCCATGAACCGGACACTATAGTTTTCTACTACACCCGATAGTAATTGAGCATACTTTATGTAAATCTTATTTTCGCAACATTGAGCCACGTCTCTTGGAAAATGGCTGAATCTGTGGCTCGCGTCTTGTTGACGAGGCATGCATTGAAAAATCCGTTGCTGGTAAAGTAAATATGTACGTACATTTGCGAAGTGAATAGCTACGTTTCTAGTGACGATAAGTTGCCGATTTTTTCATATAAACATCAAGTGATTATCCCTTATCAGACAGATATGTAACATCATTGATACAGGGTGGGGCAGAAGAACCTATCCGATTTCAAATCCCTTTTTCTCAGAAGAGAGAGCAGGTAGAGTAGTGGGGTAAAAACCGTTAGAAAGCTGGTTTTATGCCATTTGTCAGTAGTCAACATGCCTTGGTCTAGTGAACATCGTGCTTTTGTTATTGAGCGGTTTATCGAATGCGGCGGTTCGATAATTGCTACACAACGTGCTTTTCGAATTCATTTCGGACTCGGGCGTCATGATCCTGTTCCACATCACGCTACGATTAAAGTGTGGGTGTCAAATTTTAGACAGACGAGTTCAGCATTGAAAAAGAAGTCGCCTGGACGTCCCAGGACAGCAACAGGACCTGAAAACGTGGCCAATGTGAGAGCCGCGATTGAACGTTCCCCGCGTCGTTCGGCGCGAAAACATTCGCTCGCTTTGGGGATTTCCAACCGCAGTATTCGGCGAATTTTGCACCGGGACCTCAAAATGCATCCCTACAAAATGGTTGTTGCACAGAAATTAAGTGAAAGGGATTTTGAAACCCGTACGAACCTGTGTCGCGATCTCCGAGAACTGCCAAACGACGATGGTGTGCTCTTCACGGACGAAGCCCATTTTCACCTTTGTGGCGCCGTAAACAGGCAGAATTTGGGGTTACCTCAAATCGAAGGTTTACCAGCATCGACCAAGGACCCTTCTTGCTTTACGAAGGGAAATTGCTCGGGCAATTGAAGAAATTCCTGTGGAAATGACGGTGAAAGTCATGGAAAGCTACCGCGAGCGCCTAAATAAGTGTATCCGCTCCCAAGGACGACATTTGAGTGATGAGCTTTTCAAAACTTAAATTTAAAAATGGCATAAAATTTGCGATATGTTAATAAAAAAAATTTTTTGACAAGCTGAGTGGTTTTAATTTTATAACGTTTTGAAATCGGATAGGTTTTTCTGCCCCACCCTGTATAACGATTTGTAGAAATAATATTTTCAGGTTTTTTTATAAAAACCACATATTCCATGAATCGGACATTGGAAAATGACTGGAAATTGACGTCCAGTTCATGGGCTGCAATGTTTCCGATTCAAGAGAGATGTGAAAGTATGTTATGTAATTCAATATTTAACATGGAAAATACTGTATGTTTTCTCCGTTTGGTACTACTAAATGATTTTAACTATTTTCCTAGAACTTTATGACAGTATTCTCATGTTTTTGTCCCATTGTCCACTTCATGGGAACTACTGTCCAAAACAAGGGCAACATCCCATGAAATGGACATTTTATAAAACAAACTTAGACTAATTTTTTCGAGTGACGAGCTTTTCTTTTTCTAGCTCTTTCTGAAAAAGTGAATCCACAAACCTTATGCTCATATTATGACGGTACAATTTGAAACATTTTCATTTGAAATAATATTTCACACCAAAAATAATAGAATTGTCCGTTTCAAGGGAACTCTCCCCTACGTCAAAGAGATGCTGCTCTAAGTGAAACAACGTGCCGTGATTGGTTCCGCCGCTTCAAAGATGGTGATTTCCATGTTGTCAGCGTGAAGGAAGGCCAAAACCCTTCGAAGACGCTGATATGAAGGTATTGCTCGATGAGGATCCTTGCCAAACGCAAGAAGAGCTCTCTTCAGCAGGAGTTACCGCCCAGCCATTTCCAAGCGACTAAATGCGTTGGGAGTGATTCAGAAATAGGGTTTTTGTTTTCTTCATAAAATGAAGCCAAGGGACGTTGAGAGTTGTTTTTTCGCCTGTGAAAAACCGCTTCAGCGGCAAGAAAGGAAGGATTTTCTTCATCGCATCGTGACGGAAGATGAAAAATGGATCTAATACAGCAACCCGAAGAAAAGAAAATCATGGGGACAATTTTTTGTATGGATTTCTACAATACAGTACCTACCAGAGATCCCATCCTGGAATATTTTTCAGGGTAACGATTTTATCGGCCAAGCTAATCCTCTTCGTACCATTCTTCCCGAAATAAGAGGACATAAAAGCATAATCTCCGAACAAAAATGAACAAAATGACGGCCATAACTTTCGACACCACCAAATATTTGAATATAAATCGTTTAATAAAACATCATCAACACCCATTTCCATTTGTTAATCCGACATAAACAAACACGCTCGCTCGGCAGAGAACATATTTCGGTTGCCCCCATAAATAACTCGTTATAATTCCGTTCTCGCATAAATTACAAGTTTATGATTAATCGGGCCGCTTCAGTCCATAGCGATCATCCGAATAGTAAGACCCGTAGTAGTCAAGTTACACCGCCACCCACCTAAACGACCTAAACATTCATACTTACGAAATGAGTGGCCAGAAGGTGAACATACCTGAAACAAAAAACGAGCCTTATTATTCACGGCCACTAGACCAATAATAATAACAACAAAAATTATCCGCTATTCCACTCTGCCTACTGGCCAGCAGATAATACGTCACAAATCATTTCCGACGTGTTTATCGATTTAGTTCAGTTCAATACTAGTGGGCCAGCATGTCCATCTCTTAGGTAGATTCCTCTTGAAGGTAGATTCACCTTTGAGGTTGTTGAAATATACGAAGCAAAACCAAATCTCCACTATTTCCCACTGAACGAAAGGTCATGCATTAGGTTCAATATTTATTCGTTATTTGGTTGAGTGGCTGAAGTCTACTCCGCACTGAAGTGCATGTGTTGACATATTTAATTATTATCCCTGATACTTTCGTATAGGCATCTTCCTATTATGAATTAGGAAATAAAAATGATTTTTTTTCGAGAAGTCAGTTATTGAGTTCGTTTCAACGAGTATGGATCGACCTCCTTATTATTAAATTGAATAAATCGATTTTTCGAAATCTGTGTTCGATTGAAATCAATCCTAAAGGAACTTATAACTCAACAGAGGTAGATCCAACTTTGTGCGTGAGAAATGTCTAGAAGTAAATTCCCTCTAGTGTCCGGTAGCTCAAACCAAATAGGCCGAGGCTAATTGTTATAACGCTCTTCCATTGAGGAAATTTCCGAAAAATAATATACATTAGCACATTGTTTTTTCGATAGTTTCAACATCGATGCTTCGTTGTCATCCATGGTCATTATTCACGGTCACTTCGGCAACAATAACAACAAATATCGTCCGCTATTAGTGTAGACAAGCGATCGAAAAGATTTCTAGGACAAATCCTTTCGTCTTTGATCGATCTGAAAGCACCATTGTGTCCGATTCAATTTGGTCGAAGGAACACGGAGATTTTATCTACAAGAGCTAGGACGCAATTGGTTATTATTCCACTTGAATAGCAAACGTATAATCATGCTTATTGTACTCTTGCGGTGGAGGACGAACAAGAAATCCGACATTTGGAACACAAAAGGAATAAAAACTGTTCAATAATCAATTTAAACCACGCGAGCGAGCGTGATATTTGGCGCTTCTCACGGACAAAAAAAGCATCGGCTGATTTATAATGAGATTATGGGCATTTTGATCTAATCAGTAACGAAAAATATGAAAAAGTTATTTTGCAGCATGGAAATTGCGTCAGCCGTTGAAATGTACTTGGAAACGCTCGAATGGGAAGTCCTACCCCACCCGCCATACATTCCAAGACATAAATAGTTCAGATTACCATCTCCCTCCATCGATGCAGCTTGGCCTGGCTGACCAGCACTTCTCCAATTACGATGAAATCAAAAAATGGATCGATGCAAAAAGAGTCGAAAGATAGAAAAGGTGGCGGCAATAATCCTTTTATAGTATAGTTCAATCGATCCCCAATATTTTCAATAAAGTCTTTAACTCATATAATGTTGGTAAAAAATTTCTATCAATTCATGGCTCCCCCTGAAAAAATTCATGGCCCCCCGAAAAACTGTCTGGATCCGCCAGTGCTACCCCCTCAGAATTTCTCAATCTGGTAAGAAAAGAATGTTTTATACGAAAACATGGATCCTGTTGCTCTCTGCCTCTCGAAGAAATCTGCGTGTACAGGGTGTACCAAGAATATTTTTCATTATGCTCTCGAATTCTGAGTAAAATTCTAGATATTTCCCTTTATTAGTAGTCCTATAACGTTGGCAAACTGTCTGGATCCGCCAATACCCGAACACGTCAAACCGTTCTTTCACATGCGAGTTCCTTTCTACATCTTCTCGATCGTCTATACTAGGCGGTACAAGAATGTTCCGTTTTTTAACAAGAACCGAAGCTAATAAAGGAAACAATAACAGTGTAAAGTATATAAAATGGTGAGTTCTTCGCATGTTTTATACGACCCGCCGCCTTTGAAGATGAGGAAACATTTCGATTTTACGACGGATAAATGAGGAATAGGAAGGGGCCTAAAACATGCCGTTAACACAGAAAGAACAATGTATTCTTCCGGCGTACGGACAGGACCTAACCGGTAATTCCAGTATTCAGAGATTTTTTCCTCTCGACCCCAATTTCAAACGATCGTTTCTCGATAGAATCATTGCCATTGTTCCCAATCTACGCGGTTCAGGAGCTGATGTGAAAGTCATTGTATGAAAAAGTATTTAAGCTGATCAATTGGGAGTATTAAGGGGAGGATATACTCTGGCCGACGGCAACGGCACCGATTCTCCATTCAAAAAGTACCTTTCATCTTTCCAAGATCACGCCCTCAATTTTCCACCTAAAAGCATGTTTTTTAGTGAGGAAGTTTCCTTAGCAACACTCGTTTCTCATCGATAAAACATTCACATCGGCAAAACCAACAAGTTGGTTTTTCAGCGAAAAAATTTTTGACGTTTCTCAAATTCATAGATAGCTTCGGGAATGAATACCATAGAGAAAACTAACAATGTTTAGTTGATCTATAATGAATACTTATTTGTCAAATAGCGCAATATAAGCCTAATGTGACCATCTTCAGTCACATTTTCTCGTGAAATAGTCATGTCGAATACCACTCGAGATGAAATTTAAGCAGGTAAAATTTCTCTCTTGTAATATTCAAGTTTGTTGCTTCTCGGCAATTTCGCGAATGACATTTGTATCAAAATCACGAGCCGTCAGGCGAGTGATTTTGGAAAAATGTCATTCGCGAAATTGCCGAAAGCAACAAACTTTCATTTCACAATCGAGAAATTTTGCCGGCAAAATTTCATCTCTAGTGGTATTATACAGGGTGGCCCACCCCAGACGCGGTTCTCATTTTGAAGCAGTAAATGAGGACATTTTGAAATTTTTTTTTTCGTGAAATGTAAAGGACAATCAGATGCACAATTTAAAATTGTTTTCACATATACATTCGATAACAAAGATATAGACCAAAGTTACACTTTTTTAAATGGAATACCCTATATATGAATTCAAAAATTGAATGGCAAGCTCAAATAATGATGAGTTTATGAAGACCATTTCATGCCTTAGAAGAACCATTGTAGAGAAAATGGCGAAAAATCGAAAAAAAGGAGTATTTTTAATTTGCAATTAATGAATAAATCCTTCAAGCCAACGAGACAGACAATGTTTTTTCGTGTAGACATATTGGCTACCCTTATGCAGAAGAAAAAAATTTAACTCTGGAATATACTGAGTGATCATAATTAGTGTTCAAACATTAACTTCAAATAATGGTCGAAAACTTTCTTATTTCAAATGGCACACCCAGTATTTCTGTATCTTGTTGAACGTAAAAATTAATATCGAAACTATCTTCATTGGGTTTCCCTATACCTAAACCTAATAGTTTTCAAGTAATTCTCGATTTTTAATTAAACTAGTTAACCTACTATTATGATAAGCGATATTCATAGAAATATTCGGAAATATTTGTGGGGAAATGATCACAATATTATTTTAAATCTGAAAAACTCATATGAAGATCTCAATAATGGTGTTGCGGTCACGCAAGATTTATTATTCCTTTATAAATGATTAGGTATCTACTGTTTTTCTGAATATCAATTCTTTTTTCAATTATTTTCAAATTAATTTCGCCTAGATGGTATTAAGTGTCATTATCATTAAATCTTTTCCGGTACATGCCCTTAAATTTTTCTTTATTCCGATCGTTTTGATTTTAAGTTAAGCCATACGTTCAAAGAATCATGTAACAAACGATTCATTTAAAAAAAATATTTGTTCAGGCGATGAACCTGTGCTCCAGTCCAACATTTTCCCTATTCTTCACATTTTCAATATTTTGAAGACTTTTAGAGATTTTCAAAAGAGATCTGTGATAGTGAACCTCTGGCCAGAGAGTGAGTTGAGTACCGAGTGGAACGAGTTCCACCAGCATAAGGACATTCAGTATTTCAGTAGTAAGGTAGTATTTGAAGGTATTTTGTGAACATCTTTGAATCTTTGAGTCTACTAATACTCAATCACAATTGGAGATAACAAGTATGAAGAATCAAAGGTTCATCGCCTGAGCAAATATTTTTTTAACTGAATCGTTTGTTACATAATTCTTTGAACGTATGGCTCAACTTCAAAACGATAAGAATAAAGAAAAATTTAAGGGCATGTACCGAAAAAGATTGAATGATAATGACACTCAATACCTTCTAGGCGAAATTAATTTGAAAATAATTGAAAAAAGAATTGATATTCAGAAAAACAGTAGATACCTAATCATTTATGAAGGAATAATAAATCTTGCGTGACCGCAACACCATTATTGAGATCTTCATATGAGTTTTTCAGATTTAAAATAATATTGTGATCATTTCCCCACAAATATTTCCAAATATTTCTATGAATATCGCTAATCATAATAGTAGGTTAACTAGTTGTATTAAAAATCGAGAATTACTTGAAAACTATTAGGTTTAGGTATAGGGAAACCCAATGAAGATAGTTTCGATATTAATTTTTACGTTCAACAAGGTACAGAAATACTGGGTGTGCCATTTGAAATAAGAAAGTTTTTGACCATTATTTGTAGTTAATGTTTGAACATTAATTACGATCACTCAGTATATTCCAGAGATAAATTTTTTTTTTCTGCATAAGGGTAGCCAATATGTCCACACGAAAAAACATTGTCTGTCTCGTTGGCTTGAAGGGTTTATTCATTAATTGCAAATTAAAAATACTCCTTTTTTTCGATTTTTCGCAATTTTCTCTACAATGGTTCTTCTGAGGCATAAAATGGTCTTTATAAACTCATCATTATTTGAGCTTGCCATTCATTTTTTGAATTCATATATAGGGTATTCCATTTAAAAAAGTGTAACTTTGGTCTATATCTTTGTTATCGAACACCCTGTATATATGAAAACAATTTTAAATTGTGCATCTGATTGTCCTTTACATTTCACGAAAAAAAAATTTCAAAATGTCTTCATTTACTGCCTCAAAATGCGAACCGCGTCTGGGGTGGGCCACCCTGTATATGAAAAAATCGGCTACGGCATCGATTCTCCATTCAAAAAGTGCCTTTCATTTTTCCAAGTTTACGCCCTCAATTTTTCACCAAAAAGCTTGATTTTTTCTTTAAATTGCAGTTAAAGGATGTCTTGAGGGCACTCTAATTTCTTCCAGATAAATCCAACAAAAAATCAGTGTGGAAAATAGAGGGCGTGAACTTGGAAAACATAAAAGGCACTTTTTGAATGGAGAATCGGTGCTGTCGGCCAGAGTATAACGGCCCCTTGAGCGTGAATCTTCTCAGTTGCTGTGGAGATTCGTAGAAATCTGATAAGCAAGTATGGAATTACCCATTAAGACGTTTTTCTCCAAAAAATAAACGATAAAATAAAATAAACCATTCACAATTGGCGCCCGTCGCGACCATACGTTGGGCGCGAAACGTCATATTCCAGTCGAGACTTCCGTATCTGTGACCCGAAAAAAAAAGCAAAACATTAAGAGCGATTATCTTAGTTCGATTAATCAACCTCATCGGAAAATTTCTCTCTTCTCCCTTGGACGCGTGGCCATAGAACTAAACTCTTCCTTTTTCTTCTTCTTCACGGTGATTAACGCCAGCCACGAACACACCGAAAGGTGAGAAATCGATCGGCCAATTTGCCCGTTGATTTATTCCCTCAATCATCACTCGGTTACCATTGTTGGACGGAACGCAGGCCATAACTACCAGTTTATGGCTCATTACTCCCATGTCGCCCATCTATCGCCGGGTACCCCCGCGTCATATCCATATGTTTACCGACGGAAAATTGAAAACGGATGATTTATTCCCACTTGCGGTACGATGTATCGGTAATAATAAGTTACGTTTCTAATACGTACACGATACACGTTAATGGATCGACTGCATCGTCGGTTCGACAACCTCCGGTCATATCGAAAAAGCTACCACACAATCCACGCCGCAAAATATGGTCGCTTTGGCGTGGCGTAATAACCATGGAAATGCTGCAATTTCTGCTATTGCGTGTGTAGAATCTGCAATTTGCTACCAGTTTTTCTGATGGTGAGAAAAAGCTGGTATTACTTCACCCTTGCAAGCCTTGGATCTGCCAATATTTCTGGCTAAGAACAGACGCACAAATAAATAGAAATATTTTCATGAAATGATCATAACTATATAATACACTGCTACACAAAAGTTCAGGAAATATGTGCAAATACTCAAAATAAATTTCCACCTGACAATGTGAAACTTTTCGCATACAATTCAAGAACTCGAAATACAGTTTTCGGAATCAAGTTACTACTCTAAAACATGGAAAGTATCCGATTCAATGTATAAGTTTGTTAAATGAAAACCTCTCGAGTTGGTACGAAAATTTTCCTACCATAATTCCAAATGTTCATTATTTAAAATAAATAAAATAATGCAATCATTATCCTCTGTATGATCGGAGAGAGTTCGTTTGTTTTCATCTGGTTTTATCAGAATGACTAATTGTTTATAACTAGCGCCGAACGTGTTTAAAAATCAGGTCATGGCGACAATTATAAAATAATTACGGAATAAGTGAATGATTTGTTTGTGTTTTGCTAGACAGGTTGTTCTTCAACATTATTGGAAAAGATTCGATAACGAAATAACGAATCGAATTTAAGTGTCGTTAATGTCCATTTTGGTCATATATATAGTGGACACAATCACAATGGATACGACTGGGGATGACGAAATCGCCATGACTGCATGAAATTACACCTTTTCCCGAAACATTCGTGGTATTCAAAATAGAGGATAACGTCCCTAGGACCAACATACAACATGATAGACGAAATCTCCGCTAGTCCATTTCCCTCATTTTTCGTATTTTTGAACCCTCATAATTATATTCGGACTGAATGATAGTTTCGAGCTAAGATCAGTGGGCTTATCGAATATACAGATATTATTATTACCTTTATTATACCGATTTCGTCACTGATCACTCAATCACTGATATTCAAACCCTCTGGAGTAATTGAGGCAAAAAAATTCATTGAGTAGAATTTAAATAGCATAACCGCTTTTGTTCCTCCTTGATCCTTATTACAGGTGCTATGGATGGGTGAATTAATGTCCTCCAATTTTGGACATATTCGATGTTAATTTTAAATTGATTAAAAACTTTCAGTATCTTAAGAAATTAAGCCTGTGGAATTTAATATTGTGTTAAGCATTAGTTATTTTAAATACAATCTATACGTTTTCGAACGAAATGTAGGATTTGTTCAGGGCTTCAGGCCCTAAGGCTTGAAGAGTTAGGTCTTAAGGGGGTTAAGTAGTTGGCTCTATTAAGATCTACTAAAAAGAATGTGAAGCTTATCATTCTTGGCAATCTCCTCACATGGAATGTATTTTATTACTCCTGTTGAAATATATACAGCACAAGCTTCGCTCGGGTAGAAATTTGTTTCACGCGGCGGTTTCATCTTCAACACTTCAATCTGCCATATCTTTTGATGTACTCGTTGTAATTGTATGATGTAAAGGGCAATCTCGTTCTAAATTAAATACTGGGGATAAATTTCGTATTAAGTTGGATGAGGATCAATACCCTATTTAAAAAATGCACTCCCAAATAGTGCATAATTTTGGAAAGCATCTGATTATCATAAACAGGTAATAGCAAGTCAAGCTTGAGAGATAGATATATGCTATCGCGGACTTTTTTGTAGAACTATTCAAGAGGTACATTTCCGTCATACATGTCCACGTGAGTCTTACGGTTTTTGCAGCGCACGTGAAAATAACTGATTATGGCTGATTTTTTTGTAATTATTGAAGTTATAGTAGGTATCTTTTTTTCGGGTGAAAAGTATTGCCTATGTCACTCAGGGATAATGTAGCTTTCTAAGGGTGAAAGAATTTCTGAAATCGGTCCAGTAATTTTTGAGCCTACTCGTATCAAACACACAAAAATACAAATATTTCCTCTTTATAATATTAGTATAGATATAGAAAACCAAATCCATATTTTCTCAGAGAACGAAATATCATAAATTGGGTTCAATATTTATTCATTATTTGGTTACCCCACACTGAAGTGTATGTGGTGACAGATTTAATTCTTATCCCATATGTAACCTGATACTTTCGTATAGGCATTTTTTGTGTTAATTGGTGTAGAGGTTCGGTATATAGGCAAAAAACTTCTTTAGTCTACTGATGATTTAATGACGCAACAGTTTCGGAAACCAAACTGTTTCCTGCTTCAGGCTACAAAAATGACGAAATTTATTTTAAAAACATCTTTTACCGTGATTACAATAGTGACTCACCGTTATAAATCTAATTATTGTTCGAAAAAGTCCAAATATATCTCAAAATTTTCCACACTATCTAACCGATACATCATTGATTTAAAATGGATAACATAAAATCCGTCATATACCCTCAATAGGTCAAGTGTCAAAAACTACAGAAAAAGAACAAGAAAACGAACAGTGACAAACACACAGAGTATTAGTAGCTATAACAACAACAATATGTAACGTTAACCTACTTGTCGTAATTTAACCTCTTGAAATCTTCCATTTTAAGGCAATCCATGATATAATTTTTTGTGTTATGAATTAGGGAATAGAAACGATCCCTTTTAGGCAGTTAGTTATTCAGTTCTTTTCATCGAGTATAGATAGACCTCCTTATTATTAAATTGAATAAATCGATTATTCAGAAATCTGTGTTTAATTGAAATCAACCCTAAAGAAACCTATAACTCAACAACTCCGAATGTGTTTTCTGTTTAACTCGACACGCCAATTGACGAGAAAGAACTCGGGCGACTGCCACTGAATTCGAAAGGAATCCATATAAAGGTTCAACGAGTTCAAATGACGAATCCGATTTCATGTATCGTAATGGAACAGATTAGAAGCCTGTGCAGTGTCATCGCGCCCATCAGATCGATTAAATCCGGTCCACTTGACCTACTGAGTTGGCGAGCAAAACTCAGTCAATTATGGTGTTTTTCGACCTGGCGTTCGCACCGGCGATGATTCAGCGTCACCCCTGGTGAAATCACTGCACCGGCGAGCCGGGTCGGGTCGTCAACCTTCGAAATTTTTATGCAAACATTGGAACCGCGCGCAAGTTGCTGTTTTCACTTGTCGGCGACCCGTTCTGGCAGGATAATTAGGAGAAGGCGTATGGCAAGGTTCGCAATTTTGTGCATAAATTACGAGAGAAGAGATCGGTGAAACGGCGACCGCATGCATGTGTACTTTCGGTTTTAGGGGTCAGAAGTAACCGTCGCTCGCGCCTATAATTGACGTTTACAAATGACGTTTCATCCTTTCCCTTGTTAAAAACTACGCGAAGTGTCGTATCGACTTGCCAAGCAGATGTATCGGAGAGTTCATTATGATTGATTCGACAAGAGATGGATGGCTTCCGATGAAGTGGTTGCTTGATTGGTTCTGATTCCAGCCCAGTCTATCATTAGCTTATTTCCAAATTTCCCCAAGATAAGCGTGACATTTCTGATTTGCGTTTGATGACTTTCATGTGTGAGCTTTTCGAGCTCTGAATGTGAAACCTTTGTCTTATAATTGAAAAGAATCCTCAGCTCCAATACGATACTTAGCAGTTGTAGGTACCATTTCTTAGAATAAGATGAAATGACCAATTTAGGCTCAAGGGTTTCTTGGTAGATTATCTATAGGTGGCAAGATGCACTAGCTTATTTGATTGGCTTGAGTCGCACGATAAGTGACACCTCTTTTCTCAAATGCAAGTCGGGGGCGGAACCGGAGTAGTAGTATAGCAAGCGGGGTCCTGGGACTGAGGATGGCCATGTCCATCCGGAGCCGAAGAACCTTGAGGAAATTAGCTGAAGAATTGGTCAATGACCTCTGGAGGTTTTTTTACCGCTCTCGATAGGTGACATCTTCTTCTACAACCCCTTCTGGTCATTGACCAATTTTTCAGCTAATTTCCTCAAGGTTCTTCGGCTCCGGATGGAAATGGCCATCCTCAGTCCCAGGACCCCGCTTGCTATACTACTAACCGGGAATTGACGTTAAGGGCATAATTGGGGAGTGAGGTCAGTCAGGAGTCGGATAGTTGATTGTTAGTCGGAAGTCGGTAGAGAATTTTGACGGAGAGGGGCGGGATTAGATCTTCAAAAAACGTTTTTTTATCTTGCGAAGTTCAGTAAATGCGGATAAATCGTGTAGTTGTCTAGTTAAATAATTAGTATAAGACGTGTAATTCACAAGTGTAGATTATTGTGTAAGGACTGTGAATAAACTGTATATAGACAGTTTGGGTTTATCGTTCTTGAGAGAACTACAGGAAGACGATAGACATAAAATATAGGTTTGGCAGCCAAAGCGATTTCTGTTTCTTTTCGTCATTTTGCGGATTTTTTGTACTTTTCTACTCTGAAAATGATATTACTTTTTATTTATCTTAATGAATTTCTGTTGTACTTGGACGTAGTTACACATCACAAGCCTGGCTTAGGTGTCTCGTCCAATTATTGAATTCTGTTTGTGTATGAATTTCCTGAATAAATTGATTGATTGATATTCCTAGACGACCGAAAACAAACCTACATTTGTATGGGAATGTCGGCAGATGAGATTTGTAGGCTCTGTGGATCAGAAGCTGAATACATGGTACGCATGGAACATATTTTTCCGGGTCGTCAAATATCATTCTTCGCTTCATCCAGCTTACAAATCAGGACATCGCGACCTCCTTATCGCATTAACTCCCCGTTTTTCCCGTTCCCCTTTCTCCCCTCACTACTGTCTATCCCAACAGAAAAAAAACGAGACCCACACTTCAGGCTCCTATGAATCACCGCTCTCGAGTTCTTCCGTTATGGATGGAGGAAGACAACGCTCCGAAGACGAAGTGGGGAAGACCGTAGACTCGGGGTGCGCCAGTATCAGGCTGATTAAACTCTCGACAGATACACCTACTGATAAACGAGCGGCGTTGACGATGGCGCATTGTCTCAAGGCACGGATGTATATTTGTCATTTCGCGGTATATGCCCATTTGTCAGACTCCGTTCTGCTACGAGTTATGGTTTCGAGATACAGGAAGAACGAATCGGGACAGTTATGCAGGTCGAGGAGCAGATAGTTCTCGAGATGGGAAATAGGTTTGCGTCTCTCTTACGATACGAGCTGGAAATTGTTGCAAATCTCGCTTTTTGATATCCGATGTTGACCTCGACTGTTAGCATCATCACCAGATCTGAATGCACTGAACCACAAAATGAACAAGCTCTGGTGATTACGGAATTTTTAGAAGAAATGGCCAGTTTTCACCATTTTCATTTATATTGCATTCATTTCAAACTTTTTTATTTGTCATTGTATCCTAGAAGCTTTTTATATGTTAAATCTACTTTTCGTAATAATTCGATATATTGCTAGTTTTATAACGGTTTATAGACAAAATGACAAATACAGTGAACGGACAAAATAACATAGGTATTTAAGCTGAATTAACCGTATCTGCCAGACAACACCAAGACAATCCATCCCAGGCTCCATCAGCAAACAAAGAGCCAGAACTTTTCTTAATATATTCATAACAAAATATTCATCTGCGGCTGATAAAGGCAATGCATCTTAACCCATACTCTTGATGATCCTATGAGGAAGTTCCTCCAATCCCTAAAGGACGATTCATAAGTGGACAAGGCAAACGTGAGCCGAAGACTCGATAAACGTAGGGGAAGTACGTACAAAATGACATAGGATTTTATTTCAGAGGCATAACTTGTTAGTAGTGAATCACACTAATGTCATATTCAACACCTATGATTTTTGGTCCTTTCTTTATAAAATCTAATCAACCTTTATGAAATAAAAGTACCAAAAGATAAAATATTCTTAGATGAATTGGGATAAACGAAAATTCATTTTATCCGCATGCTATGGACAAAATGACATACCGGCAACAGGAAACTGTAGTTTTCTACTTATAGTTACAAAACTACTGACAAAGTTCACAAATGAAACGCTTGGTTCTTCTAGGAACATCAGCACAAGATGCGCGAGCCCAATGCAAGCAATGCATGCGTCGTAACCAGTCTTCTCCATAGCTAATCCTGGAGAAGATCTAAATCGGGAAAAAAGGTCTCATAACAATAGATAGATGGACAGTCGTCTTCATCATGTCGAAAGTTGCTAGAAACATTTTCTTCTTCATTGTCTTCTTTAAATAATGCCCTAGGGACTTGTCTCCTTGTTTTTGGAGGTGGTATGGGCTCTTTTTTGATTTTTATTGCAATCGTATTAGGTGTACAAGTTGAAACTAAGTACGTTTATCGAGTCCTCGGCTCACGTTTGCCTTGTTCACTTAAAAATCGTCCTTTAGGGATTGGAGAAACTTCCTCATAGACCTCATAGGATCAGCAAGAGTAGGTAAAGATGCATTGCCTTCATTAGCCGCAGATGAAGATTTTGTTTTGAATATGTTAAGACAAGTCCTGATTCTTTGTTTGCTGATGGAGCCTGAGATGGATTGTCTTGGTGTTGTCTGGTAAATACGGTTAATTCAGCTGAAATACCTATGTCATTTTGTCCGTTCACTGTATATGTCACTTTGTCCATATAGCGTTATAAAACTAAAAACGTATCGAATTGATACAAAAAGTATATTCAACATACAAAAAGTTCCGTGAATACAATGACAAATAAGTAGTTTGAATTGAATGCAATTTAAATGAAAAAAATGGTGAAAACTGGCCATTTCTCCTTAAAATTTGGAGCAATGAAAAAAAACTCGTGACCTATTGATTTCTGTTATCACTCATAACGACCGAATGAACCAGAGTAACTCTTTCTAATTTTCAGAGGTTAATAGAAGCCACTCGGATCGTGTGATGTGGTAGGCAGTTTCGCATTTGATACCTCCAAACTCAAGTTATGATGCCTATGTCATTTTGTCCATATATGTCATTTTGTATGTATTTCCCCTACTTAGTTTTAACTTCTACACCTAATATGATTGCAATCAAATCAAAAACTGAGCTCCTACCTCCCCAAAGAAAAGAAGACAAGTCCCTAGGGCATGATTTAAAGAAGACAATGAAGAAGAGAATGTTCCTAGCAACTTTCGAGATGATGAAGACGACTGTCCATCTGTCTATTGTCATGACCCTTTTTTCCGATTTAGATCGAGGAAAAACCAGTCTTCTCCAGGATTAGCCCTAAAAAGACTGGTTACGATGCATGCATTGGTTGCATTGGGCTAACACATCTTGTGCTGATGTTCCTAGAAGAACCAAGCGTTTCATTGGTGAACTTTGTCGGTAGTTTTGTAACTATAAGTAGAAAACTATAGTTGCCTGTTGCCAGTATGTCTCTGCGTCCATAGCATGAAGACAAAATGAATTTCGTTTATCCCAATCTATCAAAGAATATTTTATTTTTCGGCCACGTTTCCAGTTTCTCGATTTCGATGGACGAACCGGGAAACTATACGCTCTCACTGACTTGAAATGAACGTAAAACAAATAATCCAAAGTTTTCACAAACGCAAACGACAATAACTTGCCTGAAACTGAAAAAGTTATCAAACAAAGAGCAAAAAACAACTTTTGTGGAGCAGTATCCAATAACAAATCCCGACTGCGATACGCTCTTCGTTGTCATACAGGACATTTCCTTCGGCGTCGTCGCCATGTCTAGCACAAGCTGTCGGTTGACTAGAAAAACTATACTGTCAATGCGTGTCTTCCCATTTAAATGTCCGAAGCAAGAAGTAGCTCGCACCATATCGGAATTCGAATAGTTACAACGAAAGCGCAAGTTGAAGGTACGTTTCTCGATGTCGGTCGAGTCGTTTTCGTACTCAATCGCATGCCAACGTCTAAAAACGCCACATTCGCCTAGTCGGGACTGCGAAAGAAGACAATGACGGTTTTCTAAATGGTTCCTGGATTTGGCAAACGACCAAAATCGGTCGAGCCCTACATGAACATCATTACTAGTGGAAATAGTCGTGAATTCAAATATTCCATTGTGGAAATCGAGAGCTTCTGAAGGTTCTCAAGAGTACATGCCTGGACCGTGCAATTTAACGCCTATTGACTCTTTTATGGGGAAACGTTGAGATATTGATCTAAGCCAACAAGGCTTTTCGAGAAAAAATAAGACCTTTGTGACACCATCTATGTTGACGTGGTGAGATGAAAAGCACACAGATCTTCCCAAGGAGAGACATAGCTGACATTATTTCCCGCATTATTTGTCTAGTGAATATACGCATCGCTGACGACCAATCGACAAATATACTGCTCCACAAGAGTTAGGGGTATCGTGAATTCAATCGTTTTTAAAAGTATGAAATTCGCTGTTAAATCGTTTAAAACTCAATAACAACTCGAATCGATCCAATAAAAATCAGTATGAAACATTTCGTCAAGCTGGTCGCCTTTTTTCTGAAGTTTGGTTCTTTGCATATGCTTCATGAATGTTTTTAGTTCGAAATGAAGTCAGTTTATCAACGGCTTCGATTTGAAACGAGTTTTCTGAAAATGGCAAGACGTAAATTAACAAACGCTGAGGCTAATAGGTCTATCGGAATGCTACAAGGTGGCCTAACTCGGGTTGTTGTAGCGGAAAGGCTCAAAGTCAGCCAAAGTGTGATATCTCGACTTTGGAATAGGTTCAGGGAGACAGGTTCCGTGGCTTGGTGGGCGACGAAAAACAACACCTGCTCAGAATCGTTTCATCACCGTTTTGGCGAGAAGAAACCCTACATCTACGTGTCGAATGCTCAATGCTACGGAATACTCTTCAAAATGCAGATGGGGTCCAAGTTTCCATCGAAACCATCAGGCGACGTTTGAGAGAGGTGAATCTAGGTTCTAGACGTCCATTAAGAGGAGTTCCATTAACACGTGACCATAAGCGTCAAAGACTGGAATGGGCAAAGCAACATATCAATTGGAACGATCAATGGCGTGGTGTCCTTTTCACTGATGAATCCAGATATGGACGATTTTCAGATTCTTGAAGAATAAGGGTATGGACAATCCCACGCATACTCCGTAATCGTCGCTATGTCCAAGAAGTCCATCCATTCCGAGGGGCTAGTGTTACGGTATGGGCCGGGATATGTTTCAACGGGCGCACCACAGATCTACACATTTGTCCTGGGAATATGACCGCCTTACACTTTAGGGAGCATGTCATTGACACTGTTGTGCCAAATTTTCACGCTGCTATTGGTGAAACTTTTCAATTTCAAGACGATAACGCTAGACCGCACCGTGCAGCCATAGTTGGGAATGCGTGTGAGTAGCTTGGTATTCCACATTTACCAATACCTCCGCACTCACCAGATTTGAATTACATAGAACATGCATGGGATATGCTCCAAAGAAGATTAGATAATCATCATCCTACCCCAGAATCCTTGAATGATCTGAGAGAGCTTCTGCCCCGTTTATGGAACCAAATTCCTCAAGAAATGTTCAACAACCTCGTGTGTAGTATGCAAAGAAGATGTCGAGCTGTTATTGATGCCCGTGGAGGCCATACATTGTATTGATATAGTCTTAAAATGCTTGAATTCTCTGGGAATAAAATTTCGTTATTTTACTCGATTTTCCTTAACTGTATACCCTGTATACGCTGCAGACCTACAGGCTAAAATTAATTTGCAACTTGGAATCATATTAATATGAATTTTCATCACAAAAATCTTATTTTAACTATATTTTTTGTCTATATCCCTAACTCATGTGGAGCAGTTTATTATGCGCGGTAACTTTTAAATGAATGAATGCACATTCTGGTTGATGCCTCGTTGCATCTCTCAGCGGATAATTTCGCTTTTCAATTAAAAATTGCAGGATCGACAGGAAATGAGTCGATCCATTGATTATATTATATTAATAGCGCGCAGTTATATGAATTTCCTTATTAACGGCCTGCATACGGCGTTTTAACGAGTCGATGAATACGTTGCGCCAATTCTGAACCGCATATTTCATTAAGTATGCCACATATCGCCGCTAGGTGAACTACTTAGTACCAGGTTTAACAGATGAAATCATCTAGTAATGCGTCAATTTCAAATTGACTTCGAAGACACAACTGTAGAGTAAAAATTTGACGAATATTTGCAACGTCTTTGAAACAGTTCGGGAGGTCGAGAACATTTGATGTTAGTCACCAAGGAACAGAAGAGGAATGTTAAAACCGAAACTAACAATAGCTTTCCCCATTCACGAACTCACCTGTCCACAATTCCGTAAGCAGATTTGCGAGAAATCTAAACCCATTATTCCACCCCCTTCTGTATCCTTTCCTGGAAAACTACGACACCCTCATACCGTATTTCAAGCTGAGGAACGCTTGTACCCGTTCATTTTCGAAAGAAGACTAAGGCAAAAGTTTTTCGTTCAATGGTGCGAAAAAAAAATGACTCAGGTGGACACAATGTGGAATTTTAACAATGGCATAGGCTACCATATTCGTCGTCGATAATATCGAAGGCATTGTGGCTCACTATCGACGGAATTGGAATAAGTAATAATCATGATATGAAGAAGGCCGATTCTACGTTAGGAGTGTGATCCACAAGGTCGAGTTTTATATTCAAGTAGCTTATGAGGGTTTTCTATCATCAGTAAGAGAATATCAAAAAGTCCTTTGAGAGGAACGAAGATATCAGAGAGAATTTCTTTCAAGTTATTGAAACATTAGTTTCCCGGATCGTCCAACGATATGGGAATACTGGAAACGTGACCGAAAGACCGAGAAGTGGAGGCCCATGATCTACCACTCCAGCACAAGATCAGTTTTCGACTTTGTCTGCCCGTAGAGAGCCTTCGAGTACTTGCCGAACCATGCAACAGCAGCTTTTGAACACTTCTATAGTCCGTTCAAATATAAGAAGGAGCTTTGTAAACAAACAGAATCGTCTGGTTTGCGCACAATGAAGCTGCACTTGGTCAAACAGTGATAACAACGCTCTCTTCGACCGCCCTGAGAGACTGCCAGGATCGTACTCGGATTGTGGATGGTACTGGATAGAAATGATTCGATAGTTTGAGTCAGCAATTCCCACATTAGAACTTTTTTCCTCAGAAACTCTAGTGCAAAATTTCTGTTATGATTTGCAACTGTCATAAACATTTTATATCCGACGTACCCTATTTTTTTATTTTGTTTTGTTTTTATATTATTATCCACCAAATAAACTGCAGGAATCTATTATCTCAGCTTATCATAGTAGTTGCTTACCTCAGTTCGGAAAGCCGAAAGGCAAGACGAAATGGTGGTCAAGAGAACTAACTGATGAAAGACGTAATAGCAGACGGCTATTCAACAAGGCTATGAGATCTGGCCTTGACAAAGACTGGGATGAATATAAATCAGCCCTGAAAAAATACAAAGGACTCATAAGAAAGTCCAAAAAAGAATCATGGAGGAACTTCTGCAGCAGTATAGAGGGTGTATCTGAGGCCAATAGGCTTCGGAAAATTCTCTCTAGCGGAGGCCCTCCACAGATCGATTGGTTAACCCTTCCCACTGGTGTGAAAACCAGCTCGGAAGTTGAAAATCTGAGACATCTTCTAGAGGTCCACTTCCCGGGCTTCAATGAAACAGAAAACACCTGTGACGAGGCTCACCGACGTGCATCAAGCGCAGATTGGCGGGCAGCGTCTCAGGTGGTAACTCACTCTAGGATCCATTGGGCCATCAAGGGATTCGAGCCATATAAGGCGGCAGGGGAGGACGGCATATTTCCGGCTCTCCTTATTAGAGGGTTGGACCTGCTCTCTTCCTCACTGCTCCATATATTTCGAGCAAGTCTGGCTCTGGGACATATACCTATGTCCTGGAGAAAGGTTCGCGTTATATTTCTACCCAAACCCGGAAGGCCGTCGCACACAAACGCGAAGGACTTTCGACCAATAAGTCTCTCCTCTTTCCTAGTGAAGACCTTGGAGAGACTGGTAGAAAGACATATTAGGGATACATCACTAGTGGCTTGGCCATTGCATCCCTCTCAACATGCCTATGTGCTTGGTAAATCTGTAGACACCGCTCTTCACTCAGTTGTAAATTACATTGAGGACGGGTTGCACTACAAAGAATATACCCTAGCTATATTTTTAGATATAGAAGGAGCTTTCAACAACACTGCATTCGGTGCAATGAACAACGCTGTCGTAAGACACGAAATCTCGCCTACACTTTGTCGCTGGACGGGATCGCTTCTCGAGGCTCGCAATATCGTGGCTAAGCTGGGCTCCTCGACCATAGGGGGAACACCAGGGAGGGGTTGTCCGCAGGGAGGTGTTCTCTCACCGCTACTGTGGGATCTCGTCCTGGATGGGCTTCTGGTTGAGTTGGCGGATGCGGGCCACGTTGCAGTAGCCTATGCGGACGATCTTGTCCTGCTGATAAGAGGTAGGATACTCAGCGTTGTCGTCGATTTGATGCAAAATGCTTTGCGGATAATCGAGCGGTGGTGCATAACATACGACCTTTCAGTAAACCCTAAGAAAACCGAAATGGTTCTCTTTACGAGGAAAAGGGTGCCTAACGACATTAGACTTCCCAGTCTGTTTGGAATGAGGCTCACCTTATCTGACCAGGTCCGTTATCTCGGTGTTATATTGGACCGCAAACTTCTGTGGAACAAACACATCGAAGCTCAAGCGAATAAGGCCAATATAATATTTTGGTCTACACGTAAGGTGCTCGGCAAGGGGTGGGGCTTCGGACCACATATTATACACTGGCTGTATACTGTGGTAGTGAGGCCTATCCTCACCTATGCATCTGTGGTATGGTGGACTTCCTTAGAGAAGGCCAACAACCGAAACATCCTTAATAGATGCCAGAGGAGAGCTTGTCTCAGTATAACAGGCGCTCTAAGATCTACTCCCACAGTATCAATGGAATGCATGTTGGGCATCCCTTCCATACACCTCACCATCACTGAGGTGGCTATGAAAACATCGCTCAGAATCTGGGAACAGGGACAATGGCGTGATCGTGGGGGATTCAGGGGGCACGCCATGGCTCTCAAGATGGTGGAGGACATTAACCCGTCCCTCCTCCGCAGAGGGGACCGTGCGTGCGCCCGATTCTGCTTCGACGAGCCCTACAAAGTAGTTGTCCCTGACAGAGATCAGTGGTGTAAACCAGACAGGTTACTCAAACCTGAGGGCCCCACCTGGTTCACCGATGGCTCGGTTTGCAACACGGGTGCCGGTGCTGGGATTGTTGGACCCAGAACAAAGTGGTCCATTCCCCTCGGAAAAGACTGCTCAATAGCACAAGCAGAGCTATATGCTGTCTTGGCATGTGCGGTAGAGAGTATCCGCAGAGGTTACTCTGGTAAACACATATACATATGTTGCGACAGTCAAGGTACACTGAAAACCCTCTCTGAAATAAAAGTAACCTCTAACTTGGTTTATGAATGCAGAGAGGCTCTGCGCGCGCTAGGCTCGAATAACACTCTCAAGGTTATCTGGTGCCCGGCGCATGCGTCTATCTCTGGCAATACAAAAGCAGATAACTTAGCCAAACAAGGGGCTCGCTCGACTTTTATTGGGCCGGAACCCGCGCTTCCTATCTGCCCCACATTTATCAAAAACCTCTTCAAGAGATGGATTGATGGGAAATTCTCCTCTGAATGGAACATGAGAACGGATCTCAGGCAGTCGAGACTCCTCATCAAGGGGCCTTCTTCTAAGCCGGAGGTCAAAAAACTCTTGATTCTCGAGAGGAAGCAATTATCTCTGGTGACTGGTGCTCTAACTGGCCATCTGTTTAACAAACATTTATATAGAATGGGACTAACAGAGTCTTCCATGTGCCGTTGGTGCAGGAACGCTGATGAAACGGCGGAACATATACTGTTCACGTGCGACAATCTCTCTGTACTGAGGTCAACACACCTAGGGAACCCTACACCTTCTATCTCTATGGTGAGAGGGACTCCTCCTTGTCGGCTCGCGGCATTCCTGTCAGCGTGCCTTCGGGTCTGAGTCTCTCTAGTATCAAAAGATACGGAATGAACAATGGGCCACAAGGCCTACGTTCTGCCCACCAATGGCGCCGCAGAAGAAGAAGAAGAAGATCCACCAAATAATTTCTTTTCCGGATGCTCGAGATTGCAGCAAGGTGATTCCAGGAAACACCAGAGTTTTAGAGATTTGGGTCGGAATCTTGCAAGATTCCGACAAAGTAATTGCGGGAAACACCAGATTTGGGTCCTTTTCCCATGGGTGAATGCCATCTTGATTTGCATAAATATCGAAGTTTTCAATTGACAAGACTCGAAAAAGATCTCTGTTCAAATTTATATTGGTCATTCACTTGTAATATCCGAAATATATTTTGTTTCGGTCCATAATTTTGTATTATTTTGTACGAAACTCTTTGTCGGCTGCTCAAGATTCCGACAAGGTAATTCTGGGAAACACCAGGTTTGGGTCCTTTCCCTTAATGGATTAAAGCCATCTTGATTTGCATAAATATCGAAGTTTTCAATTGACAAGACCAGTTAAAATACCTAGAGCTACTGTGAAGGTCTAGCTATTCAAAGTGTTTATAGATTTTGCTGTGAAAAGTGTATTGTGTTGGTAAATCTTTTGACAAAGTGTATAGAGTGTTTATAGAACAATGTCGAATTCGGAAACGGATACTGCATCTGAGGGTGATATGTGGGGACCACCGCGAATAAGGTCCAAAAGGTCGCATTTCTCTGCTGAAGAGAAAGAGATAATTTTGAACATTTTTCGAAAAGAATTGGAAGAACATCCTGATTCATCGAAAAGAGACTTAGTAGGAATTATTTCAAAATCCTCAGGGGTGAGTGATTCAGCTGTATTCAGAATTCTCAGAAAATATGAGGAGGATAAAACATTGACACCACCTAAGAGGAGAGCCCAGTCGTTAAAAATAATCGATTCGGTTGACGATTTCGATATGAACCTTATCAGAAGAATTGTCTACGGTTTTTTTTCCGGAATGAAATCCCAACGAAGTTCTAGAAATCGTGAATGATGACGACAATCGTAAAATTTCAAAAGAACAATGTTCTATAAATTATTGAAAAAAATGGGATTAAAGTTCAGGTAAAACTGAACGATTGTGTGAAATCTCCTCGATTCGACTCTGGACGGAAAGAAACTTTACGAAGGCCCTCCTACCGCTGCGCCAATCAGGTTATTATTGCTCTTCTTACATTTGAACATAGTAGTGTTTTGGTTTCGATTTAAACAGTTCGTAGAAGATCTCAAGACGTTAATCAACATTTTCGACTTCTTTTGAAAAGGATGAGACCATACTCTATACTAAGCTTATCTAGAGCAGTTTAAGCATGCATTCATGGCATCTTTTTTAACTGTGCAACCACTATTTCGCCAGAGTGACTGAAAATCCAGAAATCTTCGAAAAATATAAATCTACCTCGAAGAAATATCGGACTCTTTCTTATGAACACAAACCAAAGAATCAGTGATCTTATTGAAGAAAAAATGTGCTTCTCGCGGAAGCGTGGGCTGCTTACGGTTGCCAACAGAAGAAATGTATGTTAATATCTATAATTTCCTAATCTGTCCGATATGAACTTGGCTGACTTGAATATCAATCGCCTTGCCGCCATTAGGACGCGCCAAAAACGGTCGCAATTGGTCTCAATTTATTCAAATCGACTTGTTTACAAATATTAAACCAGGCCTTTCCTAGTCCATGAAGCAGGGCTGTAACAGGAGTTGGATGGACTCTACTCACAGCTACGTAGCTCCAAGATGTTTAAACTTGAGATTGCTGCCATGAGATGATTTTCTATATTGCATGGAGGACCTTCCAACACTTCAAAAAATAACGGAACTATATCCGGAGCCAAGCACAGCCTTCAGGAGAAGTTTGTAATGTACCGCATTATGTAAGAAACGGCATTTACGTTGTTGTCAGCCGTCTGTTTTGGAGGAATTCCAAAGGGTGCAGGCGGCTCATGTAAACATTTCAGAAGAGTAAACTGTTAAAACATTAGGCAGACTACAGGCGGATTAATGTTGTCTATTAGTTCTGGCACTGAAAATGGGATTCAAATGTGGATCTATCGGTCCAACCTGGAGAATGAAATGATAATCAATTCAATGCAGAAGAGGGGAATTGGTTCAGAGAAACGAAATACATAATGGTCCTAATAGTATATTATTCTATGAGCGGTAATGTAAGTCATAACACACGCAGATGAATATTGCAGCCCGAGCCGTCAGGCGAGGGGTGTAATTCATCAAGTGTGTATGACCATTACCGCGAATTGAACACTATACTTGATCTTCGACTTCTTCAGTAAAATTATTAATCTGCATTTTCAAAATTTACAACAGTTGTCAAGAGCGATTTTTGTGGTCGAAAATCGAATCGATATCGAATCCCGTAGAAACCTTCAAAAATTCACGTTTTCCAAATGCAATTTTTGGATATTCAGACCTAAGAAAATGTAGAAATGGATGGCGAGAACGTTACCTTCATGTCTGAAATAGAATTCCCCATTGACCCGACTTTTTTATTCATTTCGTAAGCTACATTTTCCTTATTTGTATTAGAGTGAGTTATATAGAGATTATTACAGATCAAATTCTGCATAGAATAATGGACACATCATTCTATCTATTTAGGGGACGTTACACTCTGGCCGACGGCACCGATTCTCCATTGAAAAGTGCCTTTCGTTTTTCCAAGTTCACGCCCTCAATTTTCCACCTGGAGAGCTTGATTTTTTTTTAATTCCCCTGAATTTTCAGTCAGTTCTCTGCGATTCCACACTCTCTGGAAGTCTTTTCAGTATTTCCATAATTTTTTGCATTATTTAAGCGCCATTTGGATGAATGGATTTTTTTTTAAATATATAGAAAATTGATTTGTCGAGGGCACTCCAATGAATTTTCAAAAAAAAATTGATGAACAACCGCCGAAAAACGATTATAAGGTTAATTTTCATAGACTCTCAAATTCAACCCGATTTTTTCATGCATTTTTCATTGAGTGTCCTCAAAACATCCTTTAACGTCAATAAAATAAAATCGAGCTTCTAGGTGAAAAATTGAGGGCGTGAACTTGGAAAAATGAAGGGACTTTTTGAATAGAGAATCGGTGCCGTAGCCGATTTTTTCATGCGAAAAAATAATTTTTTCAAAGAGAAGAATCTCGAGTGCCCTCAAGACATCCTTTAACTTCAATTAAAAAAAAATCAAAGTTCTAGGTGAAAAATGAGGGCGTGAACTTGGAAAAATGAAAGGCACTTTTTGAATGGAGAATCGGTGCCGTGGCCGTCGGCCAGAGTATATCGTCCCCTTAAGTATTTATCCTTATGGGTAGATTTATCCTTATGGGTGATTTTATAGGCGAAATGTCAAAGTTTGATCAATTTTCCTGAAGAAATGGGAAAATTATGGAAAATATGACTACCAAGCTATTTTGCATTGACCTTTCCTCTTTCGATTCGTATATTTACATCACGGCCAGAATAAATGTGAAAAAAGTTTTATCGAGTTTAAAATGGCCCTTTTTGTAGGATTTTTTTGCGATTTTCGCGAATTTTTTAAATATACTTCTACTTCGCCTAGAAAATCGAAATTTCACCCACGAATAAATCGATTATTCCTCTTTCCGACCGTATAAAAATTTCCTCACCGTATCGCAGCTACGCTGCGATTTGAAAATTCTTCTGGACCCACTTTTCGACAGATTCCCTCGAGCCGGTCCATCAAGTTACCATTTAAGTATAGTATAGAACAAAAGCTCACATTGGGCCCCGCCAACTTCCATAAATTTTGCTTCAATTTTCGTCCCTTAATCCTGAGTTTTTAGGAAGTCATTCTCCTTTAACTACTGCATTCAAGAATTTATTTTGTACCGATGACGAAAATAAATGAAGAAATAAAAAAAAGATACCTCAATCGCAAATAGAATTCGTTTATCATCGATGAAACTTGTAACTCAGAACTCATTGAACGAGAAGCAACCTGAGTTCATAATCAAAATAAAATATCATCTAAAAAACTTTCTATATTTATAATACAGGTCGAACCATTCCCCGAGCTCAATAAAAAAGAAACAAACCCGCTTTTACTGCGAAAATAGCCGCATGCTATAAACCTTCTATCATTCGACGGTGCTAAATTCAATTAATTTCCATTTCAATTAAACTACAATGGGCAATAATTCCACTCTCTCCAGCGATGATTAGTTTGTTCGGATGCGACTCCAACAATCTTCGTAGCTAGAGAGGCTGAACGTGAAGAAAAAACTCATTTATCTAATACTCGGAATAACAACAATTACGGAGAAGGGAATAATAACAAAACGCGAAGGTAACGTTTACTCGACTAGAATACAGATGGGCGGAAAATAAAGCGAGGCAAATTTCCCTGTTTTACGGAGCTGCTGTTGAAAGTGCCATATTCCGATAATGACGTGGATAATTATCGGCAATGATATGGCGAAAACCGCTCGATTGTTTTTGTTACCTGTCCATATTGCAGGTGGTCGAGGGGAGAGGGGTTCGGTTACAATGGGGATATTAGGATGTTGACACGGGGATATAGGATGGGGGAGATAATAATCTGCAAGTTCAATATTGACCCAGGAGATTCTGTTTGAAAGCCATCCGAGTGAAAGCGACACGACTATTAACAACATTCGGAATTAACTTTTATTTTATACCTCATACTTCACGGTGCTAGCTTGAATCCGGAAAATTGTTAAATTATACTCACTTTTATCAAGTATCCCGGTTAACCAAGATTTAGGTTTATCAAGTTTTTTTACTTGAAACTGACGCAGGTTGGTACTCGTGAAATGTCAAAGGATTCTCAGAGACGTCGCCAATGTTAATTTCAATTTACTCTTTTTTAACTTTGTGAACGGAGTTAGATCCTTTAAGGTTTGACTGTTACACAGGTTTCCTAGTCTACTACATTTTCATACTGGATTATTTCAAGTTGTGGAAAAACGTATTCAGATGTCTTCTGTAGGCTTATTTATTGAGAATTTTGAAAAGTGGGGAATTCCATAGCCGTCTGTTCGTTTAAAAGTTTTTCTGTGAGGATATTCGAGTACTATTATTTTTTCTCGAATGAACTATCACAAAGTAACGGACTATTCTGTCCATTATTTTTCACTAAAATTATACAACATAGCATAACTGAATCTTCCAACCATGTTTATTTAAGTGAAATATTTCCAGTATTAACACAGAAAAGTTTCTTCAACGTTCGCCAGGTCTTTGGAATTATTCAATTCACAAAATATTTTCTCAAATTCATTATTTTCCCAAAGTAAATAAACATTTCGATAAAAACGTAATAACTATGGCCCCTATGTAGAAAGGACAACGTTGCTTAGTTATCTGACAGGAAAATGACTATAACCTAACATTTTCAGAATGAACACGGTGAAATGTATCAGAATTGAAGAATGTTTCTTCGAAAATGCAACCTTATTGTGAAAAAATGGCTGCAAATGAATGATTCAAAATTTTGCCCATTGTCATCTACAACTTTTTCCCATCTTTCTGGAAAAGATCTGTTACACTAAAAGTGTTCATCTTTAGAGGCTATCCACGAATCAAGCTATTGTAAGATGTCTTCAGAAGAGTGAACTTGCTGATACATTTGAGCGTTTCCAGATAGGTTTCAAAGGGTTTAGCAACATGAGGCTGAGCGTTGTCATGCTGTAGAATCACTTTATCGTGCCTCTGCTCGTAATGTGGCCTTTTTTCGCACAGTTCTCGACTCAATCGCATCAACTGAAGTTGATACCTTTTCCCAGAAATGGTTTCATTCGGTTTCAACAGCTCATAATAAATAACGCCGACCTGGTCCCACCAAATACACAGCATGGCCTTCGCAGCGTGAATATTCGGTCGGGGCGACGACATAGAAGTGTGACCGGGAAGTCACCATGACTTCCTTTTCTTTGGGTTGCTGTACTATACTCTGTTCAAATGTGAGAAGGAGCAATAACAAAATATTTGGGCCTTCGTATAGTTTCTTTCCGTCCAGGGTCGAATCGAGGAGATTTCACACAATCGTTCAGTTTTAACTGAATATTATTTTCGGTAAATCAGGATTTTTTTCCAATTCTTTTCGAAAAATGTTCAGAATTATCTCTTTCTCTACAGCAGAGAATTGCGACCTTTTGGACCTTTTTCGTGGTGGTCCTCACATATCCCCCTCACATACAGTATCCGTTTCCGAATTCGACATTGTTCTATAAATACTATATATACTTTGTCAAAAGATTTACCAACACAATACACTTTTCACAACAAAATCTATAAACACTTTGAACAGCTAGACCTTCACAGTAGCTCTAGGTATTTTAACTAGTCTTGTCGATTGAAAACTTCGATATTTATGCAAATCAAGATGGCTTTAACCCATTAAGGGAAAGGACCCAAATCTGGTGTTTCCCGGAATTACCTTGTCGGAATCTTGAGCAGCCGACAAAGAGTTTCGTACAAAAAAATATAAAATTTTAGACCGAAACTAAATATATTTCGGATATTACAAGTTAATTACCATTATAAATTTGAACAGAGATCTTTCACTATTCTTGTCAATTGAAAACTTCGATATTTATGCAAATCAAGATGGCTTTCACCCATTGGGGAACAGGACCCAAATCTGGTGTTTCCCGGAATTACTCTATCGGAATCTTGCAAGATTCCGACCCAAATCTCTAAAACTCTGGTGTTTCCTGGAATTACCTTGCCGCAATCTCGAGCAACCGAAAAAGAAATTATTTAGTAGATAATAATATAAAAACAAAACAAAATAAAAAAAATAGGGTACGTCGGATATAAAATGTTCATGACAGTTGCAAATCAAAACAGGAATTCTGCACTTGAGTTTCTGAGGAAAAAAGTTCTAATGTGGGAATTGCTGATTCAAATCATTTCTATCCAGTACCATCCACAGTCCGTTCCGAGTACGATCCTGGCAATCTCTTAGGGCGGTCGAAGGGAGCGTTGTTATGACCGTTTGTCTACAAAGCTCCTTCTTATATTTGAACGGACTATAGATCCATTTTTCATAAGCTGTCACGATGCGAGGAAGAAAACCCCTTTTTTCTTGTAGCGGAGCTGTCGTTCACAGACAATTCGATCGAAATGAGGAAAGGGCGTGAATCGTCTCGCTGAAATTGTACGTGAAACGTTCGCATTGTACTTTCACGAAGCGTAACGAAACGATTTCGAGAGACAATACACGTAGGTACCGACAGTAAGTTATTACTAATGACGCCATTAGTGTCTGGGAACAGTATAAATAATTTATGAAATGTGAGAGATGACGGACATTTCATCTGATACGCTTTGTTTTATCGGGTGTCCCATATTCGACGCTGCGTTTGAACTCCGTTTGAATTTATAACAGTGCATTTCGTAGCATTACGAGTGATATTACAATTGATAAGTGCCAGAAATAACAAATAATGCACAACTTCGGCGTTGTTTCTCCATTCTATTTCAAGAGAGTTACTATCAGATCGAGATATTTCTGACATTTCTACACCATTCAACTGGATAATTCAAAGGTGCCCTCAAAATAGGTCCAACAAGCAAGAGACTTGCTCAAAAAAGTAAACGGTTAACTTTTATTTTATTTTTGTCTTCTACCACCAAAATATTGGACAGCAAATGAGGGGCGATGTGAACATAGTACTGAAAATGATTCTGCACAAAAATCAATGCTGTAAAGGGTAGAATGAATAAAACACATAATTTCCATTCATTTTCGAGAACTTTTTATTGGTATTCGAAGTATCAATTATGACATTTATGTACGAAAAATAATATCTGCCAAATGGCCTCCTCTTGCAGCTCTAGAGACGTCCACTCTTCGTTGAAATTTTCAAAGGCAGTAACCTTTCCTGGGAGAATCACGTGAGATCCATTGCTAAAAGTGCATCCCAAAAACTTGGTTTTCTGTTTCGTGCCAGGAGCTATTTCACCTCAGGTCAGCTGCTTATGATCTATAAGGCACAGATTCGACCTGTCCTGGAATACTGTTCCCATATTTGGATTGCTGCACCTAAACACACCCTAAAACTCTTGGATTCCGTACAAAAAAGGGCAATTCGTCTCGTCGGTGATGCCTCGCCTACAAGCTCGCTCACTTCTCTGGAACACCGTAGAAAAGTGGGCGATCTGTCTCTATTTTATAGATATTTCCATGGGCGATGCTCTTCTGAATGATCAGCAATCGTTCCCCCTCTGGCAGTCTCTTCCAGACTAACCCGACAAGTTAAGTCTTCACACCCCTTCGTGGTAACTTTGGAGACCTGCAGAACATCTCTCTTCAAAGACTCGTTCATCCAACGAACAGCGAGGCTTTGGAACACATTGCCTAGGGAGGTGTTCCCCGAGGCATATAACCTCCAGAAATTCAAAAAGAACACCAATTCCTACCTGCTTGCCCTTGGTTCTCACGATGTTCTCTGAACATTACAGGATATTCCTTTTCGTGAAAACCACAACATAAAAAAAAAGCGTCCCGTACTGTCTGTTGTCGATATTAGATTGCCATATCATCCACATAACTAACTCATACAGAGTGTTCGTAATGAATATGACCAAGGAATATTTTTGACGGTTTTATCGATTAAATTCAAATGTGTTGCGGCATAACATATGTTAATTTTCCAAACGCAAAAGTAAGGTCAACGATTCTTTCGAACAAGGTTTTACATCAACGGATATTAGAAATGGCCGTTTTAGTTAATCTCCCATTACGTTGAAAACAACAACATTAGCAACGTTCGAACACTTCACACTTGATGTAAGCATGTCCATTTAAGGAATCGTGACTTCAATCTTCCTATATGATTATTCTTTCTATCAATCATCGAATATACTTCCAATGACGTAACTCGTGAAGATACATGAAGAAGGCGAGATTAAAAACGTTTAGTTCATCATGCGAAAAATATCCTGAGGCTTTGGAAGAATAATCATCAAACTAAAGTTGGTACCACGAATATTTCACTTCAAACGAAAAGAATTAAAATCGAAACTATACAATAATAAGACAAACGCAGTATGAGTCAAGCATTTAATCAAAAGATTCCCCTATTGACAATGTTTTCGTCCTCATTTGGTCTCATCAGGATCGAATATTCCGAATTGATAGGACTTAATTTGAATCTCAGTCTTTCAGATTCTCCACTACTCGAAACAATAAAAATTGTCCATGGTGTATCGTAAATAATACGAGCTTAATTTCCATTGTAGTTCCAACAGGTGGTTTGGCTTGGTTTAAATATTCGGAATTTCGCTTTCATTGTGGGTGAGCACCCAACCGAAACTCCTGTTTTGTAAAAAGTGTTGCGTTGTAATAAGCCGCCTTTGTTGGACGATTCGTTGAATGCCCTAGCTATTCATTCGTCTTCAGCGATTACCATAATTGCGTTTGTTTCGAGAACAGAGAAGAAATGGGTTACCATTTCGTGAATATCCTGAAGATGGAATACAAGAAGATAACTAGTTGCCGTGGAAAAAGCACTTCGAAAGAGCAAACAACCTTAGCTAGTTCATTAGCTAAGTCATCCCATTTCCTTCAAAGGAACTGTACAACAAGAGAGTCATAAAATTAGAGGGTATAGTAGGGAACTAGTATGGGGCAGCAGATCTACCTTTTCAGCAGTTATCCTCATCGGTAGAACTCGGGTGATTTTAAAGGCGAAATGTAGAAGTTTGATCAATTTTCCTCAAGAAATTAAAAAATTATGGAAAATATGAATGCCATGTATTTTGCATAGATTTTTCCTCTTTCGATCCGCATATTTACATCACGGCCAAGATATCTGTGAAATAGTTATTTATATATGAGTGTTAAAAGTGACGTTTTATTTTGTAAGTGAAAAAGTTTGTGAAATGAGCGGAGCGAATTGAACAATTTCAGAAACAAAATAAAATCATTTTTAACACAAATACCATACAATGTTTTTTGTACAACTGGCCTATTTTGATAATGAAATGGGCGAATTTGCAATCACAATAAACTTCAAAATGCATTTTAATATTCAAATAATCAAAAGGTTGTTGTGAATGGCAAACGTTGCCAACGTTTGATTACTAACAAATGAGTAAAGACGCTGTCATTTGAATTTCGTTCCTATCCAATTTTCGTCTTGGGTTTTTAACTGCTTAATATGCTTGTCGAGAGTCCAATTACATATTAATAAAAGTGACGATTTGGTTGTTCATGTGGATATTGAAGAGTCTGCAAGAAGAGCAAATCTGGAACTGGATGTAGAAGGGAACTTCAGTGAACCCGTTTTCTTGGCATACTCAGAAGAAAAATCAAAAATATGGAGTTCATTAACTTTGTGTAGCAAATTTTCAATGATAAAGTCAAGCGCCCTTGTTAAAAATGGTGTGGATGTTAGTAAGTATTTTAAGGTAATAGCATATTTAAAACGGAAAAGTGAAGGATTTCGTCCCAAAAAATCGAAAATTCTCACTCGTGAACAAGTTGAAAAGTTTATAAATGAGGCACCAGATGAGAAATACTTGATGGTTAAGGTTGCAACTATTTTCGGATTATTTGGAGCCTGTCGGCTTGGTGAATTGTGTAATTTATCAGTGGAAGACATCGAAATAACAGATAAATCATTGGTTATACAACTTCCAAACACAAAAACGAAAGTCAGTCTTCCTTTCAGTATTATTGGGAAGTATGCTGACTATTTTAAGTACTTTGCACTGCGCCCTTTCGTCATCAAACATCGTCGTTTTTTCCTGAAATACATTAATGATAAATGCACTGCCAATCCAGTTGGTTTCAATACATTTGAAAAAATTCCATCTATTGTTGCCAAATTCCTCAAACTGCCAGAACCAAAGCAATATACAGGACACTGTTTTCGAAGATCCTCCGCTTCATTGCTAGCAGAATCAGGAGCAAATATTACGGATATAAAAAAACATGGTGGATGGAAGTCTACGACGGTAGCTGAGGGCTATGTTGATCATTCCATTGCATATAGAAATGTCATTGCTGAAAAAATTCTCCCAACCTCAACAGAATTTGGATCATCATCATCCAATATTGTACTTCCGGTTTCTACAAGTACTGATGGTGCTGAGGATTCTGATAATGTGTTGCGAAGCCCCCTAACGTCACAGGGCATTAATGCTAGTAATTGTTCTAGTTTTACGATCAATATTAATATTCATAGGATTGATAATAAAAATTGCAATTGCTGAATTTCAACACAAGAAAATTGAGTGCTAAAAATATTTTTAACACGCTTCCGCGTAAACAATCAATTTTAACATTGTTTGCTATCATTAAGAGTGTCACTTTTAATGGCAGTTGTACAAAAAAGTTTTGTCGATTTTATAATAGCCCTTTTTTGTCGGATTTTTTCGCGATATTCGCGAATTTTTTAAAAATACTTCTACCTCGCCTAGAGAATCGAAATTTCACCCACGTATGAATCGATTATTCCTCTTTTCGACCGTATAAAAATTTCCCCACCTTTTTCATCAAAAAATTGTGTTCAGCGAGTAGCGACGGACCACATTTTTGGCTCGAGGGATACGTAAATAAGCAGAATTGCCGATTTTGGAGTGAAGATCATCCAGAAGCATTGCAAGATCTACCAAAGCATCCATAAAAAGTTACTGTTTGATGCGGATTATGGGCTGGTGGCATCATTGGACCTTATTTCTTCAGAGTTAAAAAATCACCCATTATAATACTGTTTGCCCTCCGATTATAAAATGATATACAATTTGAGACAAAACAGACTGAAACTACTACATCTAGCGAACATATTCTTGAAGACGCCCAATGACCACCCAGTAGCTCTTTCGCCATATACAGAAAACGGGATAAATCCCCGAAACCAGAAAGTGTCGCCCACGCCATCTCGTCGTCATAAACTTTCGCCCTCAGATAATCATCGATCGATGAGAATCGTTCTATCCGAGAGTTAACAGCCATCTCCCACCCTCTCTTTAATTAAATGGAAACCTTGAATTTCGCGCATCGGCGAGAAATATCGGCACGCACGGACTTATCTCCGGTGGAAAAAAAATCGTATCATTACGATGAGCTCGCACACAACGAGGAGGATTCCACGGACCGAGACCAAGGCCAAGAGGGGGGGGGGATCGGTACCGTGCGAGCCCGTGCACACGTAAGTTTTTATCACTTTCTCCCCAGAAATTGATGATCCGACGAGAAGATACGTGCACTCGTAAGAAAGCAGAGCCGTAAAGGACGAAAAGTTGGAAGATATACTTCGATTGGCCACCGATTGAAAAATTACAATAAAATAGTTATTTATGATATGAGTGTTAGAAGTGACGTTTCATTTTGTGAATGAAAAAGTTTGTGAAATGAGCGGAGCGAATTAAACAATTTCACGAATAAAATAAAATCACTTTCAACACAAATACCATACAATATTTTTTGTACAACTGCCCTATTTTGATAATGAACTGGGCGAATTTGCAATGACAATAAACTCAAAAATGCATTTTAATATTCAAATAATCAAAAGGTTGTTGTGAATGGCAAACGTTGCCAACGTTATGATTACTAACAAATGAGAAAAGACGCTGCCATTTGAATTTCGTTCCTGTCCAATTTTCGTGACGATTTGGTTGTTCCTGTGGATATTGAAGAGTCTGCAAGAAGAGCAAATCTGGAACTCCTACCTAAAAAATCTGTTCAGCAATACGATACTGCATATAACAATTTCCTGGCCTGGTGTAAATTGAAAAATGAAGAAGGGAACTTCAGTGAACCTGTTTTCTTGGCATACTTAGAAGAAAAATCAAAAATATGGAGTTCATCAACTTTGTGGAGCAAATTTTCAATGATAAAGTCAAGCGCCCTTGTTGGAAATGGTGTGGATGTTAGTAAATATTTCAAGGTAATAGCCCATTTGAAACGGAAAAGTGAAGGATATTGCCCCAAAAAATCGAAAATTCTCACTCGTGAACAAGTTGAAAAGTTTATAAATGAGGCACCAGATGAGAAATACTTGATGGTTAAGGTTGCAACTATTTTCGGATTATTTGGAGCCTGTCGGCGTGAAGAATTGTGTAATTTATCAGTGGAAGACATCGAAATGACAAATAAATCATTGATTATACAATTTCCAAACACAAAAACGAAAGTCAGTCGTTCTTTCAGTATTATTGGGAAGTAAGTATGTTGACTTTTTTCATAAGTACTTTGCACTGCGCCCTTCTGTCATCAAACATCGTCGTTTTTTCCTGAAATACATGAATAATGAATGCACTGCCAATCCAGTTGGTATTAATGCATTTGGAAAAATTCCATCTATTGTTGCCGAATTCCTCAAACTGCCAGAACCAAAGCAATATACAGGACACTGTTTTCGAAGATCCTAGGCTTCATTGCTAGCAGAATCAGGAGCAAATATTACGGATAAAAAAAAAAACATGGTGGATGGAAGTCTACGACGGTAACCGAGGGCTATGTTGATCATTCCATTGCATATCGGAATGTCATTGCTGAAAAAATTCTCCCAACCTCAACAGATTTTGGATCATCATCATCCAATATTGTACTTCCGGTTTCTACAAGTACTGATGGTGCTGAGGATTCTAATAATGTGTTGCGAAGCTCCCTAACGTCACGGGGCATTAATGTCAGTAATTGTTCTACTTAATGATTAATATTAATGTTTATAAGTAATGATTGTTAAAAAGTGATAATAAAAATTTGCAATTGCTGAATTTTTTTCATTTGATTTCATCATAAGAAAATGGAGTGCTAAAAATATTTTTAACACGCTTCCACGTAAACAATCAATTTTAACATTGTTTGCTGTCATTAAAAGTGTCACTTTTAATGGCAGTTGTACAAAAAACAAATTGAATTTGTTGAGGCTTTCGCGGCCATCGTTTGATGACATCTGGTCTTGATTCGAGCATTTCGGCCAGCGTGGTTTGTTAAATTTCGACGTTTCGCCAGATCGAGTGTCTGGCATCTTCAGGAGTTATTTCTCTCTTGTACGGTGTACTGGAGCTATCCAGTACACCGTACAAGAGAGAAATAACTCCTGAAGATGCCAGACACTCGATCTGGCGAAACGTCGAAATTTAACAAACCACGCTGGCCGAAATGCTCGAATCAAGACCAGATGTCAAAAAACAAATTTTGTCGGTTAATTTATATCTTCCACTTGATTGGTTGACATCGATTGATATTGTAGAGACTGGCCCTCAGAATTCGCGTATCCAGAACTGTATCTAGCATAACGGTCATATTCGTCAAGTGCTTGTGCAACCAACACCGCTGCCAGGAATTCGATCTTCTATGGACTGGTGTTTTTTAGAAAGCCCTCATCATCAGGTACATATTTAGGGGAGAAAAAATTAAATAACGAAATTAATTACTGCTTAGAAACATGTAATGAACAATGTCAACATCGCTACACTTTACACGATTCTTTTACATCGAAACAAACGTCAAACAAAAAATGTTTCAGCATGTTCAAGAATTGAGGGACCAAAATTTCAACAGAGAAAATATACGAATAAAGGGTCGGTCCTGCCCTGATCTCCGATTCCGAAAATCACCAATTCCGTTCCCGTTCGATCCGTTCCGAATACCTGTCCGAAGGCGAATCCCAACAATTTTGATTACGACCATTAGGCAGAGTTATTGGAGAGCCTCAGAGATCGTATACAAAAGGACGGACGAAATTGAAATTACGCAATCGGGAAACGAACCCGGGCCGGATTTATGTGGACAATCCCACGATAAATCCACCCGACGTGAAAATTCAAAGAGGCCGGACTGCGATTGTTCGAAATGATTAAAGGCGACGACGCGCATTTTTATGACACCTTTAATTTTCCGACGATTCGAGGTGTCGTGAACGTCGTTTTTCGGTTAGAAAGGCAGGGTACGCCTGTCACGTAATCGGAACAACAGTTTAGGAGCGATAGAGTGCGTTTCGATGGTACGCCGTGAATTTTAACACAATGCGTGTTGAAATGAGTTCCTCCGAGTTTGTGAGAACTGAAGTCGAGTGAAATCCACTCTCAGAAGCGGAGATGGGAAGTATACTCCATACACTTTTATAATGTATCCCGGTTGGCCATGAAATTCTGACACCTTTCACCGTGTTCGTTTTGAAAATGTTAGGTTATATCATCTTTCTGTCAGATAACCAAGCAACGTTGTCATTTCTACATAGAGTTCGTAGTAATTACGTATTCATCGAAATGTTTATTTACTTTGGTAAAATAATTAATTTGAGAAAATATTATGTGAATTCAATAATTCCAAAAAACTTGCGAATTTTGAAGAAACTTTTCCCTCTGTTAACACTAGAAATATTTCACGTATATTAACATGGTTGGAAGATTCAGTTATGCTATTTTCTTGAACGAAAATCTAGAATCGAGTGTTGAAATTTTGGTGAAAAATAGTGGACAGAATAGTCCGTTACTTTGTGATGGTTCATTCGAACAGAAACGGAGATAATGACCAAAGTTGAAATCGCCCAAATTTGAATTTTGGCCTATAACTCGGAAACGAAAGAAGATAGAGGAATGCAGTTGATGGCATTATCAGTTTCTCGAAAAAAGATCACTATAAGGTGCCATTCATTTTTCTCTATCTCCTCGGGTTAAAAAGTTTTAGTTCATGTAGCACCAATTTTGCCCACCCTGTACATGAACGTTGCCCATATTCATACATTCACTGCTAACTTCGTATTTATACGTACTAGGATTTCATTGCAGCTCAATTCTAAAATTTCTAAAAACGTCTATATAAGTAGGTACGACACTTTTTTTGTAACCTGAAGCGCTGTAATCGTATATTTACGTTTCCTAACTCAGCAGTGAAAGGGTTAAAAGAACTAACTCCATTGAGGGCGGGTTGTAACTCAGATGGTTAACCAGTTGATCTTGAAACCAATGGTTAACCTGCCAAGTGAGGTTAGGTCAATTTCTGTTGTAACATGAAAAATCAGATTATGGTTAAGTAAACGTCTCTTTTTTGTCTTTTCATTGGCCACACTGAACCCAGATCACAGAATCCATTGAAGATTTTTATAATTCTGTCATAATCTAACTGTAATCTGTGACACTCTGACGTCTTTGCTTTGATCTGACTGTAAAGTTTTCATTCAGATTCCGAGATTGTTTATTCAGTACATAAACATAACACATAACACAAGTTTCAATTGAATATTTTCTCATCTTCGTGTAGGTGCAGGCAAAGATTAAAGAGTCTACTCTTCAATCTTTGGGTGCAGGTTGATAATAAGTTCAAGTATAAAATTCAAGATGTAACTTTTCTCCTCGAGTGCATATAATGATAATTCAGCTATAAAATGAAGAATTAATTCGGTAACAGTTTTATTTGCATTCTGTACATTAATAATATTTGCCCTGAAAATGTTTAAATGAGTTACAGGAGTGCCTGGAAATATTGCGTAATAATATTGTATCTAATAAGATTGTTCATATTGAACCTAGATATATCTGGTACTTGTATATTTATATTTTGTGCCTCTTGAATGAGTGCTGTTTCTGAAAATTTCTGCATCCCTTCCTCCTGGAGATTGTATTTTCACATGGGGATACAGTCTAAAGCAATTTCTTCAATTATGAGTTTCACTATCTCTTTAGATAACCGGAACCTAGATCGAAATTCTTGGTCATTCCATTTAAAAAATTGTTCATCCCTCGGTCTAAAATTTCGTTTTTTCCTGGGAAATGATTCTAATTCGACAAGTTCCATAAAATCCCCATCATCAGTGAGATTTAACTCACGCAGATTATCTCTTTGCATATTCATTTCGAATAACTGAACAAGCAGAGCAATTTCTAATCAACGCAGTACACACATAGGATAGATTATTTTCAGTTTAGATTAGTTTGAAAGTTGATCATTTAAAAATTCATGTAGATGTCAATCTAAAAGCATTTTCTGTGCTTTTTTTGTCTAGACCATAGGTTAAACTCTCAAAACTAGATGGGTGGAAATTCGAGAGTTCACTGACTGATTAACTTCAAGATTTCTGTCATACAACAACCCAATCAACGTTAACCAATGGTCAACGGAAACCAGAGGTTAACCTACTGAGTTACAACCCGCCCTTACAAAGATAAAAAAAGAGTTAATTGAAATTAGCATTGGCGACGTCTCTGAGAATCATTTAACATTTAACGAGTACCAACTTGCGTCAATTTTAAATAAAAAAACCTAATAAACCCAAAGCATGACCAACCGGAATACATTATAAAAGTGAGTATACCGAGGAGTATACCTAGCTTTGTGTGCTGTTGGTAGAGATGAAGCCATATACAATTCAACGAGCATATTATAATGACCATTATTCACGCGAATGCGGATTATCAGACGAGACCAAGTTAATTTATAGCCTTAAATGCTAGTAGAATATTCAACTTTGTGCAAGACTCTTGTATAATTCTTTTAAAAATAATGACAATATGTTTTAAATAGCTGAGTTATTGCAATAATTTCATTTTTACCAGTAGTTGTCACTTAGTATATTTGTTATTGCTCCCTCTAGCTAGACAAACGATTCCTATTCAAATCAGGTGTCAGGTTGCATGATTATTCATATCAGCGCATTCCGGGCAATTTACACAGATAAGTCGCATTTTTCCATAAACAATTCAAGCAACAACAACAGCGGAGCGTTACATAAACAATGTGAATGTGTGAGGAAGGTCTGGCGCCTAATCCTAGACCGTTTTGTGCGAAGCCGGTTTCTTCTCAGCATGAGCGCCGTCTGAATAAAAGACTTTATAATGAGATGGAAGTCCGAGATTGAGACTGTTTATGCCTGTTGTGCGCCAATAACGATTGAAAGAGTGAGATAACGAGGTTCATTACTAAATGTGTAACTATCGAAAAATGAGAGCGTAGAAACTTTTCGACGTGCAACGTCTCAATTTGACGTGAGAGAAATGCAATAATTATTTGATCGATCTCAGGTTGATGATATAAGCAGCATATTTTAGATTGGTTGCGAAACTACTCACTCGTACTTTATTATTTTCAAATACTGAGTTTATACATAACTAGAGAATGTATAAAGTATACACCACATTCACTTTTATAAAGTATCCCGGTTGGCATTGACTTTCAGACACATTTGACCGTGTATATTCAGAAAATGTTACGTTATAATCATTTTCCCGTCAGAAAACTACACAACGTTGTCCTCTCTACATATATAGGAGTAATTACATATTTATCGAAATGTATATTCACTTAAAATAATGAATTTGAGAAAATATTATGTGAATGCAATAATTCCAAAGACCTGGCGAATGTTGAAGAAACTGTTTTCTCTGTTAAAATGTAAATATTACATGTATATATGGTTGGAAGATTCAGTTATGCTTTTTTCTTGTACGGAAATCAAGAATCGAGTTTTGAAATTTTACTGAGAAATAATTATTCGAGATAAGAATGAAAGTACCTACTCTAATAACCCGACAGAAAAACTTCTAAACGAATTCCCCACATCTCAAAAAATCTTGTTATACTCTGTTCAAATGTTAGAAAGAGCAATAATAACATGTTTGGCGCATCGGTAGGAGGGCCTTCGTAAAGTTTCCGTCCAGAGTCGAATCGAGGAGATTTCACACAATCGTTCAGTTTTAAATGAACTTTAATTCCATTTTTTTCAATAATTTATAGAACGTTGTTCTTTTGAAATTTGGCAAACTGTCGTCATCATTCACGATTTCTAGTACTTTGGAAATCGTAGGGATTTCATTCCAGAAAAAAAACCGTGGACAATTCTTCTGATAAGGTTCATATCGAAATCGTCAACCGAATCGATTATTTTTTACGACTGGGCTCTCCTCTTAGGTGGCGTCAATGTTTTATTCTCTTCATATTCTCTGAGAATTCTGAATACAGCTGAATCACTCACCCCTGAGGATTTTGAAACAATTCCTACTAAGTCTCTTTTCGATAAATCAGGATGTTCTTCCAATTATTTTCGAAAAATGTTCAAAATTATCTCTTTCTCTTCAGCAGAGAAATGCGACCTTTTGGACCTTTTTCGTGGTGATCCCCACCTATCACCCTCAGATGCAATATCCGTTTCCGAATTCGACATTGTTCTATAAACACTATATACACTTCGTCAAAAGATTTTCCAACACAATACACTTTCCACAACAAAATCTATAAACACTTTGAACAGCTAGACCTTCACAGTAGCTCTAGGTATTTTAACTGGTCTTGAAAATTGAAAACTTCGATATTAATGCAAATCAAGAGGGCTTCAACCCATTAAGGAAAAGGACCAAAATCTGGTATTGTCGGAACCTTGAGCAGCCGACAAAGAGTTTCGTACAAAATAATATAAAATTTTGGACTGAAACTAAATATATTTCGGATATTACAAGTAAATGACCATTATAAATTTGAACAGAGATCTTTTACGAGTCTCGTCAATTGAAAACTTCGATATTTATGCAAATCAAGATGGTTTTCACCAATTAGGGAAAAGGACCCAAATCAGGTGTTTCCCCGCAATTACTTTGTCGGAATCCTGCAAGATTCCGACCCAAATCTCTGAAACTCTGGTGTTTCCTGGAATTACCTTGCCGCAATCTCGAGCATCCGAAAAAGAAATTATTTAGTAGATAATAATATAAAAACAAAACAAAATAAAAAAATAGGGTACGTCGGATATAAAATGTTTATGACAGTTGCAAATCATAACAGAAATTTTGCACTAGAGTTTCTGAGGAAAAAGTTCTAATGCGGGAATTGCTGACTCAAATTATTGAACCATTTGTATCCAGTACCATCTACAGTCCGTTCCAAGTACGATCCTGGCAATCTTTTAGGGCGTTAAAAAGGAGCGTGATTATGACCGTTTGACGAATAGGAGCTTTATTGTGCGCAAAGCAGACGATTCTGTTTATTTACAAAGCTCCTTCTTATATTTGAACGGACTATAGGAATGTTCGTGTTTCTGAACGAAAGTATTGGGATGATGAAACAACTTTCATTTCTTTTTGGCCAGTGTTTAAATTCTCATTTATTGATTTTATCAACATTTTGTAGACGTCTAGCAGTTGATAAGTTTGTTTTTAATGTCTTCGAATGGAAATGATTAACTTTTTTAACATTTCATTACGTATGGAATATTGAGTTCCTTTTGTGACAATTTATAGATATTTCGTATGTACTGATTGCAATATTGCTAAGTCCTCTCAGTGCACCTTCAAAGGACCTTCCGAAAGTCATCATTTCCGGTTGAACGGATCGTCCCATAAACTATTTCCAACTCGAGCGGTTCGTTAACCCTTCCTAAACTTTACATCCGATGAAACTTCGATGTTATGACATTCCTGAACGTTTTAAAGAATCGAACCCATTATTCAGCTTGTCCTCCGGCCCGAAATAACCAGACAAGTATTAAACGGTGGCATTTTCATCTACTTGATGGGAAGATCGTAAAGTTCCGAGTTATCATGATGTTCCAGTTAGTGCCGTAACGTTTTCACCGAGCGAAGTGAACGTATCGATCACTCTAGCACCGTTACATGCGATCGGCCAAGGGCTAGTCAACAGTCAAGTTGAAATTTTCGCATTTTCATTTCTGTTCGTCATCATCAACAACGCCACAGATGAACACTGAAGATTGAAAGCAAATTAGTATTTTTATTGGAATACAAAACGATAAATCCGATAATGTGAACGCCAATTTTTCAATTCAGCCAAAAAGCCGAGAAGAAATGGCTGAACCTATTCGAAATTCAACTTCTACTTTGAAGTTCTAGAATTGGAAACCGTAACTGCCGATTTTCCGACAAACATGCATCTTGAAACTGTCAATTTCAGTTTAACGACTCCTGAAAATACCCAGTCATTTGCCCCGTGTTCACTATCTCCCAAGGTAGGTAAACACAAATTAGATTTAAATCGAAAGTTAACGTTAACATTGAAAAATATCCATTTAAACGCGTGATGAATAAACCAACAAGTTTATTGACACCGTCAACATGTAAACATTAATGGTTTAAGTATCTGAAGATCAGTAACTGCTATCAAGATAAACAATAAATAAATGAATTCGAACGATGTACTGGGCGGCAAATGTGGAGAAGGATTTATCATTTTGTGAGTCAATTAAGATTAAGCGCTGGTAGACCGAACACGAATTTTTATATCCGATCGGATCTATTTTTAGTCCGACACCAGAAGGCCAGATTATGGCAATGGAAACTACAATAAGGATTTTCGTCTTGCTATTTGAAGAAAAGCTGGGATAAGTCATTGGGTTTGTTGGAGCAAATTGGAAAAAAATTATTACATGTTTATAGATTAGAAGACGAGTACAACTCTTTCGGAATAGATTCGTCAGATATTTCCTTCGTAGTTCAATTTGATATTTAAAACACAAATTAGACTATGCACCTCCCTCAAACTGTCAAAAACATCATCTTATCTTTTCACACATCATAATTCACAATGGGGAATTCCAGTACCTCAAAATATGCACTTTTCTTCCCATGACATAATGAAGGGCAGTTTATAACACATTTGTAACCACTTATTCACTCTGAATTCTGAAGAATTAATTAATTATTCGATATTGAAAATGTGATTTCAACACGTGTGAATTCAAACGTCCCTCTGCTGTGACCTCAGTGGCTCAATTTGTAATATGATTGGTTGAAGTTTGTGATGAAGGAGACAAAGCCCAGAGTAACTGAGAGACACGCCGCTGTTGTCAAGTCTCTGTAAAATCTCTGAATTTACTCATAAATATATTGAGTAATCGTATTATATTCGATGTGATCACCATAATGTTTTTGAATCATCGTCATATATCAACTTCATTTTCATTAAAGTTGATATACTCTTCTCTGAAAATACAAATACTGATGTGACAACCACGCCTACAAATTATAAATAAAAACATAACCTTCTTATTTGTCATTATTCGACATTTCGACTTCTTTTCTGCGTACTATAGAATGGCGTTTCTTGAAGTTAAGTCTAGGAGTATTATACAGGGTCTTTCACGAGGAACCTCACCCATATTTATACGGGAAACTACTGAACGTATTTTCATGAAATTCAGCACTTATAAGTATTTCACGATGCTGATGAAATCTTAAATATTGCCCTAAAATGGATATTTTCTGAGTTAATATCCACTTTAGGGCAAGGGTGTGATGCATACACTCACATTATTTTTTAACGTAGATTCAATATCTGTCATAAAAAAATGGGGTTCTAATTTGAAAAAATTGATTTTTCACGATTTTGTCATCCCTAACTTTGAAAGCGATTTTTTCACCCCCTGTATCATGAATCGAGATTTCGATTTTTAAAGTGGATACATCAATCTTACATCTTGAAAAATCCCAAAAATGAAAATTTTCCATCCAAAAACCTCGAAGTTATTCTTGTTTCAGCGGAGCTCTATTTTCGATTTTTTTTTTCGAATTTTCCCGCTCAGAGAGAATTTTCCAACCAAAACTGAAAAATGTTACATCAAAATAACTTGAAATTTTCTAAGGAATCTATTTCTGCAATAAAAAATAGTGTTTTAATTTGAAAAACGGAAGTTGACGTCATTTCCGGAAAAACCGGAGGTGCTCATGCCTTGAAAATATTTTAGATTTCATCAGCATCGTGAAATACTTATAAGTGCTGAATTTCATGAAAATACGTTCAGTAGTTTCCCGTATAAATATGGGTGAGGTTCCTCGTGAAAGACCCTGTATACCCTATATTCTATACTCCTAGGTTACGTCAACGACTGACGACTGTACACAGTTGCCAATTCCATAATTATTCTCACCACTAATCTGCATTTCTCAAAATGAAAATAATTATAAATGCTTCCTCAATCAGATGACCGGCCTATATATACCAATTCTTACCTGTATAGACTATGGATAATTATTTCTAATTGAATTTCTCACCTATCTGCTTACTTGAACCCTCTTCATTTCCAATTAGGAGGTCGTAAATTGAATGATATTATGATGCTTTATGGAGTACAAATGAAAATGTCATGATGATAAAAGAAAAACATCCAAAATCAACATTATATTATGATGATACATATTAGGAAAGTGAAAGCAAGGGCTTTTTCAGGCTAATTTTTTTTGTGATTTGGCAATACTGTCATTTTTATATCAGCAGCACGTCATGACGAATACAACCAATCAAAAATCTCTCTAGCCAACGACGTCACACGATTTTCCGCTTCTTCTGTTCGTTTGAATTCTGTAGATTATTTTTGGTGAGTTTTCAATATTTTTTCAAGGGTATAAATTGATGAAGAAAAAATTACGTGAGAATCCAATATGTCGAAATATCTTTTTTTTGAAAATGACTGGAAATGCCCATAGTTGACACTCGTATAGTGATGGGCATCAGTAGACAGCTATGGTAAAAGCATGTTTTCTGGTTCTTTGAGTATAAGAGTCTTTCCAAATAATACATCAAAATCTTACGTATAATTCTTGTCGATCTGAGAAAATAGACCTGTACCAATTGACCTTGAACAAATTACTAGAAACCATCAGCTTCACAATCTACAAACGGAATTAAATGGTAAACACACAGATTCAAACATAGCTGATATAACGCAGATACGATTTCGAATGCCAACAACTTAATTCGTTGTTCCAAACCGAATATGTCCAGAAAAGACCTGAATTTTTACCGGAGGAAAATATCGGAGTATCCTAAGTATAGACACATTCCTGATTTATCAGTCCACGAAAAGAAAATGCACGATAACTGAACGAATGTAAATAATAACGGAGTCAGGTCGCTGATAAGGTCCGCATGTTATGTTGTGAACGTTTGCTGTTTGCAAACATTGACTGGAGTTGGTACGGGGGAAATTCATATTTTCCTTGATACATTGAGGCGGAAAAAATTTAGGTTAGGTCAAATATTCGCACTGTTCCAAAATAAAATGGCATGTGTCACGATTGGGACAGATGCACGTGTGACATTTGCCAATTATCTGGCAGGTGTTTGTGTATATGCCCTCGTAACATCTACTTACCAATGCCAACAGATGGCACGATTTTTAGTAAGGTATCGTTTCACCAGTTATTCTATGCATCTATAGCGTGAACACAGAATACTCACTAGGGAGTTAAAACCCGATGAATAGTCTCAGTTCAAGATCCAATCGGGTATCTTAGTACCCGATGAGGTTCACAAGGGTCATGTCAAAAATATTCGGTCAATACTCGCACTTTCGATGCAGTTAGGAGCTGTGATTGTCCCTGTGCATTGCTTAATATATATACGGAACGTAAAAGACACGTGTTCTGTTGATCTATTTATAAAGTGAGGGTCTTTTGTGCGCAATTCTCACAAAGAACCACTCCTGAGAAAGAAGTCTCTGGCTCTTCCCTCAATTCACTTACCTTTGACATTACACATCTTGGTGGCCAAAATCATTGGTTAAGTCGCAAATTAGGCGAACTCCTATACATATGTATAAGATTATCAAATCAATGTATGGAAACTCACCTCATGTGAATAATTCCTGGATGCATTGTTGCCTCGGTCACCATCAGCCATTGGTTCTGCAAAATGAAAAGAACATTTCAAGAGAAGAATGAATGTTCAATAATTCTAAATGATTTTGTAGTGAAGTTTATATACTATCAGGATATCTGGATATACCATCCTTCCCTACTTCAGGGAATTTTTATTCCAAGCTCGATTTCAAGTCACCTGCAATATGAAATGGAGCTTTAGAGCAGGATGACTCAACTCCTTTACCAAATCGTTATCTAAATTTTTCAGATAATCCGAAGAGCACGCTTCGCTCCGAACTTAGCCATTCAAATCGCCAAAATGGGTCAAGGCCTTGGGAATAAAACGTCGCTCAAAAGATTAACTCTTATTCGTGATTTTTTTCACTTCGTTAAGTCCGAATGCTAGGTACAATCTTGAGTAATCGTTCGGCAAAATTGATATGGTTAATCTCTACTCTGAATGGCTGAAGGCCGTATATTACCTTCACGAAATGCCATACGAAACGTGGCACGTAGTTTATTGCTCAATTGAATGAGAGAACTGGGAGGTAAGTGCCAATAAATCCAGCGGAGCGTATTCAGATCGAACCACTTTTTGTTTCTCAAGAGCGCGAGCAGATTTAATTACTTCGGACAATGGAAACGCATGTCTACAGGCGATTCTCTGTCGAAGTTTCAATTCAATTTCGAGCAATAATGAATGACAAAATGCATATTCCAGTTGAAGGTTTATCCTTCTTGCATAATAATCGATTCAGAAGTATTTATGAAATGTCACAGACTATTTGCAGCGTGGTGGATAAAGTTCACCGGTTCAGTAAACAATGATCACTTGTACGACGACCCACCAAACGCAAGAAGTGTCAAAAACGTCAACGTTGTTCGTGAAAGTACGCATGAGAATGGACTTCGAAATGCGGTTTCAACAAGACGGCGTTACGTGCCACAGTTTTTTGAGGTGGAGGGATGGAAACTGGCAAACGACATCGTGCATTCTTTTTCTATTTCCTCATATTTAATGAAACCCGCATAATTGAAACGCTAGGTCTCAAAAAATCAAACTTCAATCCAGGCTATCGGAAACAATAAACCATTAAATTGCCGATTAAATAGGGACCACACCCAAATACTCGTTACAATGGCACGCCACAGCTTTATCGTCGACGTTGTCGAATTAAAAAAATCGCGATCGGGAGACACGATGATATATCGCAACTACGTAATGAGGGGAGATGATTAAAGACTGCATAAAAAACCGTCTAGAATGGCGAAATTCGTGACTGCCAATTCGAGAGGCTCGAAAACGTGAAAACAAACGTGGGCAGATAATTCAAAGGAACTTAATGAAAGCCGCGAGGTTTTTTTCGCGGCAGGTCGATGAATTGTGTTCTCTGCGGAAGATAAGGATAAAAATCGTGAACTTTACAAACACTTGCTCGTTCGCAGGAGGCGTAGGTCATGTGAGTTTTCTTGGTGCTCGTCCCACGAACGGTTCACTTGCGGCTGACAGAAAACACCGCTTCATTTTCTTAATCACCGAGTGCACTCCTCCAATCGCACAATAACAACAATTTTTCAGCAATTTAATCGGCGTAGTGAAAATGTTGAAATATTGAAGGTTTTTTTAGAGATGACGTAACTTGTATAATTTCAAGTACGCCCGTTTTTATTCTAGGTATAGAGATGATGAGATTCTTGCAATTTAATTGAAGTACCTGCTCTCAGAGCTGATAATGCCCCTTCTTTGAGCAGGTACTTTAGGGCAGTAGAATTTTTATAGTTTCACACTTTCTTAACATACGAAAGGTCTAACCAACCTTGCGAGGTCTCAACCGAATGCACACCATGAAAAAGTAGCCAAAAAATAAACATAATTCAGTCACATATGTTCTATATCTCAATCATTTTTTCTACAAAGACACCGAGAGAACCCCAAAAAATTATTGTATAAACCATATGCGCACCCGATAAATAAAAAATTTCCGATCGCATCTTTTTTCATAATATGATTTCAACCAGTTGTCTTATTGGTGCATGCAATAATGATCCTCTGAAAAATCCAAAAAAGGATACAAAAAAGGACGAGAACCATCACAGATTACAGTGCTGCTTAATTTGGGAGCTCTTCCTTGATTCTAGAAAAATGGTAGCTAATTAACACTTCAATATGTGTATGACTTCACATTCTTTCATTTCTACAACATATTTTCAGTGTGATAAGATAATGATCAATACGCTCTTATAAATCTGTATTATTTGAATATCTCAGAATATCAATGGATATGGAGAATCGAATAATCAATAATTCAATTTTTTCATCACTGCGAATTTGATAGAGAGCAAATCAACAAGAACAACTTGGAAGCAGTAGGAATATAAAAAACAGGTAAAAAAGTTTGTGATATTATAGTTCCCATTTCAGGACTGCACTGGCTGTCAATTTGAGCCATTTAAAAGTTCCATCTGAAGGTTAAACATGCATTTAGGAGGGAACGATATCCTCATCATGAGAAAAAACTGCGTGAATCGATTATTTCAAAATCAAAGAATTCTCAATGAGTCTTATTCAGAATACTCCTTTCTACAAACATGAATTATTCATGAAAATGTTTTACAGGTGAAGTGCTTGAGAAGCGTCAAGTTTTCTAGGTTAGGAAGAAAAACAATTCCTTTCAATGAGGTGAATCACTTCGTATCAAAGGAGTTGGATATCATAATTCTAACAAGGCAATAACAATCAGAATGTATGAGCAGGAAAACAACCTGTTTACTGACTGCATCTAATGAAAAATTGCTATTTTCATCTTGCCATGAATCAACCAGCACAAATAATAGAAATTTGATAATGGTTCCTGATTGCTCGTTCTGAATGAGCCATATTTATTATTGTTATCTAATTTTTTTCATCCATATATTAAATCTAGTAAGAACCGTTCAGGAAACCCCAAAAATCAAACTCAATCAAGTGTTTTTATTCACTTACCAATACGAAATGTCAATTATCAAAACAGTTCATTAATCAAGAAAGCATCCATTTTAAAATTCTCTTCACTGTGATATCACATCAAAAACTTTTTGCACTTATGCACTTTAAATAACGACACTTCAACAAAATGTTCTAAATTTACACCTCTTCCATCTCACTCGAAGCACGTCTGAGATCACAGACAACGGTACGCGTTCGCATAACAAAACGGTAAAATGGCGACTGACAGTTTTTGAATCCGATCATATGGATTTTCTTTGGTGCCGCCATCTATTCATACTGAACTGAAGCTAGTATAAATTATTAATACAGAATGCTGTAAATACAGATATCTTCTGTACAATTACAGATTTCTTCTTCTGGATTATTACAGAATTCTTCCCGAATTCCATTTGGAAGGAAACTGCAAGTAGCTGCAGTTTACTGTAATTTAAATCGATAACAAGGATATCTGTAATAAATTACAGATATCTTCTTAGCGAAATTCATTATTTCATTCTGTTCTATGCAAATTATAATCTTCGGTTCTATGTTCAAATGTAATCAAAACAAATTGATGTCAAATTCGTAAAATTCAAATGTTGAGTTCCTTTCTAACTATAATTTTGCTTATTTTATTAAGTTACTATCGGTGTATCAATGCTTCAGCAGGAGATAAATTGGAAAGTTATCGAGCCTGTATTTATACTTGTGTTGACCAAGAGTGTGATACAGGTAAAATTATGAATATTGATTATGACCCTCAATGTTTCTGTTCCCAAAAATTTTAGATGGGTATTCTTACCTGAACGATAATGGCGAAATCACACTCAGCTCTCTTATTCAGTGGCCCTGTTTTGACGAATGTAAATACGACTGTATGTGGAGCACTGTCGAAAGACTTGAGTCGGCTAATGTGTCAGTTCAACAATTCCATGGCAAAGTATGAAAAAATATCTCTGAAAACTGATGTACATAATCATGCATTTTAGTGGCCATTCATAAGAATACTAGGCATACAAGAACCAGCCTCAACAATATTTTCTTTATTGAATTTGGTGTTACATTTTAAATGGATCAGAATATTTCGAAAGAGAGTATCAAGTAGCTCTCCTTTATATTGGCTATGGCACACGTTTGCTGGAGTAAGTTCAGCTTAAATTTCGTATCTTGCTATTTTCAGGTTTGTTATAATTTTTTAGGTTTGTATAAATGCTTGGCTTTGGTCTGTTATATTTCATGCAAGAGATACACCATTCACAGAATTCATGGATTATGCTGGTGCTTTTTCTATTATATTAATCAATTGTTATGTGTTGTTGGTTAGGTAAGTCTGAATCTTTCTGTCTACACCTCAGTAAATTGTACATATTAACTGCATTTGTTTATAATTTTCACAGGATATGTTGGAGACTTGGAAAACTTTATTGCTTGTTGATATCCCTATTTTTCTTCCTTTTTTATGTGAACCATGCCTTATATCTATATGCATCACAAAGAATCGATTATAATTACAATATGTCCTTGAACTTCTCCATTGGTAAGCACCACCCTTCACTTTTCACATGATATACCTCATACCTTTTTTGAAGCTATTTTCAGTGTAGTTGTATGGTTATTATGGTGCTATTGGAACAGAACTAATAAACCTTATGTGGAAAAATGTGCCACTTATGTGATTTTAACTACAGCAGTGGCTTTATTAGAAATAATTGATAGGCCTCCTCTTTTTTATATCTTCGATTCCCATTCCATATGGCATTTATCTACTGCATTCCTTGTTGGAATCTTTTACAGGTAAGTGAACATATTTCAAAAACTCCATATTTGATAAGAGCTTGACAAGTGTATGCAAAAATTTCAATCTGAATTAAAGTGTATATTTGAGGTTTGAAGCTTATAAATAGCAATGATCGAAATGCAATCATTTGCTGCATTTACATTTTTTCTTTCGACGTGGAAAGCAACGACAAGACCAACATGTATCACAGCACTTCGCAAGGGCACAGCAACAAGGACATATTTTCTCACAGGGAAAACAACATTTATCACAACATTTAGGGCAACAACCTTTACAACATCTTCCACAGCATCCAAAACAACGTTTGGCACAACATTTGCCACAACAACCTGTGAACAAAGAGAAGTTTCATTCCTCAAAAAAACTTAATTTTGGCTCATTTCAAGCAGTTCATTCTCTCAATCAAGACTGAATAAATCTTCCTTAAATTAAAATATATTCCCGCTGCATTTGATCAAACCTCATTTTCTAATTTTATTCTTCACTTCTGAACAACGCTTCTTGAAATCTAGAGCAACTGTTTTGTATGTAGAAATAAATGAGATTCTCTCATTTTTCAGTATTCCGTATTTTTTCAGGTTTGCCATTAGTGACTGCAATCATCTTAAACGTCAAGAATTGAAAAACAAATCCTTGAATTTTAAAAAACCTCTTTAATATACAATGATTTTTTGTTAGTTTTTTATACATTCCAGTTGAATTTTTATATGTACTTTACTTGTTGAATATATTTTTTTTACAACTTGTTATCTTTTTTTTCAGCAGCAAACATAGATGTAATCAGTTTCAAATTAAAGATGATCATTTCAATCAGTGCTTTGCCATATTACTGTGTCAAAGTACCCAGAATCAATCAATGCAACACAAATCAAAGTGTTTTCCATCAGGAAATTGACAATTTTTTACCTGCAGTGTGAAATTTCATTGTCGAGTCATCTTTAGTATATATAAAGCGCATGTTTCTAAATAGCTTTGTGAACAAAAACAATATGCAAAAACCTATTTTTTTTCAATCATGGAACGACACAACTTGAATTTGGATACAAGGATTGTTCTGATGAACTGATCAAAGTATCATTGGATTTCTTTTGAGGAATGCAATAATTGTACTGAGGCTGGTATAATAATAGTAACTCTTATGAAATATTTCATACCCATCGCTCGTTTCTGCTTATTTTGTCCACATTTACAGCAAGGATTTGATGCAACATCATGAAAACTCCGTCCTTCTTCTTTAGCCTCCCTTTTTCTTCTCTCCCTTTCTTCTAAATCATGTTCCATGTTCTTCCTAGATTCTTTTTCTTTGCGTTTTTCTAATTTTCTGTAAGTTGTTAAACCTCATTGAATACCCGTTTTTTATATTAAGAAAAAATTACAAGATTAATATTAATTCACAGAGTTATGTGTGTAGGTAACGCATTTGCCATAGGAATTCTTAGATGCATTTCGAGTTGATTGAGATGACCAATAGGGAAACGAGCTGGAAAAACCATGTCAAACATTGTATCAGTTTATCTATCCACTGTATTCATCCAGTAAACGCAATGCGAAAGATGAAGGATCCTTTGTTTGTGCATAGTACTTACTTAATTTTCTTTTCAACCTGTTTACACGAAGGCGCCTTTTTTTCCTCGATAACTCCTGTCACAAGAACTTTCAATTCCTTGATTGTTCCAGCTTGCTTACACACCTGATCCACTATACAGCGCATATTTCTACTGTGCATATCTGCTTCATCCCTGAGTGAGAATTCGATCTTTTGCAAAGTGGCGTAAATTTGTGCCTGAAAAGATTACTCATTATTCGTGACCTTCCTTATTTTTCGATGAAGACGTCGTTGACAGACACCAACTGTTTTTTTGGCTCACCTCAGTATCGTCATTGATGCCTGGAATTCTCTGGTCACCATCGCCTTTCGGTGACAAATTACAGCACAAAGGAGTACTTTGACTCCTCAAAAGCGTCGTGTGATCAGTAAATCTAGGCGGGGGTACTCCCGGTGGCAATGGAATCGGAGAACCCATATAATTACTGTCATATGGAGGATATATCGGATTCGTTGTGGGTTGAGCCGTGTATCTACTGTATGGGTTGATTTGATCGCTGTAAGGTTGAGGTGAATATTTTGCCACCATCCTTTCTTCTCCTGACGGATATACACTCCCGTTGTATGGTGGTCTACTTGCTGCTGATGATGGAACGAAATTATGATCGGAAGGATATCTCAAGACATGCTGGTTTGGAGCTGGATGATTGTGGGAACGATGACCTTGGTCTTGTAATGGTTGATGTTGACACTTGCAACAAACACCTTGACATTTTCTATCTGAAATGTTACCGACCATAGCACCTGGTTTCGGCCTCTTAAGAGAGGAAGTGCAGCTTTGAACTACTGCACAACTATTAGTGTTAATCATTTGATCGTTCAATTCTTTCTTATGACACGCGCAAGGTTGGCCATGGCAATCTCTATTTGAGTGAGGCATGGATGGAGCCCTTGGAGGTATAACTGCTGGTACAGGTATGGGCGCCACAGGTTTAGATTGTTCCCTTTTTATCGAAGAATTGCAACTTTGGACAACAACACAACTGGTATTAATATTTTTATCGCTTGTTATAAATTTACGTTTATCCGAAACACTGTCGTTCAACATTTCGTTCTTCACTTCTTCGCTCACTGCTAACGAAAGATTACCAGAATGTTCACCTTCATTGAAATAGCATGTAGGAATTATGATTTTATCTGCACGTATAACAGTGGTATTTTCCGTTTGACAAACGCAGCTATTATCTTCTTGGTCAAACTCTTCGAAATCGCAACAACATGGTGGAGGACAACATTGACAACCAAAATTGGCAGCTGGTGGTGGCGCGCACTGACAACAGTCCGATATATTCGTAGGAGAAGGAGGACACTGACAACACCCTGATGAACTAGGAGGAGAAGGCGGACATTGACAACAACCAGAAGTGCTAGGAGGCGATGGAGGGCATTGACAACATGTATTAGCAGGTTTGGGAGGAGGGCACTGACAACAGCAGGATGTGTTTTGTGGACTTGGTGGACATTCGCAACATTTTTTCTTCGGGGCAGACGCTGGACAACATTGACAATTTGCTCCTTTGTTTGCAGTTGTAGATCTTGTTGGAGGAGGTGGAGGTGGATAATAAGGACAAAAAGGTTCGCTTGCACATATGGGTGGCTCAATGGAATCTAAAAAGTTGTCAGGTTCGGGAGGTCCACATTGACACAGACAATCCCTATTCGATGTAGATGTAGGTTTGGGCGGCTTAATACTCGGCTTTTTTTTGATCGGTGAAGATGTTCCAAAATTTTGGGGCGCAGAGCAGCAACAACCCCTTGTTGCATTTTTTGGTGGAGCTTGTTCTTCTTGTTTGTTGTCCGGTTTTAGACATATTACTAGTTTGGAGTTCTTTTTTTTATTATCTGAACCCTTCCGTTTGTCCACAACCTCATACGTCTTTTCGGGATCGCAACAACATCTTCTGCAATTACAAATATTGACGGATTGTTCATTGCAGTAATGTTTGTGAATGTTATCTCGACACTTCCTATACGCTCCTTCAGAATATCTCAGCACTGTAGCCTCTCCATCTGGTATATCCTTCGTTTTCTTCCTGTTAGATCGGTTGTATACGAAAACAGTTGGTGCAGAGCTTTCTGTTTCAGCTTCTGTAATTTCTTCGAAATCTCGATGATTTCGTGTGGAATGTCTTTTTTTCTGCAAGTGAAGTTTAGTTTTCGACCATTTGCATGCATTGTAAATGTTTATGAGTCTTTTTGCCAAGCTCTGTAGTTGGACTTCATCTTCCATTTAAGAAATATCCCCATTTAATTAGGATTTCGTACATGAAATTTTGACATATTTTCCACTTTATTCAACGCTGAAGCTGTCAGAATAATGAGATAGAAAAAGTCACAGATTATTTTTCAATTGGAATAATCGAGTTTTTCCATAATTTTCGATGCTACGATATCGAGTGAAAGTGCCATTATCAATTTCAAGGCTGCTTACACACAGAGGTAAAAAACAGGGAACCCAACAGAAGGTAACACAACGAAGACACAAATGCATTCAACATAACTTGTGTCTTCAGTGTGTAAGCACCTGTTTGATTCCCTAGTTTCCATTATTGTGCAACAAATGTTGCGTCTTTGTAGGTTTTTGAAATGAAATATTGTTTTATGCATAGGTAATATATTTTTGCTAATTTATTGTCTCAGTCAGTTATCTTCATCAAATATGCAGCTCCAAGAGAAATATTAAAAGTAAGTAAATAACTCTAAGTAAGACGGATTAAGTTTTGACAGAACAATATTTCAGCAGTAACAAAATTCCAGAGCATGTCCAGAAATTGCAGAAGCACCTAATCAATAGTTTAAGATAAACAAAACAAAGAATCATCAACAATGGAAAATGGAAGTAGATATTAATGGAATGTAAGAGTTGAAAAGTTATTTCACGAATAAAAACAAGCACCACCGTCAATATTTGTACTTTCAATATTGAACAGATCAAAACCTATGTTGGACATATTGAATAGAAAGCATCATATTATACCCTTGAACTGAATTATAAATCAGTACATAACATCAACATTGATGGTTCATTTGAGTAAACTGATTTTTCACCCACTCTCTACTTTTTGTTAAAATTATATCGAATGATAAATAGTATAGATTGTGTCTTTTTCATCAATTTGAATCTATCAACAAATGCAATGTGACTGCAGACTGGTCGCAATATCATTTTCAATAACTGTAACTTTTTTGTTTCTGAACATCTTAATGAAATTCATTCAGATATCTTCAAAATTGAAAAATTACAGCTGATCAAAATGTTAATAAAGATAATGGGACCCACAGTACATTGAACGTATTTCTCATTAGTTATACAATAAGTGGGCTCCTCTTTGAATCTTTCATATTCAACTTGTATTTTCGTAATATTATTTTAATTGATATATTACGTCACCAGCAGCAAAATGCAGAATTCAAACTAAAGAATATGTCATTATGGTGAACTGGAAGTAATGAAAAAACAGAACTAGAGAAATATAGATAGTTTTGCATTCTTCAATCGGAAATCCAAGAATTACCCAATATCCCTTAGGTTCTTGGTCTTGAAGTTCTTGATTACTCAACAAATCTGACACTTGGTAGGTTGAACTCATTGATCGAAAAATCAATAATTCAAATATTTGAATTACAAAAAGGAAGTGAATCAACTATCAAGCTTTTGATAATATACATGATGGAAAGTTCTACCACATTCATATCCGAATCAGAGAAATAATGTGTTGATTGATGTTTCAATTCTAATTATCATGCTTTGAAATAACGATTATTACTGTACAACAAAGAGACAAAAACCATATTTATTCACTGATTCGGATTAAAAAATGAAATATATCACCGAAGTATGTCTGCGTTTCTATGTTAATCTGTTATTGTGAATGATTTAATCAGCGATGAGAATACGATTCATCGGAAATTTATTAATCAATGCGATGAACATAAATATTGAACCCAGAGAAATTGTGATGAATGATTCGTTTTGTTTGAATTTTCCGAATTTTTATTTTAGAAAATAATTTCAGTGCAAGTGTTTGCTTTTATTCGTTTGATGAAAATGAAAACACCCTGATGCATTTACGATTAATCGATTAGATATTTTGATTAAAATAAAAACGCACCCTATACTTCATAGGCGTACTACGACTCGAAACTTCTCTAGATTTTTCAAAAATTATACAATAAGTTTGGGCAACCCTGTACATAATTTCTATGGTTAAATAGCTCTTTACATATATACAATCACTTGAAATCGAAATAAATAAAAAAGTTTATTCTATAATTGACTTCTAAGATTAGGCAAGAAATGAAATGACTTTCTGTTGAAGATCATTCTTCAACAATATAGAATTCGGTTATTTTTAAACCACAAAATAATGATTCAAAGCATTGGTCCTGATCATGAGCTAGAGGGATGATTTATCAAAATTAATGTTTTTGCGGAAAATATTTTTTCTATTAATCATGAAAGAAACCATGCCTGAACCTAAAACTTAAAAACAAAAACAAAACAGCTATAATAATTATAACTTCGTATTGTTAGTCACAAAAATAAAATCAAAATGTAAATAAAAATAATACTTTCAACCTGAACGATACGTAAAGAAGCCCATCGTGACTTTCTTGAAGTATTCATGTTCATACACTATTGCACATTTGAATTCCTCCAGTTTCTACGTCCGAAAAAATAAATTCAAATGATACAATCAATACTAAAATTTGAATTAGCACAAACTTTATCGCCTGCTAAATTGCCATAATAAAATCATTCTGAGAAAAAATTCACAAAAATATTTTGTGATTCAGAACGGAAAGATATAAAATTAACTGCCTCTCAATTTCACTCAACAGTTTCATAATTAACAATCGGAAATGAATAAAAAAGTAAATAATCATAGGACATAAGGCGTTCCAACAAGAAGTGCCATTAAATACAATACATTCTTTTATCACAGAAGAAAATAACAGACTCCCAATTTCATTTTGTTTGCATCTTCAAAGTCTTTCAAATTGATTTAATATCATAATGAAAAGTTATACAAGCATTTCATTTCAATGAGGCCTAAATATAGTATCATGAGGATCTACTCTAGGTACTTATGTAGTTAACTAATCACAATACTAGGCTTCATTTCACATTAACATTGAAAATTTCGATACAGATTATAATGTGTACTGGAATACTTTGTAGTTCCAGCATCATGAGTGTATATGTATACTAATTATGTAAAGAAAGTTTGGTTTTCTTAGGGGGATATTCTGTAAACTACTGATCCTATTTTGAGAAATTTGTCAATTTTTAGAAAATATTTTTTGAGAGTGGCACAGGCTTTGTTCAATTCCTAAGTCAAAAAATTTATAGTATAGAATTTCGTATTTTAAAGGTTGATTGAAAATACGATACATTTTCAAAGACATTTTCACTGTTATTATATGAATTGATATTTCAATGTATATGTTATTACCTTAGGCCTTCAATTTAGATCAACGTTGTTTTTTTAATACAACGATTTGAAGGCATACCTACTTATCAAAGGAGAGCCGCATGATTATGCGGATTTCAAGCGAGTATGTACTCTTTGACTGTGAATATATAAGTCTCATTAGTCAAAGGGAGCGCATATTCTGAATTGATATTGATATGGATCCCAATTGAATAGGTATAAGTAGTAAAAGTATCAAATTTTATTCGTTGTATACAATAAAAGATTTAATTTTTTCATGATATTTCATGAAATCTGTTGTTCCCAAATAAAAACATTGGATTAACCGTCCAAAAAAGGAACCAGCCGGACTGGTTGATAGGCGTAATACAATATATGATTGTGAGTTATGTACCTCAATTCTCACACTTCCTATTCTTTCAATAATTGATTTGCCTGTACAACTAGAATACCTTGAATACTATATTCTCAAGATTCTTCAAAATATCAGCCAAAAACGTAGATTTTCACATCTAAGAAATGAAATGCCTGCACACTTTCATAAAATTGGGATGTCTGTCACAAACCAACACCAATCATAAGACATTTCATGAGGATAAAGGGCAAGAGTTCATTTTAATCGCAAGTTCACATCGTGAACTCAATTATGTGGTGCCCTTTTACCGTTCATGTACCCTATCCACCTTTCAGCGGTAACAGTAAAAAGTGATTCATTCAATAACTTTCCTAACAACAATAGCTGATTGATATGAGTAGCATGATAGTCCCAACGTGCAAGATTCGGCGCAATTCCTAAAGTAAAATGCCGCAAATCGTAGGAAGTAACGCTACCCATGTCAAATAACATGACCATACTTTTTAAGGAGACGATTCCATCGTCAAAAAGATCTTTAGCTAAGTCTGCTTGGCCTTGAGGTGCAATTTTCATAAGATCATACAGCCCTAATAGAGAGTAAATAAATCCGTTCAAAACAAAAGATGGGGGATTTGTTGGATATTCCTCATACCAGGAGTACTTATTTAAAAAAGAGGTTAAAACACCTCCTTTCGAGCTAGGAATGGAATAGGGTTTCAAACCTGCTATAGCTGCCATCAAATACTTAACATCCCCAGAGTGGTAGTATGCTCTTGATAAGACTGACAGGGCGTGCCCCTGTCCCATGGCTGAATACCAACCTGAAATAAAACAGAGAATTATGAACTTTTTGTACTGTCTACTCAAATTTGTTCAACCTTTTTTTTCAAACTGTAGGCCTCTAGAGTTATGAGGATAAGATTCAAAACAATTTCAAGCCAAATTATCTTTTGGATTCATCACTAGTCAACCAATGAGTGTAGCACAAATTTCAGAGTAAATACAGTCAACCAAAGAATTACATTGAGTATCAACGTCAAATTTTGTTCATTTAACATCTTTTCAATGGTTTTAACCAGAACTCACAAAAGTTCATAAAAACTTTACAGTCTACGATTGCATATTTCCACATATGTATGACATTATTTCGTCATATTTAAAAAAAAACGACAAAACATAACATAAACTTCATGAAGCAATTCATTGAATATTTACCTGGTTCTAAATCCGAGAAACCACTGGCAAGATGTCTCCTCACAGGAATGGGCCAGCCCCCATTTGTGTCTTGATATTTCACAAACCATTCAGCTGCGCAATAAAAATTTATAATATGTTCGGATGTTGAGAGAGTCAAGTTGGCAATGGACCCTGTACCAAAAAGTAAAATGGCAGTCACTTTCAGTTTTGATCTGGGTATTCTCTTATGCTTTGTTTTCTCTCTCATCAAACTCAAACCCTTGTCTAAGTCAACTATCAGATCTCTAACTATTTTCCGCCACTCTAGAGAGCTACCTATTCCATGGTAGATATTGTTGTCCTGAAATGTAATAACAAACGTAGAGTAGGAACAACCAATTTATTTTAGGAAATTGAATACCTGTGCTGTAATAGGAACATCAGTTCCCATGTAATGTAGATTATAAATATCTCCTTTTTCTCTATTTTGCATCACAACAGTAAGAGTACTATTCCCCCCTAGCATCAAATTAACACTCATTATGAAATCCAATACATGATCCATTTTCAAATATATCATATCAGAAATATGATCCCCAGTACGGAATCTCAAAATGTTACTACTGATATTGCTATCAAATGTTCTTTCAAGAAAGGATTCTGATGGTATAGTCCACTTAGCTTGATTTTTATAAGAATCCTCAACAGTTTTTCTTCTTGGTTCTGGATCAGTTAGATTCTTACTGTAATGTGACAATCCAAATTGTGCGATCTGAGTAGCGTAGAAATAACCATGACTTCCCCACTGAGTTGAAATAGGTACTCCTTCGATGGCACTAACATATTTCACTCTCTCCCTCATTTCGACATTATAATTCTCAAAATACATGAAAACTCCTCTGGGGTCGTACTTTCCTTTAGGATAATATATCTTATTGTAGCTATTGTGGGACCATTCAAACCGTTCCACACCATCAAGATCCACTATTTTCCCATAAACTTCATAATACTTCTTCAAAAACGAGAATGGCAAGAACACTTCATCCCCTTCTTTTTTACAGCCAATAACATAATCGTTGTTTATAAAGCAGTCTATTTCTTCAGAGCTTAGAAACTCTCTTGGTTTATCCAAACGATTCCATTCTTTGAAATGTCGGTCTCCACACAGAGACCACATTCCAAATATAGTAAAAAAACCTAATATTGTTACCAGAAGCAGAGCTACCTTCATGTTGAACCTCATCATGATGAAGAACAAAGGAGGTTCCTGAAAATTTCAATAAGTAAATATTTGAGAAAGGTATCTAAATCGGAATATTTACTTTTGAAATGTGGAATACTTTGGAGGCCGCCACAGAGCCACATGGGGGTTTCTTATTATGCATTAAATTTTTACATAGCAGCAATTTCTTAAAGGAATAATCGATATATTCGTATGTGTATGAAGTTCATTAAGTGAATGGTGAATAATATTATTAGGAACTCATGATTAGTTTGATTGAAAATACATGTTGACTTGATTTATCCAGTATGTTGTTTGTTGACTTATTTAACTTTGACACATATAGGTTGATGTTTTGAAGGTGACATTGACCTACTGTTTGACGTATGAACGAAGTTTTTCTTCTTCATGAAATGGAAATTGCTTTTTACATTTTCACCGAGCAGGTACTTCCACAGGTCTGTGGTACTTCTGTACTTCTTGATTTTTACACATTTCCTCTATTCCTCTTATGGTTGGATTTAGCACAAAAGGAATAGAGAATAGGAAAGGAACAGGTAGTCTATGGAAAGGAATAGAGACTGCGATACGCATGCCATTATATCGTTCCAATTTATTATTCGATGGTGAAAATTTTTTACTTCTAGATTTCTATATTTTTATGGAGAAATCATTGTCTCCTTTCCCAAAAGCCTTCACCGACTAATTTATTTGGATAAAATCGAGCTTTATAAAAACCCGTCCGCCATTCTGGAGCCGCCATATTGAATTTACGGGATTAGACAACTTCAATCATGAAAATGGAAAAAGGAACGATTACGATTAAGCATTGGATAAGAGCTGTGCATCTTAATATGTTGTAAAATATGAATTCAATGAATTTGTGGGAGTTCATTCACTCAGAAAAAGGGATCAAGATAAACTCATTATTATGTTATCAATACCTGTGATTTCAAGATGGCGGATCCTAAATGGCGGGCAGGTTTTGTGATTATTGGGAAAAGTAGAATTCGATAGGTGGCGCTCTGAAATGTCAATGTCATCTTAGCAACGAGTAAAACAAATCAGATGTCGTATGAGCCCTTTGATATTCAAGTGGTTTTATTTTGCTGTTTTAGTTATTTTCAGTGTGTGTTTTGTAAAACTTTTGGTATTTCTTTGATTGTGCTTTAGTGCTTTGTGTTGTTAATCTAAATTTTGACTCCCAATATTTTCATTTTCGAAGTAATAGGTATCGTTGAGTTTGTGAAAAGTACAACAAGCGTTCAATTAACTGTTTAGTTTTAGGTCTGATTTCGTGTTTTTATTTCATTTTTGATATAGTCATATCTACAAATGTTGCAGGGAAGGTACGTTTGTATTGAGTATCATTTGAAATTTTTAATACCGACTTATTTTCTCTTCGTTTTCTGGAACATACTTCGTGGCTTGACTGTGGTAGTTTTAAGGAAGGTACTGCATTTAAAAGAAGATACTTTTTTTCACTAAGACCTGAAGAATATGTTACTCATTTATATATTGTTCACCTTTAGAAATATAACCTATACCATCCACTTTTAACTTATAACTATGTATTACACACTTACTAACCTTGACTAGTCTTCCCTTTTAAAATGTAAGGAACACACGGACATACCTAGAAGCATAGAATGAATGGAGGGAAGGCTCCGCTACAAAAATGAACTGCCAAAAACGTCCGCACTTGTCAGTTCGCCGCAAGGTTATGAGATGGCGCCAACGTCGTTCGTGGCTCCAGCATGGCTATAACGATACATATTCAAAATGAAATTCGTTTTGACAAATTTATTTCCGATCATAGAATTTCCATTTAATTGCGCATAAATAATTGATTAGAATGCGGTGATATGTCAACAATATTGTTATGATTAATATTTGGTGTTATTTTGAAGGGTGAGACTTAAAAAAATTCTTTTATTTAAGTAACGTACAGGTCTTCTTCTAGAAGCTGAAAAAAACGGAGATGGAATTGTCGAATTTTAATGTAGTAAGAATTTGTTTCGATTTCTTCATATGGAACAACCGGACGTCATTTCAAGTCAATCAGAAGGCGTGATTATTCTTTCTTCAGAAATTTTGAATGCGTCATGATCCCACCGAGGCCTTTTTGGCTAAAATAGGTAATAATAAAATTGTTCAATATGTTTTGATACTTGTCAATAAAAATTCAAACTGTTTACCTTGTTTTTTCATTCAATAATTATATAGTAGGTACATAGCATAATAAATCACACTATATCAATTAAAAATATTATACCAACAGGTAAATTAGATAGTTGAAGCCGCAGAAATGTTTTTTTTTATCGAAGCCGATTCAATTCGTATATTATAGTAACTTCAAACAATATTCGAATTCAATACAATTTGTTTCGACCTCCTTTAGTCCTTTCAGTCAACAACAAAAAGTTTTATTATTCAATCACTTTGGTGTTGGTCGTAAAAATGTATCAATAAAAATGACAACCACATAATATTCTTTGCAACTGTAGCGCCACAGAACAAGACATATTATGTGACATATAGCCCTATTTGCGATCACAGCGTTATCTATCGGGCGCCACACGAAACTCTAACCTCCGCCGAAATTGGAAGTTCAAAATTATCTATCGAGCGTATGAAGCCTTCCCTCCATTTATTCTATGCTCCTAGGACATACTATCTATAACTGGTTTCCCCATTTCATTTTTAGTTTTATTGCCCAAGCCTTTTGAGATATATTTTCCAGAACTCCAAACGCATTTTCAATATTTACCATTCTTCCCATGGGAGGAAATTTATGGAAAGATAAATCGGGATTTTTCCCTTCACGGCTAGTGCAACCAAATACAGAACAGTTTCGATTATGCAGCGACATAATTCAAAGTATAAAACTTTAAAAAAGGTACAAAAACAATCAAACTTGATCTGCAATGAAGACAAAAAACAGAATAAAAACAATTCAATACGAATTATTTTACTCGTTGCTTCAATTACAGTTTTTTTCCGCCAGAGGTCTCATTGAATTCTACTCCGCCCAATAGTCCGATTTTATTCAAAATGAGTGAGTGCAGGTTTTTGGGGTAGGGACAAATGATTTCTTCGTCAGTATTCGTAATATTGAAAAAAAGTAGGAAGGTCAAGATGATTTCAACCAAATTCATACATTCCAAATGGCGTCTGCACTCTGCAAAATGGCGAAAGGGTTGTTACGATTATGGAACGGATTATACTGAGAATGGGCGAGAGAAATTAGGTTTCTTCTGGATCTGTTGTAATTTCACTTCTAGTTGTAGGCACCCTACCCAAGGCCATGGGCGCCCGCAGATATTTTTCTCAGGGGGGGCCAAAATTTTTCTCAGGGGGGGCAAAATGAAAATTATTGAAATATTGAGGGTGTTGTGTTGAAAAACTATAAGGCCATCAAAATCTCAGGTGGTGGGACATGGCCTTGCCCCCCCCCCCCCTGCGGGCGCCCATGCCCAAGTCCTTCAAGATTCATAGTTTAAAATTTCAGCCTTGAGAGGCTTTGAGTCAATAGCGGCCTTTACACATACACGCTTTCTGTACGGAAAGGCCTGAAATAGGAAAGAGCGAAGTAAAGCGCGTATGTGTAAAGGGCAGGATTGCGCTTTCCCTATGGATTTGCGCGATGGTATTACTCGCACGCTTTCCTCGAAGTCCCAGGAGTGTGGGAAAGCGTGTATGTGTAAAGGCCGCTATTGACTGTAGTCATTGACTCAAAGCCTCTTCATAAGGGTTTTGGTGATGTTCAAAAGTATGATGCGATATACAGGTGTCCCAGAAGTCGCGCACCCTATTGAGGGGTTCGAAAGTGAAAAATATTTTAAGCCCAAAAGTCCATGTTTGAAATTTTTTGATAACGTGGTTAATTAGTAATTAATTAATGAAAGTCACCAATCAGGAGCGTCCTACAGAAGAATAAGTAAGCAGTGGGGACGCGAGAGTGAGACGCCAGAGCTGCTGCCGGCTTTTCACCCAGTAAACCGAGACTGACGTCTCACTCTCGCGTCTCCAATGCCTACTCATTATTCTGTAGGGCGCTCCTGATTGATCACTTTCATTAATTAATTGCTAATTAACTACGTTATCAAAAAATTTGAAACATGGATTTTTGGGCTTAGCATTTTTTTCACTTTCGATCCTCTCAATGGGGGGCGTGACTTCTGGGACACCCTGTATAAAAACAAACAGATTTCTGCCGGTTGTGCAGCATTCTTTTCGTGGTTATTCTATCTTCTGATTGTTTTTAGTCACTATCTGCTGAAAGGAGCTGAATAACAACGGACCACAGAAGAGATTACGATATTGATTACCATTCTGTATTCAACATTGACATGTGGGCGTATTGAAGCAGAGCAGAGAGTTTCAAACTTCCTCCACTGAAGAACAGCCTGTCATACGCATCATGTGCCTCAAAAACGAGCCTTGGTCCTCCACAAACCCTATCCAGTTCATAGACTATCTCCAGTTTACCGAAGTTGTCGCAAATGAAGCTGGAAGCTGGCCGCTAAGAAGGCGGAGACCATCCGAGCATGCGTCTCCGATAACCAAAATGCGCGTCTGACCATTTCGGAGCATAGGCCGCCGCACCTTCTGCCAGCGCAATCGATCGCCTAGTATGCTATGACAGTAGGTGGCGCGCTAGTCGGGCAGTTCGCAGGGTTGCTGTTTTGAGGGGTCATCGCAGTTTGATTGCATTTTGGACCAGAATGGACGAAAAGAGGCGGATGGGGCCTTCAAAACGTGATGTTGTGGTGTAGTGCGAGTGTATGTCCATGCGGCACTGAGCTGGCCGCGTCATAGAAGATGCCGTGATGGCAAGAGAGGTACGATTGCAATGGCTCTATGACGGACGTTTTAGCACCCATACCCGCACCGGACACCTTCTGTAGGGTTCGAAAATCCGCCTCACCCGTAGATCCAATTCCTGCTAGTCTAAGACGGCCAACAGTCTTGTTGATGATGCACCGACAGGAGAAGGTTCTCGGGAAGATACTCCCTCATAACCAACAACAATCGCTATGTCTTAATTCCTTTTGAACCCATGGAATTTTCAATGAATTGAAGATCTGTTGACGTTAGTCTAGCCTGAAATTGATTGGCACAAGAAATCCCTACGATCCCTCGTATTTTGCATGTTCTAACCCAAGCATTTCCTTTGTGGGTTGGGTTCTTAGATGGCCAATATTGCATTCGACACTGAGATTTTCCTTAGGATTACTCGAAATATTTCGAAATTGAAGAGCGTTTATGCATGATATTGCATGTCATTGAATGTGTAAAGGGATATTTGTGGGAAAAAGACGCGATTTCATTCATAAACTTTTGATGGCTTGTTAACGATTAGAATTGCGTACAAGTAGTTGTCTGTCAACTGTTTTCTTTCACGCAAACATTCGGATACCGCAGTTTCGTCTATGTCTACTGATGGAATTTTGTTGGATACTTCAGGCTAATCCCTCTTTTCATTTCTGGAAATTATATTAAATAGAAACATGAATATGCTTGTATTCATCTTCAACTATATTTGAAGTTGTTTATAACAGATGACACACAAGGCAAGGACGGCTAGTCCTGCCAATTATCTGAAAGTATTGAATGGAATATCCAAATAATAACAATCATAAACGGAACATACATTTGTTAGTATTTCTAATACAAAAACTGGTGAATTGGAAGGTACTATAGTTCACAATTTCCGTTTTCCACTGATTATTTAGAGGTATGATATGAAAGGACCAAGAATATAAGGATAGAATGCTAAAATGTGATGATATAGTGGACTATTCACTCAGCTTATCTTTGTTGTTACACTAATTGTCTAGTACACAACCGATATCATAAGATCCATTGCGCATAAAAGAGCAGCCAATATTTTCTTGTATTTTTTTGCAATGTGAACATTTAAAGGAATGAAAGGAATAGGTCTAACTTCGTTGACTCACCCTGTATAACAGAAAACATTGTCTCTTTGAAATTGGTACTAATCGTATGCTCCAGGTGAATTGGTTGATATTTCATTTAAATAATCGAATATTAGGTAAACGAATGAATGAATCTAAAAAAAAAATACTTTCATGTTAAGAAGGAAAAGACCTTTCCAACAACATATTGCACTACCCATCGTCCATATTCAAATTTTGTGGTTGCTATGCTGAGGTATAAAATGATGGTTTTTATGTAAAAAAAATGTCCCACTCATGAAAAAAAATTTGAGAGATGTTCCATAATCTTGATTTTTCTAATAAAAAAACCTCTGTGTGCTTTTCAATGGGACACCCTGTATTAATTACTTATTCTTCTGGTTTTTATTTCATTCTTAGAGAAAAGAAAATTTTTTCAATGCTATGTTCGATATAATCATTTTTCAATGTAATTCTCCTCTATAACCAATCATTCGAGTAATTTTTCCGTAAATGACATTCCACACAGTTTTCGCAATAAACTATCAGCAACGTTTCAATTATCAAAAGTAAATTCTACCTTCAATTTCAATTCTTCCATTGACGACAAGAGTAACTTTGTGGTTTGAATAAGTAAAGAGTTCATTATTTGTGAATATTGTTCAAAATTCAGAAGCAAGAGATTTATCTGGATGCATACTGCCATATGGATCCGATGGTCTTACATTTTAGAAAATATATTTAATCTCTGATCACAAAAATCTATATTATTACGATTTAATGAAGATTTTGTTCAATTGTCATAATGATCAAAAACAAAATGAAATCTTTTAAAACTGCTGTGATAGTAAGGCAACAGTTCGATAAAAGAAATAATATCGTATCAATATCCGTATATAACGGGTGTTGTTAAAGTTTAGTTAATATTTTTTAACAGTATGGTACATTTGAATCAACAATTTTCCAATCAAGATGGAGTCGGTATTAGATGTTGAATTCGATTTTTTCAATGGAATGACAAGTACGGATCTGTTGCGAAATCATCTTGACGCTATCAAGGTCACACATTACTTATACAACTTCAATTGAAACACCACATGGATAACCGATTCATCCGCCATTTTGCAACTTCAATGAACAATTTATACAGAGTGTAACAGCCAAATGGAATGAATTCGATAAAGAATAAATGAAGGCGTGTTGGGAAAAACGCTCGGACAAGTCGATTTGTAATTTTTAATGCGCATATTTTTCAAGAAATTAATTTTATATAGGGTGTTCCATGTGACCGTAGCCAATACCAACTTTCTTATTTCAAACGCAACCCCCTGTATATTATTTATTTTTTGGATTCTTCAGAAGATTCTAGACATATTTCATGTACAATGTCCTGTACCTATCTTCAACTTTTTCGGAAATATTAAGTTTTTTCAGATTTTTTAGAAAAATTAACATTTTAAATGAAAATTATTTTGTTTCACAAATTCGATACATTACCTACACTCAAAACTTATTTCCCATTTACCTCTTGATAGGAAGAAAGTAAGCAAAAACGCCTGAAATGTAGAGTAACGTTGGAAGACAATTCTACACCAGATTAGCATGTTGCCAAGACGTTCGCGGCGAGCATTTTGAACATTTCCTACATTGACATTAATGTTTTTTTTTGTTTTTTTTAATAATTAAGAAATAATCAGTATTACTTATTAGGTTTTAAGTGTAATGTACCGAATTTGTGAAATAAAATAATTTTTTTTTGAAACGTTGATTTTTGCAATAAATCTGAAAACACTTAATACTTCCGAAATAGTTAAAGATAGGTATAAGACATTATGCATGAATTGTGTCTAGAATTCTCTGAAGAATCCCAAAAATAAATAATATACAGGGGGTTGCATTTAAATAAGAAAGTTGGTATTGGCCACGGTCACATGGAACACCCTATATAATTTTATTTTCTTGAAAAATATGCGCATTCAAAATTACAAATCGACGTGTCCGAGCGTTTTTCCCAATACGCCCTCATTTATTCGTTATCGAATTTATTCCATTTGGCTGTTACACTCTGTATGTAGTCATTCTTTTCTATTTATTAGCCAGATAAACTTCTGATCTGAGTAATTTCTGCATAATATATAACTAAATGTTCATTAGATGCTTAACGTATCAATAATTAATACCCATTAACGCTTTCCGATAATAAATTATTCATTTTCCTCTCATGATAGTTATGGATCAACATATTATTCGACAATTGCTCACTTCCTTTGGGTGTAAAGCTGACAGTGTTCTGTAGTCCGTATCTATGTTATTTGAACTCAACAGATTCTTGAAAATAAACGTATATCCTCTTCTACCTATTCAGAGAATAACCAAATAATGTAGGCTTGCATCTCATTGCTGATTACAAAATGGTGCATGCGTCGGTCTTATAAAACAAATATTATTTGTTTGGTAACTTTCTACGGAATTTCTGTGAGACTTTTATTATTCCTACTGCAATACATGGGATGCAACAAACCTCTATGAAAGAGAAGTCTTTTTTCAAAGGGGACATATCACAACTCTTTTATTATTATAGGGATAAAATAGTTAGGTACCTACTCGTTGAATTAGAATTTTCTCATTTTACACGTATTGATCACAAACATTTTCAGTGTTCTTATTTCACGTAGGTGACGTAGGCAGTATCATTCCTTGATATTTAAATAAAAAAATATCGAAACCATCAATCATCGCCAAAGTGAACGTCATAAAATTCATAAAGAAGGAAACATTCGAACTCAATAAGTTTAACCATTTCATTTTCATAATAAACAAAGGGTTGATAAAAGTACCCCAATTACTTCCCAGTGGATGCATGTTAAACTCTTCAATTATATATAAAAAGTAACATATTTCCAAATTTTAATCGACTATTTTTTACAAAATAGTAAAAAAAGATATGAATTTTGTGCGTTGCTTGTAACTCACTCTGTATATTTCAGATTAGGAAAATCGCATTATTCAGGTATTCTATATCAGGATGGAAGCTTATCATGATAAAAATAACTCGATTCCACTATTATTGTATCGTGATTATTATAATAAATTCGAATTTGAATATTTGCCTCATTTGTTGATTTTGCTAATAAATTAGATTTCAAAACATACGTTTGTTTACTACTGACTGAACAGAACTGACTGACCCAATTTTTTCCGAACTTTAAATACAGGGCGATTCACTTAACTGATACTTTAGAACTTTATGAAGAACTAAAAGGGATAATATGAAATTCTGGTTGCTAGTATTTTTCTTAAATATCCTCTCTACCTGGGACTTTGATTTTTATTGGTTCATATGAAACAGACTGTGAATTATTGCATTTTTGAATTCAATGTAAAATCCTGGAATTATTGTATTTCGTGACGTTTTTCTCAAGTCATTTTATTTGGGTATATTCATTTCATTCAGAAAATTTAGACTAAAATGTCTCTATTTCCAAATGTTGTGATGATGAAATGTTTATTCTTGGTATAATCGATAACAGAGCATCAGGAACTTGTAATAGTAATTGCAGAAGGTATTTTCGGTATTCTCGTGTACTCCTTTGCCATTTCAAATGCGAATAACTTTCTTATTCCGAATGGAAAAGCCATAAATTTCTCTACTGCTGTGCAAAATTTCATTTTCTGCCACACCACAAATTTTTTCCTTGCTTAACGATTTTTCTGCCTTGTCGATATTTGAAAAATGAGACATACTGAAATCAACGCTTTCGATTTTACACATTTCATAGGAAATCGAATAAAACTATTCCGCACTTTCAAACAAAATGACTCGAATGAGAAACTATTTCCTCTTTTGGAAAAAAAAGAACTTATGTCTTAACATGCCGACGTTTCAAACGTAGCGAGACCGAGGTAAAAAAGATGGAATCTTTCAAGAAGTACATACAGGACAAGGACAATTTTCGAAAAGTAATATTCACAACCGAATCGAAAGTAACTTCGTGAAATAAGCACAAAATCGGTGTCCAGATGAAGATTTCTACTACTCCATGCTACCCCACTAGAAAATCAGGGCATCCGATATGAGGTTCACTGACCCACTTACCAAACATACAGAACTGCGCTCATTGACCCCGATGTCTTTCCACTACACAATTCGTACTTTCGCCGCAACCCTAAACCATCGAAGCCTTTACCGATCATCTAATTCACCAGGCGTTAATGTACATTAATTAAACGAAAAAATCGCGACACTCCCGATGAAAATTCGAAGATCCCCGCGAAAATCTGATAAACGCGGCAACGGCGCATTCTCGCGGAGTGCGGTAGCAGCACGAGCAGCAGGGTTGTAGGTGTGGAATAGGTCAGGAATCTCAGGTCGCTTTGGGATGCTGACGAGTGTGGGCCGCCGGATCCGCTAGAAAACGGCGGTCGGTCGTGATCCGTGAGAAGGCACTGGTGCCGCGTGTAATAAGAGGGTGTCCCCGACATGGGTGTGTTGCAGGTATTATGTGCACGTTGTATTCCTTTAGTTTTCCCAAGAATGTTTCTGGTTGTTGATTGACATCCGCAATTGCATGGAGGGGTGTTTCGCCTCTTTTTGAAAATTTATTGAGTATTCTGGAAGTATTCCTACGATTCTAGATCAAATTCTAGGAAACTTATTGGAGAAAAACACTTCAATTTCCGATTATTCCGTTCCTTCTTCGTAATTTCAATAATCCTTCTTTGTACAGAAATAACGGGAATTTATTTGCTAAAGGAGAAATTTTGAAAAAAAATTCGAAATCTTGATATAGAAAGAGGAAAATAGGAAAAATATTCGTGACTCCAATCACTGTTTCCTTGAAATATGCAATCACATCAAAGTACAAGACCTAAATATATATTTTTTTGAATCACGAAGTTTTTCATTCATTTCATATGATATATTTCTGAGAACAAAACATAATTTCGAGTAGGTATCTTCAACTTATTATTAAAATTAAATTTAAATTGAATTGAATTAGCAGACTTGAATAATTCGAATTAATCAATCAAATTAAAAAAAATTGAAATCCAGAGTTGATAAAAATAGTTAACCAAACTCTTCCTGACAATCTACACTTCATCGAGCAGATACAACATAATTAGTTTCGTTTTGAAAAGGCGATATCACAAAATGGCGAATGCGCAATGTATCTTGGTGAGAGCAATCCTTTGTGGTCTTTTTTATGATAATTCACATCATATCAAGAAATGATCTGAAGAGTGTTTCGAATGTCGGTGTTTTTTGAAAACAAACAAAATATAGATGGCAGATGGCGCACCGAATTCGTCTGGGTATTTTGACATTTATAAAAATGGCTTCGTACACGATAAAACAACGCGTTTAAATTAATGAATTATTTTATGAAAATCAGCGTTTTATGAAAAGTGTTATTAGAAAATTACGTGAATTTTATGGTTTACATAATCGTCCATTTGAAAGCACAATTGGTCGAATTATTAAAAAAATTCCGATCAGACGTATTTTGAACTTAGTGGCTGATACTTCAATTAGCAATTAAAAGATTTTGAAAATGAATGCAAATTATGTGGTTTATTTATTCTGAAGAAAGACGCAATTTGAAACACGAAACACCCTTTATAAAATATCATTATTATCTTGTATTCAATCATCATAATCATAATCATATTGATTATCGATAAATAGGGTTTCAGATCAAAGCAAACGCCCAGTATACCATTATTACCGATATGCTTGGTCTTCATCATGAACAATTATCCGATATATATCAGACTTATTCGAATGAATCGATAGAGAAACAGGAATTTACTAATTTCTTCGAAAACAATATAAATCTTTTAGTTGCGAAATGGTGGATGAGCCGGTATGTGTAAAATCGGGTGTTTTTTTTAGAGAGATAGGACTTTCGATAGGGATAACTGTGATTTGATAGAAGGTAGAAGCCATTTTGTTTTCACATTTCTGTTCAGTAATCATTGACAAACCATCATGGAAAGACTCACGCCACAACAACGTTTACAAATTGTTGAAATTTATTTCCAAAATCAGTGTTCTATTCGTCAAACTTATAGAGAACTCCATGAAAGGACCCCGCACTTTTTGTATGAAAAGTGGCGACCGGTCAAATTTTCTGAAAGTTTGTTATGTTGTTGTACCCGACTCAGTGACCAAAAAAGTCAATGTGTCCAACCCAATCCTATGGCTAGTTTTCTGAATACGGGGTGTTAAAGTTGAAAATTGTTCGAATTTTCGGATTTAATTTTTAATTATTAAGTGTTAGATTGGATTTCTGTTGCATACACACGTTTACTACATGTTCTAGTAATGAAATTAGTGGATACGTATAATCAAAAATATTTATATTTACAGGGTGATTCACGAATATATGACGGTAGTTTTTTGTCAAAATTCACTTTTTCTACTGTGACGTCAGGAAGGCATATTTCTGAAATATTCTTATCGATTTAGTATTATGACGACAAAATATTGCACAGTGCATATTTTCTATACAGGGTGTTTCACAGAGAGAACCACTAGACCTAATCATTTTTTTTTAGGATTAATTCGAAACCCTGCCTTTTTGAATTGATTTTTGGGAAAAGTAATACCACAAACATATGTGTGTCTCTAATCTCCGAAATATGCAATGTGGTTTATTCATAGAAAGGTATTCTATTTCGAGAAAAGTCCAAAAAACATGAACACCCTGTATTCGAAAATTTCCTCGGTCAAATGCAACTATTTTTTCACTATATATTGATTCCCACAAGATTTCCAGAGGTATGAATTCTAAATCCGATACTATGACCAGTTTTCGAGATACAGGGCGTTGAAGTGGAGAATAACTTATTTCATCAGTTTTTTTTCAATTGAAAAGCCGGATTGATTTTATGAGTAAATATGAGTACAGATAAGATGCGCATGGAAAAGTTCAGCTGAAATATTTACTGTTACAGGGTGATTCACGAATAAATCACAATAGCTTTTGCAAACACTCTATAATTCTACAGTTTCGTCACAGAGAAATTATTCCATGAAGTTAATACCTAGTCGTTCACAATTTTCAGTCTGAAATACTTCATTATGATTACTTTTCATACAGGGTGAGCCATAATTTTGGTATAAGATTATTTTTAAATCACCTTGTATATTTATTTATTTAAAAATTCTAACGGTTATGCTTACTTGATATAATTAAATTCACCAGAAAAGTTCTCTTTTCAATTATTTCGAAGCATATTATTTATGGCTCAACCTATACCTATGAAAAGTAATCATACTGAAGTATTTCAGACTGAAAATGGTGGACGACTAGGTATTAACTTCATGGAATATTTTCTCTGTGACGAAACTGTAGAATTATCGAGTGTTTGCAAAAGCTGTTGTTATTTATTCTTGAATCACCCTGTAACAGTATATATTTTAACTGAACCTTACTTTGCGCATCTGATCTGTACTCATACTGAATTCATGGGCGCAACATAAAATGAATCCGGCTTTTCAATTTGAAAAAAAAAACTGATGAAATAAGTTATTCTCCACTTCAACGCCCTGTATCTCGAAAACTGGTCATAGTATCGGATTAAGAATTCATACCTCTGGAGATGTTGTAGGGATCAATATATAGTGTGAAAATAGTTGCATTTGACCGAGGAAATTTTCGAATACAGGGTGTTCATGTTTTTCGAACTTTTTCCAAAATGGAATACCTTCCTATGAATAAACCACCATGAATATTTTGGAGATTAGAGAAACACATATGTTTGTGGTATTAATTTTCCCAGAAATCAATTCAAAAACACAGGGTTTCGGATTAATTCTAAAAAAAAATTATTATGTCTAGTGGTTCTCTCTGTGAAACACCCTGTATAGAAAATATGCACTGTGCAATATTTTGTCGTCATAATACTAAATCGATAAGAATATTTCAGAAATATGCCTTCCTGACGTCACAGTAGAAAAAGTGAATTTTGGCAAAAATCTACCGTCATATATTCGTGAATCACCCTGTAAATATGAATATTTTTGATTATACGCATCCACTAATTTCATTACTAGAACATGTAGTAAACGTGTGTATGCAACAGAAATCCAATCTAACACTTAATAATTAAGAAATAAATCCGAAAATTCGAGCAATTTTCAACTTTAACACCCCGTATTCAGAAAACTAGCCATAGGATTGGTTTGGACCCATTGACTTTTTTGGTCACTGAGTCGGGTACAACAACATAACAAACTTTCAGAAAATTTGACCGGTCGCCACTTTTCATACAAAAAGTGCGGGGTCCTTTATGGTTTACATAATCGTCCATCAGACCAGCTTATTTATCGAACTATCGATAGATCTCGGACAACATTTTCTCTACTCGATGCAACAACAACAACAATACGAAGGATCCAGAAGATCCAGATTTGTCTATTCGTCGATATTCACAAGTTGGACTCTGTGCATCCACCACATGGAAAATTTTGCGTCTACTCTACACCCATACAAGATCCAACGGGTTCAAGGACAAAAGCGACTTGACCATAATAAGCGTCGTTTATTAGCTGATTGGGCCCTAGAACAGCTTGAAGATGATCCACTTTTTTATCGGAAATTGTTTTTGGTGATGAACCCCATTTCTGGTTGAACGGCTACGTAAACAAGTAAAATTGTCGTATATGGAGTGAAAACAATCCTCAAGAAGTCCTGCAGGTTCCACTGCATCCTGAAAAATGCTTTGTATGGTGTGCTTTACACGCTGGAGGCATCATCGGTCCATATTTCTTCAAAAACGATGCTGCAGCTAATGTGGAATAGTGCTCGTTACAGCTCCATGAATAATGATTATTTGTTTCAAAATTTGAATGGTATCGACCCAGAAGTGTTTTGGTTCCAACAGTATGGTGCTACACCTCATGCTGCTACCGTAACAATTGATTTATTGAAAGGAAGATTTGACGTCCTTTCGAGAAATGGTTCAATTAATTGGCCTCCCAGATCATGCGACATAACCACTGGACTATTTTCTTCGGGGTTTGTTAAGTCATTGGTTAATGCTGATAAACTAGAAACAATAGACTGTAAGCCAACATAACTCGTATTATTGCTGAAATAACGCCTGAATTACTCGAAAAAGTGGTCTAAAATTGGTCTGGTCGAATGCGGTTGCTCAGAGCTAGTCGTGATGGACATATTATGCCGGAAATTATTATTAAAACATAAATGTCATAAAATTATCCCTCAAATAAAAAATAAATTTCGCTTCATTCCTAATTAAAATGTGTTTCATTTCAATTCGAAGTTCTATCACTCTAAGGCAGCTCGTAGACCGGTACGACGCTACCGCTACGCGACCGTGATTTCTGGTCGCTCACAGGTAGCGCACGTTATTTTGAATGGGAGCGCGCACACCGGGGATACCGCGACGCGACCGATACGCGACCTGTAAGCTACCGATCCGGGAGACTGAAATGAGTGAATGCTCGATCGCCAGCATTGCGCGACCGCTAATTCTGGTCGCTGAGAGATCGCGCCCTTTATTTTAAATAGGTGCGCGTACACCGGGGATACCGCGACGCGACCTGTAAGCTACCGCTCACGGGAGATTCGACATGTCGGTCGCCAGGGGACAGCGACGCGACTGAAATGAAATTTGTTCTAATTCTGAGTAAAATCAGCACTCACTACTCATGAGGTATTCCCTCGGGTATTCCTATGGTGAGAGGGACTCTTCATGTCGACCTATGAGGTCGACTCGTGGCATTTTTGTAGGCGTGTCTTGGGGTGTGAGTCTCTCAACTAGATGCGGATGAACAGTGGTGCACAAGACCTGAGTTCAGCCCAGAGAAGGCATTCTGGAGCCTGAACACTCTCGGTTATACAAGGAGCGAAAATAAATTTGTTCAAATAATTTTTTTTCTATTTTTTCGTTTCTGATATGATTGAGTATTCAATGCTGAATACATTTCTGTTAAAATATTCAAATAGTTTTCAAAATATCGAAAAAAAACCCGTAGTCAGTATTATGTCCATTTTTCTGGTTCTCAACATCCTGAGCGCAAACCGTTTTCACAACATCAAAATAGAAGAATGTGAAATGGGCATGCATCTTTTGAATTTCAGAAATATCAAATTTCCAAATTTTGTGTCGATAATTGGTTTTTCAAACCAGAACCCTATTCTTTATGATTGCGTTGGATTCTGGAGAGAAAAATAATGATAATAGGTACTCTGAGTTTTTTTTTATAATTTAATTTTTATATATTACTTTATTAGAGTAGTATCATTATTTTTCTTCGAAGAATCTTACGCAATCATAAAAAAATAAGGGTTTTCCTTTGAAAAACAGAAAAATATGGCCAGTTTTCGATCACAGTTTTCGACACTCCCTGTTATGATATTTCCAAAATTCAAAAGATGCATGTCCTTTCCACATTCTTCTACTTTTATGTTATGATAACGGTTCACGCTCAGGATGTTGAGAACAATAAAAATGAATATAATACTGACTACCAATATTTGACTCTTTTCCGTTTTTTTTCGGTATTTTGAGAACTATTTGAATGGTTTTAACATAATGTACCTATTCATCATTGAAAACTCAATCATATCAGAAACGAAAAAATAGAAAAAAAAATATTTGAACGAATTAATTTTCGCTCCTTGTATACCTTACCGGGAGTGTTCAGGCTTCAAAAATATTTCAACTCAGTAGGGAATTATGAACAATATCATTATTCAAATTTTCGGATTTCAAATATGTCCAGTTCTCCAGAAACGTCTATAGGCACTCGAACTTGGGACACTCTGTATATCAAGAGTCTTTGTGAAAATATTCACCGATAAAATAGTGGAGGAGTACTTACTACTAAATACCTTTGAAATGTGTCGAATACACATAGGTCGGATACGAATAATATGCTCGAGATAAATTCCACTACTTTCGCTGTTATTTGATTATCAATGGATATTTTGAAGCGGAATTTTAGGGTCAGATAGTACTCGATACGATCTTCAACATTGGTTATCGCAACACCCCTTTTTCCAATTCAAAATCAAGGGGTTATACTCACCCTCGTTAGAGGGTTGAAGTTACGGGTATGAAAAAAGCGGAAAAGTTCTTCCCCCTCAAATCAGAAATTGACGAGTCCGAGAGATTTTCCACATTTTCATTTTGAATTTGAAATATTGTGGTGCTAATTTTTTGTTGGACCACCCGATATCATATACATATTCTGTGCTTCGGCCTACTTAATACTCAATAATTGAAATTTCACATATAAACAATATTTTTCATGATATCTGGACGAATCTGAGGGTGCGATGTATGATGCATGATATATTTCAGGAACGGAAAAAATGGCTATTCTTTGTAAGTCATTTAAACAACTGTTTTCCCAAGAAATTACACAACTTTATGTTAAAGCTCAACAAAAAAAAACTCTTGGAAGAACTCATGATACTACACTCGATTGCTATAAAAAAAGTATCTGTATAATGTTTTTATTTAAACATTCTGGTACAAACAGCAACGGAGATAATGACCAAAGTTGAAATCGTCGAAATTTAAATTTTGGCCTATAGCTCGAAAACGAAGGAATGCAGTTGATGGCATTATCAGTTTATAAAAAAAGCCGTAATTTGCCGTTCATTTTCCTCTATCTCTTTGGGCCAAAAAGTTTTAGTTCAGGTATCGCCAATTATGCCCACCATGTACAGAACAGTTTATTTTCGATTGGTGCACTTCGGTGACCTATAGTTTTGTGGAGTGGAGACTCTTTTTCAAATAATAATAAGCTGATATTATGCATTCATCACTGCTTGACATTTTTGACAATGGAGAGTTTTTTTCATAACATAGAAACCGATCGCGTATCGGTCGCGTAGCCTCATCGTAGCTTTGGTGTGAACGACCCATGTTACTGATCGCCGCGACTCAAATCTCGTCGCGGTCGCGTAGCGGTAGCGTCGTACCGGTCTACGAGCTGCCTAAAAAAAAAACACCGATAGTTGCGAAATGGCGAATGCGCCGGCCAGGGTAATATACAGGGTCCTGCAACCTGCAATAGTGCGAAAATCTTCCATCTTCCGAACCAGACATCTCAGAGATTTCGTTCGAAAGTAGACTTCTTGTACCTTCATTTCTGCATCTCAGGAAATTATTTTCTGATATACAGGGTGTCCACGGTAAATGTTATTCAACAAATGGATGATTTTTTTAATGGATCACTCCATATATTTTTACATATTTTCAATGACCTTCAGTAGGTACCCCTTTCCTGACGCAAAATATAAGGGACATTCTTCCAACGGTATAGATCTTATTCGACGAAAACTGCAAAGAGGTGAGGGAAAAAGCAGTTCAGTAAAAGTCTTCTGACGATTTCCAGAAAAGATAGTAACATGAATTTGAACTAAAAGTTTTTAATTGAAGTATTTGCCTTGACATGGTTCCTAAACGATCAACCTGTCATATACAGGGTGTCCGTTATTAAGGTCCAAATATGAAAAACTTAAAATTATTATTTCTCGATTTTTTCAAATGGAACACCCTGTATTTGTTTCCAACATTTATGTAGACAATTAATTACCTTACATTTCCTCAGAAGTAACCTAAGATTTATTTCAACCCCCGCATCCAGCAGACACGAAAAATGATATCGCAAATGAAAATTTTATTCAAATAATAACATAATAAAACTAACGGACATTCAAAAGAGGTCAAACAATGAAATAAAACTAAATGAATAATTATTGACAAACTTCAAAACCTTCCCAGAATCATACTTCCTGAGCATCATCACAAAAATGATATTTCTTTTCCGTACAAGCAATACATATTGATCACGTATTCAACCTATTATATCAGTTTTTATCGGTTTTCCAAAAAAAATATTGAAGTTATTGCTACTAGAGCTCAAAGATACTTTCGAATACAGTAAATCAGTATGAATTTTTGTTTCTTATCGGGATATTGGGCAGCATAAGTTCGACTTCCTTAAAAAACAGGTTCTGTGGCACTGCCCTTACATGAAAATCATATCAACCATCCTATTTTTTCCAAAAATTCATACTGATTCACTGTATTCGAAAGTATCTTTGAGCTGTAAGTAGCAATAACTTGATCAATATTTTTTTTGAAAAGCCGATAAAAACTCATATAATTGGTTGAATACGTGATCAATATGTATTGCTTGTACGGAAAAGAAATATTTTCATGATGATGCTCAGGAAGTATGATTCTGGGAAGGTTTTGAAGTTTGTCAATAATTATTCATTTAGTTTTATTTCATTGTTTAACTTCTTTTGAACGTCCGTTAGTTTTTATTATGTTATTATTTGAATAAAATTTTCAGTTGCGATATCATTTTTCGTGTCTGCTGGATGCGAGAGTTAAAATAATCCTGAGGTTACTTCTGAGAAAATGTAAGGTATTCAATTTTTCACATAATTGTGGGAATAATACAGGGTGTTCTATTCGAAAAAATCGAGAAATAATAATTTTAATTTCTCCATATTTGGACCATAATAACGGACATCCTGTATATGATAGGTTGATCGTTAAAAAACCATGTCAAGGCAAATTCTTCAATTAAAAAACTTTTAGTTCAAATTCATGTTACTATCGCTTCTGGAAATCGTCAGAAGACTTTTACTGAACTAATTTTCCCTCACATTTTTGCAGTTTTCTTCGAATAAAATCTGAACTGTTGGAAAAATGTCCCTAAGATTTTGCGTCATGAAAGGGGTAATGAAAGTCATTGAAAATATGTAAAAATATATGGGGTGATCCATTAAAAAAATCATCCATTTGTTGAATAACATTTATAGGGGACACCCTGTATATCAGAAAATAATTTCCTGAGATGCAGAAATGAAGGTACAAGAGGTCTAATTTCCAACGAAATCTCTGAGATGTCTGGTTCGGCAGCTATGGAAGAAGAACGCAGTATTGCAGGACCCTGCACTATCGATCTTTTTCAATCTCAACCACGAGATTTCTTAGGCGGTTTCTGGGTGTGTGGAGGTGTTGACTTCACCTTCTTTGAGCGGTCATCCTACTTAACCAATTGTGCTATAATTTCGTCACAATGCCTGCATTTTTCGAACTATAAGCTTGCCTCATTGCATTATATCGAAATCTTCACTTTTCCTAGACACCACAGTAACATTCTTCTTATTCTTGCAGGAGTCCCGCGGAAAGAGACCCTTCAAATTATGGGACGGACGTCGTAGCGTTCGGAAGGGGTTGGTGGTGGGCAGTCTCGATGAGCTAGTACAGAGGGGTAGAGACAAGCTCGGCGTGTCTTTGGGGGAGCCAGTACGGGTAGTGTTAGAGAGTGACGGCACTCAGGTGGAGGACGGAGAATACTTTCGTACTCTGCCCGCCAATTCGGTGCTGCTCCTGCTCAGACCTGGGGAACGATGGCTTCCTGCTGGCGTGGACGTCATCAAAGCAGGTGCGTCTTTCCGCTATTTTATAGGGGGAATGTGGATACGGTGGAGCAGGAAGTGGAGAATATAGTCAAGAATAAGATTTTTGATATATTCTCCATTCACTTTTATAATGTATCCCGGTTGGCCATGACATTCTGACACATTTCAACGCGTATGTTATGGAAATGTGAGGTTATAGTCATTTTTCTGTCAGATAACTGAGCTACGTTGTCATTTCTACATAGAGGTCGTAGTAATTACGTATTTATCAAAATGTTATTTACTTTGGGAAAATAATGAATAAGAGATAATCTTATGTGAATTCAATAATTCCAAAGACTTGGTGAATGTTGAAGAAACTTTTTTCTCTTTTAATACCGGAAATATTTCACGTATATGAACATTGCTGGAAGATTCAGTTACTTATTCTATTTTCTTGTACGGGAAGCAAGAATCGCGATTGGAAATTTTACTGAAAAATAATCGAAACAAGCTATTATAAAAAAACCTTTTTTTAGACAAGCTTTTATAATAACAACACTAATCCGCCATTTTGAAGCCGCCATCTTGAATTCCTCAATTTTGAAGAATCGTGATTTCCGACCCAGAAAACCCCCAGATACCAATTTTCAAGATAATCGGATCATAATTACAAAACTCGTCCACCATATTGTAGCCGCCATTTTGAATTTTTCAATTTCGACAGAAGAATCATCATTGTCGAACCCAAAAACCCCCAGATACTAATTTTGAATGGAATCGGATGATAATTACAAAACTCATCCGCCATTTTGGAGCCGCCATTTTGTTTTTTTCTATAAAAAATATTTCATGATGCATTGTCACCAGAATTATGTACACCTGCCAAATTTCAACTCAATCGGACCATTAGAAGTGTGTCATATTTAACTTGCAAGATTTGATTACAGACAGACACCGGGACAGGTGAAACTAAATAAAAGCTTGTAAAAAGAATAAAAGTAATCACCCCGACAGAAAAACTTCTGAACGAACAAACGGGCCTTTGGAATTCACCACTTTTCAAAATTCTCAAGAAATAAGCCTACAGAAGATATTTAAATACCTTTTTGCACAACTTGAAATACTCCAGTATGAAAATGAAGTTGTACTACGAAACAATTGAACCTTAAAAGAACTAACTCCATTCACAAAGTTGAAGAAGAGTAATTAGAAAAAAAGCATTGGCAACGTCTCTGAGAATTATTTGGCATTTCGCGAGTACCAACCTGCGTCAGTTCTGGGTAAGAAAACTTAAATCTAAATCTAAATCTTGGCCAACCGAGATTTTTATTACAGTGAATGGAGTATCTCCAAATCTCACTACGAAACATCAGGTTCGAATTTGTCTTCCAAGAGCTTCAGCATTGAGATAACGAGAAGCTGATGTGAATATGTCCATTCTGACATTATTGTCTTAAAGTTGACATTTTCAATGTTGAAAAACTACATCACGAAAAGCATATTAACCCGAAACTAAAGAACAATCGACTATAACGATCTTTCAGGACGCGTCAAATACAACAAAAGTTGTTCACGTATGTGGCACTTCGAAGTGAACATTTTCATTATAGTTAGGGGAAATACGTAAAAAATGACATAGATGTACAAAATGACATAGGCATCATAACTTGAGTTTGGAGATATCAAATGCGGAACTGCCTACCATATCACACGTGTCGAGTGGGTTCTATTAACCTCTGAAAACTCGCAAGCGCTACTCTAGTTTATTCGGTCGTTATGAGGGATAACAGGTCCCGAATTTTTTTTCATTGCGCCAAATTTGTAAAAGAAATGGCCAGGCATTTATATTGCATTCATTTCAAAATTTACTTATTTGTCATTGTATTCACGAAGCTTTTCTATGTTAAATACACTTTTTGTATTAATTCGATACATTTCTAGTTTTATAACGCTTTATAGACAAAATGACATATACATTGAACGGACAAAATGACATAGGTATTTCTGCTGAATTAACAGTATCTACCGGACAACACCGAGACCATTAATGCCAGGCTCCATCAGCAAACAAAGTGCCAGGACTTGTCTTAAAATATTCATAACAAAATATTCATCTGCGGCTAATAAAGGCAATGCATCTTAACCTACTCTTGCTGATCATATGAGGAGGTTCCTCCAATCCGTATAGGACGATTCATAAGCGGACAAGGACAAGGCAAACGTGAGCCGAAGACTCGATAAACGTACTTAGTTTCAACTTCTACACCTAATACAATTGCAATCAAATCAAAAAATGAGCCCATACCTCCTCCAAAGAAAAGGAGACAAGTCCCTAGGGCATCATTTAAAAATGACAATGAAGAAAAAAATGTTCCTGGCAACTTTCGAGATGATGAAGACGACTCTCCATCTGTCTATTGTTATGACCTTTTTTCCCGATCTGAATCGGGAAAAAACCAGTCTTCTCCAGGATTAGCCCTGGAAAAGATGCATGCATTGGTTGCTTTGGGCTGACGCATCTTGCGCTGATGTTCCTAGAAGAATCAAGCGTTTCATTGATGAACTTTGTTATTGGTTTTGTAACTATAAGTAGAAAACTACAGTTGCCTGATGCCGGTTTGTCATTTTATCCTTAGTACTCCATAGCATGCGGACAAGATGAATTTCGTTTATCCGAATTTATCTGAGAATATTTTATTTTTTGGTACTTTTATTGCATAAAGATTGATTAGATTTCATAAAGAAAGGACCAAAGATCATAGGTGAAGAATATGAGATTACTGTAATCCACTACTAATAAGTTATGCCTCTGAAATAAAACCCTATGTCATTTTGTACGTATTTCCCCAACTTGTTCAGAGAGGGCCAGGCTCTCTGATTTCGTTAGAGCAACGGTCATATAGATATAAGAATTAAGAATAGTAGGTACACCAGCAGTTGTTTTCCAGAAGGACGTCAAACGGTAAGGGTGGGGGTTGTTGTCAATTTTCTGGGGGAATATATCCTTGCGTTAGGTCTCGACTCGAAATGTGTGTTGTACGCAGACCGAATGCGCAAGTCATACCTCTTCGCGAATTCCAATAGTTGGAAATTTCTTGGAGTTTTAAACATAGTTTGACGTTTTGTATTCAAAGGTTCTCAGTCGGGAACCTTAGTGAGGAACGACAAAGCCAACTGTGGTGTTACAATCGTTCATGAAGACCCTGTATTGGTTGGTCAACGCGCACATCAGCGTGGAATTATGCTGATTGCATTTCAATAAATAGAAATAAAGTAGGATCAGCTTCATCTTGAGAGTATTTCTTCCTTTTTCTGGGTGGGGTGATGACGAATCGCATAGAACTTTTTCAATCGGGATAATTTCCGTTTCCGAGACAGCGCCCTGTTGATTTTTCTAAGCTGGCAAACTTTCTCCTCAGTAGCAATCAGCGCAATTCCAAAGATCGTGTGCGAAACGATACACGCTCTCGAGCTGCACGATGAGCAGCCCTCCTGGAAGATCATGGACAACAAGGGCCGGGTCACCGTCGTTTTGCACTGGGATCAACGATCGGGTCCCTCTAGGACTTCCTCGGAGGCGCCGTCACCGGCCCCTGGAAAATTCTCCCCAAGTAAGCGACAGCCCCTCGTGATCCAAACGGGCCAAAACGGCCCGTCGCCCAAGAAAGAAACTGTCATCAACGACATGTACGTTGCAGGTCCGCAACAGGTGCGTTACACAAGTCCTCAGATCACTGTGATAAACCACGACGACGTCAGGTCCGGACACAGGTTGTCCAAACAGGGCACTTCGCTGGAGGGCGCCACGATCCACGTGCACACTCCCGAGTGCGCACACCACGTGCACCTTCCACGCGCCGGTAGTCCGCAGAGCAATGGGATCGAGTGCGACTTTCACTGTTGCGCGCTGCACGAGGAGGGGAGAAAGATCGCGGTGCACAAGTCGGTGGCAACGTCGCCGATCCAGGATGCGCAGCAGCAGACCTCACCGCAACCTCCGACCTCCCGACATGTGCGTTTTTTAGACGTTGAAGGTGGCGGCCGAAACGGCGGGCATGACAAGAACAATGGTAAGTCCTCAGTAGTTTTATCTTAAGCGCCGATCACTCGTACTAGCTTCGTCGTACTTTTGCCCGCACAGGCCAGTTTGCGGGAACTGAAGAGCTCAGCCGAGCTCGCAACGGAACGCGAATTTATTCTTTCGTTCTATTCAAATGGAACAGCGCGTATTTGACGTATACGAATAACGGCGAAAAAGCGTTGATGAACCTCAACTGTGCATCGACGTTTTCTTAAGCCTCGCTTGAAGGACTGTGCATGCCACCTCAGTGGTAGGCTTCATGCTGCAAACTAGTCTGTGCAGGCAAAAGCGTGGTCATAGATTGAGCATATGGACAGATCATTACGGAGGCTCCCTACGCTCAGAACATTTTCTGACCACGTCAAATTTATACTTTAAAAATAATTACGAGGTCCGTCTTCATTCCACTGGGAGATACAAGACATTAAGGCTATTCAATATCTCCTCCAAGGTCAGCTGCATAAATGATAGGATAGCAATTCAGGATCTGGAAAAGTCACAGACACAGAGATCGTCGCATAACTGGCACCTTCGCCATTTTGTTCTACTATCGTTAATACTTTTATTTTTCACTTGTACATTATATGTTTATTTTACCTTAGAAACGGTTGCTATGAATACACTCATTATGCCCGTGGGCATTTTAGCGGGCATTATGGATCATAACGCCCGCTCGTTGTGCGAGAAGCAAAATAAGCGGGCGTTATGATCCATTATGCCCGCTAAAATGCCCACGGGCATAATGAGTGTATTTATAGCAACCGTAGGAGCAATCGAATTTTATTGTAATTAAATGATATATTCGTGAAAAATAAAATCTTGTATGCACCACGAGCATTATTAGATCCTAACGCCCATCGGGCAACATTCATCCCTCGGGCCAAAGGCCCTCGGGCCGAATGTTTCCCTCCGGGCGTTAGGATCCATATAACGCACTTGGTACATAAATAACTATTATTTTTTGGTACATTTGACGTCGACGTCAAGCCAGAATCGGTTAGAAGGCAAAGTCATAATAGTCATCAGCAAAATAAACTGCTCCACATGAGTTAGGGATATTGACTTAAATTGCAAAAAATATAGTTGAAATAAGATTTTTGTGATGAAAATTCATATTAATATGATTTCAAGTTGCAAATTAATTTTAGCGTGTAGGTCTGCAGCGTATACAGGGTGGTTAAGAAAAATCGAATAAAATAACGAAATTTTATTCCCAGAGAATTCTTGGATTTTGAGACTATCAATACAATGTATGGCCTCCACGGGCATCAATAACAGCTTGACATCTTCTTTGCATACTACACACGGGGTTGTTGAACATTTCTTCAGGAATTTGGTTCCATAAACGGGGCAGAAGCTCTCTCAGATCATTCAAGGATTCTGGGGTGGGTTGATGATTATCTTATCTTCTTTGGAGCATATCCCATGCACGTTCTATGCAATTCAAATCTGGTGAGTGCGGAGGTATTGGTAAATGTGGAACACCAAGCTCCTCGCGCGCATTCTCAACTATGGCTGCACGGTGCGGTCTAGCGTTATCGTCTAGAACTTGAAAAGTTTCACCAATAGCAGCGTGAAAATTTGGCACAACATTGTCAATGACATGCTCCCTATAGTGTAAGGCGGTCATATTCCCAGGACAAATGTGTAGATCTGTGCGCCCGTTGAAACATATCCCGGCCCATACCAAAACACTACCCCCTCGGAAAGAATGGACTTCTTGGACATAGCGACGATTACGGGGTATTCGTGGGATTGTCCATACCCTTATTCTTCGAGAATCTGAAAATCGTCCATATCTGGATTCATCAGTGAAAAGGACACTACGCCATTGATCGTTCCAATTGATATGTTGCCTTGCCCATTCCAGTCTTTGACGCTTATGATCACGTGTTAATGGAAAACCTTTTAATGGACGTCTAGAACGTAGATTCACCTTTCTCAAATGTCGTCTGATGGTTTCGATGGAAACTTGGACCCCATCTGCATTTTGAAGAGTATTCCGTAGCATTCTACACGTAGATGTAGGGTTTTTTCTCGCCGAAACGGTGATGAAACGATCCTGAGCAGGTGTTGTTTTTCGTCGCCCACCAAGCCTTGGTCTTTCCAACACGGAACCTGTCTCCATCAACCTATTCCAAAGTCGAGATATCACAGTTTGGCTGACTTGGAGCCTTTCCGCTAAAACAACCTGAGTTAGGCCACACTGTAGCATTCCGATAGCCCTATTAGCCTCAGCGTTTGTTAATTTACGTCTTGGCATTCCCAGAAAACTTGTTTCAAATCAAAGCCGTTGATGAACTGACTTCATTTCAAAATATGAACATTCATGAAGCATATGCAAAGAACCAAACTTCAGAAAAAAGGCGACCAGATTGACGAAATGTCTCATACTGATTTTTATTGGATCGATTCAAGTTGTTATTGAGTTTTAAATGATTTTACAGCGATTTTCTCGAAGATTACATACTTTTGAAAATAATTGAATACGATATCCCTAACTGGCCTAACTCTTGTGGAGCAGTTTATTAACCAGAGTTGAACAAAATTGCGAAGGTGCCAGTTATGTGAAAATATGTTATGAATCTTTTAAACTTGTATTCATTATAAACATCCGATTTATTATTGAAGCCATTTCGTACGATATCCACTTTGATTTAGGCTGAAATAGTCTATAGGGTATTCACAAAAACATGCCGAATTTCGATCGGAGTTTTCATCAAAAACGTCCTCATTTCAACCTAAGGACCCCAATATTCCTTCTCTCTATCCTTCTCAAAACGTTGCTGCATCGAATACCGAGCTAACGTACCTGTAAAAACGCAATCCCATGCTAGGAATGACCGGAGACCTCTCCATCATTACCCAGGCACCATCCCCTGAAGACTAATAGCTCCTTCTGCTTCCCCTTTGCAGTGCAGTCCGAACACGAGAGTTCCGAGAGCGAGACCGAGAACACCGTGATGGAGGACGAGGCCGTCACCTCAGAAAAGTTCCTGCTGTTAATCGATCAACTTAGTGTAGAACAGAAGCGTCATTTGAGCATCAAAGATATCGGCATAATCCTAGAGAGACTCAGTTCGAAGATTTTAGACGTCGAACGTTTAGACCGCGAAAGTGAAAGTGACGACTGTTACAACTGGACTATAAAAGCCACAATTCGCGGCGACGTGCTCAGGGAGCTGGGTGTCATTTACAACGGCAACTATTACGCGATATCCGAGCACCCCGGGTACAAGGAGGAGAACGAGGGAGTCGTGGAGGAGGGAGAGGAAGAGGAGGAGGAGGAGGACCGGCTGTGAGATAATCGACTGCCATTTCCTTTGTCATAAGCACAAATCAAGACTATAATAATACAGGTGTGGTATATATTCACATATCGCGATCAAACGGTTTTGTCAGCGTTCTCCAAGAACTTTTGTGGCCTTGGAAGGTCGACCAAGAAGGCGAGGCGCCATGTACGCCTGCCACTCTTGAATCCAGCAGCAACCAGCAAGTTCACATCGAGAACTCAATAATACGACTGAAAGATTCAGTTTGAAAGTTTGACCATAACATCTGATGAATTGGCTATGAAGATATGCACCTTGAAAGTTGGACCAAGATGCCACTCAGGTCTTCTCGAAGTTGACTCAAGAGATAAGTCACCTGAAACCAGGATGTCCTTTGAATTGATCACCTTGAATGCTCAACCAAGATGTTACATCCTCAAAGAGGAGATAAGTCGCCTCAAGGAACTGAAGAGTTGAATCACCTGGAAAGTTCAACCAAGAACGTTCCATATGTCCTCGACTGCATCCATTTTTGGTCTTCCCATTATCATGTAAGAACTGAGACAATCGGAAGACGGTTTTCGTAAATTTCACCCCACACAAACATACACACCTGTTTTATGTAGGATACTGTTGAACCTGGACGTAATTTGTTGATGATAACAAAACTGTTCGCTTTTATGGTTGTTTGTTGTGTGCGTCATGTGAGACGGACCATGGTGAGTTTTAAAAAATGTTCGGTGCGTATATGAGCGTCGGACTGTCGTTTGAATATCGTGCTGTTTTGTAAAACAAAGCGATTTTCCATTTTTCCTTTAGCTAATAGACTACGGACTATAACAAATTGACATTAAATCATAGGTGTGTTATCACAATGCTGGTCCATTGCAGAAACAAGATCTGGTAACACAAAATTCACTGTTCGTATTTCTGTTCTTTTCGTGCCTCTACCAAGACTAAGCAATTTTTGTAGATTACACAATGTGTTCATGCATTTTCCAATGTTTCATTTTGAAATGTGCCTCAAAGTTTTTCTGGGAAAATATTCACAGACACAAATGTATATCCAAATTTCCAATTTATCATTTCGTATTAATAATACCACACAATTTTCAATTCGTCCTTTGAAACTTTCAACAGTATACAAGGTTTAAAACAACATGTACTCATCCTCTATCAAAAATAAAGACAAAAATCGCAATAGAGTAAAGAATATAAGTTTTCAAAATGGTTCGATCCATATTCTTCTGCAAATTCAAGATTATATCAAAGGTTGCCAATGAAAAACAGATTTCTCCGAATGGGAATAAGAGTTGGCAGATTTATTAATTTTCAATTTAACCCTTCCTTATACAGGGTCTTTCACGAGGAACCTCACCCATAGTTATACGGGAAACTACTGAACGTATTTTCATGAAATTCAGCACTTATAAGTATTTCACGATGCTGATGAAATCTAAAATATTTTCAAGGCATGAGCACCTCCGGTTTTTCCGGAAATGAAGTCAACTTCCGTTTTTCAAATTAGAACACCATTTTTTTATTGCAGAAATAGATTCCTTAGAAAATTTCAAGTTATTTTGATGTAACATTTTTCAGTTTTGGTCGGAAAATTCTCTCTGAGCGGGAAAATTCGAAAAAAAAATCGAAAATAGAGCTCCGCTGAAACAAGAATAACTTCGATGTTTTTGGATGGAAAATTTTCATTTTTGGGATTTTTCAAGATGTAAGATTGATGTATCCACTTTAAAAATCGAAATCGCGATTCATGATACAGGGGGTGAAAAAATCGCTTTCAAAGTTAGGGATGACAAAATCGTGAAAAATCAATTTTTTCAAATTAGAACCCCATTTTTTATGGCAGATATTGAATCTACGTTAAAAAATAATGTGAGTGTATGCATCACACCCTTGCCCTAAAGTGGATATTAACTCAGAAAATCGGGGCTATTCACTAAGCAAAGTTGTTATGGATAGCAACTGTAAATCGTCGTTATCCCATGTAATAAGCATGGTGGTAACACAAAATTCACTGTTCGTATTTCTGTTCTTTTCGTGCCTCTACCAAGACTAAGCAATTTTTGTAGATTACACAATGTGTTCATGCATTTTCCAATGTTTCATTTTGAAATGTGCCTCAAAGTTTTTCTGGGAAAATATTCACAGACACAAATGTATATCCAAATTTCCAATTTATCATTTCGTATTAATAATACCACACAATTTTCAATTCGTCCTTTGAAACTTTCAACAGTATACAAGGTTTAAAACAACATGTACTCATCCTCTATCAAAAATAAAGACAAAAATCGCAATAGAGTAAAGAATATAAGTTTTCAAAATGGTTCGATCCATATTCTTCTGCAAATTCAAGATTATATCAAAGGTTGCCAATGAAAAACAGATTTCTCCGAATGGGAATAAGAGTTGGCAGATTTATTAATTTTCAATTTAACCCTTCCTTATATCCCATGTAATAAGCATGGGATAACGACGATTTACAGTTGCTATCCATAACAACTTTGCTTAGTGAATAGCCCCGATTTTCTGAGTTAATATCCACTTTAGGGCAAGGGTGTGATGCATACACTCACATTATTTTTTAACGTAGATTCAATATCTGCCATAAAAAATGGGGTTCTAATTTGAAAAAATTGATTTTTCACGATTTTGTCATCCCTAACTTTGAAAGCGATTTTTTCACCCCCTGTATCATGAATCGCGATTTCGATTTTTAAAGTGGATACATCAATCTTACATCTTGAAAAATCCCAAAAATGAAAATTTTCCATCCAAAAACATCGAAGTTATTCTTGTTTCAGCGGAGCTCTATTTTCGATTTTTTTTTTTCGAATTTTCCCGCTCAGAGAGAATTTTCCGACCAAAACTGAAAAATGTTACATCAAAATAACTTGAAATTTTCTAAGGAATCTATTTCTGCAATAAAAAAATGGTGTTCTAATTTGAAAAACGGAAGTTGACGTCATTTCCGGAAAAACCGGAGGTGCTCATGCCTTGAAAATATTTTAGATTTCATCAGCATCGTGAAATACTTATGAGTGCTGAATTTCATGAAAATACGTTCAGTAGTTTCCCGTATAAATATGGGTGAGGTTCCTCGTGAAAGACCCTGTATTGATAAACTATAGAACACAAACTACTCATATTCACGAATAAATCGAGAGCTTGTATTGGGGAATCTATCAAATAAGCTGATAAAACTTATTTTGACAGAAAAATATCTCCAGGTAATATAAAAGTATAAACAAATATTTTGAACGCTTGATATCTTTGATACGGAATATTTATTGATCTGTGTTAATATGCCATTTTTTTTAAATATATTTTTCTTCCGGCTGTTCAAGTCCTGCTTATACAAATAACAAACTCAAAATCTAAGTTCGTTTTTCAAAACTCTGAAGCCACACCTAAAAACTCAATCAACTTAATTCCCAAGCATTATGACCAATCTTATTATTGTAATTTATATCAGATAATTCTTATTAACGTTGAAGGTGTTTTTCATTTTTTAAAATCATTCAAATTCTTGTAATAACTCAGTATGTTTGAATATTCCCTGGAAAACTTTGAACTTGAATAATCCCACAGACATTCTCGTTTTTCAAACGTGAATAACCGCCAAAGAAAATTTGTGATGACAAAACTACACTAAAACGAACTTATTCGTCTCATCTTCCTTTTCGTGCCAAAAGTTTTTAAAATTGTGTACCTAAGTCCTATTTTTCGTAGATTATCGTCACGTATATAATGTACTCCAATGCAGTTCTTCCAAAATCGGAAACATTGCAATAATGAATTTTGCATTACCTTCTCAATGTACAGCCTGTGTGATTCTGATGTCTTGTCAATAACGAAGAAGAAGGCAGAAAGAATAGAACCTTGACGTTGATGAAAAGCAATTTCAATCAAATGAAATATTTAGATGAATGGAAATATACAAAATTTATAGCTTTATCCTGATGGTGTGGTATAGTAAGATTTTCCACAGATTTAGGCGGTAAGGGAATCTGTCATTTATGTCAAATTACTGTCGAGCACTGAGGCGTGAGGAGCTTCGGATCTTCGATTCTCAGTGCCTGGGCAGGTTTACCTAGGTATAAGTTTGGTCCCTATTTTCCATCCTGCTATCTATAGATAGGAAACCATTTTTGCCTTCACAACGTAATAGAGACATTCGAAGCCAACTTCCAAATTCACCTGATTGGGATCAATCAAGTTCAATGAGATTATGCAATCTCATATTACCGGTTGACCGAATCTGAATGCTCCCAATGGTCAAGTTCAATTGACCCAAGTATCGCCTAAATCGTTTTTGTTCTATCGAAGGTTGAAACACCACCATGTTACTGATGACAAAACTTTGCTGCACTTGAAATTTTAGCTAATTGTTAAGTAGCAAATTAGACATTTTCGTGTAGATGACAGAATCAGGACTGTTTCAAAATGGTATCTGTATCTTTACATTAAAGAGGGAAAGTGCCAATCGTTTCAACTTTCGATCGATGCCAGGAAACATATAGATTTAAATGTTGGCCACTGTATCAGAAGCAATTCGAGATTTCGAAAGAGTTTCTCACTTTCTGTTTCACTCAGTTCCACTAATTTCATCATTTGGGAGAGGAGTCACCCATCCCTAGCCATCGTTTTTACTGTCTACAGAAAAAAAGGTCCAAATGAGACAATTAATCTCAAAAAAAATTCGATTTACTCCAGTGGTGTATTGATGACATGTGAAAAAAATTAAGGAATGCATTAAATCTAATTTGCCAGAGGTGAATAAAAATCGCTTTTTTCTAGAATTCTACAGCGTTTTTGAATTGAACAACAAAGAATATGAAATTTTGATTTGATGAGTTAATTTCTTGGCGTATCTACTGTTCAATTTTCTATCCTCTGGAATTCACTCACTTTCGTGCTTTTGATAGCATTTCAACAAAATCATTCGTGGTCATAACCATACAAGTTTATTCAATTTTTTCTCTAAAGACAGTAATATCAAAGATGATGGGAAGGTAATAATTTATAATGAAATCATTCGTCGAGTTGTTTTTTCGAAATCTGTTTTATTTTTCTAGTAACAGAAATCACCGGTCTTATTATGACTTTGAGCATTTTGTGTCAGTTTTCTTTGCTAGAAAACCTAATTTCGACTTCATTCGGATGCGTTGAATTAACCTAAATTACCATTTGTTATAAGGATGCTGGAGATTAATTTAAACCATTTTTCAGAGGATAGTTATGAAATTTTTAGAGTGAATAGATATTTTGTCACTGCCATAAAATTCAAAAGCAGGGAATAAAAACTGTTGGTGCTACTTACCGCAGTAAACTTTAGCAATTCGAAGTCTTGAACTGCCTCTTTTTCAAAAAATTACTACAGACATTATTGCTTTATACTTTTTATAATTACTACCTATGTGAATATACGTATGTACGAATGTAGTGTGAGAAAGTTAATTATTTTTAAGAGGATTAAGAGAGCATCATACATAGGGAGATCAAATATATATATATTATAGCATTTCGAGATATTTGAATTGGGTTGAACATACTGTATATAATTGCTCAATTGTCTTTCTGTTCTTCTTTGTGTTTCGAGATGAAAGGGTATGTTGTGATAAAAGTTAAGGAGATCGATGTGAGGCCCCGTTTCCCTAGTTTTTCCAGCAAGCAATTATCTGATATGTGTTCAGAATCTCAAATTTTTTTTTTTCGGAAGCAATTATTCACTGCCTTCATATGATACGATTTATTTCATGCCATTGTGTTCTTTTATCCCAATTCGACATATATTTGGAGGAAATATTTAACTAGGTACTACTTAAAAGTACAATTCGAAGATCAGTTTCACTGCTCAGCAAAAATTTTCTTGATAATGATATTTTATTGAGATTTTGTGTTGAAAATAATACCTGATACATTCCTATAAGTATTGGGAGCTTTCAAAACAATATAATTTGTATATTATCAGCTTGAAATATACAAAATCAAGCCGAAAATTTTTCGATATATTCCTAGTAATATTCCTTTCATATACGAAAACCAGTTGATTAATTTCTCATCTGCCTATGAGTTATCGCATATTTCAGTCTGAAAAAGGGCATGAAGCATGAACTATCGAAATATCACTAAGGAATAAGTTTCAATAATGACGAAGACATAAATCGAACTGAGAATCGGAATAAAAAAAATTCATATTTAAAATTTGAAACAGTTTGCTCTGCCTGATTTGCTAGAAAGCGAGCTGCTGGCGAAATGGCGAAACGAAGGCCACTCAAAGAGGTGAATCAATCTGGAATATTGCTATTTTTCATGAGAATGGAAATGAACCGTAGGTCTATATTAGATAAATAAATTTATTGAAATATTGTTGAGAATGGTAAAACGCCCTGTATCATTCGGTGTGACGCATCAATTTCAAGAAACATTTGGATGCAGGATGGTACAGGTTGTTTTCTAGACACTTGGGGCTGTTTGCACATCATAAGGCGGACAGTTTTCATAAAAATAAACTGACATTACTCAGTAGTTGCAATCTTTCCAAGTACGCGTTTTTCTTGTTTTCAACACCAGATGTACCTCAATGAGTATGGACAAGCTCCCAAAAGGTTGGTGCTTTCATAAATTTATATTTAATGCATTACTCTGGACTTCAAGGCTCAGGTAAGGATAACATCCAAGTAATAAAATTTCCACTAAGTTCTGAAATTCCTACATTATGAATAATTAATACTGATTTACACATTTTTCATGTGCCCATGGAAGATTTGACGATTTCTCTCTGCGAGTGATAAATAGGAAACCGTTTTGATTCAGTGACGCAAAAAAGAAACGGAATAGTAAAAAATGTGAGCCCTTATGATGAATGCAAACGCCACAACGTGTCGCATCGACGGATGAAACAAACAAGCTATTTGTATGTTCTAAAAAAATCTAATTACACTGCCAGCGTGTTGGTTTTTTGGATCAGCTGAAGGCAGGGCTGAAACCCTGCCAGCTGACAGGGTGACCCAGTTGCTAGAGCGAAGTTACAGTAAGTGCTGTTTCTAAGAACGTGAGAGGAAATGCATACCTGGTGGAGTTGGGAACATTTCGATTATGAAATTGCTTTCAATCACACGAATTTCGAAATTTCGTCTATTGTTGTTATCATTTATTTTGGTGTTGAAAATATTACCTCTCAGGTTCGTGGAAACATCCCTTGAAGCATTGGTATGGTACTGGTCCAAGGGAAGTTCTTGTTGTCGAGAACTCAGCGTGGAGAAGTTTCCTTATGTCGAAACTATGAAGATTGTTTCAAACTGAACACTCGCTACTTATGCATTCTTGAGTCAACTAAATTCTTCTGAGAATCTTGAAAAGTTTTGGGGGAATAACGAACGTAAAACAGGAAGTCAAACATGTTATGCACTTTGGGAAATACGACTTAGCTTGCATCATAATTATGTTTTTCTCATTCTATGTTTGAAAATACGTGAAAATATCAGTGGCGTTAGTTCTATGGTCTCTACCATACAAGTACCTTATATCTGTGGTCTCCATACCGAGTTTTATGATATATTTCAATGGTCTTATGACATTTCTAGCAGGTTTAAAAATTGTTCCTAAACCACTTACAAAAATCTGTTCTACGTCCCTTGATGTTCTTCTTTAAACGCTGCTTATTTCAAGAAAAATCATTGCAGAAGAGTGATGCAATCTTTGATGTAAACATTATCTGGTCATGAATTCCATTGTTGAAAATCGGGAATATAGAATATAAAATTCGTGTGGCTCAAAATGGCCTTACTTTCGAATGTGAAAATCCTTGTCGTTTCTGTTCAAAGCTCTTCATCAGCTTCATTTGGACGCACAACGAGCTCCGAAATATTCTTGATGGACTTTTGAATGAAGGGCCTAGCTTGTATCAGACTTATAAGCGGTATAAGCAAAACCTCACTGCAGTAAGACACTGAATTTTATGGAGACGAAGAATATAATATAATGAAAATCACAATGAAAGATTTCAATTTTTTATCAGAGTTTATCTTCTGAGTGCGATCTCTCTGAGATGAGCATAGTCTTATAGGAAGCTAGCATAGCGTTGAAATTATGAGTACCTACACTTATAACACCCTACTTATTATTTTCTTCTGAGAGAGATGCATAGAAACCCTTTTCTATGCATCTTTCTTTTGAGCTTTTGATGACAATTAATCATTAGTTTATCTGTGGATCTATATCAGTCATCAGAATTCTATAATGGAACACAGACTTTCACAAAATATTGAAAATAGAAATACGTGCTGATAAAATATCAATTCAAACTCATATAAAGAAATCTCCATTTTTCATTTTGGATCATTTGTCAATCCTCTCTGGTAGTTTCGGTTGGGTTGGCAAGGAAATGATTAATCTGGGTACATCATTAATGGTCGAGCCCATTAAAATGAGACATACAAGCTGCAACCATGGATAGAATCATAAAAACACATGACTCGATATTCCCATTCTTTTAGCATCAAAAATTGGAATAAGTGATACAAATTTCACTATAAAACACTTCTTTCAAAAGGGTTTCCCTATATTTATGTCGTCAACATCTATATTGAGTTTAAATGCCAGGAGATTATCGGCATAAGCCCTTGATAATATTCCATTCCCCGTGAAAACGAACGTTTTTCGTTTCGACTAGTTCGAATCGTCGCAAAAAGCAGCCGCCAACGTAGGAAAGCATGAGTGGTAACCGTCGTCAACATATTTATCCCGGTTCTTTCCCGTGAAATTGTCCCAATAAACAAGGAACTCTTTAATCACGGGTTCCGGAGCTAGGTGGGCGTGTAGATCGGAAAGGTTGTGCAGAAACGAATTTGTCCCCGTTTCTCGCTTGGAAATCGGGAAAACTGGGCCAGTGTGCCATAACAGGAGCGCATCCTGAGGGAGTCAATGGCCGCGCGACCCGGCCATCCACCCTTCCGTGCATCCCCGAACGCCCCCCTGCAAGTTTACACATTTTACATCGCATTGCAGGTCTATCGTATCGTAAGAACTTGGCTGATTGAAGTATCCGATCAAAGATATTGGAAGAACGAAGAATTTGGGGTCATTTTCAAGTGACTTTTCGACAAGACCCATCGTTAGCATAATTTTGGTAAATGTCTTTGGTACAGCGAATAAAATATCATAAGTCTCCACCCCATATGTGCTGAAAAATCATTCAAGGTCAAAGTATCATCATAAAAATAGCTCAGACAAAAATTGTAGATCGTGCAATTTTCAATGCAGGTTATTGTGAACTTTCTCCGATTTTTCACACTTTTTCTGTGTACAAATCTAACAGTTCCTGAACTGAGGGTTGATTGTATAGGGATAGGCTATTTGCTATTCACTTAGGTAAATGCTTCGACTTATATTCATCGTTATTTCAGTGGTCTCTTAGTCATCAACTAGTATAGCCTCTAGAGTCTATATAGATCTACCTACTAAATAGTTATCCTCATCGGTAGATTTTATAGGCGGAATGTCAAATTTTGATGAATTTTCCTCAAGAAATGGGAAAATTATGGTAATTATGAATACCAAGCTATTTTGTATTGACTTTTCCTCTTTCGATCCGTATATTTACATCACGGCCAGGATATCTGTGGAAAAAGTTTCATCGAGTTTAAAATTGCCCTTTTTGCCTTGATTCTTTTGCGAATTTCGCGAATTTTTTAAAAATACTTTTACATGGCCCAGAGAATTAAAATTCCACCGACGTATGAATCGATTATTGCTCTTTTTGACCGTAAACAAATTTTCTCACAGTATCGCAGCTTCGCTGCGATTTTAAGAGTCTTCTGGACCCACTTTTTCGACAGATTCCCTCAAGTCGGTTCAAAGAGTTACCATTTTAGTATAGTATAGAATGAGGATATTATTTTTATTGAATGCATATTTCATGAAGATTTGATAAGTACAACTATACTATATGTTCCAATTTTATTCCCTTCAAAATTCGGAAGAACCGATTTAGTTTAAAAACCCATCAATAGGGTCTCAAAATCCTCATATCGTTCTAGTAAAACCCTCAAATTCATCGATAAATCGAGTGGACTGGCATCGCCGCCGGTGGTTTCCGATGTTCTCTTGTTTCGCACTTGCGGAGGGTGGAGCGTATGACAAACCGTCTCCGTATACTGCGCGCCGCTTTATACGCTCTCGCCGCCCGCGCCGCAATTAAATCAGTAACTCCGTTCTTGCTTTCAGCGGCCAATATTGGGTACAGCAGAAGATTTCACGGAATTTGACAATGAAATAAAACTACTAGCAGAGGTGAAACAATGTGATCAGATTGGAAATGGGACATATTTAACAGATTTTTTCGGAAATTGTTCTAAGACCATCTGCTTCTATATTTTCCTCAATTTCAATAGGTAGACTTCAAATTCTAATGCAACGCAAAAAAAGTAATCACAAATTATTTTTTTTTAATTGAGCCAAGTTGAAATGACATGGATACCAGCTATGGGTACAACCAAAATCAGTTCAGTGTATTCTGGTTCAGACATTCGAAGATTATGGCAGGGCTAGTGAGTGAAGTGGAGAGATATAACTTTCAAGGCCAGTACCATGCTTTTGCCTTGGTGGTTGAAAAAACTGCCTTTCCTGCTGCATTTTTGGCAGTCAGATTGTTTTAAAACAATTCCTCATTTCGAGAGTACATCATTGTATTCATTAATGATTCTTTACCGAACCATTGTTTTCAACATAGTACATTCAATGTTGAACTAGAAAAACTATTTGTTTCAGTATGATATGAAAATATTTAAAACAGTTTAAACGAATAGTAGAAAACTAATTCAATTTTATAATGTTCTTGGTTTATTTGAATTTATGAAACGGAAAATGTACTTTATATAAGAATTTATAAACGACAAATATAAAAGTACAAAAATTGAACTTGTAGTTTCATTGGAAGACCATTGAACCCTTCAAAATTTATGATTTCCACAAGGGGAAGTATGTGTTGTTTTGTAATACCGGAAATATTTCAGAAAATTTTCATGGGGACATTTTTTATATTGAAGATTTCACTGAACTTATGTAACTTCTACATCTATGCACTCTTTGCCTCATTGAATTATTTTGAGGTGCACGACTGGTTTAGATTCTAAAATACAAAATTTTTTTGGTGTAAGCTTTTCGTATCTACCGTTATCGAGAAAAAAATTGCTCTCATAAAACAGAAATGTTGAGCCTCAAATCCTTCTCAATTGTGACCAACATGAGAGGCAATTGAAGATTAAATTGAATTCATTCTGAAGAGGATGAAGCTCACTTAGGACTGTGAGATGCTCCAGATATACTTTGGGATATTCTTGAGGGTAATGCCAAAGATCATTCTCCTGATTCTGATCATGGGAATGACTGGTATTTCCAGTTTTTCCACAACGGAAATGGAACAGAAGGATACAAGATTTCTGTTAGATAGAGAACACCCTGCATTCTGCTGTTTCGTCTTTGAGAGTGACCGGCGTGTTCGCCATTTTGCAATCGAGTAAGTAATGTTTTAATTTATTCATATAGGTTAGAAGGACTGAGAAATGATTAGAATTGTCGGATTTCATCTGATCTTGATGAAAACAATACCTAGAGGTACGTTACTGGCTCAAAATGTCATTGATTTTAAGTCTTGTTATGTTTTTTTTTAGTTAAATGTTTTTGCAGTAGCATTTTCTGTTTTTTCTTAAATGATTCGTTTATTTAAATCTTTTGAGTTTCATCAATGAACGAGTTGATCAGTGGTGGACGGTGGTAAGAAAATGAGGTCTGTATGCATGGTAAAGAAATGCAACAAAAATAAGAGTTTCTGATAATGAAGAATGATCGAACTAGTTTCAAAATCAATTTTGTCAAATTGTGCAAACTAATTCACATCAGTTTTCGAGTTTAGATACCTTGAACATTATAGGCTATGTGGCCCTTATAGAGTTCAGAGGGAAAAGCTTGTTCGAATCGTTGGAATTGATTTTTTTCAACCCCTCACAACTCCGGAACCATAACTTCAAATTGTATCGTGTAAAAGATAAAGAAATATTCGATCTGAATCGAACGCCTACAGTTTATAGTGAAAGGGGGTTACATTACAGTCCACCGCGACCTTAAGGTCAATTGTGCCCCTTAACAGAGCTGTTCTCATATCGAATGCCTAAAAGGTCACTTTCATACTAATTTCAAGGAAAATTTTAACTGTGGTATTCGAAAATGGAATATACAGGGTGCGTCAGTAAGGCGTAAGTACGGCCAAAATTGCGCCTAAACTTAAAACTGTACCGTGTGAAAAAAACTTATATGGCATGGTTATAAAGTTGACAAAAATCTACAAACAAGAAATAATTTTTTGCATATACAGGGTGCGTCAGAAAAAAGTTACGGAAAAATATGCATTTTTTTCAAATAGAACATCCTGTACCTATTTCATGGCATAATCCCTTCGAGGACAACAAGAGCTTTACACGCATACCTCATTTTTTTTATTTTCATCACTGCGTTGCCAGTGTTGCCACATTATTCGCATTTTTAAGGTAATTTTAGTGTTTTAAGGGGTTCATTCGAATTCTTATAGCAACCGCTGTGTTCAATCCAGATGAACGAAATTTTTACAGGAGTTAGCATAAGGTATCCGCTTCATCATTCGGTAAAAATCTGAAGTTTTTTTTATACAGAATGTCTCTTATATAAATTCATCAATTTACTCAAATTGAATATGCGATAACTCGATTTTTTCTTTCAAATGGAACACCCTGTATTTTTCTCCTTCATGAAATTTGTTTTGGGAATGTCTACCTTTTTGACTCACCCTGTAGGTATATGTACCTAAAATTATTTTTAGTTTGTAGATTTTTCTCAACCTTACAACCATATTATATACCTACGTTTCTTTCGACACGGTATTTTAGCTGTACGCCTTGCTGACGCACCCTGTATTATCGATAATAACTTTCCAGATAGAAAAAGGGATACTGCGAGCTATCCTTAAGAGATAAAGAAATGCTGTCTGGGACTTTTTTTAGATCTTTTAGAGACATACGAAAAACACTGCGCAAAAAAATTAACGCACATTATGGAAATCTCAAATTTATTCTACAACTCAATGATAATTATTTTTATCAGAATTATGCATGCATACCTATATGTTATCCACTTTCAACGTTTTTCTTCAATACAGATATTTTCTCCCAGCAGGAATAAAAAAAGATGATATTATCAGATTTTGAATGTATTGGCTCCATTCTAAAATCAGTTGTTCTCGATCGATTCTAGTGATTCAATAGTTTTTCTTTCGTTTGATTTTCTACACTCGATCGCTATGCAACGCGAAACACGCAATTTGACCCAAGAGGAATGTGCCCAAGCGGTAGTTTTGCGAAAAGAAGGGTGGATATACACAAGAATTGCAGAAAGGTTTGGAGTTTCCCATACAAGTGTGTCCAGAATGTTGCAGCGATTCAGGGAGACAGGTATGAATGTCCGAAGACCAGGACAGGGTAGACCACGGGTAACAACTGCCATTCAAGTACGTTACTTGAGAGTTTCTTCAACGGTTTGCAACCGCTCGCCTTCTTCAAAATCCGCTTGAGCAAACTCATGAGGTGCAAATTAGCACTCAGACAATAAGAAATCGCCTCAGAGAATATGATTTAAGGCCTCGTGTCGCGGCAAGAGGCCCAGCTCTTACCCCAGCATATCCATTGGGAATTGTATACAGACGTCCACATGAAAGATATGCTCAGTGCAATTTCCTGAATACTACTGGTTTCGGGGGAGGATCGATTATGGTATGGGGTGGAATATCTTTGACTGCTCGCACAGACCTAGTGGTCGTTGATAATGGAGCTATGAATGCTGATAAGTACATATACATATAAGGAACATTCTTGAAGAGCATGTAGTGCCATTTGCCCCATACATTGGTGAAAATGTCAGTTTTATGGACGATAATGTCAGACCCCATCGTGCGCGCATCGTTCAGGAGTACCTTGAAGAGGTTGAAGTCTCTCGAATGGAATGGCCAGCAAGAAGTCCAGATCTCAATCCGATTGAGCAGGTTTGGGACAACCTGAATAGAAGGCTGAGAAGTTGAGAAAATCATCCAGCTACTCTTAATGACTTAGGAATCCAACTCGGAGAAATCTGGGAAAGATTAGATCAGAACATTTTAAGATCACTCATTTTGAGTATGAACCGTCGTTGCCGAGCTGTAATTAACGCAAGGGGTGGAAATACCAAGTATTAAATCACTTATCAGCATTTCAGTATTTTGAAAATTGTTCATTTCTCTTCTTTCACATAAGATTCGGTGAAAACCTTCCCCAGAGAACATAAAAAATAAGTTATAAAGTCAATGTAGAGTTAACTTTCATTAAAATTGAGATTTTCAGAATGTGCGTTAATTTTTTTGCGCAGTGTAGTAGTGCATAATTTTCTATCATACCGAACTGTTGGCCCTACGCATGCCGATGAAGCAGAAAATTCTTCGATTCGAATCGTATAAACAGAAATTTCATAATTTCAAACTGAGTGAAGAAAAATTCAGAAAAAAACCATAGTCTATGTCACTACCACAATTCATACGATTCTGAGGACACCTCATATGTTTAAATCCGTTCAGCTTCTAAAGAGTGAAAAAGAAATAGATAGGTACATTAATGCACTCGAAAAACATTACCCTCCTGGCGCAGTCGGGTTAAACCAGAAGACTTTGTCAACACCAGGCTGCATTCTCCACAGAAGAAGTTAAACTTAGATTATGATAGCTTATTCATATGCCCTGAACAATATGAAGATTTAATTTTTTGGACAGAGGCTCCAGGCTTTGATTAAAAGCCAAAAAACCTTTATTTCAATACAAAGTGGTTGGGAAAATATACTGTTTATCAAAGTTTAATGAATTATAACTAAGGGGTTCGATAATTTTGTTCAAGAGTACAATGTTTGATAAGGGACATTTCTTCAACAAAATTAAATTCAAACCTTCATTTCTGAATGTTTCGAGCGAGCTAATTTCTCTAGAAACAAATTGCTATCTTCAACAACTTTGGATTGCGATTATTTTTTCGGCAGATAATGGAAGAATCGAATCGGACCGGAGGCGGCTACGGGCATATTTTCGTAGGGGCGTCATCCGCCGCAGTCGGTGTCGGCGACCGGTGGCAGGTATTCGAACATCGCGTGGGTGGCAGCAAGATGCAGACACCGCCCGGGAGAGAGCAACCCGTGGGCGAGATCGCAGGGCAGGAGAGGCAGCTCAATGCGATTCCATTCTCATTTAGGTATAATAATTCTCGGCCCGAAAATTCATCATCAAACCCTATAACGCCTCGCTCCGAAGATATCGCCTGACATGAAACAACAATATTGAAGAAAGGCGAAACTTTACAATACCATTCGGGAAATTCCCAAATGTTCCAGGAAATTTATATACAAATCTGCATTCAAACGATGTACCGTCTTCAAATCATTGTTGAAATTCCCACCCCAAACGTCGATACTTAAACTTGGCTACAATCGTCTTGGTCATTGCTATTCAATTATAAGATTAGCCTTTTCAAATCGCATTACAAGAGAAATAAATCTATTATTTGTAGTACACTGCGCAAAAAAATTAACGCACATTCTGAAAATCTCAATTTTAATGAAAGTTATCTCTACATTGACTTTATAACTTATTTTTTATGTTCTCTCGGGAAGGTTTTGAACGAAACAAGTACCTTACATTAAATGGAAGAAAAATTCAGGATTTCACCGAATCTTATGTGAAAGAAGAGAAATGAACAATTTTCAAAATACTGAAATGCTGATAAGTGATTTAATACTTGGTATTTCCACCCCTTGCGTTAATTACAGCTCGGCAACGACGGTTCATACTCAAAATGAGTGATCTTAAAATGTTCTGATCTAATCTATCCCAGATTTCTCCGAGTTGGATTCCTAAGTAATTAAGAGTAGCTGGATAATTTTCTGAACTTCTCAGCCTTCTATTGAGGTTGTCCCAAACCTGCACAATCGAATTGAGATCTGGACTTCCTGCTGGCCATTCCATTCGAGAGACTTCAACCTCTTCAAGGTACTCCTGAACGATGCGCGCACGATGGGGTCTGGCATTATCGTCCATAAAAATGAAATTTTCACCAATGTATGGGGCAAATGGCACTACATGCTCTTCAAAAATGTTCCTCATATACTTATCAGCATTCATAGCTCCATTCTCAACGACCACTAGGTCGGTGCGAGCAGTCAAAGATATTCCAACCCATACCATAATCGATCCTCCCCCGAAACCAGTAGTATTCAGGAAATTGCACTGAGCATATCTTTCATGTGGACGTCTGTATACAAGGGAACGTCAATCACAATGGTAGAGGCAGAATCTAGACTCATCTGTGAAGAGAACTCTTTCCCAATCGGCCTCTTCCCAATAGATATGCTCTCTCGCAAAATCCAAACGCGCCCTTCGATGGGCTGGGGTAAGAGCTGGGTCTCTTGTCGTGACACGAGGCCTTAAATCATATTCTCTGAGGCGATTTCTTATTGTCTGAGTGCTAATTTGCACCTCATGAGTTTGCTCAAGCTGATTTTGAAGGAGGCGAGCGGTTGCAAACCGTTGTCTGAACGAAGAAACTCTCAAGTAACGTTCTTGAATGGCAGTTGTTACCCGTGGTCTACCCTGTCCTGGTCTTCGGACATTCATACCTGTCCAAGCGCGGATCCAGGGGGGGGGTCATGGGGGTCATGACCCCCCCCTGGACTGGACGAACCCTCAAATCTTGTGTTTGATAAAAAAAAATCAATTGGCGGGTATGTAATCCACCTGACCGTGACCCCCCCCTTTCTCGAGAGCTGGATCCGCCACTGTACCTGTCTCCCTGAATCGCTGCAACATTCTGGACACACTTGTATGGGAAACTCCAAACCTTTCTGCAATTCTTGTGTATGTCCACCCCTCTTCTCGCAAAACTACCGCTTGGGCACATTCCTCTTGGGTCCAATTGCGTGTTTCGCGTTGCATAGCGATCGAGTGTAGAAAATCAAACGAAAGAAAAACTATTGATCACTAGAATTGATCGAGAACAACTGATTTTAGAATGAAGCCAATACATTCAAAATCTGATAATATCATCTTTTTTTATTCCTGCTGGGAGAAAACATCTGTATTGAAGAAAAACGTTGAAAGTGGATAACATATGCATGCTAAATTCTGATAAAAATAATTATCATTGAGAACACCTTCAGTTGTAGAATAAATTTGAGATTTCCATAATGTGCGTTAATTTTTTTGCGCAGTGTATTTTGTTCAAATAACCATCGACAACAATCTTACCTTTGTGCAGCATCTCAAGCTTGTACATTCTCAATGGATGAATGCAACATTTCCCTATTGAAGAAACGCCATACAAAATTCGGTGGTAATAAATGATAGTTTCAAGCTGAACGCCGAAAACTAATTGAAGATAAAATAAAATTTGTCAGATATTTTCAAGAATACTCACAGTAAGCGAGATATGTCGACAAGTCCCCTTTGAATATAAGGTGTATTAAGGTTCTCTTTCAAAATGATTCATGATGTAGGTTGTGTTCAAAGAGAAACAAAAAAATGCATTTTATTTTTTTATTGAACAAAATATTGCGTATACATATATTTGGGTCGTTATTTCTCACAATGAATTTATGGATATCTTCATTCATTCTGAAATCATTCAGAAAAACAATATAAATACATAATGAATTCCATGGAATATTATTTCTATATAATTTTTGGAAGTTTCAACTAATTTTCACATTGGTAACTTTCAAAAATGTTCTTCAATATTGCGATGTATTCCAAATTTATAAAATTGACTAGTTTAGCTTTCATAGGAGACGGATATTGTGCATATAATGATTGAGCTCCTGATGATGGTTATATTGTTCCTGATGTTTTTTCTCCATATTAATCTCTGTTCATTTTGAATACATCAAAAAAATATCAATAATACGCAAGATATAAGTTTACTAATTTGATCACACCATAATTCGTCCATATAATTCAACTTTCAAATCAAATATTTGCAGATATTATCTTTCAATGTCAATTCCAATAAAAAGTTCTCAAAAATATGAAATTAATGCTTAAAGCAATACTTCCAGGCGTTTTAAATGCATCCAAAAAGATTGTCTGGTAAAAGAATATCATTTTCATCACCCTCAATGTTAATTTCGTACTTTAACTGATCTTTGTTATTAAAATATTGCAATCTTTGAAACAATATTGATCATCAACAATTCAGTAACATCAACCATCACAGGTCTCCTCTTCTTCTCCTCAAGACACTGAGTGGCTATAGCATACAATTCTTCACCAAAATGAACATCTTTCATTGACCAGGATCCTATACTTGTATCCAAGAGAGGGGCAATAGATTCTTCGCATTTTTCCTCCACATGAGTAATCTGATGGAAACAAATATCAATAGCAATTTTTTATCTATATATATTTTTTCTGAGTATATTTTGTTTTGGATCAGAAAATTTATCAAAAGTTATAAAAATTTCATCTTGAATATCGAATTTCCTAGAGATTACTTCTTTGATTTCGCGAAAAACTCATGAAAAAATTCAATTATAATATGCTCGTATTTTTGAAATAGCATTTTTACTCTATTTTTGATCAAAATCAAGAGCTTCCACAATTCTTGAGACTAAGAAGTAGGGTTGAATACTGTATATTTTCAGGTATATACTTTTTATGTGCGACCAAAAAATGTAAATCATAATTGCATGAATAATTTTTTGGAAAATTTTTATGCATTTCTACATAGATCACAATCAAGACAACTCTCCAATATCTTCGAAGCACTGAGAACAAATTCAACCAGGAACTTACCAAATCTTGACCATCTCTAGATTCATCAAATGGGGGCAAAGAGGTGAGTAGTTCCAAAAGTACAACACCATAACTGAAAGTATCACACTTCACTGATATATCACCTCTGAAATGAAAAACATAGTTCTATTGAAAAAAAAACATATGGACAAATCGAATACATAATATCCAAACTAGAATACATAGTTAAAAGAATCAAATTTCATTAATCTCTTCCTTTACAGATGGTCAGAGCACACAGGATTGAAGGAAAATCTATCTCGATAAATAAATTACCTCATTGCTTCTGGGGCCATGTAGGCAGATGTTCCAATAACTGTAGATGTGTTCATATTATGATTATCCAATAAAGTTGTTATACCAAAATCACCAAGCTGTAAATCATTAAATTGAGAATATTTCCCTGTGGATAAAAATAATATCTGATTACCTTAGGATTCTTCGATTGATCTAGTAAGATATTAGCTGTCTTAACATCACGATGGATCAAAGGGGACGAGAATGCAGTGTGTAGGTAGCTGATAGCCTTAGCTGTCCCCAGTGCAATGTTCAGTCTTTCCTGCCACGTTAACTTTTCATCTGAACTCTGAAAAATCATTATTTTCATAACATAAATATCTCTTTAATACATAATATACACATGTGGTATATTTGAGCTCAATTTATTCAATGGTCACTCAATAAATGATTATCAATTTATTTTCCGATTTTCTAGGTTTTTTGATTATCTTGAAACCAATTCCACTCCATCAACCTGGGTAATTCAGCTTCTGTTTGTAAATGTTTTACACACTCTGTATGTTTCGAAACAAGGACAATACATGGGTTACTGAGAAAGTCATGAATAGTTTGAAAATATAAGACTCCTCACCTGTAATCTATCTTTCAAGGTGCCCCCAGATATATACTCATACAACAAACAGTATGTACATCCATCACAAGAAAAACCAAGCAATGAAACAAGATTCTTATGTTGGAACCTGCTCAATACCTCCACTTCATTGATGAATTGTCTGGTGACTCTATCATCAACAGCAACATTTTCAATATTTCCCAAAATAATTTTTTTCACAGCTACAGGTTCCTGAGATATTCCTATTGCTAGAAAAACTTTACCAAAAGCTCCAGAACCTAAGGAATAAATCATAAATTAGATCTTTTTCATTTGTTTTCAGTCTTGAAATTATATAATTTAATGACTAATTATAAGACTAACTTCTACTCACCTAAAAGCCTTCCTTTCTTATTACAATCCACAAAATTATCTTCATTGAAGTCATTGGTAGAAGATTTCAATTTTTCATATGTATAATGTGGTAAGTGAGTCATCAATGTTAAATTTGGTAATGGTGAATTACACTTGCGAGATTTGGAAGAATCAAAAGTACTAACAGTCAGTTTGCTTGAACCTGGTAGCAAATTATTCAAATTTCCCATAGAAACATCATTATCATAATTTGTTGAATTCGATTCTGTATTAGATGAGTATTTTGAATTGATATGAGCTATTTCTGCAGATTCAGAATCAGTAGATGCTTTATTAAAAGATTCTTCACCAGATACCTGAATTAAGCCACTTAAATCAGGAAAGTTAGCTGAATAATTATCTTCTGTACTTTTTTGCTGCTTCCCATCTGAAGAACTAATTTCTATTAAACAAACAGGTAAATGATCTGGTATCTCGGATTTTTCAATATTTTTGAAAGAGGTTTTTATATTTCCATTATATTCATTCATACTTGAAACTGACTGATTCAAACCACTCAAATTGGGTATTAAATCATATCCACTTTCTGACTTATTAAATTCCCTCAAATTTGATGATGAAACTTCAGAACTCTCCATTGAGTTGTATGTAGTTTCAGACTGATTTAAAAAACTCAAATTTGGAATTACGTCTTTGCTTTCATCATTTGATTCGCCAAATGGTGATTCATTATTATTCTGGATCAATGAATCTGATTGATCCAATTGAGATATATCTGGTAATGTGCTTGATATTGAGTCACTTTCATTGTTTAGTTCCTGAGTACTGGAAACTTCGTGAGACACTGAATTTTCATTTCCTGATTCAGTATCACTAAGTAATAAACTTATAAGGGGAATGCATTGATTTATGTTATTTTGTACAACACTAGTTGTCTCATTGATTGCATTTTGTTCCAATTCATCAGCATCTGGAGTAATGACGATAGGTGGAATACAAGTGATTTCATTACTACAATCCAAATTGTTATTGAAGGAACTAAAATTCATGTTTTCTATCAAAGTGCTCGAATATTTCATATCATTGAGATTATCTTCAATATTGCCATTCTTGTTTACCCCTACTTTAGCAGCAGGGCCAAGGGACGGTCTTTTTATTGATGGTCTACACAAAATTTTCTCTGATACATAGTCGGCAGCTCTGTATAATTCTGCACTCAGCAGTAAATGCAAAAGATGTCCTACAGTAGGAAGTATCCTTCCTGAACATCCCCATTCATCCAAAAGAATTTCAGTTCCTGATTTCCTGAACTTTTGAGAAGCACTTTCAATTAATCTGCAAAATGTTTGATGTCAACTAATGAAATCAGGTGAAATTATACACCATGCTTACCTCATATGATCTGCATTATATTTAGCTGGATTCTCACAAGATATGCAACAATTGAAATTACCCTTCTGCAATTTATCAGGTATCACTGCCATTAGTTTTTTCCATTGCTCAGAAAATTCTAAGATCAGAGACAATTGAGTGATATGGCTGGGTGGTAATTTTCGTATTTGGAAAGAAGCATCGACAGTCATGTTTTCGGATAATTCAAAATGGATATCAACTCGTTGTTACTCAAAATATTTGGATTATTTGCGTTCAGACTTTAGAAATAAACACAAAGACAAGACAACAGCTGACTATCTGACATATAACATAACCAAATAGATGCATAGAACCTACAAAGCATATCATTCTATATTCTATGCTACAAAGCACAACAAGTCAAATGTTTTTTGAGGTTAACACTGGTGGTCAGAGCGTTTTTCATGAACCTACATCAGATACAGTCCGATGTAATGAAAACGTTTATTTGCTTGAGAAACTGATATTTTTCGAAAGATTTATGTTTAAATCAACTGCAATTCGAAAAAAATTGATCATTTGAAGCTCTGATGTGATGTCAGGATCTTTTGAACGCTCGTTGTGTATCTCTACATTGCAGGCATTTGAAAAAACCATTTTATTCATTATTATTATTTAGTATTATGAGTTTTTTTATTGATCGACCCACTGATAACCAGTCCGTAATCATTTTTCATTCTGTTCGTCCCCCCGGCCGTAAACACGATGACTATCGAAGGGAAAAACCTTAGACTAGAGACCCTTATTTAAGGGAAAAACCTAGAAAGTTGAAATTTTCAGAGTATCAGGTTCGGATTTCGAAAAACGCGGAAGAATTCAATAATGGGCAAAATCCGTCTAGGGGTTCCGTGAATATGGCCGTTTGGAATTTCGTTCTGTTCATAATTTCAAAACCATGGATTCGATCGAGAAGAAATTCCGCTTTTAGGTGGAGAATAACGTATCATCCAAGCTGCATGCAATAAATTAAACTCAAAATATCATATAGGTAGGTACATAATATTATCCATAGTTATCATTGTGTATAAATAGATAATGTATAGATTACATCTATCAACAATGATATTGTCCTACCCAGACGTTCATTTAAGTCGTTGATGATAGATACACATGCGCTTATCATCAAACATCGTATGATCACCAAAAGCAAAAATATGATCCTGAAGATGGTGAAATGTTATCAGTTTTGATTTCGATGAAATCGGCCGCCAAACTTAGTTCATTTTGAGAGTGATGTGCGCTGGCACATGGCCTTCAATAAATCCAACCAGGACTGCTGTCTAAAGAAGCAGTAGTTTATCGAAAGCATCGAAAGTGTTTTTAGTTTCCTGGCAGCGATCGGGTACCACGTGAGTATGTTTTCATTCGGCTTCTGATTAAGCTCCATCTCAAATGTTGCAACTTTGCCGCTAACTGGATTAGAAATAATTCAAAATACTGAAAATTCCAATTCCAGTGGCCAAGTGAGAATTAGTTGATGAAATATCTCCTCTAAGAATGAAACAAGACAAAAATGAAGGAAGCATTGTTTATATGTTTCGTATGTATACAGGGTGGCTCACGTAAAAAAGTCCAGTCGAATATTTCCGTAGGGACCGTAGGTACGAGTTTCTCCGGAAAATGCAGGGGAAATCTTTTGATTTCAAATTCGTGGGTATTCGATCATCCACCTCAGGAGGGTGGCAACCCCTTCATTTAATTGGCATTTGAGATTTATTGTGAGGAAGTTGCCACCTCACTTAAGGGGATGAACGTACATCCACGACTTTGAAATCTAAAAATGTCAACCTCCAAATAAAAATTTTCGTATTTCGGCAGGATTTTCGGAAAAACTCATACTTTTACGGAACTCACGGTTGGTCTGTTTTATGTGGGTCAACTGTGGCCAGGGCCGGTGCGGGCAGTTATGGCGCCTGAGGCAAAGAATGTTTTGACGTTCCCATTATGAAATAAGCAACAATAACAATAACCCCTTTCCTGTCCGCCGAACTTGCCAGAAATGCAGTCCGCAGTCCCTCTCATAGTGGCGCATAAGACGGCTACTTCCCTTTTCAATCCTAACGCCGGCCCTGATAGGCTGATTGTTACACAATTACTCTGAGTGTACATATAAATCTTTTTCTATCATAAATGTTTTTTCCAGCTTATTCTGGCAGTCAAGGAATATATTTTCAAAACATAATATTGATCCACCAGAAAAATGGAATTTGTCTTTGGAGGAGTAGCAGCTATGGGAGCTGGATTCTTCACTAATCCCTTGGAAGTCATGAAAATAAGAATGCAGCTACAGGGTGAACTGAAAGCAAGAGGACAACATGCGGTACATTATAAAAATGTTTTTCATGCGGGGTACGTCATTGCGAAACATGATGGATTATTGGCATTGCAGAAAGGTCTTGTACCTGGAGAAATGTTTCAATTAGTACTCAACGGTTCAAGATTAGGTCAATATATTTCGAATATACTAATTGATATTTCATTTGTAACTGAAAAGGAAGGAACTGGCTTTTTCTACCATCCCTAAATGTTCTAGGATCATATCAAATGTTGAAGGATTATGGTTATATGAGCGACAAAGATGGCAATCTGATATTTTATAAAAGCACAATCCTGGGAGGCTTATGCGGGTCTTTTGGAGCTTACGTAGCAAGTCCGTTTTATCTGGTCAAAACACATCTACAGGCTGAAGCATCGAAAGATATAGCTTTCGGCCACCAGCACAAACATTCTGGGACGATTTCGGCATTCAAGAAAATTTACAATAAAGAAGGTGTAAGCATTTAAGTGATCGTTGACGGATTTTAGAAAATAGTTTCCTGGAATACCCCAATGTTTCGAGATTTATAGAACTAAGTTGTTTCACTTGCTTAGTAACTGAAACTGCGTTTGTATACAGATCAAGGGGTTATTCAGAGGAAGCGTCTCAGCGGTACCAAGGGCATTCGTTGGATCAACATCTCAGCTAACTTCCTTCGTTTATGTGAAACAAATCATGAAAAACAACGACATCCTCCAAAATTATCCAATTGGAGGATCGTTTGCAGCTAGTATGGTATCTGGAATCGTTATGTCAGTATTCATGACGCCGTTCGATTTGGTGTCAACAAGACTGTACAACCAAGGTAAATTCATCCACTTTAATTTTTAAATTTGTGAGCTTTCCCTATTTCAAACGTTTTATTTTTCAGGAGTGGATGCATCAGGTAGAGGTTTGTTGTATAGTGGATATATCGATTGCGTGGTGAAAATTTGGAAATCCGAAGGATTCCTCGGATTCTACAAAGGAATAGGACCAAGCTATGTCCGTTTAGGACCTCATACAGTATTATGCTTAGTTTTTTGGGACAAGTTGAGAATAATGTACGGTGATTTTTCAAAGTGAATATTTATTTTATGTAGTTCAAGTGTACAATGCCATAGGCCCGTAATTAAAATATTACTATTTTTTTTAATTATTTGTCTCAATCCATAATCCATCCACCCATAATACATAACCAGATTTTATTCTTCACTCCCATCATCCAATATAGTAATGTATGTATGTACTACTATACTAGTCATCATAATCTTCAGATTGGTGTCATTTTTGAAAGAAACATGCTATAAAATGGTGAATAAGACGGGACATTGTCTTTGAAATCATCCTTTATTTTGTTACAAACTAAACCAATCCGTTTTCCCTACTTTTCCGAGTTTGTTACAAAGTTTTGGTAGAAAAGACTGAATTACTTATTCAATTCCGGCTCTGGCCTTTCAATATCTTAAACTGGTCAATTTAATCGTCGACTGATTGATTCAATGATAATGAAATTTGGTGATCCCATTCTTTGCTTGATTGACATGCTTACGCTTACTGGCAACTTGTTTTTGAGTCGCATATTCCAGACGTCTGGTGCACTTATTCGAACTATGAGGTATTTGTTTATTGAATTTTCATTGATTGCATCGTGGTTACAGTACCGCTATCTACAGATAAATATTATTCATGGTACGATACGATAAATTCATCAATATTGGGTATCCAAGAGGTTAGTACTCTTTGAAGTTGATGTTATATAATCCGTAAAACCCATTAATAAGTCGGCTAGGTCAGTTGGTTTCCAGATCCCATGAAGTGAGTTAAATTGGATAGCTCACGAGAAATGTTTTCTAAAACACAGAATTTGTGTAATACATCTCGCCAATGGAGAAAATGTGAGTATTTATAGAATATTCATTTTTTTTATGATTCTTTTTATTCATTACCTCATCGTTATTATTCTTATTACATATATCAGAATTTATTCATTACACGCTGTAGGAAAGACGAGAATTCGTTTCACAAGCGGTGTTAGGGAATTACCGTCAATTGGAATTGAAATCCATTTACAATGCACTGAGTTATTTTTTTGTTTGCAGATTCAACAAGAAGCAAAATTCAGGTTCAAAACCCTATTGTGGAAATAGATGGTGACGAGATGACTAGAATTATTTTCAATAGCATCAAAGAAAAACTCATATTTCCGTTTGTTGAACTCAAAAGAGATTACTTCGATTGTAGCTTAACAAATCGGTAAGTTCTCGGATCCATAGTCACATCTTGGGAACATTTGATCCTCTGAGTGGTTCAACTGAGAAACATTAATTCGTCATATAAATTTTAATGTCCGCGATAATATTTCGTATGAAAAAAATATTGGAGATTATTCAGGATTATTCGACCCTGATTTATTTAGTTGAAACAATGATGCCTTGTGAATGTTCTCAATTAAAAAAAGGGGATTTCGTTAATCGTTTTATGATATAAAACGACGCCAATAAAATAACGCGATGTCATACACATCTACTTTTCCGAATTAACAGAAATGCCGAAATAGGAATTTCATTTTTTCATCAAATTTTTAGAAATAAGACCGAAAATCAAGTATCCAAGGATGCTGCCGCAGCGATATTGAAACATAATGTAGGAATCAAATGTTCAACAATCACACCTGATCGCGAACATATCAAAGGTTAGTTTTCAGAGTAAAAGATTGAGGTGAATATATTCCAATTGCTCATTCCAAATAAAATTTGCTTTTGAAGAATCCCCCTAGCTTATCTCAGACATACCCTTTCTTCATACACATTTTTTTTACAGAATATAACTTATCAAGTCTGTGGCCAAGTCCAAATGGGATGCTCCGTAACGCTCTTAATGGTACCCAATTCAGGGAATCTGTTATTTGCAAAAATGTAAAAAAGTACGTTCCTGGTTGGAAAGAGCCAATTGTTATGGCCAGACATCCATTTGGTGATCAGTATGGCGGAACAAACATTGCTGTTCCTTCTGGAACTAAGGTAGACTAAAAATCAATATAATTATATTATATCCTTCAAATTCTTGTGATGACTATGTATCAAAGCACCAATATTTTTTTCAGTTGTCCATCCAACTGAGTTCAGAGAGTTTTGAAAAGAATATAGATGTGTTCTCCTTCAAAGGGAAAGGAGTAGCAATGATGACTTTCAATACTGAAGACAGCATAAAGGCATTTGCTACTTCTTGCTTTAGAATGGCTCTAGAAAGAAAATATCCCTTATTTTTCGCATCTAAAAATACTCTTTTGAAGGAATATGATAAACTGTTTAATGATGTATTCCAAGACGTTTATGACACGTGAGTTTGAGGAATAGATTCCTGTACTGCATGAAATGTATGTTACATCTTTAATTGGATTTGCAGTGAATATAAACACAAATTTGAAGAGGCAGGCTTGTCGTTCGAGATACGCTTGATAGATGATATGGCAGCACAAGCCATGAAGTCAAAAGGGGGTTTCATATGGGCATTGAAAAGTTATGATGGGGATGTACTATCTGATGTTGTGGGACAAGGATTTGGTTCCATGGGTCTCATGATACACAGTATAATTTCACATGATGGTAGCACAGTATTGACTGAACCAGCACATGGAACTGTTACAAGACATTACAGGTATGTTGAAAATGTTTCAGGTGCATTGAAAATAACAACCTATTTTGTTTTATAGAGAGCATCAGCAAGGAAAACAGGTCTCTACCAATCCAATCTCTTCTATCTTTGCCTGGTCTAGAGGTTTGAGACACAGAGCTTTATTGGATAAACAAAATGAACTTATGAACTTCACCAAAAGTTTGGAGAACTCAACAGTTTCATGTGTGGAAAATGGATGGTATACTAAAGATTTGGCACCTTGTATTAAGGGAGATAAATTTTCCGATTCTGATTACTTATCTACTCAAGAATTCATTGATACTGTTGCCACCCATTTGATGAAAAACAAATAAAAAATAAATTTTTAAGTTGTGTATTGTATCTACTCTGTCTAACAAATGATAAATATTTTGAAGTAAAAACAAAAATTCATAACTAAATTATAAAATTTACAAGTATTAACCTATAGATCACAGTAATAAAAATTTTCTATAATTTTCATCCAACTTTTTCTTCAATGTTACCTTCATTTTGATACCTATGCTTAATATATGACAAAAAAATATCATAAATGACCGTTACTAAATTTATGTATAGTACTTGGTATTTAACAGGTACAAAATAAAAATTGATGAATTGTGTAGGAGGCCAAATCACCCAATCCATCTGAAAAAATCAGTTTATGAAGGCTTCATAATTATTGAAAGGACACCTTACCTTGTAAACCACTAGAAATTTGGATTTAATTTCATTATTTATGTTACCCATTGACTTTCCTTCCAAAATACCCAAGCCAGTGAAGAAAAACAGTATACATGCTGGTCCCATAAAAAATTGATCCGCCATTATTTTTTTGAAAATATTATTCATACTTTTTCCTGGAAGGTATTTGTTGAGTTTGACATAATAATAATGATGAAATGGCCCCACAGCAAGGCCAATCAGCAACATTCGACCTGCAAAAAGTTCAGTACAGAGAAACAAAATTATTGACGATTTCAAATAACTGGCTTCAATTTGATCGAAAATTGAGATAAACTCTGGATCGAAATTGTGTTTGAGAATGAAGGTTGGAACTAATGTTTGTGAAACTATCACTTCATGAACCCCTACCTAATCTTTTATAGTCATATCTTTCAGCTAATTTGTTATTCCGAAACTGAATTTCCTGCTGTATCATATCACCAAAAAACATGGGAATTCCTGAACTGATGATATTCGTGAATAGAAGATATTTTCCAAATGCATGTTGTCTATAATCTCGGATTATATTGCCTCTACCAAAAAATTCTAAGCAACTCCTTAGCATTTTCGACATGCTTTTAGTAATAAACTTGATCAACTTCTTAATGAGTATATTCAGTTATGATCTGATAAAAACCATATTTGTTTAGGACTATTTAACTTCCGAATCGAAATGATGTAACATTAAAAATTTTTGTTATCACCTACAGATCAAATTTTTATATCAATTTCAGTTATGATACACATGCCCTACAATTTCGCATTTTTATTTTCATAGAGTTCGGTCCAACTCGCGTGTATGTAAATAGGAAGGTTTATTCAAAAACCAAAAATCCAACACTTCCCTTGCTACTGTTATCTTGGGAAATTGTGAGGTTATGTGTGTTCTTACAGGTTAGGCTTGACCACTTGACCTACTAGATATGCCTTTTTGAACTACAGTAAGAAGGATCTATTTGCATAATCTTAACAATGACAAACTTGGACTGTGATGTTAATTTCTGGGATGATATGTTTATTATCGATCTGAGATTAATTTTCATGTAAACAAGAAAATTGAATCAAAATATCAAACAGGAAGGCACGAATACTATTAATAACAGGTTCATTTTGTGATTCACCATCAAAACTTGAAAGGTGTGTTGCCTAACAACTATCAGATCAGTCGAATAGGGGTTGGGGACGTTGGGGTTAGATGCTTCAAGGGGTGGTGCAAGAAAAAGAACGCCTGACATAAGTCATAACAAATACTCCCTTTCATTTTCCGTTTGCCAGATATCAATATTCTTCGAAGATTCATGACGTCTTTCAAAGTAAAATTCGGTAAAATATTTTTTTGTGCGTGATTATTGGTGATTGTAGTTATGATTTATAGTTCGATAGAATTTCTTGGAAATTCCTTATAGTTGTGAAAATTTCATATAATCTACTAAAATGAGATGATCCTTATCACTGCCAACTGAAATAAGTCCTTAGGATGAGTGAAATTAGTGAAAAACCTGAAAAATCTGCTGAAGCAGCCGAAGAAACCTCCGAATCTGCTGCAGAAGCTGAAGCTCAAATAGAAGATGCTGAATCAAAATTGAATACTCCGACAGAAACAGTGAGTATTTCAATTGGAAAAAACCATCTAAAATTTTCATTCCGTAGCAAAGGTACCTACTTTTTCTGGTAATTTTGAATTCCGTTAAGAAAATATGATTCGACCTATCCTTACTATGAATTATGAAAGGACAATTACATAACTAAGTCATATATTATAAAACAGCTTTATTTCAAATTAAAATTAACTAAGATTTTTAAATAATATTCTATTATTGGAGCTATGTTTAATTTTTCATGATCAATTTGATGGTTTGCGACTGTCCCAATTTCCATATAAGTTAAGGTTAGGGGTTGAAAGAACCCTTTACTAACTTGCACCCAAATAGAGGGGTTTGTAAGTGTATAGATCAGAGGCGTCGTGTGGATTTTAACCCTATAAATATTCGTTTTGTTATCAGCGAATGCGAATGGGTTTAATGAAATTTGAATTGAATTTCTAAGCATTCGTTGGCAAATACTGAATTAGTTCTTGCTTATTATCAGTATTTTTCGAGGAGAAATTACGCATTTAACGCATTGTTTATAGTTATATCTAGATTTATGAAGAAAACTATGAATTATTGGTAATTATTCTTGATTCTGTTATAAATTTTCTGTGAATATTGTTTAGAAGTGTCTGATAATCCTTTTTCACTTATTACACAGCTCTCTAGTACCCTTGAAGAGAGTAGGACTGCAAGCAAGGAGGTAAGATGTTCAAATTGAGGTAAACTCAGTATTATTAGAGCACTGTATTGTTAGGTTTCACAAAAAGTTTTTACGGACAATAGCGAAACCATTTTCCCCAATGAGGATTGAGGAATTTTGAGCTCAAAATCCGATAATTTGAGTGACCCAAAAAAATCGTTATCGTGCAATTAGAGGATGGAAATCGTTTTCATCTGGAGCAGACGTTGGGCGGATTTAGTGCCAGAATGGGTGACAGCGCAAGCTACAAATTCAAACGAGCTTAGAAAATCTTTTCAATAATTTTTTTGTCCCATAAAATTATACCATTATTTGTTGATCATTGAAACAATTCACATAAATTCTCCGCAAATGACCACTTTGTTTGACAAATCGACGATATTTCACAGAACTAATCAATCGTTACGAGCGACCAATACAGAAAACAAGGAAATAATCAGTTTCTTTTCCGTTTTTATCGACGCTTACCGAGGATTCAATATCGATCACTTTCACCTTATATCGAAAGTCATCGACAGAAATTATGAATTTCTCCGATATTGACAATGAATTTTTCTTGTAATAATTTAAATTGGAGAAAGGTGAAACCGGCAGGTGACCTTTCCGACATTCAGAATTATATGAAAAGTTTAAATGAGTCTAATTATCAATTATCTACTCATAGTATAATTTTCAGTGGTTTGAGAAAACTGCAATCACTTTTTTTGTCCGTATAACATTGATAAGCGCCCACATTTTGGTATATATTTCCCGAAAATTAATGCAGAATACAACATTAAATTTTAGAGACTTGATTTCTTACGATTCTTACAGACTTCTCAACGAAATGATTCAAGCAGAATGAGCGCTCGATAATTAAAATGACTCTTTACGTAAAATTCGTTAAATTGGGTCCTGTCACCACTTGATCCTTCGTTATCGATTCCATGATAGAAATCAGGGTTATTGAAAGTGTGATTGGTAAGGTATTCGTAATAGAACCCTAAATGACTAATAATAAGCCAGATAATTATACCGAATTAGATTTTAGAAGCATGATTTCGAGCCCTAATGAATTTTTGTGAAATTCATGGTAAACTTTCGCCCACTACTATTTTATTGGTTTTGGAATCTGATTTCGTATCTTGTTAACGAATATTATTAGGCGACTATAGTCCAAAGATGACGATTCGACATTGCTTCTACCTGCGGTGGGTTACCCTGCGGTAGAAGGATAGGGGATCACAGGTTTAACTGCATTTTGGAAAGGAGCAGGTGCGCGACATATCGCAAAAGTTCTACAAGGTCCTACTGCAGTTCTGAACGTACCGTGCCTCATAAAGGAATGCTTGGTTCGAAAGGGTTAAGGAAATATCAGGTGTCATGTACGGGGGCCGACCAATTTGTGCAGGAATTAATTCTTACTTAATCCTACTCTTCTGTACGCCGGACAAAAAATCTGGAAATAGAATTTCACTAAACTAAAATTCTTCATCATGTCTGAATGGATCTGAGAACGGTTTATGAACATGTTATATATTTTCATGAACTATTAATTGCTTCCATAAGAAAAACAAAACTTTAAACTATGTGTTTAGAAAATAACCCTTAGGAAAAAAAAATCATAGTTTGCCACCAGATTGCTATAAAAAAAGTCTTATGATGAGTTATCTCAGCCATTTCTTCTCGATTAAATAGACTGCGCAAAAAAATTAACGCACATTATGGAACTCTCAAATTTATTCTACAACTGGAGGTGTTCTCAATGATAATTATTTTTATCAGAATTATGCATGCATATGTTATCCACTTTCAACGTTTTTCTTCAATACAGATGTTTTCTCCCAGCAGGAATAAAAAAGATGATATTATCAGATTTTGAATGTATTGGCTCCATTCTAAAATCAGTTGTTCTCGATCAATTCTAGTTCTTTCGTTTGATTTTCTACACTCGATCGCTATGCAACGCGAAACACGCAATTTGACCCAAGAGGAATGTGCCCAAGCGGTAGTTTTGCGAGAAGAAGGGTGGACATACACAAGAATTGCAGAAAGGTTTGGAGTTTCCCATACAAGTGTGTCCAGAATGTTGCAGCGATTCAGGGAGACAGGTATGAATGTCCGAAGACCAGGACAGGGTAGACCACGGGTAACAACTGCCATTCAAGAACGTTACTTGAGAGTTTCTTCGTTGAGACAACGGTTTGCAACCGCTCGCCTCCTTCGAAATCAGCCTGAGCAAACTCATGAGGTGCAAATTAGCACTCAGACAATAAGAAATCGCCTCAGAGAATATGATTTAAGGCCTCGTGTCGCGGCAAGAGGCCCAGCTCTTACCCCAGCCCATCGAAGGGCGCGTTTGGATTTTACGAAAGAGCATATTCATTGGGAAGAGGCCGATTGGGAAAGAGTTCTCTTCACAGATGAGTCTAGATTCTGCCTCTACCATTGTGATAGACGTTCCTTGTATACAGACGTCCACATGAAAGATATGCTCAGTGTAATTTCCTGAATACTACTGGTTTCGGGGGAGGATCGATTATGGTATGGGGTGGAATATCTTTGACTGCTCGCACAGACCTAGTGGTCGTGAATAATGGAGCTATGAATGCTGATAAGTATATAAGGAACATTCTTGAAGAGCATGTAGTACCATTTGTCCATTTGCCCCATACATTGGTGAAAAAATCATCCAGCTACTCTTAATGACTTAGGAATCAAACTCGGAGAAATCTGGAAGGATTAGATCAGAACATTTTAAGATCACTCATTTTGAGTATGAACCGTCGTTGCCGAGCTGTAATTAACGCAAGGGGTGGAAATACCAAGTATTCACTTATCACTTATCCGCATTTCAGTATTTTGAAAATTGTTCATTTCACATAAGATTCTTTCACATAAGATGCGGTGAAATCCTGAATTTTTCTTCCATTTAATGTGTCTTGTTTGGTTCAAAACCTTCCCGAGAAAACATAAAAAATAAGTTATAAAGTCAATGTAGAGTTAACTTTCATTAAAATTGAGATTTTCAGAATGTGCGTTAATTTTTTTGCGCAGTGTACAAGGTCAGTAATGGGCAATAGGACAGTTTATTAAAAAATTAAACTGCAACAACGCCAACGTTTGGGAGATGTCGATTTCCTCTTTTTCAAGGCTGAAAAACTAAACGAAACAGTCAAAACACCAGATTAATGAATATTATTCCAATAAAATATCCAACAAAAAATTATCAAGGTGTATCAAGCTTTTGTGAAATTATTATAAATTCAAGAAGGAATATCTCATCAAAAACCACATTTCAATTAAGGTTGCAAGATTAATTATTCAATTAGGCAAAAGAAGATGGAGGAATTAAGATAAACGCATCTCCAGGAGGCCCCCAGGGTTTTCCAATAAGAGGTGTTATTTTGAATAGCCCACTATTTCGGTAGATGTCACTCTTGAAGCTGACATTTTTTGACATTCGACAAGTTGAAACAACGCCATTAATAAAAATGGAACGATACACGCTCCAACAACGCATTAAAATCATTGAAATTCACTATAAAAATGGTGAAAATTTGGCAGAGATGGTTCGTAGAACTCGAACATTCTTGGGTCGTCGTGAAACACCTTGTCGGACCGCAATACAGAATTTGAGCTAGCGATGTGAAGAATAAAACCCGAGCACGTCGCTCAAGAACAACCGAGGATAGTGCTGCTGCAGCCGAAAGTGTTGAAGAAAACCCAGGTTTGTCCATTCCTCGAAGTTCTTTGGAATTAGGCATTTCACAAACGTCAATATGGCCGGAATTGGATGGTATTGATCTGGACAACGTTTAATTCCAAGAAGACGATTGATTTTTTACTGGAAGAGTTCCGGGCCGTGTTATCTCTCGCAGAAAATCTATATGTATGAGGCCTATCCAGCTTTCGTACGGCCCCCGTAGAACGCACAAGAACCTCAACTACCTGTCGTCGTTCTCCAAAACGCCATCGTCAACGGTATTTCGTCTTCCTCCAGCAGTTCTCAGGTAACTTTCGCAGAGCGATCAGTGCAGCACCAGGTCGCTCCGTGCGACCCACGGTTACGATCCAAATCCGAGATTTTTTCCGATCTCTCAACCCGGTCAACCAAAGTTTAAATATCCCGATCGCGAGTGTGTGAGTGAAATCAGCGACCCGTGGAGCCCGAATGTTATTCGGGAGGCTATTTCCAACCTCACGGTCATCCAGAAGACGAATCGGTATGTGTGTTGTTGTTGATATTACGAGTTTTGCGATAATAATTGAAATAATAATGATTCAGGCCTCGGCTTCATTATCATTTACCCAGTCGAAGATACCTCGGTTTACCGCGCGCTGGTGCACCGTCTCGAACGGCCGAGACGTTTCGGGTTTTTTTGGTGGCCAGGATGAGTTGTTTTTTATGTTGTTGCGGCGAGCGCAAGAAGGGCAAAGAGGCCTTGAAGCCGATTAGGAAGAAAGACGAACAGGTGATTGAATGTGTGTGCTTGTCTAGGAGGAAAATGCCGTGTTTTGACGTTGTTTTCCTCGCAACGACATTGTTTATCGTGTGGGTGATTCGATCGATTTGTACAGTTTGAATGAAACGGCTGACAATTGGGGGTTTTGAGCGATTTTGGGTATATTCGACTTTTTCAACGATTTCCCTTTTTTAACTACATCATGGTCATCATGTGATACCAGCTCGATTGTTTTTGTATTGCCCTGAAACATCAATTGTTTAAGTCTTATCGGAACGTTTTCTTGTCACGTGTGAGAATATCGCGTTTATAATTTACGTCGAGATGTGTATTTTAGGGCCGATTGCACCGTAGACAAAACTGTAGATTAAATCCAAAACCTCGATTAGTGTCTATTGATTTTCATAGAGACTAATCGAGGTTTAAGATTTAATCTACAGTTTTGTCTACGGTGCAATCGGCCCTTATGCAGGCCTATTCACTATCTACCTACAGGATTATTTCAAAGTATTTAGATGTACCATATATCTAGGTAATTATTTAGATATACCACATACCCAGGTAATTGATTTTTTTCAAATTCAATTTCCCTTCACTAATCCTTTTTTCGAATACGGTGGTCTAAGGTGTTGAACTGTCAGATCTATTCCCTGTAAAGCTTTCATTTTGATGATTGTTATCAGATTTTTCAACAAATTATTCAATTATGCCTGATGGGTATTGAAAAGTCTGAACACTGAGTTATTAAATAGAAAATCCTTGGATTTTGAAGATGTTTCCAACTGAATTCTTTGATGCCGAAAAGCACCTTTAGTCTGAATCAACCAGCTGCAGGTGAGGGTATTATCTACCAGAAGTACAGCAGCAACGTGAAAACCAGAAACAAGTTTGCCTTTACCGGTCAGTGGCCCATGAGATATCATCTCGAAATAAAGCTGTGTGATTGAACATACTTGAAAGCGAATAGTGTTTTCGTATTTTCATTCTATAAGAATAAACATCGGTAGTTCCTGGTCTGTATTTTCATGGAATATTCGCTTCATACATTCTCCTCCACCTTTTCTTAGATAAGTATATCCTTTTTCGGGGATCATTGTATGGTTTTGGGACATATTGAAATCCTCTTTGATTCTCAGGAAGGCATATCTCTTTTTCTGTTTTGTTTGCGCGGTTATCTTGTCTTATTATGTTTTCATTTCGATTTCGATTGATTTTAATATATTTAACCGTGATGCTTCATAACGAATACAATGGGACTTTCACTCTTGTCTAACAAGAAAAAGCTGAATTTCGATTGGATTACACTCGTTTAATTGCGAATGACAGATCATGTAACCTTGTGTAACTGTTTGTCTTCTGTCATGCAATTCCCATTATATTTCTCCCATGATCAAATTTTCACAATAGCAAGTTTAGCAATAATTCCATATGAATCTCTCATTCTCATTCTTATTTACTCGTAAGTAATATCATAAGTGCATCCAATTTTTCCGAAAAAAATGGAAAAAACACGTTGCTAAGTAATATTTTAACAAGAAGCATGAGTGCTCTGGTGGCAACAAAAATCCGAGTCGAAGACGAGGATTTTTGCACCTGCACGAATGCATTTTGTTAAAAAAATATTACTTTGCACTGTGTTTTTTCGATTTTTTCCACAGGAAAAATTAGATGCACGAATGGTATTTGACAAGACTATTTCAAGAGTAACAGATTATTCTGGATGCATCTATGTATGTATTATTAATTTTCGTTGACAACAACTGTCAAGTTTTGCCGCGGGTAAACCCGAAAAAACTGCTGACAGCTGCTGCCAAACAGTTTTTCCATCTAGAAACCATTTGTGATTCAAAATTGCGCGTTTCTGATTGGTGGGAATTGAGACGAGGGAAATAGTCGACAGAATTTTGCAAAATCCGGGATTATTGACAATATAGGGTCCTGCAATAGTGCGTTCTTCTTCCATAGCTGCCGAACCAGACATCTCAGAGAATTCGTTGGAAAGTAGACCTCTTGTACCTTCATTTCTGCATCTCAGGAAATTATTTTCTGATATACAGGGTGTCCCCGACAAATGTTATTCAACAAATGGATGATTTTTTTAATGGATCACCCCATATATTTTCACATATTTTCAATGACCTTCATTACCTCTTTCATGACGCAAAATCTTAGGCACATTTTTCCAACAGTTCAGATCTTATTCGAAGAAAACTGCAAAAAGGTGAGGGAAAAGCAGTTCAGTAAAAGTCTTCTGACGATTTCCAGAAGCGATAGTTACATGAATTTGAACTAAAAGTTTTTTAATTGAAGGATTTGCCTTGACATGGTTCCTAAACGATCAACCTTTCATATACAGGGTGTCCGTTATTAAGGTCCAAATATGGAGAACTCAAAATTAATATAACTTGATTTTTACAAACAGAACACCCTGTATGTAGAAAATTGAATACCTTACATTTTCTCAGAAATAACCTCAGGATTATTTTAACTCCCGCATCCAGCAGACACGAAAAATGATATCGCAAATGAAAATTTTATTCAAATAATAACATAATAAAACTAACGGACATTCAAAAGAGGTCAAACAATGAAATAAAACTAAATGAATAATTATTGACAAACTTCAAAACCATCCCGGAATCATATTTCCTGAGCATCATCATAAAAATTATATTTCTTTTTCGTACAAGAAATTCACATTGATCACGTATTCAACCAATTATATCAGTTTTTATCGGCTTTCCAAGTGAAATATTGATCAAAAAATCTGATCTGAATAATGCGAATCTACCTACAAGTTGGATGAACGAGCACTAAACTGCACTTCAGCCATTATTCTCTCGGGAATCAATTTTGGTCCGCTTACTGTAGAGCTTCAGAAGATGTTTGTGTTTCTTAATCAGTTCATCTCTATTATTGTGATGACCTTAAAATAACTACAGGGCAAGCCTTACATTGACAACTGAATCTCTGGATTCAAGAAATTTTTTTGAACCTTCCGAATATCCGTTAGGAAAGCTTAAAAGGCGTACAAGCAGCGTCGTCAAATTTTTTTATTCAACGTTTCGAGGCAATGAGCACTGATTATCCGTAAGAACTAATTCAAACCTCGGTTACGGTACAGCATTATTGAGGTAATCGTATTCATTATCAGCTGCAACCTAGCGCTATGACAAGGGCATCAGAGCATAAAAGTGGAGAAAGTAAATTGGTAAATTGATGGAGCTCTTGGAGAGAAATGCACGGTATCGTAACTCACTGAAACTGCAGATTTGCAAGACTTGCAGTAATTCCAATCTAGTTCCTTAATTTAATATCAACCAAAAGGCTGCAAAAAGCTGTGGTGCTTCATATTCAGGAATGAACGATTTGAATAGCATTCTATTAATTTAAAGAGCCCTGCATAACTTCACTAGAGGAAAGAGATAACTACTGATTTTGAAGAATCAAAAAGGTTGATAGACTTTTTGGTAGCAGAACTCTAAGGATTGATAGAACCCTTACGTTTCTTTTTGAATGTTCTTGTTTGTAGAATCAGAATCAAGAATTTTTTGGGCACGGTGATATCAACTGCGCATTATTGTTCCTTGAAGTGCAGTTTCATTCCGACCGATAACTTAACGATGCTTTCGCTTTCCGAGAAGTTGACTCGATTTCAATTAACGATGTTTAGACGGTAAATATTGAATTTCATTGCGATAAGAAGTCTGTATAAAAGGTATTGTTGCGCACTTCAACGTAATAAACTTTTGATACCAACAGTCTTCAATGAATTCGATTGTTCCTCTCGGGGAAGTTGTTTGTGCCAACTGCGATAATTGTTGCTGTATGGGCCAATGACTAATGGATTATTTATCATGGCATAGGTCATTCGCAATGGTCAATTATGTTTAATCTGCTCCATATGCATCAGATATTTTCGTCGGAAAATATGAATCGGGTGGTGATATATTCGGTAATATCTATTAATATCGATCAGTGAAGGTCAGAGTTAATTTTGCAACTTTTCTGCTTGTGTAGGCGAAAAGTATATTCTGAGAGCTTCGTCATGGTGGCGATGCAGGTAAAAATCTCTCTAGCTTGGCCTTGAAGGCTTGTTTGGGTTGTTCCAATTAAAAAGTTCTATTCTACCGATTGAGTGAATACAAATTTTGAAGATAAAACAAGAAATCCGACTGCAAAAACCTTTAACTTGAAGAAAAAACAAGCCCTATAACTCTGTGGACCGACCCGAGGGTTCTGTCGAAAAAGTGGGTCCAGAAGAATATTAAAATCGCATCGAAGCTGCGATACAGTGAGGAAATTTTTATACGGTTGAAAAGAGGAATAATCAATTCATATTTGGGTGAAATTGCGAATCTCTAGACGATGTAGAAGTTTTTCTAAAAAATTCGCGAAAATAGCGAAAAAACCGGCGAAAAGGGGAATTTCAAACTCGATGAAACTTTTTTCACAGATATCCAAGCCGTGATGTCAATATACGGATCGAAAGAGGAAAGGTCAATGCAAAATAGCTTGGTATTCATATTTTCCACAGTTTTCCCATTTCTCCAGGAAAATTGATCAAACTTTGACATTTCGCCTATAAAATCAACCGCTTTGCAGATCTACCGATAAGGATAACTGCTCAATAAGTAGATCTAGGGGCTCTACTAGTTTTCTCTTCCCATTAGAGAATTTAAGAATATACAGAGTGTTATTAATTGAACGTACAAACGAAAAGGGGAGATTCTTTAAGTGAGTTTAAGAAAAAAATTCCCATAAATATGAGGTCGCAAACGTTTCGTTTTCGAGATTATTTTTTTAATTCACGAACTAAACTGCTACACATGAGTTAGGGATATTGACTTAAATTGCAAAAAAATTTAGTTAAAATAAGATTTTTGTGATGAAAATTCATATCAATATGATTTCAAGTTGCAAATTAATTTTAGCCTGTAGGTCTGCAGCGTATACAAGGTGGTTAAGAAAAATCGAGTAAATTAACGAAATTTCATTCCCAGAGAATTCAAGCATTTTAAGACTATCAATATAATGTATGGCCTCCACGGGCATGAATAACAGCTTGACATCTTCTTTGCATACTACACACATGGTTGTTGAACATTTCTTGAGGAATTTGGTTCCATAAAAGGGGCAGAAGCTCTCTCAGATCATTTAAGGATTCAGGGGTATGTTGATGATTATCTAATCTTCTTTGGAGCATATATGCATATGCATGTTCTATGAATCTATGCAATTCAAATCTGGTGAGTGCGGAGGTATTGGTAAATGTGGAATATCTACCAAGCTCCTCGCGCGCATTCTCAACTATGGCTGCACGGTGCGGTCTAGCGTTATCGTCTAGAAATTGAAAAGTTTTACAATAGCAGCGTGAAAATTTGGCACAACATTGTCAATGACATGCTCCCTATAGTGTAAGGCGGTCATATTCCCAGGACAAATGTGTAGATCTGTGCGCCCGTTAAAACATATCCCGGCCCATACCATAACACTACCCCCTCGGAATGGATGTACTTCCTGGACATAGCGACGATTACGGGGTATGCGTGGGATTCTCCATACCCTTATTCTTCGAGAAACTGAAAATCGTCCATATCTGGATTCATCAGTGAAAAGGACACTACGCCATTGATCGTTCCAATTGATATGTTGCCTTGCCCATTCCAGTCTTTGACGCTTATGGTCACGTGTTAATGGAACTCCTCTTAATGAACGTCTACAACCTAGATTCACCTCTCTCAAACGTCGTCTGATGGTTTTGATGGAAACTTGGACCCCACTGCATTTTGAGGAGTATTCCGTAGCATTCTACACGTAGATGTAGGGTTTCTTTTCACCGAAACGGTGATGAAACGATCCTGAGCAGGTGTTTTTTTCGTCGCCCACCAAGCCTTGATCTTTCCAACACGGAACCTGTCTCCCTGAACCTATTCCAAAGTCGAGATATCACACTTTGGCTGACTTGGAGCCTTTCCGCTACAACAACTTGAGTTAGGCACCCTGTAGCATTCCGATAGCCCTATTAGCCTCAGCGTTTGTTAATTTATGTCTTGGCATTTTCAGAAAATTCGTTTCAAATCGAAGCCGTTGATAAACTGACTTCATTTCAAAATAAGAACATTCATGAAGCATATGCAAAGTACCAATCTTTAGAAAAAAGGCGACCAGATTGACGAAAAGTCCCATACTGATTTTTATTGGATCGATTCAAGTTGTTATTGAGTTTTAAATGATTTTACAGCGATTTTCTCGAAGATTACATACCTACTTTTAAAAACGATTGAATACGATATCCCTAACTATTGTGGAGCAGTATATATACAGGGTGTAGGTATATAGTCTAAGGTGTAGGTCAATGTATCTTCGTGTTGTGTACATTTCGATGGTTTTAATGACCCACAAATGGAACATAGTCCTAATCCAATAGCGTAGATCTATCATTATGTCACCGATCGCACGTTGACACCGATTGAACCCCCGAATCGAATTCGAATCCATCGAATTAGTTCAAGGTGCTGGTATCTGGGTCCGAACCGAATTCCGAAGCGTTTCTTCTGAATAATTTCCCGTGCATCAAGCGCGTTTTGTCAATCGGACCACGTAGACCCGGTCGTTGGCGTTTGCCTCGCTAATGTCGACGATACATTTCCTATCAATATATTCCATTTTTTGAACGACTCCGCTTGACAGTAATAAAGTAATGAATGGGGCGACGCGACGGTAGGTGTTTTTCGTCGTTAAACGCCGATCAGGTTTGTCTAGTATCCTCGAGGCATCTTCGGAAGTTATGGTCGTGTAGATGTTTTAACGGTGTCCAGGTGGTTATCTGTGTTCAGGTGAGTCTTTTTAGTGTATCCGTTTGGTTCGGGACTTCAGAAAGTTGTAACCATACATTTTGCGCCCACTAGTTCTTTAGTCATTCGAACTTTCAAGGAACTTAACAATTCTGCGTATGTTACACGAGAACAGTAGAAAACCTCTGAAAAACTCTGTTTCACCATATATGTTTAGTGATACTAAATTTGTTCAAAAGATATGCTGATATCCTTGTTCTATTACTTGAAAACAAGCTTTTTCATCGATCTGAATGCAATCATCTCGGAATTATATTTGTAACAAGAACAAAGAAGAAAAAAAGAGAAACGGGAAAAATGACCAAAAAAGCAAGAGCAAATTAAAAAAAAAACTGCCTCTTCATTGTCATTTCTATTGAAATCATTGAAAAATAAATAAAATAATAGTAATCATTGAAACAGATACATGAAACTACTGTAATCTCTATGAACAAATTCATGACATTCTTCAGAGAATCTGGAAGGTCTGCAAATGAACTGGAATCTTGTTGTAGACTTTTGGGAAATGTATGCCAGGTATGCAAAATTTCTTAGGGTTATTGACAGGTAGGTCAATTTTTTTGTTTGTTTTGCTTCTTTTTGATGACATACACATCATAAGTGATTCCTATTTTAATGAACGTAGGAGCAGATTTTCGATGTGAATAGATTCCGTATACTAGTCTTTGTTGAGTATGGAAGTCTTAAAGGATTTACATTATATGTACTAGTAGAGCCTCTAGATCTGCCTATCAAAAAGTTATCCTTATCGGTAGATCTCTGAAAATCGGGTGATTTTATAAGGGAAATGTCGAATTTTCATCAATTTTCCTGAAGAAATGGGAAAATTATGGAAATTATGTATACCAAACTATTTTGCATTGACCTTTCCTCTTTCGATCTGTATAATAGGGTCAGGATATTTGTGGAAAAAGTTTTATCGAGTTTAAAATTGCCCTTTTGTCGAATTTTTTCTCGATTTTCGCGAATTTTTCAAAAATACTTCTAGGCCTGGAGAATCGAAATTTCACTCTCGTATTACCACGATTATTCCTGTTTTCGACCATATAAAAATCTATTCTCTATATCGCAGCTCCTATCGACTATTAACACAACTCGTTCACCAGAGTTAATTCAAATATTCGAAATAACTAATAAAAATCAGACATAATTTGTGAAAAGCGCTACCTGAAGTGACAAAAATGAAACTTTTCCAACATTTCTTAATTTTGGCTAATCAGTTCTCAAATAAATATGTCAATTACTCATTATGGGCAATTTTAGATTCATATTCATTCTTCTTCAGCCCGTGTCCATCCATTGTCGGATATAGGCCTCTTCCAGGTTTTTCCATGCTATACGATCTGTTGCCAATCTCATCCACTGTCCTCCTGCCACCTTTCTGACGTCATCGATCCATGTCTTTCCAGGTTGGCTCACACTTCTTTTTGTCCCTTTTGGTCTCCATAGTATCACTTTCTGGGTCCATCTGCCCGGCCCCTGCCTCGCCACACGGCCGATCCATTGTCATTTAAAGCTTGCTACTCTCCTAATAACATCTGTTACCTTGGTTCATATTTATTTTCCAAATTCATAAACATGTCAAAAATGAAGAGAAAAGATGAGAATGGACAACTCACGATTGATGCAGATCGTCAAAATCCGATTTACTTGACATTTCGGGAAAAATTCACTGTTTCACCAACTTGAGATGTTTAACCGCTTTTTGATCTGGTAATAGCCTTCCATGTTATTATAGGTTCCACGGGAATTATACAGTAATTTTAAACATCCCATCTAATGGCTATAATATCAAATATAGTACCTTCACGACTACGCTACAGTAGTCTGTGGCTATAGTGTCTAGATAAGAGCAATTAACCGTAGCGACACCTAGAGGCCTTATTCAAAAGGAGAAAAAGCATTTCCTACATAAGCAAATTTTTCATCGAATTTTTCAGAGTTTCAATGTCTTTTATAATAACCAGGCCGAAGACGAATCCATATATAAAGTTTTATAACAAACAGTCCATCCGATCTCGAGTTATAAATGGTGTAACCAACAACTTTTTTTATATATAAAAGAAGAAGATAAGCAAAAGTTAATGTAAGGGTAATTTTGGATTTGTCGTCTTGGATGACTGATGGAATGATAATGCTTTATGCAGTGGGAACATAATTCTCCGAAAGCGCTCGTTAACAAGAGAACGAGAAACAATCGTTTGCATCATTATCGTTTTCTAGACTAACGGTTCGATTTATAAAATGATTTGTATCATTCACATCTGAAACCGTCACAAATGCTGTTAAATCATCTGTTTTCAATAAGCAGCCATTGTCTTTCACTCGATTCCGCTCTTTTTACCGCTGAAATTACACGCATCAGTCGCAGAAGGCGGGTTCGTGCCAGAATGGGTATCAGATGTCGAGAGATTATTACATGATTACGCTTTTTTCTGATAATCAGTAACTCGAGTGCGAAATGAATATTCTTATAGAAGGCTGAGAATAGTTTTGTATGTGTTTCAATGATTTATCAGATAGGGATTACCATCAAGCAGCTTTTGTAATCTAGTTGTCAAAGAAATCCGGATCTGTTGTTACACAAATTTTGTGAATTTTCATTTTCGATAGTTCGCTACAATTTAAAATAGTTCTTGTAACGTGATCTGGCAAAAACTTGATTCTCCATCTTGATAATCAGGAAAACAAAATTCTAGTCTAATTCTCGGACTTATCCCGAAAATTGCAAGATCGATTTCAAACGATATCTTGGATATACAGAGTGTAACAGGCAAATGGAATAAATTCGATAACGAATAAATGAGGGCGTGTTGGGAAAAACCCTCGGACACGTCGATTTGTAATTTTAAATGCGCATATTTTTCAAGAAAATAAAATTATATAGGGTGTTCCATGCGACCGTGGCCAATACCAACTTTCTTATTTCAAATGCGAATTTCTGAAGAATCCAAAAAATAAATAATATACAGGGGGTTGCATTTGAAATAAGAGAGTTGGTATTGGCCACGGTCACATGGAACACCCTATATAATATTGTTTTCTTGAAAAATAGGCGCATTTAAAATTACGAATCGACGTGTCCGAGCGTTTTTCCCAACACGCCCTCATTCATTCGTTATCGAATTTATTCCATTTGGCTGTTACACTCTGTATGTATCTTCTCCAACATTCGTGTTATAGGAAAAATTAATGTAACCACCTTCATTGTTCAGTATTCATTGATAGGCATGTTTTCAAAGAGTAATGGAATACAGTAATAAACATTACCAAACTTTTCCACACAAACAAAACATGAAAAATAACGTTAATGAGATATCGGCGCATTCACCAATTTGCAACACTGTTCATAGAACCGTATAAAATGTAATGGAAAATAATCTTCATAATAATCCGATATTAGTGTTCGTCTGTACCATATCCGTTCCTGGAGGATTTGAGTGGATGAAATAATTGATCAGATCCTGGAATAGTCGTTTCCGGCCATATTTTATAACCAGTTTTATCAGCCAAACCGAACTGTGGGCGCTGCATGTAACTTTTGATTAATATTTCAGTAAATACTCTTACGGTGGGTTTCACAAAGCTTCAACACGTCCGGTTTTCCTGAAAAAAATTTTTGAAGATGAACAATATCGTTATTTCGCTCCAAGGGAGTGTGGATATTCTGAACTGGATAGTAAAACACTGCCTTGGAGCAAAATAACGATATTGTTCATCTTCAAAAATTTTTTCTAGGAAAACTGGACGTATGCTTAAAAAAATAAAAACGCTTCTGTAATGTTAACTTATGGTAGGATCTGAAGCAGGTAGCTAATTTTTGAAAACGGAATGTACAGGTTGTTTTTTCAACCTGCAAATTTAATCTGAACTTATCATAATTCCCCACCCTGTATTTTCGAAAAAGTGTTGGAATTATTGAAAGTAGCCAATCATATTGTTCTACACTGAAAATTTCATCAATATTGATCAAGCCACACCAAAGTAATGAATAAAAGAAAAATCGGTCGAATCGGACAAATCACCCTGTAGACTCTTAATAAAGGCCCCCAACCATAAACCAAACATTGTTTCGAAACTGCCATGAGTAGTGTAAGCTTCTCTTTAAATCTGACGGTCTCCTCCGGCATCACCCTGTATAATTAATCAAGAATATAATATATTCGATAAATTTAGATTTCTTCTCATTTTTCCTTTTTTGTCTCATCCTCAATCTAGCAAAGATCAACAAACAAAGATTTTCTATCGAATAAGTTGAAATAGGGAAAATTATTCATCTCATTTCCAGAACATAGATTGTTTATATCTTGATAATTAATTGTAGGGGGCCAAGACTTTTGACGATGTGTTTGAGGTCATCTCGAAGCATCCTTTATCAAATTCTGTCTCATATCATTTCTCAGTACACTTTCTTCCGATTACGAATTTCCTTCTGAATCTCAAGCGCTCCAACGATTCTCAGTGATTACGTGAAATGATCAAGATTCTCATTACCTGCCGTCGAAAATTTCACAAGCAATTTAAAGTCTCGACTCGAATAATCTCCGGTACATACGTATTCACTTTCAGCGCCTGAGAGTCCGTGTTTTGGTCAATTATTCCGTAATATGTCCAATTAGGCGAATAGCTAAGTTAATTCGGAACTTCGTGGAATTTCAGCAGGTATTAGTATATGCATAATCAATGGTCCATCAAGAACCAAAGGTTGATGAAGTACATTAATTATTCTTGCGTAGAGAAAATTCCGTATGACTTGCTGTGAATATATCGTACATACATATCCGCGTTGCTATTATAATGATTATTAAAGAACAGTTTAAAATATCTCGGAGATTAACGGGATATTGATGTGGAGAAAGAAATATATCTATATGACACCTGAATGATTTCTCTTCGAAATTAACAAATGTAATGAAATCAATACAAACCTTGAACAATTTGAAATATACTGCTCCACAAGAGTTAGGGATATCGTATTCAATCGTTTTTAAAAGTATGTAATCTTCGAGAAAATCGCTGTAAAATCATTTGAAACTCAATAACAACTTGAATCGATCCAATAAAAATCAGTATGAGACATTTCGTCAATCTGAATTTGCTGTGATCTAGTTCATTTGAAAAATACCAATCAAATCGGATTGAAACTGAGGAGTTAGTTGTTAAAAAAGAATAAGAAGGCTTATGCGAAGTTTTGTGGGGATTTTACCAATCTAAAAATAAAAGAATCTCAATTTGATGCCAATATTCCAGTGGAAAATATAATAGTCATGGAGCATTAAAAAACTGAACGACCCCTGTACATTGAGTGCATGCCGGAATTCACTAATCCAACATGTGCATATTTCAGGAAATGAACTCGTCGTCATCCAGTTCAAAGAACGCTAATTCGTTCTGCTCAATTTATATTTTATTTATACTATCGCTATGTGGGAGCCATAAGTCATATTTTTTCTTCTGGGTCCTACAGCAGTTGTACTACGTATTCTCACGCTGAAGGAATTCGGATCATATGTGGTGGTGTGAAGAATTATTTCGTCATTCATAATTCTTGATCTGCTAGCATATGGTTCATATAGAGTCATTCATTCTTTAGCAAGATTATATGGAGAACTACTCAGGATAATTTCATGAATATCTAAGATATTTTCATGTTTTTGTCACTTCCGGACATATCGGAAGTAGCTTCCAATTCCGTTGCTTCAAATCCCATGCGAAATGAATGATCATAATTTTGGTTTAGGTTATAGTCATTTTACTGTCAGATAGCTACGCAACGTTGTCCTCTCTACATATAAGTCGTAATAATGACGTTTCAAACAAAATCTTTATTTACTTTGGGAAATGACGAATTTGCGAAAATATTATGTGAATTCAATAATTCCGAAGACCTGGCTTTTGTTGAAGAAACTTTTTTCTCTGTTGACACTGGAAATATTTCACGCATATAAACATGGTTCAGTTATGTTATTTTCTTGAACGGAAATCAAGAATCGAGTGTTGAAATTTCACTGAAAAATAATGGACAGAATAGTCCGTTAATTTGTGATAGTTCATTCAAAAAAAAAATAAAAGTACTCGAATAACTCCACAGAAAAACTGCTTAGCGAACAGACGGACCTATAGAATTCCCTCTTCTCAAAATTCCCAAGAAATAAGCCTACAGAAGACATTTGAATATTATAATATATTCCAAATGTTCCTTTGCAAAAGTGAGTAGTGTATCAATCAAAAAGTGTTCATTTTTCAAATTATAATTCCAAATTTACCGTAGATCTTTTTTCAAAATAAAGTCTTCAGTCAGTGTCTTTTTGGGTGCACCAATAGAAGGAAAGTCCGTGTCTGCTCCTGCTCCTTCACTTTAAATCTTTCTTATCGTGTTTATGTGCAGCTAAACAATAAATAATATCTATTCATATAAAATAAAATACCTTGGTTTTCACTCACATACGTCGATAATATTGGAAAGCTGGTGATAAATTATTGCAAATATACGCAGATGTCAATACTACATAGCACTTCCTGATACTTTGTCTCTGCTTCTTCAAAACTACCTTCGGCATTTTCAGTTTCCAAGCATGATGATTATATTGAGATTGAGACTATTGAGAGTAGAAATTAGCATTGGCAACGTCTCTAAGAACTATGTTGATATGGCCGATACTTCACGAGTGCCAGCCTGCGTCAGTTTTAAGTAAAAAACTTGATAAACCCAAATATTGGCCAACCGGGATACTTCATGAAAATGAATGGAGTTTATCTTGTATTCTCATCAAAATTTCACCTCCTGTCTTGCCCTATTTACATAGCAAAATTTCTATTATGATTTGCATAAACATTTTATATCCGACGTACCCTATTTTTTATTTTGTTTCGTGTTTATATTATTATCTACTGAATAATTTCTTTTTCGGATGCTCGAGATTGCGGCAAGGTAATTCCAGGAAACACCAGAGTTTTAGAGATTTGGGTCGGAATCTTGCACCAGGTTTGGGTCCTTTCCCTTAATAGATTAAAGCCTTCTTGATTTGCATAAATATCGAAGTTTTCGATTGACAAGAGCAGTTAAAATACCTAGAGCTACTGTGAAGGTCTAGCTGTTCAAAGTGTTTATAGATTTTGTTGTGAAAAGTGTATTGTGTTGGAAAATCTTTCGACAAAGTGTATAGAGTGTTTATAGAACAATGTCGAATTCGGAAACGGATACTGCATCTGAGGGTGATATGTGGGGACCACCGCGAAAAAGGTCCAAAAGGTCGCATTTCTCTGCTGAAGAGAAAGAGATAATTTTGAACATTTTTCGAAAAGAATTGGGAACATCCTGATTTATCGAAAAGAGACTTAGTAGGAATTGTTTCAAAATCCTCAGGGGTGAGTGTTTCAGCTGTATTCAGAATTCTCAGAGAATATGAAGAGAATAAAACATTGACGCCATCCAAGTCGCCACCCAGTCGTTAAAAATAATCGATTCAGTTGACGATTTCGATGTGAACTTTATCAGAAGAATTGTCCACGGTTTTTTTTCCAGAATGAAATCCCAACGATTTCTAAAGTTCTAGAAATCGTGAATGATGACGACAGTTTGCCAAATTTCAAAAGAACAACGTTCTATAAATTATTGAAAAAAATGGAATTCAAGTTCAGTTAAAACTAAACGATTGTGTGAAATCTCCTCGATTCGACTCTGGACGAAAAGAAACTTTACGAAGGCCCTCCTTCCGCTGCGCCAAACATGTTATTATTGCTCCTTCTTACATTTGAACAAAGTATAGAAAATACCTCGGTTTAATTTTCAGTGTGACAATCATATTATCCTCGGACATATTCGCTCCAAGAAGGCCTTTATTTACCATTCCCCCATTTCATAGCATTCGCCCGGAATAAACCATCGCTTCCTCGTTTTCTTTACGACGACAAAGAATCAATTCCACCGCGCGTCAACGGTACTCGGTTCCATTTAAGAATCACCTTCCATTTCCTGATCTCGTCCCGGCAGAAATGCATATTTTATTCACGGTCTAACGACGACCGATTATGCTATTCCGGTGCCGTTTTGACGCGCGTCAATTCCGCGGAACGCCGGAATAATCTGTTTCAGCAAACCCGTTCCGTTGATGGCATAATCGTGTAAGTTCGTCCGACGTTTTCGTTTGTCTCAATTAAGAAATTTGATGGGAGGAAATTGTGTCGCGATCTTGACACTAAATTCTACTTAAGTCGTCGAGGACGGTTAAGATTTAGTTTTTATGGTTTGGGTATTACAGGTGACCTTCTGATGCCTTGACGATTTCGAATATTCCGGTAGAAATTTTATTCGATTTCATTTCGTCACGTTGCCTTCATGTTTTTTACACAGGGTGAGTTTTTGACTCACTTTCGTAACTGTTATTTCCAATGAACTGAATTTTGGTCGAATTATCACTCTATTAATGGCGCACACTCATCAATCAAAACTTAGTTAATATTTTTTCCCGTATCAAAGTTGCAATCTAGCCGTGTAGTCGACTCATAAATCCTCAGAAAAATACTGAAGGCTGTTTCATTAAAGGGACATTATACTCTGGCCGACGGCACCGATTCTCCATTCAAAAAGTGCCTTTCATTTCTCCAAGTTCACGCCCTCAATTTTCTACCTGAAAGCTTGATTTTTTTTTAATTCTCCTGGAATTTCAGACAGTTCTCTGCGATTTCACACTTTTTGGAAGTCTTTTCAGTATTTCCATCATTTTTTGCATTATTAAGCGTTTATCCAAATGGATTTTTTTAAAATATAAAAAATTGATTTATCGAGAGCACTCCAATGAATTAAAAAAAAAATTAATGAACAACCGCCGAAATCTTTTTTCAGTCAATCTCCATAGACTCTCAAACTCAACCCGATTTTTTCATGCGAAAAAATAAATTTTTCATAGAGAAGAAATTGCAGTCCCCTCAAGACATCCTTCAACTTCAGTTAAAAAAAAATCAAGCTTTTAGGTGAAAAATTGAGGGCGTAAACTCGGAAAAATGAAAAGCACTTTTTGAATGAAGAATCGGTGCCGTAGCCGATTTTTTCATGCGAAAAAATGATTTTTCAAAGAGAAGAAATCGGAGTGCCCTCAAGACATCCTTCAACTTCAATTCGAAAAAATCTAGCTTTTATTCGTAGGTGAAAAATTGAGGACGTGAACTTGGAAAAATGAAAGGCACTTTTTGAATGGAGAATCGGTGCCGTAGCCGTCGGCCAGAGTATATCGTCCCCTTTAGAGCGCAAGATTTGAATTGCGCGCCATGTTTGACAGTCATTATGTCACATGATTATTACGTGACAGATCGAAAGTTGACAGATGGTAGAACAGCGCCTCATGATTGCAAAAAAATGCAGTTTCTTGTGCCTCCTTTGGAAGCTATTGATCTTGACAATTGCAATTAGTAGCAATTATTTTTGATAAATTCATCATTACTTGGTGTTAATTCTGTCAGTATACGAGGATGTATTGATATCTAGTTAGCCTAGACCAGTTCCATGCATAAAAAAAATATTGCGATACCATATCAACGAACAATAACTTATTAGACGTGTCAGTGTAGAGTTCGACGTTAAAAAAGAACCAGAGTTACGCAATAAATTATAAAAAAAGATGTCCACCGAAATTGTAAAAATCGAAAAATTGGAGTATCGAGTCATCATCAAGTACCTGTATTTGAAAGGGTAAAGAGGTAAGCAGATTTGCTTAATACCCTTGGTTATCAATGTCCTTCGTATGCGACCGTGAACAATTGGACTGCAAGCTCAATTGAAGATGATGACCGATCGGGAAGGCCAATTTCTGTGTCAGTCCCCGAAAATATCGATGCAGTTCATGACATGATTTTATCAGACCGTCGAATTGGGCTAAAACGGATATCTGAAGCACTGAAGATTTCATACGAACGCGTTCATCATATATTTCACGTCAATTTGGACATGAGAAAAATTTCTGCAAAATGGATTCCCAAATGTTTGAATGTTGACCAAAAGCGTGCAAGGGTAGAAGCATCGCGTTCGATCTGTGCTCGATTTGAAAACGATGTAGACTTCTTAAAACGAATTGGTACTATGGATGAGACTTGGGTACATTTCTACGTTCCAGAAACAGAGCAGCAATAGATGGAATGGCGACACTCTGGTTCTCCAAGACCTAAGAAGTTTCGTGTCTAAAAATCTGCTGAAAAAGTTCTTGCTTCAGTTTTTTGGGATTGACATGGAGTTATCATGATTGATTTTCTGGATAAGGGTAGATCAATAACTGGAGATTACTATACGACACTAGACACTACTGACCACTCTACGGGAAAAAATCAAGGAGAAAAGGCGCTGAAAGCTATCCAAAGGTGTTTTGTTTTTACAGGACAACGCCCCAGTACACAAATCTCATGTTGCCATGCAAAAAATTCGTGAATTAGGGTTAGAATTACTAGAACACCCCCCTTATTCACCAGATTTGGCTCCGTCCGACTATCACCTCTTTCCTCAACTGAAAAAAAGCTTAAAAGGTCGTAAATTTTCTTCCAACGAGGAGGTAATAAAAGCTGTGGAGGACTGGTTTGTAGAGCAAAAAGAAACATTTTTTTGAAAGGTCTAGAGACGTTGCAGGTTCGCTGTAATAAATGTATTCAATTAAGAGGAGAATATGTTGAGTAATAAAATATTTTGACATTGAAATTTTGTTCGGTTCTATAGTAGGCTAAGAATTTTTCAATACATCCTCATAGTTTCTATTTAGAAACAAACATAGGGATTGGAAATTCATAATTATTTATTAGATCGCTTCCAGTCTTGAACTTTGTCGAAGTTCAGAATTCACACAACGGTTCGAGGTTCAAGTCTAAAATAGCAGGTTTTCAACTGGGATTTTACTGCGTGTTTGGAGGCCACCACGACGTTAACCATAAAAATCCACTCTACGCGAACATCTGAAAATAGTATGCGTTCGGCAAATCGTTCATGGGCAAATATTTCCCGAGCAAACAGACTCCGTGTACTATCCCGATGTGTTTTTCAATTAGTTTCGCGAGGTCGCGTAATCTACACACCGGTTTGTGCAAAGGTACAGACAGAAAGATATGTTTACGTAACAAAGCGCAGCAATAAGTAGCTCCGTGTTGTAGGTACATAATTGAAATGTGAGAATTTTCTCGACTGACAAGGAGATATCATGGTATGTTGATTGTATCACTTACTTAAGGTTCCCATGGCATTGCGATAATCACCGTAATTCTCAACGGATTACTTTTCCCTCACGAAGGATGTAGAGGGTGGTGGTTGTTGTGAAGCCGAGCGGATCGAGTTCCGGAAAATGATTGTGTCAGAACGGATCACAAATTGTTTTAGATTCTAGTGAGATAGGAGGTTTGAGCAGATAAAGGGTTTTCCAATCAGGAGTTATTTTGAATTATCCACTATTTCGATAGATGTCAATTTTAAAGATGTCATTTTTTGGCATCTGACAAGTAGAAACTACGCCATTGATAAAAACGGAAAGATACACGCTTCAACAAAGCATTGAAATGATTAAATTTCACTATAAAAACAAGCTATAATAAAAAAATCATTCTTAAAGACAAGCTTTTATAATAACAACACTTATCCGCCATTTTGAAGCCGCCATCTTGAATTCTTCAATTTTGAAGAATCGTAATTTCTGACCTAGAAAACTGCCAAATTTCAAATCAATCGGACGATTAGAAGTGTGTCATATTCAACTTGCAAGATTTGATTACAGAGAGACAGACAGACAGACAGACAGACACCGGGACAGGTGAAACTAAATAAAAGCTTGTAATGATAAAAATTTGGCAGAGACGACTCGTAAAATTCGAACATTTTTGGCTCGTCGTGTTGTACCTTGTCGAACGGCAATACAGAAATTGGTGGAAAAATTTGAGCTCTTGGGACAAGTAAGTGATGTGAAGAATATTGCGGCTGTAGCCGAAAGTGTTAAAGGAAACCCAGGTTTGTCCAATCCTCGTCGTTCTTTGGAATTAGACATTCCACAAACGTCATTACGCCGTATTTTGCATAGATTTGGATCTCAAATCTTATAGAGTTCAGTTTACACAAGAACTCAAGCCGGCCTATCATCAACAACGTCATGTCTTTGCTGATAGGGCACTTGAAATGAAGGAAAATGATCCGGAATTCCATCGAAAAATCATCCCCCTCGGTGGCTGCGTCAACAAGCAAAATTGTAGCATCTGGGGCTCAGAAAACCCAAGAGTCATTGTTGGAAAGCCTCTCTATCCTCGACGTGTGACTGGTGCGGTTTATGGCCCGGCGGGATCATTGGACCTTCCTTTTACGAGAATGAGGCTGGAGCAACAGTTACGGTGAATAGATTGCGCTATAGAAAGATGATTAATGATTTTTTATGGCAAGAATTGGATGATATTGATCTGGGCAAGTTTCAACGAGACGGCGCTACGTGCCACACAAGCAACGAAACTATTGATCATTTGGCTGATGTTATATTCCATTATTAACGGCATACCTTCCTTTTTATAATGGAATAAACATCCGATCGTTTATCTTGAAGAATGGAATTTTTCTTTGAATGTCAAAATAACACCTCTTGATGGTTTATGACCAGATATCTGAAGGAATCCAAAAAAATGATCGAAACCATGGAACCTGGTGTGAAAATTATTACAATTATTAGGATACAATAAAGTAATTTTCCTATCTAGAGCGGAAAGTTGTACTTTTCCGCACGAGTGCGAGAAAGATACTTTCCGCTCAAAATAGGAACAATATTTTTTCTACAACCGTAATATAAAATAAAAAAAAGAACTTCTGAACAACTCAAATTTGATAGATCTATAGTTGCTATATCAACTGCTTTCAGAAAATCTTCTGGCATAGCCCCCCTTCAGATGAATACATTTTTGATCTTGTTTTCATAAATTATATTCGAAAATACTTTAATTAGGGTGAACAGCTTTGGCGAATATTCGTTTTGACACCTTAATTAACCGGTTTCTATGGAAAATCATAGAACATGACAGAAATAAATATACAGAAGCATGTATGACAATCATGATTTTTAGTAGTCCTCTATGAAAATGCAATAATTTCCAACCGGAAATTTGCATTAATAATTAGTTCAACAGGGATGAAACTGCATAATTTGATATTTTTAACTAAATATATAGGTAAGTAGATTAGGAGATTTCATGTTAAAGGTATTATTATACCCAAATTCAACACATATTTACTTTCCCGCACTAGTGCGGGAAAGTGACACTTCCGAATCGAAAACAATGCGGGAAAGTAGTTACTTAGCCCCGGTTGTAGAAAATAAATTTCGTGTTGCATTGACTGATTTCCGGTACTTTCTTGGCGCAGTAGTACATTTTCAAGAGTTCGTTGTCACTGCATCAGCTATTTATTAGTAAACGATCGCACAAGGTGTGAAAGTTGACTTGCATGAGATGACAGGAATTGTTAATTCACTTTCTTTCTACTAAAATGGATATTGTCAATTACTCGATGAAATGTCGAGACGAATTGGTGTAATGAATACATTGCGGAATAATAGAACGCGAGCGTATGAAAATTTTCCACTTAGAACTTCGTTATCTTCGTGAAACGAGTGAGCCGTTTTTATGAAACCTGAAAATAATTTATGCAGGATAACGGGTGGCTCACAACGTTGGCAGTTATAGTGCTCCGAACGCGATAACGTGCCACCAAGAGTTTATTAAATGTTTGAATTGTAAAGTTTTCAAGGCTGAACACAATGAACATAGCTGTGAGTCTATTTCAATCTCAGGAAAAACAAAGTTTGTGCCTTCAGTGGTAAAAAAGACACTATGCCTGATGCTTTCTAGATATTGGAATTAGATGATGAGGTTTCTCATTATTCATATTTATTATTGTTTGAAGAAGAATATGTATACAGGGTGCGTCAGCAAGGCGTAGGGCTAAAATAGTGCCTAAACTATACCGTGTCGAAAAAAACTTATATAATATGGTTGGTTGTGAGGTTGACAAAAATCTACAAACTAAAAATAATATATATACAGGATGAGTAAAAAAAAGTTACGGAGAAATATGTAGTTTTTTCAAATGGAACACCCTGTATTTCATGCCATAATTCCTTCAAGGACAACACAAGATTTACACTTATAACTCATTTTTTCAATTTCATCACGGCGTTGCCACATAATTCGCATTTTCAAGGTATTTTTAGTGTTTTAAGGGGTCCATAAGAATTCTTATAGCAACCGCTGTGTTCGATCTAGATAAACAAAATTTTCACAGAAGTTAGCACAAGGTATCAGCTTCATCATTCGCTGAACAACTGAAGCTTTTTCATACAGAGTGTCTAAAATAAATTTACCAATTCACTGAAATTAAATATGGGATAACTCGATTTTTTCAAATGGAACACCCTGTATTTTTCTCTTTCATGAAATTTGTTGTCAAATGCCTACCTTTTTCACAAAGTATGTCCCATACTTGAACCGCTCTTTTTTGAGATATTTCACATTCTTTAAAAAAACGATTACTTTGTAAAAAAGTAGAAATTCGAAAAACAAATTCCATCAAAGAGAATAATATGGGGTGTTCCATTTGAAAAAATCGAGTAATTGCATATTTGATTTGAGTAAATTGGTGACTTTATATTAGACACTCTGTATAAAAAAACTTCAGATGTTTACCGAATGATGAAGCTGATACCTTATGCTACCTACTGTAAAAATTTCGTTCATCTAGATTGAACACAGCGGTTGCTATAAGAATTCTTATGAACCCCTTAAAAAACTAAAAATACCTTAAAAATGCGAATTATGTGGCAACGCCGTATATGAAATTGAAAAAATGAGGTATAAGTGTAAATATCTTGTTGTCCTTGAAGGAATTATGCCATGAAATACAGGGTGTTCCATTTGAAAAAACTGCATATTTTCCCGTAACTTTTTTCTGACGCACCCAGTATATGTGAAATTATTTCTTGTTTGTAGATTTTTGTCAATCTTATAACCATGCCATATGAGTACAAAAAGCCCTACAATATGGATATCAGCATATTCTTTGAGAAAACTCCATCACACATCCCGGGTCCTGCAATAGTCCGTTGTCAGTACTGTAGGCATTTTCATGCTTACAGGAGTGAAAATAAAAAATTACTCAAGATTTCTTCTGGAAAAATTCAATTCTCTGCAGTATAGAAAAAAGACGAATAATCATTTACATTACAACAAAAGGCAACGAAAAATCAATTTATACAGAGTGTAACAGCCAAATGGAATAAATTCGATAACGAATAAATGAGGGGGTGTTAGGAAAAACGCTCGGACACGTAGATTTGTAATTTTAAATGCGCATATTTTTCAAGAAAATAAAATTATATAGGGTGTTAAATGCGACCGTGGCCAATACCAACTTTCTTATTTCAAATGCAACCCCCTGTATATTATTTATTTTTTGGATTCTTCAAAAAATTCTAGACATAATTCATGTACAATGTCCCATACTTCAACTTTTTCGGAAATATGTATTATCTGTTTTCAGAACTTTTACAATTTCCCATAGACTTCTTTTTGTGGGGATATGTAAAATGTATTGTATACGAAACGAAACCCTTAACTTAGACGACCTAAAAAACCGAATCACGCTTGCGATCAGATCATTCACGCCTGAAATGTTGAGTAACGTTAGAAGACAATTCTACACCAGATTAGCATGTTGCCAAGACGTTCGCGGCGAGCATTTTGAACATTTCCTACATTGACATTAATGTTTTTTTTGTGTTTTTTTTAATAATCAAGAAATAATCAGTATTACTTATTAGGTTTTAAGTGTATTGTACCGAATTTGTGAAATAAAATAATTTTTATTTGAAACGTTGATTTTTGCAATAAATCTGAAAATACTTAATATGTACATACTTCCGAAATAGTTAAAGTTATGTATAGGACATTGTGCATGAATTGTGTCTAGAATTCTCTGAAGAATCCAAAAAATAAATAATATACAGGGGGTTGCATTCGAAATAAGAAAGTTGGTATTGGCCACGGTCACATGGAACACCCTATATGATATTATATTCTTGAAAACTATGCGCATTTAAAATTATGTACAAATCGACGTGTCCGAGCGTTTTTCCCAACACGCCCTCATTTATTCGTTATCGAATTCATTCCATTTGGCTGCTACACTCTGTATGAACATTTATAAGTGTTCTTTCACTATGATATTCTGTAATAGCAAGGCACAGATTGGCGGGAGCGATCCCATCTGCAGTCCAGAACTGTAACAAATCTGGACTGCGGATCAGATCTCACAGATTTCCCTTTCGTGTGCGCCTTGCTATTAATTCGTTTCGTATCATCTCAAATCTACAGACATCGATATAATTCCCAAACATTTCTGAGAAACATCGTCAAGAATTAATTCTCCATTAGGCGTATGCATTAAAAACTCCATGTCATCTGAATTGATGAGCAAGAAACTAATCTCAAGATGTTTATGCGAAGTCGAATGGGCGGTCCTCGGCTGAGGAGAAATTTTAATTAAGCAGCTAGGTTGATCCTCATTCGTGCTGTGTACTCGTTATACCTATATATTTTACAATGGACAATTACTCAAGGTACACTGCAACAGCACAAAGGTTAATTAATTCCGGGAACGTTAAATTTGAATTGGATTTTTTTATGTGTGAGAACATTCATCGACTATTCAATTCTGGTGTTGTTGATTTTGCACTGTCGAAATGACGCCCATGAAGGTGCATCAGAAGGTGTTACCAGTAGATAAATATTCTTGAGAACAAGAAATAATTGATAAGAACGAATTTAACTTTATTAATGAGATTGTATCGATTGTGAACGTTGTGAAATATAATTGCATGGTACAATAACGATATAGCAAATCAATTAATATTTTTTAATATTTATAATTCATTGATCTTATATACAAGGTGCGCCAGCAAGGCTTACGGCTAAAATAGCTCCTAAGCTGTAGCGTGTGGAAAAAAACTTATATGGCGTGGTTATGAGGTTGACAAAAATCTACAAACAAGAAATAATTTTGCATTTGCAGGGTGCGTCAGAAAAAAGTTACTGAAAAATATGCAGTTTTTTCAAATGGTACACCCTGTATTTCATGGCATAATTCCTTCGAGGACAACAAGAGCTTTACACTCATTCCTCATTTTTTCAATTACATCACGGCGTTGCCACATAATTCGCATTTTTAAGGTATATTTTTAGTGTTTTGAGGGGTTCATTAGAATTCCTATAGCAACCGCTGTGTTCAATCTAAATTAACGAAATTTCTACAGTAGGTTAGCATAAGGTATCCGCTTCATCATTCGGTAAACATCTGAAGTTTTTTTTATACAGAGTGTCTAATATAAATTCACCAATTTACTCAAATTAAATATGCGATAACTCGAATTTTCAAATGGAACACCATGTATTGTTCTCTTTCACGAAATTTGTTTTTCGAATATCTATTTTTTTTACAAAGTAATCGTTTTTTGAAGAATGTGAAATATCCCAAAAAAGAGCGGTTCAAGTATGGGACATACTTTGTAAAAAAGGTAGACATTTGAAAAACAAATTTCATGAAAAAGAAGGTTGTTCCATTTGAAAAAACTTCATATTTTTCCGTAACTTTTTTTTGACGCACCTTGTATATGTGAAATTATTTTTTGTTTGTAGATTCTTTTCAACCTTACAACCATGTTATATAATTTTTTCTACACAGTATATAGTTTAGGCGCTATTTTAGCCGTACTCCTCACTGACGCACCCTGTACATGTGCAACTAATGTTAATAGGCATTTTTTTCTTCTATCGACATAAAGAATAACTACCTAAAATAGACGAACGATTTTCACGGAGACCTATCAAGATTCTAGCACTGTTTGTATCACATCGACTGCGTCTGGATTTCTGAAATCACACTGTAAAATCAGTTTCAATCCATTTGTTTTGCAGTAAACCACTTTGAATACTTTCAGACTTTCGTCCATTCTGAATCAACGAACGTTTCGAACCATAAATTCAGCTATATTGAACTTAATGAGTATGTAATAGCTTTTTATTTTTAGGTCTCCAACTTTGATCGCTCTTAAAGCAACGAAGTACTCTTTGATGCTATCGAGAAAGATATTATTTTGCTTTGAAATTTTATGAAGATGTTGTTACATTCGAATACATATTATGGAATGAATGCGATTGAGAAATCATAATAATAATCCAATTCCCCAAGACACCCCATTCAATAATAATGTAATAATACGAGTTTGAGTTATATTTTAAGCGAGCTGAAAATTACATTCACTAAAATGCGTATACGACAATTCTACTGCCTTATTTATATGTATTGATGATTGTGGAATTTGACATATAGAAATACACCTAGTGATTTAACCGATCTCTAAAAATCATGTCTCAGGTTTAAGTTTAAAATTGAGCTACCAAATTTTGGACAATCCGTAGTTATGCGTGTTGAAGTTTTTCGTGATCGTTCCACAAATTATTCACAAAGTAAAATTAGCATTGTAATTACTAATTAGTCTAACCATTGTCGCCCTGAAAAAGAGAACAAATATCTGGCAACACAGCCCCAACGAGTACTTCCAACATTAATCATTCACATCTCATCAACAATGAGATGAATTTTCCACGTTTACATTAGGCAGCTTTCTTTCTGAACAGGAAAAAACGAAGAGGAATTGTGCATGGACAACTAGGGTACTCGTATACATACGTTTGGAGAGATACACATCGTTGTTTTTAGTCGTGAAACAATATCGCCATAGTCATAATAGGAAACTGCGTCTATTATGCTCATATTCAATGAACTTTCGGTATGTAAACACGCTGAAATGATAATAGACTTCCTCAGTAAGAACCCATCTCGATTCTCGATACGTAGGGAAAAATTATGGACTAGTGAGCTCTGGAGGATGTACAGGCTGTCCAAGTGGGATGCTGTGAACATCTCTATAATCTTTGGATTCATTTCAGTTTGATGAATCAGCACATGCCTTATTTGGCAGTAGATCAGTAGTTTCTTTTCCAGGAATTACTGGAGTACCTATATTTTTTTGAGGCCAATTTGTTGGGTATAAAATGCACCAACTATCACGAAAATTATCCACACCAAAAAACTCGAATAATCAAGATCATTCTCCTTGTCGATGATCGTTGGTTACTCGCTCGATAGAGGCGTAAATTTCCAATTTCTCGGTGGTCCAATTATCCTCATTTGCAAGATTTTTTGTCGCGTTCGGCAACCTCGGGCTGGCTGCACCAAATTACTCTTTTCATTCATGACGATATAATTTTGATATCGCACGTTGCTTCAGATCCACACTCCAGAAATCGTCACAGCGCGCGCGGAGCGGCTTCGTTCTTCAGTCTTCCACTCTTTTGTGGACAAAGAGCATCTCTTTGGAAAAGCGCGTTTTTTAGTTTCATCGTTTCTTTGATGTAGGGAGGATTTGTCGTTTCCTCTTTCTGTCGATTTTATCTGGTTCCCTACACCGTGTTTTGTACTGTTGTTAGTCTTCCTAAGCACACTTCGTTGTTTTGCATCGCTCGTTTTCGAAGTTGTGCTTTCGGAAAGTTTATTGTTTGTACCTGGTCGTGCAAGTTCTTTCATGGAAGATTGTATAGGAGTTAGTGGAGTTATCCAGAACGTAAGTGTTCACATTGAAAGAAAGATACGATATTCAAGTTGTATCACTGTAAAAAAACTCAAACTGGAACACTGTCGTAACTGGAAAGTTGTTACTCTCTGGGCACTAGATTGCCTGAGAGTTTCAAATGAATTAAAATTCGAATTCGATATATGTATTTTATATCACTCTACAAACAACTTTGGAAATAAAAATTAAAGGCTTCGAAGAAGATTGAAAAGAAGAACAAAGAAAAGATAAAACAATTTAAAATGTTACATCGAAAAACTATAATGGATCCTAATAAATTTGTGTACTCACAGCTTATGAGTTTTCTGAAGACAATTTTATTAAAGATTCTTGAACATAAGTGGGCAAACAAAAACAGGTACTCTGAAGGCATCCATTATTATTATGATAACGAAGTACAGAGTTGAGGCACGAGCCATTGAACTCAAAGAAAGCAAAAAGAGAAAATGAAAATAGAAAAAAAATAGCAAATAAAAATAGTTAAATAAAACATAAAAGTGAGGTTGAATGAATTGTTGAGAAATATTCATTCACAGGTAGTTATAACTTGATTGTTGTAGAATTCTAACGTAATGCTTGAAACCCCCTCTTTTCCAGACACTGGCAAAGTTTGTGTCACACATGCTTTAGCTTTTCTCTTCAGTGTGGAATAAGCAATAAGAAGAACGATTCAATTGATTCAACAATCACAGGTATTCAAAGTGGCCGATAACCCAAAATTGGGTGTGAAAAGTCAAAAGCGATTTATTTAAGTGGCGCCCGCATGCTTAAACCAATTCTTTCAGTGGTCCTCATCAGTTTTCGTCCACACTCAATTGATCCCAATCATCACTTATCAGCGCTGCGTCATCGACATCACACAGAACTGATTGTTTGCTTGCTGTAATGAATATTTTTATTATGACTAACTCCGAACTCGTTAGTCATAAGTTTTCGTGTCTACGACACAAAATAAGACTTCAAATCATTTTGTTTCGCTTGTCGGTTCGTCTGGCGGAATGTTTCTAAAAAATCGACTAGGAAATGTCGCATGAAATGAATAATTGTTGAGTATGAATCCCGAATGGAATGGATATGAACAAACCGGCCTTGGAGTGTTCATAATTCTTGGAATATCGCTAGAATGTTCTGAATTATGCACAGAGAAAAGGAGGGTAAACGGATTGATGAATATTCAAGCATGCATATGTGTTGAAGCATAGTATAGTTTATAGTTTATTTTTTCCCAAGAACTTTCTTCAGAGTTTTCATACTTTTCTGCCCATGGGCAGAATCATAGGCAGAGGCAAATCAGATGCATAATCTATCACAGCATCCGTCAGAGACAATGTTTGTATAAAAAACAAAACTCTTCCTGCCAACATTTCATATTTAGCACCAATATCTTTTCGAAGCAACAAACTTGACATTCCACAATTCGGAAACATTGATTTATTTGGAGTTATTATTTATAAGATCCTGTAAATTTTAAGTTGCATTAGCTCAAATCTTCATGATGAGGTATCCTCTCTTCATATTGTTCCTCTCCAGTAAACGCAGACGAATCTGCCGTGGATGTCATCAGATCGGAGTCAGTTTTGACGGCTCATGTCACAACTCAAATGAATAAATTATGTCACGTAATCTGGCTGGCAAACGAAAAATTATACGACGAATTAGACCAAAAGGCGCGATAACAATGCCGTTACGCTTCCGGTGTTTGGTAACTGCAACGGACAGCTGGTCAATCGGCGGCTAAGCGATGGTCTTGGTCTTGGTGAATTAACAAGATAGATATGGGACGGTTTGTCGATTCGTGAAAGTGAAATCTGGGAGTTGTCGAAATTCCTCAGATATCTCTGAGCCTAGCAGCTGTATTGGGCGAAACGAAAGTGATAGTGGTAGCACTGCGGGACACTTTCCATACAGATCCTATTCAAGAGGTTGATGAATTATTGATCGGAACGAATTGGCGGGAAAAAACTTTTGGAATAACGATGATTGGGGTGCCCTTACTTTATTCACCACCCACTGTATATTACCTATATCATCAGACGGATCCCGACTTACGAGGATGTATTAATTCTAGTTAGCCTAGACCAGTTCGATGCATAAACAAAATATTGCGATACCATATCAACGAAAAATAACTTATTAGAAGTGTCAGTGTAGAGTTCGACGTCAAAAAAGTAAACCAGAGTTACGCAATAAATTAAAAAAAATATGTCCATCGAAATTGTAAAAATCGAAAAATTGGAGTATCGAGCCATCATCAAGTACCTGTATTTAAAAGGGTTAAGAGGTAAGCAGATTTACGAACATATGCTTAATACCCTTGGTGATCAATGTCCTTCGTATGCGACCGTGAAAAATTGGACTACAAGCTTCAAAAGAGGTAAATTTTCCATTGAAGATGATGACCGATCGGGAAGGCTAGTTTCTGTGTCGGTCCCCGAAAATATCGATGCAGTTCATGACATGATTTTATTAGACCGTCGAATTGGGCTAAAACGGATATCTGAAGCACTGAAGATTTCATACGAACGCGTTCATCATATAGTTCACGTCAATTTGGACATGAGAAAAATTTCTGCAAAATGGATCCCCAAATTGTTTGAATGTTGACCTAAAGCGTGCAAGGGTAAAAGCATCGCGTTCGATCTGTGCTCGATTTGAAAACGATGTAGACTTCTTAAATCGGATTGTTACTATGGATGAGACTTGGGTACATTTCTACGATCCAGAAACAAAGCAACAATCGATGGAATGGCGACACTCTGGTTCTCCAAGACCTAAGAAGTTTCGTGTCCAAAAATCTGCTGGAAAAGTTCTTGCTTCAGTTTTTTGGGATTGCCATGGAGTAATCATGATTGATTTTTTGGATAAGGGTAGAACAATAACTGGAGATTACTATTCGACATTACTGACCACTCTACGGGAAAAAATTAAAGAGAAAAGACGCGGAAAGCTATCCAAATGTATGTTGTTTTCACAGGACAACGCCCCAGTACACAAATCTCATGTTGCCATGCAAAAAATTCGTGATTTAGGGTTAGAATTACTAGAACACCCCCCTTATTCACCAGATTTGGCTCCGTCCGAATATCATCTCTTTCCTTAACTGAAAAAAAGTTTAAAAGGTCGTAAATTTTCTTCCAACGAGGAGGTAATAAAAGCTGTGGAGGACTGGTTTGCAGAGCAAGAAGAAACATTTTTTTTGAAAGGTCTAGATACGTTGTGGTTTCGCTGTAATAAATGTATTCAATTAAGAGGAGAATATGTTGAGTAATAAAATATTTTGACATTGAAATTTTGTTTGGTTCTATAGTAGGCTAAAAATTTTTCAATATATCCTCGTAGAGTTCATAAATTATTTCCCTATTTTTTTCAGGCGTTTTATATTATAACCTTATTATTACTCAATTTGGCGGGTACAGGTCAACCATTGATGAACCGTTGCGATCCAATGGGAAAGTGAAAAACGAATTCTTTTTCACCTTCTTTTTGTTTCATTTTGTGTAAAAATGATACAGCTTACTAAAAATTTTCAACCAGATCGGATATTTGGATTTTGGAAATATCGGGTATTTTTTTTAGATAGGGATAACTGTCATTTGTTCGGAAGCCACCATAACTCGTGTTATCGCTGAAAGAAGGCCTGAATTACTCGAAAAAGTGGTTCAAAATTGATATGGTCGAATGCGGTTGCTCAGAGCTAGTCGTGATATGCCGGAAATAATTTTTAAATCATAAATGTCATAAAATTACCTTCCAAATAAAAAAAAGGCTTCAATCTTAATTTAAATGTGTTTTATTTAAATCTAAAGTTCTTTCACTCTAAAAAAATACCCGATACTAGGAAAATAAAATTTCAATGCTTAATAACTCTGAAACCATCAGACAAATTCACACCATTTGCGAATAATAAAAGGAAGAGCATGAATAAAATATGATAAATTATTTTGAAATGTATTTATTCTCGAATATATTATTCTTGCATTATAATGAATCATTCAGATTATCGAGTTCGATTGTATGAATGTGCTTCCTGTTTCAACAGTCTGAATTATAATCGTTGTCCAATTTTTGCACTCCGTTTGTCCCCCAACATCCTCATTTAGATAATACTGCTCAAAACATATCCTGCCTAATATTAAAATTATAGCAAACATTATTGTGATCATCTCAACCAATGCCGATGTTGTCTCATGCATCAAAACGAAATTGAATTTAAACAAGCCTTGTGAATAAAAAAACAAAAAATCGTAATACCGCATACTTAATAAAAATGAAGTGAGTAAATGTAAATATTATTAATTATCACAAATGCACCCATTAAGGTGAATAACATCAGGACCTATTTTTCCTGCGAATTTAAACTGATGAAAATAAATTAATTATCCATTTCATCCATTTCCTTGATATAAATTTATTAATACTGAGTGTTCTCTTTGCTGTCACTTAGTAAATCATGTCCTCTAGTCTTGTATCTCATATCAAAGGTAAACAAACGTGAATATTCAAAATAATTCATGTGAATCCAGCATCAACGCAATCTATTCGAATACAAAACTCTCTCTCAAACATATTGTGCGACATTTCCAAATATCCAGAGTAGTAGTAGTTTCTCAATGGAATTCCATTGTTCGAGAACTCAAATGTCCACAGAAGAATGATTGTCGTCTGTTTTTGGCCGCAAATTGATAACGAACAGACGCTGTGCATGCGCTTGTTATTTTGTTACGAGATCGGTTTGCCCACTAGGCCATGCGATATGATTTTTTCGTGTAACCTTGTAAATGTGTAACGCGATCTGGTCAGGAAATGCCTACGTTCGTGTGGGAATAGATTTAAAATGCTTTGCTGAGATTTTTTATTGACTAGGACCACTGCCGGCTACTCACATGCGGAAATTCCCAATATTTGTGATAACATATCCGGGATCATTGACGAATGCTCTGACAGCTGACGGAAATTTTGGTCGTTGGATTCTTGAATGCGAATCTACCTATAGGATGGATCTACTTTCAAGACGAATGAGCGCTCTAAAGCTCCTGAGTTCAGTCAGTGCTTTAGGTGACCCATTCTTCATCTTATAAATCATAGCAGATTTTGATGTAGTTAAATGAAATATAGAAAATACACATCGATTATTATAAGAAATTTGCTTTTGGTGGCATCACTGGAAAGTCTTCTAAGTGGAATTTCAGATTCGAAAAAAGTTTTGATTTGATTCCTTTCCGCGTATTCAGGATTTCTCAGGATAATCCATCTTTATTGACGAATTGCCATTCCGCAGTTTCTTCGAAAATGTTGATTATCCATCAACAGAGAGAAGCATTGGTTGAGAGATGTATAAAATAGCGTACATTAAGTTGGTTGTTAGTAAACATGCCAATGGAAGGGATCGTTGACCTGTCAGTTGTGAATCATCGTAACAAAGTTCATGATGGAAATTTGATATGCAAACAGAATTAGAACGAAGCTGGGGAAATACGATCGTAACTCTATTCCCGATTTCGATTCGCATTACTTAATCCGCATACGAAATCACTTCCCAAAAAATCAAGTCTCATTTTGGTGATAACACACAAAATACGATAAAAATTATGATATTCTCAAATTGTTTCTATCGATTTAAAACGTTGATTGAATCTATTGCATATAAGTTGTTTTTTTATTTTTTTTGCTTTGCCTGGTTTCTTGTTTCAATAAATACTTCTTGGGGCACATTTCTTGAATAGGAGTTTGAATCAAGAGACCTGATCAAAAGGCTTCCTCAACCGTTTTGAATAGCTTGATCCTGATTTTTATCCGTTGAAATTGGGTTTTCGTAGAATTGATGAAAAAACTTCTGTACAGATTTGAAATGCCACATGCATTCTTTGCCATTCATGCTCGTTCAATGCATTGACATGCTTTGTTGGTGGCTTTAATCAAATTTATTCAGAAAAAAAATTACTTCTACACTTGCGGATCATATTGATATCAAAATGCTTTTCGCATAGTTTTCAATTTCGGAAAATATGTTCATGCGCAATAATTCCAATAGGAAATACACTTTACACTTTTATAAAGTATCCCGGTTGGCCATGAAATTCTGACACATTTCACGTGTATATTTTGAAAATAGGTTATAGTCATTTTCCTGTCAGATACATTCGCAACATTGTCGTTTCTACATAGAGGTCGTCGTAATTACGTATTTATAAATGTTTATTTACTTTGGGAAAAAAATGAATTTGAGAAAATATTATGTGAATTCAATAATTCCAATAAGACCTGGCGAATGTTGAGGAAACTTTTTTCTTTGTTAATACTGGAAATATTTCACGTATTTAAACATGGTTGGAAGATTCAGTTATGCTATTTTCTTTGACGGAAATCAAGAATCGAGTGTTGGATTCTACTGAAAAATAATGAACTGAATAGTCCGTTACTTTGTTCATTCGGAAAAAGAACTCGAATAACCCGAAAGAAAAACTTTTAAACAAATACACGGATCTATGGAATTTCCCACTTCTCGAAATCCTCAAGAAATAAGCCTACAGAAGACATTTAAATACCTTTCTGTACAACCTGAAATACTCAAGTAAGAAAATGTTAAATGTAGTAGTACATACTACGAAACCTGTGTCACATTGGCAACATCTCTGAGAATTATTTTGACTTTCACGAGTGCCAACCTGCGTCAGTTTTTAGTGAAAAAACTTGATAAGTCTTAATCTTTGCCAACCGGGATACTTTATAAAAGTGAATGGAGTATATCTATTCACTATTTCGAGAAAATGATATTCGCACAAGCTCCTTTTCGATTCGATTTCATGTTTATTTTTTTTTCAGGATTTGACAACGAAGTCTTCCATCACTCACTGCGCAATAGAAGAATTAAAATCGAAGTTAATAAATAAGGAAGCAGGTAGGTGCTATAAATTGTCCATATTCTCCATCTTTTTTTCTCTGTCTGAAATCCAAGAGATAAAAATGTCTTTCAACATAAAAATCCTCATGTTTATTTTTCGGTCAAGGCTTCAAGGGGGTTAAATCTTCTTTCGTCCTTTCATTCTCTTGATGCATTCCTTGCGCAGGCTTGCATTGACGAGGTATTCTGTAACCAGGTGAACAGGAGGTTCCTCCTTTTTCTTACAGAATTTGCAGTCGTCATATGCTCCCAAGGCGACAATGTCCTGTGAGGAAGCCAGGGAGGACAAGTATCTTATTCTTACTGAGATACAAATAATTCTTAGTTCTTACAGTTCCGTAACCCCCGAGGAACTTTTTGGAATGATTCCAGGATGGTTCTTTCAGTTTCTTCCTTCTGAAAAAACTCTCCTTTATAGGTGCATTTACCTAAACCACAGAAAGGATCTGGTCCAGTAAGAGGCGTTTGTGCTCCTTTTCTGGCAAGTGTGTTGGCCTCTTGGTTTCCTCTGATTCCTGAGTGACAAGGAACTGAGACTAAAAAGACCTTGTTGTTCTTACCTACTTCATTTAATTTCCTTTGGCATTCCAATATCAGCTTTGAGTCGATGACATAGGAGAACGACCCCAGACTCTGATTTTTGGCTTTACGGGACCAGAAAAGCAGATTTTTGAACTGCATGCATAATTGCAAGGGCCAGCAAGCGACGTCTTTGAACCAGCCTCTTACCCTATCCATTGCACACGTGAACACGTGTAACTTTACAGTGCACGTGTTTGCTTTCCAAGTTTCCCACAGAAACAAGATATTTCCATCGCGTTGCACTTGCATCCGTAAGCTGTTTGTTATCACATTTTTACCAGCCACTTTTCGAGCAGCGTCGTATTGCGTCGGGATGCAGCTGCGAAACGTATAATTTTCAATTACGTGATGCTGCGTATGGTAAACAGACCGCTGTCTGTAAACGGAGCCTTCTATTTAAAATAATGATTGGGTGTGAGATGATGCGGGCATGTAGGTTCTTTATGTGTTAATCCATTCTCAGGAAGATGGAAAACGATTAATTGATGATCGGGGAACTACCTACGAGTGATGTTTTACGGTTATTGAGTTCGATATAAAGTACCTATACGTGCGGGAGTATAACCATATAGGCGAATTTCGAAAAGAGATGAATAAACTCATGCAACTGTTTTTTTTGCAGAATGCCTTATTCTGTTGAGTAAGGACTGAACGAGAATAAATTCGCTATCACAAAAACGCTTATATCTTTGGAACCACTGGACCAATTTCGAAAATCAAACTCATTTTCGAATCATCTTCTAATTCTAATGAAAACTGTTTTTACAATAAAAAAACCAAAACAATTTTTTACAAAATTCATGGATTTTTTCTGGAATTCTTCCCATCATGCTTCTTACAGTGTTCTCAGTCACTTTCTGGGATGCTGTCTTCCACTTTTGCTTGAATTCCGCTAATGTTTTCGTTGATTTCTTAGTCTCCTTCAATTCTCTATTTACCAGGGCCCAATATCTTTCGATTGGCCTCTTTGGGGGCAGAAACCACCTCATTAGCTTCGTACCATTCCTTGGTGGCCTTGCTGTAGTGACATGAAGCTAAATCTGGCCGAAAGATTGTTGACACATCGTGCTCACGTGAAAATGGTAAAATTCGCTTCTTCAAGCATTCCTCGATGTATATCTTCGAGTCAACAGAGCCTTGGCCAACGAAAATATTGCTCCTTTTCCCACAAGTGCAAATTGCTTGCTAAACCAGGAATTTTTCAGGAAACTTCGTTTATTTCTTCACGCGAAATTGTTCGTCAACATTTCCACGAGAATCTGCAGTATAAAATTCCTGACCAGGAAGTTGCGAGAAATCAGCCAAGACATATGTTTCGTCGTCCATCACGCAACAGGAAAAATTTTTCAAGAAATATTTTTTTAATTTCTTTGCTCTTGATTTCGCTTCTTGGTTCTTCACAGCGTTCCTGTCTGGCACTTTCTGCACTTTGTATGTTGTAAGCCCACAACTCGATTTGATTTTCTAAACGGTTGTTGCGAACAACCCACTATTTGGGCCACTTTCCGTCCTGAAAGGTTAGGATTCTTCTGAAAAAGGCTGATGGCTTTCTTCACTTTTTTTGGTCTATGAAACCCCTTTTTCCTCCCGGTTCCTTCCTTGAGGTTAATTGTGAGATCTTCGTTGAAGCGCTTAACAACTCTTGATACCGTTTCCGTACGAACGCGAGCCTCTTTTGCGATTCTTTTGAAGCTCCATTTTTGATTATTTTGAAAAAGTTTCACTATAAATTCTCGTGTTTTCACTTCGCTTTACATTTTGCTACAGAGAATTGGAATATCTAAGAAGTAAATGTTCCACATGTTTCTAACGTTCATAACAAAGCTAACTATGATCAAATTTTGATTTTTTCTCAATTGGTTCAAGAGATATAGGCGTTTTTGTATTAGCGAATTCATTCCCGTTCAGTCTTTAGTTCTTTAGTTTAGTAGTTTTTGTGTCTACGCACCTTTGGATTGCAAGTATTTCTGTCAAAATCACTTAACTGTGAGGCTAAGGATTGCGTTCACTTGGTTCTTGCCTCGTATACTCTATAGCCGGCCCTATTGTGGTTTGAGAACTATCTGTATCTGTATGCCATCTGATGGTATTTACTTTGAAATTTTTGATATTGTATTCGTGTATTCCTTTTCCCATTCTTCCCTTTAACCCAGCATCCTGTTAAAGTTCATCTCAATGCTTGATTTTTTATCATCACTAGGTAGGTTGATGTAATGTAGGTACCTACTTGTTCAAAGAATACCTGGCCCTCTGACTTCGAATTCTTTCATTACCTGTACCTTTCCTAGATATTCTAATTCTGTAGGCGACACAATGAAATGAGCACATTTCTTCCTCCCACTCAAAGAAACCCTCAAACTGCCCACTTCTCGCGAATTTTCCAATAACCCTTACGTTGCACCTACCTGAACTTAATCTTGAATAATCGCAACCCATTAATCTAATAATACCTGAGTCCATTAGCGATATCGTTTCAAGGCCTGCGATCGCCATGTAAATAATCGGCTTTATCATAGGTCAAAGGCTTCGGACAGCCGTTTTAATGGGGAGAAAGAAAGAGTTCCCTGCCTCGAACGGTCACGACACGAGCCGTTCCCGAACTCCTTTTTTGGGTTGGTCAGGAGCAGCCTTTCGCTAGTTTCGCTGCTCCGTCAATTAGATGATTGCAGTGGTCCGGTAAATGTCGCGCGTAAATCCGAACCGGATTGCTGTAGCTACGCCCGGAGTTATGGACGTGACGTCACCGGTGACGTTCCGGGAGAAATGGGGCGAAACGGGATGGACGAAAGGTTACGTTCGAAAAATATAAAAATAGCCGGTTTTGAATGGGCTGCGACAGGGATGACCCCAATGACGGTCAAGTCTCTGCTTTTCAGATATAAAGGTTTGTTTGAGGAACTGATCTCGATTCAATTCCAAATCGATTTTACCAGGCCGAGAACAAACATGAACGTCCAATTCTCGCTATAACGTTTCAATGTGATGACGCTACTTTGAAAAACTCAACACAGCTGGCGACGACGAAGTGTCGTAAGCGTAGGACTAAGTTTGGAAGATTAAACGTCCAATTATCGCTATAATTTTTCAAATTGATGACATTACTAAAATAAACTAAACGTATCTAGTGAAAACTAAGCACTGTAGAGCGTAGAACTAGGTTTGGAAGATTCAACTTTCAGTTATCGCTATAATTTTTCAATTAAATGTCGCTACTATAAAAAACTCAACATGGGTGGTGATGCTAAGTACAGTAGGGGTAGGACCAAGTTCGGAAGATCCAACGTCGAATTATCGCTATTATAACTTTCCAATTTGATGCCGCTACTTTGAAAAACTCAACATAGCTAGTGACGACGAAGTACTGTAGGGGTAGCACTAAGTTTGAAAGATTGAACGTCGAATTATCGCTATAATTTTTCAATTTGATGACGCTTCTTCAAAAAAGTCAACATAGCTAGTGACGACGAAGTACCGTACTGAAAGGACTATGTTTGGAAGATTAAACGTCCAGTTTCCGCTATAAGTTTTCAGTTTGATGACGCTACTTTGAACAACTCAACAGAGCTAGTGACGCCAAAGTACCGCAGGGGTAGGACTAAGTTAGGAAGATTAAACGTCCAATTATCGCTATACTTTTTCGATTCAATGTCGCTAAAAAAATAAACTCAACGTATCTAGTGAAAACTAAGTACCTACTATAGGTCGTAGGACTAAGGTTGGAAAATGAAACGTCCAATTATCGCTATAATTTTTCAATTTGACGACGCTACTAAAATAAACTCAACGTAACTAAGTACTGTAGGGCGTAGGACCAAGTTCGGAAGAGTAAACGTCGCATTATCGCTATAACTTTCCAATTTGATGAAGCTTCTTCAGAAAACTCAACATAGCTAGTGACGACGAAGTACCGTAAGTTTGGAAGATTGAACGTCCAATTCTCGCTATAATTTCGATGACGCCACTTTGAAAAACTCAACGTATCTAGGGAAAACGATGTACCGTAGGGGTGGGACTAAGTTTGCAAGTTCCGATTCTCGCAATGATCTTTCAATTTGATGACACTACTTGAAAAAAACTCGACATATAGCCGAGGACGATGAAGTATCATAGGCTGTAGGACTAAGTCTGGAAGATAAAATATCCACATATATAGCTAGTGACGACGAAGTACTGTAGGGGTAGGACTAAGTTTGGAAGATTAAACGTCGAATCATCGCTATAGTTTTTCAATTTGATGACGCTACTCGAATAAACCCAACGTATCTAGTGAAAACTGAGAACAGAAGGGTGTAGGACTATGGTTGAAAGATTAAACGTTGAATTATCGCTATAACTTTTTAATTTGTTGACTCTTTTTCAAAAAACTCAGCATAGCTAGTGACGACGAAGTACCGTAGGGGTAGAACTAAGTTTGGAAGATTGAACGTCCAATTCTCGCTATAATTTCGATGACGCTACTTTGAAAAACTCAACGTATCTAGGGAAAACGATGTTCCGTAGGGGTAGGACTGAGTTTGCAAGATCCGATTCTCGCTATGATCTTTCAATTTGATGACGCTACTCAGAAAAACTCGACATATAGCTGAGGATGATGAAGTATCATAGGGCGTAGGACTAAGTCTGGAAGATGAAAGGTCCACATATATCGCTAGTGACGACGAAGTACTGTAGGGGTAGGACTAAATTTGGAAGATTGAACATCGAATTTTCGCTATAATTTTTCAATTTAATGACGCTACTTTAATAAACCCACGGTATTTAGTGAAAACTAAGTACCGCGGGGTGTAGTAGTTTGGAAGATTTAACGTCGAATTATCGCTATAACTTTTCAATTTGATGACGCTTCGTGAAAAACTCAAAAGAACTAGTGACGACGAAGTACTGTAAGAGAAGGACTAAGTTTGGAAGATCAAACGTCGAATTATCGCTATAATTTTTCAATTTGATGACGCTACTAAAATGAACTCAACGGATATAGTGAAAACTAAGTACCGCAGGGTGTAGCACTAAGTTTGGAAGATTAAACGTCAAATTATCATATTATCATATTATAGATTTTCAATTTGATGACGCTACTTCAATAATCTCAACGTATCTAGTGACAACTAAGTACCGCAGGGTGTGATAGTTTGGAAGATTTAACGTCGAATTATCGCTATAACTTTCAATTTGATCACGCTTCTTCAAAAAACTCAACATAGCTATTGACGACGAAGTACCGTAGGGGAAAGCCTAGGTTTGGATGATGAAACTTCCAGTTCTTGCTATAACTTTTCTATTTCATGATGCTACTTCGAAAAACTCAACATAGCTAGGGACGACGAAGTACTGTAAGGGTAGGACTCAGTTTGGAAGATCAAACGTCGAATTATCGCTATAATTTTTCAATTTGATGACGCTACTAAAATGAACTCAACGTATATAGTGAAAACTAAGTACCGTAGGGTGTAGCACTAAGTTTGGAAGATTGAACGTCCAATTTTCGCTATAATTTCTGTGACGCTACTCAAGCACTCAACGTATCTAGGGAGAACGAAGTACCGTATAGGGGTTTGACTATAGGACGATCCGATTCTCGCTATGACTTTTCAATTTGATGACGCTACTTAAAAAACTCGACATAAAGCTGAGGACGAAGAAGTACTATAGGGCGTAGGACTAAGTCTGGAAGATAAAACGTCCAATTATCGCTAGTGACGACGAATTATTGTTGGGGTAGGACTAAGTTTGGTAGATTAATCGTCCGATTCTCGCTATAAATTTTCAATTTGATGACGCTTCTGTAAAAAACTCAACTCAGCTGGCGACGACGAAGTACCGTAGGAAGAGTAAACGTCCCATTCTCGCTATAAATTTTCGATTTGAACAAATTTCGGTAGGGGAATTCGGTCAGAAAGAGAGACGAGGCTTAGTCTATTGGCAGACAAAGCGGAGGAAATATATATGTACTGAATGCATCTTAATTCTAAACAGAGCAACAAGTGTTGAGCACGTCCCCCAAACCCCAATGAAATCGCCAAAAGTTCCGCTTTTCATGCCATACCGCTCTTGCAGTTGTAGGCGCCGACTCCGGCACTTACCGTATCTCGCCCACCTCGACTCGCTGCGACGGAATAGGCAAAATTGCCTCGAACTCCGGAGTCCGGACTGATAACGAAGCGAAGAGGCCGCGGGCTGTTTTATTCCTCGGCCAGTAATCTGGGACCGATCCGCGCGTCGGGTGATGCTTCTGGCTCGCCTCCTCAACGTCGCTTTCACGGTCGCGTCGCGCTGCCGTACGCGTCATGAATCCGAATAATAATATTAGGTTGGCCGTGGTCAGTGACATCGTGCATTTCTTCGAGAATTTCGAGGGCAGAGGTAAATGATTGTGGGTCTTGGGTGATTGGAATGTGAGAGTGACTATGGGTGCTTATCAGATTTGTTGAATTGTCGGATTCGCCATGAAATCGAATTTGAGTCGGATAATACCTTAGATATAGGAATGGAGAAGACGAGCGTTGTGGGGTAGAAATCTTCAGAGGTAAGGACTGAACGAGAATAAATTCGCTATCACAAAAACGTCTATATTTCTTGAACCAATTGAGAAAAAAATCAAAATTTGATCATAGTTAGCTTTGTTATGAACGTCAGAAACATGTGGAACATTTACTTCATAGATATTCCAATTCTCTGTCGCAAAATGTCAAGCGAAGTGAAAACACGAGAATTTATAGTAAAACTTTTTCAAAATAATCAAAAATGGAGCTTCAAAAGAATCGCAAAAGAGGCTCGCGTTCGTCCGGAAACGGTATCAAGAGTGGTTAAGCGCTTCAACGAAGATCTTACAATTAACCGCAAGGAAGGAACCGGGAGAAAAAAATGGTTTCATACCCCAAAAAAAGGGAAGAAAGCCATCAGCCTTTTTCAGAAGAATCCTAACCTATCAGGACGGAAAGTGGCCCAAATAGTGGGTTGTTCGCAGTCAACCGTTCAGAAAATCTAGTCGAGTTGTGGCCTTAGAACATACAAAGTGCAGAAAGTGCCAGATAGGAACGCTGTGAAGAATCAAGAAGCGAAATCAAGAGCAAAGAAATAAAAAAAAGATTTCTTGAAAAATTTTTCCTGTTGCGTGATGGACGACGAAACGTATGTCTAGGCTGATTTCTCGCAACTTCCTGGTCAGGAATTTTATACTGCAGATTCTCGTGGAAATGTTGACGAACAATTTCGCTTGAAGAAACAAGCAAAGTTTCCTGAAAAATTCCTGGTTTGGCAAGCAATTTGCACTTGTGGGAAAAGGAGCAAATTTTTCGTTGGCCAAGGCTCTGTTGACTGGAAGATATTCATCGAGGAATTTTTGAAGAAGCGACTTACAATCTTTACGTGAGCACGATGTGTAAACAATCTTTTGTCCAGATTCAGCTTCATGCCACTACAGCAAGGCCACCAAGGAATGGTACGGAGCTAATGAGGTGGTTTTTGTCCCCAAAGAGGCCAATCCACCAAATTGCCCAGAACTCAGGCCAATCGAAAGATATTGGGCCCTGGTGAAAAGAGAATTGAAGAAGACTAAGAAATCAACAAAAACATTAGCGGAATTCAAGCAAAAGTGGAAGACAGCATCCCAGAAAGTGACTGAGAACCCTATAAGAAGGATGATGGGAAGAATTCCAGAAAAAATCCATGAATTTTGTAAAAAATAGTTTCGGTTTTTTTATTGTAAAAACAGTTTTCATTAGAATTAGAAGATGATTCGGAAATGAGTTTGATTTTCGAAATCAAATATCAAAAGATATAAGCGTTTTTGTGATAGCGAATTTATTCTCGTTCAGTCCTTATCAGATGCCGCATTCCGTTTCACGTCTCGTTATACGACGGCTGTGGTAACACATTCAAGCCCTGAAAGACAGACCAACTTGTCTCTGGAACTTGGTTCGTTGTTCACCAAATTCTATCTTGTGAGAGCGATCCGGTATGCAACAAATTAAATCATTTCAAACATTTGTAGAATGGAATTCTGGAGTAAAATATCTGGAATAAGCATTTCTGCTAGTAGCAATATGGGCTCTGAAGGCGTGCAGAAACTTATCCGGTAAAACTTGGGGTTGTAACCCTAACATACTGCGATGGATGTACGTAATGATTGTGAGACTTATAACAACGTATGGGGCAGAAGTCTGGTTTGCTAAGGCAAGGCAGACAAGAAAGATGAAAATTCTACACAAGGTACAAAGGTTTGCCTGTGTTTGCATCACTGGAGCTTTTAGGACGTGCCTGACTAGAGCACTTGAGGTCATCACAGATCTCAATCCTCTACATCTAGTGACCAATAGGCTAGCTCATGGTGTCTAGGGAAGGTGCATATGATAGATTGAAAGTCAGAGAGCCCGGTCCTCTCTGAAAGAGTACATCTAATCAGCGAACCTACCTGTACCTAGTGATGTTATGATTGGAAAATCAGCATTGAGAAGAACTTTAACACGAAGCTATGTGAAAAGAAAGAATGGAAAAGGGAATACTGTAATTTCAAAGTAAACGCCTTCAAATGGTATACCATGAAGTCCGAACGTAAATTAGAACGTGTGTATCAACCAGACAACTCCGAATCAATGGCACCAGGTTTGTCTGTTAGGGCCTTTAGTAGAGATGGACCAGTAGCGATTACTATCATCATAATCATTCGATTGCAACGATGTAATCTGATGAACCGCACAATAGTTTGAAGCATGTTGCAGATTATGTTTGGAAATGCCATGTGTGGCCGATTGCCAAGAGCAGAGGGGCTCTTTTTCCCTGAATGACATTGTGACCCTGTTTCTAGAACATATTCGGCTAATAATTGGATGAACATTGATTGAACGCCTGACCTGCTGACCGTAAAGGGCATAGACTCTCTGATGATGACACAGTATAGATATGTTTAATCCGCATAGAGTATTCGAAAGGGTTGTCTTCACAATTGAAGATGACGATGAATATCAGTATAGGAATTGATTCGACCCAAGTTTATTTCACTAGAAATAATTTCTAGAACTCGATGAGTTGTCAGCCACATAATTTTTTTGTTGCTTAGCTCTATTTGGAAAAATCTTCGAAAATTTGATGACAATTAATGAAAGATTCATTGGATGTTTGTTCAGAAAGAATATACTTCGGCTATGCGTTAAAATTAACTTTTTTCTTTAGCATGTGAGACAAGCTTCTGAGAATATTTCGAATTTTCCATTATATCATTATTATTGCCTTAATTACTCTATTACTCTACGACCTAATGGTCTGTCCCTTTCGAAGCCAAACTATGAAGTCGAATCCAAAGTTCGTTATTCATTTCTGATTTTATATGGTCTTAATGTGCTATATTTCATTACCAAGATCACAGCTATCTATACTTCCAAGCTGCAGACTAATTCATTTGGCAACGTCGTATATTGAGCTTTGATGCATTGTTGATCTGAATATTTTATGTATACCTGCTTTTTGAGCTCTTCTGAAATGTTCACCTTCAGACAATTCGAATGACTTCTGAACTCAATAGTATCACGATATTCTTTCTTACAGATTCGGACGATACAATGATACCAGAAACGGACAAAAGGAGTGGTGATCACAATCATTCTTCCACACCCCACCTCAACGAAGACGGCCTCATATTACCAAGGAAACCTGCGAATCCCGTAAAGGATAACGCCGAAAGACAAAACCTTCATAGGGAGCTAGCATTCAATCAAAAAATGTAAGTGTGAAATTTTTTCAAGTCCAGGTTTTGGCCGATGAATCTTCGCAAATTATGTATGAGAAAACTTGTTGAATTGAATTAAAATCAACAATTGAAATATAAAAAAAATTTATCCCAAATGTATCGGGTGTTTTTTAGAGGTATAGAATTTCCGATAGGGATAACTGTCATTTGAAAGATGGTGGAAGCCATGTTGTTTTGACATTTCTGTTCAGTAAGCATTGACAAATTATCATGGAAAGACTCACGCCGCAAAAACGTTTACAAATTGTTGAAATTTATTTTCAAAATCAGTGTTCTATTCGCCAAACTTATAGAATACTTCGTGGAATTTATGGTTTACATAATCGACCATCAGAGCAGCTTATTCGTCGAACTATCGATAGATTTCGGACAACATTTTCTCTACTGAATGCAACAACAACAACGAGACAAAGAACTGTACGTACAGAAAAAACTATCGCTGCTGTAAGTGATAGTGTTGATGAAAATCCAGAATCGTCTATTCGTCGACGTTCAAAACAAGTTAGGCTCTGTACATGTACACATGCAAAATTTTGATCTTTGTCTACACCCATACAAGATCCAACTGGTTCAAGAACTAAAGCGACCATTATAAGCGTCGTTTATTTGCTGATTGGGCCCTAGAACAGCTTAAAGTTGATCCACTTTCTTATCGAAAAATTTCGTTCAGTAATAAAGCCCGTTTCTGGTTGAACGGCTACGTAAACAATCAAAATTGTATAAGGAGTGAAAACAATCCTCAAGAAGTTCCATTGCATCCTGAAAAATGCACTGTATGGTGTGCTTTACACGCTGGAGGCATCATCGGTCAATACTTCTTCAAAAAAAAAAAATGCTGGAGCTGATGTGAATGGTATCGTTTCAGAAGTGTTTTGGTTCCAACAAGATGGAGCTCTACCTCATGCTGTTGCCGTAACAATTGATTCATTGAAAGAAAGATTTGGTCCAATCAATTGGCCTCCAAGATCATGCGACGTAACTCCAATGGATTATTTTCTTTGGGGTTATATCAAGTCATTTGTTTATGCTGATAAACCAGAAGCAATAGACGCTTTGTAAGCCAACATAATTCGTGGTATTGCTGAGATAAGGCCTGAATTACTCGAAAAAGTGGTCCAAAATTGGTCTGCGGTTCCTCAGAGCTAGTCGTGGTGGAGATATGTCGAAAAATCTTATTTTAAACATAAAGGTCATAAAATTATCTCTTAAATAAGGAAGAAATTGGCTTCAATCCTTATTCTGATGTGTTTTATTTCAATTCAAAGTCTTATCACTTAAAAAAACACCCGATATACATACATACATCGTTTATACAGAGTGTTACAGCCAAATGGAATAAATTCGATAACGAATAAATGAGGGCGTGTTGGAAAAAACGCTCGGACACGTCGATTTGTAATTTTAAATGCGCATATTTTTCAAGAAAATAATATTATATAGGGTGTTCCATGTGACCGTGGCCAATACCAACTTTCTTATTTCAAATGCAACCCCCTGTATATTATTTATTTTTTGGATTCTTCAGAGAATTCTAGACACAATTCATGCACAATGTTCTATACCTATCTTTAACTATTTCGGAAGTATTAAGTGTTTTCAGATTTATTGCAAAAATCAACGTTTCAAATAAAAATTATTTAATTTTCACAAATTCGGTACATTACACTTGAAACCTAATAAGTATACTGATTATTTCTTAATTATTAAAAAAAAAACAAAGAAAAAACATTAATGTCGATGTGGGAAATGTTCAAAATGCTCGCCGCGAACGTCTTGGTAACATGCTAATCTGGTGTAGAATCAAGGGCGGTCCTAGGCTGATTTCCTGGGGGGGGTAATAATTGAATGAACAATTGAAAAGACTATAAAATTTTTTTTTTTTAGTTTTTTATAAATAAAATTTTAAAAATCGAATTGGTTGTAGTGCTCTGGGGGGGGGGGTAATTAACCCCTTTACCTTAAGCTGTATTAGAACTCCAAACAAATTCATCATCCAGTCTATCCGAATGATTATGTAGGACAATCCAATTGAACTTGTCCACGTCAAGCACCTGTGGCCCGTCTGTCGGGACGAACCCGCATAAATCTAGCGAGATCGGCTTAAAAAGTTTCCCGTCCACCTAATTCTCTCGAAACTCATTTTGCAACTTGGCAAACAGTGCAAATACGTATACATAAATCCCAAACGAGGCAAAAATATGCACGGCTACATACTGTGCCCGTTCACTCGGAACGCCTTGTAGGGTTGTCCCAAATACAGCTCAGGCTCAGAAAACGTGGTCGTTTGTATCGAAATCTACATAATGACGGAATAAAATATGAATTGGGGACAAGTGGCGAATTCAATGGACTGTAATGATCGGTAATTAATCAATAATGGAACGTTTGAACGCTCCTAATCTCTGGTTGTGCGGATAATTTTGTGGTATTGGATGCTGGTGAACGATCTGGATCTTGTACTCTGAAGATGGGTACACACTGAACTGAGGAAAGAAGTTTTGCGAAAAAGATAAAAGTTGGTTATCTTCTGTGCTTATTCATATTCTTTATTCCTCTTATTTCCGGTATAAAAGCTCCCATTGAAATGAGCATGTTCATAAATGAAGTTTCATAATAAACAGTCCATCCGATCTCGAGTTATAAATGGTGTAACCAACAACTCTGTTTTATATACATATATATTATTATTATTATTATAGATATATAGATTGTAATTCAAATGATCTATGTGATCCCCCTTTCACACCGTTTGTAACGAAGATATATAAATTGGACGAATCCGACCCTGCCTATGATTCATAGTACAGAGGGAAATAAATATCCTACAGTTTTCTTTAAATGAATAGCTAACAAAATGAACCAGACGGTCCCGGCAGATTATTGTTCCTTTAGTAGCTACTATGCGCCGCCACTCAATGGCCAAAAACTTTAGCTTCAATTCGTTCAAGGGCGTTGTTCCTCTAGATATATTCAAACTCAATGCTTCACGTCAACGCTTAAAGTGACCCATTTTTTACTGGCATGTACACATTCCAAAGGAACCCATTTTTATGAGTTATAACCGATTGACAGAAGAAATTCACTATTCAGATTCAATTTCTCTGCAATTATCCTCAATTAGGAATTATGAGATTCTACAGGCATAAAATTTACAATTATGCACAAATCATTTTCCACATTCTGATCGATTTTGATCTGGAACACAAGTGTTCGTAATTAGTTACGAGATTGTACTCTGTTTTCCACGTTTTTCTGAAAGTGCAATCAGATCAGGTATCGAGCTCAACACCTACACGAGTTAATTCATTCATTACGAAAACATAGCATAAGAGTCTACCATGCGGTGTTCTACAGGTGGGTAGAAACACACCTTTGTTGAAAAAGGCGCAATATCGGATTTCAAATACCTCGTTTACGATATCTTAATGCAACAAGGTAGGGAGCGGCTTGGGTGATGAATAATGAACAAACTACAGGAAGGTCCATGAAATGAGCTGTAATTTTAAGGTATGGAAATTAGGTTTTTCACACCTTATTGCTTGGATTCCTTCGTTTCTTTGTTTTCTTGATTATTTTCCTATTGGCATTATTCCACACGATTTCAGATCGATAGATCTACTACTGCTATTGGAATGATCAATATTTACATTTGAACTTGCATTGCCTGAGCTATGGAGAGCTCACTTCGCCAAGAATTAGCGCATGATACAGTGCCGGTTTAAGGTCCTTTCGAGCCCTGGTCACAGAGGTCTAGGGGCCCCTGTGGCCTGTAGAACCTACAGATATAACCAGAAGTTTTGGTTGGTTCAGGGCCCCAAAGCTTTTGAAAACAAAATTCCTAACTTTTCTCACTTCTTTCAATTGAGTTCAATGGGATGATTTCTCTCAACGAGTGCATCTTTTGGAATAAATCAAGTTTTGCAGTTGCTACAGTGGCGTGCTAGGCGGGGATCGACGTCCCTTTCGTATAAGCCCTGGAGATTCCACTTGACCCGATTTTTTCGTCATATTTCTCCTTCTCAAGAGGGTGTAACATTTCTTAAAGTATTCTCCAGGGCCTCGATAATGGGCTCGGCGCGGACCTCGGCGAGTGTGCATTCAAAATGTCACGTATATGCAAAAGTTCCGGGACTACTTTGGCTTCGTAATTAAAACGGGGTCCAATTAAAGAGGAGAGGGTTAAAATATGAAGAGTCCCACTTGCACCATTCTCGCGGACTGGGCCTTATCCCTTTCATCTCCATTGTTCCTTCTTGGTGTCGGTAGGCTTCCACGCCTCTTGCCTTGGGCCACTGGTGGAGATATCGCAGTTCTGAACTCTGACATTGTTACGAAAGCTGGTATGCCCTTCCGACGATGTTACTTCAGATGCGCTTGAGAATGATGAATTAAATTTGTAGCAGGCAGTGCTCATGCTTTTAGACCAGTCGTCTTACAAATATTATCAGTTAATCGCATGATTCTTATATTTTTCTTTGCTGTTGTGTTCGATTTTTATTGATTCCATTTCAGCGTTCGTTTACAGTACCTGGTTTCTTAATAATTCCTAATGTACTAATACCAACAAGTGAAATATGAAAGTGAAAAAATGAAGACACTTAACATATGCATAATATTGAAAATTCCAAATGACCTATGTCAACGACTGCCCGGTATGCAGTACGCCGTATTTTTCCCTCATTCATCATTGATTCCCTCATGATCCAAGAAAACTTAAGCTAATTCAATGTTTCATTTTCAGTGGCAAGAACGTGTTGAACCAAAAATCGGAACTCCAGAGAGCGCTGGAGAAGCAGAAAGAAAACCTTGCCAAAAAAGAATTAGAAAATAATATACAAACGCAGAAACCAGAATTAGAAAAAGTAATCGCCGAAAGAGCGAAGAAACTGGAGGAAAAAAACAACGATTCTCAAGTGAGTATTCTGTATTGAATCATAGAAAAAAGTTTCAAATTCTTCAATCAGTTATGAAATGAAAACATGATTTTTTTTCAGAATGAAGATGACAAAGTACTCAACAGTGAGTTTCTGCAAGCTCGCATGAAGTTGAAGGCAAGGACTGAAACAAAATGAATATAAAATTATTTTACGAATTGTTTTATAATTTCTTATTGTGTATTGATTACATAGTATCTGTACAAAAGGACGAGGCGGGTGAGGCTAGTATTTTGCAAGTAGCGAACGTTAAGAATAATTATTGTTCAGAACATGACAGGAAGAGAAATTCAGGATAAAAACAGAACAGAATAATCATCAAAAAGACTAAGTTCAATTTGCAAAAAGCCTCGTTCAAACTCGCTCTTAAAATTAATTATTGTATTGTGATAAGTATTTGACTAAGTTATATATAATTTTAAGTTCTTTGCATTGTAAAATACACCGTATTTTTTCTATGATGTTCATTTTATTTCGTCAGTATTCTTGTCTGTGAAGAAACTCCGTTTTTATTATTCAAAAACTGAAATGGTACTTGCTTTCGTTCTTGAAAGCTCATTCATAAGAGAATAGCACTGATTGTGTTCATGTCTTCAAGAATTTCGAAAAATAGATAAACAATTTGAATGGAGGAAATATTGATGTAAATAGATTTAATCAGAAATATGAATTTCTAGTTACAATTCGAGATATAGAGCCTGTTATCAAAACTTCTTGTGATTCCCACAGCATATTTTTTCAGAGCAAGAGTAGATTTAGGTACATATAATATTAGTACAAATCACTGACAATGTTACTTACCAATGGATACCATGAATAATAAACAGTTTCTTTAAATTTTTTCATGAAACTTTTACTGGAATAATTATTATATCCTTCGATATTCCATCAATCTCGAAAATTCCGATGAATGGTCCCAAACGAGATAAGGTTTGAGCCACTCATAACGATTCCGTGGTCAAATTAATTTATGTCCATCCGGCAACAAGATATCTCGAACGGAAAACCCTAGAATCTTGAAATTTCCAAAGTTCGGATCCCGTTAACGGGCGAAATTCGACAAGGGGTTTCGTAAATACTGCCGATCGAATTTTTTGTTTTCCTAATAATTTCAAAACTACGAATACCATCGAGATGAAATTTTGCACTCAGATGGGGAATGACGTATTTAAGCTACATGAGAAATTTTGTCAATATTGCGATACAAGTACTATTTCAATATCGGAAAAAGATCCGGTTCATTGACGATTTCTTCGACAGCTGCTGTCAGGTTTTTGACAGCTGTCGATCATTTCTATCAAAAGGTTTTCTGAAACGGTTCAAACAAATCTACCTACAAAGGTGCATGAACTGAGCTAGACATTACGTCAGTGTTTTATGAAGAAAAGGTGAGGAAACTGGTTTTTCTACACCCTACACCTATTATTGGTCGCTTGAAGAGCCCTCTAAAGATGCAACTGAAGGGTGGATAAATGTGTTTTTCAAAAAACAACCGCAAGTGGTTACGAAAAAGTGATTATTTTGTCTTAATTTTGAAACCCTCGTATTTTTAAATTTCGGTATGTTATAAATTTAGCTAAAGAGCTGATTTCTAAGCCTAGATTAACTGAATATACAAAATTTTCCAAGACTTTGAGGAAGTAAATATTGCATTTATCCTGGATTCGCCAGTGATGGAACAAAGAACTTTGGTATAGACTTGAGTATGAATCAATTAGATTTGCATCTACTAATATGGTGGAATATCAACAATAAATTTATAAAGTAGCAAATACAGTATGAAAGGATACCTTAGCATTTTTAGATTTATATGTGTGATAGAAATATAAAGGGTATCTCATGAAAAACAAACAATTTCTTGAATTCTTCCATTTATTCATAATAAAATTTATACATAAGTGCTTGTAAAAAAAGGAGTGACAAGAATTACACCGTCCATTTTATATATACACCTGATAATGATCATCAACTGTTATTCATGCTAACAGAATAACCCCCAGTTTCAGGATTTTGTTCTAATTTGAAACTATTAGTTGATAAGCCGAAAGGTTTCAGTATCATATTTCCTAAATCTTTCAACTTTCCTAGCATTTCATCCTTTAACTTGTCATTCCTATCTTGAATTTTTGGTGGTAGCCTTTGAAGAGCACTGAGAGCTTCTTTACATCCAGGATCAATCTCCACAACTTTTTTGAAATCTTCCAAACTTTCATCAAGCTTCTCACTTTCTTCATAAAGTTTTGCTCTTCTAAGGTAGGCTCTTACATAACGACCATTTAGTTCAATGGATTTTGTACAATCTTCAATGGCACTTTTCGTTCTACCCACATTAATTTTCGATGCCGCTCTATTACCATATAATATCGACCTCTCACAATTGAATTTAGTCGGACAGATTTTGAGAGCATCAGTATAGGTTTCTATAGATTCTAAATATTTCCCATTTTTATATTCTTCGTTACCTTGCCTTTTCAGTTCGAAGGATTTCAGTTTTCTTTCTTCTATTTCATTATCATCTAGTTGTTTTTCTAATTCCTTCAGTTGATCCTCATCAATAATATCACTCAGATCAGGCTTTTCTACTTCTTCGTCTGAACTCTGGTCATCAGTACAGTTGGAGAATTCATCTGAAATTCCGTTTAAATGTATATTTCAACTTGTTTAGAACATCAGCAACAAAATTTTGGATTGATCGATGAAGAAATCATTGAAAAGAAGATGAGTTTTTGAAATAATATAATTCATTCACCTTTGTCTTCGCCAGGAAGAGGGATTTGCTCTGTTTCAATTTCTTCAAGACTACATCCTCCTTGGAGTTTTTCTTCCAAGTCTTTAGTTATTTCGTCTACAACATTTTCATTACTCTGCGTTGGGTTGGTAGACATTTTATAACATCACAGATCAACTCAATAATGAAGCAGCTATTTTATGGACTAGAAAATAGTGAAAATGTTTTGTTCTTAAGTGTAATGTGTGATTATAATGATTAGACCATTTGACAATTGAAAATCAATGGAAATGGAATCTTAAAAATAACATAACCTAAGAAAATGTTTGACATATTCGCTGAGTGACGTCTCATCTTCTTCTTTATCCTAACATTCATAGTATCCAGAGGCGTCGATAATGTTTTTTCTTGGGGGATAGTGGTTTAATTATTAGAAGTTCAAAGGGAGATAATGCTTAAATTATTATTTCATCTTGCAACAACATTCGTTGATTATTGCATGTGTTTTGTGAATATTGTGTTTCAGTGGACAAAATATGAATTGAAACTACAAATTTTAAAAATATATTTTTAATATGTTGTATATAAATTCAGGCACATTAACAAAATACTGACAGCGTAAACAATTTTCTTAATATCGCTCAATTAAAACTACTTGCTAAGATTTAATAAATAAATAACTTACTTATTCTTAAAACTATGGGTTTTCTTCATAATTTGTGGTTCTATAAAGAATATAATGCTGTATAATAAAGAATATATCGAATAAAACAGAGAAGAAGCCTAGTCCGAACTTGGTTGGATCTCCGAATATTGAAACCCAATCATCTGTAAAATACAAAAACATGTAATTAGCACGAACAACATACTTTTTTGAGCACTCATTCAACCTGAACGATGTGTGTGTGTATTTCTCAGATATTCTGGCGAGAATGCTTCTAATGAAAACGTTTTTTTGGTAAGTCTTTCGAATATTTTACTGAATTGAATAACACTAAAGTGAGGAACTTCTTATCATTGGAATAGGTTGAAATAATATAGATGAACTAAACCCTAAAGGCTCCTGACCCCAAAGTTAGTGCTTTTCTCGATATTTTCTTACCATAGTTGAAGGAATTCAAAATCATTTGTAGCATACTGAGCATTCCTCCTGTGGAATCTAAAAAGATATTTCCAATACTCCATCCCACTGTACTCTTCCTTTTATAATTCATATAAGCCTGAAAAATGAATAATTGGTAATGTAATCATTAGATATGGCTGATCTTTTTTGATTTAATATCTCAGAGCAGTCAGATAGTAATAGTAATAGTAATAGTAATTTATTAATTCCAAAATATTACAACTAGCATAAAAATGGAACACGTCAAATAAATTCACACTCATTGATTTTTACAATATGTCCTGAATTCCTCCAAACTATAGGGCTCACATTTCAATACTAGATCATACAACCTCTTCTTGAAATGCTGCAGGCTGGAAACTCTCCTTAGTTCAGGTGGTAAAGCATTGAATAAGTTGATAGCCATGTACTCTACACCTTTCTCTCTCAAAGTTGTCGCATGAGCTGGTACATTGTAGGGAAACATTCTTCTTGTATTATTAAAGTTTTTATACAAATCAAAATATTCACTATGTTTCTTAAAAAAATATAAAAGTCTATAAATATACAAACCATAAATAGTAAGTATGTTATTCAACTTGAAAACACCTCTACATGATTCCCTGAAACCCATCTGGAGCATAGTTCTTATTGCTCTTTTTTGAATCACAAAAATAGACCCTACATGAGTTGAGGTTCCCCAGAATATCACTCCATAAGATATAGCTGTATGAAAGTTTGCATAGTACACCAGCTTAAGTATATCTAATCTTATCTGACTCCTTAACATAAACAGGGTATAGCAAGCGGAATTCAGTTTATTCTTCAGATTTTCAATGTGTGGACCCCACTTCAGATTTTTATCTAGAGTGAGACCCAAGAACTTAATACAATCTTTAATCTCAATGTCTTCATCCTCCATGGTTACATACTGAGGAATGGTTAATTTAGATTTATCACCATGGAAAACAACACATTCAGTTTTCTGTACATTTAAAATTAAGTTATGATCCCCGAACCATTGCTTTACAAGTTTCAGCAAATTGCTAACATGTTCTCTTAGTGCTGTTATGGCAGGTAATCTAACAAGATAGTTTGTGTCGTCTGCAAACATCATTAATTTATAATGAGATGTACCACATAAAACATACAGAGCACATACATAAATAATGAACAACAATGGGCCAAGTATGCTACCTTGTGGTAAGCCGATGGTAGTGCTTTTTTTATCAGATGTGAAAGTTTCACCTTCAACCTCCAGGATGACCATTTGCTTTCTAGATGTCAAGTAGCTCTGGATCAATTTTAACTGATTGTCTCTAATTCCGCAGTTCTCAAGTATCTCAAACAATTTTTGATGTTCAACACAATCGAACGCCTTCGTCAAGTCCAAAAATAGGCCCAAGGGAAACTCGTCCTGCTCTAGGGCAGAGAGAATTTCGTTAGTGAGCTCAAATATGGCTGTTTCAACATTTCTATTTTTCACAAAGCCATGCTGGCATTTGGGTATTACATTAAACTTGAGGAAAAACTTTGACAACCTATTATAGAGGATCTTTTCAAAAATCTTGGAGAAAGACGAGAGAATGCTTATTGGTCTAAAGTTATTCGGATCCTCCATGTTTCCCTTCTTATGAATAGGTTTTATTGTGGCCACCTTTAGGTTATCTGGAAAAATGCCCTCTGTGAAAGAGCGATTCATTATAAATGTGAGTGGTTCAACTATCACATCAATAGACGATTTAATAATCTTAGTGGAGATCTCATCATGACCAACAGATGTTTTATTTTTCAGGGACCGTACAATCGATATAACCTCCTCCTGATAGATCTCAAACATAAAGAAAGAGTTGTCCAATCTAGAATGTATTGGCGCGTTTAGTGATTTAGATAAATTTTCTGTCAAGGAGGTGGCAATTTCCGTAAAAAAATTATTGAAATCATTCGCTAGTTTTGACATATCACCAGATTTGAATGGTATTTCCTTAGTCCTTTTTTTTGTGAGGTCTTTTATTATCTGCCATGAAGCTCTGGATTTATTTTCAGAATTTAGTAATAGGTCACTGAAAAAATTCTTTTTTGTATCAGCAAGGAGAGAGTCATATTTTTTCTTGGTAGATTTGTAAGCTGCTTTATATGCGGGATCAACTGAGGATATAATTAGGAGCTTATCAAGGACGTCCTTAAGTTCCCTTAATTCTGGTGTTAACTTGAATTCTTTTTTAGCTGTACATGTTCTAAATTTAACTACTGGAAAACATCCATGAAAAACTTCAGAATAACGGTCGTGAAAAACATCCCATAGATCATTAGGATCAGCTGGAGATATGTAAATATCATTCCAGTCAATTTTTGAAAGTTTACTCAAAAACATATTCACAGAGTCATCATTGATGAGCCTCTTTTGGATTAATCTAACCTGAGGGACATCAAATGGCAACCCACAGACAAATCTCAGGGCAGAATGATCTGATATGTGGTATTCAAGGACTTCAGTTGAACCATCCAGAGGCGTGAGCACATTATCCAAACAAGAACCAGAAGATGGGCGTGTGGGCTTGAAGTTAGTTATTTTTACCTGAAAACTTTCCAACAATGCTAGGAAATCTCTACTATTAGGGGAGTTTGACAAAATATCAATGTTGAAGTCTCCCACCAATATATACGTTGCCTTCTCCTTAACGCATCGTTCTAAAATAGTTTCCAATTTTTCAAGAAACAAATCAACATCTGCTAGCGGTTGTGTATTGGGCCTGTAAATACATATAATGAGTAGCTTATGGTCTCCGATATTGAGCTGCGCAGCCGAGCATTCGATGACATTACAGATGCTCAAAGATCTAAAATCAGTCCTATTATCACAAACATGCTTGACTTTACTGTATATGGCGACTCCACCATGCTTGCCTCTCTGTCTACAATAACTTGATATTAAATTATAACCGTTCAAATGATATGCACCCAGTTCCTCTTCACATTTCCAGTGCTCCGTTATGGCAATGATGTCAGCATTCTCGTCATTAGCCATCAATTGCAGTCCATTCAGAGCATTACCCAGGGACCGTACATTTTGCAATACGAGGGAGAAAGTTATGGTTTTCTGTTTTCTGGTTGGTTCCTGAAAAAATTTGGAGAGAAATTGAAGGGTCTCAGAACTATACCCTCTGGCCAAAATGATGCATTGAAGACCTTAGAAAACGTAGCCTCATTGGTCAAGCCTATGCTAAATGCAGAATTACCACCCAAGGTCCTTAGTTTTTTGACTGTTACTTGATGAACATCTCGGACCACGAGATAATTTTCGATATCCTGTTCTGCTATGTCTTTGCCAACTATTTTACCAACATATATCCATCTTTTCTTTACTTTACTACTCTTTCAGTTGTGACCATGAACAAAGGATATTAATCATAGGTCTATGCATGGTTGTAACATGCCAGAATAAGGTCTTAAAAATGTCTGTTGATGAAAATTTGATTCACCGTTCCCCTGACATAACTGCCTAAGATGCTGAAGCAACATTCTTGAGCTGAATCGTTTCATTTGCTTTAGGCCAGTCAGAGCCAATGAGCCAATGATCCTGACCCGGCATAAGAGTTCACTAAAATCGTTTACTTACTTGTGGTATGTACTTTATCAACGTGATTGTCAGTTTCACGTAGGAGCAGATGTACAAAAAGTCCAACCAATGGAGTGTCGAAGTGGTACACAAAACGACACTGACTCCTATGACTATACCAAAAAAAGTGATGATTCCCTTCGCTGTGAGACTTATCCTTTGCTCATCCCTCTCATAGATGTAGCATTGAATGATCGTGATAAGGGTTGCAAGGATGGCATGAACGGCGAAAAATATATCATTCAATAATACTGGAATCAGACCTCTTGGATGACGGTGAAAATATTCTGACTGAAAAAATTTTCGCAATGAATGGTTATCGGTGTATCAATGATACAGATAGTAAGTAGATATATCGTGAGGAGGTAAGGTGCACTAAAACCAGGGCATCGAAAATGATGAAATAATTCTGTGAAATGTCCAGTAGTTTTTGTAGTTCATGCCTATTGGATTAGAACATCTACTGAGAAAATTCAAATGCTAGCCACTCTATAAACACGATTCTCAATCCTCATGGCATTCATACTCATCGGCTCAAATCGTTTGTAAGAAGCTCTAACTCACCTTGATTTCGTCAAACCAGTATAACCCAATGTTGAATACTGAATACAGGGTGAATCCTATCAGATTCAAGGCAAGGAAATCGAAATTAAGACCTACAACACTTTAAATCAATTATTGCAATTAATAATTGTCATTATAGAGAACGAAAACTGGCATGATAAGATATTTGATGAGAATATTGATTCCTGAAATTTATATTGCAATAACGTCCTTAACAAAAGGTGATCAATAAGTCGATACATTACTGCATGTACCTTAGTCGATTTTTACGTAAAGTAGCTTGATCAGGTTACAGAGAAGTACCTAGATAGTCAATTAACTGAAGGATTCAGCGCGCCAGCACGAATCTAAATCAAGATATGACAAAGGTAACTGAACTCAGTTTTATTTAGCAACCTTATTCTTAAGCTTCACATCATACTGTTCAAATCTAGATATGTGAGTTACACTTTGAGATTCTTGAACACACATGCTGAGATGCTGACAACAAATACTGTTCGATACTATGAAATACCTGCATACAGCTGGTAATCCACAACTATTTACTACCAGGCCCGCCGCTAGCTGTCTGAGCGCCCGCGTGCAAATACTGTTATGCCGCCCCCAATAGGGCGCTACATCATATTATATTACATATTATATTATATCATATTATATTATTGTTATTTTTATTTATAAAATTGAAAAATCATATAGATACACACTCAAATATTTATCTAAAAAAATTTCACTCTTCTCGCTTTTATATTTGCGAAATCTTCTATAATCTTAGTCATATCCAATCTATCCAAAATTTGGTGTTCAATTGAAATTACATATAGCTAAATTACTTAATCTGTGTTGGAGCATAGTGGATCTTAAATAATTCTTGATAATTTTTAATTTCGAAAAAGATCTTTCTCCAGATGCAACTGAAACCGGCAATGTTAGTAGTGTTCTTAGTGCTATTGTTATATTCGGAAATGTAGAAATTAAGTCATTGCCAAAAATATATTGTAACAGTGATTGTGGATCCTTCGATTAGAGTTCTGCAAAATGCGATTTTAGTGCAATAATTTCATTAAACAAATCAATACCGTCAATGTCTGATTCATTAGTAGCATCATCTTTAAGCTTCAGATTCACTATTAACAAAATAATTGGAATTTAATTTTTGATCGTTACTGTTCATACACCACGGAACTGTTCGAATCGAATCATAGACAAGAGACAAGTTTCAATTTCGAATGCAAAATGCAACTGATCCTAGGGGGTGTATATTCCGACAAAGACCTTCATTCTGTTTTTATCTTTATTTTCGTAATTCTCTCTTCAAAATCACGTATCTACCTAAACTCGGCTAGTAGAAAGGGCGCAATTTGGTAACAGAGGGTTTTTTATGACATGCAATAATTGGCATAAACGATACGGCGACACTGAAAATATTCAAAACTACTACTACTACCTGGTTGTAATATTGGGAAAAAGAACATCTGCAAATTTTTCTCGTAGAATATTCAACAAAATCAGGATGCCGTAGGAACTTTCTGAATCGATGTTTCTTTCAGAAAATTTTTCCCGAGGGCGCAATTCGAAGTTGCAATTTATCGGATTATGTGAATTTTTCGATCTTGAAGTTTTATGCTATAACTGGATCTGGGCGCTCTTAGTATTTCGCCGGGGGGGGCACCTGCGGAACTTCGGGGGGCGGCAGTGCCCCTCCCGGAAATATACCTGAAAGAAACACTGCAGTGAATTCACTGAATTCCGTGGATATACGGAAATTATCGATGTTGGCCGCCTGTCCTCCCAATCCTTCAGAGAAAAAGTCTCTCTAAGGGGGATGGGGAGACCTTGCCGCCCCCAATGTTGAACGGAATTTCAAAGCAGTTGGCAAAATTTCGATCGCATATGGCAAAATTTCTATGTTTCTATGACAGTTGGCAAAATTTTAAAGCAGTTGGAGTTGGACAACCGCCCCCCCTTTATTTTCTCCCCCCCCTCCAAAAAAAAATTTCAATTTCACTGGATTTGCCGCCCCCCTCGACGTGCCGCCCTTGTGCCGGGCACGCCTTGCACGCCCGCTTACGGCGGGCCTGTTTACTACTAAGTTAAACTTACATACAGAAACGAATACCTACTACCAAATATCTACCATGCAGGTTGATGAAAAAACTTCATCACACACATACCTTTTTCTTTTGAAGTTGCTGTATATTTGAGGATAAAAAGAAATTGACCATGCAACGAAATATATCCAACCAATAACTGTCGATATTGTATCGAGGGCTGGTATTTTATTCACTGTCACGCGGAGATAGACATCATCCAAGCTGAAGAGAATACAAAATCAATTGAATAAGATGTTCGTTTCATATATAACTGCAGTAGCAGTTACAAAGTCGTTGGGTTGAAATTTAACAGTGTGGAGCCTTATAAGGACAGCTTTTTAGCATGTTGGGCTTAGAGCAAATCAGGTTAATATTTAATTCCTTGCTGCCAAGCAGGTTACCACTATACCAATCGTGTTGATCCTTTGAGCGCTGCTAAAGAAACGGAGTTGGCTTTAACTCAAGCATACTGTTAAAATTTACAAAACCAATAGCTATTGGTAATCTCAGTATCTTGGTGAATTTGTCAGCGATAAACAGTGAGTTGTATTCATTGACTAAGAAGAATCGACGACTTTGCCCATGATGTTACACATTCATATTCGTTATTGTTCCATTTGAGACTTCTTGATAATTCATTACTTTCCGTGAATTACGTGTGATAACAAAATATTTTATATTTGTGTAGGTTGTAATCAATGCTAGTGAAGGATATGATCATGGGTGATTCAAGTCTGGAAATAGACTAAATTCGTTGTGATAACGTTAATTCAAAAATAATTACATAGTGTCTATATAAAATATCTGGAAACTTGATCTCTAAACATAAATATGATTATTCATTCTCACAATTGGACTACTTTATCATACATTTTTTCATGATAAAATAGGTTGTCTGCAATCTTTACGTGTATCAGAAGATCATACAATTGAATCTAGATGTCTGGTGAATGAAGTGACGTATAATAAGAGGCGAATCAATTTTTGATCAGAATCTTGAGTTATATTCGATAAAAAGATCAAATCTGTAAATTATTTTCCCAAAAAAATACGATTTCTATGTGTACAGAATTCCATGAACACCATGAGATAATAAGAATAATGAAAATCAGTAGGTACCCAAATTTTCAATGCAGAGAGAGTGACTCTATACTGTTGAAGTATGAGGTAGGTACTAAGTTGAATTCACAATTTAATATCTACGGACCTCAAAAGTTACAAATTGGTTTGTTGATTCAAGCTAATTCATACACGAGCTTTCAACTGGTTAATTGTGTATTTAGTAGGCAGTAGGAGTTAAAGATCTTTTTGAGAATCTAGACTCAGAATTATCTAATTTGTTTATTGATCAGAGAAGATGAGCATTCAAGTCAAAATTTTCACGATTTCTTTTCTTATATTCTTATCAAATTCTTCTCCAGCAATAATTGGTAAGTATTGCTTATCTGACCAAACTATATTCATTTAATTAGGAGTACTAGTACCAGTGAGCTTATCTGACCAAACTATATTCATTTAATTAGGAGTACTAGTACCAGTGAGCCAGTAGTTCAGCCAATACTCAGTGAAACCAATATTTTAAAAATTTTCTCGTTCTAATAATTTCTTCACGATGTCTATATTTTTCGAATTTTGAGCCGAGTATGTTCCACTAACGGATCAAGGGAGTTTTTCAGGGGGGTGCATGACAATTTTCAACCAAGAATACAGAGTGTGCCATAAAATTTTTTTATAGATCGCAATGACAGAGCTATACAGAGTGTAACAGCCAAATGGAATAAATTCGATAACGAATAAATGAGGGCGTTTTGGTAAAAATGCTCGGACACGTCGATTTGTAATTTTAAATGCGCATATTTTTCAAAAAAATAAAATAATATAGGGTGTTCCATGCGATCGTGACCAATACCAACTTTCTTATTTCAAATGCAACCTCCTGTATATTATTTATTTTTTGGATTCTTCAGCAAATTCTAGACAAACTCATGTACAATGTCCTATACCTATCTTTAACTATTTCGGAAGTATTAAGTGTTTTCAGATTTACTGCAAAAATCAACGTTTTAAATAAAAATTATTTTATTTATCTTTTTCTTCTTTTTTCGGAAATATTAAGTTAATAATAATAATAAGACGTTCGCGGCTAGCATTTTGAATATTTCCCACATTGACATTAATGTTTTTTTTTGTTTTTTTTTTAATAATTAAGAAATATTCAGTATTACTTATTAGGTTTTAAGTATGATGTACCGAATTTGTGAAATAAAATAATTTTCATTTAAAACGTTGATTTTTGCAGTAAATGTGAAAACACTTAATACTTCCGAAATAGTTAAAGATAGGTATGGGACATTGTGCATGAATTGTGTCTAGAATTCCCTGAAAAATCAAAAAAATAGATAATATACAGGGGGTTGCATTTGAAATAAGAAAGTTGGTATTGGCCACAGTCGCATGGAACACCCTATATAATTTCATTTTCTTGAAAAATACGCGCATTCAAAATTACAAATCGACGTGTCCGAGCGTTTTTTCCAACACGCCCTCATTTATTCGTTATCGAATTTATTCCATTTGGCTGTTACACTCTGTATGTCATTCTATAGCAAATTATTGAGAAAAATTCCCATATATATTTCCTATATTTCTGTAATTGCAGATTCGGGGTCATTGATGATTTATTTCACAGCTGCTCTCAATTTACGAGCGTTCAAAAGCTCCTGACTTTGTTATATCTACACTTACCCCTTTATATTTGTTTCGTTTGCGTAAATTTCTGAGTGACCAGCCCCAATAGCCTGAACGATTAATGTCACCGTCTCGGATTTGTTTTCCACCAAAACAGTTGTGGGGTTGATGTTGACAATATCATCATGTTGTACTATAAACTGGATTTCCCCGTTGAAATCACTGAAATCATAAAAATTAAGCGATCAACATCGGAGTACAAAATCTGTGTTCATGTTCCACTTTTACTTGTAAAATATAATTCTAAATTGTTGAATTTTCCAATGAAGAATATTCGATATCGATAGAAGTGAGTTAGATTTCATTCCTTCCTCAGTGATTATCTTGTCTACGTAAATATGAATGCAATAGTAATTCATATTCTACATATCCACAATACTTTTATGTCGAGTTATGCTACCTGATACCACCTTCTGCATTATCATATCAACCTTGACTAATAATGAATGCTCTAGGCCATCTAGATTTTTAGTTTCGGTTAACACTTCAGAATTTCGTTCGAAATCACTCATTCATTTTCATTTACGCCACAATGTCGAATTTTATAACTCGAATTATCGGAGATAAAATCGAGTGCACAAAAATGATAATTCCTCGAAAAAATTTTATGGAGGACGTGCTCTTGAATTCTCTAGTTCCTGATTATTTTTAAAATAGAAAATCTTGTCCGTTAGGACCGTCCACTCTGTTTATGGCTTGCATTTTTTTAGTAGTTACGCTATTTTTTAAAAACCTATTTTTTTACTTATCTTCGTTAATTATTACCATTACCGATACAAACAAGTAGGTACCATAATTTTATTCTTAAGACGCGTTATTATTTTTCATGAAAATGACTGTGACTATACGAAACATATTGGAAATTATAATAAAGAGTATATAAGTTTTAATTTTGACTGGCCGTTCCTTTACTAGAAAAAACTACTCTTTGATAAATAAGCTAGATAAACTTGTGAAAGACTGAAACTGTTTTCGAACCAAAAATAAATCGGTATACCTACTTGAGAAAACTACTCACCTTATGGCAAGAGTAACATTTTGCTGATCTCCTTTTTTCAGCTCTATATCATGGGTGGATATTTTCACTTTGCACTCTATTCTGCCAGCACCTTCAAAATATCGAAATTTACTGAAAACCCTCACAATACCCTACCACAAACTCACATAAGTAGCAAATCACTAAAACCAATCCATATCGGGCAGCTTTCATTGTCGACTGAAAAACGAAAAGATGGAAGTTGAGATTCTGATTTGTTTCAGGACAAGAGGATGGCTTTTATGTCGAATCATCTTTTATTGAAGGAATTCTCGTCCAGATAAGGATCTCATTGTTTCAATCGTAGGTGATACTGATAAAACAAGTCCATTCGATGAATGTATGCATGTAGAACGACGACAACGTGTACTGATTGAGTTACACCCAAACATTTTGTAGGACTTCAATACTGGGTGTAATGACTCGATTAGTTTATTGGCTGAATCATTTTCGAGCTTATCGTAGGTATGAAGTCAATTATTTTCATTCCGGACAAACTAAAATGAATGGGATATGATCGTTTTTCTCTTTCTCCAAAATTTACATCATGTTGAAAAAATTAACATCAATCACTATCGGAGCTTCTAGATTTCTCATGATGTGTGAGTCGATATGCAGTGTTCGACGGATTAAGAAAATGAATGGGTGCCGAGCTTGCTAAGACTTTGAACAAGCGCAAAAAAGCTCCGAACCTTGAAAAGGGTATATGAAGCCCTATAACACCTAATTGGTACCCCAGGAAGGTTAGTAGGTACCGAAGAAAACTTGTCAAGAGGTTCTCTGAAATACAGATGCATTCATCTATCTAAATACCGTTCAGTGATGAACACTAAAATTTGTTTGGTCATGAATCCCGATTTTCGTTTGGCTGCCTTCAAATGAGAGATCATAAAGCCATTCAGCTGTGAAGAGTTTGATTGAAGTGAAGGAACAATGGACAGTTCATTAACTATCAATCCCACATAGAAAATAATAATTTTTATTTTACGATTTTTTGTGCATTCTTATACACGTTGCAAATAGGTACTGTGTATGGATTAATATGTCAGCTATTCTCAATTTTTTCGGCATGGAACCCTCTCTATATCGACACCAACTAAAATTGATTGATTTGTTTCAATCATTTTAGTTTCAAGACCTCTACACTACAATTACACTACATTTTATAATACGGTGTTTTTTTCAGAGTAATAGAACTATAAATTGAACTAAAACATATTTGAATTAAGATTGAAGATTTTTTTTATTTGAAAGATAATTTTATGACATTTATGTTTTAAAAATAATTTTCGGCATATGTCCACCACGACTAGCTCTGAGGAATTGCATTCGAGATGATCAATTTTGGACCATTTTTCACTTTTTCGAGTAATTCAGGCCTCATTCATTAAATGTGTATAAAATTTGAATAAACTGTGTAGTTCATCTTCAGTCCTCTTAGCCACTACCCAACTGTGTAGTACTAACTACGATAAAAAAAAGGTATGACAACCGAAAAATCTACGCTTTCTCAGGAATTGAAACGGTTACGCGGAGTTCTTGGGGTTCCGCACAATCCACTTTGAATTCCTGACAAAGCGTTCACTTTTCGGTTTTCATACCTTTTTTATCGTAGATAGTACCAGTTTTTTCACATTTTATGTATCTCATTATTGATAACTAGCTACAATTTCAAGGTCTATATCATTAGGTATATAATATATAAATAAACACCCAGAAACTATTCAAAAATGTGACAGTTTTTCGCTGACTACCATAAATAATTAATATACGAGGAAGAATTCGGAATGTCAGCTTCAACAAACAGAAAGCACTCGATCATTGATCTTTATTAATTCGTTCCGGAGTCAATCCGGACTCCGCTCAAGAATTGTTGTGGACCTTGAAGAGTTTTATTGGGAATGTAGTGATTTCAAATGATATTGATATCTTAGTAGAGATTGAAAACTTTAGAGGATAATTTTGATATTGTTTGGTCGTGAAATGGACAATTGGCTCATTTTATGATTGATATATTTAAAAAATGGGTAAGCTAGAGCGCTGACGACAAGTCAGGAGCTTTTGATCCATCTTGTAGGTATACATTCAGAAGTCCAACGAAAGCAGCTGTCAAAAAATCGTCCATGATTCTGAGTATGTTGATACAGAATTATTCTGATTTTTTTTAGCAATAATTCGCTAGTACTGTTCTATATAGTTTGGTTAAGAGATCTGGACTAAATTTTAAAATTTGATTTGAATGGACGAGTATTCCAGGCTTGTGTTCACAACTATGAAATTAAAAATGAATTGATCATCTGTGATCTAAATGGAAGGTTGATTCTTGTTAAATTATCCATGAAAATTCATTGGGAAGTACGCTTCGATGATTTACTATTTTTACTGAATTCAAGGTTCAGAATACAGTGAATTTCGGAAACTCCTTGGTATATGCAAGGGCGTCCCCAGCCTTTGAGCTAGGGGGGGCAAGAAAAATAAGAATAGAAATAATGAACTGATTTTCGTATATTATGCTATTATTTCATGAGATTTTGGGATTTTTGAGCTCGAGGAGGGGCAGCTGCCCCCATGGTTATATATGTATTTATATGCAGTTTGAACTATTAGTATAGAATAAATCCGAATTGTTCAATTTGAGTTTTTTCGAAGGTAATCTTAAGCGAATGCTAACATTCGCTTTATGCTTCAGCTTTGTGACTTATTTGATAGTTCTGATGCAAATCAATCAAAATGATGATATATTGAAATTATATACATGGAATAAATTCGATAACGAATAAATGAGGGGGTGTTAGGAAAAACGCTCGGACACGTCGATTTGTAATTTTAAATGCGCATATTTTTCAAGGAAATAAAATTATATAGGTTGTTCCATGCGACCGTGGCCAATACCAACTTTCTTATTTCAATACTTATTTCCCCCATTTACCTCTTGATATGAAGAAAGTAAGCAAAAACCATAACTGAGAAGAATTAAAAAAACCAACGTTAGAAGACAATTCTACACCAGATTAGCATGTTGCCAAGACGTTCGCGGCGAGCATTTTGAACATTTCCTACATTGTCACATTGACATTAATGTTTTTTTTGTTTTTTTTTAATAATTAAGAAATAATCAGTATTACTTATTAGGTTTTGAGTGTAATGTACCGAATTTGTGAAATGGAATAATTTTTATTTAAAACGCTGATTTTTGCAATAAATCTGAAAACACTTAATACTTCCGAAATAGTTGAAGATAGGTATAGGACATTGTGCATGAATAGTGTCCAGAATTCTCTGAAGAATCCAGAAAATAAATAATATACAGGGGGTTGCATTTGAAATAAAAAAGTTGGTATTGGCCACGGTCACATGGAACTCCCTATATAATTTTATTTTCTTGAATATGAGAATTTAAAATTACAAATCGACGTGTCCGAGCGTTTTTCCCAACACGCCCTCATTTATTCGTTATCGAATTTATTCCATTTGGCTGTCACACTCTGTATACTATTGAAATTAATCCGATATTCTCAAGCTCAAACTCACTTTCATCTTAACTAATCATTGTCAAATCAGCACCAATGAATAACAGAATCCCACTTAATTGACCCGAATGTAATTTAAAATGATGAGCCGAAAGTTGAAACTCGCGCGTTCAGAAAATATCAATACGGAACCCACTGACGCAGTTGACCGTTCGCTCTTTCTCCCACAGCAGTCGGCCACAGACTGATTAGGATTTCCGAGACGTGCAAGACGTGCAAGGTTGTCTTATCTGCTTTTGAGTTTTCACATAAAGCTCTTGTGGAAATAGAGAAAGCAACAACCTGATGCACCGACCATCCAGATATGAACTTTATATCTTTGGTGCGATCGCTGTTGAAACTATCTTGTTATCAGACGAATACGAAGACAAACCTCAAGACTTGAGATGAAATGTACTAAAATTGCAAATAAGATTTTTATCAGAAGTCAAAATGAATTCTGAAAGTTATTTCATTCGGAATTTTTTTTTCGTTTTTGAAAACTATATCACAAACTGGTATGGGCAACGCCAAATTTTCTGGTTGAGCTTTTGGAAAGCAGCGATAAAAGCACTGACAGTGGTCAGGAGTTTTTCATATCAGCGCTCGTTGATCTCAAGTTCAACCCATTTCATTCATAAGAAATTCCCTACATCAGTTCCATTCCAATCAGTAGAAAAATCAAGCAAAATATTGAAAAAGAGATGGGATTTACCATGATGTCGGTAAGTTTATGAGGGGTTCTGATTGAACGATCCTCTTGAAAATTGACCATAACATTCGAGTCGTTATAATAAGTGAACCTGATATCTTCCGAATAGTTATCTCTAATTTGGTTAGATTTCCAACACATACCTAAAATAATGGGAATTTCCAGGTTCATCATCTACTTCCAACCTTACAATTTGTTTCGTAAAGTCGTCAGATTGGGGTTTATAATAGAGGAAGTACCTACGTAAATGAAACCAAATTGGGAATACCAGATATTCAACAACATATACAGATCAAAAAACGAAACAAATTAAAATCCACTTTTTTCATTCAATTACTGTACGCTATACTGACAACTCATTTTTTAGCGCTTGATCCTAGGTACTCAAACTTAGAAGAGCGTTTTATCATTATACAGGGAGTCCCAAGTTCGAATCCCTATTAGACGTTTCTGCAGAACTGGACATATTTGAAATCTGAAAATTGGGATTATGATATTGTTCGAAATTCTCTACTGACCTAACATATTTTTGGGACCGGAGCACTTTATTCAAAAACATATATTTTTTTTAAATTTTCTACTCTCTGATATGATTGAGTATTCAATGCTGAATACATTTCTGTTGGAGCCATTGTATTCATTCACATAAATTCAAAATATCGAAAAAAAAACAGAAAAAAAGTCAAATAGGTATTCATAACCAGTATTATGTTCATTTTTCTTATTCTCAACAAGTATAAGAATGTGGAGAGGTCAACCATCTTTTGAATTTCATCAATATCATCACAGGGTGTTTCAAATTTTGTGTCTAAAACTGAGATCGAAAATTGGCCATAACTTCTGTTTTTCAAATAAGAACCCTATTTTATTATGACTGCGTTGGATTCTGCGAAGAAAAATAATGATAGTACTCTAGGATGCTCTTGCTCCTAAATTCAGTAATTTCTGAGTTATTTGAGTAATCCCTTGCAGATGTTACTCTGAGTCGACCAGGCACCGAATTGATTTTGTTGTTAAAATTATCATTCATATGAACTTCGCCCAATGCATCCATACTTCTCTGAATTAATGGAGTTATAGCAAAATATGCGGAATATGAGCAGTAGAAAATTTTCAAATCCTTCACTATATCCTAATATGATAAATTCGTTCAAAAAAGTAAATAAGTCCACTATACAATATACTAAATCCATATATTTCAAATGTTCTTAACACAAATACCATTAAATTTCCGATGTTAATGGCAGTATTTTCCATGTTCATCTGCTGCTTCAAAACTTGCAATCTGTTTCCCAAATTTATCAGACTCTAAGCTCATTCAGGGAATTACAGAAAGGTAAACCAAGTGGAAATCCCAGATTTCATGGAGGTCCAATCAGACGACAAAATATTAATAATTTTTTATTATTTAGTTAATGTATATGTTGTTACAACAATTGTTCTGAGTCATTTTTCAACATTGTGTCACCTTACAACAAGAACATCCAAGGCACCGTTCTCATGAACACATAAAATAATTCACTTGCAATAGGAAGTTAGTACTAATTTGAATTCGCAATATTTTTATGTTATAACTCGTCGATATTTTCATATCAATCTCGATGATTTAACAACTATTTATGTAATTTATTTTTATTCATATGGTACACAAAACCAATATTCGTTTCAGGCTAAGATAAATTATGCATCTGCACAAACATTGTTGATGGATGTCATGAAGATACTTTCGAAAAAATGTAGGAGAGTGGAACAACTACTTTTTACATTGCTGAAAGTTGTTTTTAATCAGGTTCTTTATAGATTGAAATTGTGGAAATTATGCCTATTCTAAACGAAATAAATTGTGTTTAGGTCCTTGTATGCATCTCATCTAATTATCTTCTCTTCGAAATAATTCACAAATTTTTATCATTGTAGTTGACCAATACTTAGTTTTCATGGAGTATAAAAGTAACCAATTGCTTCGAAATAGTGAAACATATAGATCAACATATTTCATAATTCAAAAAAACCTATTTGAAAAAAATTTAATGCCTCAATCTATTTGAAAATTTCATCGAAGATGATGCAATTTATTCAGGAAAAAAATTTTTGTGAATGAGTGAAATAAAAAATAGAAAGCAACCATCTTCTCTATCCCAGCAAGTGAATTACTATATAAATTCTCTTATTCTGCCTTTCTTGAACAGTCTATCTAGAACTACTTTTTCTAAAGAGGTTAGTTTCACTTCATTTTGAACTATATTTCAATACATAATCGTAATTCTAGGCAAATAAAATTTACATAATATACAGTTAATATGATTGCATTTCGCAAATATTTTCCAATTGAAGTTACATTTTCAGCAATTTTACAATAGACAGTTGTTGCTACATCACTTATGGAAATAGAACACAATGAACATATTATTGTTTATATTATTACTAGTTCTTAAGGTATTGCTCAAATGTTTGTTGAGATTTTATCAGAATTTCCTTGAAAGACAAGACTGCATTTCTTTATGAAATTAAAATTTTTTTCATCGATTAATTTATCGAATCAAGAAGGGACAGATCGGAGAATTATAAAGGGGAAAAGCAAGCAGACCCTCAATTCTTCTTTTAATAATTTCCCATAATATACATGTTTTTTGGCATTCTTGTGAATTCAATAACATACAAATATAAAATAGTAAAAATGGAAAGGATGAAAAAGCAATATATCTCTGCCACAACAATGGAAAAAATTTCATAAAAAGAAATACTATTTCAATAAAACTTTGCAGAATTTGCGATTAAGCAACATTACTCTAAAATCGGTGGCTTAAATCAGTGGCGTGCAGGCAGGATAATCGCTGCACATTTTGAAAAATGTTCTCTGCTGTTACTTTTTTTTCAATTTTTCTAATTGTCTTTTCTATTGGGAAGAAAAAGTGGCACCTTTTTTCGTAGGAAGCATGTTTTTCGAGTAAAATTAATGAAAATGCATCCTGCATAGAAAAGAATTACAACAATCGCTTCTCGTGCAATACCCATTATTCTTTATTCTTTCATGGTTCTATTTCCATAAATTGATGTGACCTTTTTTTAAAATACATTCAAATCATTATTTTTATCTGAATTGATAACAGGTATAGCCATAAAGGCCTCTATATCTACTCTTTAATATTATTGCTTTCGAAATTATCGTAGAAAAAAAAAATTTCAGCTAAGTACTCACTCTGGTTCGAATATACATACACAACAGAAAAATATTCGTAATATTGCTTCCAGTTACGAAAAATATCACCTTTTGCGTATTTCCGAATAAGCTTGTAGGTGTAGGTGTGTGCAAAAATACGTATCTTACATCTATTGTAGCATTCATTTAGGTTTATGAACTGTAAAATGCATAAAAGTTTGTTACAGAAAATCAATCACAGATGTTTACTATTTTTTCTGATCGTCTCTCGAGAATCGACACTTGCGAAATGAAAAGACTTATGATATGTGAATAAATCGTTGAAATATGAGATGATAGTACCAAAAACTCGATTAAATATTCAATTTTTGTTTATCAAATACTGGTCGAACTAATGATATGTAGTAAGCGAGTTTTTTCGAATCATAACGATAGTCCCATATGTTTCGCAATACTCAAAAAATTATACTATCATTAGAACTACTGAAGGATGACACAAAAACCTATAGTATCGCCACTAAAATTCCCAATTTTGCCAAATTAAAATGATCTCCCCACTAAAAGCAGGACGCTACCTCAGTTTGGTGAACACTGAATTTAGCTTCACTTGGTGGTCCACTTTTCCACTTCGACTTCAACAGTCAATTGAAAAACAACTTTTTAGAAGAAAAAATTCGAACAATTCAACGATTGAGTTCATGAAAAACAAAGATTGAAAAACTGGCTTAATAGGAAAAACGTGAATATTATTAGCCCTGAATTGGAATCCTGTGGAACTCCCTCATGAGCAAACTTTTATCAGTCAAGACACGGAGATCTATAATGGACTCACCGATATGTTTATAGAACCCGACAAAAACACATGATTCAAATCATCACATGTACAAAAACTAGTAGTAAACCAAAACTTACAATTATTATTGAAATTATTCATATTGTCCTTCTTGAGCTGAGTTTAATATAGTGGAGAATATTGAGCACGTTTTCTGACCATTCCAAGTATCGATTTTCGAGAAATCTCGTATCTAAAAATTCTAGACTAAAAGCTGCAATAGATACTATGAGAGAAATAGAATAATTCTCACGAATACTTACAAGAGCAACTATACTCGAAGTTTAGTTCAGTAAAGTTAAAATAGTTCTTATATCTGATACTGCTAGCAGTAATCACAGTACATCCTTAAATTAGTCAATTTACAACTCCTCCCTTTATACAGATATGTGTCCATGAAGATTTCAGGCATTCAAACTCAATTCATATTCACAGGTTAGATATATCTTTATTTTTTAGTAATCACAAAAACTGAATATTTGGACCCCTATTATTGCTTATTCGACAATTATTCGTTCAGGTTTTCTCCAATTCAACGGCAATTTTGTTTAGATACTTTACTCCAGTATGATTGAACATTAAAATAAACTTAAGAAATAAGTTTGGTTGTATTGCTAAGGTGAGATACTAAACAGATCGAGAAAACCTGAACTTTGAATTCCTCATATTTTTGGGTACACATTCAATAGATACCTCCCTGAAAGAGTCATTTGTATTGGTGAGATAATTCATCTTGCAATTCTAAATAAACTTCTCAAACTTCCTAATGAAATCTTCATGAACCGTGAAAGACTAGAACTTCATCTCGTCTTGATAACAAAATAAGCCTCCAGGGCAATACAGTCTCATTTCATTAAACGTATCCTAGTTTTTTATGGCCATTGATCATCTTTGAACGTAAATTAGGATACCAATCGAAATTGTGTAGATAAGTCCTAAGTTATGGAGGTCAGCATTCTTTCTTGACGCCCCACTTACTACTATGCATTTGCCTGCAAGGAAAAAATCAATATGTTAATCGTAGTTAATTTTATTCGTTTGGAATTTTTGTTGTGTGTGGCTGGATGTGTGCTGTTTTTTTCTTCTCTAGTGATATGAATAATTCACAAAACGAGTGCAATTCTCAAAAAAATTTCAACCAAGCTTTTAAATTGTATCATTGCTCGAATCTATTCATGTTTTGAGTAAGAGATCGAGTCTAACTCCATTTACCGATTGACTTAACCGAATTAAACCAAAAAGGATAAGAACAGAAGATCCGGTTTTATTGATGGCTTCTTATGGTGAAGATGAAAAATTCAGGTCGTTCGACATAACCGGCATTGCAGTTATCGTCAGTGAGAACAAATTGATGTATTGGTGAACTAATATTTGGCGACTTTCCAGAGAGGGAAAGAGCATTCAGTGAGATTCACTGGTGTTAGTAGTAAGAAGTGTACGTGAAAGTTTGAGATCACACATTGCCAGTCTACCTACTGCTTAAATAGGTGCCGATTTCCTATAATAACGAGCTTCAAAACAAATTCGAGGTCAATATGAGACTATGGACTATAGCATTATCTAGACTTAGAGATTTCGAATATTACTAGGTGCAGGTTTCTGAGACAAGAAAGATCCAAGCACTTTGAAGTGGTATGGCGAATTTAGAAATTAGGTCTTCATTGTGTTGATTTATTCAATACAAGCTGAACTTTCAAAAGTCCACTGCCAACTTGACCACGATTTTTTTGAAGCTCTTGACTACTTATACTCACCAATACTGGTGACATTGAAGATCAACTCTCCACTCATTCCAGGCGTGATATTTCGATCGCAGTTGGAGGAAGAGGTGGAAAAGAAAATTGTACCAGGAGAGATCTCCCTGTACATAAAGCAGTAGCGGCGTGAGTTGTGGGAGAGCTTCGTGCTCACTGGAGAGGTGATCAGATAGTTAGTGCCGTTTTCTTCCCATCTGCCATGACAGGCGTACGCTATCGAAAAAGTATTTATGAAATCACTTGTGAAATATTTGTGTTCAATTCAATTAGTACATTGGATATCTTCATTTCCGGCTTGACATACCTCATTTCTGAAGACGCAGTCAACATGATCAGAATTCAGGGATTTTTATAAATGCAATCACTGACAATTTTTGAAAAACATTTTGGTGGGCTGGCAAACTTTTTCCGATCAGAAAAAGTTACTTTATCCAATACCATGAGAATACACAACTTACCCCTTGTTGATATAGTCGAAGAACAATCGGTTTTGAACTCCATAGTATCTATAGAACTACATCCTATAATCAGATTTGTAAAACCATCACTATCACAGTCCACTTCTTGGTCCAACCTTTTGGAGCGTCGATGTTGGAAGTTGACCACATTCTGTTGTTTCTTCTTCAGGAAATAGTTGTCGAAGTATCTTGAATCTATTTGCTGATAAGGTTTATTATGTGGCAGTTGATCAATCTTCATGAGACTCTCCACCTCAAATTTTCCCATGTAAGGGCAAGTTCGTGTTTCTGGAGTGGTAGCTGAAGGAATATAGTAATGAAGAGATCACTATGGACGAAATAGAAAGCAATTATGTTCAAAATTACAAACGCACTATTTGCCAAATATCTGTTTCGATTTTTCTTTCGAGTGGTTCCCTTTTTATTGAATTTTTCATTTTTTTCGGACATGAAACTTAAGCATCTCGCTTTATTCAAGACGCAAAGTGACCACATCGGCAATGTTCAAAGAAGAACCGCAAGTAATCCTCTGTGTTTACCATTTTTTTTTTCATTTTTGACAATTGAACGAAACGGCTTTTCCTGATTTTTTGCAAATAGAAATACGAGTAGAAATAAGGTATCAGGTGTTTTTTTAGAGTGATATCATTTTCGATAGGGATAACTGTGATTTGACAGAAGGTAGAAGCCATGTTGTTTTGACATTTCTCCCAGTAAGCATTGGATGACTCGCCGCAACAACGTTTAAAAATCGTTGAAATTTATTTTCAAAATCAGTGTCCATCAGACCAGCTTATTCGTCGAACTATCGATAAATTTCGGGCAACATTTTCTCTACTCGATGCAACAAGGAAATATCGCAACAAGGAAATATCGCTGGTGTAAGTGATGGTGTTAATGAAGATCCAGATTTGTCTATTCGTCGACGTTCACAACAAGTTGGACTCTGTGCATCCACCACATGAAAAATTTTGCGCAAAGATCTTGGTTTACACCTATACAAGATCCAACTGATGGTTCAAGGACTAAAGCCACTCGACCATAAGAAGCGTCGTTTATTAGCTGATTGGGCCCTAGAACAGCTTGAAGTTTATCCACTTTTTATCGAAAAATTGTGTTTAGTGATGGAGCCCATTTCTGATTGAACGGCTACGTAAACAAGCAAAATTGCCATATATGGAGTGAAAACAATCCTCAAGTAGTTCTGCAGGTTCTATTGCATCTTGAAAAATGCACTTCATGGTGTGTTTTACACGATGGAGGTATCATCGGTCCATATTTCTTCAAAAACGATGCTGGAGCTAATGTTACAGAGAATGGTGCTCGTAACAGATCGATGATCAATGATTATTTGTTTCAAATTTGAAGGGTATCGACCCAGAAGTGTTTTGGTTCCAACAAGATGGTGCTACCCCTCATGCTGCTACCGTAATAATTGATTCATTGAAAGAGAGATTTGGCGATAACATTATTTCGAGAAATGGTCCAATGAATTGGCCTCCAAGATCATGGGACATAACTCCAATGGATTATTTTCTTCGGGTCGAGTCATTGGTTTATGATGGTGATAAACCAGAAGCAATACACTTTGCAAGCCAACATAACTCGTGTTATTGCTGAAATAAGGCCTGAATTACTCGAAAGAGTAGTCCAAAATTGGTCCGGTCGAATGTGGGTCCTCAAGGCTAGTCGTGATAGTTATACAGGGTGTAGAAAAAACATGCGGCACAAATTTAGGGGGTTATTCCTTGGACTATTTTAAGAATATTTGTACCTTAGACGATTTTTCAAAAATCGTTTCATTTCGAAGATACAGGGGTGGATTAAAAAAAACAATATTTATTACTTGCAAGATTTTTAATTACAAATACTGCTGAAAATGACTACCCCCAGCTTCATCAGTAAACAGAATCAGCATCAGTAGTTGAGGGATTTGAATCAAAGTTTGCAGAAGCCATTGACAAAATGCAATACGTGGAGGAAAATCAGCAGGAATAAGTTCCTGAACGCGCTGAATGTGGTATGGATACAAGCCCTGCCGCTTTAAAATGTTCCAAATTGTCTTGTTATTAACATTGAACGTATCTGCCAACTTTCTGGTAGAAGTACCTGGATCTTCATCTACCATGTTCAATACATTTTCTTCTAATTGTACTGTTGTTACTGTGTTTGGCCTACCTGGTCCTCCACTTCGTTTAAATGAGCCTGTTTCATTAAGGCGTTGATGGATAGTTTGGAAGGTTTTTCTATCTGGGACATAACGATTGGGAAAATGTTCACCGTACAACCGCTTAGCCTCCACCGAATTTCCATTAGCAAGTCCATACATAAAATGCATATCAGTCATCTCGGCGTTCGTATAGCGATTCATATTAGAGAACGTTACTAACAAACGTAAAATTATCAGATAAAAATACTAGAGAAAATTGAAAATGACCTTTGACAACTATCAAAAACAGTAAATGATTTATGTCATAATGGAAATGTAACCAACTACGTATGAAATCTGCTGTATCTTTTCGAAAAAAAAATAGATTTTTCTTTGCAAATCTAGCCCTGTATCTTCGAAATGAAACGATTTTCGAAAAATCGTCTAAGGTACAAATATTCTTAAAATAGGCCAAGGAATAACCCCCTAAATTTGTGCCGCATGTTTTTTCTACACCCTGTATATGGTTATAGTGAAAAGGGGTTACAGTTCACTGCGACCTTAAGGTCTATTGTGCCCCCTATCAGAGCTGTTATCATCGCGCCTCCTACAGCTCGCCCTCCAGTTCCATAGATTTGATGAAATCCATTATCTGGGATGGCTTCAAGGAGGATAACTCTCCACTTCTACAAGTTTCTTTCCAAAGACACTTTCCTTTGGCTTGCAATGGCATAGCATTCCGTAACCAGGTGAATAGGAGTTTCTTTCTCCTCCCCACAGGATCTACACTCATCAGTGTCCGATAAACCCATTCTCAACAGATGCTTCTTTAGGCGACAATGTCCTGTGAGAAAGCCAGTGAGTAAGTGAAGTTGGTTTTTACTGAGATCCAGTTTCAAAGTTCCGGAGGAACTTTTTGGAGTGATCCATCCCTGGGAGATTCCGCCAGAGTTTTTCTCTTTCGGTTTTCTCCTTCAGCATAAACTCCTTCTTATAGGTGCATTTTCCTATACCACAGAAGGGTTCTGGGCCAGTGAGTGGCGTTTGTGCGCTCTTTCTGGACAGTGTATTGGCCTCTTCGTTTCCTACGATTCCCGAATGACCGGGAACCCAGATTAAAAAGACCTTATTCTTCTTGCCTACCTCATTGAGTTTGTTTCGGCACTCCCAAATCAGCTTTGAGTCAATGACGTAGGAGCTCAGTGCTTTAATAGCAGCTTGATTATCTGTATGAATAGCTATATCGCACTTCTGATAGTTTCTTTCTAGATTTATATCTAGACATCTTCCGATTGCAAGTATTTCCGTTTGAAGGACGCTTGTACAGGAGCCTAACGATAGTGCACACTTGGTACTTGACCCGTAAATCCCAGCGACAGCTCCTGTAGCGGTTCTGGAACCATCTGTACACCATTTTATAATATTTTCTTTGAGATTATAGTTGGTGTATTCCCTTTCCCAATCCTCTCTTTTGCTTAGCAATGTACTGAAGTTTTTCTCAGTGCTTACTTTCTTGATCATTACATCACTAGGAAGGTTTGCAGATGAGGTGTAGTCATTTAGAGAGGACCAAGCTCTCTGAAACCTGACTCTCTCATTGCCTATTCCTACTCTAGATACTCTGAGGATGGCCTCATGGGCTACCCTATCAATCACTAGATGTAGAGGTGTGAGGTCTGTGATGATCTCAAGTGCCCTGGTTGGGCACGTTCTCATAGCTCCCGTGATGCACACACAGGCAAGCCTTTGTACTTTGTCGAGCATTTTCCTCGTACTTACCTGACTTGTCTTAGCAAACCAGGCTACTGCTCTATATGTGACTATAGGTCTCACAATCATGACGTACATCCATCGCAGTATTTTTGGGTTACAGCCCTGATACCTCTTGTATCGAATGGGCGAGACTCAAGAGAGAATATTGAGAAGCCACGATGAATTTTAGAAAAAGACGAGTAGTTTTGTTTTTCCTGGATCAGTTTCCAGCCCATACTCGCTCCTTCGACCCACATCCCAATGAGAACATATAGAGGGATCCAGTATTATTTCAATCCCCTCAAGGCACCAGAAAAAAATCGAAGCAGCAGGAAACGAAGTGAGAGGAAGCTCTTTAAATATTTGTAGGCCTGAAAACATAAATTCAGGCTCCCTAGACTTCGAGAAACAACCGCTGAATCATTAACCAATCGGACGAGAAGGGTGAAGCGTTAAGACCGCAGCTAATGACACACATCTGTCCAATGTCCCGGCCTTAGTTGAATGGCATGATCTATTCCTGAACAGCCCACACCTACTTCTTCGCCGCTAATGGACATTAATAGACTCTTCTGTTCGGATCAACCGATTATTGCCTACACGTGAGGATTTAACTCGGAATTTATCAAGCAATAGTGGAGCGTGCTGTTTGGATGTTGGTGGTCTGAGTGATTACTGCTTAATCTCTTTCGGTGAAACAAACTGGAAAATTCGTTAACTAATTAATCTCTTTGAACCCGTTGATCTATCGGGGGGCGCATTGAAATGAAAGGTTGCCGGCAATGCTGCCAAATTGGTTCCAGGTTAAGTACATCCTGGCTGCAGAGATATTGAGGAATTAGATTCCGCCGGAGGAATTTTTATTGCTTTCGAATGAATATAGGACAGAACATCTGAAGTGGTTAGAAATTACAGGAAGGATGCTTGAACCTGAATATTGCTTACTACTTTGGATATCCCCGTGACATGAATGTTCCGCATAACAAAGGGAGATTAACTGAGTTAAGGCAAAAAAATAACTAGACTAGATCTGAATTCAAATGAATAGTGAATAGAACAAAAAACAAACTGCTCCACAAAAGTTAAGAATTCTTAATACACTGCGCAAAAAAATTAACGCACATCATGGAAATCTCAAATTTATTCTATAACTGAAGGTGTTCTCAATGATAATTATATTTATCAGAATTATGCATGCATATGTTATCCACTTTCAACGTTCTTCTTCAATACAGATGTTTTCTCCCAGCAGGAATAAAAAAAGATGATATTATCAGATTTTGAATGTATTGGCTCCATTCTAAAATCAGTTGTTCTCGATCAATTCTAGTGATCAATAGTTTTCCTTTCGTTTGATTTTCTACACTCGATCGCTATGCAACACGAAACACGCAATTTGACCCAAGAGGAATGTGCCCAAGCGGTAGTTTTGCGAGAAGAAGGGTGGATATACACAAGAATTGCAGAAAGGTTTGGAGTTTCCCATGAAAGTGTGTCCAGAGTGTTGCAGCGATTCAGGAAGACAGGTATGAATGTCCGAAGACCAGGACAGGGTAGACCACGGGTAACAACTGCCATTCCAGAACGTTACTTGAGAGTTTCTTCGTTGAGAAAACGGTTTGCAACCGCTCGCCTCCTTCAAAATCAGCTTGAGCAAACTCATGAGGTGCAAATTAGCACTCAAACAATAAGAAATCGCCTCAGAGAATATGATTCAAGGCCTCGTGTCGCGACAAGAGGCCCAGCTCTTACCCCAGCCCATCGAAGGGCGCGTTTGGATTTTGCAAGAGAGCAATCCATTGGAAGAGGCCGATTGGGAAAGAGTTCTCTTCACAGATGAGTCTAGATTCTGCCTCTACCATTGTGATCGACGTTCCCTTGTTTACAGACGTCCACATGAAAGATATGCTCAGTGCAATTTCCTGAATACTACTGGTTTCGGGGGAGGATCGGTTATGGTATGCGGTGGAATATCTTTGACTGCTCGCACAGACCTAGTGGTCGTTGATAATGGAGCTGTGAATGCTGATAAGTGAGGAACATTCTTGAAGAGCATGTTGTGTCATTTGCCCCATACATTGGTGAAAATTTCATTTTTATGGACGATAATGCCAGCCCCCATCGTGCGCGCATCGTTCAGGAGTACCTTGAAGAGGTTGAAGTCTCTCGAATGGAATGGCCAGCAAGAAGTCCAGATCTCAATCCGATTGAGCAGGTTTGGGACAACCTCAATAGAAGGCTGAGAAGTTCAGAAAATTATCCAGCTACTCTTAATGACTTAGGAATCCAACTCGGAGAAATCTGGGAAGGATTAGATCAGAACATTTTAAGATCACTCATTTTGAGTATGAACCGTCGTTGCCGAGCTGTAATTAACGCAAGGAGTGGAAATACCAAGTATTAAATCACTTATCAGCATTTCAGTATTTTGAAAATTGTTCATTTCTTCTCTTTCACATAAGATTCGGTGAAATGCTGGATTTTTCTTCCATTTAATGTGTCTTGTTTCGTTCAAAACCTTCCCGAGAGAACATAAAAAATAAGTTATAAAGTCAATGTAGAGTTAACTTTCATTGAAATTGAGATTATCAGAATGTGCGTTAATTTTTTTGCGCAGTGTAAATGACAGATGACGTTCAAACACCGCGTGAGTATTGAGGACAGTTGTGCCAATCTAGCAGCATGATCAAATGCCGGTACATTAGTGACTGTATGTGTGTGCCAACAATTATGAATGGTGTGCCTCAGAATTTCGAATGAATGGATGAAAAACAACGGTACAACGTAACCAGAATTGGACTTCATTCATTATAATAGTCGTAATACTCCAGTTTGCACACTTTCCAAGATGAAATCTCCATTCTATACCGATGAGTGAAGAAAAAGAATAATGGAAGGAATCTATCAAAAGCTCTCCCTTGTCTCAGCCATCCGGTACGAGCACTTTTACGGAACAAATAATAAAATCGGGAACAAAACAGGTCTTCATTCAGCCAGAGTGGTTCTTTCAACGATCCCGTCATTGTGGAGTTAATACAGAAATTGCTTCCAGCAAATTATTCAGCAGGAGGACTGAATCGATTAGCGAAAAGGCGCAGCGCGAGCAAAAAACAAACACCGGCATCGCTCGAGTTGGAGCGCCGATAGGCAAATTACCGGCACAATAGTCAGAATTCAAATTAAATCAATTGAATAAGTTAATAGGGAGGGCTTAACGGGTGAACGTTCGACGTACAACTCAGTAATGGTGCAGAAGTAATACTCACTGACGAGGGTAACGTATGATTGACTGGATATGTTGAAGTTGGTGGCACTGCAAGCATCTTCCAGCCGCTTGGTCTGACTTCCAATTTGCACTTCCATTACGTGCGCATCTCTGCGGTTGAACGACATGCACATGTAACCGCTCTGGCTGAAACAACACGAGGGTCGTTAAAAATGGAATTGGTAGAAGGCAAGATATGCACTTTTCGGATTTGTCTGGATTTGACAGCTTTAGATTTACTTGAAAGAAGGCGAATTTGTGGCAGGAGATTGGTTATTTGCATGAAATGAAGGGTTTCTCATTAAGGACGATTCGAGCCCCAGTTTTTTCTCCTGTATTCTGCAGATATTGCAGATGTTCAACAGACCTCGTCTGCCATAAAGTCTAGGAAGGCAGAGTCCTTCAATTGATGCACTGGTAAATATTAAGTTCGGGCTTAGTCAGGGCTGTTTCAATCAAATCAATATCAGGTATCGATTTGCGATCTGCGGACAGATTGTTGGTAACCCTGTTCTTATGCCTCAATTACACTCAGCCCTTCCACTGCTACTCGCGCTGCCAGAAATATTTCTCGGAATACTTCTGCGGCAGTATGGAAAGGCAGTGACTATTTACACTCAGCTCAAACAATTCTCTCGCGATCAAGTTTTGGCAATGGCGGACGACGAAATTGCAGCCTCAGCGCTCTGTCTCTTATTACACATTCATTTAGGTATATAAATATGTGAGTGTCTTGAAAACATATAAACTCCAAAAGAAAGTTCGTTGTCGTAGAAGATGGTGGATGATATCAATACATCGTGCACTTTGTGCTTAAGTTCATGGTTTTTATCAGAAGAATCCCATATCGCCCTTTCGATCTCAAGGAGTTCTAGAAAGGATATTATTTTTTCGTTGCTCCACTCCGTCGACATTTTTCGCAACAATTAACAACGTACGCAACGTTCGCAAGACAGTAACTGGGCAGAATGTGATCACTCCCTACCACTTGCTAGGATACATTAAAGCCTTAAAACACTTAACTAGTACCTTAGGAACATTAGTAGGTACCGAAGAAAGTTTGTTAAGAGGTTCTCATTCATGGTTCAAGTAGAAGAATGTGGAAAGGTCATGCATCTTTTGAATTTCATAAATATCATCACAGGGTGTTTAAAATTTTGTGTCGAAAACTGTGATCGAAAATTGGCCATAACTTCTGTTTTTAAAATTAGAACCCTATTTTTTTATGATTGCGTTGGATTCTGCGAAGAAAAATAGTGATAGCTCTCTCAGATGACTTTGCTCCTAAATTCAGTAATTCCCGAGATATTTGAGCTTTTCTGGATTCATGTTGTACGTAGAGTCAAATTCATCGAATCTGAAGAGATTCGATGAATATTCTTATAAAACCATAGTAACAACTAATAATTAGAACTGTCACCTGTGAATAATGAATGGAATCATGTATCTTCTATGGTCGCAGAATATTCTCATGCCAACAGATTCGATGACTATTCTTATGAAACCATAGTAACCATTGAAGTAAAATCAAGAAGTAAGGTTAAGGCCTAAAATCAGTCCTGTCACTTGTGAATTATTAATGGGATAATTTATCTTCTATGGGTACAGAATATTCTCATGCGAAAGATAAGATGAATTTGACTCTACGTACAACATGAATCCAGAAAAGCTCAAATATCTCGAGAATTACTGAATTTAGGAGCAAAATCATCTGAGAGAGCTATCACTATTTTTCTTCGCAGAATCCAACGCAATCATAAAAAAATAGGGTTCTAATTTGAAAAACAGAAGTTATGACCAATTTTCGATCACAATTTTCGACACAAAATTTGGAACACCCTGTGATGATATTTATGAAATTCAAAAGATGCATGACCTTTCCACATTCTCCTACTTTGACGTTGTGAGAACGGTTTACACTCGGGATATTCAGAATAGGAATAATGAACATAACACGGACTATGAATATTTGACATTTTTTCAGTTTTTTTTTCGATATTTTGAAAACTATTCGAATGAATACAATGGTTTGAACAGAAGTGTATTCAGAATTGAATACTCAATCATATCAAAAACGAAAATTCAGAAAAAAATATTTTTCGAACAAATTTATTTCCACTCCTGGTATAACCGGAAGTGCTCAAGCTCCAAAAATATTTTAGGTCTGTAGAGAATTTCCAACAATATCATAATCCCAATTTTCGGATTTCAAATATGTCCAGTTCTCCAGAAACGTCTAATAGGCACTCGACCGTGGGACACCCTGTATTGATATCATCCACCATCTTTTACGACGACCAACTTTCTTCTGGAGTTCCTATATATTTTCAAGACACTCCATCCGCCATTGCCAAAACTTGATCGCGAGAAAAATGTTTGAGCTGAGTGTAAATACTCACTGCCTTTCCATACTGCCGCAGAAGTAGGGTTGCCAGATGTACTTGATGAAAAAACCGGACAACTCAAATGTACTTGATGAAAAAACCGGATAACTCAAGCTTTTGTCCGGTTTACGAAGATTTTTTCGACCGGACAAACATGAAAAAACCGGACTGTCCGGTCGAAAACCGGACATCTGGCAACCCTACGCAGAAGTATTCCGGGAAATATTTCTTGCAGCGCGAGTAGCAGTGGAAGTGGCTGAGTGTACCTAATTGAGGCATAACGTGTTTGGTCAACCGTTGATTTTGTGGTTTCTCATGGTATTTCAACTTTTTAACCTTCTTGGTGTTTTATATGGGGCATTTATCAAGATGAAAGGACATGGCAATATCGCTACTGAAGGTGCATAATGTATCTTTGATCTAGTGAAGCTGATTTTGGTTCTCGAGGGAATCAGCTGTTTAGGTTCCCCCATATCAACTGCAGTTTGTTCCTATACGACACCAGCGCCAGAGAAGTTCTACACTCGTGTGCTATAACAAAATTGCATTTGTAAGCAACCAGGAAGAGTTATAATACTGAATTGTTCAGTGCTTGCTGATGCAGTCTGTAGGTTGCTAACCTAGCCCTAACAAGGCAGTCCATTCCACGAATCCTCTAACACATCTTGAATGATACATACCTGAGTATCATTTCATCCAGGTAGGACTTTTGCTTTTTCTATCCAAGGTGATCCGAACATATTCTGATTCAACCGCAAATGAAATATTTTCACCGTATAGAACAAAAAGGACAAGTACCATTGATTGAAGAGTTATGAGAATCATAATACTTGAATCAATTACTATAGGGAAAATACGTACAAAATGACATACCTACTAGGATATATTGAGAAATTCTTAGCCTACTATAGAACCAAACAAAATTTCAATGTAAAAATATTTTATTACTCAACATATTCTCCTCTTAATTGAATACATTTATTACAGCGAACCTGCAACGTCTCTAGACCTTTAAAAAAAAATGTTTCTTCCTACTCTGCAAACCAGTCCTCCACAGCTTTTATTACCTTCTCGTTGGAAGAAAATTAACGACCATTGAACATTTTTTTTACAGTGGTCAGTTATGTCGATTAGTAATCTCCAGCTATTGTTCTACCCTTATCCAAAAAATCAATCATGATCACTCCATGCCCCATGGCAATCCCAAAAAAACTGAAGCAAGAATTTTTCCAGCAGATTTTTGGACACGAAACTTCTTAGGTCTTGGAAAACCAGAGTGTCGCCATTCCATCGATTGTTGCTTTATTGTATCTGGATCGTATAAATGTACCCAAGTCTCATTCATAGTAACAATTCGGTTTCAGAAGTCTACATCGTTTTCAAATCGAGCACAGATCGAACGCGATGCTTCTACCCTTGCACGCTTTTGGTCAACATTCAAACATTTGGGGATCCATTTTGCAGAAATTTTTCTCATGTCCAAATTGACGTGAACTATATGATGAACGCGTTCTTATGAAATCTTCAGTGCTTCAGATATCCGTTTTAGCCCAATTCGACGGTTTGATAAAATCATGCCTTGAACTGATTCGATATTTTCGGGGACTGACACAGAAACTGACCTTCCCGATCGGTCATCACCTTCAATGGAAAATTAACCTCTTTCGAAGCTTGCAGTCCAATTATTCACGGTCGCATACGAAGGACATTGATCACCAAGGGTATTAAGCATATCTTCGTAAATCTGCTTACCTCTTAACCCTTTCAAATACAGGTACTTGATGATGGCTCGATACTCCAATTTTTCGATTTTTACAATTTCGGTGGATATCTTTTCTTTTTATTTATTGCGTAACTCTGCTTTACTTTCTGGACTTCGAAGTCTACACTGACACTTCTAATAAGTTATTGTTCGTTGATATGGTATCGCAATATTTTGTTTATGCATGGAACTGGTCTAGGCTAACTAGATATCAATACATCCTCGTAATATGTACAAAATGACTTAGGCATCATAACTTAAGTTTGGAGGTATCAAATGCGGAACTGCCAACCAAATCACACAACCTGAGTGGCCTCTATTAAATTTTCAGAAGATATGGCCAGTTTTCATCATTTTTTTCATTAATATTGCATTTATTTCAAACTCGACTTAGGTATTTGTCTTTGTATCCACTTAGCTTTCTTCATGTTGAATATACTTTTTGTATTAATTCGATATATCTCTAGTTTTATAACGCTTTATGGACAAAATGACATATACAGTGAACGGACAAAATGACAGGTATTTCAGCTGAATTACCGGACAATACTGAAACCATTCATCTCAGGCTCCATCAGCAAACAAAGAGCCAGGACTTGTCTTAACATATTCATAACAAAATATTCATCTGCGGCTAATGAAGGCAATGCATCTCAACCTACTCTTGCTGATCCTATGAGGAGGTTCCTCCAATCCCTAAAGTACGATTCATAAGTGGACAAGGCAAACCTGAGCCGAAGACTCGATAAACTTTGTTTCAACTTCTACACCTAATATGATTGCAAATTGCAATCAAATCGAAAAATGAGCCCAAACCTACCTCCTCCAAAGAAAAGGAGACAAGTCCCTAGGGCATTATTTAAAGAAGACAATGAGAAGAAAATGTTTCTAGCAACTTTCGAGATGATGAAGACGACTGTCCATCTGTCTATTGTTATGACTTTTTTTCCTGATTCAGATCGGGAAAAACCAGTCTTCTCCAGGATTAGCCCTGAGAAAGACTGGTTACGATGCATGCATTGGGCTCACACATCTTGTGCTGATGTTCCTAGAAGAACCAAGCGTTGCATTGGTGAACTTTGTCAGTAGTTCTGTAACTATAAGTAGAAAACTACAGTTGCCAGTGGCCGGTATGTCATTTTAACAACAGCATGCGGACAAAATGAATTTCGTTTATCCCAATTTATCTAAGAATATTTTATTTTTTGGTACTTTCATTTCATGAAGGTTGATTAGATTTTATGAAGAAAGGACCAAGGATCATAGGTGTAGAATATGATATTACTGTAATTCACTACTAACAAGTTATGCCTCTGAAATAAAACCTCATGTCATTTTGTACGTACTTCCCCTACTACCACAAGGACAGCGTGAGGAGTAATAGTGAATATAAAAAGTATTGTTTAGTAACATAGTTGCTCTTCGGCTTTAGGTTCAACTGCAGCCATCGGTTCCGATAACCTCAAAATGAAGCATGTCCTAGTTGTGAATTTCACTGCTGCTGGCAGAGCTATTTAAACTACTGAATAGACTCAAAAAGTCTCTTACCATCCCATTGTGAAATGAGTCAAGAGCACAACCGCACTCTCATTTCTGGACGTGTACTTAACGTGAGTACACAAAACTTTCATTTCTGTTCCTGAAGTAGAATTGCCAATTCTAAGCGTTGCATCACGGTGGTGAAAACTGTACGTTGTGGAGTAATCCAAGCTGTGCCAGTGGTTGTAATTTGTCATCCATGGTGGAAAATGGCATTTGTTCAAGGATGGGGCTGAAAGGAATATTACGATTAATCAACATGGTATTATTCCTAGAATTCTAAAGGCACGTAGTTACACAGAAAAACTAGGAGTCTGGGGCATAACCGTAACGAATATACTGTCGTATGAATCATTATTCGTCTGATGGAGAATTTAGTAGCTTTTATATTCGAACAATAAAGGAAATAGCAATCGTAATATTTTTTACGATGAGACTGCCATGCTTTCGCCGAAACGAAATTGCCCGCCCAATAATAGAGTCACAAGTCAATGCAGCTTCTATACAGAGTGGTTTTCTTATTTATGACTGTTATTCTCAGACAACTCGAGATCAATACTCTTGGTTGTAATCTGCATACAGTTGAGGTCTGGTCTAAAAACTTTGAAAATCAAAATATTTCTTGGATTCATAAATTAAATTTCTCTTAGTTTTAATGAATCAATGGCATATTATATGCTGAATTTGTATGTCATATAAATAATATGAATGCATCATGAGCCTATGAATAATTTTGCATTCAAAGTTATTAATGTTTAATATATAAAGGGGTTTCCTCTAGTTATTAATGTTGATGAACCATTTTTGAAACATCTCTGCTTGCCTGGTTTCATAATAATAATCGGAACTGACGTTATATTGAAGGGACATAATCTCTTTATTGAATCCTGCATGTCTCCATAACTCAATAACTTAAACCGGACAGGCATAACCATATTCACTGCTAATCGAAATGAGTTTATATCTGCTCCACATAATTGTGAAGATATTCATTTTCGAATTGACCCTAAATGACCTCCGTGATTATGCTTGAATAAGGCAGAATAAAAATTCAACCCTTTATAGATGAATAATAGATATAGATAGAATAATATATTTCGAATGGTAAACCTCTATATTAACTACTCAAATGAGCACCGAAAAATAAATTACCTATGGAATTATTTCCTTTTCCGTAGCAAGCTCCATAATCATCACCGAAGATGCATTCAACCACCTCAAATCAAATATTGTAAATTTCAGTCATAAAATGAAATTCACAACAATAAATAGAGGGTGTATATGAATATAGTTGCGAAAATATTTAGGGGGTGATTTCTTTTCGAAAGATAGGGTGGTTCTTTCATAAAAACCTTTTTCTGAGCATGCCTGTTTAGTTACAGCCCCCTAAAGAAGGTGTCTAAAAATCAGTACATTGCAAATACCAAAAACTTCCGCAAAGAATTCTTTTTCATTATTATATTTCACAATGAAAAACCAATTATGGGTAGTTTGATCCATTCTTAACAAATAAGGTCTCTAGTAATTCCTTGCTGAAGTTTACGGTTTTTGAGAAAAAAAATATCAAAGATAATATGCCTGAGACTATTTATACAGGGTGGCCAAGAGATTGACGTAAAAAAAAACAGGTCCCTCGTGTCATGGGCTATTCGAATCACCCCCATGTATGTTATGCGATTTTTCACGGTTTTCGAGTTATAAATTTTTTTATGAACTTCGAGAATTTTCGACTTGACCATCTTAAAAAAGAAATTCTTTTGTAACTAAATCTCCATGAATTGTACTTTTATACATAAAATAACCAGATTCGTAACTTTGATAAAAATTATGGAAATGTTGGTCTCAAGTGAAAAAGTTACGTGAATTGGATTATGATCTGAATTTTCGAATCAAAATAAAAAATGTGAAAAGGCTAATTCACGGTTTCTTAGTATGCTTAAAACCTGCGCTCAACAGTCAGCTTTTAGAATCATTGATAAAAAATGGTACTTAACACTCTACTTTTGCTACAATTAGCCTTCAAAGTCATCGAGGTGGAAAAAATCAAAGAACAAGACATTTTATACAAAATTATTTTTTGCCATTTTAAGATTTTTCTGATCAAGTTATGATAGAAAATGCTGAAAATTAATGAAAATTAGCTTTAGATGTTGGTCAAGAAAAGTTCTAGATAAAAAAAAGAAAAAGGTATGGCAATAAATCACACATCAAAATGTAAATAAAAAGAAATTTATTTATAAAATTTACAGTAGGTTTTCGAAGTGGCCACCTCCAGCCTCAATACACATTCTACACCTTCTTAGAAAATTTTCTTCTAATCACATAAAACCTGCCCTGTTCTTTCTTCGGACACGTTCGGCTTCTCTTAAATTAACGAAACGAAAAAATCGATGGGATTAAGGTCAGGTGAGCGTGGGGGACCCTTGATTGGTCGACTGCGTCCGATCCATCTGTTCGGGTATCGTTCATTCAAGAGGTTAATCAAAAATTGTTCTCGAAAAAGTCGAACGTGTCCTAAGAATGAACAGGGCAGGTTTTATGCGATTAAAAGAAAATCTTCTGAGAAGGTGTAGTATGTGTATTGAGGCTGGAGGTGGCCACTTTGAAAACCTACTGTAAATTTTATAAATAAATTTCTTTTTATTTACATTATGATGTGTGATTTATTGCCAAACCTTTTTCTTTTTTTTATCTAAAACTTTTCTTGACAAACATCTAAAGCTAATTTTCATTAATTTTCAGCATTTTCTATCATAACTTGATCAGAAATATCTTAAAATGGCAAAAAATAATTTTTTAGTAAAAAAAAAGTTCTTTGATTTTTTCCACCTCGATGACTTTGAAGGCTAATTCTAGCAAAAGTAGAGTGTTAAGTACCATTTTTTATCAATGTTTCTAAGAGCTGACTGTTGAGCGCAGTTTTTAAGCATACTAAGAAAACCTGAACTAGCCTTTTCACATTTTTAATTTTGATTCGAAAATTCAGATCATAATCCAATTCACGTAACTTTTTCACTTGAGACCAACATTTCCATAATTTTTATCAAAGTTACGAATCTGGTCATTTTATGTATAAAAGTACAATTCATGGTGATTAAGTTACAAAAGAATTTCACAGAGAAGTCTTGTACTTTTTTTTTAAATCTTTTTTAAGATGGTCAAGTCGAAAATTCTCAAAGTTCATGAAAAAATTCATAACTCGAAAACCGTGAAAAATCGCATAACATACATGAGGGTGATTCGAATAGCCCATGACACGAGGGACCTGTTTTTTTCTTTTTGACGTCAATCTCTTGGCCACCCTGTATACATAAATCCTGTATACTTCATGGCGAATAGGTGCCCCTAATTTGAGACGAGCAACAATCGATTGCCTATGAAAAACTTCGAAGAAAATATTGTGAACAAAATAGGCCCGGTGTCATAAAATGAACTCGAGCCGAAAATGTATATCTTAAAAAATGGCAGACTCCCTGAAGACGCGCCAAGGCAAGCACCTGACTAGCAGTAGCTTTTCGTATGGAAGGTTTCAATTATTTCTATGAAAATTGGTTCGCATCATAGCAGTGGCGTAGACCAGTCGAAAGGACCGCTAATTTCTAAAATCGATAGAACATAAAACCCACAGGCCACAAATACATTTGTTTGTCAATTAACCATACAGATGACCCGACCACTGATTTTTCGAAACCTATAAATTTCCACAAGTGAACGCATTACCAAGAAAATTGGAACTGAAACCTCGTTCCATTACGGCCCGCAGCTTCAAATCCATTTATTCGAAAATTTAATTAAGCACATCGATTGACGTTATTCACCCCGCTTACAAATGAGCTATTAATCACCTTTCAAAAACACGGGAACAATACATCTCAACCGAAATGCTCAAACTTCCGGATTAAATAATGATTGATTATTACGATTATCCTCGCCATTTTTTTCGTAACTAAGTCGAGTACTGATTTATTGTTTCATGAATACCTACATAATCGATTATTGTGTCTCGATAGATAGATGAATATACAGGCTGTTTTTTTTCAAACGAAACAGAACAATTTTGTTCATTTACCATCTAAACTCTAAAGGGTGTTTCAATAAGAGCGGGAGATTTGAATTGCACGCCATGTTTGACAGTCATTATGTCACATGATTATGACGTGACAGATCGAAAGTTGACAGTTGGGAGTAAGTAAACATTGAGCATTCATGGTAGAAATTGGACCGTTTTTCTTCTAAAACTAAGAAGGTTTAGGTGAATGGCGAACGTTATCGTGCTATGATAACACAGTTTCTTGAGCCTTCTTCGGAAGCTATTGATCTTGACGACATGTGGTTTCAGCAGGACGGTGTCACATGACACATTGACGATTTTTCATGAGTTCACTCCTAGTCGTGTCATTTCCGAGTTGGTGACCAGAATTGGCCTCCACGCTCTTGTGAATTCACGCCGTTAAGGGTCGTTTATACTGGCCCGGAACTTAAACTTTTCCCTTACCCTAAGAGTTGAAACATAGAAATTTCATGCTATGGTTTATACTCGAACTTTAACTTATTCCCTTAAAGAGAACAAATTTTAAGGGCATAAGTTACGGGCCAGTATAAACGACCCTGTCTTCTGGCTGAATGAATTTTTCTGCCTTGTTCCCTCAATGAGCGGATTTTCTTCAAATAATCTCTTCTTCACACAATTATTTCATCCCTATCTATCACTAGACTATCACGACCACGTTTTTTGAACTTGAATTCCATTTTTTCCGATAATTTCTAGAAGGTTGTTCTTTTGAAATTTGGCAAACTGTCGTCATCATTCACGATTTCTAGTACTTCAGAAATCGTTCGGATTTCATTCCGGAAAAAAAAACGTGGACAATTCTTCTGGTAAGGTTCATATCGAAATCGTCAACAGAATCGATTATTTTTAACGACTGGGCTCTCCTCTTAGGTGGCGTCAATGTTTTATTCTCTTTATATTCTCTGAGAATTCTGAATACAGCTGAATCACTCACCCCTGAGGATTTTGAAACAATTCCTACTGAGTCTCTTTTCGATAAATCGGGATGTTTTTCCGATTCTTTTCGAAAAATATTCAAAATTATCTCTTCCTCTTCAACAGAGAAATGCGACCTTTTGGACTTTTTTCGTGGTGGTCCCCACATATCACCCTCAGATGCAGTATCCGTTTCCGAATTCGAAATTGTTCTATAAACACTATATACACTTTGTCAAAAGATTTTCTAACACAATACACTTTTTACAACAAAATCTATAAACACTTTGAACAGCTAGACCTTCACAGTAGCTCTAGGTATTTTAACTAGTCTTGTCGATTGAAATTCGATATTTATGCAAATCAAGATGGCTTTAACTCATTACGGGAAAGGACCCAAATCTGGTGTTTCCCGGAAATACCTTGTCGAAATCTTGAGCAGCCGACAAAGAGTTTCGTACAAAATAATATAAAATTTTGGACCGAAACTGAATATATTGCGGATATTACAAGTAAATGACCATTATAAATTTGAACAGAGATTTTTTACGAGTCTTTTCAATTGAAAACTTCGATATTTATGCAAATCAAGATGGCTTTCACCTATTAGGGAAAAGGACCCAAATCTGGTGTTTCCCGGGATTACTTTGTCGGAATCTTGCAAGAATCCGACCCAAATCTCTAAAACTCTGGTGTTTCCTGGAATTACCTTGCCGCAATCTCGAGCATCCGAAAAAGAAATTATTTAGTAGATAATAATATAAAAATAAAAAAAAAATAGGGTACGTCGGATATAAAATGTTTATGACAGTTGCAAATCATAACAGAAATTTTGCACTAGAGTTTCTGAGGAAAAAGTTCTAATGTGGGAATTGCTGACTCAAATTATTGAATCATTTCTATTCAGTACCATCTACAGTCCGTTCCGAGTACGATCCTGGCAGTCTCTTAGGGCGTTAAAAGGGAACGTTGTTATGACCGTTTGACTAATAGGAGCTTTATTGTGCGCAAACAAGACGGTTCTGTTTGTTTACAAAGCTCCTTCTTATATTTGAACGGACTTCAGTGACCAGTAGCTCCAAATATTTTAACGCGTATTGCTATACTTCTAGCTCTACCAACTCGTCAGGTTCTCTACTCGCCTGCAGACGCGGCTTCCTATTATTTCGGATATTCGTGTGTTTCGAAAATAGAATGGCAGTTATTATTTAACTTCTATTCAGAAAATTTCTGGAAATCCCCATTCATGTGGATGGCCCTTTGTTCCGCTGGGGGAACTAACAGATAACTGCAGATGGAGCTAAAAAACTTTCACGTGAAGAACATTTTATAATTCTTCGTGGAAGCAATAAAAACCGAATGTTTGGATCGTTGATAAGATATTCCGAGAACACACCGGGACCTCCAGACAAAAGTCTTTTCCTCTTCCCCGAACAATAATAGAAAAAGCGCAAATTTCTAGCTCTCGTTGCGAAGCCCGCCGAGAATTTTCCCATCAGATACGAACGAAAAACCGCGCACATAAATGCAGAATTCTGAAACAGTTTCGGCGAATCGACCACGTGTAGGAACTCGGAAATTCAGGGGTGCAACTCGTGCAAAAGGGTTGGAGCATTTCGTGTTCTCTTGTTTACAACACTGATATCTGACGATTTGTATTCAAGAAGTTCGCGAAATATATAAATAATGTCGCGGGGTATCGCTGTGTAAGCCAGAAGCGCCCTCAAATTTATTCCATTCGTATGAAATAGGGCAGGACCGTGTCGAATTTTATGAGGAACTCGTTGAACAATCTCGATTCCGAAGCGTTTAGGCACGAGCAGTTTTGAATAGTTGACCTTTCGGAAACTTGATACGCTTATTCGATGGCAGATTCACATTCTTGGTACGAGAGGAGATACTGCCATTTCCTTTCTACAGGGTGTGTCTTTGACTTGTACATATATTTGAATTATTCTTGAGGTCAAAATGAACCTTTTTTCCTTTCACATTTTCCTGAATTCGGCTATGTTCGAAAGATATAGTCATTTGAAAAAAAGTTGGGCCAAATACGTGCCTGATACGATTCTCTGGAATTGATGTTCATATTTTTCGATTGAAATTGAGGTGATGCATTTAGCAAATACTCAAGCACTAACCTTATTGGAATAAAGATATTACAAAGAAGATATTTCTCAACAAGAACACTTAGTTTTGTCCGATTGTATCTGCAACTAAAGAGCCATATTTCGATATTTCTCCCACCAGAATAAGTTTCCTCTTCGATCTTCCTGAAGATCAGTTTGTGAGCACTAATAACTTGTTCATTATTTCCTCGATATCGCAAAATTATCTCATAAAGCAGTGATACTCAAAGCGTGTTCCGCGGAACCCTAGGGTTCCGCAATACCCCTGTAGGGGTTCCGCAAAAATTTAAAAAAAAAAATCAAACGCGTGACAAATAGATGGGTAGTTAAATAAACGAAAATATGACTTTCAAATCACTTTTCTTGGAATGATTTACCTAATTGCTACAAAATATTGTGGGAACTTCAACTGATACACGAGAGAATTAGTATTTCAACTAACATGTGTGGTAACATGTGGTAAAGTAAGTAATAATTAATAACTGGTACATTGTACTTTCAATACGCTTATTAATAAAGAATACACTTTTGGGAACTATTTTTTTATTGTAGGGTTCCGTCAAGTATTTTGCTTGTCAAAAGGGATCCGTCCCCAAAAAAGTTTGAGAACCGCTGTCATAAAGAATTGTGTTCACATCAACCTAACCTAACTCCATTACCCTAGGTCATAGGATTCGAGGTCAACTTCCATGATATTTCACAGAGCTTTTGAGACGACGATGCCAGATTGTGTTGATTTTCTCTTCAAACAAGGAAGCAGTACGTCCCCTATTTTTAACGGATGACCTGACGCAAGAGCACTAGTTTTTTTCATTTTCGCTAATGGCGTCTAGGCGTTCCTCTTTGGAAATGCCCAACGAGTATTCCTAAATCTCGCCGATATGGCGCTACCTCGCAGCCGGCGCGCAACACCAACCGTTGTTCTGTGTCTCCAACACTCCAACGTCAGTCCCATGAACGACGCTGACGCATGCGTATAGCGGTAATCACCGTGATTTATTTACGATTTATTTATTTACAGAGAAGATTGGAAACAGGTGATGATTATGTGAAGACTTTCAGTGAATTGATGTGATAATAACCGTGTAGTGTCGAGTTTATAAAATTGTTCAGATAGAAACATCGCCACAGATAATCGCTATTTAGTATCATTTTATTTTTCAATAATTCGAATTTAATACGTGGTTTGTATCAGCATTCATCATCAATATCGGAATTTTGTATTTCATAGACATTCATTTTTAATATGGACCGGTAGATTACAAAAAAAATTTAGTAGAAACTGTGCGTATGAAATTAATAACTTCATGCTTCTTAGAATTCAATTTTGTCCTCCACATTTGTGGGATTTTATTATTACATATCTCTACATCGAACGTTTTTCCATCATAGAGATTTTAGTCTAGACAAAGTTGATAAAGATTCTGACAACATTGTTAACTTGTTTAGAGACCAGATAAGGAATAATATTCGATGATATTCAATCCAGGGAAGCATCCAGATTATTCTTATGATTTTTTTTCGTCGAATTTTATCGGGTAAAAAAAGGTGAATAACACGAAAACGACGCGTTTTATTGAAAAATCATAGAAATACTTATTATTATTTTTCAAAATAATTGATTCTTTCGACAATATGAACCGTTTATATGGTTTTATAGTATATATATATATAGTAATAGAGTGAACAATCAACCAAAATTCAGTTTATTTGAGAAAGCGGTTACGAAGATATGAACAGAAGATTGTTTTTTTCATGGACTTTCGACACCCTGTATCTTTCAAACGAAACCGAATTTTGAAAAAAGGTAGATATAGTGAAAGAGTGTTTCGTTTGATGAGAGGAATCTACAGTTAAAATATTTGTACAAGACAAAGACTCTCCCTGTATATGAAATGAGTATCCCGATCCAGCAGATACATCTCTTCAAGTCAGACCAACCGTGAGTACCATTCATTCAGTGTTTACTTCGGAGTAGACGCTGTATGTTCGTTCTTATCGAACGAAATTACTGTTTCCTGTATATTCTCTCATTTCAAATTCTTAGATAATGAAACACGAAAATACGCATACATTTCTTTTGCAATTTTCCGCCGTTTCAAATCATCCTCGAGATCTCTGCCTCCTCCTTCAATTCGACGAATGTGCACACGCGAAGTTAAATAAGGAAATCCGCACAAAAAATTAGCACGAACACAATTCCCCTCTCTGCAAACACAGAAGTCACGAAATCAAAGCCTACTGCGACTTAATCTGCGACGTAATACAAACAAAAGGGCCGCACTGCCGAGTCTTCCAACGTAAAGAGTTAATTTGTGTGGGGAAAGACAATAAACTTTTATTGACTTACCACTTATCCCTGGAAGAGCTATAGTTCGTCTGTAGAGCGCACGAGAGGCCATTACAGGTGAGAAAGCGGTTGCCAACGCGTGGAAATCGGAAAATCTACATCGTCTGGTGAAATTCGTTCATGGAGAGAACTGAGGTTTAGGGATCTCAATTCACGTCAGCCAATATTTTTTCTTAGAAGATAAAAGGTTGGTTTTTCGGGGGATTCAAAAAGAAAGAGAAACTATGGAATTCATCCTGTTCACATTAAAAAGAAAAACAACAGACGCAAGCAAATGACAGAAGATCACAGAAAACACTGACGTGAAGTCAGAGTTCGTTAGCCCACCTTGTGGGTAGATTCGCATTTGCCATTTTAAGAAACCAATTGACAAAAAGTTTGGCAGCTGACGCAATAAAATTTTCATACTGATGTCAAAAAATGTTTGTCAATTGGTTTATTGAATCTACGGTGGATGATCGTGCGCTCAAAAGCTGCTGACTTCACTTCAGTGCTTAGAGAGATTGAAAAAAATTGTAGATTACAATGGAAATTACTAGAATGATTCATTTGTAACCATTTTCTCCATAAAAAAGTTGCATTCTCATGAAAAAAAGCAGCGGGAACTAAGTTTCGTACCAGTTATAGAATGGTTTATTCAAGCAAGAGACATGTGTACTTTTTGAGCGTTGTTTCTACTCACACACGAAGGTATTTTTCGAAATTTGAGTAGTAAAAGGTCTCAAACGATAAGGTTCGACTCACTGAGGACGAATACTAGGTCAAATTCAATTAGATTAAGAAAAACACTTTTTGTACAACTGCCATTAAAAGTGACACTTTAAATGACAGCAAACAATGTTGAAATTGATTGTTTACGTGTAAGCGTGTAGAAAATATTTTTAACATAAGTGTTACAAATATTTTTAGCACTCCATTTTCTTATGATGAAATCAGATGAAAAAAATTCAGCAATTGCAAAGTTTTATTATCGATATTTAACAATCATTACTTATGAACATTAATATTAATCGTAAAACTAGAACAATTAGGTACTAACATTAATGCCCTGTGACGTTAGGGAGCTTCGCAACACATTATTAGAATCCTCAGCACCATCAGCACTTGTAGAAACCGGAAGAACAATATTGGATGATGATGATGATCCAAAATCTGTTGAAGTTGGGAGAATTTTTTCAGCAATGACATTTCTATATGCAATGGAATGATCAACATGGCCCTCGGCTACCGTCGTAGACTTCCATCCACCATGTTTTTTTATATCCGTAATATTTGCTCCTGATTCTGCTAGCAATGAAGCGGAGGATCTTCGAAAACAGTGTCCTGTATATTGCTTTGGTTCTGGCAGTTTGAGGAATTCGGCAACAATAGATGGAATTTTCCCAAATATATTGATACCAACTGGATTGGCAGTGCATTTATTATTCCTGTATTTCAGGAAAAAACGACGATGTTTGATAACAGAAGGGCGCAGTGAAAAGTACCTACTTATGAAAATAGTCAACATTCTTCCCGATAATACTGAAAGAACGACTGACTTTAGTTTTTGTGTTTGAAAGTTGTATAACCAATGATTTATTTGTTATTTCGATGTCTTCCACTGATAAATTACACAATTCTTCACGCCGACAGGCTCCAAATAATCCGAAAATAGTTGCAACCTTAACCATCAAGTATTTCTCATCTGGTGCCTCATTTATAAACTTTTCAACTCGTTCACGAGTGAGAATTTTCGATTTTTCGGGACGATATCCTTCACTTTTCCGTTTTAAATATGCTATTACCTTAAAATATTTCACCATTTTTAACGAGGGCGCTTGACTTTATCATTGAAAATTTGCTCCACAAAGTTGATGAACTCCATATTTTTGATTTTTCTTCTAAATATGCCAGGAAAACAGGTTTACTGAAGTTCCCTCCTAGATTTTTCAATTTACACCACGCCAGGAAATTGTTATATGCAATATCGTACTGCTGAACAGATTTTTTAGGTAGGAGTTCCAGATTTGCTCTTCTTGCAGACTCTTCAATATCAACAGGAACAACCAAATCGTCACTTTTATCAATAATTGGACTCTCGACAAATATTTTGAGCAGTTAAAAACCCAAGACGAAAATTGGACTGGAACGAAATTCAAATGACAGCGTCTTTTCTCATTTGTTAGTAATCATAACGTTGGCAACGTTTGCCATTCGCAACAACCTTTTGATTATTTGAATATTAAAATGAAGTTTATTGTCATTGCAAATTCGCCCATTTCATTATCAAAATAGGGAAGTTGTACAAAAAACATTGTGTGGTATTAGTGTTAAAAGTGATTTTATTTTGTTCGTGTTATTGTTCAATCCGCTCCGCTCATCTCACAAATTTTTTCACTCACAAAATAAAACGTCACTTTCAACACTCATATCATAAATAACTATTCTGCAGTCAATAATTTTTGTGTTATATTTGATTGTATATGATTGTTTGTTGACAGTTGAACAACATGTTGAGTAAAAATTGAATACAAATTTCAATACTGCCTAAAACCAAATGATGAACAATCTTTTTCAATCAGTCAAAAAACATTATACGTCTTCCAGCGAGAAAAGGAAAAGGAGAAGTTAAGAAGCAAGATGAAACCAATTTTTCCATACATATTTTTTTAAAGCTGATTTAAAACCTACCAAATTCTTCTACTGGAACAACAACCAGTAAACAAAAAAGTGTAGTAAAAAAATGAACAGAAGGAATAGTATAATGCATGAGAGCATTCATCAAAGTTGACGGAAAATATTTGTTGGGTTCTCAACAAAAACACGGGCCTCTAGGATCAAACCCCCTCATAGAAAACCGGAAGATTATCATCACAGCCGTACAGACATAATCGAAATCATTTCTCAGGCTCCCCGGATGCACTAGGGACCAAGTTAAACCCCCTTTTATTGAAGTTGGATAATAAATTATCCCACTCAAATCCCGATTCTTCTCAAGAAGATGACAGGTGACTTACTGCGCTTTGCATAACAATGCATAATTCATCGGGTCGCCCTTAAGAAGCGAAAGGTACACTATTGATGCTCGAGAATTACGACCTTAATTAAGTGTCCCATCAACTTTACTACAAGCGCAATAGACTCACCCTTTCGGAGTATCATCGTTCGACTTCCTTCAGTGGCACTGAAAAGGCCGTTGCAAGTGGCATCGCCACTTTGTGCCACTCTGTAATCCACGACCTCCATGGAGTCGGGCGTGACTTTTTCGTATACGAAGCACCTGTACCTGTCCTCGTTGGAGAGGGCATGGATGTGGTCCACTTTCCCTACGAGGTATCTGGAGCTCCCCTCCTTCCAGACAGCGAGACACTGGAGCTCCTCCACTGAAAATGGGCTTGAATATTTAATGTGTTTAATGCTTAACTTACTCTGGTAATTTTTAGCTAATTATGCTGCTAGGAAAATTCGAGCAAGTCTGGGATATCACAATGTATAGCTCCTTTAATAGCAGTGTTCTCAAGATCTTCATTAATTATATTCGATGTATGATCTGTCTGTGAATTTAAAAAGTATCGTAAGGCTTTTCCATCGACTTCGCAGCAAGTCTTCAGCAGAAATGTTTCGTTGAATGCCATTCATTAACAATTCATCTAGAGTACGTTGAACATTGAAAAACTAAATTTTAACCCCCCCCCTATCAACTCTCAACTTGTTGAATGTAACATGACAATTTTTTGAGTGTGGAATCTTCTCTATCTCATTATGAAACAATAAACCAACAAAAATGTTTCATGTTCCGGAGAATACAGGTGCTGCCCCTTTTCTTGAATATCCTGTATACATTTTGGACCTATATCGAGCTGATGAAATTTTACCTGCGCTTTCAGTTCCAGGCACATCAGGACACGATTGGTAGCTGAGTAGAAGCTTTGTGTCTTCAGTGCAAGCATCGATATTGGACACAGGTGACCTGCACTCGCCATGTCCTCTGTTGTATGTAAATGTGAATGGGGCTTTAAATGGGCAAGGTACTGGTGTCGCATTCTCTCGAAACATCGAGAAAAGGAGTGCATCGCCAGTTATATAACTACACAGGGATGGGAGAGAGTCTCTCCCGTAACAATAAGCTGAAACAAAACGAAATAATTAACATGAGAGGAGAGGAAATATTTGGAGTTTAATAATATAATTAAATTTGAATGAGTTTATTCAAACGGTTTCACATACAACTGAAGACTTTTAATAGCAAATCTATACTAATATGTATTATGAAGAGGAAAGATTTGTATTTTTGTATGTTTGATACGAATAGGCTCAAAAACTACTAGACCGATTTCAGAAATTCTTTCACCCTTAGTGAGCTACATTATCCCTGAGTGGCATAGGCTATACTTTTCACCCGAAAAAATTAAGGATACCTACTATAACTTCAATAATTACAAGAAAATCAGCCATAATCAGCTATTTTCACGTGCGTTGCAAAAACCGTAAGACTTACGTGGATACAATGTATGTCAAAAATGTACCTCTTGAATAGTTCTACAAAAAAGTCCGCGATAGCATATATCCATCTCTCAAGATTGACTTGCTATTACCTGTTTATGGTAATCAGATGTTTTCCAAAATTATGCACTATTAGGGAGTGTGTTTTTATGAATCGGGTATTGATTCTCATCCAAACTAATACGTTTTTTATACCCAGTATTTAATTTAGAACGAAATTGCCCTTCACATCATACAATTACAACGAGTACATCAAAAGATATGGCAGGTTGAAGTGTTGAAGATGAAACCGCCGCGTGAAACAAATTTCTACCCGGACGAAGCTGGGACGGCCTGCTTGTGTATAATAAGCTCAAACAGGGAACTCTATGGAAAACAATAATAATTTTTAAACCATACAACAATTGCAATGAGGAAATTGTTATTTAATGCTTAGCGAAAATAATTACTGAAATTCATTATTTGATTAAAAATCCCACATCAGAAGCGTCACAATGCATCTTTTTGACATTTTTCCTTCTTTATAACTAAGGTTTGAATTTTCCTCATCAATCACTGAAAAATCCATATACAGGTTGAAATTTTTGCGAAAAACAAAAAGATTCAAAATTTTCAGAGCCGTTCCTGAGTTTTCAGAATATTACTTGGTTCCTGAGAGTACTTTGAGGCAATATTCCCTGAATATTTCTTTTGATTGAAGATAAACGTTCAGAAATTATGAGAGGATCGAAATTTTCGGTGGAAACTGAATATCACTCTGTATAAATTTTATGAAGAGGTGAAGGCACTTTTAAATGCTCAATTGGTATTAAACTGAGTAGTGAGTAGCCTCTATACGTTGAAGGAATATATACAGTTTCTCGTGATTCACCCTGTACAGGGTGGGCAAAATTGGTGCTACATGAACTAAAACTTTTTAACCCAAGGAGATAGAGAAAAATGAATGGCACCTTATAGTCCTCTTTTTTCGAGAAACTGATAAGGCCATCAAGTGCATTCCTCTATCTTCTTTCGTTTCCGAGTTATAGGCCAAAATTGAAATTTGGGCGATTTCTACTTCAGTAATTTTTTCCAGTTCTGTTTATGCTAGGATGTTGAAACAAAAACATTATACAGGCCCTTTTCTGATAGCAATCCAGTGGCGTACTCTGATTTTTTCTTAGAGGTTTATTTGCTGAGTTATAACATAAAGTTGTGTTTTTTCTTATGGAAACAGTAGTTTGAAATGAATTAGAAAGAATCGCCATTTTTTTCCCGTTTCAGAAATATGTTATACATCGCCCTCAGATTCGTTAAGATATAATGAAAAATATGGTTTGTATATGGAATTCAAATTATTGAGTAAAGTGGGCTGAATCATAGAATTATGTAACTCTACGCATAGTGTATTATTTATCATTTCACGATTGAATACTTGATGGCGCGATTTCTGTTTGAAACAACTGTCAGTTATTAAAATTTGAAGTCATCGTTGGCGGCATTATGGAGATATTCCAAAATTACGAAAAATATGATATGTTGAAAAGTTTAATTTTAGCGAATAAGTATAGTGGGGCAGCAAGTGATTCAACTGTGAAATTATAATTACACCATGCGTAGAGACACATAATTCTATGATTCAGCCTACTTAACTCAATAATTTGAATTCCATATACAAACCATATTTTTCATAATATCTTAAAGAATCTGAGGGCGATGTAAAACATATGATACATTTCTGAAACAGGGAAAAAATGGCGATTCTTTCTAAGTCATTTCAAACTATTGTTTCCATAAGAAGAAACACAACTTCATGTTATAACTCCGCAAATAAACCTCTTAGAAAAAATCAGAGTACGCCACTGGATTGCTATCAGAAAAGTGCCTGTATAATGTTCTTATTTCAACATCCTAGCATAAACAGAAACGGAGATAATGACCAAAGTTGAAATCGCCCAAATTTCAATTTTGGCCTATAACTCGGAAACGAAAAAAGATAGAGGAATGCAGTTGATGGCATTATCAGTTTCTCGAAAAAAGAGCACTATAAGGTGCCATTCATTTTGCTCTATCTCCTCGGGTTAAAAAGTTTTAGTTCATGTAGCACCAATTTTGCCCACCCTGTACATGAGCATCTAATTTTTTTCTCGTCCTCACAATGGGGAGTTCATTCAGGAGCACAGACAGGGAAGTTGAGAAATTCGCGTATATTATACAGCGGTAGTGGAACACTTGAAGAGACTTCAAGCTGACGTTGAATTGCGACCAGTGGGGTCCTTGCTATTCAACGAATATTAAAGAAGATGAAATACAAAGGACACAGCCGAGCTTCATCATCTGCAAATCTCGACGGAACAAAAAGCGTTCTCAAAGAAAGTTAACAAGGAAGTCCTTTGAAAAAAATATTGTCATATCAATACCTTGGGAACAAACGAATGGTATTTTCATGTTCGACGTGAGAAGGCGTCTTATGGCAGAACATTTTTGTCGCGCTGTCGTCTGAAGGAAGTGGAATGTATCTCTCAAGGATAGGATTCTACACTTCAGCTTCGTTTGAGGAATATTAGATTTATGCTGAAACAAAGATTGCACGTGAATTCACCTATTGAAACGATTGTTGACCTGCGTCTATCCGGTCAAAATCGACATACAAATGGTACTGGTTTTCTGTACATTATTATGAATACAATTTCAAAATTGCCTACGAATCCTCATGTCTTCTGAAGGATTTATTGAAGGTCAAAGGTAGCAAAGAATGTTTTTCACATTTTTCATGTGAACGCTGAGTGTTATCTTATAAATAAACTGCTCCACATGAGTTAGGTATAATGGCTTAAATTGCAAAAAAATATAGTTAAAATGAGATTTTTGTGACTATTTCCCTCGTCTTAATTTCCACCAATCAGAAACGCGCAATTTTGAATCACAAATGGTTTCTAGATGGAAAAACTGTATGGCAGCAGCTGTCAGCAGTTTTTTCGGGTTTACCCGCGGCAAAACTTGACAGTTGTTGTCAACGAAAATTGATAATACATACATAGATGCATCCAGAATAATCTGTTACTCATGAAATATTCTTGCCAAATACCATTCGTGCATCTAATTTTTCCTGTGAAAAAAATCGAAAAAACATAGTGCAAAGTAATATTTTGTTAACAAAAAGCATTCGTGCAGGTGCAAAAATCCTCGTCTTCGACTCGGATTTTTGTTGCCACCTGCACTCATGCTTCTTGTTAAAATATTACTTAGCAACGTGTTTTTTCGATTTTTTTCGGAAAAATTTTATGCACTTATGATATTACTTATGATGAAAATTCATATTAATATGATTTCAAGTTGCAAATTAATTTTAGCCTTTAGGCCTGCAGCGTATACAGGGTGGTTAAGAAAAATCGAGTAAAATAACGAAATCTTATTGCCAGAGAATTCAAGCATTTTGGGAGTATCAATACAATGTATGCATACTACACACGAGGTTGTTGAAGATTTCTTGAGGAATTTGGTTCCATAAACGGGGCAGAAGCACTCTCAGATCATTAAGGATTCTGGGGTAGGTTGATGATTATCTTATCTTCTTTGGAGCATATCCCATGCATGTTCTATGCAATTCAAATCTGGTGAGTGCGGAGGTATTGGTAAATGTGGAATACCAAGCTCCTCGCGCGCATTCTCAACTATGGCTGCACGGTGCGTTCTAGCGTTATCGTCTAGAAATTGAAAAGTTTCACCAATAGCAGCGTGAAAATTTGGCACAACATTGTCAATGACATGCTCCCTATGGTTTAGGGCGGTCATATTCCCAGGACAAATGTGTAGATCTGTGCACCCGTTGGAACATATCCCGGCCCATACCATAACACTACCCCCTCGGAATGGATGGACTTCTTGGACATAGCGACGATTACGGGGTATGCGTGGGATTATCCATACCCTTATTCTTCGAGAATCTGATAATCGTCCACATCTGGATTCATCAGTGAAAAGGACACTACGCCATTGATCGTTCAAATTGATATGTAGCCTTGACCATTCCAGTCTTTGACGCTTATGGTCACGTTTCAATGGAACTCCTCTTAATGGACGTCTAGAACTTAGATTCACCTCTCTCAAACGTCGTTTGATGGTTTCGATGGAAACTTGGACCCCATCTGCATTTTGAAGAGTATTCCGTATAGCATTCTACACGTAGATGTAGGGTTTCTTTTCGCCGAAACGGTGATGAAACGATCCTGAGCAGGTGCTGTTTTTCGTCGCCCACCAATCCTTGGTCTTTCCAACACGGAACCAGTCTCCCTTAACCTATTCCGAAGTCGAGATATCACACTTTGGCTGACTTGGAGACTTTCCGCTACAACAACAGTTAGGCCACCCTGTAGCATTCCGATAGCCCTATTAGCCTCAGCGTTTTTTAATTTACGTCTTGGCATTTTCAGAAAATTCGTTTCAAATCGAAGCCGTTGATAAACTGACTTCATTTCAAAATAAGAACATTCATGAAGCATATGCAAAGAACCAAACTTCAGAAAAAAGGCGACCAGGTTGACGAAATGTCTCATACTGATTTTTATTGGATCGATTCAAGTTATTATTGAGATTCAAATGATTTTTCAGCGGTTTTCTCGAAGATTACATACGTTTAAAAACAATTGAATACGATATCCCTAACTAATATTGTAGATGTAGATCATGCATTGGTCTACTAAAAATGTACTAACGCTTTTTTCCTATGAATCACTAATCCTGAGATATCACCATTTCAAACATCGAAAATTCTTGAGCCGCTTATACAGGTGTACCTATGTATGTTTTTTTTTGATCCTATATAAATGGATTGTATGTTTATCGAATACACCAATACGTTTTCCATTAGATGTGGAAGCTCCTATTGGATACCCTGGGGTATTTCTGGTATAAATTGTTGCATCGAAACTCAATATGCCCCAGATTAGTCGAACGAAACTATTTTTTGAATCGATAATTTGATGGTATGATTTCATAGCTCACCGAAATTGAGTCGAACTCCCATTTTTGAAAAGCATAAAGCCATGTCGAGTAAATAAGAATTCAGTTTGCAGTTTTCAAGGATCCTCAAACAGATTAATAAAGTCAACAATCATTATATGCCACCAGAAGTAATAACAGAACGACAAAATTCTCTTTAATATTTTGAAATCTCACGAATGACGAGGGATTCTTCTGAAAGAAATGATCCTATAAATCCTTAACTGTACCATTACGGGGAATTTATGGCTACTAAAGATGCACAATAACAATAATTTTCAATTTGATCCGGAGCTATTGCTTCTTTGGGGAAACATTTATAATTCCAAAAGGCTTGCACGTCCAACCTGCGACAAAACTAAGAAATAAAGAAGTTATGAGTCATAGTGGGAGCAATGAACGTATTTTATTCGGACAAATTATCTGTGTTAAATATATCAATTGACCGAATTTATGCACTTACAAATATTGGGAACAGGTTCAAAATATATCTGCAGTTTTGATCGAAAGGAATTGAAGTCTGCCTGTTTTTCCAGTTCGTTTTGATATTTGCTAGTTTTCATTTTTGTAATGTCATAATTTCATCAGTATATTTCCTCACTGTCTATCATTACGTTTTTCAAAAAATCGCTCCTGTGTTATACAGAGTGTAACAGCCAAATGGAATAAATTCAATAACGAATAAGTGAGGGCGTGTTGGGAAAAACGCTCGGACACGTCGATTTGTAATTTCAAATGCGCATATTTTTCAAGAAAATAATATTTTATAAGGTGTTCCATGTGACCGTGGCCAATACCAACTTTCTTATTCCAAATGCAACCCCCTGTATATTATTTATTTTTTGGATTCTTCAGAGAATTCTAAAAATAATTCATGCACAATGTCCTATACCTATCTTTAACTATTTCGGAAGTATTAAGTGTTTTCAGAATAATTTACAAAAATCAACGTTTTAAATAAAAATTATTTTATTTCACAAATTCGGTGCATTACACTCAAAACCTAATAAGTATCACTGAAAAAACAAACAAAAACATTAATGTCAATGTAGGAAATGTTCAAAATGCTCGCCGCGAACGTCTTGGCAACATGCTAATCTGCTGTAGAATTGTCTTCTAACGTTACTCAACATTTCAGGCGTGACTGATTTAATTTTCATCAGTAATGGTTTTTGCTTACTTTCTTCATATCAAGAGGTAAATGGGAAATAAGTATAGAGTGTAATGTATCGAATTTGTGAAATAAAATAATTTTCATTTAAAATGTTATTTTTTGTAAAAAATCTGAAAACACTTAATATTTCCGAAAAAGTTGAAGATAGGTATAGGACATTGTACATGAATTATGTCTAGAATTTTCTGAAGAATCCAAAAAATAAATAATATATAGGGGGTTGCATTTGAAATAAGAAAGTTGGTATTGGCCACGGTCGCATGGAACACCCTATATAATTTTATTTTCTTGAAAAATATGCGCATTTAAAATTGCAAATCGACGTGTCCGAGCGTTTTTCCTAACACCCCCTCATTTATTCGTTATCGAATTTATTCCATTTGGCTGTTACACTCTGTATGTAGATAGAAGATACTATATTTGTCACCTCAATAACAATAGTTATATCGGGTATTTTTTAGAGTGAAAGGACTTTGAATGGAAATGAAAAGCATTTGAAGTAAGATTGAAGCCAATTTTTTTTATTTGAAAAATAATTTCAGGCCTCATATTTCAGCAATACAGGAGTTATGTTGGCTTCAAGAGCATCTATTCTTTCTAGTTAATCAGCATAAAGCAATGACTTGACATAACCACGAAGAAAATAAATAAATTGGAGTTATGTCGCATGATCTTGGAGGCCAATTAATTTGACCATTTCTCGAAATAATGTTCCAGGAACCAATCGGTAAACAAACAACGCTCATTATGGTCGAGTGGTTCTAGTTCTTGAACCAGTTGGATCTTTTCTGGGTCTAGACCAAGATCTTTACGCAGAATCTTCCATGTGGTGGAGTCCAACTTGTTGTGAACGTCGACGAATAGACAAATCTGGATATTTCATTAACACTATCACTTACACCAGCGATATTTCCTCCTGTACGTACAGTTATTTCTCTTGTTGTTGTTGTTGTAACGAGTAGAGAAAATGTTGTCCGAAATCTATCAATATTTCGACGAATAAGCTGCTCTGATGGACGATTATGTAATCCATAAATTTCACGAAGTGCTCTAAAAGTTTGGCGAATAGAACCCTTATTTTGAAAATGAATTTCTACATTTTGTGAATGTTGTTGCGGAGTGGGTCTTTCCATGATAATTTTTCAATGCTCACGAAACAGAAATGTCAAAACAACATGGCTTTTTACTTCTGTCGAATCAAGGTTATCCCTATCGAAAATTCTATCACTCTAAAAAAACCACCCGATATTTTCCAATAAAAAAATGAGATTTGTTCGTTCAGATTCCTCGGAAACCAGAGTTAAAGGTTGAGAAAAATCCGAGAACAATATTTTTATCAATAGTTCGTTTTTCAAAAAACACCGAGAATTGGGAAAATCTCTGAATAGTATGAAGGTAAAATGATTGGATTGTGATAATGTTACGCCTTCCAATATTCGGTTATTTGATCGAAACATACTAATACTCACTTTCTTTGTACTGTAGAACGTTTGCGTGTTTTTCATGAATCACCACACAACGATAACACGCTCTCTTGCTGCAACAAAACATAATTTTATTAATGTCATAATATTGGCGTGGAAGGATAAGTTTCGTTTTATAACATAAATTTTCCCGTAATGATCCACATGAGAACGAAATTTTTCTCGTAAAAATTGCGTGTCGCCATTTCCCTATCATGATTTATTGCGAAAAAAACTGTTATGAACAATATTTCAACTCCACCACGATGCGTATACAGGGTGAAAAGGAAACAGATGACTTTTCCAGCAGAAATACCAAGATTTTGAAAAATCGGTCGAAACCGACAATTTTGATCTTGAGGGGGACATTTTCCACATAAAAACCATCATCATACAGGGTCTTTCACGAGGAACCTCACCCATATTTATACGGGAAACTACTGAACGTATTTTCATGAAATTCAGCACTTATAAGTATTTCACGATGCTGATGAAATCTAAAATATTTTCAAGGCATGAGCACCTCCGGTTTTTCCGGAAATGACGTCAACTTCCGTTTTTCAAATTAAAACACCATTTTCTTATTGCAGAAATAGATTCCTTAGAAAATTTCAAGTTATTTTGATGTAACATTTTTCAGTTTTGGTTGGAAAATTCTCTCTGAGCGGGAGAATTTGAAAAAAAAATCGAAAATAGAGCTCCGCTGAAACAAGAATAACTTCGAGGTTTTTGGATGGAAAATTTTCATTTTTGGGATTTTTCAAGATGTAAGATTGATGTATCCACTTTAAAAATCGAAATCGCGATTCATGATACAGGGGGTGAAAAAATTGATTTTTCCTGATTTTGTTATCCCTAACTTTGAAAGCGATTTTTTCACCCCCTGTATCATGAATCGCGATTTCGATTTCTAAAGTGGATACATCAATCTTACATCTTGAAAAATCCCAAAAATGAAAATTTTCCATCCAAAAACCTCGAAGTTATTCTTGTTTCAGCGGAGCTCTATTTTCGATTTTTTTTTTAATTTTCCCGCTCAGAGAGAATTTTCCAACCAAAACTGAAAAATGTTACATCAAAATAACTTGAAATTTTCTAAGGAATCTATTTCTGCAATAAAAAAATGGTGCTCTAATTTGAAAAACGGAAGTTGACGTCATTTCCGGAAAAACCGGAGGTGCTCATGCCTTGAAAATATTTTAGATTTCATCAGCATCGTGAAATACTTATAAGTGCTGAATTTCATGAAAATACGTTCAGTAGTTTCCCGTATAAATATGGGTGAGGTTCCTCGTGAAAGACCCTGTATAATTTGATAGTTCGGTGTCATACTAACTGATGCAAATTCAATTCTCTGCTGTTTAGAATTCTACAAAATGCCTCCCTATCCTGATAACTTGAAAATTCACTATCATATTTTCGGTTATTCGTGCTTGTCGAACCCTCATTTCGTCTTTTCCCCTCGTCCCTGTGTGGCAACATTCACATCACGAAACAGAATTCACTTGAGCGGCTTATTGACTACATATCCTGACGAGATACTAGCCGCGAATTCGCTAACAATTGGCGAAGATCCAGGGAGGCGAGAACCTCACTTTTTTTTGGGGAACACGTCTTTCTGTCGGCAATGTATTATCATCCCTTATTTAGGATTCCCCCCGAAGCCTTCTTGTATGAACTAAATTATTTTTCCTTGATATATCTGCTTGTATGTTTTATGTAGATATCGTCCATACAAAAGCAGCAATGGAAAGGGAGAAATTGGAACGGAATTTGGTTGAATGAATATTCAATTTTCTTATCCAATTTCCATGCAGCTGAGAAGCCAATGGTTCATTCTGATTCTTCGAAAATATATGAAAATTCTTCTTTTTCATGCTCTTTAATCGAATCATTTCTTTTACAATCTAATTCAGATACAAACATTCACTGTTTCCCAATTTTCCAAAATATCATTATGCGATAATTGATGTTTTAAGTTGGACTGATTTCATGACAGTTTGAAAGGTACTCACTCATCTACCACTAAGAATTTGTCTCCTTCAGAACCTAGGCATCGTCCTTTACTACTAATCCTGGAACTTTCTATGATGACTGGCTGTCTTATACCTGACTGAAACCAAGTACCTTCCCATTTCTCTGGAAAGTAACATCCACCTGCAACAAAAACTATATCTAAAACTTCTTATTTTAAAATCATTCATAAAAAAGTAATATAAAATTATTATCAGCCAAAAATACTAAAAAGGTTGTTTCTTTCTAAATAATTCATGAATCAATTCATAAAGGGCACACTTACTTAGGAAAAGCGGGTCCAGTGAATTTTCCCCATTCTAACATATTATATTTATATCAACCTTAAGAACAATATATCAGATTTTCACGAAGGTCTTACATCCGGTTTGTTCTATAGGCCGTTCCAAAATTGCAGCTACGGAAAAATGAATCTTTAAATTTTGATGATAATTCTTCTAATTTTCAGAATTTCATCATGATGGGTTCTGAATAACAAGATATCACAGATATGCAAACATCGCCCACCACGTTAAGTTTCGTTATACTGGCTGTTCCATAAAGCTATATAAGTAACTGAATATAACTTTGTTAGTGACTTTGGGACCAGCCTGAGTTTTTCAAAATATGATACCATGATGTATGTCCACCTCTGTAGGACGTTTGATCAATGTACAAAAAACAGTTGCAAAATTATTCAGGTTTGAATTCGGATTTCATACAATTTTTCTTTGAAATTTATCTGTAGTTGAGATTGCTGTCAAGGAATATAGGTTTTCATTCAGTATAATTATTATGATAGGTATTGACGGTCGGTCCAAAGGTGTTTTTATTCAGGAATGTACAGGATGGACATAATTCGGTGTCACTCATCAGTATTATCATTCCAGGTTGTTGTATCTTTGAGCACTCTAAGGGTGCATATTTTTTTAAATATTATAAATATTTAAATAAATAATCATTCAGGTTTTAGTTCAATATACCATTACTGGAGCCAGAACTCTGGGGACATGTTCTCACATAACAAGCGTACTCTGTTTCTTGGATACGACATATGCGAAATATTAAGTACCCCTCTACTCAACTCTTGAAATCTATCTTGAATGCAGGAGTGATTATTCCATGACTTTTTTTAGTAACTGTCCTAGATTATATAGTGGTGTAACAAATATAAAGCTAAAATGTTCAGTCTTTCAACTGTTAAATCTTTCAATTGTTTAATCAGTCGTGTTAATAACCCTATTTTGAGATTGGAATTAATAGATTACATATTTTGTGCTATTACATTTTTATGTAAATTGTTGATAATTATTATTTCAAGTAATGGGGTATATTGAACTAAAACCTGAATGATTTGGCAACAATCTTTTAATTATTCATACACGAGTGAAATTTTTCACAAAGGTCGACATACTTTCATGGTATAATATTAAAAAAAATATGCATCCTTAGAGTGCTCAAAGATACAACAACCTGGAATGATAATACTGTTTTTCTATATAAACAGATTTTGAGATAGCAAAATGAGGAGATTAGTGACACCGAATTATGTCCATCCTGTACATTCCTGAATAAAAACACCTTTGGACCGACCGTCAATACCTATCATAATAATTATACTGAATGAAAACCTATATTCCTTGACAGCAATCTCAACTACAGATAAGTTTTAAAGAAAAATTGTATGAAATCCGAATTTAAACCTGAATAATTTTGCAACTGTTTTTTGTACATTGATGAAACTTCCTACCGAGGTGGATATACATCATGGTATCATATTTTGAGAAACTCAGGGAGATCCCAAAGTCATTAACAAAGTTACATCCAGTAACTTATATAGCTTCATGGAACAGCCTGTATACAAAACTCAACGTGGTGGGCGGTGTTTGGATATCTGTGATATCTTGTTATTCAGAACTCAAGGCATCATGATGAAATTCTGGAAATTAGAAGAATTATCGTCAAAATTTAAAGATTCATTTTTCCGTAGCTGCAATTTTGGAACGCCCTAAAGAACAAACCGGATGTAAGACCTTCGTGAAAATCTGATATATATTTCTTAAGGTTAATATAAATATAATATGTTTAAATGGGAAAAATTCACTGGACCTTCTTTTCCTAAGTAAGTGTGCGGGGTCCTTTATCTTATTTATTTCCAGAAAACGATAGTATTGCGTCTCAGTACGGCAACATCTAGATTCTAGACAAAATAAAATTCCTCTGTACACAAGAATTAAGCTGTTTTGTTTAAAATAGATTGTATGGATAAATAGATTTTTAATAAATATGGGTTCAATCGCTTGTAATACAATATTTGTTCCATATACTTTGCAATCTTCGCTCCTTGTTTGAACACCCTTTAGATTGATTTATGGGTCATTTATTGAAAGCGTTATCAACCCAAGGATCAAGTTTGGGGAATTCATCTGGTTTTTCGATGCGATAACCATGTCCTGTGAATTTTCTCTGGATAGGCTTATGAAACTGTATAATGGTGATTATAAAGGAATTATTTCTTCATCTTGAAAACAAAAGAGTCGTATTTTCAGGTGCTTCACCCAAAAAATATTCGCATTTCGGAAAACTGCACATTAAGGGTCCGTTCGTGTAAAACTCTGAATAAAAACTGGTTTCATTCATATAAATATTCATCAGCATAACTTGTGAAAATACCCTTTGACTTTGGAGTAGGTAATCGCTTAATATACCCTCTTCATAGATTACAGCATAATTCAGTAATCTTCCTCTCTTATATACCGAGTCTATGACACCGTTTCCAAGAATATTAAATTTCCTTCAATAAGGTGTGGTATCTAAGGGTTAATTTTCAAGGTAATATGCACATTCACGCCGATAAAATCAGAATCAAACCTGCAATAGGGGAAGCACAGGTCGTAGTCAGATTAGCAGTTTCGATAACTTCACGACGCAATTTCCTTTTAACATTGTGCTGCTCATTGGCTGCTTATACAACCCCTAACCGAGGGATCGAAGATTTAGCCAATCGGCTAAATTTTCCATATACAAAGGACCGCTTCGTTCCTTATGAAAAATGCACAAGTCACCATTACGAAATAAGGTCGAGGGAAAATGCTCCCCTCTGGTTTACAGTGGATATTAATTCTTTGTGGAGTTGACATGTTCCAATGGATAAAACGAATTGGATGTAAAATAATCGAAGAGTCGGTAAAGGCAAATTTCTCAAGAAGGACTGTGTTTTTGGTGGTATTCCTGGATACATGCGATAATAATGTAAACTACACATGCATAGCTTGTTAAAAACCGACCTCTTTGAGCATTCTCCTTATTTCTGGACGTCACAAAAAATTTGAAATTGATTCTGAACATCGTTGCAAATTGGCGGAGGATCCGGTTAGCGACATGGCATTTTTTTTTTCCTATCCTGATGATGCTGGTCGAAATATTATATCGAAGTATTGGAATTATTGTAATGCTATAAGTCCTTGACGTGTGTGCCAATTTTCAAGTCCATCGGACCTTTTGAAATTGGAGAAAACGATGTTCAAATTGAAATATTTCGATACATATCGGGTTTTTTGAGTGTTAGAACTTTAAATTGAGATGATACACTTTTAAATTAAGTTTGAAGCCAAATTTTTTTTATTCGAAAGATAATTTTATGAAATTGAAGTTTCAAAAATAATTTTCGGCATATGTCCATCACGAGGAACCGCATTCGACCAGACCATTTTTGTACCAATTTTTTGAGTAATTCAGGCCTTATTTTAGACCAGGGTCGATAATTTTTGAAACAAAAAAAATTACAGTAGGATGAAACCCATTAAAAAAGGAGGGGGATATGATCAAAATGAAAGGAAAAATAAATTACGGTCGATCCGAGTCCGGGAAGTGGGAGGGGGTGAGTTTTTAAGGGTGAAAAATGGTTTTCCTTGATTTCCGGCAAAACTACAAGTCCTATGGAAAAAAGTAAAAGGGCAAAGTTGTAGGTAATAGAAAGATCTACAACTTTTGTATTCACAATTTTTTCACATAACCTCAAAATTTATATGAAAATTTCAAAAAACCAAGTTTTAGGTTTTTTATTTATATCTTTTTCAAAAAAAATTTTTTTTCTACGAAATTTGGTGAAAACTTACCTTATTATATCCCGAATACACTGTAATTTATTTGATTTAAAATATTTATGTTTTCGTCTTATTTTAACTTAATATCAAAAAAGCACCCTAATTTTCAATCGAAAATTCTGACGTCAAAATATCAGCTTTTTTCAAAAAGTTTGGGGGCTTTTTGTTCGTTGAAATATCTACTCTCTAATGGTGTGAAGAAAATATACATTACTATAAGGAGTGTTCTCAGAAAATGCAAAAAATTGAAAAAACTCAAATTCGAAAATTTTTTTTAATCACTATGTACAATTTCACCAAAAAAATGTGATTGCTGCATTTTTTTTTGGGATAAAGAGTTTATTTATTTAATTCGAATTACATTCATGTCATAGAAAATCTTATACAATATGAATATACAGGTAAATCGTACTATTGAATTTAGATACTTAATTCTGATTACGCATTTTATTCTTGTACTAAAATATCATTCAATTTAAATTTTTCAGGTTAAGTTACGTTAAACATACTATTTATGAAAGAAAATATTTCTATTTTCATTTAAAGTTGATTAATATAGATTAAAATACAGATAGTATTTACCTTGCTATGTAGATTCCAAACAATTCTTTCAATAAAGTAAATTTCTCACAACTCACTCAATCAAGCAATTGTATGCTGAAAATTTCGAAAATTAGAAATCCTATTGGTTGATTTGACAATTTCGTCGAATAATTCTGTGATTTGTTCAATCAACGATTTATGAAACCCACCATTAGAGTAACTCAGTCCCCACTTCTCTATGAAATAACTTACAATGGGTTAAAAATTAACCAAAGGTCACTCAGGTATATGAATTATCTTAAAACAGCAATAAATAGTCATCTAAAAATATTATTTAAACAAGATTCTACAACTTTTTCAAAATATTGTAGATGTCTTATTAAATATTAACTTTATTAACTTATTTTTTTGTTAATTATAGAAGTATATTTCAATTTGCAATTTTTTCGTTTATAAATGAAACAGGAAATCTTACGTTTTTTGAGTAATAAAAGAGTAAATTTTAATAAATACCTCAAAATTGTACATAATGATTAAAAAAAATTTCGAATTTGAGTTTTTTCAATTTTTTGCATTTTCTGAGAACATTTCCTATCGTGATGTATATTTTTTTTACACCATCAGAAAGTAGATATTTCAATGAAGAAAAAGCCCCTAAACTTTTCGAAAAAGCTGATATTTTGACGTCAGAATTTCCGATTGAAAATTGGGGGCTTTTTTGATATTAAGTTAAAATAAGGCGAAAACATAAATATTTTGAATCTAATAAATTACAGTGTATTTGAGACATAATAAGGTAAGTTTTCACAAAATTTCGTAGAAAAAATTTTTTTTGTGAAAAAGATATAAATAAAAAACCAAAAACTTGGTTTTTTGAAATTTTCACCTGAATTTTGAGGTTATGTGAAAAAATTGCAAATACAAAAGTTGTAGATCTTTTCATTACCTACAACTTTGCCATTTAGCTTTTTTCCATAGGACTTGTAGTTTGGCCGGAATTCAAGGAAAACCATTTTTCACCCTTAAAAACTCACCCCTCCCACTTCCCGAACTCGGATCGACCGTAATTTATTTTTCCTTTCATTTTGATCATATTCCCCTCCTTTTCTAATGGGTTTCATCCTACTGTAATTTTTTTTCATTTTTTACCATTTTTGAAGGTTTCGGCCCTGGTCTATTTCAGCGATAACACGAGTTAGGTTGACTTCCAAAGCGTCTATTAATTCTGATTCATCAGCATAAACCAATGACTTGACATAACCCCAAAGAAAAGAATCCACGGAGTGCTCTTTCAGAAGACTGATTTTGAAAATGAATTTCAACAATTTGTAATCGTTGCCTCTTGAGTCTTTCCATGATAATTCGTCAATGCTTGCTGAACAGAACTGTCAAAACAACATGGCTTTTATCTTCTTTCGAAAATTCTATAACTCTGAAAGAAACACCCGATATATTCCTGAATTGGATGTAAAAACGAAAAAGGGAAATTATTGTAAGAGAATAAGTCCCGTAAAGATGGTACCGCAATTGTTTCGTTTTCGAGATACAGGGTGTTGAAGTTTGCATTTTTCTCAAGTTTTTTCTACATAGTATCTGCACTTCACAAGATATTCAACTGAAATTTAGCATATACATTACGATTTAGGGTTCACACCATGTGACATGCCAATCTCGATTGCAAATTTACAGTTAGAATTCCTTTTCTTGAACACTATCTCCTGTTTTCTTCCAGAACTTTTTTCTGGTGAGCCACTGTCAGTTTGTAAAATTGTAAGAAAAAGGTTTGTAATTATGCCAAACTTTATGGTCTCCTGCAGTTTTGTCATACCTTGTATCGATTTCGAGAAAAAAGGACGATTCTCGAAATCCTCAGGAAATCCAAATTCTCATGAAGATTCCAGTTAGTATAAAAAGAAATCTGAACTACATATTTGAGTCAGGGGATCTGGCGACCATGAATGAAGTCCACCTCGTCCAATACACATGTTCCCATAATTTTCGTTCAGACACACCCTGCATCTCGAAAATGAAACGTTTGCGTCCAATGTTTATGGGAAATAATGCATGGAATCCCCCCTTTCCGTTTGTACCTTCAATGTAGGAACATCCTTCGAAGATAGATGATGCAAGTCCAGCAAATGAAAAAGTTTTGAAAATCTGAGCATTCTCCTCCTCATTTCTGGACCTAATAAGGGCCGGTTTTATAAAAAATGTCGAATGTCGATTTCCGTATTATAAACATTCAACCTCGGGTTCAACCCTGGATTGACTCAACCGGTGAATATAGCTCCGTTTGAGATTTGAATCGAGGATTGAAACGTTTGACGTTTCTAGATGGCCGACAACAAACCTCACTTTATGTTAAAAACAAGTTGCTTGTAATGAAAATATTATATATGATATTATATTGAAAGAATATTAATCACAGTCTTCTGTAGGTTTGCTATGTATTAATAATTCATCTTTGGTGTTTGGAAAAATATTCCTAAATTGAAACTGAATTTTTGTGCCTTATCTTCGAGGGATAGAACTGCCAGGTTCCTGTGTGAATATTATATCGAAAATGACTCTAGTTTGGATAATAATGAAATAACTGCAAGGCATTCAAAAGATAGTAACGATAGTGAATAAGAAAGATACCAATCGAATGATTTCACATTTCCTTTCGACCTCTTCGAAGATGGCACGAAGAAGAGATTTTGGTCGAATAAAAAACTCTTTTATCAGGTGGATGAAATTACACTTAACGAGCTGAATCTTTTCAGAGTTGTTAAAATTTTCGAAATTTTAGGAGTATTCATAGATCAACATCAGAAAAAGTCAGAAAGTTGTGAAATGTCTAGAACTTTGGACATTATCAAAAAGTATTCGAGTGCTTATTTTATCATATCTATCAAAATGCCTAGCAATCAACAGGAATAGCAACTAACAAGAGGAAGGTTGTATTGACTGACCAAATTTCGGTGTATTAGAACCATGTTGCTGGAGCGCACTCACGTTCTAGAAGGATTTCTTGATTATAATTACATAGTATACAGGTGCATGCTTATTTTAATGGGTTGTGAAAATGCTGAATGCTACAGATGTGAAAAGGATTACTTTTCTCCAAATTTCCAAGTTGCTAAGCTTATGAATTTGGTAATTCTCATCATAGAAAATTTTTAATATACTCTAAACTAAAGAAATGATTGATGACACCGATCCTATCTCGCAGATCAAGGGATGATCAATTATTCAACGAAGCTCACATATGAACTATGAATTCAATTTAAAGACTCTCTGGCGTGTAATAGTAGGTACATTTCATTACTAGTCCAGAAAGTAAGCTTTTTCCGTGCGCGCGCGATGTGTTTCCGTGTGAGGCGGAGCCGAACACGGGAACTCGTGCAAGCACGGAAAAAGCCTTTCTGGACGTGTAATGAACGATATTTTTCATTACACCTCTCTGAAAACAATAACACGGGAAAAATTTTCTGCAGGAAGCATTTCGTTATTGTGAAACAATAATTATTCAAAACACTGACATCGACTGTCACGCAATCGTTGCTCTGTGTCTCAGCATAGGAATCATAGGATGCATCTATGCCTCAGCGCACCGTAAAACATTTTGCGGTGCGGCCGCACGGAAAAGAGTCATTTTCGATGTTCTAAATCTACATGTTTTGATAGGGTTTTCAGTGCGGTGTAATGAAATAGTATATTTCATTACTAGTCTAGAAAGTAAGCTTTTTCCGTGCGCGCGCGATGTGTTCCCGTGTGAGGCGGAGCCGAACACGGGAACTCGTGCAAGCACGGAAAAAGCCTTTCTGGACGTGTAATGAACGATATTTTTCATTACACCCCTCTGAAAAGAATAACACGGGAAAAATGTTCAGCATAAAGCATTTCAATATTGTGAAACAATAATCATTCAAAATACTGACATCTACTGTCACGCAATCGTTGCTCTGTGTCTCAGCATAGGAATCATAGGATGCATCTATGCCTCAGCGCACCGTAAAACTTTTTGCGGTGCGGCCGCACGGAAAAGAGTCATTTTCGATGTTCTAAATCTACATGTTTTGATAGGGTTTTCAGTGCGGTGTAATGAAAAAGAACATTTCCCATTCTTTTATTCAGGATCTGATTACATTTGAAAACAACTATTATTTTTGTGACTTGCGAAGTCCTGCATAATATTGCTAGACTGATTCTTTTCATGACTCTCAACCTGAATAGTTAATAATAAATGCTATCTTTAAATTCAATGTATATTTCATGTACCTAGTCAATCAAACAAGATCAAGAATTATTTGTTCCTATCCTAAAAATAACTACATCCTTGTACGACTAAATGTTAATGCAATTTCATTGGATGTTTTGTATTGTCCTGGCTTTTATTTGGTTACTTGGCATAAGACTTTGAGATAAGACTTTTCAGAATATCAAAATAGGACAAACTTAGATCATTCGAGTCAAATAAGTTGACAAAAGTGATAAAGACTAGAGCGTATTTGGCAATAGCTTCGAGTGGAAAAAATTCGTGCGAAGTATGTCCTCATTTCATAAATTACAAATTTTTTTATCACATAATTTGTTTGATGTAGGAAATCAGATTTCTCTAAATTATCTGCCGTGACCGTCACAAAACACGGGAATATTCGAATTAGCTCAGATTCTTGTTTTGTCTCTATTGGACTACGATTATTGAATTTATCCAAACATGGTATGAAAAAACGTGCCAAAATACGAGAAATAAGATTCAGGTTAGCCAACCCAAAAAAAGCGATCTCAATCCGAGGTTGTTCAACCGAGGCTGCAAAGACGTTTATAACACCGAACTTCTTTCAACCGAGGGTTGACTTTCAATCCTTCTTTGAGTAACAGAGGATTGAACGTGCCCTTTATAAAACCGGCCCTAGAACATCAAGTTGATTTTGAACATCCATCGTTGCGAATTGGCGGAGGATCTGGTTAGTAACCAGGTAATTTTTTCAGTTCTGATGATGCTGGTCAGAAATTCAGAATGATACATCGAACTATAAGAATTATTGTGATGTAATTATCGCTTGATATATGTGCGAATTTTCAAGTGAATCGGATGTCCAGAAGTTGTTGAAAACAATGTTCAAACGGATATATTATACTCCATTCACAATTATAAAATCACAACTCTGGCCATGGTTTCGTTTTCAGGAATTGGTGCACCTGATGAAAAATCTGTGCGTGTACAGAGAATATTGTTAATTACAAAACGTTGTTGCCAGTTGCTTTGTTTACATCAAAGTAAAAGTATCAAAGATATTCCACATTTTGTTAGTTCGAATCGATTGGCGATTTTGGGGCAAAATATCGATAGGGAATCGCCTATTTTTCCGTTCTTCGTCGTCCAGAAGAAGTTTCCCGTCGATTTCGTGCAAGTGTCATTTTTTCCTTTCACGACTTTTGGCGTGAGTACGAACGGCAAATTTGAATTGGACCAAAAATCGATTAATAAGCATAAAAAAAGCAAAAGTAAGTACTAATCGCCTTTTTTACACTTGATAACGAAGTTTTTTTAGGTAACTGGCCGTTTGGAAAGATTTCAAACGAAATTCCGGTCCCCCAGAAGTTTGGTTAGTTTCGGTATCGTTTTTGGTGCTCAAAATTTATTTGGGATGTGTAAATGGAAAAAAAGGCTTCCTTATACGATCTTCTAACGAAAGCGACCGGAAAATATGGTTCTGGTAGGATTTTCGAGGAATTATGAGGAAAGAACTTGCAGAATGAAATTGCACGATTTTCGTAAGTAAACGGGTTCTGGATGGCCATCATTGGTCTCTAAATGATTATTGTTGATCGTTTTCACGTTTCAGAAAAAAACACGTCGAAGAAGCTAAAAAAAGAAGAAATATGACTATATTGCACTCAACGATTCAGATTCCGATTAATTGAAATATGTATGTGTCACTGGAGCTTTCATTCCTATCAATTCTTTGCCGAAAGTAGAAATAGGCTTATTGAACCAGAATACATCGGTTTTAACCATATTCCAGGAGTTTGCGTCTTATTTTAGAACAGGTGAATGCATGGGCGCCCGCAGAAATCCGCAAAAATTTTTCTCAGGGGGGGCCAAATTAAGATTAGAGAGCAATACTGAGGGTGTTGTGCTAGAAAACACTGAGGCCGTCAAAATCTCAGGGGGGGGGGCATGCCCACCCCCCCCCGGTCCTCCTGCGGGCGCTTATGGGTGAATGATAAATGTGAAGCATATATGTTTGACCTATTCCAGTTCATTTGTAGGTACAAACCTACTGTAGTAGTAATGTATGAATCTTTTTTAAACTAACAAATTACTATACAGCCAGAATATTTTACTCCTTGTTCATAAGATCAAATAAATGAAATGTATATCTATAAAGCTTTCAGGCTTATTAATTTATATTGCATTGAAATTATTAGTTTCTCTGTAAAAAAATTCGTTAATTTAGTTATTATGTTTATTTTCTTTGTGATTAATGAATAAAACTGTTATTTATTTGAAATAAAGAAATATTAGAAATAGAAATGTTATGCACCCTCACAATCATGTTCCATTATTCTTGATTCTTGTAATTACCCATCAATTCATTTTATATCTTTGGGTTGATTTTTTTTAATGAATTCTTGATTAGAATCAACATATGATGTCGTCAAGTCTTGAACTTTCAGTTCAAGAGGATAATAACCATCAAATCTTCACAAGCATGTGAAAGCAATGCAATTTTCTTCCATGGCGAAAAATAATATATTTCAACAGTGATTTCTTGTACTTTTCATGCAAATAACTAGAAAAGGAATCCTTTATATCAATTCATATAAACGTTAATTATTTTCGTCCATCACATCTTTTCCAATTCATTCACATTCTGAGAAATACGCTAAAAATGTAGAAAGGGCAACATAGTGTTGACTTGGAACATAAAAATATTTTTAAAAACGTCATAACTTCGATACAGAGTGGTATGTGTCAAATTTCCAAGGCCAGAGTTGTGATTTTATAATTGTGAATGGAGTATAGATGATGATGCAGGTCAAGCAAATAAAATTGTGTTAAGAACCAGCTGTTCGTCGCTGAACCAGATTGAAATGAAACTTCTATTGTGTCTGGATCCTCGCTTCCGAGCCGGTCGTATCTTCCAAGCATCCGCATCAGACTCACCTCGCATCAGGATCCCGATAAACTCCAGGACATTATCGGTTCCGAAATGACAAATACTTATTTCTAAATCGACCCGGCCAGATCGCCGTAACGGAGGAACGTACGAACATAAAACATCGCGGTTGCCAGAATTAGAAGTTCTATTATCCAAGATCTATCGGGGCGTGTAATTCCGTTAAGTTGAGGATTCGAAATGCGGTTGATTGAAGTGCCAATAGATCTCCCTTTGATGTTCGCATCCATCGATCGCGGGCCCGCCAGCGATAAAGCTGATTAAACTCTTGTAAACCCCAATAAATCGGGGATCTTCTCGCGCGAGATTTTGGCGGATGTTTTCTTGTAATAGGACGGGCCTACAGATATGGGCTGGCAAGTATCTGAGTAAGGGTGGCGTCATTTGTTTCCCTCGCCCGCAAACCCATATCGAAAATTTCACATATCAAGTGATAGGAAGAGAAGACACAGTTGGAGCGATTTTACTTTGATGTTGAAAAAATTCTCACACTTGATCCTCGTTCTCTGATGCTGAAACTTCAACGCTCAGTATCTTTGAAACGCAGCTTTTCTTCTGTTAATAAAATGAATTTTCTCTATCGAATGTTAAAATCCAGTTAGTACAAAGTGGACCACCTGTACAGATGCAATGGGTCCAGCAGCTGTGGTATTCCATATTATTTCTATTTAGGAATCAAATAGGAAACTTTTTTTTGTACAACTGCCATTAAAAGTGACACTTTTAATGACAGCAAACAATGTTAAAATTGATTGTTTACGTGGAAGCGTGTTAATAGTTATTTAATCAACTAGTTTATTAATGACAGCGATTAATGGTCGAAATATTTTAACGCGTGAGCGGACCGAGCGCGTTAATGTTTGAGACCATTAATCGCTGAATTAATAAACGAGTTGATTACAAGATTTTTTCGTCGACCTCATCACGAATGGAATATGAATTCTCGATTGAAATAAATTTTTATTTTGCATAATAGACAAATTTGACATAATGTAAATTTCTATGTTCGTTTCGATATATGTATTAATATTTATGCTCCCTATGAAACAATTCGAAAAATTCATAGAGGGAATATTGGACATGTTGTGACATTCTGAATATTTACATTCAGTTCACATCCATATAATTACCTATGATATTCCATGAGGAACGTGTGGAGAAAGTGGAGGTTGAAGTATTATTTACTTTGCAACTTGTATCACCTGAAATTTTTTCTACAGTCTATTTTATTTCGAATGGAGTTGTCAATATACCCTTCTGTGACAGAAGTTAAATTCCAACCAATCTCGATAGTGCTCTTACTGAATATTTTATGTTCGGCTGCCATGACAATCATGCATTAATAAGAAATCATGCATTAAAATAGGTCATTAATGGATGATTTCGAGAGCGTTAAAATGAGCTTTTATTCTATGGTCGACGGAAAAAATATTTTCAATATTAGTGTTAAAAATATTTTTAGCACCTCATTTTCTTATGATGAAATCACATGAAAAAAATTCAACAATTGCAAATTTTTATTACCAATATTTAACCATCATCACTTATGAACATTAATATTAATCGTAAAACTAGAATAATTACTAACATTAATGCCCTGTGACGTTAGGGAGCTTCGCAATACATTATTAGAATCCTCAGCACCATCAATACTTGTAGAAACCGGACGTACAATATTGGATGATGATGATGATCCAAAATCTGTTGAGGTTGGGAGAATTTTTTCAGCATGACATTTCTATATGCAATGGAATGATCAACATAGCCCTCGGCTACCGTCGTAGACTTCCATCCACCGTGTTTTTTTATATCCGTAATATTTGCTCCTGATTCTACTAGCAATGATGCGGAGGATCTTCGAAAACAGTGTCCTGTATATTGCTTTGGTTCTGGCAGTTTGAGGAATTCGGCAACAAAAGATGGAATTTTCTCAAATGTATTGATACCAACTGTATTGGCAGTGCATTAATTATTCCTGTATTTCAGGAAAAAAGACGATGTTTGATGACAGAAGGGCGCAGTGCAAAGTACTTATGAAAATAGTCAACATACTTCCCAATAATACTGAAAGAACGACTGACTTTCGTTTTTGTGTTTGGAAGTTGTATAACCAATGATTTATTTGTTATTTCGATGTCTTCCACTGATAAAATACACAATTCTTCACGCCGACAGGCTCCAAATAATCCGAAAATAGTTGCAACCTTAACCATCAAGTATTTCTCATCTGGTGCCTCATTTATAACTTTTTCAACTTGTTCACGAGTGAGAATTCTCGATTTTTTGGGACGATATCCTTCACTTTTCCGTTTCAAATATGCTATTACCTCAAAATATTTACTAACATCCACTGAAGTTTCCTTATACATTTTTCAATTTACACCAGGCCAGGAAATTGTTATATGCAATACGTACTGCTGAGCAGATTTTTTAGGAATAGGAGTTCCAGATTTGCTCTTCTTGCAAACTCTTCAATATCCACAGGAACAACCATATCGTCACTTTTATTAATAATTGTACTCTCGACAAACATATTAAGCAGTTAAAAACCCAAGACGAAAATTGGACAGGAACGAAATTCAAAGGAAAGCGTTTTTTCTCATTTGTTAGTAATCATAACGTTGGCAACGTTTGCCATTCACAAAAACCTTTTGATTATTTGAGTATTAAAATGCATCTTGAAGTTTATTGTCATTGCAAATTCGCCCATTTCATTATGAAAATAGGGCAGTTGTACAAAAAACATTGTATGGTATTTGTGTTAAAAGTGATTTTATTTTGTTCGTGAAATTCTTTTTCACTCACAAAATAAAAGGTTACTTTTAACACTCATATTATATATAACTATTTCATGTTCCTCATCGAATGATCCCGACAAAATGAAAATATTATATTGTTTCGTCTGGCAATCTGACCTCAAGAATCAGTTTGAAAAAGAAACAAGTCGAATCCTGCATTGAGTCATTTGAAATGCGAATGTTGCATCACAAGTTCTTTTTCTTCGTCCACCTCATTCTTCTGTCTAAATGAAAATAAGTTTCAGAAGATTATGACAACTGAGAAATCAAACTCTTCTCGGTCGACTTCTCAATCCGTCATCCAGGGAACATTCAAGCCAATCCTCTGCGTCCTGTACAACAGAGAGATAAGCCCCTCTTGTAAACCCCAATAAATCGAAATTCTTTAAGCATGAGATTTTGATAAAACTTCCCTGTCGGTCCCGAAGTTTCACCTTCATACACTCGAGCGATAAATAAAGGAGGTGCAAGTTTCGGCTGCTCTTTGTTTTTGTTTGCGAACAGCGCGACAAAGACAAATTGGCTCCAAGATTATGTGCGTGAGATTATGGAATATGTAAATATTTTCCTTCGGGACTAGTATATCGGGAGGCTTGCATTCGATTGTTTGTTGTAGGAGTCGTTCCTGCGAACAGGAATGTATAAATAATTTCAGCAATATGGATATTGCAGTGAACGACCCAATCCTGTGATATTAGTTTCGAGTTATTCTGATCCCACAAGGGATTTTCGGGAAATTGTTTAATCAATACCGAATAATATCAGGATTTCAATAATCATAAACGAAGAGATTATACAATATAATGTGGTATTGGTTGTCGAGCTATTATCGCTGAATGTTCTAACATTCACCAGATTCGAACAATTCTCTGGAAATCCTCAGAAAAAGTAAGCTGCGGTGAATGAATTCTTATCACTTTCAATACCCATTTCCAGATCTGTAGAAATGATTCACTAAGATTCGATAAACCCGAAATCACGAAAATAAAACCTTTGAGGTCTAATCTTTATTGAGTCTAATCTTCATTGAACTTTTTGACTCAAAATAATTCAAAGACTTTCCCCTTTTTGTTTATACCTCCAGTTTAGGAACACCCTGTATGTGAAACGGAGATGTCAATTAAAATTATTTATAAAAGTGAATGGAGTATATGGGAGTAGATGAATTATCTTACCTTGCTGCTTGAAGGTGGCAGATGTTTGAAAGAACCAGGTTAGCAGCAATGCAACCGTTGGACCAAAATGAAACCATTGATTCATAATGTTATCAAGTCGATATTGTTTGACGATATTTTGTTTGGCATTCCTGAAACAAAAATGAATTTTAGTTTTTCATTCACCAATCTGAAAAAGCCTATCGACGAAAAGTGTTTGTTATTATTGCTAGTAGAGGCCGTAGATCTGCCTATCAAGTAGTTATCCTTATCGGTAGATCTCTGTGAATCGGGTGATTTTTTAGGCGAAATGTCAAAGTTTGATCATTTTTCCTGAAGAAATGAGAAAATTATGGGTAATATGAATACCAAGCTATTTTGCATTGACATTTCCGCTTTCGATCTGTTTATTTACATCACGGCTAGGACATCTGTCAAAAAAGTTTTATCAAGTTTAAAATTGCCCTTTTTTTCAGATTTTTTTGCTATTTTCGCGATTTTTTTTGAAATACTTCTACATCGCCCAGGGAATAAAAATTTCACCCACGTATAAATCGATTATTCCTCTTTCTGACCGTTTAAAAATTTTCTCACTGTATCGCAGCTTCGCTGCGATTTCAAGATTCTTCTGGACCCACTTTTTCGACAGATTCGCTCAAGTAGGTCCCAAGAGTAAATTCATAATAGAGCAGCTTATTCGTTTTTCCTGAACACAAATTCATACGAAATAGAATCAAATCAAAATATTTCCCACTTTTATAGTATTTCCAAAAAACTTTCTGTCCTTCGCCAAATTCTAATCGTGCGCCGCTTTGTCATATTCCAACACCATAGATGAAAGTTTCTGGAGCACAAACTCTGCACGAGGTTTTAATTAGGGATGTATTTCATTATGGTAATTTTCTTGAGCGCGACCAGATTATACGAACTCATATACATAAATGTCAGAACAAAAACGGTATTCCAGCCAAAATAAATACTCTAGGTACACCTTCCTGCATACTCATAGTTCAATTAGAGGATTCCAGAGTTTTAATTACCAGTTCTCGGAAAAGGAATGAGTGAGTATAGAAATGACTAGAATTCAACAATGAATATTGGCTGGAGAGTTCATTTCGATTAATAATGTATCTGCAATAATGTAGCTCGGAATAGAGCAGGATGGAGAAGTTAATTTCCTGGGAAATTTCATAGCTTCATCTACTGAGGTACACGAATACTCATCCATATATTGTGCATTATAAATCATCGTAATTAACATTGAGTGACATGCTCGAATTATTGTTAGTAAAATTGAAATGCAATACTCCCTAAAATGGTATTGAACTAAAACAGACATCAAACTTTTGTTTGCTGCTATGTCGCAATGTGATCTATTCAGCTTAAATGATCTCAATGGTTACTTTCGTTTGAAACATAACTAATCTTATGTTGATGATCAATGATAAATAAGAATGAGCTCAAAAATACACACATCGTCGTGTTTACCACAGTGGCACTTTTTTCAACGTACAGGCAGACTAGAGCTAGGTACTCAATTTCGCCCAGGAAGTTGTGCCCTTTTAAGGCGGATCAATAATATGCTGAAGGGTAAAATTTTGAGATAATTTCATTCATCAGGATGACAACGCCCCACCACACAGTACACTAAGGGTTCAAAACATTCTTCAAAAGAACAAAATACCGAGTATGAACTGGCCAGCAAACTCACCGGACATAAATCCAATTGAGCACGTATGGAATTAGTTAGGGAGAGCAATATCCAAACGCCAAAACCCACCTTCAACATTTCAGGAAGTGAGCTTAGCCCTTCAGGCCTAATGGGACGATAGTCCGTTCAAAATTGTTCGAATTCATTGAATAACTCAAGAACAAAGGGAGTTAAGAAGACTATTCGAAATGCGGTAGTTTCAGAATTTTATGAATAATTCAAAAATGCAAAAAACGGGGTGTTCTATTAAAAAAAACTCCGTCAACGTTCCACAAGGGACTAAACATTTCTGAAATTTTGGTAAATCGGACCATATTGTGCAATATCAGCTACCAAAATTTCAGAATGCTGCCCCTATTTGTCCTATCTGGACCTTTAGTGAATCTGTTAGCTGAATCATCCCGTAGATTAATGACAGGGAATGAATTCGAATCATTCAAAAAATGTTTTAGCTCGAACCGTCGCATTCGCCAATTTGCGACCTCGTCCTATCATTCTCATTTCTTCATTTTCAACTTGTTTCACTTACGATAAGACCTAATAATTATAAAGATTCAATCATTTATTCGTATCTTACATATCTGTTACATATATCATAGTATGAAAATGTTTTTATCCACACGGAAAGTGCTGTTGATGAATCTACATGAATATAACATTAAATTTTTTTTCCATTCGAATCATTTGCATATCGACCATTTTGGGAATCATTTGATATCGAAAGAATGGCGGTAGTGATTTGGTTAGTAATCCCTACGCCGTTTCTATTTTATCCATGAAAAATGTTGTACGCGGATGTGTTGAGAGGATTAATGGATGTTTTTACTAATTGAACAGTAAGGCGATTACTATATTTTCACCATTATTTGCTGGAATCCCAAAAAGTAGATTTTCAATTTTCTGAAAGCCATACAATGTGAGCATATAAATTTAAATATGATAAATAAATAATATAGGTAATTAATATGATATGAAACCGCATTTCATGGTTTAAATTTTATCGATAGTTGACCTATATCCTAGAAATATTTTCTGTTCCCGAAATTACCAAATGGCAAAAGTTTCCATTGAAATAATATACGGTGAAAACAGAGATGCCCCTCAGATTTCTGTGAAAATTTTGTTGTACAAGTTAGATAGGATGAGGTAAGTACGTTGAGGCTTTGCTACGGATTTTTTCAATGAGAATATCTGAGGGTGTTTCAAATTGCGCGGTTTTTTTGGATAAATAAACCCTAAAATTTCCATTCATTTTCAAAAAATTTTATTGGCAATTGAAGTATCAGTTATGACATTCATATACGGAGAATAATATCTGCCAAATGGCCTCCTCTTACGGCGCTACAGACGTCCACTCTTTCGTTGAAATTTCCAATGAGATTTTGACATGATTGAGGATCTATCTCACTAATGACAAGAATAATTTCATCCTTTAGTTCAGAAATCTATTGTGGATTATCCTAATAGACCTGGCTTTTCACAAAACCACGAAGAAAATAGTCTAACGGTGTGAAATCACATGATCTTGGTGGCCAATAGACATAACCGTTTCTGGAGATTCTTCGTCCAGGAAATTCTTGTCTCAATGAATCAATTGTGTCTTTTGCAAAGTGAGTTGTAGCGCCAGATCGATATCCATTAATTCAGGTCACAAAAATCCGACTATCATCCGACGGTATCTATCACCATTGACAGTTAAAGCCTCACCAGCAGCATTTTCAAAGGAGTAAGGTCCAATTACACCACCTGACCATAATGCACACCAAACAGTGACTCGTTCAGGATGCGTAGGTTTCTCATGAATAATTCGTGGATTTCCCTCACCCCATATACGACAATTTTGTTTATTAGCATAGCCACCAAGTTTAAAATGTACCTCATCGGAAAACGTGATTTTTTGGGAAAAATCAGCTGGTTGTTCATTGATAAAATTGACAAATGAACGACGTTTTAGATTATTTAATTGCTTTAGTTCTCATGTTATTTGAATCTAATATGCCTTCAGAGCTAAATCCTTGTGTGAAATACGCCATGTTGTGGACCCACTAAGTCCAACTTGTTGTGAACGTCGTAAAATGAACATTTCAGGGTCTTCAGCAACACTTTCACGAAGCAAATCAATATTTTCTTGTGATTTTCTTGCGACTGTATTTTCCACTTTTCTGGTCTTCTACCGAAAAACTTGAAATTTTTTTATAATTCGACCAATAGTGCTTTCAGATGGACGATTATGTAAACCATAAAATTCACGTAATTTTCTAAAAACACTTTTCACAGAACGCTGATTTTCATGAAATAGTCAAACAACTTGAGCGCGTTGTTGTATCGTGTACGAAGCCATTTTTATAAAAGTCATACATCACACTTCTTAAATGTCAAAATACCCAGACGAATTCAGTGCGCCATCTATATTTCATTTGGTCTTAAAAAATACCGCACAATTTGAAACACCCTTTGCGTCATCATTGAGAGACTCTCCATGCCAAATTTCATCATAATTCTCCAAAAAAATTCAAAGTTATCAATGAAAAACATGCACTCCACATGGCTCCTTCGCCATTTTGCACCAACGTCAAATGAATTCATTATTTTTCTTTCCCCTGATTCTTCATTCTCTTGCATTCTTTGTATTCTTGCCTGAACTCACGGAAGCTGATCTTCCTTTCAAATTAAGTATAGGTAGCATCTGAACTTATATGCATTTGTCACAAAAATTTTAAGCTCAAATACACAGTTAAACACCTTTAGTGATAGAACGATATTTTCATTTTATCTACGGTTGTTTTATGACGATTGGTCATATTCTAATAATGTTATTAGATATGCGATTGGTCCTATAGGAGAAATTTCCCCAGTCTTTTCTCTGCTCTTTCGAGTAAAAAAATTGACATTATTCTGATGTCGATCTGAATGTTAGTGATTTCATTCAAATCGAAATCTTTCGATATTTTCGATACAGATTAAGATGATCAATTGAAATTTAGTACATAGATAACCATAAGCGAACCTACATGTTCTCCAAAAGGAATGAATTTTTCAACATCAACATCAACAGTGGCGTGCTTATGGTATTTTTTTTTTTTAAACTTCAACATCCAGTATTTTCTTAACAGTGCATTTTTGGACCATAGTTTATATGACAAACTATCATTATTTTTTAATGAGAATCACCTGTCGAATTATAATCAACTGAAATGTTGGTTTCGACTCGACTAGAACTTATCCTAGAATAGTTTGATGAGAACTTGACCATTTTCGTTTTCTCACATTTTCCTCGCAATGCATCCATCCTCTAAACTTTCCTCTCAAGATGTTGAAACACACCCGCATGTCACGAGTGTTGCAGGAGACGTTCGGCTATCAGTGCGACAAAAATGTGGATAGACGATTACACTTGAAATAACAGAAGAATTTATCTTTCTCTTAAAGTTTCGAAAGAAATACAGTGACAAAAAGTATGCTCCATTTCCCGACTCTCACAGTTACGTCATTTCACGCCATCGACAAACGAAATGTTTTTCAGTTTCGTTTCGCAAGAACGACCACCCGCAACCCTCGAGAACTGGCGAAATCGACTCAAAAAAACCCCGATGGAGAGCGTTCCGATTGATTGGTGTTTTTCAATTCGATTCAATTTCTGCGAACTGTCATTTCTATACAGATATAAGCCCAGGGGTGCCCTTTGGAAATATGGATAGATATCATCGACGCATTAAATCAGCGTTAGTTAATAGAGCGCTGCTCTGCATTCATCATCATTCTATTTACTATCTATACTGTACTAAAATGGTAACTCTGTGGTTCCAGAATCTTGGAGGTCTTACATCCGGTTTGTTTCATAGGGCGTTCCAAAATTGCAGCTACGAAAAATTAATCTTTAAATTTTGATGATAATTCTTCTAATTTTTAGAATTTCATCATGATGCCCTGGGTTCTGAATAACAAGATATCATAGATATCCAAACACCGCCCACCACGTTAAGTTTCGTTATACAGGCTGTTCCATGAAGCTGTATAAGTAACTGAATGTAACTTTGTTAGTGCCTTTGCGACCACCCTGAGTTTTTCAAAATATGATACCATGATGTATGTCCACCTCTGTAGGAAGTTTCATTAATGTACAAAGAACAGTTGCAAAATTATTCAGGTTCAAATTCGGATTTCATACAATTTTTCTTTGAAACTTATCCGTAGTTGAGATTGCTGTCAAGGAATATAGGTTTTCATTCAGTATAATTATTATGATAGGTATTGACTGTCGGTCCAAAGGTGTTTTCATTCAGGAATGTACAGGATGGACATAATTCGGTGTCACTAATTTCCTCATTCCGCTATCTCAAAATCTGTTCATATAGAAAAACAGTATTATCATTCCAGGTTGTTGTATCTTTGAGCACTCTAAGGATGCATATTTTTTTAAATATTAATACCATAAAAGTATGTCAACCTTTGTGAAAAATTTCACTCGTGTATAAATAATTGAAAGATTGTTGCCAAATCATTCAGGTTTTAGTTCAATATACACCATTACTGGACTACTGGAGCCAGAACCCTGGGGACATGTTCTCACATAACAAGCGTACTCTGGTTTCTTGGATACGCACGACATAATATGCGAAATATTAAGTACCCCTCTACTCAACTCTTGAATTCTATCTTGAATGCAGGAGTTATTATTCCATGACTTTTTTTAGTAACTGTCCTAGATTATGTAGTGGTGAAACAATAATATAAAGCTAAAATCTTTAGTCTTTCAACTGTTCAATCTTTCAATTTTTAATCAGTCGTATTAATAACCCTATTTTAAGATTGGAATTAATATTTTGTGCTAATACATTTTTATGTAAATTGTTGATAATTTTTATTTCAAGTAATGGTGTATATTGAACTGAAACCTGAATGATTTGGCAATTAGTTTAATTATTTATACACGAGTGAAATTTTTCACGAAGGTCGACACTTTCATGGTATAATATTCAAAAAAATATGCATCCTTAGAATGCTCAAAGATACAACAACCTGGAATGATAATACTGTTTTTCTATAAAAACAGATTTTGAGATAGCGAAATGAGGAGATTAGTGACACAGAATTATGTCCATCCTGTACATTCCTGAATGAAAACACCTTTGGACCGACCGTCAATACCTATCATAATAATTATACTGAATGAAAACCTATATTTCTCGACAGCAATCTCAACTACGGATAAGTTTCAAAGAAAAATTGTATGAAATCCGAATTTAAACCTGAATAATTTTGCAACTGTTCTTTGTACATTAATGAAACTTCCTACAGAGGTGGACATACATCATGGTATCATATTTTGAAAAACTCAGGGTGGTCCCAAAGTCACTAACAAAGTTACATTCAGTTACTCATACAGCTTCATGGAACAGCCTGTATAACAAAACTTAACGTGGTGGGCGGTGTTTGGATATCTATGATATCTTGTTATTCAGAACCCAAGACATCATGATGAAATTCTGAAAATTAGAAGAATTATCATCAAAATTGAAAGATTCATTTTTCCGTAGCTGCAATTTTGGAACGCCCTATGGAACAAACCGGATGTAAGACCTTCGTGAAAATCTGATATATTTTTTAAGGTTGATATAAATATAATATGTAAAAATGGGGAAAATTCACCGGACCCGCTTTTCCTAAGTAAATGTGCGGGGTCCTTTGTGATATAATATAATACCACAAGAGATGAAATTTTGCCGGCTCAAATTTCATCTCGAGTGGTATTCGACATTACTAAATAGATAGATAATCACTTTATTTCCAATTACAGAACTAATTACAGAATTAATTACAGAATGTAAATAGTGTCAAAAAATAAGTAGGTATAATGAAAAAGCAAAAAACCAGAAAAATTGAGAGAAAAATTGAAGAATTGAACCTCTCAACCTAAATAATCCTTCAAATCATACGGCTCAAGTGCTACCAAAAATGCAGAACAATTCTTTCTTGAAATTACCATTTACTATTTCACGAGAAAATGTGTCCAACAACCATAATGGTCACATTGGGTACGTATTGCGCTTTTCGACAAATGAGTATTCATCATGGATATACTAAACGTTGTTTGTTTTCTCTATGGTATTTATTTTCGAAGCTATCTATGAATTTGAGAAACGTCAAAAATTTTATCGCTGGAAAACCAACTTGCTAGTTTTGCCGGTTTGCATTTTTGATCGATGTGAAACGAGAGTTTCTATGAAAACTAACTAAATAACTCACTAAAAATGGAATGAGTTAAATAGTCACTCTGAAAAAACACCCGAAATTTGCAGCCCAGTCTGGGCATCAATAAAGTCGATACGAAACTCCGATACATCGACAGCTATCGACCACCCCTGTTTCCTGTTTCAGTCTAGGAATCAGCCCTGCTTGGGCAAACACAGAACGGGACGAGGGAGTTTGCTACTACGATCAGTCCGATCATTTCAGTCCGCAGAATTGCCATTATTGGGGCATTATCACGTTTGAATGTACGGGCTGGGCGGGCAGGAAAGGGTGCTGTTCCATGCTTATGACAAACTTCCTGTCTGCCTTCGGCTAACATGAATTTTCACTTCGACCTGATGCGAATAGGAAACCGTCTGCATAATCTAATGCCCATTGTTCCCGAATTCCACATCAGGTTCGGAAGTGGCTTTATTTGAATGCTTTCTGGGTGAAACATTTCGTTCGTTCCCACATATGCGATACGTCACAGTTGGGCCGTTGCTCGTATTGAAATTGCTGTGAAATGTTAAATAAATATAAAAACTCAAAATGAATCCAGAGATAATCTAACTGACAAAGAAACTGCAACACCCAGAAGGAGCTGTTTAAATTTTTAATTTTTTTTTGTAAAACATAGATAGTATAGCAAGGAGTAACGGTGGGTTTCACAAAGCATTATCACCAGTGATCCGAGCTTGATCTAGAATCAACTCGATTTTTCAGTTCAAAAATCAGAGAATCAAGCCGTTGATCTCGAATCACCGGTGATCACGCTTTGTGAAACCCACCGTAAATGTTTGAAATTTGGAAAAAAAAAACAAAGGATTTACAATATTTTGTAATAAGGACCCCGCACTTTTTATAGGTAAAGTAGCGACCGGTCTAATTTTCTGAAAGTTTGGTATGTTATTGATCCCAACTCAGTGACCAAAAGTGTCAATGGGTCCAACCCAATCCTATGGCTAGTTTTCTAAATACGGGGTGTTAAAGTTGAATAATTATTGACAACTTCAAAACATTCCCAGAATCATACTTCCTGATCATCATCATCAAAATGATATTTCTTTTCCGTACAAGCAATACATATTGATCACGTATTCAACCAATTATATCAGTTTTTATCGGCTTTCCAAAAAAAATATTGATCAAGTTATTGCTACTTAGAGCTCAAAGATACTTTCGAATACAGTGAATTAGTATGAATTTTTGGAAAAAAATAGGATGGTTGATATGATTTTCATGTTAGGGCAGTGCCACAGAACCTGTTTTTTAAGGAAGTCGAACTTATGCTGCCCAATATCCCGATAGGAAACAAAAATTCATACTGATTTACTCTTAGACTATATGTAGTACATAGTATAGTCTGAGGATTTACTGTATTCGAAAGTATCTTTGAGCTCTAGTAGCAATAACTTGATCAATATTTTTTTTGGAAAGCCGATAAAAACTGATATAATTGGTTGAATACGTGATCAATATGAATTGCTTGTACGAAAAAAAAAATCATTTTTATGATGATGCTCAGGAAATATGATTCTGGGAAGGTTTTGAAGTTTGTCAATAATTATTCATTTAGTTTTATTTCATTGTTTGACCTCTTTTGAATGTCTGTTAGTTTTATCATGTTATTATTTGAATAAAATTTTCATTTGAGATATCATTTTTCGTGTCTGCTGGATGCGGGGGTTAAAATAATCCTAAGGTTACTTCTGAGAAAATGTAAGGTATTCAATTGTCTACATTATTGTGGAGAAAAAATACAGGGTGTTCCATTTGAAAAAATCGAGAAATAATAATTTTAATTTCTTCATATTTGGACCTTAATAACGGACACCCTGTATATGACAAGTTGATAGTTCAGGAACCATGTCAAGGCAAATCCTTCAATTAAAAAACTTTTGGTTCAAATTCATGTTACTATCGCTTCTGGAAATCGTCAGAAGACTTTTACTGAACTGCTTTTCCCTCACCTTTTTGCCGTTTTCTTCGAATGAGATCTGAACTGTTGGAAAAATGTCCCTAAGATTTTGCGTCATGAAAGAGGTAATGAAGGTCATTGAAAATATGTGAAAATATATGGGGTGATCCATTAAAGATATCATCCATTTGTTGAATAACATTTATCGGGGACACCGTGTATATCAGAAAATAATTTCCTGAGATGCAGAAATGAAGGTACAAGAGGTCTACTTTTCAACGAAATCTCTGAGATGTCTGGTTCGGCAGCTAAGGAAAAAGAACGCACGATTGCAGGTTGCAGGAGCCTGAATGTTTTACCAGAAAAAAATTTAAAATTTTAACAACTCTTTCTAGGTGCTGCAGTTGCTTTTTCAAATAGTACAGGGTGGGGCAGAAAAACCTATCCGATTTCAAAACGTTATAAAATTAAAACCACTCAGCTTGTCAAAAAATTTTTTTTATTAACATATCGCAAATTTTATGCCATTTTTAAATTTAAGTTTTGAAAAGCACATCACTCAAATGTCGTCCTTGGGAGCGGATACACTTATTTAGGCGCTCGCGGTAGCTTTCCATGACTTTCACCGTCATTTCCACAGGAATTTCTTCAATTGCCCGAGCAATTTCCCTTCGTAAAGCAAGAAGGGTCCTTGGTCGATGCTGGTAAACCTTCGATTTGAGGTAACCCCAAAGGAAGAAGTCACATGGAGTGAGATCCGGTGAGCGCGGCGGCCAGCCAACATCACCTCTCAGAGAAATGAGGCGACCGGGAAACAGTTCCCTGAGAATGTCCATTGATCGTCGCGATGTGTGGGCGGTTGCACCATCCTGTTGAAACCACACATTTTCCACGCCATTTTCTTCCATTTTGGGTCTTAGAAAATTTTCCAGCATGAAACAATAGCGCTCGCTGTTGACCGTTACGGTTTGCCCATTTTCTTCAAAAAAGTAGGGCCCCCAGACGCCTAGGCGGGAAAGAGCACACCACACAGTCACTTTTGGGTTATGGAGGGGTTCCTGATGGATTTCCCGAGGATTTTCGTCACTCCAATATCGAAAATTCTGCCTGTTTACGGCGCCACAAAGGTGAAAATGGGCTTCGTCCGTGAAGAGCACAACATCGTCGTTTGGCAGTTCTCGGAGATCGCGACACAGGTTCGTACGGGTTTCAAAATCCCTTTCACTTAATTTCTGTGCAACAACCATTTTGTAGGGATGCATTTTGAGGTCCCGGTGCAAAATTCGCCGAATACTGCGGTTGGAAATCCCCAAAGCGAGCGAATGTTTTCGCGCCGAACGACGCGGGGAACGTTCAATCGCGGCTCTCACATTGGCCACGTTTTCAGGTCCTGTTGCTGTCCTGGGACGTCCAGGCGACTTCTTTTTCAATGCTGAACTCGTCTGTCTAAAATTTGACACCCACACTTTAATCGTAGCGTGATGTGGAACAGGATCATGACGCCCGAGTCCGAAATGAATTCGAAAAGCACGTTGTGTAGCAATTATCGAACCGCCGCATTCGATAAACCGCTCAATAACAAAAGCACGATGTTCACCAGACCAAGGCATGTTGACTACTGACAAATGGCATAAAACCAGCTTTCTAACGGTTTTCACCCCACTACTCTACCTGCTCTCTCTTCTGAGAAAAAGGGATTTGAAATCGGATAGGTTCTTCTGCCCCACCCTGTATATTTAGGTCTAAACGGTTTAGTGTCAGTGCCACCGGAAGTAAGGCTGTCAAAGAGGTATACTTAGTAGATTTAATTTTTTACGTGCTCAGTGCGATAGGTTCATTATCGTAAATAATGAACCACAACCGTCCTGGATGACCATGTCACGTAAAACATCGTGCGAACTGCAAAACCTCCCAAAATTCCCTCTATTCCGAAGCATATCGTAAATTCCATAATTCGGGTGCTTCAGGATGCGCCTAACAGAATTAAGTTCTTGATTTCGAGGAGGAGAAACCGCATCAACATGCATGGGAGTCCTCCCAGATATTCCTGTTTCTTATTCTCCTCCGCCAGCCATTGCAGAATATCAGTGTTATGCCGGAATTCTGCGAGCGTCGGGCTGGTGGAATATTCCGCTTTCCGTTTTCCGGATCCTCCGGATATTTTATGTCGGCCATTTCGTGATGTAGATAGAGGCCGGTGGCGCTTTAACTCCCGGCGAATATGACGCGTAATTGAAAAATTAGCATATTGCCTGATTCTCCTCCAGAAATATGTACATGTAGTGATTTTTTTGTATTTGGTTCCGTTATAAATATTGATTCGGCTCTTTTCGTGCTCGAAATTCATTATTATGCAGTGGCCTGGATGAAACATTGTGTTCGTTGAGGTTCTCGGTTTCTGAAAGTAATGATTCTTTTATTAAGCCGATAAAAAGAGTTCTTGTATCTTCCGATCGAACACGATATGTAAAGGGTGTTTCAAGTTGCGCGGTTTATTTTTAAAATAAATAAAACACATAATTTGCATTCATTTTCAAAAACTTTTTATTGGTAATTGAAGTATCAGTAATGACATGTATGTATGAAAAATATCTGCCAAGTGGCCTCCTCTTGCAGCTTCACAAACGTAACGGAAACAATCACGTCGTTGTTGTCATTTTTAAGATCATCACAATAGCAACGAAATAACGGATGACAGTTCTGTTCAGTTTAATTCAAAAAAGAATCAAAATGTATAATAAAGAAATGGTCGTCTCATTGATTTGTTATTCTACATGGTTGCCGAAAAAATATTGTACGCATAACACGCCCAAAAATAGTTTTTTTGGACTCGCCTCCGGCTCGTCCAAGAATCTTGTCTATTCGTCCAAAAAAACCCTATTTTCCGGACTTGTTACGTAAATTACTATTAAAACATAAATGTCATAAAATTATCTTCCAAATAAAATAAATTTGGCTTCAATCTTAATTTAAATGTGTTTTATTTCAATTCAAAGTTCTATCACTCTGAAAAACACAAGATACCTATACTCCATTCACAATTATAAAATCACAACTCTGGCCTTGGAAATTTGACACATTCCACTCTGTATCGAAGTTATGACGTTTTTCAAAATATTTTTATGTTCCAAGTCAACACTATGTTGCCCTTTCTACATTCTTAGCGTATTTCTCAGAATGTGAATGAATTGGAAAAGATGTGATGGACGAAAATAATTAACGTTTATATGAATTGATAGAAAGGATTCCTTTTCTAGTTATTTGCATGAAAAGTACAAGAGATCACTGTTGAAATATATTATTTTTCGCCATGGAAAAAAATTGCATTGCTTTCACATAATTTTTATATGCATGCTTGTGAAGATTCAATGTTTATTATCCTCTTGAACTGAAAGTTCAAGACTTGACGACATTTTATTTATTTGATCTTATGAACAAGGAGTAAAATATTCTGATTGTATAGTAATTTATTAGATTAAATATTCATACATCACTACCACATTACTTGTACAAATAAATTGGAATAGGTCGAACATATGCTACACATTTATCATTCACCTGTTCTGAAATAAGACACAAACTCCTGGAATATGGGAAGAACCGATGTATTCTGGTTCAATATAGCCTATTTCTACTTTCGGCAAAGGAATGAAAGCTCCAGTGACACATTTCAATTCATCGGAATCTGAATTCACCAACTGTGGAATGCAATATAGTCATATTTCTTCTTTTTTTTTAGCTTTTTCGACGTGTTTTTTTCTGAAACGTGAAAACGATCAAGAATAATCATTTAGAGACCGATGATGGCCATCCAGAACCCGTTTACTTACGAAAATCGTGCAATTTCATTCTGCAAGTTCTTTCCTCATAATTCCTCGAAAATCCTACCTGAACCATATTTTCCAAACGCTTTCGTTAGAAGATCGTATAAGGAAGCCTTTTTTGTCCATTCACACATTCCAAATAAATTTTGAGCACCAAAAACGATACCGAAACTAACCATACTTCTGGGGGACCGGAATTTCGTTTGAAATCTTTCAAAACGGCCAGATACCTAAAAAAAAAACTTCGTTATCAAGTATTAAAAGGTCGATTAGTACTTACTTTCGCTTCATTTATGCATATAAATCGATTTTTGGTCCAATTCAAATTTGCCAGTAGTACTCACGCCAAAACTCGTGAAAGGAAAAAATGACACTTGCACGAAACTTCTTCTGGACGACGAAGAACGGAAAAATAGGCGATTTCCTATCGATATTTCGCCCCAAAATCGCCAATCGATTCGAACTAACAGAATGTGGTAAATCTTTGATACTTTTACTTTGATGTGAACAGAAAAACTGGCATCGTCGTTTCGTCATAAACGATATTCTATGTACGCGCACAGATTTTTCATCAGGTGCACCAATTCCTGAAAACGAAACCATGGCCAGAGTTGTGATTTTATAATTGTGAATGGAGTATACAATATATTTGAATGGAACGTCTTCAAAACAATCAAAAAGTTTCTTGGTAGATATACGAGGATATACCTATTGGAAAATTGCGAACCTGCAACGTGTCTAGACCTTTCAAAAAAAATGTTTCTTCTTGTTCTGCAAACCAGTCCTCCACAGCTTTTATTACCTCCTCGTTGGAAGAAAATTTACGACCTTCTAATTGTTTTTTCAGTTGAGGAAAGCTGGAAAGAGATGCTAGTCAGACGGAGCCAAATCTGGTGAATAAGGTGAATAAGAGGGGTGATCTAGTAATTCTAACCGTAAATCACGAATTTGGGATTTTTGTACTAGGGCGTTGTCCTGTAAAAACAAAACACCTTTGAATAGCTTTCCGCGTCTTTTCTCTTTAATTTTTTCCCGTAGAGTGGTCAGTAATGTCGAATAGTAATCCCCTGTTATTGTTCTACCCTTATCCAAAAAATCATTCATGATTACTCCATGGCAATCCCAAAAAACTGGAGCAAGAACTTTTCCAGCAGATTTTTGGACACGAAACTTCTTAGGAACTGGAGAACCAGAGTGTCGCCATTCTACCGAATGTTGCTTTGTTTCTGGATCGTAGAAATGTACCCAAGTCTCACCCATAGTAAGAAGTCTACATCGTTTTCAAATCGAGCATAGATCCAACGCGATGCTTCTACCCTTGCACGCTTTTGGTCAACATTCAAACATTTGGGGATCCATTTTGCAGAAATTTTTCTCATGTCCAAATTGACGTGAACTATATGATGAACGCAATCGTATGAAATCTTCAGTGCTTCAGATATCCGTTTTAGCCCAATTCGACGGTCTGATAAAATCATGTCATGAACTGCATCGATATTTTTGGGGACTGCCACAGAAAATGGCCTTCCCGATCGGTCATCATCTTCAATGGAAAATTTACCTCTTTTGAAGCTTGCAGTCCAATTTTTCACGGTCGCATACGAAGGACATTGATCACCAAGGGTATTGAGCATATCTTCGTAAATCGGCTTACCTCTTAATCCTTTTAAATAGAGGTACTTGATGATGGCTCGATACTCCAATTTTTCGAAATTTACAATTTTTGTGGACATCTTTTTTTAATTTATTGCATAACACTGGTTTACTTCTTTGACGTCGAACTCTGAACTGACACTTCTAAAAAGTTATTGTTCTTTGATATGGAATCGCAATAATTTGTTTATGCATGGAACTGGTCTAGACTAACTAGATATCAATAGATCCTTGTAAATATTGAATCACGTGATACTAGACTCTGATTGGATTCTTGAGTGGTAACAAAACGAAGACACCATCAGTGACTTCTTTTAGAGAAACTGTAATATTTTCACCTCGGTCTTTACTAATTTTTCGATGAAATTCATAGTGAATTCCCCACAAAATTACCTTCCACACTTACAGAAATCGAATCCCAGAAATCAACGCATACATCTAGGGCCGAAAAACTCCGATGGTTGAAGTTCCTCTCGAAAATTCGGGTTCTTTGTTCCCAATCAAACTCCTCGACAAAGATTTATCACTCGATCTGAGCGCAACCTTGTACGCAAGTTCTAGAACTATAAATCGATAGGCCATCTGGGAATAATCGCCTCAAATATTCCACCGCATCATTTTCAATTTATCCCTATCCATTCAGAGGGAAAAGTACGGTGATCGTGGGGAAATTGGCCCTAAGACAAGGATTACTCGACCACCCTGTTGTGTTCTAGGGAACGGGACGGACGCAATCTGAATACCATGCCAATTTGAGGGTTTATCGATTCGTTCATGGTGATCTCTCCTTTCTTCGCGTGAAAGCGGAGTCCATACGTTTATTGCTGTTGATATCCATCCCTTAAATCGTTCGTATTCTCATTGTTATTCGAGATTCGTCACATGGGTCTATGGAGATTTCAGTTAGTCAGGAAAAATATCGGGGTTTGGAGCCATTTGATTATTTGAATGGTAGGTTTTCAATTCCGTTTAGCACAGAGGTTTCCATACTTCCACGTCTCGTAGGCCTCTTCTCATCTTCTTGATTTTTGCGTAGACTTCCTGCTCAACTGGCATTCATTCTATCGCCAGAATATCTTGGGAAATATAGGTGACATAGGAATTGAATGATATTTGGCGATGTCTTTAGGATCTCTTTTTCTGGTTAATTTAATGAAACACGTGTTTACTCACACGAACAAGTTTATTTCAAGATGTAAATATTATACACAACCAAATAAGGTTATTCTTCGTGACAATTTATCAACGAACATAATTATACTCCATTCTCTTTTATGAAGTATTCCGGTTGGCCATGATTTAGGTTTATCAAGTTTTTTTACTTGAACCTGACGCAGGTTGGTACTAGTAAAATGTCAAATAATTCTCAGTTCCATTTTCATTTACTCTTTTTAAACTTCGTAAATGGAGTTAGCTCTTTTAAGTTTAAACTGTGACACAGGTTTCGTAGTACTCTACATTTTCATAATGGAGAATTTCAAGTTGTGTAAAAAGGTTTTCAAATGTCTTCTGTAGTCTTATTTCTGAGAATTCTCAAAAGAAGATCCGTCTGTTCGTTTAGAAGTTTTTCTGTCGGGTTATTCGAGTACTTTTATTCTTTTTTCGAATGAACTATCATAAATAACGGACTATTCTGTCCATTATTTTTCAGTAGAATTTCTACACTCGATTCTTGATTTCCGTACGAGAAAATAGCATAACTGAATCTTCCAACCATGTTAATAAACGAGGATGTATCTATATCTTGTTAGCCTAGACCAGTTCCATGCATAAACGAAATATTGCGATACCATATCAACGAACAATAACTTATTAGAAGTGTCAGTGTAGAGTTCGACGTCAAAAAAGTGAACCAGAGTTACGCAATAAATTATAAAAAAAGCTTTCCATCGAAATTGTAAAAATCGAAAAATTTGAGTATCGAGCCATCATCAAGTACCTGTATTCAAAAGGGTTAAGAGGTAAGCAGATTTACGAAGATATGCTTGATACCCTTGGTGCTCAATGTCCTTCGTATGCGACCGTGAAAACTTGAACTGCAAGCTTTAAATAGGTAAATTTTCCATTGAAGATGATGACCGATCGGGAAGGCCAGTTTCTGTGTCAGTCCCCGAAAATATCGATGCAGTTCATGACATTTTTTTATCAGACCTTCGAATTCAGCTAAAACGGATATCTGAAGCACTGAAGATTTCAGACGGACGCGTTCATCATATTGTTCACGTCAATTTGGACATGAGAAAAATTTCTGCAAATGTTTGAATGTTGACCAAAAGCGAGCAAAGGGTAGAAGTATCGCGTTCGATCTGTGCTCGATTTGAAAACGATGTATACTTCTCAAACCGAATTGTTACTATGGATGAGTCTTGGGTACATTTCTACGATCCAGAAACAAAGCAACAATCGATGGAATGGCGACACTCTGGTTCTCCAAGACCTAAGTAATTTCGTGTTCAAAAATCTGCTGGAAAAGTTCTTGCTTCAGTTTTTTGGGATTGCCATGGAGTAATCATGATTGACTTTTTGGATAAGGGTAGAACAATAACTGGAGATTACTATTCAACATTACTGACCACTCTACGGGAAAAAATTAAAGAGAAAAGATGCGGAAAGCTTTCCAAAGGTGTTTTGTTTTTACAGGACAACGCCCCAGTACACAAATCTCATGTTGCCATGCAAAAAATTCGTGATTTAGGGTTAGAATTACTAGAACACCCCCCTTATTCACCAGATTTGGCTCTGTCCGACTATCATCTTTCCTCAACTGAAAAAAAGTTTAAAAAGTCGTAAATTTTCTTCCAACGAGGGGGTAATAAAAGCTATGGAGGACTGGTTTGCAGAGCAAGAAGAAACATTTTTTTTTGAAAGGTCTAGAGACGTTGCAGGTTCACTGTTATAAATGTATTCAATTAAGAGGAAAATATGTTGAGTAATAAAATATTTTGACATTGAAATTTTGTTTGGTTCTATAGTAGGCTAAGAATTTTTCAATATATCCTCGTACGTGAAATATTTCCATTATCAACAGAGAAAAAAGTTTCCTGAATATTCACCAGGTCTTTGGAATTATTGATTTCACATAATATTTTCTCAAATTCATTATTTTCCCAAAGTAAATGAAAATTTTGATGAATACGTAATTACTACGACCTCTATGTAGAAAGGACAACGTTGCGTATTTATCTGACAGGTGAATGACTATAACCTAACATTTTCAAAATATACACGGTGAAATGGGTCAGAAATGCATGGCCATTCAAGATACAATATAAAAGTGAATGGAGTATATATGTGGAGAGAAAGAGAGAAAGAATAGTGTCATTGGCATATCACATTTGAGCAAAGAAATGTTACATAGAAGAGAAAATGAGATGGAAGAACATGAATATAAAATTCAGAAAGACATTAAATTATGAAGAATGTACCTGCTTCAAATAAAATACTAATAAATGTACTTAATCATATTTTATTCGCCTCTAACGCATGACTGTTTTGAAAAAAAATTCTAAAATTCTCTATGCGGCCCTACTTGACATGATATAAGGCTTCAACACAAGAAAAATATTGAAAATTGCTCTCATCCATGATACAATCTATCAAATTATGTATCGAACAAAAATACAATTTCGTTTCAATAAAATTACCAAATTAGAACAAGAACCTAGTACAAAAACAAATAATCAATCTTTTGCCATATTCGTTTCAATCACAGGGCATTTTATAACACCTTTGTTATTGTTCACAATCACTACACGAATTATTCCATCACCACCAGGATTCCACTTGGCTGGACCATGATTCCAACAGAAACTTCGTTGAAATCATAAAAAAAAACTTGAAAAAATGCAAACTTCATTACCCTATATATCGAAAAGGAAACGTTTGCGGTGCCATGTTAATTGGTCTTTTTTTCTTAAAATTATTCAAGGAATCTCCCGTCTACGTTTGTAACTCCACATTAAGAAACATCCTGTATATTCAAATATGAATATCAATTTTTGAAGAGAATAGATGGCCGGCAATGAAACGTTCCTCTCGCAGAATTGAATCTCATTGTCTGCTACACCCCGCGCAGATGTAATATCGGGAAAATGAGAAATTCTCAATAATTTCTCAACCGCTCACAAGTGGAATAATGAAAAGGAAAATCAGCGGAAACTCAACTTCATTTGTGCGCGGTTCAATGGAGCCGAGTAACAGCTGGCTCATGAAAATCTCATCACACCGGCTTTCCGTGAATCCCGATTCTGCATTCACTCCATGGCGCAAATACAGAAATAATTACATAAAAGCGCATTAAAGCCTCATACGGGACTAATCCGTCGGGAATTACAACTCCGAGAAATCGTACATATTTCGCTGATGTGGAGCAAGAGTGAATGCGAGATGGTTGGTATAAGTTCGGCGCATATTTCGTCACAGAGGCTGTTCTGTCTGATTGAACAAACGAGAGGTACCGCACCCAGTGTGTGGATTCAGCAGATTTTGTAGGGTGAAAGCCATCCAGGTATGAGTTCCTTATGCAAGTCGTTTCATGACTGCTCGGCTAGTCTGCCCACGCCTGGTAAACGAAGCAAGAGTAATTCTCCTGAAATTCCTACATTCCCCTTTGGCTGGAGAGCTCGGCAAATGAACTGTTACCAATCTGTTTTCCACACGGTGACCACAAAGATGACTTCATGACGTAAGGGTATCCTTCTTTGATGGTTCTAACATTGCTCCATTTCTTGACTATACTCTGTTGTCTCTGTTCAAATCTAAGAAAGAGCAATAATAAAATGTTTGGCGCATCGGTAGGAGGGCCTTCGTAAAGTTTCTTTCCGTTCAGAGTCAAATCGAGGAGATTTCACACAATCGTTCAGTTTTAACTTGAATTCCATTTTTTTCAATAATTTATAGAACGTTTTTCTTTTGAAATTTGGCAAACTGTCGTCATCATTCACGATTTTTGGTACTTTAGAAATCATTGGGATTTCATTTTGGAAAAAAAACCGTGGACAATTCTTCTGATACGGTTCATATCGAAATCGTCAACAGAATCGATTATTTTTAACGACTGGGGCTCCTCTTAGGTGGCGTCAATGTTTTATTCACTTCAAATTCTCTGAGAATTCTGAATACAGCTGAATCACTCACCCCTGAGGATTTTGAAACAATTCCTACTAAGTCTCTTTTCGATAAATCAGGATGTTCTTCCAATTCTTTTCGAAAAATGTTCAAAATTATGTCTTTCTCTTCAGCAGAGAAATGCGACCTTTTGGACCTTTTTCGTGGTGGTCCCCACATATCACCCTCAGATGCAGTATCCATTTCCGAATTCGACATTGTTCTATAAACACTATATACACTTTGTCAAAAGATTTTCCAACACAATACACTTTTCACAAAAAAATCTATAAACACTTTGAACGGCTAGACCTTCACAGTAGCTCTAGGTATTTTAACTGGTCCTGTCAATTGAAAAAAGATATTTATGCAAATCAAAATGGCTTTAACCCATTAAGGAAAAGGACCCAAATCTGGTGTTTCCCGGAATTACCTTGTCGGAACCTTGAGCAGCCGACAAAGAGTTTCGTACAAAATAATACGAAATTTTGGACCGAAACTAAATATATTTCGGATGTAACAAGTAAATGACCATTATAAATTTGAACAGAGACCTTTTACGAGTCTTGTCAATTGAAAACTTCGATGTTTATGCAAATCACGATGGCTTTCACCCTTTAGGGAAGAGGACCCAAATCTGGTGGTTCCCGGAATTACTTTGTCGGAATCCTGCAAGATTCCGACCCAAATCTCTAAAACTCTGGTGTTTCCTGGAATTACCTTGCCGCAATCTTGAGCATCCGAAAAAGAAATTATTTAGTAGATAATAATATAAAAATAAAACAAAATAAAAAATAGGGTACGTCGGATATAAAATGTTTATGACAGTTGCAAATCATAACAGAAATTTTGCACTAGAGTTTCTGAGGAAAAAAGTTCTAATGTGGGAATTGCTGACCCAAATTATTGGATCATTTCTATCCAGTACCATCTACAGTCCGTTCCGAGTACGATCCTGGCAATATTTTAGGGCATTAGAAGGGAGCGTGGTTATGACCGTTTGACGAATAGTAGCTTCATTATGCGCAAAGCAGACGATTCTGTTTGTTTACAAAGCTCCTTCTTATATTTGAACGGACTATAATTGTTCAGTTTTTCAGATTTTCGTTGCACTGCGACCTTAAGGTCTATTGAGCCTCCCATCACAGCTATTATCGACATTACGTAGTCTACAGCTCGCCCTACCGTGATAGAGTCCTGATGAACGCCAGTATCTGGAATGGCTTCAGAGAGGTTACTTCCTCACTTCTTCCGTCTAAAGCATTCTTGCCTTGACTAGCAATGGCGAGGAGTTCCGTTACCAGGTGGTTTGGACTTTACTTCTCCTCTTCACAAAATCTGATGCCATCGTTTTCTGCTAGATCTGTCCTCATTAGATGTTTTCTGAGGCGTCAATATCCTGTGAGGAATTCAGTGAGTAGGTGTAGCATATTCTGGCTAAGAGTGCCTCTCTCTTGGTATCCTCCATCTCCTGAAACTCTTTTCTTGTGCTCATTTACTGTCAAGTGTGATGGTCTCTTAATTTTCATTGATTCCCTTGTTTTTCTTGCCTTTTAGGTTGACTTCCAAGAGCACTTTTATATACCATCTTGAAATCGCTGATATGAGAGCCCAGTTCTTCAATCGTAGCCTGACTGTCAGAATGTATCGCTTTATCACATTTCTGATAGTTTCTAGCTAGAATCAATTGTACACAGCATTTCTGCCAGGAAGACGCAGATAGTATGCTAGGATAGTGGGCTGAATTTCCCATATAGGCTCTCCTTTGTATTCGGTCAAGGTCTATATTTATACTATTCCTTCCCTTGGCATAGGTACCAGATTGTCTCATAAGTTATTATCGGTCTCAGAATCATCCATCGCAGTATTTTTGGGTTACATATCCAAGTCTTACCCCCCAAACCTAATTAAGTGTTCCTCTCTACCAATCCTATATCTTTAAGTATAAGCTAGTTTCTTAGCTAGCCATTCACAAGCGTTCCATCAAGCTTTTATAGCTGATTGACTGTCTATTTCAATATGTGTAGCTGTACAAGGAGCAGACGTGTTCATGGAAGACAGCAGATCTAAATTTCCACGATAAAGTGACCAAATGCAGAAAATTTGAGTATAGGCGACTTCATCCATCAAACCCAATTATATTTTCAGTCCTACGGTTCCAAACCAAGCTCAAGTGTGAAAGATGTCTTCTATTCAAAAACTGATGTTTCGTTCACTTCTGTTTGGTTTTTCGTTTTTAATCTACTTCAAAATCGTCCGGCATAATTTTCCCGAAGTTAATCGAAAGTGGAAGGGCTATTGGAACGACTAGAAATCTACATATTGATCAGTCATTGAAACCCAATTTCCATAGTGGGGCCAACTTCACACTTCGTATCCCAATTTCGTTTCGATAGCCCTAGACAGGCTATAATTTCGTAATCACAAGGTGGTGGACGGCCAATTTCGTACCTTCATGGAAATCGCATTATACTCGACGTTTTATAGTTGTCGTCATAAATATTCATGGCGTTATAAATAAGCGTGATTAGGAAGGAACTATGCAATGGGTTGTTAGATATCAAAAAGGGGAGTTAATGTTTTCTGGAACGCAATTTAAGAGTGAACTGATCATGCTTCAAGGAGAGCAATTATGTCGTTAATGAGGAATAAATCTAAATTATTTCGAATGAAAACATAGGCTGTTCCTGAATAAAACAGTACAAGAAGTTAAATATGAACATTTCATTTTTAACTGCTGTAATCGAGCTCCTTACGTCAACAATAATCAATTCAACTGAGTGTAGATATTTTGTAGGCCACGCAAAGAACAATTTAACTTGTGACAAGTACACTGCGCAAAAAAATTAACGCACATTCTGAAAATCTCCATTTAAATGAAAGTTGCATTGACTTCATAACTTATTATTTATGTTCTCTCGGGAAGGTTTTGAACGAAACAAGACACATTAAATGGAAGAAAAATTCAGGATTTCACCGAATCTTATGTGAAAGAAGAGAAATGGACAATTTTCAAAATACTGAAATGCTGATAAGTGATTTAATACTTGGTATTTCCACCCCTTGCGTTAATTACAGCTCGGCAACGACGGTTCATACTCAAAATGAGTGATCCTAAAATGTTCTGATCTAATCCTTCCCAGATTTCTCCGAGTTGGATTCCTAAGTCATTAAGAGTAGCCGGATGATTTTCTGAACTTCTCAACCTTCTATTGAGGTTGTCCCAAACCTGCTCAATCGGATTGAGATCTGGACTTCTTGCTGGCCATTCCATTCGAGAGACTCCAACGTCTTCAAGGTACTCCTGAACGATGCGCGCACGATGGAGTCTGGCATTATCATCCATAAAAATGGGATTTTCACCAATGTATGGGGCAAATGGCACTACATGCTCTTCAAGAATGTTCCTTATATACTTATCAGCATTCATAGCTCCATTATCAACGACCACTAGGTCTGTGCGAGCAGTCAAAGATATTCCACCCTATACCATAATCGATCCTCCCCGAAACCAGTAGTATTCAGGAAATTGCACTGAGCATATCTTTCATGTGGACGTCTGTATACAAGGGAACGTCGATCCCAATGGTAGAGGCAGAATCTAGACCCATCTGTGAAGAGAACTCTTGCCCAATCGGCCTCTTCCCAATGGATATGCTCTCTCGCAAAATCCAAACGCGCCCTTCGATGGCTGGGGTAAGAGCTGGGCCTCTTGCCGCGACACGAGGCCTTCGATCATATTCTCTGAGGTGATTTCTTATTGTCTGAGTGCTAATTTGCACCTCATGAGTTTGCTAAAGCTGATTTTGAAGGAGGCGAGCGGTTGCAAACCGTTGTCTCAACGAAGAAACACTCAAGTAACGTTCTTGAATGGCAGTTGTTACCCGTGGTCTACCCTGTCCTGGTCTTCGGACATTCATACCTGTCTCCCTGAATCGCTGCAACATTCTGGACACACTTGTATGGGAAATTCCAAACCTTTCTGCAATTCTTTTGTATGTCCATCCTTCTTCTCGCAAAACTACCGCTTGGGCACATTCCTCTTGGGTCAAATTGCGTGTTTCGCGTTGCATAGCGATCGAGTGTAGAAAATCAAACGAAAGAAAAACTATTGATCACTAGAATTGATCAAGAACAACTGATTTTAGAATGGAGCCAATACATTCAAAATCTGATAATATCATCTTTCTTTATTCCTGCTGCGAGGAAACATCTGTATTGAAGAAAAACGTTAAAAGTGGATAACATATGCATGCATAATTCTGATAAAAATAATTATCATTGAGAACACCTTCAGTTGTAGAATAAATTTGAGATTTCCATAATGGGCGTTAATTTTTTTGCGCAGTGTAATTAATCAAAAACTCCATCAAAACTCATTCAAATCCATTATTTTAAAGAAAGATAGAGACAAAACTGAAATGTGCAGTAGCTCTTCTAAAACGACGATAGTCGTAGAATGGCTCAACGCAGCATTAGCAGTTCCACATAAAATATTGTCAGCAAATGTTTTCCTTCCTACTCCAATTCCACCCGAAACCTCTTGCTGGGGCAATTTTATAGCCGAAAAAATTGGGAACGACGTATTGCAAATGCGTAAATGTATTTCGATATTTCCAGGTCAGCTTATACTAGCAGGGTTCAGCCCTCCACCCCTCAGAAATAATCGGCTGTCCGTACTGAACAGGCAACTTTAATATTCGTCGGGGATTGATAAACGTTCGAAGATTTTTCATCGGAAACCCGAAATGTTAAAAGAAGTTCTTCGGTGTATGGCAATCCATCAGATTGGAAACAAATCAAACAGAAAAAACTGGCCTGGCATTTTATTGTGAGTAATGGTGTTTGCTATCGGCTTTGTTCCTTGTTTCTCATGACGAATTGGTTTTCGCTTTGTCTCTTATTTATGTGTACAACTTACGGGAAAAAGGGAAATAGGTTGTCGATGGAAGTGAAAATCGGTCTTCTGTGTATCACCGAAAACCGAGGTGAAAACTGATCTTGGAAAATATCCTAACACTCGGAAAGAGTTGACTAGTTGAAATTAATATGTCCCAAAATACTCTCGAGTGATTAAAATCAGTATTCTTCATACAAATTAAAATGAATAAAAAACATATCAGACCCTAATCACTCATGAGTGAATTGCGAAGGGAATACTGCACAAAAACAAATCCCCTGTGGTTGACAAACTCCTATGAAGCAGCTCCTCTGACTGAGGACCTAAACTAAATAAAACTCCATCGTCCTCTGTCAAAAAGGTAATTAATAACAAACCCAATTTGAGGATTCTGCAAATTAATGGCTGTTTTGTAACTTTTACTTACCCGGAAGATACTTCGAATAATTTCTCCTAAGATACAAGATGAATGGATTGAACTTTTTCTGTCCTTAAGTGGGCATTTGGAGTATCTGAAAATAAATAATCAACTTAATTCTGTTTGCCTCCACACTTTTTCATTTTCTTTCAAAAACAATTGTAGACTTCATGAAGGGGTTTGGTTATGGAACTGAATCGAGTGATACAAGCTTTCATAATACATAAAGTACAAGAAATGAAGCCAATCTCTTCTTCTCACTGAGGCTCAGAGAAGGTAGGCAGGCCCCTGAAAACGGTTTTCATGTCTGTCCTACTGACCAATCATTATGAAACACTACCGCCAGATCTGCTTCCAAAGGAATGCAACCTTGAGATCTTCAAAAAGGGGATGAAACCCGACATTACTGGACTTCTGAAGTAACTTGGTGGTCCAGGAAGACCACCGTTCTCTGCATCAGTCCAAACGTTGATGACTTCCATTGTGAGCTCTCATAAAAAATACTCCCAGAGATATCCTGAATGCAACCAGAATAAGAAATAACCTTTTTATGTTATTTTTCGACGAAAAAAAAATGAACTTTCCCACTTGAAGAACTCTTCAAATTGAATAATAGTGAAAACCCCATATGAATCGGTGGTCTCTATCCTGAGAAATCCCGAATCGCGTTTTGAACTGAACGTCGAATGGTATAAACCCCCCCTTTGAAAAGTTGTGAAATCATGTTGCTGCGAAAAAATTATAAAAAGGTTATTTCTTATTCTGGTTGCATTCGGGATATCTCTGGGAGCTCGTATATTTTATGAGAGCTCACAATAGAAGTTTGTATAAGAACCACATTTTAATCTTCAGAGGGGTCTATACCGTCCGACGTTCAGTTCAAAACGCGATTCGGGATTTCTCACGATAGAGACCGCCGATTTATATGAGGTTTTCAGTATTATTCAATTTGAAGAGTTCTTCAAGTGGGAAAGTTCATAACTTTTCTTTTCGTCGAGTGAAAAAAAAATTGAGGTTTTTTTTTTCGACGAAAAAAAAGTTATGAACTTTCCCACTTGAAGAACTCTTCAAATTGAATAATAGTGAAAACCCCATATGAATCGGTGGTCTCTATCGTGAGAAATCCCGAATCGCGTTTTGAACTGAACGTCGAACGGTATAAACCCCCCTTTTGAAAAGTTGTGAAATCATGTTGCTGCGAAAAAATTATAAAAAGGTTATTTCTTATTCTGTCTGCATTCGGGATATCTCTGGGAGCTCGTATTTTTTATGAGAGCTCACAATAGAAGTTTGTATAAGAACCACATTTTAATCTTCAGAGGGGTCTATACCGTTCTACGTTCAGTTCAAAACGCGATTCGGGATTTCTCACGATAGAGACCGCCGATTTATATGAGGTTTTCAGTATTATTCAATTTGAAGAGTTCTTCAAGTGGGAAAGTTCATAACTTTTCTTTTCGTCGAGTGAAAAAAAAATTGAGGTTTTTTTTTTCGACGAAAAAGAAGTTATGAACTTTCCCACTTGAAGAACTCTTCAAATTGAATAATAGTGAAAACCCCATATGAATCGGTGGTCTCTATCGTGAGAAATCCCGAATCGCGTTTTGAACTGAACGTAGAACGGTATAAACTCCTCTTTTGAAAAGTTGTGAAATCATGTTGCTGCGAAAAAATTATAAAAAGGTTATTTCTCATTCTGGTTGCATTCAGGATATCTCTGGGAGCTCGTATTTTTTATGAGCTCACAATAGAAGTTCGTATAAGAACCACATTTCAATCTTCAGAAGGGTTTATACCGTTCGACGTTCAGTTCAAAACGCGATTCGGGATTTCTCACGATAGAGACCGCCGATTTATATGAGGTTTTCAGTATTATTCAATTTGAAGAGTTCTTCAAGTGGGAAAGTTCATAACTTTTCTTTTCGTCGAGTGAAAAAAAAATTGAGGTTTTTTTTTTCGACGAAAAAAAAGTTATGAACTTTCCCACTTGAAGAACTCTTCAAATTGAATAATAGTGAAAACCCCATATGAAACGGTGGTCTCTATCGTGAGAAATCCCGAATCGCGTTTTGAACTGAACGTAGAACGGTATAAACTCCTCTTTTGAAAAGTTGTGAAATCATGTTGCTGCGAAAAAATTATAAAAAGGTTATTTCTCATTCTGGTTGCATTCAGGATATCTCTGGGAGCTCGTATTTTTTATGAGCTCACAATAGAACCACAATAGAACCACATTTCAATCTTCAGAAGGGTTTATACCGTTCGACGTTCAGTTCAAAACGCGATTCGGGATTTCTCACGATAGAGACCACCGATTTATATGAGGTTTTCAGTATTATTCAATTTGAAGTGTTCTTCAAGTGGGAAAGTTCATAATTTTTCTTTTCGTCGAGTTAAAAAAAAAGTTAATGTTTTTTTTTTCGAAAAAAATACGTTATGAACTTTCCTGGTAATCTTAAACTCAACGTTTTAGTTGTGAAAGGGAGTGAAGCATTGTTGTGAAAGAGCTACATTATCGAATTAATGAACTAGGTGCGAAATTTGTTGGATTTTCAAAGTTACTCCGATTCAAACTCGTATCGCTTTGGAAGAAAGTTATCGCGACGTTCTCGTTCGAGAATTCAAATATGAAAAGTTTCGGAGAAATGAGAAACCTCTGGCGAAGCCGGTAATGCCAAACAGCTCATTATTGAATTTACGAGAGATTCCTGAAATTAAATATTCTATTTTATTATGCGGAATGGCGAGGTCGTAAGGAAAGGAGGACAAGTTATAACCCACTCAAATTACTAGGCAGATTTATCTCGCAGCCATTGTTCGTATCATGCAAATGACTTTTCAGTTTTTCCATGGCCCGTTCTGCCGTCCTAGCGGTCGTTAGCGGGTTTTCTTTTCTCGGTTCATCTCTGGGATTTGCTAGGAATATTCGACTTGATCTTGATTTCATTTCGTACATTCATGTTCCGCACATTGATGGTTCGAAGGGTTTCCTGTAATATTCCATTCGTTCAAGAGTGGAATGATGTTATCATTAAGATCATTTGTTGAGAATTCCACCGCAAGACTGCGCTTATCCATTGGTTCGAATATGCATAGAGAAACAACGCAGTTGAACGATTTGAAGCTAAAATTTTTGGCCGTGAAGTGGCGGCACATAGTAGCTAATGTAGCTATTCATTTACAGGAATCTACAGGATATTCATTTCCCTCTAGGCAGGGTCGGATTCGTCCAAATTATATATCTTTGTTACAAACGATGTGAAAGGGGGATCATGTAGTTCATTTGAATCATAATAATAAATATAGGTATCAGGCATTCGTGCCAAGCCAGCTCAGGATATAGTGCTTATAGTTCAGCTACTCACCGCCAGATGCGAGGGTAGAAAATTTCGATTCCATTCACTTTAATAATGTAACTCGGTTGGCCATGATTTAGGTTTATAAAGTTTTTTTACTTGAAACTGTCGCAGTTTGGTACTCTTTTGATGTCGAATGATTCTCAGAGACGTTGCCGATATGCCAATGTTCATTTCTATTCACTCTTTTTTAACTTTGTAAATAGAGTTAGTTCTTTTAAGGTTTAACTGTGACACAGGCTCAATTCTTAAGAATTTTAAAAAGTGGGGAATTCCATAGGTCTGTCTGTTCGTTTAGAAGTTGTTCTGTCGGGTTATTCGAGTAGGTACTTTTATTTTTTCGAATGAACTATCACGACGTAACGACGTATTCTGTCCATTATTTTTCAGTAAAATTTCAACCCTCGATTCTTGATTTCCGAACTAAAAAATAGCATAACTGACCTTTACCATGTTCATATATGTACCTCAAATATCCAGAATTAAAAAAAGTTATTTCAACATTCGTCAGGTCTTTGGGATTATTGAATTCACATAATATTTCCTCAAATTCATTATTTTCCCAAAGTAAATGAAAATTCGATGAATACATAATAACTAGGACCTCTATGTAGAGAGGACAACGTTACGTAGTTATGACAGGAAGATAACTACAAGGTGCGGCACGGAGGGCGGACGTTTTTCAGATGGGCATAACTTTCCCCCACTGAGGACGAGAGAAGTGGGGAAGGTGCCGTTAGACTCGTGTGTTCCTAGCATTTATTTTTTTATTTACCAGTTGTCGTCATGGAGCCTTGGACGGTGGAGCATCGTGTTTTCGCCTATGATAGTTTCGTCCGAAATAATGAGTCAGTCACGGTCGTGCAGCGTGAGTTTCGTCGCCATTTCCACATTCATCGGAATAGAGCTATTCCCTCTCGAAACACCATCCTTCGTTGGGTTGAATCACTTCGCAGACGTGGTGAACTGATCAACAGAAGACCAAGAGGACCTGTGCGAACAGTTCGAACGCCTGAAAATGTTGAACGCGTTCGACAAGCCATTGAGCGCCTCCAGCACTGCATCACCGATTTCGGCCACCACATGCCTGATGTGATTTTCCACACTTGACTGTCTCAAATGCTATTTCCTTGAGAATCTGATTCCGTCAATAAATGTGTTTTTGAGTAAAAATTAACGCTTTTATTATTTTTTTAAAACCATCCATCCTCCGTGCCGCACCCTGTATAACCTAACATTTTCAAAATATACACGGCGAAATGAATGAATGAATTTCATGGCCAACCGAGTTATGTACATTATAAAAGTGAATGGAGTGTACAGGGTGTCTCATTATAAATTACTAGATGGCTATCTCCGTTATTTTTGATCACCCTGTATAGTTCAAATTAGCAAAGTTGTAGTATTTGTCCTGAATCATCGAAATCTGATGAAAAAATTGCTTGCCAGATTTTTGACATATGTCTTGCTCATTTTAAATGGGACACCCTGTATATATGTATATCGATTCTTCTTAAAAATAAAATTAATTTGATGTATCACAGGCAAACTTATGTTCAACTGTTTTTAAGATATCAACAATTGAAAATCGAGGTTTTACTTGTATTTTTATATCAACAAAAGAGTTTATTTGTCGTATGATTTGCTATTGTGTAATAGGTTATTATTATGACATTCTTAGTTAAATATATTTTCATTTATTAACAATTTTACTTACTAATTATAGCAAAAATTACAATATTACATTATCAATATCTTAATCTTAAAAAAAGTTGAACGTAAGTTTGCCTGTGGTTCATCAAATTAATTGTATTTTTAAGGAGAATCGATATACTGCAAAATATACAGGGTGTCCCATTCAAAATAAGCAAGACATATGTCAAAAACCTGACAAGCGATTGACATAATATGTCAATTTCGTCGTCAGATTTTGACGATTCAGGACAAATACTACAACTTTGCTAAATTGAACTATACGGGGTGATCAAAAATAACGGAGATAGCCATCTAGTAATTTATGATAAGACACCCTGTACAATTGTTCTTCTTTTCATTTCCTTAATATGGATCATCAGTTCATCGATTTTGGCGCTGATTCAAAATAATAAAGATGCTGCTTATTGTCAACTCTGTTCGTTATTTGCTTCTCAAATGACAAATATTTGGTCTGTTGGCATTCGGGATTGTAGACATTTATCAGAAAGAATTAAACGAAATAGTTTGTGGAGTAGTCATATTTATTTATTTATTTGTGATGAGTAATAAATACAGAATAAAGTATAGGACCAAGAGTCAAAATTAAGATATCAAAATATAAAGAAAAAGAAAGATACATAATGTTAACAACAAGTTAATGCCCAAACAGGATACCATTTATTATTTTCTAGGCTACTGAAATGAAAATGTTCAATATTCAAGCCTAAATCTCTAAATCTAAGTTATTCAGGTTCCTAGGTTCCTTATAGGAACTTTTTCGTCCACAGATTCAATTCTAGCTACGTATGGCATTCAAAATAGGTTCCCAAAAACGAAATCGACTTCACAATTTTATTACGTATAAGCTCTCAAAGCTGACTGATCATGATGGATTACAATAGCTGAATGAAGCTGGGACATATGGTAGACTGTTTCAAAATATAAGTGATTTTGTTTTGGCGTCATATTATACTCTCGGTTGTGTGAATGTACTAACTGACAAAGAAACTGCAACACCCAGAAGGAGCTGTTTAAATTTTGAATTCAAAAGCAAGTAGTACCTAAATTATTAAACATGGAGAAAAAATCGTGAAGGTTTTTTATGTAAACATTTTTTGTTACTTAAATATCGTAGTCGTTTTTTTGCAAATTTTTCAAATTTAACAACAAACCAGCTGTACGAGGAGATCCAAAGTCGATGTTCGAATTTCTGAATCACGAAAATAATTTTGATACAACAGTAGGAACAATGAACAATAATCATCTTTACCAGCTATACTTGACGTAAAAAAGGTGAGGGCACTTGAAGGACTGAGAGCATGAATGTGGAGAGAATGTCAGATTCTGTTGAATGCATTCTGCACCCCCAATATCATTGATTTGGTAAATGACCTCTGTAATTTTTATATTGAGTGGAAAGCTGAAACATAGTGCCGTCCTCTCCATTGAATGAATTCACGCAGCATTCCCAACGTCTGCAGAAATACTAATAAATTAGTATGACCTAATGGAACTTGCCACGTTCCGGTCCAACAGTTTATCAGAGAACCATTAAATGAAATACCCTTGAAGGGTAGCCGCTACTCCCTTTCATTAATTTCGGCTGAATACGAATACCTTCTCTCTTCTTATCAAAGAATTTTTTGTGAAATCCCTCGGGGTAGGAATCAAAGGTGAATATACATCCCTCGGAGACTTATGCTTCAATGAAACGAGATGAATAGTGTGGATCGAAACTCTGCAATGAGTGAATTATAATTATGTTAATTCAATGTGAACTAGCGACTGCAGTCGAACTTATTTGGGGAATTAATTTCTTGTGATGTTTAAAAGGGTTGGATCGACTGAACTCAAGGGATCTCGGCATATCCACCATTGGGGTATATTGATTTTCGCCATTTGGTGCATGAAACTGAGTAACTTCGCAGTTCATGGGCGGCGATATGGATTTTCGTTCGGAGGGTAATTATAGTTAGAAAGCTGTTTCACTGAGGAATCATTTATTCTGTAGATGGAACAGGAATGATTTTTTGCTATTTGTCTGAAATTGACTATTTTGTATTTATGGTGTATCTCTCAAATGTTCCCATTTGATTCATTTGAAAATGGTCTGAGTTGATATCCACTTTAGGGCAAGGGTGTGATGCCATACACTCACATTATTTTTTAACGTAAATTCAATATCTGCCATAAAAAAATGGGGTTCTAATTTGAAAAAATTGATTTTTCACGATTTTGTCATCCCTAACTTTGAAAGCGATTTTTTCACCCCCTGTATCATGAATCGCGATTTCGATTTTTAAAGTGGATACATCAATCTTACATCTTGAAAAATCCCAAAAATGAAAATTTTCCATCCAAAAACCTCGAAGTTATTCTTGTTTCAGCGGAGCTCTATTTTCGATTTTTTTTTCGAATTTTCCCGCTCAGAGAGAATTTTCCAACCAAAACTGAAAAATGTTACATCAAAATAACTTGAAATTTTCTAAGGAATCTATTTCTGCAATAAAAAAATGGTGTTCTAATTTGAAAAACGGAAGTTGACGTCATTTCCGGAAAAACCGGAGGTGCTCATGCCTTGAAAATATTTTAGATTTCATCAGCATCGTGAAATACTTATAAGTGCTGAATTTCATGAAAATACGTTCAGTAGTTTCCCGTATAAATATGGGTGTATAATGAGAACTGATTCGATAACAGCTTTCATTCAGCTGTTGAATGCTTATAGTATTTCATCTAAGAAAATATTATTTGTCTCCAACGGAGTGGTTCTGCGAATTCAATTTGCTCAGCCTTGTTCATAAGGTGATTTCCCATTCGTGTCCTTCATATAAGTATTGCACGCGAGCTAATGCCTAGGGGAAATATGCTTGGCGTTTCGATATGGAATTGATTCACCTTGTACACACCACGACTAAGTACTGTTGAATTTCCTTTTGCATATTGGCAGTTATCAATAGGACAAGAAGCCGAAGAACTGAAAAATACCATCCAATTTCTGCAACTCATCAATTTGATCAACACAATTTGAATTCGATATCTTGTTTGATTTTTTGACATACTAAACTGTGAATGTAAATGAGATGTGACCGTCTCGTAGAGCTAATGATCTGTGAAATCGAAGCACAACAAAATTCTCCAAAAACGTACCTTGAAAGACACTGACTGAAGTATCACATTTTCGGTATCTTCTTTTTTGCAAGTATTGTAACCGCAACTTGGAACACACATAAATTCAAATCTCCCACCCACACTTGAAGAAATTCTGTCCAATTACTATTTCATAATCTAAGGAAAGATGAATGAATTTTTAATTTTCAACTGTTGGATTATTTTTTTGATATCCCTAGCAACGATTACCTACGCTGGTGATTTGGACGGGGAAAATTATGTTTGAATTAAATTCAATGAAAATTCAGCGTACGATGCTTGTTGCCACGTTCAATCATTGCATTTTTATTGCTCAAAATTTGTAACCGAAGGTTTCTACCAAAATAAAATCTATCGAACATATATTGCATTGAAATATGTTGTTATTATACAGGGTGTCCCAGAAGTCGCGCACCCCATTGAGGGGATCAAAAGTGAAAAATATTCCAAGCCGAAAAATCCATGTTTGAAATTTTTTGATAACGTAGTTAATTAGTGATTAATTAATGAAAGTGACCAATCAGGAGCGCCGTACAGAAGAATAAGTAGGAAGTGGGGACGCGAGAATGAGACGCCAGAGCTGCTGGCGGCTTTTCACGCAGCAAACCGAGACTGGCGTCTCACTCTCGCGTCCCCACTGCCTACTTATTCTTCTGTAGGGCGCTCCTGATTGGTCACTCTCAAGTCACACTGTCAAAACGTGTTAGGGAGTGTATAGATAGATAATCGCGTTGGACAAACACATAATCAACAAACTTATCGCAAAAAATTTAACCCTTTCTTTTCTTCAAATTTTAATCATTCACTCCTTGGTATACTATCTATATGTTTTACCAGTGTTGCAGTTTCTTTGTCAGTTAGTACCTATATCATGTCATACAGTCATCCCCCAAAAATCCGGCAGTTGGCAGTCAACTGTTCTGTTCGAATTGAATAAGAATCACTTATTCAACTGGCCCCGTCAAAGCTGAACAAAGAACCGAAATGATTAAGCTGATGCAGCAACGCACTAAAACAACAGTATTTCGACGCATCCTTATTCCAAATAATGATATATCCTAATTAACGGCTGTCAACCGGTCCCGATAATTTACCGGTGGAACTTCGTATTCATAGTTCGGACACGTTCAGAATGCACCGAGGGCGAACTACACCCCCCGAAAGGGGACCCCTATTGCCATGACGCAGCGCAGTCGAATCGCTAATGGCCATCCAAATTCCACATTGAATATTCTGATCCGAGTGTATATTTGTTCAACAATTGCATGAATAACGTTTCTGGGACCTCGTGCCGGATTATGTAGTTTGCATGTTCTCTTTCCTGTTTGTACAGCGCTTCACATTCTGCTTTAGACCACTGGACAACAATCAAGAGATGAGATGAATAACAACTACTGGCATTTAGTAGTCCTATACGCTGGACCAAGCGAAGAGTTTTCGGTAGGATGCTGGCTCGTAATAAAACCGAGTGGGCATATTGAATAACAATAACTCAATTTCAAGGAACCAAAGAAATATCTATACTAATATTATAAAGATGGAAGATTTGTATTTTTATGTGTTTGATACGAGTTGACTCAAAAACTACTGGACCGATTTCAGACATTCTTTCACCCTCAGAAAGCTACATCATCCCTGAGTGACATAGGCTCTACTTTCCACTCGAAAAAAAGAATACCTAATATAACTTCAATAATTACGAAAAAAAGAATACCTACTATAACTTCAATAATTACAAAAAAATCAGCCAGATGGCGCTACACCTCACTTTGCAAATGACACAATTGATTTGTTGGGACAAAAATTTCCTGGACGAATAATCTCCAGAAACGGTGATGCCAATTGGCCACCAAGATCATGTGATTTGAGACCATTGGACCATTCTCTCGGGATTATGTGAAAAGCCAGATCTATAAGAATAATCCACAATCGATTCCTGAACTTAAGGATGAAATTATTTGTGTCATCAGTAAGATAGAGCCTCAATTATGTCAAAATGTCTTCTAACAAAAGAGTGGACGTCTGTAGAGCTGCAAGACGAGGTCATTCGGCAGATATTATTTTCCGTACGTAAATGTCATAACCGATACTTCAATTACCAATAAAAAGTTTTTGAAAATGAATGCAAACTATACTCCATTCACTTTTATTTAATCACATAGGAGGTCATGGTTTCGTTTTCAGGAGTTGGTCCACCTGATGAAAAGTCTGTGCGCGTACAGAAAATATCGTTAATGACAAAACGATGTTTCTGTGTTTACATCGAAGTAAAATATCGAAGATATTCCACATTTCGTTAGTTCGAATCGATCGGCGATTTTGGGGCGAAATATGGATAGGAAATCGTCTATTTTCCGTTCTTCGTCGTCCAGAAGAACTTCCCCGTCGATATGAGAAAATTCGTGCAAGTGTAATTTTTCCCTTTTGGCGTGAGTACGAACGGCAAATTTGAATTGGACCAAAAATCGATTCTTAAGCATAAATAAAGCGAAAGTTAGTACTAATCGACCTTTATACACTTGATAACGAAGTTTTTTCAGGTATCTGGCCGTTTAGAAAGATTTCAAACGAAATTCCGGTCCCCCAGAAGTTTGGTCAGTTTCGGTATCGTTTTTGGTGCTCAAAATTTATTTGGAATGTGTAAATGGACAAAAAAGGCTTCCTTATACGATCTTCTAACGAAAGTGACCGGAAAATATGAGGAGAGAACTTGCAGAATGAAATTGCACGATTTTCGTAAGTAAACGGGTTCTGGATGGCCATCATCGGTCTCCAAATGATTATTGTTAATCGTTTTCACGTTTCAGAAAAAAACACGTCGAAAAAGCTGAAAAAAAGAAGAAATATTGCATTCAACGGTAGGTGAATTCAGATTCCGATGAATTGAAATGTGTCACTAGAGCTTTCATTCCTATCAATCCTTTGCCGAAAGTAGAAATAGAGTATATTAAACCAGAATACATCGGTTTTTTTCATATTCCAGGAGTTTGTATCTTATTTTAGAACAGGTGAATGATGAATGTGAAGCATATGTTTGACCTATTCCATTTTATTCGTACAAACCTACTGTGGTAGTAATGTATGAATATTTTTTAAACTAATAAATAAGTATACTGCCAGAATATCTCACTCCTTGTTCATAAGATCAAATAAATGAAATGTATATCTATAAAGCTTTCAGGAATTGACATTCTTGCTTATTAATTCATAACCAAAACTCAGTTACCATTGCATTGAAATTATTAGTTTCTCTGTAAACAAATTCGTTAATTTAGTTATTATGTTTATTTTATTTGTGATGAATGAATAAAACTGTTATTTATTTGAAGAAATATTAGAAATAGAAATGTTATGAACCCTCACAATCATATCACATACAATATCATGATGAAAACAAAGCACATCGATAAATCTTATATATATATATATAATCTTCATCCCATTATTACCTTTCGGTGTATGGGTGAATGATGTTTTAGATAACCTTAATCTCAATTGTTGTACTTCTCTTTTTTTCCGGATATTCTCACCTAGAGATCTTTCACCCACAATCTTTATCTCCACTCGATGGTCTAAACCTTATCTAATCGTCTCTCACCACTTCTTTTGAATGAAATCACTTTTTCCAATATTTATCCCTCTCGTAACACGACCGTATATCTCGGCTTGGCGTCACGATAAATCTTTACAATCATAAATCCAAAAACTCCTTTATATGCAGAATATTGTTCACAATTTTTAAAAGCTTTTATTTAGTTTCACCTGTCCCGGTGTCTGTCTGTAATCAAATCTTGCAAGTTGAATATGACACACTTCTAATCGTCCGATTGATTTGAAATTTGGCAGGTGTACATAATTCTGGTGACAATGCACCATGAAATATTTTTTTATAGAAAAAAACAAAATGGCGGCTCCAAAATGGCGGATGAGTTTTGTAATTATCATCCGATTCCATTCAAAATTAGTATCTGGGGGTTTTTGGGTTCGACAAAGATGATTCTTTCGTCAAAATTGAAAAATTCAAGATGGCGGCTACAATATGGCGGACGAGTTTAGTAATTATGATCCGATTCTATTCAAAATTGGTAACTGGCGGTTTTCTGGGTCGGAAATTACGATTTTTCCAAATTGAGGAATTCAAGATGGCGGCTTCAAAATGGCGGATGAGTGTTGGTATTATAAAAGCTTGTCTTAAAAAATGATTTTTTTATTATAGCTTGTTTGTTGTGTTCTCCAAAATGAAATATACATTCTGAGAAATACGCTAAGAATGTAGAAAGGGCAACAAAGTGTTGATTTGGAACATAAAAATATTTTGAAAAACGTCATAACTTCGATACTGAGTGGAATGTGTCAAATTTCCAAGGCCAGAGTTTTGATTTTATAATTGTGAATGCCGAATGGAGTATATGTGTTTTATTTATTCCAAAAAAAACCGCGCAATTTGAAATACCCTTAAGAATGCGAATGCAATTCAGTCAGAAACAAGAGACCAACAAGTCTTTTTCATACGTTTAATGAAGTCCAGGAACAAAATACATCTAAGCAAACATAGTTAACGTGATAGATTACACGCCCTAACTCAATTAGTAGGTCATATCAGAGGCAACCTCCTCATTGCCGAAAGCATATTTAATCAAGGGTAATCGAAATGACGTATGAAATATATATTACACAATCCTGCCCCAACTTAACGAAAATTTTCACGTACACATTCTTCCTCATCCACGGAATTTTAATTGAAATTTATGCCACAATCTGATACATACCCCAAAATGTTTCGAACGAGAAGTTCTGGCTCTGAAACCATAATTGAGTTTTACGCTCAAATTCAAAAAAATTGTTCGAGAGGCTGTTTGAAAGCTTTCATCTTGGATCCTGATGTGTATTAGGGATTGCAAATTTACCGAATTTGAATTCACCGGTAATTCGGTAAATTATTTGAGAAATTACCGGTTTACCGGTATTTACCGGTTTTTTCCGACATAAAAGGAAAAAGCCACAAAATAGATAACCAGAGTTTAATTTTTATCAAATAATAACAACAGAAAAGTAAAACTCTAGGTAAATTGAAAAAAAAAATAATATACCTAACTCAAAGACTAGTAAGAGGCCCTGAAACATTCGAAATATTAATTTAAATAAAAAAATATCTGTCGTTTCTAACTTTTTCAACGACTCGTCCGATTCCTTTAGGTCTCAAGAAAACAGAGCTTATAAGCTTTGTTTTCTCTGGGCCTTTTTCATTAAACTGAAGGGATCGAAAGAATGTAAATGTGTGAAAAAGAAATAGCAATATTTTTGGAAAGAGGGATTCAGGGGAAAAACTTAGAAATTGCTTTCGCAGCACTCATGACAACTCGGCCTCCTAGTGTGGAGTCCGAAAAAAACCATAACTGCGGCAGAAACAATTATAACAGCTAAAGGCCGGCTAAAGCCGGGTTTCACCAACGATTTCAGTCTCGCTTAAGGCAGTTATCGATAATTTTCTGTGGTTTTCCAGTCAAAATCAATCGGTAATCTCAGGCCGGGTTTCACCAACGATTTTAATCTCGTTTAAGGCAGTAAACGATAATTTTCTGTGGTTTTTCAGTCGAAAATCAATCGTTAATCTCAGTTATCTCGTTAAACCAGATTAAAATGTTTGGTGAAAGCGGGCCTTAGTGATGAAATACAATACAATAAGATTAGGTCTCCACACTAGTAGGCCGAGTTGTCATGAGTGCTGCGAAAGTCATTTCTAAGTATTTTCCTGAATTCCCTCTTTCCAAAATATTGCATTTCCTTTTCACACACTTACATACTTGAATATTTTACAATCCATCCCGTCCGCGCTGCCCGTGCATTACAGAAACAACGGATCAGCGCTGGCATTTTTTTTACCGAAATTATTGGTAAAAGATGTCGGTTTCTCGGTCGGTAATTTGAAGAAAATTAAGGGCGGTAAATCGGTAAACCGGTAAATCGTTAAACCGGTAATGCAATCCCTAATGTATATTTAAACTCCATAGCTGAAGGTAACACCGAAAATTCTAAACAGCAAAGAAAAAAATATCCGAAGCAATTTTTGGTGCCAACAACCAAACAGAATTACAAATTTACCAAAAAGCATCAACTATAGTTGATGTAAACTATGACTGATGTAAAAACTCTATAGTCCGTTCAAATATAAGAAGGAGCTTTGTAAACAAACAGAATCGTCTGCTTTGCGCATAATGAAGCTCCTATTCGTCAAACGGTCATAACCACGCTCCCTTCTTATGCCCTAAATTCTAAAAGATTGCCAGGATCGTACTCGGAACGGACTGTAGATGGTACTGGATAGAAATGATCCAATAATTTGGGTCAGCAATTCCCACATTAGAACTTTTTTCCTCAGAAACTCTAGTGCAAAATTTCTGTTATGATTTGCAACTGTCATAAACATTTTATATCCGACGTACCCTATTTTTTATTTTGTTTTATTTTTATATTATTATCTACTAAATAATTTCTTTTTCGGATGCTCAAGATTGCGGCAAGGTAATTCCAGGAAACGCCAGAGTTTTAGAGATTTGGGTCGGAATCTTGCAGGATTCCGACAAAGTAATTCCGGGAACCACCAGATTTGGGTCCTCTTCCCTAATGGGTGAAAGCCATCGTGATTTGCTTATACATCGAAGTTTTCAATTGACAAGACTCGTAAAAGGTCTCTGTTCAAATTTATAATGGTCATTTACTTGTTACATCCGAAATATATTTAGTTTCGGTCCTAAATTTTATATTATTTTGTACGAAACTCTTTGTCGGCTGCTCAAGGTTCCGACAAGGAAATTCCGGGAAACACCAGATTTGGGTCCTTTTCCTAAATGAGTTAAAGCCATCTTGATTTGCATAAATATCGAAGATTTCAATTGACAAGACTAGTTAAAATACCTAGAGCTACTGTGAAGGTCTAGCTGTTCAAAGTGTTTATAGATTTTGTTGTGAAAAGTGTATTGTGTTGGAAAACATTTTGACAAAGTGTATATAGAACAATGTCGAATTCAGAAACGGATACTGCATCTGAGGGTGATATGTGGGGACCACCACGAAAAAGGTCCAAAAGGTCGCATTTCTCTGTTGAAGAGAAATAGATAATTTTGAACATTTTTTGAAAAGAATTGGAAGGACATCCATTTATCGAAAAGAGACTTAGTAGGAATTGTTTCAAAATCCTCTGGGGTGAGTGATTCAGCTGTATTCAGAATTCTCAGAGAATTTGAAGAGAATGAAACATTGACGCCACCTAAGAGGAGAGCCCAGTCGTTCCTAAAGTTCTAGAAATCGTGAATGATGACATTGCCAAATTTCAAAAGAACAACGTTCTATAAATTGTTGAAAAAAATGGAATTCAAGTTCAGTTAAAACTGAATGATTGTGTGAAATCTCCTCGATTCGACTCTGGACGGAAAGAAACTTTACGAAGGTCTTCCTACCGATGCGCCAAACATGTTATATTGCTCTTTCTTACATCTGAACAGAGTTATATAGAATCCATTGGTATTCATATTGCAAAATGTGGTAATTGCTCTTTTGTCATTTATAATGAGGAGTTTTTGACATAGTTATACATGTTCAACAAACTATTTTGATCTCATCATCTCATGTTTTTCATATAGAATTTCATTATGGTACCATCATCAGGAAAACAAAATTTTGAACGCCATCGTTTTCATGGAAATAAACGCATATGCAATTCAGTGTTGAAAATTTTAAATTCCCAATTGATACCAAAAAACAGTGTTTTATTCAATATAGAAAATATTCATGTACTATTGTACTAACCATAAATACGAGGAAAAAGAGCACAATGGTTAGATTAATTTATTTTGGGTCGATCGGCAATGAAGCCCTTCGACCAATATTGTCCTTTTGTTCCAGCAGAGGGAAATGGTACAATATTTACCGCATTATGATCTAATTTTTCTTTGTTATCCTGATTCATTCATTTATGTCCCTCATATTTGACGACTAGGGAAATGAATTATCTAGTCAACGAATATGGGATATCTTATCGCATATAACTCTCTTCCCAGAGTCGTATTTTCGTAGCTGTCCCAGATGAATTTATGAAACTCGACTCGAAAATTAATTAATTTCGACGTCTTGTCTGTAACAACGGGGGTCCCGGGGATTATGATAATAATCCCAGAATAGGACCAGGTGAACCCTTGTTATTAATAAAAACAAATGGCAGTTCTCTGTTGGGTGTCTTTCTAACAACAGCTGCCTTTTGATCGTTTTCCGGTTTGTCTTTCCGATTATATCGTATTTTTATTTCTTCGTCTCTTTTGTCTAATTAATTTCGAAAGTGGTTTTATGAATAATTCGTCGAATACCTACTTTCTACAGGGTGCGTCAGCAAGGCGTACGGCTAAAATAGCGCCTGAACTATACCGTGCGTCAAAAAAAAGTTACGGAAAAATATGTAGTTTTTTCAAATGGAACACCCTATATTTCATGACATAATTCATTCGAGGACAACAAGAGCTTTACACTTGTACCTCATTTTTTAAATTTTATCACGGCGATGCCACATAACTCGTATTCTTACGATATTTTGAGTATTTTAAGGGGTTCATCGAAATTCTTATAGCAACCGTTGTGTTCAATCTAGATAAATAGATAAATTTTTACTGAGGTTAGCTTAAGGTATCAGCTTTATCATTGAGTAAACATCCGAAGTTTTTTTTTATACAGTCTAAAAAAAATTCACCAATTCACTCAAATTAAATATGCGATAACTCGATTTTTTCAGATGAAACACCCTGTATTTTTCTCTTTCATGAAATTTGTTTTTCAAATATATACTTTTCTTACAAAGCATGTCCCATACTTGAACCGCTCTTTTTTGAGACATTTCACATTCTTTGAAAAAAAGATTACTTCGTGAAAAATAGTAGACATTTGTAAAACAAATTTCATGAAAGAAAAAAATACGGGGTGTTCCATTTGAAAAAATCGAGTTATCGCTAATTTGAGTGAATTGATTAATTTATATTAGACACTCTGTATAAAAAAACTTCAGGTGTTTACCGAATGATGAAGCTGAAATAAGTATTTTTCTACACAGTACAGTTTAGGCGCTATTTTAGCCGTACGCCTTACTGACGCACCCTGTATATATTGAGCAATGTTTAACAAAATTTAGAACCTGAATTTGATGATAAAATTAAAAAACAAGAGAATGTAAAGTGTTTTCCAATAAGAGGTGTTATTTTGAAAAGCCTGCCTGCTATTTAGGAAGATGTCACTGTTGAAGCTGTAATTTTTTGACATTAGACAAGTAGAAATAACGCCATTTATAAAAATGGAACGAAACACGCTTCAACAACGCATTAAAAATTATTAAAATTCACTATAAATATGGTGAAAATTCGGCAGAGACGGTTCGTAAAAGTCGAACATTTTTAAGTCGTCGTAAACACCTTGTCGAAACAAATACAGAAATTGGTGAAAAAATTTGAGCTGTTGGGACAAGTTAATGATGTGAAGAATAAACGTCGCTCAAGAACAGCCGAGAATATGGCTGCTGTAGCCGAAAGTGTAGAAGAAAATCTAGGTTTGCCAATGCTCGTCGCTCTTTGGAATTAGGCATTCCAAAACGTCATTACACCGTATTTTGCATAAAGATTTGGGTCTTAAGGCTTATAAACTTCAGTTTACAAAAAAACTCAAACCAGTCGATCATCAACAACGTCGTGTGCTTGCTGATTGGATCCAACGAAACCATTGAAGTTAGCAGTGCCACTTGCGAGAAAATCAATAAAACCTATTGCATTAATTGTCGAATAATTATCGAGAATTTGTCGTGAAAGAAAAAAATTTGTCACGTCCTTAGTTTTTTTTTCTACGGGGTGGCTTTGCTAACTTGAAGTTAAGTTAGCAGAACCACTTTCTCAATATCGACCAAATATCATGAAAATGGTTATAAATAATTGTCGAAGTCCAGATGAAGTAAAAAAAACACAAAAAATCCATTCCTTCTTGTTTATTTTACGTTTTTTTCCCGCGAGTTCGAGATATTTCCAGAATTTGTCGTGAAAGAAAAAAAATTGTCGCGTTCTCAATTTTTTTCCTACGGGGTGGCTTTGCTAACTCAACGTTGAGTTAGCACGACAAATTCGGGATAGGTATTGGAAATTGGACAATCAATGCAATAGAAAAAAAAGTCAATAACGAATGCGCTGTTGCCAAAAATGCGATATTTCAAGAAATATAGGGAAATCGCGAGAAAATGGAGTGGAAATTGCTATTAGAATGATTGAATTTTTGGTGTATATTTCACTTAATTTGAACATCGACAATTACTCGACAATCTTTCATGCGATCATCGTGATAATATTCGACCACTATTTGCTAAATTAATATAAAGTGAGCAAAGCCACCTAGTAGAAAAAAACTAAGGACGCGACAATTTTTTTTTCTTTCGCGACAAACTCGAGGCAGGTATTCGACAATTAATGCAATAGAAAAAGAGTCAATTACGAATGCGCTGTTGCCAAAAATGCGATAATTCTAGAAATATCTCAAACTCGCGGGAAAAAGACATAAAATAAACAAGAAGGAATGGTTTTTTTGTGTTTTCTATACTTCATGTAGACTTCGACAATTACTCGACAATTATTTATAACTATTTTCATGATATTTGGTCGATATTGATAAAGTGGTTCTGCTAACTTAACGTTAAGTTAGCAAAGCCACACTGTAGAAAAAAATTAAGGACGCGACAATTTTTTCTTCTTTCACGACAAATTCGAGACAGGTTTTCGACAATCAATGCAATAGAAAAAGAGTCAATTACGAATGCGCTGTTGCCAAAAATGCGATAATTCCAGAAATATCTCAAACTCGCGGGAAAAAGACGTAAAATAAACAAGAAGGAATGGATTTTTTGTGTTTTTTTTTTACTTCATATGGACTTCGACAATTACTGGACAATTATTTATAACCATTTTCATGATATTTGGTCGATATTGAGAAAGTAGTTCTGCTAACTCAACGTTAAGTTAGCAAAGCCACCCCGTAGAAAAAAAAAACTAAGGACGCGACAAATTTTTTTTCTTTCACGACAAATTCTCGACAATTATTCGACAATTAATGCATTAATTTATTGAATTTCTCGCAAGTGACACTGCTAACTTTATAGACATAATTCGTGAGGCTATCGAGGACATAGGGCAGCCACTTTGCGATTTGGTCATGGAAAATTTCGTGAAAAGGAAATGGTCCTGTAGTCGTGGTCGTGGTGGTCATTTGACAGATGTTATTTATAATGAAATAATTTATAATGAAATAAACATACGAGCATTCATCTTAAAAGATGTCGAAATAACGCCTCTTATAACCCTTTATAATTTTCGAAATACCAGTACCAAAACTTCAAACATTTCAATAAAAATGAACAGGAATAAAAAGGATATTTCAACATTCAACATACCGATCGTTCATCACCGTGAATAAAGCCTAACTGGCAATCTCAAACTCGTTATCGCCTCAGAGAATTCCTCCGTTCACATCAAAGCGGAATCCATATGAGAATATTAAGATCCAGGAAAAGTTTTCCCTACAACATTCGTTTTATCAAAATTCCTCACGAACTGTCTCGATACCGGGGCCCCTTTCTAGATCTCAGTTTCGAAACTTTCACGATTATTTCGCAGTTTTTGATCATCCGTGCACTTTTATAATGAGGGAGGAAAGTTTTTTTGAATTTCTTGCGAGATATCTCGAGTTCTCGGAAAAATTCAGATAAGTTTGATGGAAAAGTGGAGGGGCAACTTTGAATCTGTTGCGGAACTTGGATAACGAAGTTGCGTCGTGCTCGAGTTTTTTATTTGGACCCAATAAGAGACTGCATGAATCCACTAACAAACCTTCTTGTGTTTTATATGCGGAGGTTATGGAGTGAAATTGTGATTAAGTTTAGGTGTTTCTATTTCATCCAAGTGATTCAAGTCGTAAATATTCTGCTCTACAAGAGTAAGGGATATCGTATTCAAACGTTTTTAAAAGTATGTAATCTTCGAGAAAATCGCTGTAAAATCATTTAAAACTCAATAACAACTTGAACCGATCCAATAAAAATCAGTATGAGACATTTCGTCAATCTGGGGCCCAATTCTCAAATGTCTATCAAAAATGTAGAACGCGAGAATATGTCGAGTGCAAATGGCTACTGACTTTCGAATTAGCTATTCTCGGGAACTACTCGACATTGGGAAGTCACTCGACATATTATGTCGAGTAAGTATACCTGGCAACTCTGCATTGGGAATCAAAGAAGAAGATTACGTTCGTTGAATTTTAAAAAATCTAAAGAATATTTCACTGCAATCGAGGTTCGAGTCGTTCGAGATGGAAACTGCAAAGAAATCATATTGCTCGGCAAAACAAAAATCAAAATTAATTCAGATACTGCAAAATGAAATAGATCTTATTGCCGGTAAATACGTGTTTTGATGTTACCATTTCTTCTAGAGTTAGTGCAGACATAAGAGATATAGGGTATAACTATTAAATTCCTTACCTACTGAATCTCCAGAGAATCGAAATCTCTTTACAAACATGTTATCATTTAATGTCCTGAAGCACTCATATTAACGATGGGTATGCCTAACAAATTCTGCAGCTTCTTCATTATCCTCCAGTTTTTGAATGGCTCGTAGAATTTCTACTTCTTCGTCATCATTTTCAAAAGGATTCGCGAACGTACAATGAACACAAAGTTTATTTTATTCGATGAAAATGACAATGTCGAAAGTGAATTAGTAAACGAACACACAGGAAGAACTAACATATATATTCTTTTCAAAGAGAGTAATACATACTTTTTCCTTAAATCAAACAATATAATATGGCATAAGGCACGTGTGAAGAAAATGCGACAAGGAACAGATTGTTTGAAAGAAATCTGTTTCCGCTCCAAAGCTAAGTCAGCTAAGTGTTGGCAGAGGGAATGTACACTAGGTACCATACAATTCTGCATATTATGATACACGAGAACAGATAAAAACCTCTGAAAAAACTCTGTCTCCCCGTGTATGTGTAACTGGTGATACTGAATTTGTTCAAAAAATTTGCTAATATCCATGTTAGAGCTTGTTGTTCTTGAAAACTAGCCTTTTCATCGAGCTGGATGCAAGTATCTTGAAATTATATCTGTAACAAGAACAAAGGAGAAACACCGAGAAAGAAGCAGTAAAAAAATACTTCACCTGCTTAAAAAACTTTTCACGAAGTCCTAACACTCTCTTGGATCGAGAGGATCTTTTGATCAGGTCCGATCTTCCAAGTAATGATTCTTCTGTTCTTCAGGTGTTCGAAGAACGCTACCGGTCCCTTATGTCGGGGGATCATCTCCCATAGACTCAAAGTCGTTGTTTTTATGGGAAAATTAACAAATAAGCAAGAGCAAATTGAAATAACTTCTGACACTTCATTCTCATTTCTGACAATTAGGATGATAAAAGCAATGTCGAGTGGCTCCTACCCACTCGTCTTCTTGTCTATCGAAATTTGTCCAATGCGACATTTGAGAATACCAATTTTTGATTTCATTCGACAATATGGCGATGTCGCATGCGACATTGACCCAATAGACATTTGAGAATCGGGCCCCTGGTCGCCTTTTTTCTGAAGTTTGGTTCTTTGCATATGCTTCATGAATGTTCTTATTTTGAAATGAAGTCAGTTCATCAACGGCTTCAATTTGAAACGAGTTTTCTGAAAATGCCAAGACCTAAATTAACAAACGCTGAGGCTAATAGGGCTATCGGAATGCTATAGGGTGGCCTTACTCAGGTTGTTGAAGCGGAAAGGGTCCAAGTCAGCCAAAGTGTGATATCTCGACTTTGGAATAGGTTCAGGGAGACAGGTTCCGTGTTGGAAAGACCAGGGCTTGGTGGGCGATGAAAAACAACACCTGCTCAGGGACGTTTCATCACCGTTTCGGCGAGAAGAAACCCTACATCTACGTGTAGAATGCTACGGAATACTCTTCAAAATGCAGATGGGGTCCAAGTTTCCATCGAAACCATCAGAAGACGTTTGAGAGAGGTGAATCTAGGTTCTAGACGTCCATTAAGAGAGGAGTTCCATAAACACGTGACCATAAGCGTCTAAGACTGGAATGGGCAAGGCAATATATCAATTGGAACGATCAATGGCGTAGTGTCCTTTATACTGATGAATATGGACGATTTTCAGATTCTCGAAGAATAAGGGTATGGACAATCCCACGCATACCCCGTAATCGTCACTATGTCCAAGAAGTCCATCCATTCCGAGGGGTAGTGTTATGGTATGGGCCGGGATATGTTTCAACGGGCGCACAGATCTACACATTTGTCCTGGGAATATGACCGCCTTACACTATAGGAAGCATGTCATCGACAATGCTGTGCCAAATTTTCACGCTGCTATTGGTAAACTTTTCAATTTCCAGACGAAAACGCTAGACCGCACCGTGCAGCCATAGTTGAGAACGCGCGCGAGGAGCTTGGTATTCCACATTTACCAATACCTCCGCACTCACCAGATTTGAATTTCATAGAACATGCATGGGATATGCTCCAAAGAAGATTAGATATTCATCAACCTACCCCAGAATCCTTAAATGATCTGAGAGTGAGAGATCTTCTGCCCCGTTTATGGAACCAAATTCTTAAAGAAATGTTCAATAACCACGTGTATAGTATGCAAAGAAGGTGTCAAGCTGTTATTGATTCCCGTGGAGGCCATACATTGTATTGATAGTCTTAAAATGCTTGAATTCTCTGGAAATAAAATTTCGTTATTTTACTCGATTTTTCTTAACCACCCTGCATATACGCTGCAGACCTACAGGCTAAAATTGATTTGCAACTTGAAATCATATTAATATGCATTTTCATCACAAAAATCTTATTTTAACTATATTTTTTTGCAATTTAAGTCAATATCCCTAACTCATGTGGAGCAGTTTATTACTCAGCCCATATCAAGCAACGTTCATAATTCATGAACAACGACAATACTTAAACAAAAAAGAATAGTAACATGTTTCCTTTCTAGGGATTCTTATTTTCTACGTTCAATCTCCAGTGATGCCGAAACCCAAGTTCAAAACTCTGGCAGCTCATAACTCATTCGCCTAAAGAGCTAAACGCCCACTCGACGGAACACATAGTTTCGAAAGCGAACTAACAAACGCATTGTTTTAATTAAAACACTGGCATGAAACCCATGCGAAGATCATGGAGTGAAGCAGGGTGTAAACATCTGCCAGTTTTGTCTACTTTCCATCCACGGCTTTACCTTGCAACATTCACCAAAGCCAATTTACACCAAACCTCAACTGTAACCAATTGAAATCATTTAGTTTAACCGCCGTTATACGAATCGATTGTGCAATGCAAATATCCCAGAGTTGAGGGATGAGCAGATTTTATCGTTAGTTTGTTTCAATTTCAATTGGAACGAGTTCTATTATACAGGGTTCAGGTCGCCGTTCAGAGCGAGTAGGAAAGCTCATCCGATAGAGGCGCCACCGTGCAATTTATGGAATATCTGCATAGAACCTACATTATCTCTATAAGTTCTATGAATATCTCACCGTTGTGAAGTTGGCCACATCCACACATACACTCAAAGACAAACAATGGCTCATGAAAACAAAATTCATAACTCACTCAAATGAGATCGTATCGCATTCAGATTTCGATGTGGGCTTGATGGGTCGATGAGAAATTGAATCCCCTTTCATTTGGAGACTTTTAAGCCTCAGGGATGGAGTTGTGGGGGTTTTTGGGGGTGATTTCTGACTAAAATCATAACTCGACGAAATGGGAGTGTTCCACAATGAGCTTCGAATATATGTTTCTTCAATGAAGAAAGAATAAAATGCAATACCCCTCATAGTTTGTTAGCCCCCACGTTTGGAGATTTGGGGGGGTTGTTTATGCAAAATGATGAAAAAAATTCATATCTCGGAAAACTGAGAGTGTTCCACGATCACATTCGAATGTGTTTTTCTTGAATGCCGAAAGAATGAAATACTGAAAACCCCATAGTTTGTTAGCCCCCACGTTTGGAGATTTGGGAGGTTGTTTATGCAAAATGATGAAAAAAATCATATCTCGGGAAAACCAGAGTGTTCCACGATCAGCTTTGAATATGTGGTTCTCGAAGGCAGAAAGAATGAAATACTGAAAACCGCATAGTTTGTTAGCCCGCAGGTTTGGAGATTTGGGGGTATTTTATTCTTTCGGCATTCAAGAAACACCTAATCGAATCTGATCGTGGAACACTCTCAGTTTTTCGAGATATGAATTTTTTCATCATTTTGCATAAACAACCCCCCAAATCTCCAAACGTGGGGGCTAACAAACTATGGGGTTTTCAGTATTTCATTCTTTCGGCATTCAAGAACCACATATTCAAAGCTGATCGTGGAACACTCTGATTTTCCCGAGATATAAATTTTTTTCATCATTCCGCATGATCAACCCCCCAAATCTCCAAACGTGGGTGCTAACAAACTATGGGGTTTTCAGTATTTCATTCTTTCGGCATTCAAGAACCACATATTCAAAGCTTATCGTGGAACACTCTGGTTTTCCCGAGATATGAATTTTTTTCATCATTTTGCATAAACAACCTCCCAAATCTCCAAACGTGGGGGCTAACAAACTATGGGGTTTTCAGTATTTCATTCTTTCTGCCTTCGAGAACCACATATTCAAAGCTGATCGTGGAACACTCTGGTTTTCCCGAGATATGAATTTTTTTCATCATTTTGCATAAACAACCTCCCAAATCTCCAAACGTGGGGGCTAACAAACTATGGGGTTTTCAGTATTTCATTCTTTCTGCCTTCGAGAACCACATATTCAAAGCTGATCGTGGAACACTCTGGTTTTCCCGAGATATGAATTTTTTTCATCATTTTGCATAAACAACCTCCCAAATCTCCAAACGTGGGGGCTAACAAACTATGAGGTTTTCACTATTTTATTCTTTCTGCATTCAAGAAACACATATTCACAGCTGATCGTGGAACACTCTGATTTTCCCGAGATATGAATTTTTTTCATCATTCCGCATGATCAACCCCCCAAATCTCCAAACGTGGGGGCTAACAAACTATGGGGTTTTCGCTATTTTATTCTTTCGGCATTCAAGAAACACCTAATCGAGTCTGATCGTGGAACTCTCTCAGTTTTTCGAGATATGAATTCTTTTCATCATTTTGCATAAACAACCCCCCAAATCTCCAAACCTGGGGGCTAACAAACTATGGGGTTTTCAGTATTTCATTCTTTCGGCATTCAAGAAAAACATATTCGAATGTGATCGTAGAACACTCTCAGTTTTCCGAGATATGAATTTTTTTCATCATTTTGCATAAACAACCCCCCCAAATCTCCAAACGTAGGGGCAAACAAACTATGAGGGTTATTGCATTTTATTCTTTCGGCATTGAAGAAACATATATTCGAAGCTCATTGTGGAACACTCCCATTTCGTCGAGTTATGATTTTAGTCAGAAATCACCTCCAAAAACCCCCACAACTCCATCCCTGAGGCTTAAAAGTCTCCAAATGAATAGGGATTCAATTTCTCATCGACCCATCAAGCACACATCGAAATCTGAATGCGATACGATCTCATTTGAGTGAGTTATGAATTTTGTTTTCATGAGCCATTGTTTGTCTTTGAGTGTATGTGTGGATGTGGCCAACTTCACAACGGTGAATATCTCTCTAATTATGAATGAAATGTACAATGGCGCTCCCATTCCGAAAATCGCTGAACTATGAAATAAGTGAAAATGTGGGTAAAGCAGGAACTTTTTCCCGCCATATATTTGAATTTGGCCATTCTCTGCCAATTTCGTATTTCGAGTTGTTTTTCTGAATGAAATTATCTCTAGATTCACTTTTAATCGGAAGTTGAACTATTTTCATGGGTCTTTCGTTTGAAATAAAACAGAAGCATGAGCTGGCTTATTTTCTTCTATTTTTGAAATAAAAAAAATTAACTGCTGAAATGAAATAAATCTCAATTATTTCATCAAGAACTCCAATCCTTTCTGAGTTCACCCACAAAATTCCAGTTCTCAAAGTGAAACCATTTTCAAATGCAACTTGAAATAAAAACACACTACATTGAACGCCCACCTCAATTTTTCAATAAAACTTTCCAAGTATAGGTATTCGCTTCTTGAGAAGAATCAATTCTTGAAATGTTCAAGACCAACTTTCTCAAAATCGGTTAGGTTTAGGACATTCGACCAGTACCATTTATAAAGAATTATCTTTAAGATTATCAATGCTGAAATCAAAATTTCAGTAATGTTGAAATTGATAATCAGATAATGTCCCAATCATGCAAGATATTTTGGAAGTTCACTTTCAAAATCAGTGTGACTGTTTCAAGTCGCATCGAAAAATCTCCTGCCATTATGGAATTATTGAGAAAATACGAGTTTTTTTTCCGCAACTTTAACATCCTGTGTCTCGGAAGTGGAAGTAGTTAGAACCTATGTTCACAAGAAATTTGTTAGCAATTTTATTAGTGCACTGATTACCCCAACAGTCTTTTGCACCTGCTCTGGGACACACAGTATACATCAACAATTGACATGACTTGGAATTCCGTAGCAAAATGGCGAAGGCGCCTGTCCTAAATCAGAATCAAAAATAGTGGATATAACTCTATTTTCGACGAAATTAACTCGTAACTACATTATACATAATTTATGATAATCTTCTCCGATTCTTGATGGTGAAGAAAAAATTAGATTTCCAATAATTTTGTGAGAACTTAGTAGTAAAATTTTGACAGAATGCTTTGAGTTATAAAAACGGAAATTCATTTTACTCCTGGCACTCGTAGATACAAAAGATAAGGAAATAAGTAGATAACGCAGATCTCAAAACGAGAACAAGCAACTTCAAATTGGTTAGCACACTCAGAGAATTAACAAAACCAAAAACTTTGACAGTGAATAAACACATTCAAATTGAAAATATACAACTTCACATTGAGAATAAACTCCTAATTGGAAACAATCTATTTGAAGTTCAATCTCAATTTTAATGTGATAAGTACCAATTTGAAGTTGAGGAGGTAAGCCCCAAATTGGGAATAACCAATTTCTAATTGGTAAAACATTCATTTCTGAATGAATCTGTACTGTACCAAATTGGAATTTCTCAACTTGAATATATTATGTCTCAGTTCGAATTTTTCTGTTCTGAATTTGATTGTGTTTAGCCTCAATTTGAAGTTGAAAAGGTAAGTCCACATCTTCTTAATCGTTTAATGGTCAAAATGCTGTTCTATATTTCTTCAAATTCAAATTGAGAATAAACATGATCAAGTTGAAAACTAACAGTTTCAATTTGAGACCAAACAAAATCAAACTGAGAATAATCAATCTCAATACAATATCCGTTTCTCTGTAAAGTGGTAGTTGTAGGTATCAATTAGAATTTTCTTAATCTCAAGTTGAAACTGTAAGCTTTCAAATTGAAACTGTTAGCTTTCAAGTTGAAACTGTTAGCTTTCAAGTTAAAACTGTTAGTTTCAAGTTGATTGTGTTTAATCTCAATTCGAAGTGGAAAAAGTATAGAAAACTGTTAGCTAACGGTTTGGTTAGATTTCTGAACTATCAAATCGAGTTGATTCTGGATCAAGCTCCGATCGGCGATCACCGGTGATATGCTTTATTGTGAAACCCACCGTTAGAGTTGTATAAATTTATCATCGCTATTTTTTTAAGCAGGAGATAAATTAGGCATAATAAAATTTCTGTCAAATGTCATCTGTCTTCTGTCAAATGTCATCTTTTCCATGGATATGAGCTGTCACACAAAACAGAAATACAAAAATAATATGTCAATTACTGATAATGGCAATTTTGAATTCAGTTATTTCCGCCAATATATTTATTACCCAAACATGAATCAAAAACATTTCAGAAATATAGAGAAAAAATGAAAATGGACAACTCACGAATGATGCTGATCGTGAAAATCCGATTTACTTGACATTCCGGTAAAAATTCACTGTTCCACCAACTTGAGATGTTTACCCGCTTTTTGATCTGATAATTAATAGCCTTCCATGTTATTATAACTTCTATGCAAATTACACAATAATTGTATACATCGCCATCTAGTGGCGATAATATCAAATATAGTACCTTCACGACTACGCTACAGTGTCTAGATAAGAGCCATTAACCGTAGCAACACCTAGTGGCCTTATTCGAAAGGAGGAAAAGCATTTCCTACATAAGCAAATTTTTATCGAATTTTCTGGAGTTTTAATGTATTTTATAATAATCAGGCCGTAGACGAATCCATTAATTTAAGTTCCATAACAAACAGTCTATCCGATCTCGAGTTATAAATGGTGTAACCAACAACTTTTCAGTATCAAACACTGTGGAAGCGATGATGAAAGTACGATTCAAAGAAAGGAGGAAATGATAAAAATTTGTTGTAGATATACAAACATACAATTCTAAGGGACAGCCTTTCGATTTTGTTATTCAAGGTAACTCAATTAATTAAGTTGAAAGCTTGAAAAATCTTTTCATTATGACTTTTGGAGCATTCCAATGCCGACAGTGTCGCAATTTTTATCTCAGCCTATTGCTGCATCTTCTCGAGCGTTTGTCTCATTAAACCCTCATTTTCGCCCTGTGATCTTCGAGACATTCATCCGTCATAGCACAAGCGTTCATCATCGCCGCTAGCCCAAATATAAAATGGTAATATCTCCATTCGCGGAACAAAACTCGAACCCAACGAATACAAAGGCCATAAATCTAATAAAATAGAGCGAAAAGAGGCACCGAACCATCCGGCTGATGGGACTCGAAAAATAAATCACCTCAATATTAACAATTTTAATAAACCAATAAAACGTGCAGCCCCCAACCCTGTCCCGTCCCAAGCTCCGGGTATCGACCCGGAGTCTAGAGCTTTCCGGCGGATAGAGAAGGCTGAACCCCACGCTCGGGGATAGGAACCGGGCGAAGTGAATTCGGCAATCTTGGCGGCATATCGGACCACCATGCGTCAGTGCCAATAAGATGAAGAGAACTGCGAATTTTTTGAATTATTTGTGGTAGCAATTGGAACTGGCCATTCGTCTTTCGTCGTAACGAGATTCGACAGATTTATACAGACTGGGTCGGAATAATAAAGTAGCCAAGAAGTAGACTCTTACTTCAATAGGTTTCGCAACATTAGTGGCAAATTCAACATGCGCCGCTACCGATAAAATTAAGGGGACGATATACGATACCGATTCTCCATTCAAAAAGTGCCTTTCATTTTTCCAAGTTCACGCCCTCAATGTTTCACCTAAAAGCTTAATTTTTTTTACATTGAAGTTATAGGATGTTTTGAAAGCACTCCAATTTTTCCCCCTTGAAGAAATTTCGCATAAAAAATCAGCTACGGCACCGATTCTCCATTCAAAAAGTGCCTTTCATTGTTCCAAGTTCACGCCCTCAATTTTTCACCTAAAAGCTTGATTTTTCTTTAAATTTAAGTTGAAAGATGTCTTGAGGGCACTCCAATTTCTTCTCCTTGAAAAAATCGACTACGGCACCGATTTTCTATTCAAAAAGTGCCTTTCATTTTTCCAAGTTCACGCCCTCAATTTTTCACCTAAAAGCTTGATTTTTTTTCAAATTGAAGTTTTAGGATGTCTTGAAGGCACTCCAATTATTTTCTCTTTGAAAAAATTATTTTTTAGCATAAAAAAATCGGATACGGCACCGATTCTCCCAAAAAGTGCCTTTAATTTTTCCAAGTTTACGCCCTCAATTTTTCACCTAAAAGTTCGATTTTTTCTTTAAATTGAAGTTCAAGGATGTCTTGAGGACACTCCAATTTCTTCTCTTTGAAAAATATATTTTTTCGCATAAAAGAATCGACTACGGCACCGATTTTCCATTCAAAAAGTGCTTTTCATTTTTCCAAGTTCACGCCCTCAATGTTTCACCTAAAAGCTTAATTTTTTTTACATTGAAGTTATAGGATGTTTTGAAAGCACTCCAATTTTTCCCCCTTGAAGAAATTTCGCATAAAAAATCAGCTACGGCACCGATTCTCCATTCAAAAAGTGCCTTTCATTGTTCCAAGTTCACGCCCTCAATTTTTCACCTAAAAGCTTGATTTTTCTTTAAATTTAAGTTGAAAGATGTCTTGAGGGCACTCCAATTTCTTCTCCTTGAAAAAATCGACTACGGCACCGATTTTCTATTCAAAAAGTGCCTTTCATTTTTCCAAGTTCACGCCCTCAATTTTTCACCTAAAAGCTTGATTTTTTTTCAAATTGAAGTTTTAGGATGTCTTGAAGGCACTCCAATTATTTTCTCTTTGAAAAAATTATTTTTTAGCATAAAAAAATCGGATACGGCACCGATTCTCCCAAAAAGTGCCTTTAATTTTTCCAAGTTTACGCCCTCAATTTTTCACCTAAAAGTTCGATTTTTTCTTTAAATTGAAGTTCAAGGATGTCTTGAGGACACTCCAATTTCTTCTCTTTGAAAAATATATTTTTTCGCATAAAAGAATCGACTACGGCACCGATTTTCCATTCAAAAAGTGCTTTTCATTTTTCCAAGTTCACGCCCTCAATTTTTCACCTAAAAGCTTGATTTTTTCGAATTGAAGTTAAAGGATGTCTTAAGGGCAATTTCTTCACTTTGAAAAAATTTCGAATAAAAAAAATCGGCTACGGCACCGATTTTCCATTCAAAAAGTGCCTTTGATTTTTCCAAGTTTACGCCCTCAATGTTTCACCTAAAAGTTTGATTTTTTTTTATTGATGTTAAAGGATGTCTTGAGGGCACTCCAATTTCGTCTCGTTGAAAAAATTATTTTTTCGCATGAAAAAATCGGGTTGAATTTGAGAGTCTATGAAAATTTACTTCATAATCGTTTTTCGGCGGTTTTTCATAATTTTTTGAAGTGCCCTCGACAAATCAAATTTCTATATCTTAAAAAAAATTCCATTTGGATAGGCGCTTGAATAATGCAAAAAATTATGGAAATACTGAAAAGACTTCCAGAAAGTGTGAAATCGCAGAAAACTGTCTGAAATTCCAGGAGAATTTAAAAAAAATCAAGCTTTCAGGTGGAAAATTGTGGGCGTGAACTTGGAAAAATGAAAGGCACTTTTTGAATGGATAATCGAGAATCCCCTTAAGGGAACCGAAATACAGAGTGCCCCGAAATTACAAAATTTGGTAACAGATTCTCGAGCCAAATAAGAAGACTCCTATTTTTTTTGCCAGGAGGCCCCCTCTTTCCACTGGCGGTACAGGGGGTGGGACATGGGGGCCATTGTTTTACCAACAATGTCATAGATCAATGGTGAAATAGATTATTACTAACTAGTATGGGCCAGCAGATCTACCTTTCAAGTAGTTAATCCTTATCGTAGAACTCGGGTGATTTTATTTTCGAAATGTCAAAGTTTGATCAATTTTCCTGGAGAAATGGGAAGATTATGGGGAATATAAATACCAAGCTATTTTGCATTGACTTTTCCTCTTTCGATCCGTATATTTACATCATGGCTAGGATATCTGTGAGAAAAGTTTTATCGAATTTAAAATTGCCCTTTTTTCGGATTTTTTCGCGATTTTCTCGAATTTTTTCAAAATACTTTCACATCGCCTAGAGAATCGAAATTTCAGCCAGGTATAAATAGATTATTCCTCTTTTCGATCGTATAAAAATCTCTTCACTGTATCGCAGCTTCGCTGCGATTTCAAGACAGATTTCTCCATATTTGGACCTTAATAACGGACACCCTGTATATGACAGATTGATCGTTTAGGAACCATGTCAAGTCAAATCCTTCAATTAAAAAACTTCTAGTTCAAATTCATGTTACTATCGCTTCTGGAAATTGTCAGAAGACTTTTACTGAACTGCTTTTCCCTCACCTTTTTGCAGTTTTCTTCGAATAAGATCTGAACTGTTGGAAAAATGTCCCTAAGATTTTTCGTCATGAAAGAGGTAATGAAGGTCATGGAAAATATGTGAAAATATATGGGGTGATCCATTAAAAAAAATCATCCATTTGTTGAATAACATTTATCGGGGACACCCTGTATATCACAGTATATACGAAAATAATTTCCTGAGATGCAGAAATGAAGGTACAAAAGGTCTACTTTCCAACGAAATCTCTGAGATGTCTGGTTCGGTAGCTATGGAAGAAGAACGCACTATTGCAGGACCCTGTATAATTTGGACGAATCCTACCCTGCCTAGGATTCATAGTTCTAAAGGGTGATAAATATGCTACAGATTTCTGTAAATGAATAGCTAACAAATGGACCAGACTGTCCCGGCAGATTATAGTTCTTTTGGTAGCTACTATGTGCCGCCACTTCACGGCCAAAAATTTAGCTTCAATTCGGTCAATGGCGTTGTTCCTCTAGGTATATTTAAACTCAATGGTAAGAGTTAGTTTCACCGTAAGTGAAAGGTAAACTACGATGTTACAATCATTGATAAAGAGCCTGTATAACTAGCCATCGAACACTTAGAAAACATTAAATACCGCCGATGCGCACGTACCAAACTGGCGTCGGTCGGTTCCTGGCTGGAAAGGTATATAAATAATTTGGATGACTGTAGAGGCGGCGGAAGCTCAGAATGTGAAATGAAGCATCTTGAGGGCGGGCGTCGGTTTACGTGAGAGACTATTGGGTCTCATAAAAAATGAAAAATGAACAACATTCGCATTTTAATTCCTTCAGACACTCCAAAATCCCACGGCGGTCCGCTGTGTACGTGCGAAAACAAATGAATCAGGTTCGGGTTGCCGCAAAACGGCGTGGAATGGAAAATGTACGATTATTCTTGTTGTCGCGTTATCATTTTCGCAGTATACAGGGTGGGTCGCCAGAAAGCGCTTTGATTAGAATACGGGAACGTAAAGAGTTTTCCAATAAGAGGTGTTATTTTGGCATTCGAAGAAAAATGCAATTTTTTCATATGAATGATCGGATGTTAATTTCATTATAATGAGGAAGGTATGCCGTTAATAATGGAAAACTAGTAGAGCCCCTAGATTTACCTATTAGTAGTTATCCTTATCGGTAGATCTCTGCAAATCGGGTGATTTTTTAGGCGAAATGTCAAAGTTTGATCAATTTTCCTGAAGAAAAACGTTGGAAAATATAAATACCGAGCTAATTTGCATTGAATTTCCTCTTTCGATCCGTATATTTACATCACCATCAGGATATCTGTGAAAAAATTTTTATCGGGTTCAAAATTGCCCTTTTGGCAGGTTTTCTTCGATATTTTCGCGAATTTTTCAGAAATATCCTTTTTATGAAAGGACCCCGCACTTTCTTTATGGCAAATGGCGTTCCGTCAAATGTTCTAATTTTTTGGTATAATGTAGTACTCGACCTACTGATCAAAAGTGTCCCTGGCGCCAACTCAATCCTATGACTCGTTTTTGAGATACAGGGCGTTGAAGTTGAGAATTAACCCCTTTCACTACGCGTGTATCTCGAAACAGAATCCAATGAACTTCAATTTTTCTCAAGAAACATTTCATTACATCCCCAGGGAGCAACCATATGCAGGAATATGACCGAAAATCGTTACGAATACAGGGTTATCCATAATTGAATGCATGCCCGATTTTGAAGATTAAAATATGTCAGTTCCTGAGCGAATACGTTCGCAAAATGAACTATGTATTTCATTAGATATGTTGTTTGTAGGTACTTCGAAAAAACCTGAAATACCTAGAATTAATACTGGGTTATCCTTTATACTATAGAAACTAGGTAAAGTGGACACCCTGCATTTTTGGGTTGATTTGAGGTGTTTGTTTGATTTTTTCAGAACATATCATCACGTACTTCACAGAATACAGGGTGATTCAGTCATGAAATAAACTGTGAATCTCACGAAAATACCCGAAAACCCATTTTTTTTTCATCACCCTGTATTTCAAGATTAATTCTTTCACCACTGCACTTGATACGAAAACATCAATTTGTGTAATATGAAAATTATTTATTTATGTTATTCTATTCTTATTCCAGCAAAAATCTGGTCATAGGAAGTGGATGAAAACTCTCGGCCGTATTGATGTTTTTATATCAAGAACAGTGGTGAAAGAAAACTCCCACCTCAACGGAGTAAATCTTGAAATAGGGGGTGATGAAAAAAAAAGTGGTTTTTGGGTATTTTCGTGAGGTTCACAGTTTATTTCATGACTGAATCACCCTGTATTCTTCGAAGTCTATGATGATATGTTCTGAAAAAATCAAACAAACACCTCAAATCAACCCAAAAATACAGGGTGTCCACTTAACCTTCATTGTGAATAGTTTCTATAATAATGGATCACCCAGTATGAATTCTGGGTATTTCAGGTTTTTTCGATGTAACAACAACATATCTAGTGAAATAGTTCATTTTGCGAACGTATTCGCTCTGCAACTGACATATTTTATTCTTTCAAAATCGGGCATGCATTCAATTATGGATAACCCTGTATTCGTAACGATTTTCGGTCATATTCCTCCATATGGTTGCTCCCTGGAGATGGAATGAAATGTTTCTTGAGAAAAATTGAACTTCATTCGATTCTGTTTCGAGATACGCGCGTAGTAAAAGTGGTTAATTCTCAATTTCAACGCCCTGTATCTCAAAAACTAGTCATAGGATTGAGTTGGAGCCCTGGACACTTTTGATCAGTAGGTCGAGTACTACATTATACCAAAAAATTAGAACATTTGACGGAACGCCATTTGGCATAAGAAAAGTGCGGGAGCCTTTCCATAACCAAATCGCAAAGTGGCTACCCTATGTCCTCGAATGCCTCACGAATTCCATATTTGAGGTCTTGTATCGACGCTGGGCTCTTGGTGTAGATCTTCTCTTTCACATGGCCTCAAAGGAAGAAGACGCAAGGTGTTAAATCACAAGATCTCGGCCAATTGTGATCACCTCTTGAAGAGATAACACGGTCCGAAACTACTTTTCCCGTGAAAAGTCAATGGTTTTGTTGCTTGTGTGGCACGTAGCGCCGTCTTGTTGAAAGTACACGTTTTCCAGATCAATACCATCCAATTTCGGCCATGAAAAATCATTAATCATCTCTCGATAGCGCAATCCATTCACCGTAACTGTTGCTCCAGCCTCATTATCGAAAAAGTAAGGTCCAATGACCCCGCCGGACCGTGAACCGCACCAAACAGTTACACGTTGAGGATAGAGAGGCTTCTCAACAATAACTCTTGGGTTTTCTGAGTCCCAGATGCGACAATTTTCCTTATTGTTGAAGCCACCGAGGTGGAAATGGGCCTAAGTCAAGATGATTTTTCGATGGAATTCCGGATCATTTCCATGCATTTCAAGAACCCAATCAGCAGAGACACGACGTTGTTGATGATCGGCTAGCTTGAGTTCTTGTGTTAACTGAACTTTATATGCCGTAATACCCAAATCTTTATGCAAAATACGGTGTTATGATGTTTGTGGAATGCCTTATTCCAAAAAACGACGAGGAATGGACAAACCTGGGTTTTCTTCAACACTTTCGGCTACAGCAGCAATATTTTCTGCCGTTCTTGAGCAACGGCTCAAATTTTTCCCCCTATTTCTGTATTGCGGTTCGACAAGGGGTTTCACAACGACCCAAAAATGTTCGAGTTTTACGTTTTGAATGAAAGCCCTATTTACGAGCAAGGTAGATGATGTCGGCGCCTGGATGTCAATTTTCATGTCAAACATGGCCGTTCGAAATTTCGTTATTCGGTAATGATGATGTGCAACAACATGCGTATAAATAATGAGAAAAAATCGTACCTACACGCATATTTCCTCTTCCTGAAGGGTGATGTAAGTTGTCTGGTTTGTCCCCCAACAATAAATCAAAGAAATGGAGCGTACCAGGAAGCTCTATCAGGCCATGGATATTTATTTGATACCTACGCCCAATTGATTTAGATAGGTCAATTTCCCAGGTAGTTATGTGTTTTTTTTTCGTGTAACTCAATCTTCTAGAACCGGGGAAATGACTAATACAACGTATAGGGGAGACGATACTGGTTGCTTAGCGTGTGAAACTGCCCTAATCTTATCGATGGAACATCTCGTGTTCTATACCAATCAGCCTTGGGGGGATACCATTGAGCACGTAATTTTTAGCATTATCATCAACTGAATGAACTGTTTTGTTAATCAGTATTATACTTCTCAGGGATGTATTGTCAGGGTAATGCTTGTGGTTTTCGAAACACAGACAGAGTTCTTTTTTTTATTTTTTTTAATCATCATAGTCCCCTTTACTTACGAATAAATCATTGAGAATGATGAGCTACTTTTTTTCTTGCTGAAAATATTTTTAGAAGAGTTGTTTGGCCAAGTTTATATCCAGTAAGCGAAACATCCAATATTTTTTAGAATACAAGAATGGCGATGTTTTTTCTTCACGGATAATTTACCGATAAATCATTGAAAAAAATTAAATTATCTGTTGCTAAAATAATCTTTTCAATATGTCACCTGGAAATTTGATGTAGATACACTTTCCAGTGCACGTGATATTTTGTTAAAAACAGAAGTGGCAAAATTTTTCTCTTCGCGGATAAATCAAAGATGAAAAGCTTCATCATCTTTCCAAATTTCAACAATATTGCTTCCTTACTTTCCGATAAAAATGCATAAATTATGTTCCGTCGGCTGCTGATCCATCAATTCGGATTTGTCATTTTTCTTCGAAACCTTGAATGATATCTACAGATTTTCTTTTTTCACGGATTATTTACGAATAAATCACAAAAAGATGAGCTATTTTGTTTTGTGCTAAAACCATTTTTCGAATACTTGTTTCACCAACTTGATATCAAGTTAGCGAAACATACAATATTTTCAAAATATAAGAGTGGCGATGTTTTTTCTTCACGGATAAATAACTGGAAAAAATTAAATTATCTGTTGATTGCTAAAATAATTTTTTCAATATGTCACCTGGTAATTTGATGTACACTTTCCAGTGCACGTGATATTTTGTTAAAAACAGAAGCGGCAAAATTTTTCTCTTTCCAGGTTGATACCAACTCAGCAACACATCTCATATCTTTTTAAATATAAGAGCGGCAAAATTTATTTTTTCACGGATAAATTACGGATAAATAACGGCAAAATTTCGAGCTATTCCGAGTTTGATTCGTGAGAGTTGTTTTGCTAACTTTATGTACATCATGAGATCATTTGGAACGTCGTTCGTTTGTCAATTCCATCAATAAAAAACTATCTGATTTTTCTCAAAAAATCATGTTTTCCGATGAGGCACATTTTGAACTTGGTGACTATGTTAATAAACAAAATTGTCTTATCTGGGGTGAGGAAAATCTACGAATTATTCATGAGAAACCTACGCATCCTAGACGAATCACTGTTCGGTGTGCATTATGGTCAAGTGGTGTAATTAGACCTTACTTCTTTGAACATGCATAACTGTCAATGATGATCGATACCGTCGGATGATAATAATAATTCTTGTGGCCTGAATTAATGAATATTGATCTAGAGGACATTTGGTTTCAGCAGTATGACGATGACCCAATTGATTCATTGAGACAAAAATTTCCTGGACGAATATCCAGAAACGGTTATGTCAATTGGCCACCAAGATCATGTGAATTGACACCGTTTGATTATTTTCTTTGGGGTTATGTGAAAAGTCGGGTCTAAACCTAAACGAATAATTCATGATCGATTGCTGAACTAAAGGCTGCAATTAGTGAGATAGAACCTCAATTATGTCAAAAGTCATTGAAAATTTTAACGAAAGAGAGTGGACGTCTGTAGAGCTGCAAGAGATTTTATTTTTCGTAGATAAATGTCATAACTGATACTTGAATTACCAATAAAAAGTTTTTGAAAATAGATGCAAATTATGTGTTTTATTTATTTGAGAAAAAATGCGCAATTTGAAACACCCTCTGGAATATACGGGGCAAGAACCAAGTGTACGCTATCGTAAGGCTCCCACTCGAAGGTTTCTCAGGCAGAAAAACTTGCAATCAAATGATTGCAGTTTATACACCTACTCAAACCTATTTTGTTGAATGTCTGCACCCCTAAACAAATCTGAAAGTGAGAAGGCCCAATTATTACTCATTTGGTTTACGAATATCTTCAAACTAATCTGGGGTCGAATCCAAAAATCTCTCATTCATAAAATCAGTTCATCACCATACCAAATCGTTGTAATGAGCGTCTTCATTTCATTTCATAATTGATAATTCATGTGGTCATCCTTCTCAATGCAATAAAGTGGTTAGATTAGTTTATTGAGTTTGTTGACTCTGATAAGAGATTGAATATTCTAAGCGCATTCTCGTCGTCAATTGTATTTAAACGATATTCAGTTCCCGTTTATGCATATCGAAACCCAAACACAAAGATATACGGTTGTCACAAGTTTATAGGAAATTGTAGCCGTTCCAGAATACAAAGAACAAAGAAAAGTTTAATATGATCCCCTTGGTGAAATCGAATTGGTTTTGAAATAGAGACTGTTTCGAGATAGGATTAATCGAAATGAAAACAGGCCTTCGTTTTTTTCGATATCGCATATCAAAACAAAATTAAATTATTTCCTAATTCGGTAACTAACCGATTAAATTGTTTGCTTCTTAATCAATCTGTTTAAAATTTTCTGAAAGATAACAGAACGAACAATGAACCTTACCCCTCAGTTTGGAATATTTTTAGAACCGCAGTGGGAAAAATAGATACACCTTTTTTTATTCTGTTGCAATTCCAACATGTCAGAAATGATTACCAGTGTGTAAAACGAAGTGTCTCTTCGAGTTGTGTTCATTTTTGTCGGGCTACTGAAAGGTTGATAGCAATCTCAAAATAGATCACATCGACTCGTTAACCGAAATGTTTACTTTCTCCACGTTTCCACAAGAAAAAATAATGTAAATGGTGAAGACCACCAGTATTTTTATTTACCATCTAACTAAATGGAGGTAAACTGATTATATGTAATCAGAATTGAAGAAGTTACCTCATCAACTCAGGCCACTCGGATTCTGGATTGCCATTAAACTTTTTCCGTTTACAGGGGGTCACATTGAAAAAACGGAGGTTTTTTCTAGTAGACAAATCAAGATTTCGGGGCTCAAATTGAGCCACGCCAACTTCTATACAGTGGTATACCTACATTCTGGGGCATTTCGGAGGTAATTTTTGTGGGACCAAAAGTTATGCCATAGAATGCCCCTGTTTGAAAGTAGTACACCAATGAATGTAGCCCAATTTTCCCTGAAATGCTCCAGAATGTCAGACGGAAGTTTGAGCAAAACTTATATCATTGTATGGAAGTTGGCGGGGCTCAATTTGAGCATTTGTTAGATGAAACTATACAGGGTGTTCCTAAATTGAACGTACAAATGAAAAGGGGAGATTCCTCAAGTAAATTAAAAAAAAAGTCCCATAAACATGGGGTCGCAAACGTTTTATTTTCGAGATACAGAGTGTTAAACTTTTAATTGTTTTCAAATTTTTTTTCTCATAGTATCTACACTCTACAAGATATTCAACTGAAATTTGGCATAGGTATTGCATTTGAGAGTTCTCACCACGTGACATGGCAATTTCGATAGCAGATCTACAGGGTGATATTTTTTCTGGAACACTGTCACCTGTTTTCCTCCAGAACTTTTTTTTGGTGAGCAACTGTTAATTTGAAAAAATGTAAAAAGAAGCTTTCTCATTATACTAAACTTTTCGGCTCTTGTGTTTTTGTCGTATCTGCTACCGATTTCGAGAAAAAAAATTTTGAACGATTCTCTCGAAATCCTCGGAATCCAAATTATTTTAAAATTCAGTTAGTAAGCGATGGTGAATGAATTCAGTGTCAGTTTTGACACATCAAATTATTGAACTTTTGTGTTTTGAAAAGTGAAAGTTAGAAAGCGTAGATACTACAAGAAAAAAATTTGAAAAAAATTAAAAGTTCATCACTCTTTATCTCGAAAACGAAACGTTTGCCACCCCATGTTTATGGGACTTTTTTTCTTAAACTTACCTAAGGAATTTCCCTTTTCCGTTTGTACGTTCAATTTAAGAACACCCGGTATGGTTTTGATGTTCAATAGTTCCAGACAGTTTTTCAGGGGGGGACATGAATTTTTCAGGGGGGGCATGAATTGAATGAATTTTCTACCAGCATTATACGATTTAAAGACTTAAAATGAAATTTTTTGATTGAAAATGTTAGGGATCGATTGAACTGCTATAAAGGGATTATTGTAAATTTTCGAGATCCAAGGGGGTGCCATGGCTCCCATGCATCCCCCTCCCTGTATCCGCCAGTGACCCCATATGAGTGGGGAATTTTTTTTTTCACGGGCAATTCTCGACAATTATTCGAAAATTGATGAAATAGGTTTCACTGATTATTTCTATGAAATTATGAATTGTCGCACAAATCAAATCAGTAAAAATTAAATTTATTACATTTAAAAAGAATTCAATGAATTCTTAACAATGACAAGAACCTCATTCTATTGTATTTCGATTTGATTATCTCTATTATCCCAATTCTCCTATTGTTGACATATTCTTTGAAAATAAATACAATAACGAAAGAGCACCTGCTCAGGTGAATGGCAAACCCATTGTATAAAAGGGAACAAAAGGTCGCTCAAATATTTTAACATACCTACATATGGCAAAGTGATGAAAATTGATACCTATTCAATTTTATCTTGAGTAAATAGAGCACCCTTCTGATGATTTTATGTGGTTTGTTTCACATAGCATAAATCCACAATGATTTTTCGGAACCAGTCAGCTGTTATTGATGGCAGCTATGATATCATTTCCTGGTATTTGAAAATTATTTGGTGAAAATCAAATTCTAATGCCTTTTCGAAAATAATGAAGAAAAAATTTCAAATCTATTACACAAATGATGGGAAATTTTGAAAGGATAAATTATTGAAACCAAGAATTCGAAAATTATTTTTGGAAAAAAAATCAAATTATTGATATTAGATTCATCAAAATGTTTCGCATTCTATAAATTCAAATAGATTTTAATCAAATATTCTGTTATATCCGGTTGTTCTATTAGGATTTCAAGGTGAAGAAATGTGTGATATCTCAAGAGAAGCAATAACATACCATTTCTCCGGAAATTTTTCTCGTAAAACTCCATATATATCCCTAAAAAAACCAATAAGAACTACACTCCGAAGAAGCGCGAAGCATATTTCGAATCACAAATCATAAAAAAAGCGTTTCTACCACTGGTCACAGTCACAACAAGAATTTTCCGAGTGGAAATTCAATTCAAAGCATTGCACCCGGAGAACAGCCAAAAAGTCCACAAAACACGGAGCTTTTGACAGCGAATGTGAAGCTCACAGGCCTGGGAACGCGACTCGACCTTAACTTATCAACTACAGCATCGACTTTTCCCTTCTAGTTGTTAAAGTGAGTACAGATACAAATGGAAGCCGACCGTACGTCGTTGCTGACTGCGTACTTTTCTATGCGTCCTTTCTTTTCTCGTCCACCCCTAAACGTTCTCTTTTCAACCCTCTACCCCGTTTTGCATTTCTTGGTGGCCGCTGCGCTTGCGTAACCGGGAGGCATGTGTTCGGGATATAACTTCCTATACGTTGGACCTGACAACGGGTGGCTAGTGGAAATGAAACATATTTCGCGATTATATATTTTCATACGTAATACAATGCCTAGAACTGAGCTAAACTGAAATAGATGGAGCAGATCCTGTACAATGGGAAATTCCCACGACACACTGCGCCTATTTTCAGATGTTTCCCTTCTCAATATCCATTGTATTTGCAAAACAGAAGTGAATCAATTAAAATATTGGTCCAAATTGAAAAAAATAAATATTTGAAATGAAAACCTTTTTGATTTGTTCATTTTTTCATCTCAACGATAATTGAAAATAAATCAATATCTCCGAATAGGATAACAAGTTATCCTTCATCTCCATACGACTGAAACATTCAATCCTCCATATTCTAGATTCTAGAAGACATCAAAGTTCGAAGTAAAAAACAAACCTTCATTAAATAAAAACCAAACAAGATGCAAACCGATTCGCAAAAATCGAATAAAATGGACATAAAATATGAATATTCTCGAGAATTAAATTGAATAAATAAAATTATACAGGTTAGTTATAGAAAGATATAAATTAACACATAACTTATCAGCGGCGTAGCTACGTGGGTGCAAGGGTGTGCAGTGCACCAGGGCCCCGGACATTAGGGGGCCCCAAGCGCTGACCACCGTTTTTACTACGTTACAAGATTTGTATAATTTTTTCGGAAATAGCATCAAACATTGGGATTTGTTGTCAAAATTCACTGGTGAGTCGGACACCTGTCTGAAAAACTAAATCCGACTAGATGGTCCAGTAGGGTCAACACAATTTTAGCAATTAAAATTCGTTTTTTGATATCATTCGTACATAATCAGAAATAGTTATGAAAAATTCTTGCAAAGATGAGCGAAGCCAAGCAGAAATAATAACAAAAAATGTTGAATTTTTAATTTACTTTTCTCTGCGGTTTTATGCACATTCTTATTGATATCAATTATGCATCTTAAGTACTACAAATATGCGATATCTATTTGGACGACGCATGCAGATCTTGGAAGAGACGAATACAAAGATACAAATTTATAGGAGTGACTTCGAGTCCTCCAAATGCAAGGCTAGAGAAAATGCCATAGCGTATGGTATTGATCCCCATTTTGAAGAAAAGAGACAAAAAAGTTCAAAAACATTTCGAGGAATTAGCTTCCTTCTGATCACCGATTTCGAAGTAGGGAAGAATTGTTCAAAATAAATATTTTCTATAGAGTGCTCGATACAATAATTTCACAATTGAGGGGCCGTTGTACTCTGGCCGACGGCGACGGCACCGATTCTCCATTCAAAAAGTGCCTTTAATTCTTTCAAATTCACGCCCACTTTTTCAACTTGAAGCTTGATTTCTTCTTTAAATTGAAGTTGAAGGATGTCTTGAGGGCACTCCAAAAAAATCGGCTACGGCACCGATTCTCCATTCAAAAAGTGCCTTTCATTTTTCCAAGATTACGCTGATACATCGATACATGTGGGAAATGGATGCAGAGAGTACCATGACAGACTAGTTTCTGGCTTCTTAGCCGTCATCAGTGCCTCATAGACCTCCCTGCAATAGCAAACTTATTTTACGCCCAAGCAGGAATAATGGAGTACACTTTTAATCTACAGTGTCACACCTAGCGGGTAAATGTCTACGCTTCAGCCCAGAGGTTCCTTCAAAAACTGGATCTCTACGTAGGTACATTATTCATTTTTCAGTTGTTTGCTACCGCAGGAAGGGCTATGTGGCACTGATGACGGCTAACAAGTTCACGCCTCCAATTCTTCACCTATAGAAGCTTGATTTTTCTTCAAATGGAAGTTAAAAGATGTCTTGAGAGGGCAGTCCCATTTCTTCTTTTCGAGAAAATTATTTTTTGGAAATTGAATTCATTATCGTTTTTTGCCGGTTGTTCATCAATTTTTTTCAGAAAATTCTTTGAAGTGCCCTCGACAAATCAATTTTCTATATTTAGAAAATTCCAGTTGGATAGGCGCTTAATTATAGCAAAAATGGAAATACTGAAAAGACAGAAAATGAGAAATCACAGAGAACTGTCTGAAATTCTTGGAGAATTAAAAAAAAATCAAGCTTTCAGGTGGAAAATCGAAGGCGTGAACTTGGAAAAATGATAGGCACTTATCGAATGGAGAATCGGTGCCGTCGGCCAGAGTATAACAGCCCCTTAAATACACGTTTCGAGTGTATGACTGCAGTCAACAAAACTTTTAATTTTCTGTCACCCTCATATCTAATGTAGGCGAAAAAACTTTCATTCAAAGCTGCGACAAATTTCAAAGTAAATATTGCGATATGATAGGGACCAACTTTTCAATTCAATTTCTTAATATTTATCTCCTATTTCTACCTGAATTGAATAAGGCATGGACAATTCACGAATTCTGTATGAAAATACATAATAAGGCATTTACAGCAATATTACTATTCCATAAAATTCCTGTCATCTCTGTAGGAGTCGTAAGATCTTTCAGCAAATTAAAAATAATAAAAAATTATTTGAGGAACACTATGGGCCAAGCTCGACTGCGACAATTATCGCTTATATCGATTGAAAATGAAGCTGCATCAAGTCTAGATTTGAGTGCCAAATAATCTAACATATCAATAAAATAAAAAGTGTTTTCAAAGTTTTTTTTCATCCTCCTTAATATAATTAATTCAATATACCTACTCAAATACATAAATAAACATTTCGAATTACCTATTTCTTTTCATTACCTAATGAGAACATCATTTATTCAAGTACACTCCTCAATTGTACCTTCAGTAAGTAGCTCTGCTTCTTCGAAATATTTATATTTCGACTTGTTTAAAACCGTTAAAACCAAATAATTCAATAAGGGGCCCTTCTCCGATTTTTGCACCAGGGCCCCTGACTATCTAGCTACGCCACTGCACATAACAAGTAGATACTATTACATCATTTTAATTACCATCAAAATATCAGAACAAAGAAAAAATCGTTCCTCTCTTGATAAACCTTACGATTCATTCATTTTCGAACTAGATGAATAGTAGAGCATTCAAAAGACTGCAATTCAATTCATTCAATTGTAAAATTATTCCTAGAATGTAGGTATAGGTATTTTAAAAATTTTAAGTGTGCATGACACACTCTGGTTCCAATATTTTATCGTTCATTCATCTCTTGTCTCAGTATCTTCGACAAAATATGTCATATGGAAAACGTATCTTTCATTAGGTATTTCACATCAGTTAAGATACCTACAGCCCAGTCAATTGAAGAATTTCATACAGTTCGAAAATATATTGGAAGAAATATTGGAGAAACTGACGTGAGCTCAGAAGCCTTTGAGCGATGGCTCATCCATCAGATTCGCATTTCCGGTTAAAGAAAACAAATGGAAAAATGTTTTGAAAGCTGTGATATAAAATTGACAACAGTTGTACTTGTACAAAATTCTCCAAATCAATGAATTCTTTTCTGCAGACAAACTGCCCGCGCCGTCCCTGCATCATTGTTTCTTAAAAAATTATGATGAAACATCGAAATATACAGGAATACAAGCGAGAATTCAATTTATAATCTGCTGGTTCAAGGTTCAACATTTCTTTGAACATGGAGTGCTAAAATTTCAATTCATATTAATGAATTCTAGATCTGCAGGATTCCAGAGTCTTAACATTGAAAATAACAAACGTCTCGCTACAACAGATCCATCATCTTCTCCCAACCCATTATTCGAATATTTATCCATTCAAATAAAGACATTAAATTTTGATTACAAAGGGCCCTATTATTATATATTATGATCTGAGATGGCTCTCGTTCCAGAGTGAATTATTACCGTAATATTAATATACCCTGTATTAAATTCGAGACACTATGGGCAATAAGCATATTCATTATTTTGCTTAGGATAATAAGGTTTCAGTTTTCAGATTCACCTGTAGGCTGAATATTCATCCTTATTCTATTGAACCTTGATGTATGAAAATGATTGGAGATTTGTTCAGAATTAAACCCACCAAAAAAACTTGATGTAAGGAGGTTGCCAAGACCAATAAACTGTTAAAAAGTAATCAGATCTCATGTAGAGTCAATACCTCAACTCAACCCCACAAGCCCTAACTCAATTAAACCTACATTTTGGTCGAAAAGTCTGTCTCCTGTTTTACTCAGAACTTTTTCTTGGTGAGCCATTGTCAGTTTGAAGAATTGTAAAAAGGAGCTTTGTTGTTACACTAAACTTTATGGTATCTTGTAGTTTTGTCGTTTCTGCTACCGATTTCGAGTTTATGAGACTTTTTTTCCTTAAAATTAAACGTTTGCACCAAGGGCGGATTTACGGGGGGGGTACTGGTGGTAACTACCCCCCCCATGAGTATCCAAAACCTGAGAAAAAGGTGGTTTTTGTACCTGATTTAATGGTTTTCAATCGTTATTACCCCCCCCATGATCGTTATTACCCCTCCCATGAAAAAGAACTATATCCGCCCTTGGTTTGCACCACCAGTTTAGGAGCACAAAGGGTTTTCTTCAATTATACAGGGCCATACCATATTGTCTTACGACTTACGCCTTATATCTTTTTATGTAAGATTAAATTTGTTGCCAGCTATAACATACAGGGTGATTCCGGAGGAGACCGTCAGATTTAAGGAGAAGTTTACACTAGTCAAGACAGTTTCGAAACTGGTGTATGATTGGGGGCCTTTATTGAGAGTCTACACTCTACAGGGTGATTTGTCCGATTCGACCGATTTTTCTTTTATTCATTACTTTCGTATGGCTTGATCAATATTGATGAAATTTTCAGTGTAGAACAATATGATTGTCTACTTTCAATAATTCCAACACTCCTCTTTCGAAAATGCAGGGTGGGAATTATGATAAGTTTAGATTAAATTTGCAGGTTGAAAAAAACAGCCTGTACCTTCCGTTTTCAAAAATTCGCTAGGTACCTGCTTCAGATTCTACCATAATTTGACATTACTGGAGCGTTTTTATTTTTTTTGGCACTCGTCCAGTTTTCCTCGAAAAAATTTTTGAACAATTTCGTTACTTCGCTCCAAAAGGCAGTGCGGATATTCTGAACTGTATCGTCCAATGATACAATGCTCCTAGCCAAGGGATCATATTTTACCTCAACCACAGGTAGGTACCTATAATTTCAGTCTTTCGGGTGTGTTAAATGATACTTTACTAACCTCAACGCAAATATACCTACCAAGGGCGTAGCCAGGAATTAATTTCGGGGGGGTTTTGAAATTTTGGCAATTGACTTTGTAAGTGCCGGGAATTGTGAGGGTCGCTTTTTGTAGCAAGTATTGAACACTGAAAACATTTCGGGGGGGTTTGAACCCCCCCTGGCTACGCCCTTGATACCTACCTATTCATAAGTAGATCTTTTCAAGATAATTTCACTTTCTACTTTGAAAACCGACAGAATAGGCTTGAATTTCATCAGTTTTTCTTCAGAGAGATCATTTGGTACAGCTCTTCACTGCATGTACCTACCTTATAGAAATGTAAAAACGTGGTAACAAAAATGGAATAAAACCGAGATCTCTATATCCAAACCATTGTTTAAGGAGTCTTTAAACAATGTCCAAACTTATACCATTGCTTAAAAGTCTTAAAACAATGCTTATACTTTATACTGATGTACTGATATTCCACAATTCGATTAGGGCATTCCCTCTCCCTTCATCATGAATGCACCCACCTTCACTATCAGTCTATTCAAGTTTGAATTCTGAAAATATCTGATTTCAATAACTTCAGCAACATCTAACCCATTTGACCCGGTGGAATTTTTTTACCGTCCCAAAGTCAATAAAACCAAAGATTAAAGAGAATCTTTAATCTTTGACAGGGATGTCGATTGAACTGATGCGGATAATGTGGACGCCTTTTTTTCAATTCGCGTCGTCATCATCACCGCAATTCAAATGGATTTCAACAAGGAATCGAACTTTTTTATAGACCACATTATTCGATTCTGCCAAACCGTCTAGGCGAAGCACAGTCTGGACTCAGCTTTAGAGCCGATGATAATTTATTGTCTCATATAAACTGGGATGATTTGAGACAATACAATCCTCTGAGCCTGGTTCACCTTTTCAGTGAACTAATGTTATAACTTCGAGTTGTGTTTACAAAAGTATTTATTTGGGCGTCAGACAGCCCCAGCATTAAATGCAAATTTGAAATTTTTAAGAAGGTCAAACAAACAATAACGAAATACAGTATTATATTTCTTCCAGTAAAATATTCGATGAGAATTAAATCGTTCGTCTTTTTTACACAACACGACTATGCTGCCGACTGGCATGCATCAGCTCCTCCGCCATTTCTTAACCCCACCAAAATTGTACAAAGAACTACCGTAGACATTTTCACGAAATTCACTTTCATGTTTCTATCACTTTCGGTTATACAGTATACTGGAAGAAGCTATATATCAACTTCAATTATTCTATTGGCAAACACGATAAATCTAAATTCTGATTCCCCATCGAATCATGAAAGTGACTCTAATTGTATGATATTCTGAACTTCTGAAGTTAAAGGCTCAAAGACAAATTCACAAATATTCTTTATTAGGGATGACCAGAATTGAATATGATCTCTACTTGCTCTTCAAAGACAATCAATCCTTACGAAATCACAGTTGTTTAAGTTTTCTAATTTTGATTATTCAGGACAAAAATTATTCTTTCTCCAGTAGTCTTTCTCCAATATTATATAATTATAATTATACAGAGTGTAACAGCCAAATGGAATAAATTCGATAACGAATAAATGAGGGGGTGTTAAGAAAAACGCTCGGACACGTCGATTTGTAATTTTGAATGCGCAGATTTTTCAAGAAAATAATATTATATAGGGTGTTCCATGCGACCGTGACCAATACAAACTTTCTTATTTCAAATGCAACCCCCTGTATATTATTTATTTTTTGGATTCTTCAGAAAATTCTAGACATAATTCATGTACAATGTCCTATACCTATCTTCAACTTTTTCGGAAATATTGAGTGTTTTCAGATTGTTCACAAAAATTAACATTTTAAATGAAAATTAATTTATTTCACAAATTCGATAGGTACATTACACTCAATACTTATTTTCCATTTAACTCTTGATATGAAGAAAGTAAGCAAAAACGCCTGAAATGTTGAGTAACGTTAGAAGACAATTCTACACCAGATTAGCATGTTGCCAAGACGTTCGCGACGAGCATTTTGAACATTTCCTACATTGACATTAATGTTTTTTTTTATAATTAAGAAATAATCAGTATTACTTATTAGGTTTTAAGTGTAATGTACCGAACTTGTGAAATAAAATAATTTTTATTTAAAACGTTGATTTTTGCAATAAATCTGAAAACACTTAATATTTCCGAAATAGTTAAAAATAGGGGGTTGCATTTGAAATAAGAAAGTTGGTATTGGCCACAGTCACATGGAACACCCTATATAATATTATTTTCTTGAAAAATATGCGCCTTTAAAATTACAAATCGACGTGTCCGAGCGTTTTTCCTAACGCCCCCTCATTTATTCGTAATTGAATTTATTCCATTTGGCTGTTACGCTCTGTATACTCATGTACATGATGATGTTTTCATGAACTATTTTGAGCTCATTAACAATTCACGTGTCTACACTAAGCCAATATTAAGATTGGGTATTCATAGAAATTACGTTGATGGAGTTTTTTCACTATAAGGATCTTTTGGTCCAATTGAGAATTTCCCGCTATTTCAATAGTAAATTGTAAATTTGTTGTTGAATTGTGACTTGGGAGGGATTAAATGAAAAAACATTAGATTTATTAGGAAATATATGAAAACAAAATAAAAATAAAATACGAAAATACGTATATATTATTGTTTTTTAAAAATAAAAAACAAATCTTAAATAATTCTACAAAAATTTACAGCTCAGTAGTACTATGATAACTCACCAAATTCTCATACAACCATTTTATATATCATATTTTGAATGAAACTAGTTCAAAAAATTTTCGATTTATTTAGAAGATTGCTCAACCTTAACAAAAAATCAGTCAAAGGAAACAGTACACACTATTAACCAAGCACTGCACACTGTAATGTATAAAAAAAGGTCTCTTAATTACACTTTTTTACAATTCATCGTGGTCTGCCTCCTGAAAAATAAAAAACAATCATATTAATTTCTTTTCTTTATCTAAGTTTGGACTTGCTAAAGAGAGATTCATGCATTCTTTCAAAAATATATAACATTTTATCTTACACTATAAATGAAGAGTTTAATACTTTTGGAAACTTTTGATTTTCCAAAGAAACTCTGGATTGTATCTCAAGAATTTCACAGTTAGAAAAATTAACATAATTTGAAATTACCTCAACTGGTGCAACCTTCTCTTCCTCATCATCTGCATCTTCATCATCTTCTTCTTCATCTTTCTTCTCATCACTCTTCGCAGCCTCTCTTTCAGCCTTATCTTGTTCTTCTTTCATTTTCTTTTCTCCCTCTTGGGTGGACTTGAGGTTTGAGATGGCGCTGCTAGCATAATCTACATCATCAGTGATCAAGATGTTATCAAAGATGGTTCCAGACTTGACTTGCCACAAGTCCAAACCGATGGCACAGATTTCATTGTGGGCATATAGGTTAGGTTCTGGGCTGTAGTCTGGGTTGTCGATTTCTGGATGAACCCAGGGTCCTTTGTATGCAGGATTGTCAATCTGTTTAGGTGCCCATTCACCCTTATATTCAGGGTTGTCAATCATAGGTGGTTCCCATTCTCCGTCCATCTCATCATCCCAGTCTTCTGGTTTGGTGGCTTCTGGGTCTGGGATGTGTTCTGGCTTTTCCCAGTCTTCAGGTTTGGTGTCATCAGGATCAGGAATGGTCTCACGATCGTCCCAGTCTTCTGGTTTTTTAGCTTCTGGGTCCTTAATCTTCTTTGGTGGCAAAATGTCCCAGTCATCTTCCAAACTACCGCTCTCTTTTTTGTCCCCATCGATCAATACCTCGTATGTGTTGTCAGGCTTGATGATAAGAGTGTAAACATGGGTATATTCGTCGTCTTTACATGTGATCTCTTTGTTGATGAGGTGGTTTTGATTCTTGTGGTTCAAAATAACGTGAACCTTCTTCGTTCCAGGTCCGCAAATATCTGGACCGAACATAAGTCTGTATGGAGATTCTCCATGCATATCTTCTTGGTTGAGTGAACAGTCGAATACTTTAACGTATCCGCCACCACAATCAATCTTTTGTTCATGCTTAACGCTGAATTGCACAACTAAGTTCTTTCCTTCCGTTGAGAAAGGGCTAAATTTCTTACTGAGAGCATAGAAACGGGCATCTTGCGAAGTTTGAATACCTAAAAAGGTTTTCCAGTTAGTCATTATTATTATCTAAACCACATCCAGAAATGTTCTAGATACACACTAGAAAAAATTAAAGTGGATGATTCAATTCAGCAATTTATTGAGTTTCTAATTGAGGATTTTAATGAATGCAGTAAGTAAACCCCAAGAAAGTACTACAACCAATTGAAAATAAAATTATGTATCTAGCTTCCTGTACTTTTCGTTCATTTCCACAAAGCCCTGAATTGTCAATTTTTGAATAGCTTCAGACCAAGTCATTGAAATAAAGGCTGTAAACTTTTCATCTTCAAGCCTTCTGAAATAATCACCTGCTAAGATCTTATCCTTCACGAAAAAATCTGACTGAATATCCCCCCAAATTGACGATGAATCATTAACAATTTTCACCTCAGAAATGCTGATTTTAATGCACCATGTAATGGCAATAAAATCACCTATTTCCAGGTATGGATTAAGCCATTATAAACTAATTATTATGAACATATTTCTGTCAAATGTATGGAAATATTAAATTTCATTATGTATTTAAACTATGGAATTAGAATGCTTTCCTCGATCAGTGTAGGCAGTATCTATTTCAGTATCGTAATGAGTTCATTACAGTACTAAAAACAGTTCTGTAATGTACTCATTACAGCATTGTTTTTAGTTATATTTATCGTTTCGTGGTTGTCCACAATGACTGCCGATCCTATCAATTTTCAACACACGTCAATTTGGAAATGTCAATTTTCGTAACAGTCACCAACTGCCAAGATACAATACAAAAGTCAGTAGAATGTATAATCTGAATTTTTCATTCAATTTCAACAGTATTTCACAAAAATATGACTGAAATAGAGAAAATATCGTCTAATACTCGTTGCAGAATGCAATTCCAACACCCATGCGTTCGAAAACTCGCTCCTTCGTCGCTCGTTTTCGAATTTCGCATTTGTATTGGAATAGGAGCCCATTCTGCAACTAGTTTTAGAATATACTATTCTGTAACATTCACATAGTATTAAATATTAATTTCTTCTTTCTTTTTATTCTTTGGCTTTCCTGTACATAAACTCATTGAGTAATATTTGAATGTGAAAACATTTAGAACGAGTTATTTAATTCGGCAAAGTGTGAACCCAGTTTTTTTCAGAAGCAAAAGATGATGGATTTTATGATGATGACGATGAATAATTTTATTCATCGAAGTGACATTGACGATATTCTTGGCTAGGTATATCCATTGCCGGTTGTTTGGCTTGCGGAAACATCGGAAATAAATTCTAAAGACGGTGAAATCAGCACAAATAACATATTATGGATTCACAGCTAGGTAAATAAATAGGATAGATGTTTATTGACCTGTACACAGAAAAAGCCAATTAACCAATTAAAATGCTCATGTCTAATCAAAATTCAATATCAATTTCTGGGAGTATGTTTCAAATAAAAACGATGATATCTCAACTCATTGAATTGATTAGAAATATAATGCATAATTTCTAAAAAATGCTGGATCAACTGATGTGTTCACATAACTCTGATTCGATAAAAAAAAATCAAGATATCATGTTTTTTTTCTAATCAGATTATACACAATAATTTTAATGAAAAACAACTGCCATCATTATGGAGAAGAAGAAAGCAGAAACAATACAACTGAATTTAAATATGATGTGGCCTTTAGTGAACAATAGGGGAACAGTTTTTCCTTTATGTCAAAATTAGAATATGAAAACTAGTTATTTTGTACCAAATCGTGAACCTCTCACACCAATATTTCATTACTTTATTGGTACAGATATTTCCGGTTGACGTATGAAACAAGCTAGTCGGCTTCTTCATGTCACTCACCTTTATCTGCCTCCTCATCATTGTAGAACTTTCCAGCAGTTCTAACAAATTTTCCGAATTCTTTTCCGGGATGCTTACTGTATACCCAATTTTTCTCCCAAGTATCTGCAACAAAGATCAACTTGATAAGCAGCACATACGTGGAAAATTGATACTAGTAAGAGCCTCTACAATGCCGGCGAAAATCAATGGGATACAAGATGAAAAAATTGTCTTTCCCAATACTCACCATCATCGAATTTTTCTTCGAAATATACTTCTGCCGTAACACATGCTACAAGAGCAAAAAGTAACAATGAAACCCTCATTTCTTATTAACTAAATTTAACTTTATTCCGAGTTACGTCAAATGACTGCCACGACCACCACAAAAGTGCCAAAAATCGAGGAAAGTGAAACGTAATCAAACTGGAAAACCGCTACGAACTTAGACCTCCGTTTAGTGCTTTATTTCAGTCCCACCAACTCATTCCCCTAATATACCTCTTCGTCGACGTATGACATCGTCAGTATTTCTATAGGACAGATGGAACAATCTCATTGGCCGGCGACCCAAAACGAAGGATTAGTGCGACAACTCTCGATGTTGCATCTCGTTTCAATAATTGGAAGTTCTGATGACGTAGGTCGTAGATATATAGAGGGAACAACAGCTGGAGCTTTTCTATTGGTTTAATTTTGAGTGTTTGAGTGTTAAGCGGGAATTTGAATATCTCGGTTGATAAGATATTGAGTATTGAATTTTCTTATCGGGAGAATTGCTCGGAACGAACTTCTTTTATTACTTGAAATATTTTTCATGAATACCGGTGCAGAAATGACTGCATTGGTGATAAATTATAATTGGTGCTGGGTACTTGTTGTTAGTTCGTAGGAGTTGTCTTGATAAGGTCGACTAATTCCAGTTCACATAGGGATTTCGGAGTCTTCATTGAGATATATGATATATTGTAGATTGTGAACAATATAATATGATTTTATTTTATCTATATTTTGTTGATTATTTTATCCCTCTGAAAATGATCAAGATAAACGTAGGTAACAACAGGTATTTTTAGAAGCACTCCATCAGATATCGCGGTTGCAGGAATACATTCAATTCCAAGAGAAGCATTGAATGAGCGTATCTTTGAATACAAAGAACCAGATCGCCTACCTACGTCTTGAACAAAAGTAAAAGTAATGTAAGTTAGTTTTAAGTACAATTCGACAGCGTGAAGGTGTTAAATTGTTCTGTTATGCTCTTGTAAGTTCAGGATCATCCACAGCGTCCGTACAGGTTTGTGAATTGGTTTTGTTTGAGTAATTAATGGTGGTGAAGAGGAAGCATTGGAACGGTAACTTCTATTAAGTACAAAAAGTCAAGTCGTTCGCCTTGAACGCCGCAGACTAAGAAAAGATAGGTGCATGACTCGTGAGCTCTAACCGTACTTTCATCTCATTTCATAATGATGTGTTTTGATACAAATTCAGCCTGTGCTAATATGTGGTAACTTGTTTTGTCGGAATGAGTTCCTAGTTGACGGAAAACGATTGATTTCGACTTCGCGACGTGAAAATCCAAGTGGTTTAGGAGTATAATCGTAATTTTTCCGAATAACCCAAACAATAGGAGAAAGACCTCGGTCAAAACAATACATCCGACTACCGTTCCTTTCATTTGGCTCGCTAAGAAATGTGATTGTTTCAGTACAGACCGAAAATGACTTCAACAATGAACGATAGGATGATTAGGGATGTCAGGGACATCTGGAGCTGCGGAAACCCTCGGGAAATAGAGAAAGAAACCCCTAGGATCTCGGCGGACAGTTTGAATGACAGTAGGAGTAAGCACAAGTACAAGACCCTGGAAAGACACCTGAGCATGAAGAAGACCATAAGGAAGAAAATGATGAGAGATCTTCGGGAAATTGGCGATGCCACAGCTGACAACCCCTCCAATCAAAACGCTTTCCTTGATCAAATAAAAAACGATCAGCCCCCTCCCGCCAACATAGACAAGCCTAGTTTATGGAAAAGACTGACTAAAGGTTGGGGCAGTAGTTCGTAATTTAAGTTGTTTTCTTTTTTTTATACCCAGTGATATTTTTGTGGGTTTCTCTCTGTGAGTGGGGCCTCATACGTTGAAGGTAATTTAGTGTAGATGTATATGCGATATTTTTGTGATTTAGAGAACTTTTCTCCTTGTAGTTTTAGTTTTTTTTATATTGGAAGACGTTGTATATTCTTTCTGGAAAATGTAAATTTTAAGGGTCTTCTACTTTGCCAACTTGTTCAATGAATAAAATTGCTTTGAATTTCAATATATGCAAATTCAGGAAAATATTTTTTTCCTTTCCACCTTCTAGTTTCAACCCCGGTTTCATAAAACGTTGGTCTTAGGCTCAACTCCTAATAGCTGCCCTTCATTAGTAACACAGACCATTAATAGTAGTAATAGTGGTCCGATCAGCGTTTAGTGAAACCGATGGGGGTTAATCAAATTGATTCCAAGAACCATGATGTTCAATAATTTCATTGTACCTGACGATGAAGTATGACAAAAAATAAATATATCATGCAAAAAAAACTATCTCAATAAGAAGGTATTCTCCAAAGAATGAAAAAACACATAATAAATCAAACGAAAATAATTAAAACCGTCTGTTAGAGCTATTTCTTGAAGAACTTCTCACATTCCGAGCACGAAATAAAATAAGTATTATGATTCATTTCGTCGCACGACGTGAAGAAAGTTGTAATGAATAATAAAATATTCATCCATATAATTGAAGATAAGGAATACGAAAATGTTAAATTAAGTTGTAATACCTAAATATTTTAGAAAAGGAATTATGGAGTTTTCCCAGTAGGAAGTTTAATAATTATGTATTTGTGAACTGCTATTCCCTGATTACTAGTAAACCGAATAAATTCATGCGATTCTTTATGTGATTAATCCGTAATCGAAACATCGAGGTTTCGAATCCGATTAATCGATTTCATCGATGGTTTTTACCTCTTCAGTTAACCGATCTGCGTTAATCGATGTTCTGCTGAAATTGGCCATCCCTATTTGTGCCACAGCAACAGTAGGGCTGTTGATAAAATACCGATATTTTTTGACCGATATATCGAAATATTGATATAATAAATTTACGATATTTTAATATTGAAATCGGTTTTTTTTCTAGACCGCTCAGGAGAATTATATTAATAATAATTTATATTATTGATGATTTTAATGAAGCTTTTGCTTGGGTTTCGATCTCTGAAAGAAAGAAAGTTCATTTCACACCAGTGCTTCAGGGAATGTACCTAAATTTGAAGTTTAGTTTCTTGGATTGCATAAAGTGCTTACTCCGAACTCGGCACAAGTTACAATCTTCGAAGCTTGTAGTTTCCGAGGGATCTCCTCAGGAGACCTAGGAGTAATCAGGATAAACAATTATCATATCATATCAATATCTACTTCACTACAACACAATAGTTCATTTATTATAGTTATAGTATATTTATTATTTATTTATTCTTATGAAAAAGAGCAGTGGGTACATATTTGTTTTGGACATCATGGCATGTGTAATGAGAAGGCGACAAGGAATAGATCATTCAACAAAAAGATTGATTTATTTCCCGCTCCTAATCTCAGTATTAGCAGAGGGAATGTTAAACGGGGCACCATATACAGTTCTACCATTGTTTAAACAATGGTTCTACGTATGATGTATAATTATTTCAGAAACAATAATTATGTTTTCTTTTACCACATTAATCCCATAAAAGATATTCAAGAAAAATCTCGATAATTTTCAATTCATGTATCGATAAGTCGATATTTTTTCGATATATCGTTTCGAATTTTCGATATTTTCAAAAACATCGACATAAGGTAAATACGATATTCAAAAAAATATCAACAGCCCTAGAACAGCTGATCGTGACAGCTCGGTAGTTTGGTTATGTTCTGTGGATAAACAACCCCTGCGTGAGGATATTGATTATTTGATTTTCGTCAAATACTGCTTCCACTTTTTCTGCATTGCAGATTTTGAGAGGATATCAATTAGAAGGAAAAGTGCGAGGTTTTGAATTTTAGTAGAAGCTAAAATGGTAGGTATAGGCTCGTTAATAACATCTTATACACACAGATTAAGGGAGACATTTCCATAATATCCTAATTAGAAAAGCATTTATACTCTCAAATGCTTTGTGATGATTAGGGAATTATTTAATAAATTGTGAATAATTGCAACACATATCGAACAGTTCGATAAACTGGATTGGGACATGGTGCCTTCATTTTTGATTGCGAAGAAAAGAAACAATTATTATTGCAATATTATAAGGAAATATGGAAACGTGAATTCATGATAGCAAGACTTACTTAGCTAAAAAGAACTCTAGTTCATATTAATTCTCATTTTAGGCTTTCAAAGTCACAAAATGTCCTACCGATGATTTGATGCTGACAAATTGTGCAATAATTAACGATAGAGATTTTAATGCATCAACCAAGTAAGATACTGAAAATACTGTCTTAATAAACACTTATGAACGCCAATTTTTTTGTAGACATATAAGAGTTGGCACCGGTGGAGGACAGGGCTTTGTCTTTTCTGTAAAAAGTCATTCAGAAATACCAAGAAACAATGTGGGTTTCAACCTACCCCAGAGAAAATGGGCTTGTTTATCTATCAATCAAGAAATTGATGTATCTCCCTATACTCCTCAGGATTACATATCAGGAATTACATTTGAAGCGGACTTCTCACTGAAAAAGAGGTACGAGACATCGTTGAACTATGTATTGATTGATAAATTCATTTGAATTTTTCAGTATTACACAGGAGCAGTATGATACTGATGAAATGGCAAAGGAATTCTCATATTCTTTTCCAAATCAGATGTTTACTGTGGGACAACAGTTGGCTTTTCAATTCAAGGATAAACGATTGTTAATTCTAGTTGTGAAAGAAATTGAAGGTGAGTGCTGATGGATTTGAAGACGTAAAACCAGTTTCATTGTTGCCTATTTCCAATTTATCAGGTTTTTTCTGACAATCAAATAATTTTTTCTTTTCAGCTATGAACATATCTTCAATGCAGGGAAGCAGTGATGCAAAGCCAAGAAAAGTCAAATTAGCTCAGCTGATTCCTAATAGTGTTGTCACATTTGAGAAGGCTGAAGGTTCCTCGTTGAACCTTGTAGGAAATTCTAAAGGGTATGTACTTCAAAGTCGGGATAAAAACCTGCAGTATAGTAACGAGGTGAATTCAATTTGTTCTCACAGAAAAGTGGTGCGTCAATCTATTATCAACCCTGATTGGGACTTTGGTAAATTGGGTATAGGAGGTTTGAGCAACGAATTCAACGCCATCTTCAGGAGAGCGTTCGCTTCCCGTGTTTTTCCACCAGAAATCGTCGAACAATTAGGATGTAAACACGTGAAGGGTATACTTCTATATGGTCCCCCAGGTACTGGTAAAACACTGATGGCTAGGCAGATAGGAAAAATGTTGAACGCTCGTGAGCCTAAAATCGTTAATGGTCCACAAATTCTTGATAAGTACGTTGGTGAATCAGAAGCTAATGTGAGAAGGTTATTTGCCGAAGCTGAAGAAGAAGAGAAGAGGGTGAGGATAATTAATGGAAAATCTGCGTATTGGATTCCCTTTCCCAATCTTCCTTTCTACTAGGCATTGTTGTGAAGCCTTTTTCAATGCTTATTTTCCTGATTATTTCAAGCACTTGGAAGCAGAACCTTGACCCTTTCGATCTGTTTAAAATTAAGTAGAATATGCTGCTCAAAAAGCTCCTAACATTAAATGCATATTTGATATTAGGCGAATTTGATAGTCCACTCTGTAGTTGGAGCAACTCCTGCATAATTTTTATTCTACGAATTATAGGCTGGCCCTAACAGCGGACTTCACATTATAATCTTCGATGAAATCGACGCGATATGCAAACAAAGAGGTTCAGTTGCAGGCAACACAGGGGTCCACGATACAGTTGTCAATCAGTTACTGTCCAAGATGGATGGTGTTGAACAACTGAACAACATCTTGGTCATTGGTAAATAACCAATGCCTTTTAAGACCTTGATATTTCATGATATTTCTCATAGGTATGACAAATAGAAAAGACATGATAGACGATGCACTATTGAGACCTGGAAGATTGGAAGTGCAGATTGAAATCAGTCTTCCTAATGAGAGTGGTAGATTGGAAATTTTGAATATCCACACTGCTCGAATGAAACATTTCAAAAAAATTCATTCTGATGTTGATAATAAGGTGAGTATTATTGGATTAGGAGCAACTAAAGTGATCGACGTTACACTGAATTCTCCAAAAATAAATCCCTACATTTCATGAGGTTTAATATGAATGCTTATTATGTGCTTTTTCTGATTCGTATTTTCTTCAAATTTGGGTTTCTAGGAGATAGCTTTCCTCACCAAAAATTTCTCAGGTGCGGAAATAGAGGGTTTGGTCAGGGCAGCCCAATCAACAGCCATGAATAGATTAATAAAGGCCTCAAATAAAGTTGAAGTGGATCCTGATGCCGTAGAAAAACTATTGGTAACAAGGTCCGATTTCCTACATGCTTTGGAGCATGATATCAAACCAGTAAGTAAATTCCGATAATTAACAACATAATGAGAAAACTACATTTTTAAATTCACTGTAGGCATTTGGTACTGCTCAAGAAATACTGGATCAGATCTTAGCTCGAGGTATCATTAACTGGGGCTCACCTGTTTCGAAAATTTTGGAGGATGGTATGCTGTTAATTCAGCAAGCTAGAACAGCTGATGCTTCAGGTAGGCTCATATCATTTTCCATTTATTGATATTGATTTATATCTGATGGTCTTCTTTACAGGTTTGGTATCGGTTTTGATTGAAGGGCCGCCGAATGCAGGAAAAACTGCGCTTGCTGCCCAACTTGCTAAGAATTCCGATTTTCCATTCGTTAAAGTTTGTTCTCCAGAAGAAATGGTTGGTTACACAGAAACAGCCAAATGTTTGCATATACGAAAGGTAAAACGAAATATGATTTTCATTGTTCGAAATTTAAATGATGTTTTTAGGTATTCGATGATGCATATAGATCCACACTCAGTTGCATATTGGTGGATAACATTGAGAGATTGTTAGACTATGGACCCATAGGTCCAAGATACTCAAATTTGACCCTTCAAGCTCTGTTGGTCCTTCTAAAAAAACAACCTCCACCAGGAAAAAAATTGTTGGTTTTATGCACCACAAGCACAAGGTTAATTTTCTAACCTATTTGACACGACCCATTTAAATTACCTATTTCTGTTTGATTGCAGGCAAATTCTCGAAGACATGGAAATGCTATCAGCATTTACGGCAATCCTACGTGTTCCCAATCTGTCAAAACCAGAGCATCTCAGAAATGTTTTTGAAAATACAGAGGTGTTTGATCAGAAGGACATTAAAGCTATTGAGCCACATATACATGGGAAACGGTAAGATTTTTTCACTAACTCACACCCAATCCACAGAGTTTATTTAATTCCATTTGCGAATCACACTCTTATCGATTTCAACAGGAGAAAACAATTCTTTTGATGATTCAATGCTTTAAAAATATACATTGGGGTTGACCATTAAGTTTTTTCAGCATTTCAATTGGTATCAGAAAGCTGTTAGCTTTGATGGACATGGCGAAGCAAACTGATGAAAAGCACAGAATAATCAAGTTTATATGTAAGTTGGAAGAGGATGGGGCCCTAGAAGATCCTGGTATGGCATAAAAGAAGAGAAAAATAGGTACTGTGTATAGAAAGGTTAAGTCATGTATGAGATCTCTCAGTGTTGCTATTTAAAGGATATTGCAAATATTTTACATTTTTCTCAACTATATTTTGCTATTTTTCCGTTTTATTTGTTGACTACAATGATTTGAGGTGTGGCTTACGAATATCAAAATGATTATATGCATATACAGGAGTCCCAATATTCAACGTCATAGTCTAGACCAGACCATATATACCTTAAAAAAGTTTTTGAAATAAAGGCTCATTCCATTTAAAATGGCTGTGTGAATTGTTATATTAAAATTTTTGTTGATAATCCAGATTTATTGTGCTTTTCATTATACATTTGACATTCCTTCTATCGAAATGTATTCCGATTTTTATGAATGATAAAACAATTGAAACTTATAAAAATCTTAAGTATATCTTACAAATAGTATTGTCGTTGTATAGTGAACTTTATGCATGTACACAAACAAGAAATAATATGTTGAAATTAAACTTAAAATGGTAGTTCTTCTTTCATTATCCCATCCCATTACTTATTCCCCGATAAGTCAAGGAGTTTTGTTGGAAGAACTTGTCACAATCCAATTTTGGATGCTGAGAAGGAATAACCATTATATAGGACATGGAAACGACCAAATTAAATATCAGCTGTCGTCCTTTTTTTTTGATAAAGTTATCGACAACGATTATTGAAAACAGCAATAAACTTTATTTCATTTTCATAAAGATCTCAGTGGAACGGATCAAACTATATCATGGGATGAATAAATTTGAGATAAAATGGAATTTCTGTTGGGATCACTGAATACACCGAACGATTATTTCCAGCTAAATTATTCCTCAAGTTCAATATCATGAAACAAATACCTCTGGATCGTTCAGCGGTTCAGATATAAAATCGCTTAGGAAAATATAATATAAATTGCTTTCAGAGTTCAAAGCACTTCAGAAGTTACCCAAAAAATAGGCTTCTTATAAATAATCCAGTTAATTTGAAATAGAAATTAGAATAAATTATTTTATTGGATTGTTCTGCCAATTATCTACATTCTACGCTTCGACGAAACTACTTCTATTGAAAGAAACTATAATTGCTATAGCAAACACACAAATGTGATAAAATTTGATAACAAAATGATTATGGTTTTTCTCAAGGTTCAAATGTATTCGCCATAGAATGATCTTCTACACTAAGCAATGTTGTTCTCTAAGAAAAATCAGTATTGTTTACCATCATGCCCTACACTTTTTGGGGAGTCCTATAATAGCAAAGAGGAATAGTCTTTGATAATAGTAAGATATTAAAACATGTGATACACTTGATGAAGTCATCTCATAATTTACCATGAATGATTAGGAACCACCATGATGCCAAACTTCTCCAATCAAATGAGTAAAAAAAAGAGCCAAAACATTAATTAAAAGTAATTTATTATAATCAAATGAAAGTCTAATACCAAATGGAAATACAATCGTAATTAATAATAAAATAATTATAATAGAAAAGACATTTTTGGCATTCATACAAATGAGTATGTTCAGATTAGGCCTCATTTCTGATAATCCATTTCCTCTGAGGATAAATGAATTTGAGCGATGAGAGAAATAAAAAAAAATATTTTATTATATGTTGCGAACTTAAACTATATTTTACTTTATGATGGAATGTATATTGTCGCTCAATTTTAGTTTTCCTGAAAAGTGGAACAGGTACCCATTTTTAATACTTTTTGGCAAGGGTCACCGGTAATCTCAGTTGAAAATGTGGGGTTATGTTGAAAAGTTAACATGCATTTCACTATTTCGCATTTATGTGCTGAGATTTTCACAATATAGTAAAGTGTGGAGATTTAGGGAGGTGAAATGTTTTGTGGAGCCAACACATACTGAGACAATATTCAATTATACGAACTTCAAATACCTACTTACAACGTAGCTACAGCGCTGAATCACATAATGTTTTTTATATAAAATAAGCTTTATATATTTATTATATTATATGAAACTCGGTCACTTGATGCACTTTACCTATAACTTCATAAATAGGTATGCAAAACCTTCAAAATCGTTCTATTGTCATTTAAAATTCTTGGGGGGGTTGCCATCCCCGCCTTTAGATGAGGGACGATCACTTACACACGAGTAACGAGTTTGCATTTTGCAATAAAAAGACCCCCTCTAAAATAAAATCCCTATCTGCCAAGGGCATTTTCTGGAAATTAATACTCATATTTACGAGAATTTTCGGTTGTTGGGGGCCATTCTGTATCATTCTTTGAAATATCGAAATTTGCGAACTTAGTGAATCATGTCATGGTAAAATACTCAAAAATTGATTAGATAATTATAATATAATACTCGATATAATGTGATGGTTAAAAATTTCAAACTCAAAAAATGAGGATACCCATCATGTGAACCTTGAATATTTTTTTCGAATTGGCAACGCTGTCTTCTTCTTGAAGTAATATATCAAATTAAACATTTTAAACTTCACGTTCTTCAAAAATTCGGTTTCACCAAATAGTAATGCATAGAAATAGACAATAATTTTTACTCTGAAACGTCCTTTGCAGAATAGTATATTGTAACTTTTCAACATCCCAAAAGTCTTTGCAATGGAGGACGACGTTGATTCACGATACACAAAGCCCGCCAAATATACTTTTCTTTGTGATATTTTAACATGATCTTTTTAAATATCCTCCAAGTGTTGATGAAAAACGTATATTCTAGATTCAAAAGCGGTTGATTGTTTCATTACCAACAAATAGTTTCATTAACGTGAAAATAAACAAGTTAGGTACGCAATGGCAGGTGTGCATGTTGCTATTGAGGGAGTAGGAACATGTTTTCAACTTATTTTTATTAGAAAATTTAATAACTTATCTTGAAACAAATACAATTCATCACATCTACTTTACGTAAATGAAAATGTGAAATCGAAGGGAGATTCACCGAAATCGAAAAATAAAATTTATACAAGAACAGAACAAGAATATGGTTTTTAACGTCTGTTATTATGAAATAGAAAGATGATTCACGGCATGCTCGGGATGTAACTTTTTCCGGAATTTCAAAAAATTGTCTGCATGCCGTGAATCATCTTTCTATTCAATGAAATTTATTTTTCTCGAAAATTCCATAGGAAGGTATAACCTGATGATTTTGTTTTGCAGTTTTTTTTTTCATCATTATTGACGAATTCTCGGAATTCAGGAATGGATTGGACGCAAATTCAGTTTTTGTCGGTAGGTTATCTCAATTCTGAATTGTTTTCATTCGAAAGTAAAAATTAACACGATTAATCCGTTAGGAATTCAGTGTTCTAATTAATTTAATCCGTTTAAGCTTCACATCCATTTTGCATAAGAGATCCACGAAGAAAATAAATCTACAATTTGCAACACTCCAGTCAGGTCAAACAAACGGACATTTTTATTTTCTCATTAAACAGGAATTTTGTTATGAATCATCGTCGTAGAAAAGCGCTCGAACCATAGAATCAGACTGGAGTAACAATTGGTTGAAATTAAATTTAATAACTTTTATATATGAAATGCGAATTTATGGTGAAAAATAGGGAAAATAATATTAAACAAAGATTTTATAATTGTGCGCGCGCAATTACATACCTACTTCCAGTTTCAGCAACCCTGTTGAACCGATGAACTAGACACTTCCGAGTGCGTCGGGCGTCGATAACACAGAGAAGCTCCTGTACATCGCGTTAAATCTTGCAGAAAACGAGCGGTTGAGGAAGGTGCGTGTGCTCGTTGTAACATTACATTTTTTGCATAATTACCTGCCGGTAGACCCAAAAAAGTTACTTTTTCGAGTGTCCGTTCTATTTTTTACGACACAGAGTGATATTTATGTCGTTCCGATTTGAAAGAACGTGCGGGATAGTGAAATAATATCATTGCGACGGTTCGGACTGTTCAGGAGCGGTGTGTGGATTTTCATAATTCGCTGGCGGAACGGCGGCCAAGCATTGACGAACTACGATAGAAGATTGTCTTGGGATAAGTTTCAAGTTAACACCGATTCATTTCTTGAAGATTTGGGTGTATTGCGAACAAATTATTTGTACTATATTCGTACGTATGGCGTCAACCTTCGGCGCACTAAGATAAAGTTTCGTTGAAGTTTCATTGGCCCCGAAATAAAAATTACCTTACTCTTATACATTTATGACATTTTTGCTTGTATCTGTGTTGCGTATTTTTGTGAAGTCGAACTGTGGTTATTTTTTCAATAATACAGTATCCATCCAAACGGTTACATGCGATTCTCGAACATAATGACATCTATGAAAAACAAAGATCGCATATTAGAGGCGATTGATCAACTACGTCATCGAAAAGCAAGACCGGATGCTACACGGATTTGTAACTTTTTATTTCGAAAATATTCTATAAATTCAGCCGAGGCCAGATCCGATCTTCAATGGTGTGTCGACAATGATATTGTATTGAGGGTAGAGTATAAAGGTAACATCAGTTACCGCAATGCTCTGAAAAAATTTTCCCAAGGAAAACGGGAACGTGAACCCCAAGGAAATTCTTCGAAATCTTTGCCGTTCGATGGGAACCAAGCCAACAGAAAATTTGCTTTTCTATTAAATAATGCCATCACAGAGTTGATAGTTAACAATCCTGATTATCTTGAAAGTGGTGTACCAGCGGACGAAATTATCACAAAAATTTTATCGAAAGATAACGTTCGTTACACAAAAAAGTATATTGCTATTTTGCTGGAAAAAGAAGTTTTAAATGGTGGTGTTATCAAAACTGATGATGATAAATATTTAATGGGCCCTTCCTCCTCCTCTTCTGAGCTTGCTGAAAGGGATGATAAGAAACATTTTAACGGCAAATTTTCGAGTGCTTCGCACAAGAAAATTGTGAGCAAGGAACCTGAGTCAAGGAAAAGTCTCCCGAATGATATAATGCAAGAATCCAATAAGTTTGATGCATCTATTCGGGTTGGTGTAAGAAGAAAGGTTAGTTGAATTTTTTTATACCAAAGAATTTATTTCAACATTCTTAAACTGATGAATGTTTGTTATTGATATGGAGTGTAATCAAAAGAAAATATGACATTTCAAATGTTATTCAGTATGAGCAATAGTTTCCTTTTTCAACAATCAATATTATCATTGCAGAGGGCGAAGAAAGTGTTTGATCCTTCTGATAACAATGTTCCGAAGAAGAGAGGAAGACCTGCTGGATCATTGAACAAATCAACTATTGAAAGACAACTAGCTCGCATGAGCGATGAGTCGAGACCAGAATCCCGAACTTCTAATAATGGTAGTCAATTTGGAGTTTGTTCAGTTTGTCATTTACAGAATAAGAAAGGGCCCAATGACAAGTTGATATCTTGTAGAGAATGCAGTAATAAAGGTTTGCATATTTTCATTCATTTACTCTAAACTTTTTTAACAATATTTTGTTTTACAGCCCATTTCAGCTGCTTGAATGGTGATGATATGATGTTGAAAATGTATCCTGATAACACATGGCTATGTCCCCACTGTAAAACTTGCCCTATTTGTTACGAAACAGCCAATGCAGTAAGTTTTTCTTCATCAGTAATATCATTGTTTATTGTTACTCATTGTAATTTTTAGGGCACATTGATAGTGTGTTATGTATGTGCTGATGCCTACCATGCAGGTTGTCATGAACCACGAATTAGTGAAAAAGTAAAGAATGGGAGTAAGTGGTTGTGTTGTAATTGCCAGCTACCTGAAGAGTTGGAGATTTCTAAAATTGAATCCAGTATGAGTTTTTCATGCAAAAGCAGTACACTCAATAATGGTAAGTGGTATTTATTTATGAGAATAAAGAATAAAGTATTTAAATGAACTTAAGTAATGGTTATATTTATTATTATAATTCCTCTTATTCTTTCAAGGAATCACTATTTAGGGAGTAAGTCCTCTTTTAATTCAAATGAAAATTTATTTGCAGATGACGCCTACTCAGATTCAAATTCGTCAGCCAGCAATTTTAGATCTAACCACTCTTCATCTGTTTCTCGAAGTCCTCCAGAATTGATTAATGGCAGAAATAGCTCTGATCATGAAGATTCGAAAGATTCTGATGATGATTCTAATATCGATCCTCTAATTCCTGATGCTACTCACTGGACACCTGATGAAGTTTATCAATATTTTACGCAATATTTTCCTGAAGAAGCAAAGGTTTTCAAGGAGCAGGTAGGATCTTCACTCGTTTTGCCTTTTTCCGATATTACAGGAAATAATAGTGGGAATTTACCTTAGAATCTGAATTTTTGGCAACAAGCGCTCCAATTAAATTGTTTTTTTTTCAGGAAATTGATGGACGATCCCTCCTTCTGCTCAAAAGAATGGATGTTTTGACTAAATTGAACCTGAGATTAGGTCCAGCTTTGAAAATTTACAAGCATGTTATCACTTTACAAGTGAGAAGAGATGACCCAAGACTATATTACTTATAAGTGAACTAAGAATTGTACATACATTTTAGACCTCATAGCTGAATTGATTAATTTTCAGTTAAATTTTTACTGATAATTTAATTTATTTGTATTTTACGAAATATTTTCATTGTGATAAAGAATTTTTTCAAGGAATTGAATGAATATATGGGATTAATACAATATTGGTGTTTTTTTATTTTCCTTCATTTTTATTGGAAAGCAGTAGACGAATATAATTCTCTTCATTGGTCATGATTTTTGCCTAATTTAGGCATTCCAAACCACGTGATCATTCCACCACTGTTAACCTCAAAACGTATCTGACAGGTCGCTGGTTAGCGATAAATATGAGGAATTTTATTATTTTATGGGTGAGTTTTTATCATATTTTATAGGTATAATATCAAAAAATATCCTGAAGCTACACGGGGGAAGAAAATTCCACTCAATCATATGATCACAACTAAGTATTGGTATCTCACAGAGATTGTAAAGGAAGTGTAGGATAAAATTTATCATAGCTCTCAGCTCTGCAACCTCTGTAACTTCTTTATCCTTTCATATTATTTTAATATTAAATCAGTTTTACATTTAACACTACTTATTTCAGTGTCTACGAATAAATATTCACTTCAGTTTCTTATCGTCGATTTTGTCAAGTCTTGATGACTGCTGACCAAATTTCCCTTCGTTTCCTGGTAAGTCACTTAATATGTGGATAATACACCAAGTTACTCACACTGGGATTCCAGAAAATAATCTTAATTTGAACGACTTCCACATACAACTTTGGCACACATTTATGGCATTTTTTTATTGAAAATGAGCTAAATTTAGATATTTTTCACTAGTCTAATATTCATAAGAGTAAGATTGACTAGGAATATCAAGAGAATGTCCACATAAAACAAATTTTCAAGCAAATAAACGGTTTTAACGTCTACATGCACAAATTCTCATTGTTTGACCACCAGCACTAACCCCAAAAAATTTTTGACAGGTCGTTGGATTATAGCACGGCCTTCCAAAGACTTCTGAAGGTAGTAAAGATGGCAATGATTATAGTATTTGGTTGGATGAAGACTTATTTAGGCTCAAAATCGTTGCATTTTCGAGTTCGTTCATATCGTTCCAATATTATTTTTTAGATAATATCATTGAGTTTAAATATATATTTAAACTCAATGATAATATTGTTTATTCGCGGCTGACAAATTTAAACAAAAGAGCAATTTTAATCTTATCAAAATAAAAAAAAAACAGTAAAACAAACCAGGTTTTATATTTAATGAAAATGTTTATTTTATGTATTATTCTATTGTACATATGAAGTGCAAAACCATCCCCTCAAATAAAACTTCTACCAAACTCTGGAGAGGATCAAAACAGCTGACGGAGCCAAACCTGAAAATTAAAGTTATCAATAAAACAAACTGGAATCAACTCCACTAGCTTCACGATGAAAAGGAGATCTGATCAGTTCACCTACCCAATGTGTCGAGCGGTTTTTCATAATCTTCTGAGGTGAATACTTTCCTAGGGAAACTTGTCATTAGATTAAAAGGTGCTTCACCATCATTTCTATTCATTTCAATATACAGCCTAACTGCTGATAGAGGTTCTTTCGCTTTGAAAGTCTGCGTTAGGGAGCTACCATTTGTTAGACGTATCTGCAATTTTACTTCACTGTAATTCATCGCCGCCTTTGTAGTAGCAGCAGCAGTTTTCGCAGCTTCTTCTTCCATAGATTGATTTGAAAATTTCGCCTTTCGTGCTAGCTTATCCTGTTCGATCTGTTCTTTAACCCTTTGTCTAGCTAATTTTTCATCTTCTTTTTCCCTTCTTCTCTGATCAAGTATTTTTTTCATTTCATGCTCCTCATGCCTTCTCTTGGCTTCTAACATTTCTTTTCCAGATCTAATTCTGTTTCGTTCTTTTTCTAATTCTTCTTCCTTTTCTTTAGCTTCTCTTTCTAATCTTCTCTGTCTTAGTTTAGTCTCAATTTTTGATAATTGTTCTTTTCTCTCTTCCTCTGACATTGGTTTTTTCTCTTCTACTGACTCAGAAAAATTTCCATGTCCTAAAATGAACAGATTGATAAACACTCGATAATTTGAGAGGTAAGTTCTATCCTAATGACATCTCAATAAAGATCGAATATGGAATCTTAAGCAGAACTAGTAATTAGTTTACCCGATTTGACTGCATGAAATGACACCTCATCCTGTGTTTGGAATAATTTACCACAATCATTACATTTGATAGATCTCACAACTAAATCTTCAGGTTTTACACCGGCCTCAGCAGGCTCTTCAGTGTTACTGGTGGATGATTCTTGTTGCCTAGGTAGTGATTGATTTTGAGAAGTAGCAGACATTGCATCCAACTCATCTTCGTGACTCAATATCCAGTCCATTATAGTTTCAATGTTACTTGAACCACATCGGGAAACAGCCAATTCTCTGCAGATGAGAAGGTAAGAGGCTGTAAACAAAAGTTGAATATTTTGTTTTCAAGTGATACGTACGCTTTTTCTTTGGTGAATCCCATTTCTATCAAATTATCTACTACAGAAGCCATTCTTTCAAATTAATTGATTTAAATCCGACAGGATAGTGAATATTTAAATGCCAGGGATAATAATATAGAATATTGCCTCTTAGCGAGAATATTATATGAAAATATGAAATGTTCTGAAATAAATATCAAGACAGGATGACTTCCAGAATACATAGTGTATTCCACAGAAAACAAATATAAGTGTATTCCAAAGATGAAAGAGACTATTAGTGTATTTCACAGAACACACACTTTGCTCTTTGATTTGTGTCTTGGTCTGTGCTCTGGTGTTGTGTGCATAGACTAACTATAGATAGGCAACTCTTAATCCAAATTATGTTCATTACGTCAGCGCCATCTATATTTGGTCGTTCGTACTAACAGCCGATATCGGCGTAGAATGACAGAGGCGCCATCTAGCGGTTTTTGTAAAAAAACAAGGGGCATCGTCTTATGCACTATTAATTTGTATAAAAATATTTTTCAAATTTCAAGTTCTTATAAGATACGATGATTATTTGTATTGAAGAGAAATCGCCGAATCTTATAAAAAGCTTGAAATGTAAAACATCAAGGATAAAAGTCAAAGTCTTATATAGGAGTTAATAATTATTTATTTATACATATGTTTATAAATATCCACATGAATTATTATCAATAATAATATTCCACTCAAGAGAACACACAAAAATATTTTACTCAAATCTTTTTTGACAATTCCGGTTTGCAATGGTGAATATTAAAAATATATTATTATCGATTGAATAAACAAAATTATTATCGGTTCCATCTCCTTTTATCATATTTAACCAATGCCATTTTAACGATGGGGTCAGATGGAATTTCGACACCGGTTTTTCCACATAATATTTTGTTTATTTCACCTATGTAAAACAATAATATAAATTTAATACCCACATTGATGAACTTCCGGTGCACATCTTTGTGCTTATTGCAGAACAACATCTTCACCTCTTCAGTATTCACTCGTTCCATTATTTTTCTTTTAATATTCCAACTATTGAAAAATAATGGAATATTCCCAATGACAGACTTGGTAAAATTGTGAAAGATCGTATTAAATGTTCGAGATGGATTGAACATCTTGCAATTTTTGAATGTTCTGGCTTTAATTAAGGCATTGGAAGGCACTTCATCATATGCTTCCATTATTTCTAAACAGCTCGAACATTTATTAGTATCTTTCAAAATTTTTTTTGCCAAATACCCTGCCACATAAGAATTGGCCAAATCCAAGTCTGCATTGCTTTCACACGTTTTGTACTCCTCTGTGGGATAAACAGGTGGCTTCACATTTGTTGGAGTTTCGGGTATTTCAATTTTTTTCAATAAAAACTTCTTAAGCGTCTCAAGAGCTCCACAAGAGGCATCCTCCTCACAATTCGAACCAGGTGAGTGTGATGCCATGAAATTATTCATAAGGAGGGATTTAAAAGAGGAAATTAACGATGAAGAGGTAGGATTAATATTTCTCACTCCATGACTTCTTATCAAAGAAAAAAAATTCTCAAGAGGATCTTGATTGAAAGATCGCTGAATCAAATGATCGAAATGCCGAGTTTTTGAGATATATAAAAAGCCATGGAGTGTCAAAATGAAATTTTTCAAAGAAGGAGTGATAACTGATTTGGTGGATGCATGTTGGAACTTCATGGAAGTCAAAACTTCTATAGATTGATTCCAGAAATTATGATGCGGGGAAGTGGCTTTCACGACACCCAGCAGGGGTTTGGTTGGAGGAGCTTCTATGAAACTTCCATTAACGCTATCAAAGAGTTCATCAAAAAAAAGCAAAACATCCGCAGTTTGTGAAGCCGAGGGATCCAAATATGGGCTTACAGATGGGTCTCTAATATTTGCACTGAACTTTGACATTAAATTCATCAACAAACTTACGGACCGACTGAAGACTTGGGTGGCATTTTTAACTTTCATTTTTTTAATTTTATTTGGTATCACATGTTCATCTGTCAATCTATGTAGCATATTATAGCTGTTCAAAATTTTATCTAATCGATAAACATCTACAATATGAGACCAAGAAGCAACTTTTTGAATGCCATCTTGACAAAAGTGTATATCTTTTGTCAAGAAAGCATTCCTTATACCTTTTATTAAATGTGGAGGATCATATAAATGAACAATTTCTTGTTCATTCACCAAATATCCTCTGAATTTATTCTCCATTTGTTTTCTCAAACAATGTTCATTTGTTTCTCCTAGGAGTTTATTAATTGCAGCTACATTTGTTGATCCTTGGTCTGATATTGTAGCGACAATATCTAATCCGGTTTGACGAACATGTGTTACTACTTCTTTTATAATGCGTACCAAGTCAACGGTTGGTGTGGTATTTTCACAAAAATAGAAACATACAGGCTGTTTCCATTTTTTGAAAATACCTTTCAGCATAAATACTAAAGCATGATCTGCAAAGGCCACTCGACGTTCACTACCCCCAAAGTCCACAATTCCTTCCAAAAAATCTCCAGAAAAATTGTAAGAAATTCCTGGACTTAGAGAAACCTCATCAAACATGAGGACACAATATTTATCTAGTAATTCCAATTTCTCAACCGTATTTTGCAGACTGTTGAAAATTTGAGCATTTATTCCACATTTCAGGGAAACATTACTCAATAATTTCAACAGACTGCGTTTGGAAGGTAAACTGAAAATCTTAGATAAATACCTGTATCCCTTACCGCTCTGCTTGTAAACAGAAAGAGCAAAAATTTTATCGTTAATTGTGAAACGACGACCCCTTGGTTTAAATTTTTGATTCCTTAACTGGGACATGAAGAAGTCAAGAGTTGTTCGGTTAATATTTTTGAGACTATCAAAATATTTTGTCTTTCCAAGTGCTTCCAACTGTTTTTTTTGAGTGGTTATCTTGGAAGTTGCCTTCTTGAATATTTTCTTCATTTTCCTCAGTTCCTTTGCCATTTCAGATTCCCTTGGAGTCATTTTCTTGAATTTTTTCTTATTAATCGGTACTGAAAAAATGTAAATTAGAAAGGAATATAAATATGGAAATGAAGTGAATATAAATACCTCTTTGGTTTCTACCAACATTAGATTCCTTAGTATCCATCAATGGAATTGATAACTGATCTGATTCTCTTTCAACAAGACCTTTTGGGTCTTCACTGAAGGAAAACAGACCAGTTAACATATTGGGTTTCGATACAGTCAGTTCACCAGCATCAACAACATTAAGATCTGATGAGGTGTTCATCAGATTTCCACACTTTCTTCTTCCATATGTTTTTGTTGGTTTCAGGACCTTCAGTTCCTCTTTCTCCTCCAAAAAGCACCTTCTTCCACTTGAACCTTAAAATTTCAGATTGTGTTGGTTCTCATCCATAATTTCGAAATTAGAAAATCATTATCAGGTAACTGGATATTATATTTCTAAGAATAGTCTTAAACAATTGCCCATGTTTCTGGAAGTACTTGTCCCTTTCTCGAGGCTGGTTAGTGTATATTCACAAATATTGTACTTTGAGAAGAGAAAATTTGACCAATCATCCAGTCATAATGCCTGGATAAAACGTCGGCAATTGTTTAAAACTATTCTTAGAAAATCCAGTAGGTCCTGATAATAATTTTTTAATGTCTTAAAATTTTATTTATGCATGAACTGAATAATGCTAATATATGCCATAAATACCTTTCAGAACTTCTGGTGCTACAGCAATAGTTGTATTTGATGAGTTACATAAAAATATATCTCTTCCGTCTACATCACGAACATAATCTGAAAAAGAAAGGCAACTCAATTTTCAAACATTCAGAGAAATAAAATACAAATAAAATCAATTTTGTTTTCTCAAACTAATTCAAATGAAAGGTATAAAGTAAATATTACTCACCTGGCAAATTCATTGTTGGTAAAGAAAATTTTTTTAGTTTATCACCACTTTCGAGAATGCAATATGGATTGAAATGACTTTTGCAAACAGCATATTTTCGTACCAAGTCCAGTTCCATGCTCGACAATTTGGGATTTTTTATTCTCTCCAACCAAGTTTGCTTGCAGGCCTTATGAGTTGGAATTGTATACCTAAACACATAACAAATATTGAGTATAAATTGTAGAAATGATCATGAAGCAAACAACAGTAACTTACCTCTTACTAGTCCTATCTACGCAACCAGGAACAGAACAGTTTCTTATGCTTGGAGACATTCTTAAAAAACTTTGGACACTTGAATGAAAAACTAATATTTCGAATTGTGCTTGGCACGGATTGAAAATTAAAAAGGTGGTTTTCATTTTGTTCGAAATGGTACATACAATTTTTTGAAAAATCAAAGAACAATATAACCTCACAATCTTCTTCATTTCCACTTCTTCACAGATCCAAGAGATTACCATGCCCCTTCAGACAAATGAATTATATATTATAATAATATGAAAAATATATTTATAGCATTGAAATTATATCATATATCAGGCGTTTATAATGACAGCTCTTATTGTTTATATACAAAAGTACTCTTTGACTTTGACAATGTTAACAGACGTGGATGACGGAACATGCTCTCCAATAATGAAAGATTCCTATTTATCGGCATTGAATTATCAGGTTGTTCATCCGGGATACACTTCAGAGGGCGCTGGTGTAACTCAGATTATTTATGATTTGTGCTTTGTATGAGAGTGCCACCCCCCTGGTTGTGTGTTGTGATCTTGTGATCGTGATGTAATGTCAGATGGCAATTATGGCATATTTTGCAGTTGCAAATTTGTATATAAATTATTTTATTGCGAATTTGTGCAAATGTAAATATTTGAATTTTAACAGATGACGGAATCGATTCAGAATTTATGAAAATATATAATGTTACAAATTGGTAACGGGCATGATTTTCCATTATTTTTGAAAAAATTCTGACACCATGCGAAGTCTTACGAAACTTGTTCGTTCCATTCATTTGAAGGCTCCAGAGAAGGAAAAACAACACTTCGCGAGAAAACTTGTGGGGTAATCAATCTAAAACATAGGCGACTTTTTTGAGTAATTATTTCTTCTGTTTTAGGTTTTCTCCGGAGGAAATGTACAGTGTAGTTGCAGATGTCAAAAATTATTATAAGTTTGTACCATTTTGTAATAGATCAACTGTACATTATGAAAGTACAGATAATCTTAAGGCAACATTAGAGATAGGATTCCCGCCAATCATTGAAAGTTATACCTCAAATGTTACTTTAATCAAACCGAAACTTGTACGTGCAGTGTGTAGTGATGGAAGTTTATTTCATTATTTGGAAAATACCTGGAGATTCTCTTCAGGCCTAAAAAGTAATCCTAGAAGTTGTATCATAGACTTCTACATTTGTTTTAGGTTCAAATCGTTGATTCACTCCCAAATTGCTCTGTTTTTCTTCAATAACTTGGTCAATAAAATGGAGAAAGCTTTCATTGAAGAAGCTGAGAAAAGATATGGTAAAGCAACTGTTCCTATTTATCCTCTGGATGTAGTTAAGACCTAACTATTATATTTTATTGTGATATTAAAATCTTTTATGTTTGACGTGCTATTTTGGATATTAAAAATCTGATATGTCTATTGTTGTTTGATCTTTATATGCTGAAATAAGGAATTGATGAATCCACTACTCCAACCAAAAATAACTGATTCATTCTCACGATATTTTCCGAATATCCGCATTTTATAAGTTATGTTTTGTTTTGTAAAAAAATCCACTATTTTATAAGTTGAAAATTTTTATATAGGAATTTAACAATGATTCATAATTTTTCTCTCCAGTTTTTAAATCTTTTTTACATTACATTACGTAAAATTTTGGTTAAAGAAAGGTTTATTCGAATTCACATGATAAAATAAAGAAACAAACGGAATATTCTGGTTGAAAATGAACCTTGAGACCATAAAAATGGTGTTTCTCTATGCACGAATCTTCTATGGTTTGATTCAAAAGCCAACGGTCACAATGACAGCTCAGTTTAAATTAAAAGACCAGAAGAATAGTTATCAGTTATAACTCGTATTTCGTATTGTATTCAGTATTTGTTCTTATAGAATAAAATAATTCAACCTCAGTGGAAAATCAAATAATAAGAGTAAAAATGGCAGAAATCAAGAATAAAAAGTGTCCAAGTGAAGATCCAAGTAGTGTAAAGCAAGGAAGTGTGATCCATTCAACGCCAATAAAAAAGAGCTCCCGTCTCCCAATGAGGTCAGTATTGCTGGATAGTACAAATACAAAAGAAAAAAAAGATACGGTGAGCAAAGATAAACCCAGAACTGAACAAGTAGTGGAAGTAGGTGCAGTTTCTAGTCAAAGTCGTAAAGCAGAAGTTGGTAGCAAATCATCACAAAATAAGAATTCCAGTTCTAAAGATAAAAATTTACATAAGTGGACATTAGCTGATTTCGATATTGGTAAACCCCTTGGAAAAGGAAAATTTGGTAATGTGTATTTAGCCCGAGAAAAACGTACAAAGTTCATTGTGGCTCTGAAAGTTTTATTCAAGAATGCAATAAATAGTTATAACAATGAGCATCAAGTTCGTAGGGAAATTGAAATCCAAACCCATCTGCGACATCAAAATATAATTCGAATGTTCGCTTATTTTCATGATGAGTCAAGGGTTTACCTTGTTTTGGAGTATGCTCCTAATGGAACTCTTTATAAAGCTCTGCAATCAGCTCCTAACAAAAGATTCAATGAAGAAAAAACTGCAAATTATTTTGCACAAGTAACAGATGCTTTGAAATATTGTCATGCCCATAAAGTAATTCACCGTGATATTAAACCAGAAAATTTGCTTCTTGGATCAGAAGGAGAAATCAAAATAGCAGATTTTGGATGGTCTGTCCATGCCCCAGCATCAAGGAGAGAAACACTTTGTGGAACTCTGGATTATCTTCCCCCAGAAATGGTTTTAGGTAAGCCACACAATGAGAAAGTTGACCTTTGGAGTTTAGGGGTGTTGTGTTATGAGCTCTTAGTTGGTCGTCCTCCGTTTGAAACAGAAAGTTATGAGAAGACTTACAATGCTATCAGCACAATTAAATATTCTTTCCCTGATTATGTTTCCTCTGAAGCTAAGGATCTTATTAGTAGACTGCTTGTATTAGATCCTGATGCAAGACTCAGCTTAGAAAATATTTTGAAACATCCTTGGGTTTTGAAACATGTTAGGAAGTAACTAAATACATATTTTTTTTATTGACATTGTATAACTTTGTTATGTATATAGGGTTAAATAATTGTGATGTGATTCTTCTGATTGTGCACCAAGTTTTTTCTTGTTTTCGTGAATCTATTTTATCAAGCAGAACTACATACAAGGAGTTATTTGATTTGAATACCTGCTCTTCTACATATTTTTTTAAAATTGTATGGAAATTATAATTCTGCATTGTGTTGTTGAATTAAAAATCATTCACAAATTTTCTTCATCTTTGGATACAAATTACTACCATTTCTAGAGACAGACTACTGTGTTGTTATGGTTTAATTTTTGAATGACAGATGTGAGGTAAATTAAAATGTTAAGTGCAGATCAAGATAAAAAGTTGGAGTGTAATGGTTTATTCTTCTTAGAGCACAAAAATATTGCCATTTATTGTTGTTGAAGTAGGTATTCAAATTTCAATTAGTTGTTATCTAGAGAGCCTAAATTTCAAAATCAAATTAAGAGTTTCAGAATATTTTCAAGGACTGAATGTTGACTAATGATAATTTGAGCATGCTGAAGATAAAACATTAATGAGCTTTTTATGGTTACTTTGAAAGAATTTGTTTTCTTCATATTATTATAAGGGAGATATTTCTGACTTGCTTATACATTCTCCTTTTTTTATGTGTACTTTGAAAGAATTAGGTTTCTTCAGATTTTTATAGGGGAGATATTTTTAAATTGTATATAGATTAGTTAATATTTATTGTTGGATGTCCTATTTTTGTTTCTTGATTATTTTCAGAGGATCACATGAAAACACATTTTTACTCTTTGATACAAGTTCTATGTTGAAAACTTCTTTTTTATCATTTGAACATTGTTATCTAAATTGGTTGTGATAATTTGTCTTTTAGAAATATCATTTCATCATCTATCTTATCATGGAGAGTGTCTATTTTTTAATGAGTTTTTGTTTTGTAATTCACCCACTCTGGCCTGAAAATTATTTTCGCAGTAACTTTTTATGAATGCATTAATCTGAATATTGAACTGTGACACTGTTTTGTGAATAATTCTAGTTGATTATAAAGTGAATTAATATATTTTGACAAACTTAATTATTGTTTTTATTGAAATAACCATTCCTGTTATGGTTCAAAGGGCAAAATTTTTCTATGAATGATAAGAGAGAAAAAATAGTAATAAGATTGCAATAACTATTGATGGTAGGTATATAACTGATGTTCTCTGAATAATATATACATAATTATAATCTTAACAAGGCAAAGGGCACTTTATTCAAAGAAAAACATAAATCTTCCAAAACGTTGAAGGGGAGAAAATGGCAAGGGGCTTTATTTCACACAATTGAAACAATTATATATATTGTTCCGTAATTTTCAATTATTTTAATCAGAAAATATTGTACACATGAAACTATCAATAGAAATGTTTTGATGAGGGAAAAGCATAGTCATATACATATATCCAATTCTTACTGTACATATGAATACAATTCATTGTTATACAATAAATCTTGATATAGGTATTTCATTTTTCATACCCTTCAATTTCCCAAGAAGCCATCTCAGATTATAATCTCAGTTTCACCTAGTTCCTCATCTGAGGGCAGTTGTATTTTATTAATGTCTACAATGTTGGGATCTACTAGAGGAAGACCATTTTTTTCCCTTCTTGCAAGTTCAATGTAGGCCTCTCTTTGTGCCCAATCTTTATAGGTATGGTCTGGAGCATAGGTGTAAAAGAATATTCCAAAAGTCATAGCCATAGTAATGGTAGTGAAAAAGGACATATGCCCATAAAATCTGTCCTTGCTTTTGTCCTTTTGATAATATCCAAAGCTTATCCAGTTCTTATTGGGTTTAGTTTCTGTCTTGGATACATCCACTGCAACCGTATCATTTTTTTTCGATGAAACAGAAACTAATCTTTTATTACTGATGTTTATGAATCTTCGCACTAATATTCTGTTTATTGAGACCTGAGAGGCCATTCTTGTCTTGTAAAATTTTGGATAACTTGCTGAAATTAGGTTAGTTGTTATGTCACATATGAGAAGTGATCACAGAAAACTGTTTGAGAGAACCAAAGAGTTGGAAAACTCTTCTGGTTTATGCTACAGTAGGTGCGTTCGGCAAAGAAACAATTTCTACATTCATATTATTTGTTCTCGAACAAATTTCCGCGTTGGAATTGCTCTGTTGTCAGAAAACGCCATTATCGTAATTCAAAACAGTTCATTCTCGCATTTTGGGATGTTTTTCATTACTGGAAAACCAAGCAGAACGAGCGGTGGAGGGCTTATTTTTCTTGCTTTACTCCAATAGTAATTTTTCGAAATGTGAATATGTACACATTCATGATGTAGAGACGCTAACAATATTTGACAAAGAAATATAAAAAAGAAATAATTTTGGTGGATGCGCTGCTTAATGAAAGGTGTGTAGATAACACACCTTACTCTGTATGTTCATCGTTGGTTGTGTTCTCCAGGTTTGGGGTGTGCAGAGCGATGAGCGTGCGTTTGGTCGTTACCCCTTTACGCCGACGGAACGTTTGCTTGGCTTCGTGCAAGACCGGATAAAGGCGTTCCTCGCTATTCCTATTCTTCGTTCGCTATTTCTATTCGGTAGTTTGTTGTGGAATTGATTTGGGTAGTGTACTTTTGTGAGTGGTTCGCCTTTCCATTTATAGTTAAAAATAGTGTTTTTCTGGTACCGGCTTTGTGTTTGTTAGTGACTTGATTCACTTCTTCGCTGGTGAGTGATTTGATAAACGTTTAATTTAATTTCAGCAAGAAAATCACTGTTTATTAGTTATATGCCACCCTCGCCAAAATCATTGCGGTTTTCCGGAGATTCAAAAAAAATCGCGTTAGCTGTTGAAGATTATTTTACAATATTTTTGAAGGTGGAATCGCATTTTGTGGTGAAAAGCATTTCGAAAATTCTTGCAATCAGCGTTTGGAATGAAGATCGAACTCACCCCTACATACACACATCCCCATTAGATTGATTTTTTGATGGTTTCTAAGGACTCCTGGTACAGATGAAAATTACATTCGGATTATTCTCAATGCCATGATCGTCTATGAGTAATAAATGCATTATTATTATTGTTATGAACTCATATCGCTACTACCTACACAGATTGTTTTTCTTGGAATCGACGGAGTTAAAATTTGATTTTTTTTTATCTTAAGGAACAAGGAGATAGGTATCAAACTACTTGTAGTTAACGCGTGAAATTTTTTTATATTATTTTTCGCTCCCGATCGTTTCATTCATTTTCTTCTCATTCTCATTAAATTTATAATTTCCTGATTCTGAAAAAAAAATTATTGAGGACCGATATAAAAAAAATCGATCTTAATAAGAAATCAAAAACATAAACATTGTTTTTATTTTTTAAGTTTCTATATCATAGTCAGCATCAAATGAAATTCAATCTTTATTGAAGTCCTATTCGATAATTCACCATTCAGAAAAGTCGTTTTTAAATAATATAGTTATTATAGTTATGCATAGTTAGAAGAAATTTGTTCAACGTGTTTCTGAGAAAAAACGCAATGTTTTGAATTTGTTCATCAGTGAACTCACTCTATTTAATTTTTGCGGCGTAAACCCAGCTGTACCACATACAAGGACATAAAATATACAGAAATCCATCATCATCTTTAAACACATCAAAATTAATTCATTGTACGTAGGGTAGGGTGGGGCAAAGATCCGCAATTTTAGGTTTCAACCTTTTTTCTCACCCAATAAGTAAAAGGTCCTGCAGGTTTTGGCTTCACTGGAAATCTTAATTTATGTGCTACAATATACCATTTTATTACTAGCGAAATAAGCACCATTTAGGAAAAAAAAGGAAAGGTAGACAACCTTGCCTTTGCGGACCTTTGCCCCACTGTTTGGGGTAAACGTCCGCAGATGCGGGGCAATTGTCCGCAGCTGCGGATCTTTGCCCCATTGAAATGAAATACACGGAAAAATTAACTTTAATCAGTTTATTTATTCACAGTTATGAGTAAAACCATTCCAGTTCACTGACTGAATAAACATTTCGGGTTGTGCTGGTTTTTTTTTGGCTCCTTTATACTCGAAACGACTGATCCCCATTCATAATCGAGAACAAGGGCGGATATAGTTCTTTTTCATGGGAGGGGTAATAACGATCATGGGGGGGGGGGTAATAACGATTGAAAACCATTTAATCAGGTACACAAACCACCTTCTCCTCAGGTTTTGGATACTCATGGGGGGGGGGTAGTTACCCCCAGTACCCCCCCCCCCGTAAATCCGCCCTTGATCGAGAATGTCAGGCCGGTCGGGCCATTTCCATAATTTTCCAGCTTTCACCATTGATGATACAGTGGCATGGGTTTCTGAAACGCCAGTAATAACTCCTGGAAACAGTTTTTCTTCATATCGAACGGTACAAAATTCGCCTATGCACCTCTTTGGAGGCACCATCCGCTCAGACGATTCTTCCATCTTCTGATCACTGTCAGATTCTGACTCGTTGTAGACCGAAGAATCTTGGGGCAAACGTCCGCGCGCGGACCATTGCCCCATGCAAAATGCGGACCTCTGCCCCATTTTGTCATTTTGTAAACACAAACTAACCTAAAACCAAGAAATGCGCATTTGGCCAAATTATTGTCCATAGATCGCCTTTCAAAACCTGAATTATGGAATTGAACCAGTAAAAAAGTAAGCAAAGCGTATAGTAAATTACATTTTCAACTGAAGATGACCTACGGATTATTACATCAAAACAAGTAAAAAGAATTCTAACCTCATTGTTTTTGTTGTGCCGGTCGGACGCCATGTAACTTTTGTGAGTCGTCTTCTATCAATGTTGCCAGCATAAAAATGTGTCTAAAACCACGACAATATTAAGCGATCATTTTAAATTGACGGTGCGGATCATTTCCCACTGCGGATCTTTGCCCCACCCTACCCTACCTACCTGCCGCAAAATCGGTAGGTTTCATTGACTATTTGGTTCATTTTATGGAAAAAACGAATTCGGTAAAATGAATTGTTAAAAAATTTTGAATAAACAAGAAATCGATTTAAAAAAAAATTACAGCGTAAAAAAATAATCTGCAGCTCCCAAACTGAGCATTTTTAAGTTTGTATGAACTCCACCAATCCCAAATCACCTCGCAAATCACTCATTAAAGATTTTCCCATGAATTAAGAAACACCCTGTACCTATTAATTCAAATAAAAATGAAAGAAATTAATTTTAACCACTACAATTATTTTTGGGAGATTTTGTCCCCATCTGACGTTAATTCTTTTGGTTAACAATAATTTTTCGCGATACAAAAACGAAATTTAATAAGTATTAAGTTTTAAAGAAGACAGCTCCTGATGAAAATGTTGTTTACATTTTATAGCGGACACGTCAATCGAATTTGCGGAGTGATATTTTTCGTACAGGTCGACCTTCTAGTTTAATACATTCAGGTAGGATCTTATCTTTGAAAGCAGTAGGAACGTGAAAGAAATAGCTCCAGGCTGTACGACTGCAGCTGCTACTCTATTATGAACCACCACCTGTCGGTCTTTGGTGGTTCTCGAAGATGCTGTGAAGTACCGTGTCATGTGTTCCAATGAATTTGGAACAGAAGGATCGAAATGAAATATTTGTGGAGATTCCAAGAAAACTAACACAATTGCAGTACAAATGTGAGCTTGGTTCCACATTCATAAAGGAACAAAATATTTTAAGTTTTCCGTTTTTTTGGGAAATTCAATGCGGCGATCATTATGTATATTGATTATTGACCAATATCGATATTGCTTCCACAATACTGACCGCCTATTTTGGTGTGAATATAGGATAGCGACATAATAAATCAGATAATACTTTCAAACAATTTCAACGGAAAGATTGTTTTTCATTGTCGATAATAAAAAAATCACACATAAAATCACATATTACCAAAACTAAGTGGAAGTTCAACAAGAAATAATTTTAACGATTATCTCCAACAGACTTTAGTTATGTTCAGTTCAATGTTGCTGGCCGATCAAAAAATCGCAAACACATTCGAAATGAACTGACAAAATAGAGCACTGTAAACAAACTAAACTCCGAAGTGTCTGATAACTGAGGCTAGGACCATTGTTTAAAGATTTTAAACAATGATAGGACCCCGGAGGATCATAGGAATTGAAAGGGGTTATGATTCCCCTAATCGTTGGTGGTAAAGAAATTGGTCGTAGTTGTCTATCTAGTCTAGTCCCTTCTCAGTGAGAGCCGAAAATACAGAGGTTTCCATGTGTATGACTGCTTTTACCCTCCCAAAGATCTCTGCATTGGCTCTTTCGAAAACCAAGCTCTTTTGAGATCAGTTGAATCAAATTAATTTTTTTTTCAGGTACCGTTGATGCACTCTGAGGTCGCCGAGGCCTAAACGCGCGCGCATCATGTCTTCAGCAATGCTAATAACCCTCTTGGTGTTCGTCGGCGCAGTGTGCGCTGCCGACGATACTTCCGGTCCAGTTTTTGTGCGTGAACCCCCCAATCGTGTGGATTTCTCCAACACCACGGGGGCTGTTGTGGAGTGTAGTGCTAGGGGTAATCCCCCACCCGATATTATATGGGTCCGATCTGATGGTACCGCCGTTGGGGACGTCCCTGGATTACGTCAGGTTTTGGCCAATGGAAATCTGGTTTTCCCTCCTTTCAGAGCTGAGGATTATCGACAGGAAGTTCACGCACAGGTTTACTCTTGCTTGGCCAAGAACCCTGTGGGATCCATCAACTCTAGAGATGTCAACGTTAGAGCAGGTAACACAGATGTTATTAGTGATTTTTTTTCATATTGACCGATTTCAGATATATGAACTGAGGAAATGAGAGTATAGGGCTTTAATTCTATTTAGCCATTTTAAAATCATAACTTAGTGCCTCACTCATATACCTACAGGGTGTTCCTCGGAGTGTTCCTAATTTGGAGGTACAAACGAAAAGGGGAGATTCCTTGAATAATTTCAAGAAAAAAGTCCCAGGAACATGGTACCACAATCGTTTCGTTTTCGTTTGAGTTTTTTTCTCGTCGTATCTGTATTGCACAAGATATTCAACTGAAATTTAGCATTGATACTACAATTTATAGTTTACCCTATGTGGAATGCAAATTTCGATTGCGAATCTAAAGGGAGATATTTTTTTTGACGGGTCACTATTACTTTGAAAAATTGTAACTAGAAGCTTTGTTGTTATACTGAACTTATTGGTCACTCGCAGTTTAGTCGTATCTGCTACTGATTCCGAAAGAAAAATTCAGAACGATCTTGAGAAAATCATTTTTTAAATTAAAATTATTTTGAGTTTTATATCTTACTGGTATGACAATCTGTAGTTATTGGAATTCATCTTTATCATAAAAATGACATTTCTATTATTAATATTTGCAGGTTTTTATACATGTTTTCTAAACTCTTTGTTGATTTTGAACTTTTTTGAAGTTTTCTTATTCGGTACACCGCGTAACTTTCTATTTGCTTGTTCCAGTTCTTCTTTTATCCTCTCTTCATCTTCCTCAGTTTATATCTGTTTTATCAATTTTAATTACATACATTTATTGACAGGATCTTCCTGCAACATGGCGAACTGTTCTTGTACTGCATTGGACAGTCAAGTCTTCAACAAGAATTATTTTCAGATTTTTCAAAGTTGTAGCACCCAGGACACTTATTTATATTTTCAGCATTCGATTTTCATGTGCATCACGTTTTTTCAGGTTTATTTATGTTCAAGGAAAAACTTGAATGATTTTCCACATCTATTATACTATACATGTATGATTGCATTACTTCAAATATGAGAAACTTCTAATGTAGATGATACTTCTCATAAACTATTATAATTCATTATGAAATTTCACTGGATTTGAGAAATTCAAAAGAATACATTTACGAATTAAAAGTATTCGCTTCTGCATTGAATTTTAAATGCCTTTAAATAAACATGCACGCCGAAGAAACCAGTTTTCCAGTTTTTGAATAACTTGTTCTATAAAACCGCAAACTCTAGTTTCAATAAACTGTATCCAAATATTCGGGGATTATACAGGGATCTTCCACCGAGTTTCATGAAACCAGTTGCATAGATCTCCAGTTTCATAAAAACAGTTGCATGGAATTCTAGTTTCATGAGATCAGTTGCATGGACAATGATTATCTACCATTGCATAGAACTTTTTATGAGATCAGTTGTATAGATCTAATTGAAACCACAATGAAATGAAACCTTACGTTTTCCCAAACTAGAGTTTCCATTACTTGAAACCGGTTTTTTTGTATGGATCCAGCCTAAAGCTGAATTTATCCATAGTCTTTTAATCTAATGAGTCATGTTAGTACGTGTCCGGTAGTTTGCGCTTGATCTAAGACCCTCTTGCGTGTTCAAGCTCACTTATCGGGCAATATGTTGACCAGACGTTAGACACGAATTATTAGGGGGTGTTTAATCCGGGTAGTTTTCATGAAATTCCGATAACCCTCCTGCGGAAACTGTTTGGGACAACGTGGTTGTTTGAAAAAAAAAATTCACAGATGAATATCAATTTAGATCATATAGAAATCAAATAAGGTGGTTTAGGTATTGGCGAAATGTATCTATGAACTACCAACTCGAACTAGATAGTTCTCAATTTCTCGCCTCTACCTACAGGGGCGTACCTAAATTGAAGGTACAAACGAAGAGGGTTGATGATTGACGCATAAAAAAATTTTCACGACTGCGAAAAGAAAATAAAACGGACATATTATGTGCTCTCTGTGTCTAACCTGCTGGAACATTTCACAGAACTACCCAGTAATTGGATAATAGGTTTCGACGAATTTGGGTTCAGACTAAATACATAGGGCTTAATTGGTGATGACTCTTCCCAATAGAATAATGACATTATTTATATACAGGGAGGTCAGTGGTTAATTTTCACCATAAGTGAGTTTCAATTCAATAAATCTCGTTTGAACAAGTATCAGATTGAGTTGTTTCATTTTTTTAATAGTGCTATGTTCATTCTCAACTCAGGCCTCTCTTTCACCACTGGCAACTGAATTTAAGATCGCCATTTCCCTAATTCTGCGAACATTTCAGTTGTGACAAACTTCTACGACACGGACGTGAACAAGGAATACGTCATAAGAGGAAACGCAGCCATATTGAAATGTCAAATACCATCTTTTGTCGCCGATTTCGTGTCGGTTGTCTCGTGGCACACTAGCCAAAAGGAGAACTTCTTCCCAGGCGCTCCAGATGGTACAAATTTGGGTCTAAATCGATTTTTTTTCAGTTGTCCAACAATTCTATCAGACCGAAGTGAACAACGAATACGTCATTCGTGGAAATGCGGCCGTTTTGAAGTGTTCCATACCTTCGTTTGTGGCGGATTTTGTGCAGGTTTTGAACTGGGTCGATACCGAAGGTCATACCTATAACATGGACGATGATTATGGTACTAGCTCAGTGGAATTCATGTTTTCTGATTTGGGATTTATTTCCTTGTTTTCCATTTCTAGTTGTCCCTCATTTTTCCTTCACATTCCTGAATAAATGCCGATTATGTATTTCGATAATGGGTCAATTAACGGATTAAAAAGGCAAAAGTTTAATATCGGATTCGATTTGAATTCAGGTACAAGATATTTTCGGAGTGAAAGTTTTAATCGACTCTTGGTGGTTGAAATTAAATGTTATCCCCAGTTTGCAAGCTGAAAGTTCGAGAATAGAACAAGATATTTATTATTATTACGAAATTCACTATGTCATTTGTTATACTTACTTGGTATAGACTGAATATTGGAACCTGCAATGTAATTTTTTTCATTATTGAATCCCACAATTATAAAATCAATATTCGAAGTTAATTCCAAGTAATGAAGTAAATTTTGGCAATTTTGTATAAGGAAAGCATTGTCATAGGATTTTTTATTGAATATTGGAAATAGATTGGGTTATACCTTTTCGGTATCTCAATGAAACAAGCATGTCTTTTCATAATTTGGCACTTAGTCTCTTAGAGGACCATATTCTACAATCTTCTATAATGCGATCAAAATGAATGGTTTGTATGCAAGAAATCTACATTGTTGAACAGAAATTATTCGAATCAGATCGAAGAAAGGTAGGCGCTAAAAACGTCTAACAGTAATCGGTGAGATAATACAGTCTCCATCAAATTTATCGATCTAGCTGAAGAAGCATTCTTGTTTCCGGATAAAATCTTGTATTTCTTGGCATCATTCCAAATTCACATCAAACTGTCGGTATAAACTAAAAACCTTAACATAATAATATCGATGTTGACGTTCTAAGTGGAAACTTTAATATTTCCAGCGTATCAGTTTTATTAATGGAACAAGAACGTTAAATCTCGCTGAAGCATGAGAAGTGCTGCAGGAGATAAATTTGAATGGGGGCAAGTTCATAACGTTGAAGATGGATTTAACAACTGATATTCTTCAGTTTTTCGTAGCTGCGGAATTCAGTTGAAAATAGATTTAAGGTATGGCCCATAAAAGGTTGTGGGAGTTATAGATTAATAGTTTTTTCTTCTGAAATCGTTTAAAAATGCCTTTCTCGGTGCAACTTCAAACCTAAAATAGGCTGATATAGAATGTTATAATCAGCAATTCAGTTTTCTGAAATATTATCGCGTATTGGTAATAAGAACCCTCTTATTACCAATACGCATCTTTACAAAGGTCATTAAAATATCAATAAAACATTATCATTAAAAAAATCGGTGGCAATCCTTGCAGAATTGTTCTCAAGCTCGTTTACAGAGTGTAACAGCCAAATGGAATAAATTCGATAACGAATAAATGAGGGTGTGTTAGGAAAAACGCTCGGACACGTCGATTTGAAATTTTAAATGCGCATATTTTTCAAGAAAATGAAATTATATAGGGTGTTCCATGCGACCGTGGCCTATACCAACTTTTTTATTTCAAATGCAACCCCCTGTATATTATTTATTTTTTGGATTCTTCAGAAAATTCTAGACATAATTCATATACAATGTCCTATACCTATCTTCAACTTTTTCGGAAATATTAAGTGTTTTCAGATTTTTTACAATTTTTTACAATTTTACATTAGACTTCTATTTGTGGGGATATGTCAAAAGTATTGTATACGAAACGAAACCCTTAAACTCAGACGACCTAAAAAACCCAATCACGCTTGCGATTAGATCAGTCACGCCTGAAATGTTGAGTAACGTTAGAAGACAATTCTACACCAGATTAGCATGTTGCCAAGACGTTCGCGGCGAGCATTTTGAACATTTCCTACATTGACATTAATGTTTTTTTGTTTTTTTTTTTAATAATTAAGAAATAATCAGTATTACTTATTAGGTTTTAAGTGTAATGCACCGAATTTGTGAAATAAAATAATTTTTATTTAAAACGTTGATTTTTGCAATAAATCTGAAAACACTTAATACTTCCGAAATAGTTAAAGATAGGTATAGGACATTGTGCATGAATTGTGTCTAGAATTCTCTGAAGAATCCAAAAAATAAATAATATACAGGGGGTTGCATTTGAAATAAGAAAGTTGGTATTGGCCACGGTCACATGGAACACCCTATATAATATTATTTTCTTGAAAAATATGCGCATTTAAAATTACAAATCGACGTGTCCGAGCGTTTTTCCCAACACGTCCTCATTTGTTCGTTATCGAATTTATTCCATTTGGCTGTTACACTCTGTATAGTTTACGAGTTGCCCTCTGTAAGCATCGGCTTTATTTGGGACACTCTGTACATTCATAAAGAGTCGAATGCCGCCAAATTTGAACTGGCAGTGAAAGAATATTTGATCATATCTCATTCCACATTCTCCCGAAGTATGCCCATTGAAACTTTTTGCTGCATGCAGCATTTTCAGTCCTGCAAATTTCATTCAACCTTTGAGCCAGACGAGAACCTCTTCCTTTTGCAGAGACGGAGTTTACTGTCTTGAATCGATTTGTCCGAGAGTTCAATCGGAGCAACGACAAGACGGCATTTCGTCTCATCTCTGCCGGGAAAAAAGTTCTAATTTATATGGATAGAAATATGTCTCCAGATTTCATAATAAAAGCGATAAGCTGATGTTTGTTCAGTGAATAATCAGCTGCTCGATATGGCAGAATGCAATTAATTTTATCGCATTTCTTTGCCGATGATGAAGCTCCTAAAATGTATTTGTTGACCCACAAAATAATCAGAAACTGGATAAATCGAACGGCTCAAGGATTGAGTCGAAAAACATAAAAGAAAGCTTTTTGAATTAAATAAAATATAAAATATTTGAGATAACAACGAAACCTTTTCTATTTTGTTGATCTGCTTCCTTACTTTATGCAACTCGATAGTTTGTGTAACAATTAATTTGTACCTAATTGAAATAATTGAATGCATATCACAAGCCTAACTAGATACGGACAAAGGGGATGTTTTTGTAATAATTAATAATATTCACGTCATCTTGCAAACTGGGGATATAATTTTCAAATTCTAGAAAAACCACATCCAAAAATCATATTATGAAATATAATAATACATGAGAGTTAAGAATCACGGAAATATTAGAATATTCTTCATGACAGAATTATTTTCCTGCAACTAAACACTTCGTCATCAGTTCAGAGATCCATTGACTTGTACCATTGAGTTTGAATAATATACCTAGGGCAACAACGCCCTTGAACGAATTGAAGCTAAAATTTTTGGCCTTGAAGTGGCGGCACATCGTAGCTACTGAAGGAACTATAATCTCCCGAGACAGTCTGGTTCATTTTGTTAGCTATTCATTTACAGAAATCTGTAGGAAATTTATTTCCCTCTAGTACTATGAATCATAGGCAGGGTAGGATTCGTCCAAATCTATACTATCTATAGGTACTAATAGTATAAAGAGGAAAGTTTTGTATTTTTGTGTGTTTGATACGATTAGGCTCAAAAACTACTGGACCGATTCCAGAAATTCTTTCACCCTTAGAAAGCCATATTATCCCTGAGTGACATAGGCTGTACTTTTCACCCGAAAAAATTAAGAATACCTACTATAACTTCAATTATTACAAAAAAAATCAACCATAATCAGCTATTTTCACGTGCGCTGCAAAAACCGTAAGACTAACGTGGATACAATGATGACGGAAATGTACCTCTTGAATAGTTCTACAAAAAAGTCCGCGATAGCATATATCTATCTCAAGATTGACTTGCTATAACCTATTTATGGTAATCAGATGTTTTTATGAATTGGGTATTGATCCTCACCCAACCTAATGGGTTATTTATCCCCAGTATTCAATTTAGAACGAAATTGCCCTTCACATCATATAATTAGGTACAACGAGTACATCAAAAGATATGGCAGGTTAAAGTGTTGAAGATGAAACCGCCGCGTGAAACAAATTTCTACCCGGGCGAAGCTGGGACGGCTTGTTATATATATTCGTTTCAAACGGTGTAAAAGGGAGATCATGTAGAATGTAGATCATTTGAATTACAATAATGGGCATTCGTGCCCATCGCGCTTGGGAAATAGTGCTTTATAGTTCATCTACTCACCGTCAGATGCGAGGGTAAAAAATTTCGATTCCCTGAACGGGAGAAGGAACTACAACTAAAAGTGGCTTCAATTCGTTCAATGACGTTGTTCCTCTAGGTACATTTAAACTCAATGTTTGTACAGTATTTAAAGTATATCGACAATAGACCTTAAGATCTGCTAAAAAAGCTGTGCACATATTTTGGAGCATCTGCACTTATTTCAATCTGCTGTAAGTTGCACTTAATCGTAGCTCCGAAGTGCTACAAACTTTATGTCTTCCAGGTGCGTCGTTTTTCATGAAATATTCGATAATGGAAACGATTTCGTCAATAAATCTGTCCAACAGAAAGAGTTTCATGTAAAAAACTATTAAATACAGGGTGCTGCGTTTCCACGAATGGCAATGTTCAAAACCTAAAAATTCCAGATTGTCCAAATGAATTTCCATTGGAACCGTTGAACATCGTTGAAATCTCTACGCTCAAATTTACTTATATATTATCCATCAATACATGAATAAAAGATGTCCACAAAACGCTAATGCCTAGCTCATATTTCCAGTGGTAAATCAGTACTACGAGGCGGAAGTCGTTTCCGAATACGTAATAAGAGGAAATACTGCCGTCCTGAAATGCAACATACCCTCGTTTGTTGTCGATTTTGTACGTGTCGAGGCTTGGATAGGGTCCGATGGTTCGGAGTACACCTTCGATAGCAATTACGGTACATCTTTTATGAGACATGAATAACTCAGATCCACCATTCATTCGAGATTCCCCCTCATTCCCAGCTCTTCTAGATGTTCCTCATAACGAAAAACAAATGAATTATATGAACATTCAAAAACAGTTTGGCTTTCACTTGAATACGACAATATATTTCAGTGAATTTATAGCCAGAGGAAGCTCTACCCAGACAACATAAGAAATGATTTTTCACAATATTTAACCTTTTATATTTGAACAATTTTTAACGAGAATCAAATGAATATGAAAACTCAAAACTCGTGTGCTTTAATGCTCCATATATTTGTACAATTTTATACAAATTTTGTTCAACCCAATAGTAGGACAACACAAAAGAAGAACGGCATTCTCACAAGGATTTCTTAAGGATTTTGACATCTGTTTCAACGAGAAGTAAATGAATAAATAATTTAAAAAACAGTTTAAGTCTTGATTGAAAACGACAAAAAATTCATGGAGTTATCGTACGAATAAATAATTACTTTGAAAATGCATTTTCACAAAATTTTAGCTTCACGTTTAAACCATTTTAACTGCAAACAAATATGAAAATTCAAACGGGGTAGCTATTACTGAAATACGTTCATACAGGGTCCTGCAATAGTGCGTTCTTCTATGTACATAAAGTTAGCAAAACAACTCTCACGAATCAAACTCGGAATAGCTCAAAATTTTGCCGTTATTTATCCGTAATTTATCCGTGAAAAAATAAATTTTGACGCTCTTATATTTAAAAAGATATGAGATGTGTCGCTAAGTTGATATCAACCTGGTGAAACAACTATTCAAAAAATGTTTTCAGCCGGAAAAAAGTAGCTCATCTTTTTCAGTGATTTATACGTAAATTATCCGTGAAGGAAAAAACATCGCCACTCTTGTATTTTAAAAAATATTGGATGTTTCGCTAACTTGATATCAAGTTGGCGAAACAACTTTTCGAAAAATGGTTTCAGCACGAAACAAAATGGCTCATCTTTTTAAGTGATTTATCTGTAAATTATCCGTGAAGAAAAAAACATCGCCACTCATGTATTTTAAAGAATATTATATGTTTTGCTGACTTGATATCAAGTTGATGAGCTATTTTGTTTCGTGCTGAAACCATTTTTCGAAAAGTTGTTTCGCCAACTCGATATCAAGTTAGCGAAACATCAAATATTTTTTTAAAATACAAGAGTGGTGATGTTTTTTTCTTCACGGATAATTTACGGATAAATCGTTGAAAAAAATTAAATTATCTGTTGTTTGCTGAAATAATTTTTTCAATATGTCACCTGGCAATTTGATGTATACTAACCGGTAACGTGATATTTTGTTAAAAACAGGAGCGGCAAAATTTTTCTCTTCACGGATAAATCAAAGATGTAAAGCTACATCATCTTTCCAAATTTCAACAATATTGCTTTCTTAGTTTTCGAGAAAAATGCATAAATTATGTTCCGCCGGCTCCTGATCGATCAATCCGATTCTGTCATTTTTCTTCGAAACCTTGAATGATACAAATTTTTTTTCACGGATAATTTACGGATAAATCACTTAAAAAGATGAGCTATTTTGTTTCGTGCTGAAACCATTTTTCGAAAAGTTGTTTCGCCAACTTGATATCAAGTTAGCGAAACATCCAATATTTTTCAAAATACAAGAGTGGCGATGTTTTTTTTCTTCACGGATAATTCACGGATAAATCACTGAAAATGATGAGCTACTTCTTTTCCGGCTGAAAACATTTTTTGAAAAGTTGTTTCGCCAGGTTGATATCAACTTAGCGACACATCTCATATCTTTTTAAATATAAGAGCGGCAAAATTTATTTTTTCACGGATAAATTACGGATGAATAACGGCAGAATTTTGAGCTATTTCGAGTTTGATTCGCGAGAGTTGTTTTGCTAACTTTATGTACATCGTTCTTCTTACATAGCTGCCGAAAAAAAAACTCTTAGAAATTTCGTTCGAAAACAGGTTTCTTCTATTTCTATTTTTCCAATATACAGATTGTTCCCAAAAAAAAAAATCAACAAACGGATGATATTTCAAATGGTTTGTCCTGCATATTTTTATGTAATTTCATTAACCTTCACCATCCCTTTTGAAACGCAAAATCTGAGAAATATTTTTCCAGGGGTTTACAGATCTTATTCAGAGAAAACTAAAAAAAGCACAGCAATCCGCTAAAGGACCTAAAAAAGCTAAAAAAGTCGTAACACGAATGTGATTCGAATTCTCGGTTACAGAAAAATTCATAGTCATCATTACAAAAAGAAGAATCGGCCATACACAGGATGTCCGGTATTGATTGCCAAAAATGATGTAACGCTCTAATTATTTTTCAACCATAATGCAGAGAATTGAATGCTTCACATTTTTCCAGAAGCAACCAAGGGGTTGTTTTCACCCCATATTTTATGCATAGATATACTGAGTAGAAGTTTGTACATGACGTAGTCATGATGACAAAATTACAGGGGACATATTTTTCAAATAGATGTTCCTCTTCCGCTTGAAGTTTGTAAAAAATACTCACCTTGAACCTCTGAATTTTACAGTGGTCAATCAGTTTTACAAAGCCGAGATACTGACAGAATACGTGATACGTGGCAACACTGCAGTCTTGAAATGCAGTATTCCCTCCTTCGTTGCCGATTATGTTTATGTCGAATCTTGGATAGACGAAACCGGCAATGTTCTGACCGTGTCTAAAGATTACGGTAACTATTTGCTGTTTTTTCTTTGTAGTTGTATCACAGTACTATGTGACGGAAGCCGAAAATGAATACGTGATACGCGGCAACGCTGCAGTCATGAAATGCAAGATTCCAAGTTTTGTGGCCGATTTCGTCCTTATTGACTCTTGGATCGCTGATGACGGCAAAGTCCATAAGTACAATGATGACAGCGACTACGGTATTGATTTTCAGTCGAGAGTGATGTTTCTCATGCCCTGTCCATACCTGTTATTCCAGCTTCATCCAAATAGACGTTTGAACTACCCAAAAATACCGTTATTCGAAAACTGAGAAATTGAATTGAATTAAACATATTTTTATGAATAAGAATGAAAGGTAATAAAAAACTGGTAAAAAGAAAATACAAGTCATTTTCCTGTCAGATGAATAAGCAATGTTGTCCTTTCTTCATAGAGGTCGTAGTAATTACGTATTTATCGAAATGTATATTTACTTTGGAAAAATAATGAATTTGCGAAAATTTTATGTGAATTCAATGATTCCAAAGACCTGGCGAATGTTGAAGAAATTTTTTTCTCTGTTGATACTGGAAATATTTCACGTATATAAACATAGTTGGAAGATTCAGTAATGCTATTTTCTTGCACAGAAATCAAGAATCGAGTGCTGAAATTTTACTGAGAAATAATGGACAGATAGTCCGTTACTTTGTGATAGTTCATTCGAAAAAAGAGTACTCGAATAACCCGACAGAAAAACTCACAAACGAACAGTGGAATTCCCCACTTCTCAAAATTCTCAAGAAATAAACCTACAGAATACATTCACAACTTGAAATACTCCATTATGTAGCAGAATCACGAAACCTGTGTCAAAGTTAAACTTTAAAAGAACTAACTCTATTTACAAAGTAAAAAAATAGTGAATCGAAATAAGTATTGGCAACGTCTCTGAGAATCATTTGACATTTAACGAGTACCAACCTGCGTCAGTTTTAAGTAAAAAAAACCTGGATAAACCTAAATCATGGCGAACCGGGATATACAGGGTGGCCATTTGAAAACGAAACAGACGAGATTACAGACGAAATAAATTTTTTCGATAGAAATGCTCGGACAGGTCGATTTCTGTTTCGAGGGGGACAACTTAAGATGTAGGTTACGGACGCATAGCGCTTCAACCCTTGCTACTACAACCCTCACCCCCAATTTTTGAATAGGGAAGATGGGGTGAGTGATACCTCATTTGAAAGGTATTTTTATACTGATTTCAGCACAGTAATTGTTTTTTCATTTTATGCATTAGTTCTCGAAATATTTTTAACTAAGTAGGTATTTGAAAATGAAGTGGTGTTTTCATGGCACTTGTAGTGTTTTTTTGTGAAAAATCGACATTTTGAGCTTCAAAACAACCATGACTGTGGCTTCCTTCCTCCAATCCACTGACATAGAAATCTTTAATCAAAATGTCGATTTTTCACAAAAAAATACTACAAGTGCCATAAAAGCACCACTTCGTTTTCAAATACTTAGTTAAGAATATTTCGAGAACTAATGCATAAAATGAAAAAACAATTACTGTGCTGAAATCAGTATAAAAATACCTTCCAAATGAGGTATCACTCACCCTATCTTCCCTATTCAAAAATTGGGGGTGAGGGTTGTAGTAGCAAGGATTGAAGCGCTATGCGCCCGTAACCTACATCTTAAGTTGTCCCCCTCGAAACAGAAATCGACCTGTCCGAGCATTTCTATCGAAAAAATTAATTTCGTCTGTAATCTCGTCTGTTTCGTTTTCAAATGGCCACCCTGTATTATGAAAGTGAATGGAGTATAATTTCCATTTATCTTGTGTAACCCTCGGTGTAACCTGAATAATTTATCCATTAAGAATCCATGCTGATTCGAAAGGGTTAAGACAAAAACGAGAGTGTCTTGGATAAAATTGAAGATGTTGACGTTTTTCCCTTCCGCCACCCACTTCCGATGAAGGAGATCTTATCGAATATGCCTGAATCGTGATCGGGAATACTGGGAAGATATCAGAGCGTCGGCGTTGCCTGCTTTCACGCAAACATCCACAGTTCGTAACCATTAATCGATGAGCTGAATATTTCATCTGGGGAATCGTGAATGGTCGTAAATCCATTGAGTTTGAACTGAAAAAAAGGGATCGGAAAAGTACTGGCAATTGATTTTCCGTCAACCTCTCGTAAAGTCATCTGTAAGGTTTTTGGCAAATACAGCTTGATGCCAGGAGGTGTCAATCCTTCGAAGATTACCCTTGCTTCTTCCAATAGAAGGAGGAATCATAAGCTCAGAGCGGCATCATTAAATAGTCAGTATTTCAATTTTACGAGAGAGGCCGAATACTTAAATTTGACTGTGTTCTTCAATAATGAGAAAATAGACTTCGTCAATGAAATTAAATATTTGGATACCATACAGGGCTCACAGTTAAATTATTGCTTGCATATTGATTACTTCTGTGAAAAAATAGGTAAAAAAGTGTCTTTCTCCTCTGGTATTTCGAATTTCTTGTCGTTGTGGACCAGAAAACTGGTCTTTAAATATTTCTGGGGCAGGTATCTGTGAGAAAGGCAATCGAATATGAACGCGATATTTAAAGCACTCGTTTTCCCACCACCCTGTGGGTAGAGTGCTCGGCTACTTGAACGAATTCCTCCAAGAGAATATGAACGCGATAATTGATGTACTCGTTTTCACACCACCCTGTGGGTAGAGTGCTCGGATACTTGAACGAATTCCACCAAGGGAATATGAACGCGATAAGTAATGCACTCGATTCCACACCACCCTGTAGGTAGAGTGCTCGGCGCGTTTTATTTTGAGTGGTATCCCCAGTAGGCCTAATCCACTTAATGTCAAAATTGGCGCATACTTGTTCCGCATTTGTTGGCGCATACCTGTTCCGCATTTATTGGCGCATGTGTTCTCTGACAAATTTATCCTTGGTCAGAACCTTTCCGACATTATTGTCAATATACCTGAAATTAACCACCACCAAAAACCCTAAAAGTCACTCACATTGACGCCTTCAACTCTTGATTATCCGCTCTTGCTCCATCGATGGCTGAAGTTGGAAATGGTATCCAGGAAATCCCTTGCAACTCAGCCCTGAAAGGCCAAGGGTTCTCTGGGACCTACCTTCTCTTCCACCTAAAAGAAGCTGAAAAGAAGAAACGCTACCGCAAACATTTTTTTGGCGCATACTTCGTCCGCTTTTATGGGCGCATACTATTTCCGCATTTATTGGAGCATATAGTTTCCGCATTGTCCAGTTGATCGAATTCCGTCAAGGGAATATGAACGCGATATTTAATGCACTCGTTTTCACACCACCCTGTGGGTAGAGTGCTCAGCTACTTGAACGAATTCCGCCAAGGGAATATATAAACGCGATAGTTTATGCACTCGTTTTGACACCACCCTGTAGGTAGAGTGCTCGGCTACTTTAACGATTCCACCAAGGGAATATATGAACGCGATAGTAAATGCACTGTTTTTTGGCGCAATGTTGTTTCCGCTTTTTGGGCGCATTCTTTTTTCCGCACTATCCAGTTGAACGAATTCCACCAAGGGAATATGAACGCGATAGTTTATGCACTCGTTTTGACACCACCCTGTAGGTAGAGTGCCCGGCTACTTTAACGATTCCACCAAGGGAATATGAACACGATAGTTTATGCACTCGTTTTGACACCACCCTGTAGGTAGAGTGCTCGGCTACTTTAACGATTCCACCAAGGGAATATATGAACGCGATAGTAAATGCACTGTTTTTTGGCGCAATGTTGTTTCCGCTTTTTGGGCGCATTCTTTTTTCCGCACTATCCAGTTGAACGAATTCCACCAAGGGAATATGAACGCGATAGTTTATGCACTCGTTTTGACACCACCCTGTAGGTAGAGTGCCCGGCTACTTTAACGATTCCACCAAGGGAATATAATGAACGCGACAGTTAATGCACTCGTTTCCACACCACCCTGTAGGTAGAGTACTCGGCGCGTTTTATTTTGAGTGGTATCCCCAGTAGGCCTGATCCACTTTGTGTCGAAATTTTCAAAATTTATTTTTCATATACAATTAATTATCATGATAGTTCTGAATACGATATCAATGACGAAAAAATCGGAAACTATATCTACTGATGATTGAGCGGTAAATGTTCATTCATGAATATCAAATGATAACGACGAAAAAGAGAAATCATGCTCTGAAAATTTCGAGTTATTTTCTCATTTCACAAATAATTTTTATATAATCATCACTTCGACGATGTTAAAAATTGAAATAATATTGAAAAAATTCAAATAACACCGAAACAATTAAAAAACTCATTATTCCATGTCGACAGCAAACATTTGAAAAATTGAAATTGTAAAATGTAAATGTGAAAAACCCATAATATTTCATGTAGATAGTCTGAAGAATTATTGATTTAAAATTTTGCAAACTTATAGCACAACGTACGAAAATTCTTCCTTACGACGCAATCAAGACGTATCAAAGGGCTGATTATTCACGAATAAATTGAATTCGCTCAAATAAAAAGTTTGTTCAAATTATTCCGTATACAATAATGCATTAATGCACAACACTTTTCCCGTACTCAACTAATCCACAAACAACACAACACAAAGAGTAAAAGATTCGAGCACGTTTGATTTCTCAATAAATGTTCACACATCTTAACTGCACAGATAACCGAAGATGAACTGATCGAACCGACTGCATATCTTCCATCGAAGAAAGCTAGAATCCAAAAAACCACCCATTGACTCATTCAATTAATATAACATAGAGCGATCTAGAAAGACGACTCATACTGTGATGACTATCAAATGTTGAAAATTCTTTTGTCTTTTTATTTGCTTCGAATGTGAAAATGAAATTTTTAGTAATTTTTTACCAATCAAGCCATAATGGTATCTTTTCAAGTTTCAACCTGCACAATACACAAAAGATAATATTCAATTTATTTCTGTCATATTTGCTTTGAATTTGAAAAAAATATATTTTTGATTGTTCCAATATAATATTTTTCCATCAACAATGAAAATTATGAAATTCCACAGTACCATTGGATTAGTTGAAGAACTTTTATGATAATTTTTCCGTCATATTGGCCTTGAATGTGGAAAGAATATTTTTTTATTGATTCCAAATCATAAAGATAACTTCAGTTTATTGATTTTCTAATTTTTTTAGTATTTTTACCATTCTTCAGTTTGTTCTGTGAATTTAATTAGTTATGGTGTTTGGTGATATTTAACTATTAATCTATTAATGAGCAGGATCAAATCAAAGAGAACTTTCTTGATATTTTATTAACACATTTAGATTGTCCCTTCCCTGAAATTGCAATAAAAATAACAAGATTCTTCTCAATCTCTTCCAAATGATCACTGAAGCTGGAAATGCTGGACAACTAAGTCTCATCCCTTGAATTCATACAATTAATCATCAATTGAAATATTGCAACTTTTGATCGGAAAAAATAGGGATCGAAACAATTTAATCTGTGCCATCCTATTTCCGGCCAATATATTCTCGATGATCATTTTAGCAGTTGCAAAGTTCATCTGGGTCGCATCTGTTCATGATGTCCTAATATTAACAAATGGAACGCCACACTAAAGCGCACCATACATGCTGGGACAAATCAGAAGGATCCTCCCATTGGGGTTATGCTTTATTCTGCCACACGATGGTACGCTATTGATTGTCGATATGTACAATATGTTAAGCTCTCCTCTACCTGCACAACAATGGAGTTCATTCAGGATTAGAACCTGTGTAAGAGCATTATGGTGCACTTTGATGAAATATGTAGAGGAATTATTTGGGAAAGGTTTAGCCATAAGGAATTCAATTGATAGAATTAATTAAATTCGTTGGAAATTCTCATGATTTTGTTAATACCTTCAAGAATATTTGTTCATTAATTTCTATTAATTCAATCGACGTATTATTGAAATATCATCGTCGATTATCTAAAAATCACAGAGGACACTGAAAGTTTGAATGTTTGAATCTCCAATATATTTTTTTTCTCGCAGTTGTAGCACAGTCATATGAAGTTGAGGCCGACAACGAATACGTGATTAGGGGAAATTCAGCCATTATGAAATGCGAAGTACCATCTTTCGTATCTGACTTTGTGGTGGTCGAAAACTGGAAAGATTCTCAGGGAAACACCTATCTTCCTGGAGAAAATTTCGGTAACCCGAACTAATAATTAGTTACAACATCCCGAATGCCATGGAATTCCAGATATCACTCCAGAATCCTCGATTCTGCCGAACGTTTATTCGTGAACTACCTCATTTTGAATCAATAAATGCAAACCGAGTTTTGTGCACTCTGTACATGTAAATCGTCATGCTTAGAAATTCTTACAATACAATTTAAAATAAACACTGTGACAGACCGCCACATAACCTCAAAAGCTCTAAGCTTTCAAAATGGCGACTATCAATACCATCACAGTGTCCTTGAAAATGTTCAGCGATTATTTTAACGGCTAATTTTTGCTCCTATTCTACAAAGTATTGGGGGAAGCCCCTTAATAGATACTCAAAATTTCACTGTACCCAATGAATGGCCTTTTTGGTGCTCAGATACCGTTCTTTATACCAATGCTTGTTTTATGAAGTAGCTTGGACCACTTCAACTGCTATCAACTTAAGACCCCTTCGACTACCAAACCTCGGTTATCGGATAAGTGTGCATTTTCTTTGGGACAAAAGGTTTTCCCCTGTACTTCAGATGGTCTTTTGAGAGGAAGAGTATAATTCATTAAAAAAATCTCTTTTTATCGAATTCGCCTCTTCCTTTCTGGCATGTAGACTGAAGAAACATTTTCCCTGTCGAACTGAAAATATTTTCTCTTGGAGTATTCTCTTACGTAATATTCGACTTTAAAAATGAAATATCACCCAATATATCTGGGGCATAAGATAATTATTTATGTACCAATTTCAAAGAGACAATGTAGGTTTCCTTTTCAATATGACATCCTGTATACGATAATGGTTGGTAAAACACAAAATTATTACGAATAAATGTATCCACTGTTGTCGAATTCTGATGAATATAAAAAATGGGAGAAAAGAGTAGATCAGTTCGAAAAAACGAAGAGTCATTTTGGCCTATTTTTTACAGTGGTTCAACAATTCTATCAAAGTCGAGTGATTGATGAATTCGTTTTGAAAGGAAACACTGGCATCTTGAAATGTCTGGTACCCAGTTTTGTCACTGATTTCGTGCAAATAGAGGCCTGGATCGCAGATGACGGGACAACCTTCAAATATGAACCCACTTTGAGCCCAAATACTGGTAATTGATGCCAAAATGGTTTCCATGGACCTTTTTTAGACTATGGCCCTTGATCTCCTCTCCTTCAGTGTGTTTTCAGATGTCCATATCGAAATCAATTAAGAATCTGGATCGAGTTTCTATTTTGTCGACAAACAACATAGACCTAGTACTATCTACTTTGAAGTATATCAAAAAAGGTCCAATTTTTCTGCTCGTTTAACCAAAATACCAACTTTTGGTGGAAGTATAATTAAATTGATTTCCATCCATGTTTGTTCCATCACTTGGTGTGTTTATTTTCATCAACATAGGTATGTTTAAATAAATCATAAAGCCAGATAGCTCATAAAACCTATTTATTAGTTAGTGAACACACTGTCAATGTTTTCGAGGAATTTCAAACAGTTAAAGGTTATCACTTGAAGTATTTGTTTTGAAGGAATTCACTCACTTTAAGTTCCTCATATGGTCGAATGACACAAATATTCTGATATTCATATTTAATGGAAATTGGATTGCAGTTTTTCAGAAGAAGTTGAAAGAAATTATAAAACTACATCCGCCATTGATGAAAACCTAACGCAAATTTGAGGAATATTACACTGTTGGTGATTTTATTTTTGAGTGCCTTCTCGCTCGTATAAAATGGCTGCTCAATTTAATTCTTGTCAGTTTTTTGGTTTCCACGAAAAAATCCTAAAACTGTTTTTCGGGCCATTTTTAATGGACTGTAACTAGTTAGTTTATATGGAAAACAAGGAATCACCCCCTAAATTTGTTCGCAACTATTCATACACACCCTGTATCAACAGAGTGTAACAGCCAAATGGAATAAATTCGATAACGAATAAATGAGGGGGCGTTAGGAAAAACGCTCGGACACGTCGATTTGTAATTTCAAATGCGCATATTTTTCAAGAAAATAAAATTATATAGGGTGTTTCGTGCGACCGTGGCCAATACTAACTTTCTTATTTCAAATGCAACCCCCTGTATATTATTTATTTTTTGGATTCTTCAGAAAATTCTAGACATAATTCATGTACAATGTCCTATACCTACCTTCAACTTTTTCGGAAATATTAAGTGTTTTCAGATTTTTTACAATATTTTACAATTTTAGATTAGACTTCTTTTTGTGGGGATATGTCAAAAGTATTGTATACGAAACGAAACCCTTAAACTTAGACGACCTAAAAAACCAAATCACGCTTGCGATTAGATCAGTCACGCCTGAAATGTTGAGTAACGTCAGAAGACAATTCTACACCAGATTAGCATGTTGCCAAGACGTTCGCGGCGAGCATTTTGAACATTTCCTACATTGACATAAATGTTTTTTTAATAATTAAGAAATAATCAGTATTACTCATCAGGTTTCAAGTGTAATGTACCGAATTTGTGAAATAAAATAATTTTTATTGACGTTGATTTTTGCCATAAATCTGAAAACACTTAATACCTACTTCTGAAATAGTTAAAGATAGGTATAGGACATTGTGTATGAATTGTGTCTAGAATTCTCTGAAGAATCCAAATAATAAATAATATACATTTGAAATGAGAAAGTTGGTATTGGCCACGGTCAAATGGAACACCCTATATAAAATTATTTTCTTGAAAAATATGCGCATTCAAAATTACAAATCGACGTGTCCGAGCGTTTTTCCCAACACGCCCTCATTTATTCGTTATCGAATTTATTCCATTTGGCTTTTACACTCTGTTTATTGGAACCGAAATATTGGAATTCCAGTGTTGATATAGGTAGATTGGAAGAATTCTTAAATACAGTGGACTCTCGATAAGTCGAACATCGATAAGTCGAACCCTTAGATAAGTCGAACAGTTTCTCCGGTCCCGATTCATGCGTATCTTATCCTGTGTATTTTCACCTCAATGAGTCGAACAGTCTTGTTGAGACGAGAGAGTCTAGTAGATGAGTCGAACTTCTGGAAGGGTCCTCGCGAGAATCAACACCTCTATTAGTCGTACTCCTAACCACCAGAGCCTCTATGAGTCGAACTGTTTGATCTGACGAATGAAAGCGGTAGGCAAACCGCATGGAAAGCCATCATTATGCATTTTTCAACAGCTTGAGCCATTTTGTTTATTCATTCGTTATTTGTTTACCTTGCAGTCGTGTGCTGAGAGCGTTATAAGTTATGCCTCCGCGAAAACTGAAAATATTATCAGTAGCAGAGAAACTCGAACTTATTCAGGAAGTAGAGAAAGGAGAAAAAAGTAAAACCTTTTTCTCTATTTCAGTATCGTAATGAGTTCATTACAGTACTTAAAACAGTGTTGCAATGAACTCATTGCAGCATTGTTTTCAGATGTCCATAAAGTTAGCAGTGCCACTTTCGAGAAATTCAATGAAACCTATTGCATTAATTGTCGAATAATTGTCGAGAATTTGTCGTGAAAGAAAAAAAATTGTCGCATCCTTAGTTTTTTTTCTACGGGGTGGCTTTGCTAACTTAACGTTAAGTTAGCAGAACCACTTTCCCAATAGCGACCGAATCTCATGAAAATGGTTACAAATAATTGTCGAGTAATTGTCGTAGTCGATACGAAGTAAAAAAAAACCAAAAAATCCATTCCTTTTTGTTTATTTTACGTCTTTTTCCCGCGAGTTCGAGATATTCCTAGAATTATCCCATTTTTGGCCAAAGCGCATTCGTAATTGACTCTTTTTCTATTGCATTAATTGTCGAATACATGCCTAGAATTTGTCGTGAAAGAAAAAAATTTATCGCGTCCTTAGTTTTTTTTCTACGGGGTGGCTTTGCTCACTTTATATTAATTTAGCAAAAAGTGGTCGAATATCGTCACGATGATCATGAAAGATTGTCAAGTAATTGTCGTTGTTGAAATAAAGTAAAAGACACACAAAAAATTTAATCTTTCTAGCAATTTCCACTCCATTTTTCGCGATTTCCCCATATTTCTTGAAATATCGCATTTTTGGCAACAGCGCATTCGTAATTGACTCTTTTTCTATTGCATTAATTGTCGAATACCTGTCCCGAATTTGTCGTGAAAAAAAAATTTGTCGCGTCCTTAGTTTTTTTTTTCTATGGGGTGGCTTTGCTAACTTAACGTTAAGTTAGCAGAACCACTTTCTCAATATCGACCGAATCTCATGAAAATGGTTATAAATAATTGTCGAGTAATTGTCGTAGTCGATATGAAGTAAAAAAAACCCAAAAAATCCATTCCTTTTTGTTTATTTTACGTCTTTTTCCCGCGAGTTCGAGATATTTCTAGAATTATCGCATTTTTGGCAACAGCGCATTCGTAATTGACTCTTTTTCTATTGCATTAATTGTCGAATACCTGCCTCGAATTTGTCGTGAAAGAAAAAAATTTGTCGCGTCCTTAGTTTTTTTTTTCTAGGGGGTGGCTTTGCTAACTTAACGTTAAGTTAGCAGAACCACTTTCTCAATATCGACCGAATCTCATGAAAATGGTTATAAATAATTGTCGAGTAATTGTCGTAGTCGATATGAAGTAAAAAAAAACCTTTTTGTTTATTTTACGTCTTTTTCACGCGAGTTCGAGATATTCCTAGAATTATCGCATTTTTGGCCACAGCGCATTCGTAATTGACTCTTTTTCTATTGCATTAATTTTCGAATACATGCCTAGAATTTGTCGTGAAAGAAAAAAATTGGTCGCGTCCTTAGTTTTTTTTCTACGGGGTGGCTTTGCTCACTTTATATTAATTTAGCAAAAAGTGGTCGAATATCGTCACGATGATCATGAAAGATTGTCAAGTAATTGTCGTTGTTGAAACAAAGTAAAAGACACACAAAAAATTTAATCTTTCTAGCAATTTCCACTCCATTTTTTCGCGATTTCCCCATATTTCTTGAAATATCGCATTTTTGGCAACAGCGCATTCGTAATTGACTCTTTTTCTATTGCATTAATTGTCGAATACCTGTCCCGAATTTGTCGTGAAAAAAAAATTTGTCGCGTCCTTAGTTTTTTTTTTCTATGGGGTGGCTTTGCTAACTTAACGTTAAGTTAGCAGAACCACTTTCTCAATATCGACCGAATCTCATGACAATGGTTACAAATAATTGTCGAGTAATTGTCGTAGTCGATATGAAGTAAAAAAAAAACCAAAAAATCTATTCGTTTTTGTTTATTTCACGTCTTTTTCTCGCGAGTTCCAGATATTCCTAAAATTATCGCATTTTTGGCAACAGCGCATTCGTAATTGACTCTTTTTCTATTGCATTAATTGTCGAATACCTGCCTCGAATTTGTCGTGAAAGAAAAAAATTTGTCGCGTCCTTAGTTTTTTTTCTGAGGGGTGGCTTTGCTAACTTAACGTTAAGTTAGCAGAACCACTTTTTCAATATCGTCCGAATCTCATGAAAATGGTTATAAATAATTGTCGAGTAATTGTCGTAGTCGATATGAAGTAAAAAAAACCCAAAAAATCCATTCCTTTGTGTTTATTTTACGTCTTTTTCCCGCGAGTTCGAGATATTTCTAGAATTATGGCATTTTTGGCAACAGCGCATTCGTAATTGACTCTCTTTCTATTGCATTAATTGTCGAATACCTGCCTCGAATTTGTCGTGAAAGAGATTTGTCGTGCTAACTTAACGTTAAGTTAGCAAAGCAACAACTTAGAAAAAAAAACTAAGGACGCGACAATTTTTTTTCTTTCACGACAAATTCGAGGCAGGTATTCGACAATTAATGCAATAGAAAAAGAGTCAATTACGAATGTGCTGTTGCCAAAAATGCGATAATTCTAGGAATATCTCGAACTCGCGGGAAAAAGACGTAAAATAAACAGAAAGGAATGGATTTTTTGGGTTTTTTTTACTTCATATCGACTACGACAATTACTCGACAATTATTTGTAACCATTTTCATGAGATTCGGTCGATATTGAGAAATTGGTTCTGCTAATCTTAACGTTAAGTTAGCAAAGCCACCCCCTAGAAAAAAAAAACTAAGGACGCGACAAATTTTTTTCTTTCACGACAAATTCGAGGCAGGTATTCGACAATTAATGCAATAGAAAAAGAGTCAATTACGAATGCGCTATTGCCAAAAATGCGATAATTTTAGGAATATCTGGAACTCGCGAGAAAAAGACGTAAAATAAACAAAAAGGAATGGATTTTTTGGGTTTTTTTTACTTCATATCGACTACGACAATTACTCGACAATTATTTATAACCATTTTCATGAGATTCGGTCGATCTTGAGAAAGTGGTTCTGCTAACTTAACGTTAAGTTAGCAAAGCCACCCCATAGAAAAAAAAACTTAGGACGCGACAAATTTTTTTCTTTCACGACAAATTCGAGGCAGGTATTCGACAATTAATGCAATAGAAAAAGAGTCAATTACGAATGCGCTGTTGCCAAAAATGCGATATTTCAAGAAATATGGGGAAATCGCGAAAAAATGGAGTGGAAATTGCTAGAAAGATTAAATTTTTTGTGTGTCTTTTACTTTATTTCAACAACGACAATTACTTGACAATCTTTCATGATCATCGTGACGATATTCGACCACATTTTGCTAAATTAATATAAAGTGAGCAAAGCCACCCCGTAGAAAAAAAACTAAGGACGCGACAAATTTTTTTCTTTCACGACAAATTCTAGGCATGTATTCGAATTAATGCAATAGAAAAAGAGTCAATTACGAATGCGCTGTGGCCAAAAATGCGATAATTCTAGGAATATCTCGAACTCGCGGGAAAAAGACGTAAAATAAACAAAAAGGTTTTTTTTTACTTCATATCGACTACGACAATTACTCGACAATTATTTATAACCATTTTCATGAGATTCGGTCGATATTGAGAAAGTGGTTCTGCTAAGTTAACGTTAAGTTAGCAAAGCCACCCCCTAGAAAAAAAAAACTAAGGACGCGACAAATTTTTTTCTTTCACGACAAATTCGAGGCAGGTATTCGACAATTAATGCAATAGAAAAAGAGTCAATTACGAATGCGCTGTTGCCAAAAATGCGATAATTCTAGAAATATCTCGAACTCGCGGGAAAAAGACGTAAAATAAACAAAAAGGAATGGATTTTTTGGGTTTTTTTTACTTCATATCGACTACGACAATTACTCGACAATTATTTATAACCATTTTCATGAGATTCGGTCGATATTGAGAAAGTGGTTCTGCTAACTTAACGTTAAGTTAGCAAAGCCACCCCATAGAAAAAAAAACTAAGGACGCGACAAATTTTTTTTTCACGACAAATTCGGGACAGGTATTCGACAATTAATGCAATAGAAAAAGAGTCAATTATGAATGCGCTGTTGCCAAAAATGCGATATTTCAAGAAATATGGGGATATCGCGAAAAAATGGAGTGGAAATTGCTAGAAAGATTAAAAATTTTGTGTGTCTTTTACTTTATTTCAACAACGACAATTACTTGACAATCTTTCATGATCATCGTGACGATATTCGACCACTTTTTGCTAAATTAATATAAAGTGAGCAAAGCCACCCCGTAGAAAAAAAACTAAGGACGCGACAAATTTTTTTCTTTCACGACAAATTCTAGGCATGTATTCGACAATTAATGCAATAGAAAAAGAGTCAATTACGAATACGCTGTGGCCAAAAATGCGATAATTCTAGGAATATCTCGAACTCGCGGGAAAAAGACGTAAAATAAACAAAAAGGTTTTTTTTTACTTCATATCGACTACGACAATTACTCGACAATTATTTATAACCATTTTCATAAGATTCGGTCGATATTGAGAAAGTGGTTCTGCTAACTTAACGTTAAGTTAGCAAAGCCACCCCCTAGAAAAAAAAAACTAAGGACGCGACAAATTTTTTTCTTTCACGACAAATTCGAGGCAGGTATTCGACAATTAATGCAATAGAAAAAGAGTCAATTACAAATGCGCTGTTGCCAAAAATGCGATAATTCTAGAAATATCTCGAACTCGCGGGAAAAAGACGTAAAATAAACAAAAAGGAATGGATTTTTTGGGTTTTTTTTACTTCATATCGAATACGACAATTACTCGACAATTATTTATAACCATTTTCATGAGATTCGGTCGATATTGAGAAAGTGGTTCTGCTAACTTAACGTTAAGTTAGCAAAGCCACCCCATAGAAAAAAAACTAAGGACGCGACAAATTTTTTTCTTTCACGACAAATTCGAGGCAGGTATTCGACAATTAATGCAATAGAAAAAGAGTCAATTACGAATGCGCTGTTGCCAAAAATGCGATATTTCAAGAAATATGGGGAAATCGCGAAAAATGGAGTGGAAATTGCTAGAAAGATTAAATTTTTTGTGTGTCTTTTACTTTATTTCAACAACGACAATTACTTGACAATCTTTCATGATCATCGTGACGATATTCGACCACTTTTTGCTAAATTAATATAAAGTGAGCAAAGCCACCCCGTAGAAAAAAAACTAAGGACGCGATAAATTTTTTTCTTTCACGACAAATTCTAGGCATGTATTCGACAATTAATGCAATAGAAAAAGAGTCAATTACGAATGCGCTTTGGCCAAAAATGCGATAATTCTAGGAATATCTCGAACTCGCGGGAAAAAGACGTAAAATAAACAAAAAGGAATGGATTTTTTGGGTTTTTTTTACTTCATATCGACTACGACAATTACTCGACAATTATTTGTAACCATTTTCATGAGATTCGGTCGATATTGGGAAAGTGGTTCTGCTAACTTAACGTTAAGTTAGCAAAGCCACCCCGTAGAAAAAAAACTAAGGACGCGACAATTTTTTTTCTTTCACGACAAATTCTCGACAATTATTCGACAATTAATGCAATAGGTTTCATTGAATTTCTCGAAAGTGGCACTGCTAACTTTATGGACATTGTTTTCAGTTATATTTTTCGTTTTTTGGTTATCAGCACTGGCTTCCGATCCTTTCAATTTTTAACACACGTCAATTCAAAATTGTCAATTTCGTAACAGTCACCAACTGCCAAGATACAATACAAAAGTCTCTAGGACGTATAATCTGAATTTTTCATTGAATTTCAACGAAATTCGACTGAAATAGAGAAAATATAGTCTTATACTCGTTGCAGAAAGCAATTCCAATACTCATGCGTTTGAAAACTCGCTCTTTCGTCGCTCGTTTTCGACTTTCGCATTCGTATTGGAATAGGAGCCCTTTCTGCAACTAGTTTTAGAATATACGATTTGCTAACAAGTTGGGAATTCCGAAATCTACACTGTCTACAATCATAAAAAACAAAATGGCATGTAAAAATAAACGCTTGTTTTCCATCGACTACCGACGATTTCGAGATAACAAGACCTCAATGAGTCGAACTCCCACCTCAACAACTCGAACGTTTGGTGAGCCGAACTATAGATAAGTCGAAATGTTTTTTATGGTCCCTGGGAGTTCGACTTATCGAGAGTCCACTGTATTCTCATTTTATGACAGTGGCACCGGAACTATTATTGGTGCATCAAATTAATTATTTTACACTTCGGCACCATAAAGTTGGTGTTGGTAGCAAACAGATAACAATGCTCTAAAAAGGTCGGTTCATTTGATCCACATTCTAAAGAACAGATCGGCTTGCTTCAAGTTTGTAGTCCACAAATTTTGTTATCTCCCGGCTTTTTATAGAGTGCGTGGAGTTTGTCAAAGAATTCTTTACGGAATCTACAAACAGCGTGAAGATGGTAATCTGGCGAGGAATGTGCTCAGGAATGAAATTTACTTTTGGGTTCTTTCTAAATCTTACCAGAAGAACGATCTCTTAATAACGAGGCATTACCAATAAATCGTTCGAAATATAAAATATTCGAGATATATCTTGGCTTATGAGCCAAAGTTTTTTTTATGTGGAACTTGAGATAATTTTGTTTTGGATAATCCATCTTAAAAAATATTCAAATTGTACAGCCCTAAGCTCTTTATCTTCTTCGCCAAGTTTTTTGAAAGCTCTTTATTATAAGCTTGGTCATAAGCATTGAAAAAATTCAATATTATTGCCTCTAAGAGTTGGTTTCACCAGCTCTGAAAAGTTCAATTCCAGTAGAACCGCAGAATTAACCATTCCGCCGATAGCCGCATACTTGCTGTACTTTGAAGACCTTCGCAAACGGAAGCTGAAAGAGTGGATGCTGCCCTAGATTCTATTTTAATCCCTACAGCCCCAAGTAAGGAACGTGTTGAACGTATAACAACCGTACTCTTTTTGTTTTCAGTTGTGAACCAGTATTATGAGGCTCAGGTATACGACGCTTTTGTCATAAAGGGAAACACGGCTGTTTTCAAATGTCAAATTCCGTCTTTCGTGTCGGATCATGTGGACATCGTATCTTGGCAAGATACGCAGAATAATAAGTTTTTGCCCCCCACCACGGATTACGGTACGGAGAAAAAAATTGATCCTAGAGAAAATTGCAGTTTAGACAATGCTCGAGCTGAATAATAGCGCTGACTCGAAATTGTAAAGCTGAGTTCAAAGCTGATATAGGCTGTGGTAGTGTGATCATGTCTTACAGAAACACACACACACACATTTTGAATGAGCCTCTGTTATCGAGGGTAAAAGCAGCAATATTGTTGATAAATCTTCAAATTTGGCTATGAAATTTTCTCAATCAATTTTCTGTAAATTCTTTTTCTATATCGTAAAGACAGCATTGCTATCCTACTTCAGTTTTCTCTAGAAAAACATCATAACGTTTTCAATTGAAAAAAAACGAATAAAAAAAAAATAAAGTCCTTGATTTCACCAGCCTTTCCCCAAGCCCATGTAATCCTTGGACCATGCCCTCCATCCGTTTCCTGATTAGATGTCTAGCCGGAAGTACGAAGTTCCGATATGGCGTATATTGAACATTCACACCCTGTCATTTGAGAAAATCTTTCCTTCAAGCATAATGCGTTATTTTTCAGAGCAGTTTAATATTCTTTCATGACGTCATCAATGTGAATATGGAAAATACAGGGTGTCTGGTCAGTGCCAGTAGCTCGAAAACAATTCCATCGATTTGCTTCAAATTTATTCGGAGGAATAGGGTCGCTGAAATCAGAGCTGTACTGCAAAAATTCGTTTCTTGTTATTAGGACGAATAAATTTTGAGTTATATTTAAGAATTTGGAAAATTTTACGTATGCCATGCAGAAAGAAATCGAAAGCATCAAGTTCATACGCGTAGATTCATGATTCTTCGCCTGTCAATACTTTATTTTGGTCTTTTGAAGCACAGCCATTGATTTTTTTTACATTTCTTTGAGCCAATCGACGGGTTATTTTTTGAGCCATTGTTAAATTTTGATATATCCAACGTTAAGGGCTTTTTATCTCCATGATATCTCAGTTCGTATGCGGCGTAGGCCAACAATTTTTTTAATTTTTTAAATTAAAGCTTAATCATTTCTCTAGAATGTGTATTACTCGCTTTTCTCTTTTTTTTTTCGTATCTTAGGAAAAAAACCTGGTGAGCTGTAATTTCATGAAAATTTGGACAAACGTTTCTATTTCCATGATATCTCCGTCAATTTTCGGGATAAATGTATGAAATTTTCAGCATACATGCGGAATAATATTTTGCAGAATGTGTATTATTCGCTTTTCCGTTTTTTGCATAAAACCTGGTTGAAAATATGACCAATAAAGTTCCTACTCTATAATCCATTTAGGAATTGAGGGGGGCAATAAACAAAAAAACTAATCAATACACATTCTGGAAAATATTATTCCGCATGTATACTGAAAATTTCATACATTTATCCCGAAAATTGACGGAGATATCATGGAAATAGAAACGTTTGTTCAGAGTTTCATGAAATTACAGCTCACCAGGTTTTTTCCTAATATACGAAAAAAAAAACAGAAAAGCGAGTAATACACATTCTAGAGAAATGATTAAGCTTTAATTTCAAAAAAAAATTGTTGGTCTACGCCGCATACGAACTTAGATATCATAGAAATAAAAAGCCCAATTTTTGAAGGGAGCTCGCGAGCTCGGACGTGTACCAGGTCCCCTTAACAAATCTTTTTGACGGTCAAATAGTAATGCAATATTGAATGTATACAAGTGGAACTAATGCCCTAGTATGCCTAAATCTCCTGGTATGTCACATGACGATATTACAACACCAGTTAACGGACAGCTTCGATGTGTTTGACACAACCGCCGATTTTGGACGGTCTTCACAAAATTTGCTCTGTAGCGTAGTAGGACCACGATTGAATTCAGGAAATCAACGAAACACGGTGGCTCGAGATGGTGTTTCATCAGCAAAAGCACACTCTTGTTCATTTGATCATTCTCATAGGGATATGGACGTATTCACATCGTGAAATCATAATAAAAAAAAACATCATTACTATATTTCAGCCATGATACACTTGACACTGTGTGAGGTTCATTTCTGTATTATCACTAAGGAAAACAAAACACAAGGTGATTCCCTGATTAAATAAAATTGTTCGTCCGAGGTAGCTACTCTTTTCAGGCTCTGAAGAATACTTGAAATTGTATTCACGTATAACTCTCCAGGTCTGTGACCCTATCTCCATTGATGAAACTATTTCCCTGGTTTCCATTTAGAATTGCTTATGAGTTCAACAGAATTTTCGAAGTTTGTAGAATAAATTTCGGGACTTGTTCTTGGACTTTTCCAAACTCTCAGTCAATGATGACATCTAACTTCTTCACTCGTAACTCTTTCATCATACCCCAGTACACTTTTTATAAAATCATCTTTTTGTCGACCTCATACACCGCAATTGTGAGACTAGAATTTTCCGAATTTCCCCTATAACCCTGCTGCTCCAATTATTTTATCGCATTTATTCATTTTTTCGTCTTCTTTCAGTCGTATCACAAACATACACGGCAAACGTGATGGATGAGAGCGTCCTGAAAGGAAACACTGCCATCTTCAAGTGTCATATTCCGAGCTTTGTTAGTGATTTCGTGAATGTCATTTCCTGGCTACAGAATGACAAGAAAGAGATCGTTATGGATGGCAACCTGGGTGCGTGAATATCATACTTATTTGAATCATTTCTCATATCACATCCGATGCCAAATCGAAAATTTTCAGTTAAAAAAATTTCCCTCGGATGATTGCCCCAAATTAATGGTTACGCTTCCACAAGACTAACATACAGGCTTTGAATTCTATGATCGAAAATAATGGCACCTTCATAACATAATTTTCTTGCGAAATGTATATTGCAGAACATGATAACTTCGAATATTTTTCTAATTTCATCATTCTTTAATCGGTAAAATTTTATTTTAAGCTTTGTTATCGATGTAGCGCTTAGTTAGGTTATGTTTAAACTGATCTTGTTATCATAGAACATTTTCTTCTATTCAAGTCTCTCATTTTCCTATTTAAAATGTGGCGAATCTTGCTTGTCATGACGATGAAGACATCAGTGCCAATCCTCTCAATTCATGAACATTCTCATGGAAGCTTTTTATCGGAATATCCCTAGTGTGAAACACGAATCTTCAGTCAAATACTGTAAAAATGTTGTGGACGCCGCATTAAAAAGCAGCTGCCCACGTTTGATTGACTTAAATTGACGAATTTTTCTCTTTGTCCACTTCCGGAGCTGTGATGATTCATTGTGGCACCCGCATTGTTATCCTTAAATGAGACTGTTTTATTTAGTCTGTAAGCATTGAATCCAAGCTACGTTAACGTGTAAATATAAAAATTTCATCGCACATGGGTGTCATAAACCGCGATTTTCTGTTCGAAGGGAGAACCCATGAATCTATGTTGAATCTTCGAAATGTAATGGATAAACTTCTATAACTTCGAAAAAACAGTGCAATTTAGCTGAGAGAATTTTTTTCGTCCAACAATTTTCTGGATTCTGCAAATTTGTTCACCCTGTACTTATTCGAAGCACTCGTTTTTTTTCCGATAAGTTACTATGGCATAGTGTTCAGTGCCTAGTCTTTTTCGATATTTCTCATTTGGTTATCTCAAAAATTTAAGCTCCACTATTGGTCTTATATTTTCTCTCATTAAATACTGCAATAACTTCGCTTTCATATTTTTGAGAAGTATTGATGCTCCATCTGGAGCCTATTTTCACCTATAAATTCATTGGTTTGTCTTAGGTATGAAGTTATTGATACCAATTGACCAATATTTCATTTATGGTCATGAATCCATGCAAAAACTCGATTGAAATATCTTCTGAATGCTCTTTTCATACCTTGTGACCAAACACGCCACTCAACGTGCATATAGCTTACTTTTTCATTATCCAAAATGGATATCAGCAGCCCATGAACACACCCCTGAGGAATTTTATTCAATCAATATACAGGATGATTCACCTAACTGATTCATTTGAGGTTTAGCAAGAACCAAATGGTATGGTACACTCGTAGATCAAAAGGAAACAGGCTTAGGAGTATTTGGTCATATACTGAGATTTTCTGTGCCAATAGGGCAAGAATCCTTTGTTTCACAGGAGGAAATAATGGCTGTCTAGGCGTGCCTCATAGAGTGTTCGAAAAGAATCATCAAAGGGGCACGCATAAATATTGCAATAGACAGTAAATCAGCTCTAAAAGCTCTGAAATCTAACTGCCGCAATATCTTGAAGCTTGTGAAGGGTGGCATTGAGGGTGATGAGGAAGCTGATGCACTTGGGTTGAACCTGTTGTGACTGAACCCTTCTGTGGCCTCGGAAAGGATCACTTTAGGGCAGTATCACACCAATGGAAGATGCAAAACCTGACACTCCTCTGAAGCAGATCTCTAGGACTAAGACAAGCGAAAAGAATTGTAGAGTTCACGCCGTTCTACCCAAAGAATCCAGCTAACACGGATAAAGTTTCGATGTATTGTGGACAAGGGGCTAGTATTATAGACTATAAGTTCAATTTAGGAATATGTGCTTTTCATACCGCCATAAATTGAAGACATTTATGAAAATGGAGAATGAAAGAATCATAAAAGGAAATTTTTTCATTGAATAAGAGAGAGGTGAGATAGAGCAGAAATTTTCATCTGCTATTCATCCGGTGTCTCAATTTAAACCTGATTATTTGTCTGACAACATCGTCAACAGGACATTGAAGAAAATTGCCTATTTAGCGTCTGTCGAATGTTGTTATGTTGCTGATGGATGTCTCGTTAGATGAAACGACCTTCATAAAAATATTTCATGGAATACCAACGCGGGTTGTTAAATCTTTATGGCAATCTTGACAATTGGTACGTGTCGGAGTTACATTGATTCTGTACGGAAGCTAGGTGAAATTTTATGAAGGATATGCTTCCATTGTTTTCAATCGTGTCTGCCTCAAATTTTGTATAAATTTGAGCTACGATAGAGTTTGAATCGAATGGATTCAGGAGTGACAATTTCATCATATATATTGGAAATGTATTTTTTCTGTTTGTGAAATTGATGCCATGGTTTCCTGATTACCGAGTCCATTACACGACCTAACATTAATTGGATTGACATCTTAACAGTGATTCCTCTCAATCTACTCTAACCATTAGTCAGAATTAAAATATTTGCGACTCTCCTGTTCGGTGGAAGCACGTTAATCGATTGATGAGTCACGAGTAGTAATGTACTGGGGTTACTGAAATGATATTTATGTTTTAGTAACACCCACTGCACGTTCGATGATCTTGAAATTCAAGGTCTCCTTTCATTCGGGATGATACTATGAATATAACTGATTTATTCCATGAGGAGAAATTGCAGAACGAGCTTCTGTTTCGGAATGGAATATATCAGTTTCGTTTCATGTTTGGCAGATATTTTTTTCATTTTTGATGATTTCATATCGTCCTTATTTTGATGTAAATGATAAATAGACAGTTCTTGTTAAGGAAATGAAAGCACACTAAATTTTTAATAATAGTCTATTGGCTATCGATTTCGGCCGTTGGCCATCATCAGGCCAGCTGAAAACACAAAACAAACTACATGTAGAAAAATTCCTTCATAAAAAACGCAGTTAGATTAATGAATATGGCATTTAACAGGTATATCCTCTATCGAACAGTAAAACTCACCGTCATGTTATGAAGCATGTTGCTGGAAGAATTTACAAATACAGACAGTTCTTATTCTCTGGGAAAAGAACAGAAAATCTGCACTCATAAACGCCTGTACAACATCTCACCACTTGAAAATTCATTGAATAACAATTAATAGTTTTCCAACCACTGTTTTATGTTTTGAATGATAAATTACACTTTTTATACGCCCTGTGCAAGATGAGGATTCATTTCTTGAACATCTCTCCGCTACATGCTACATTTAATTAATGCCCAACATAGCCACCCGATATATAAAAAAATTAATCGTATACGATGAGAGGTTATGCAAAATTATGCTTTTTTTTAACGCATATTTCTCTGAATCAACGCTTTATGAATAGAGTTTTTACAAAAGAAAATCTTTGATATAAGTATATCAAAGATTAAGTATCGAACAAAAAAAGAAAGATAGTATTGTGGAAAATAATGTGTTGATATTTCATATTATATCTGGATAGTCGTAATGATAATATTGTTTGTTCAATAAATGTTTTACTTCATATCATTGTAATATTCATACTGTATAAAAAACCAAACTATCCCAAGTAAATAACCGCATTTTGATATTAAAAAATGTATCTAATGATAACGTTCTCAACAAAAAAAAGCAATCACTTGAGTGTCAGAAGCTTTTGAGCGCTTGTTTATCTATTCCAAGGGTTAGTGTTTTTTTTACATCAGTTTTATTTCAATCAGTAAGGAATTCGAGCGAATTATCAAAAAGATTCTCGATTCTTCTACTTGAAAAGACCTCTGTGTCCCTTTCAATGTGACACCTTGTATACTCCTAGTCGGTTCATTATCTCTCTCGTATAACTCTAAAGAGATCCAACCCTCCCCTGTTTAGTATTCCAGCAAGGAATATAATCGTCTCGAAAATACCTTTCACGTATTGTTTCAAGATGAGGAACAAACAAGCACAAAATAAAAATTATGTTCTCCCAACAATCAGAATTTCGTGAGACAAATATGTGCGTTGGGAGCAGCTGTTCCAACCTCGAAATTAAGTTGAAACTCGATACTTGAGTCGAGGTCGAGGAGTTTAGAAGGGTCCCTTTGTATACTCTTCAGATTAATTTGAAGGAACTGCCCTGAATATGGATGAAATCAATCTTGAAAGAAAATGATAGTAAAAATCGAGCCAATTCAATCGCTTCGACTATTATCAGGTTGCCATCAAAATAAAAATAAATCATTTTCGATTCAGAATTAAAAAAAAAAATTTCATTTCTAATGTTGACTATAATTTTCCTTCAGAATTTCCTTATGGTCTCGACATTCGGAATTGAAAAAATCGATATTCTTGAGATACACACTGTATATTACAAGACCTTTCTAATTTTTATTGAATTTATCTCTAAGTGAAGTATAAGAATAATTCAATCAACCCACGCAACAATAATAATTATGATCGTTCACTTGAATCAATTGAAGTGGTATTTGTTCGATCAATTAATAGAAATTTATCGTTTGAGAAATACAGGGTTATCTAAAAGTTGCGCAACCCGAAACTGTCATTACCAATGAATTTTCGTAGGATATGAAGACAGGGGTACCTTAGAGCTATTTTTATATGTATTTCCAACCCTTTGAGACACCTTCATTGTCAATTTCTAAACGGAAGCAAATGTCTTGTCCTTGGGGGGGGGGGCTTCTTCCAGTCATTAATGGTAAGGCAAAGTCTTTACACATGAAAATTATATTGATAAACTATTCCTAATGTTTCAATTAAATTTTCGTGAAAATGAGCAGTCTTGAGGCTGTTCCATTCGAAGTGCGATCAGCAATCAGCGATTATACCTAGAGGAATATTATACGCTCAGATTATTTACTCTGAAATTTTATACCCATAAGATTTAAACGGCTTTGAACGAAAAGGCATGTGCAAAAACAAATAATAACGCAGGGAACGTTAATAAAAATAATTAATATATCGTGTTCGCGGTTTCTATTTGGACATCTGGAATTCCTTCAACATCCCAGTCCTATCCTTTAACCCTACATCACTCCGTAGTTAGCTCTGCATGACTAGTGTAGATCGAGATGTTGTTCATAATTTCAGAATAATCGAATTTTCTTCATTTATTGTAATGCTTCTCATATTTCATTATTTTGATTTTATGAATGACAAAAATTTATGGTTCTTCTTTATTTATGCTTTTACGTTTTCATTCTCAACTTTGTTCAAATAAATTTTCAAAAATCTAGTGAAACTGCTTCTAAAGTTTTAGTTATAATTTTGTTTTTATTTTCTACTGCTGGATATCTCCGTATAAATGATAAATCTCAATATTGTATCCATTTCTTTTGAATTTCATGATCATTATCTACCGATAAGTGGAGAAAATACATTTGATGTTTCAGGCAATTTGAAGACAGATTCTTGTGGTTTCATTCAGAATCCATCCTTGTTACAAGGCGCTTCACCACTCGGAAGCATGAGACTTTTTCACATGAAGAACCATAATTTTTCTCACAAGACTTAGTGGAAACACACAGAGGAATTTTTCAGCAATCAAACTCTATATTGCTGAAATATTCTCGAAAGTTTCAAGAATATCATATTAATCGACATTTTTCTACCTTAGACAGCAAATACTTAGTGTTGCCATCTGGAGAACTCCACATCAAAGACGTAGGACCAGAAGACGGATACAAATCATACCAATGCCGTACCAGACATAGATTAACTGGAGAGACTAGACTCAGCGCAACCAAAGGAAGACTGGTCATCACAGGTAAGTTAAAATTATTGGATGAAAGTAAATCTTGTACTGTATATGGTGAATCCAGTTTCAGGAAAGTAAATTAATGTGCTACATACTAGTTTTCTAAATTTAGATATGATTGATGCTATTTCTGATTCACGTATATTCTCAAGAATTCTCAGAATTTGGATTTATTTTCAACCAGCAAATATCAGTTCATAGTTTATAAAACGGATGTGGCGTTTTTTGACACAAAGGGTGAGGTCTTAAGTAATTACATCGTCTAACTTAGATATATCAGATATCCTGAATATGCCGAAATATTTCAATGTTGAACGTTGTATTAATGAATAAACTGAAGTTTGCGTGCTGTTGACTCATTAACACATACTATGCGGATGTGACCTATTTTTTTAGGGAGGGTGAGTTTTCCCTAAAAAAACCCTAATCGTGTGTTATTTTAACCTATATAAAAGATGGATAGAGGGTTATTCCAAATAGAATCATTTTAAAATTTGCGCTAGCGCCAACATTTTTCGTCAAACAAGAGAGAATGATGATCTGGCATCATGAATTCTTTTATGGAGCACATTAATTGACATTCTCGATACACTATCACCGTACGAATAAAGTTCGGAAGGATGAATTGTTTCCGAAAATGGTCCGAAAACAAAGCAACTATTGTCTGTCTGATTTGCATTCGTTGATTATTCCAATTCGTTATGTTGGACCTAATTTATTTGCCGTCACACAATGAACTGATCAAGGAAGAAACAATTAATCATTCTGCTAACGAATTGCGATAGCTATTTGTTTATTGATCTGCGGTTCATCTATAATAATTGCTAAATGACAGCGTTTCTTATCGATTAAAAGTGTCGTAGTGCTGAATAAAGACTTCGGGAAAAAACTACGTGAAATGCTTTCCAAATGAGCTTTTTTTTATTCAGTTTTCCGTGTAGAAGTAGAGATGGAATAAAAATAATGAATGAAAAAAATAATAATAATTGATAATAGGAATAATTTTTCGTGAAATGATCGAATCAAAGTTATTCCGGAGATTTCTGAGTTGATGATAGGGCAAAAGTAATTTCTTTACTATTCATGAATTTTGTGCCATTGGATTTTCATCAATTTTCGTTAGTTAGTGCTTCAGACGTAATGTTACCTAAATTACTTTTTGAAATTAATACACTTTTGCTTGCTCAAAAAATTTTCTTTATTTAGATGTTATTTATCCATGTAGATAATGCGTGTCATCCTAATGATTAATTTAGCATGGTCCTATGTTCCAAATTTACACCCATTCGGTACCCTCTCTCCATAGAAGGAAACCAATAAGAAATTGTTTGTTCAGTTGTTTGCTTAGATAAATTGACTGTAGTCATTGGATCAACCATCTATATAAATACATACACACATCATTATTATTATCAAAGGTGTTAAGTTATGAACTGAGAACATACAGGAAGTGATGTTGAATACATTTAGATCGCTTCCGGCTTTACTGAAGACACCTAAGACTAATAATTTCAACTCAACTCACCGATTAGAATGACAATTCACAAAATAGTTTCAAAATTTGCATTATACGGAATGAAAAAGTAATCGTATTATTTCAGATAGAATATCCAATTCGTTTTTTCTTCCAAGTAATAGTGGGCATATTTCGGTAGGCAACTCTGTAGTTACACTTTTCCAAGATAATAATTCATTAAAAAATTGGTTGTTGATCATATGAATTCTTCACGTTTGAAAGTGACAAGATAACAAATTGAAACAGAGGAATTGATATATAAAGGTTGGATCATCTGCCTTCAAATATAAAGATATGAGCTGAATACGACACTTAATCGAGAAGTTTTACTGCTCAAATCGTTCATTTAATTCAATTGAAGAAATAATGAAACGCAATGACTGTATCAAGTAGCTATCGGATTTCTGTGCTATCCATTATCGCTCCGAAATATTTATGGTATAATCATTGCCCCATGCAATAAGGAATAAACATAAATACGCCTTTTCTACCTGCAGATTAAGATGTTCAATTATTTTTTCAGATTATAGTTATATAACCATAAACTTACAAAGTTTATCAATGATTTTTTTTTCAATTCGTAATTGCAATTGATCACGCTTCTTTAAAAGACGTAATCAACTTTATATTCGTGGCAAAATTGACAAAAACATAGATGAATTCAGTCAGAATCGCTTCAGTTAATTTTGTAAATAAGTCAATATATTTTTTTGAAATCTCTCAACTCTATCGTTTTTTTAAATAAATTATTCTAGCATTTTTTCGGAAAAACAGCGAATTGATCTGTTTTTTCCTGCACTGAAATTTTGATCCTGGATCGAGAAGCAGAATTGAAAAAAAAACACTCAGTCCACATTAGAGAATGTGAAAATTTGTTTTAAAAAGAAACTATTGTATTTTCAGATGAATGGTTGTTGATAAACGGCAGTTAGTAGTTTAATTATTCATCATATTCCAGGCTATTGAATTGCTGATTGCATGTTGTGAGAGCGATAATTGATTCACCTGAATTGTATACTTACTTTGTACTTGAATATTTTACAGGTTCATTGAGAAATACCATCGAATTTTTATTGCTATTTTCTCCATGAATCTCCACTCATTATTGGCTGACTTTTGATTTGGAGGAACACTTCTACAGAGATTCAATTCATTATTTCTCATACTCAACAATAAACAAATACAAATTTTCAATTAGATGTTTGTAGGAAGAATTTATTTCAGTCTTATACAACGATAAACACTGATTCTATTCAGAATCTTGTTGTGCAGCAATTATTTCTAATAACATTTACTAAAGTAAATTTCCAGAAGAATACATTACTGCAAACTATAAATTCATTGTGTTTTTACGACGCTGTTTACTTATCAAGCTCAATATAAAGGTAGGTGTTCATTCTTTATGTGTGAAATCATCTGAAGAATTTCTCGTCAAGTCAAAACAGCTCAGTTAATAATGAGAACATTTGCAACAACTATGTTGAAAAATACCGCTTGTATTCTTCAGCAAAGCTGTACACATTTCGAAATTTACCTGAATGTTGGGATAGGGTACCCTTGCTTTTCGAACGGGCACTTTCAAAATTCTCGATGTTTTTCAAAATTTGGAAAAAGAGTTGAAGTATACCTGTCCTCTGCTTCCCTTTCTATTCCGATCCCATCCTACTGGGACCATTGGCTACATATATTTCGAGCTTTCAAGGTTGGTATGTGGATTTGGGTACCCATATCCTGAACCTGTTGTGGCAGGTTTTAGGATTGACAGGTCAGCAGTCTATCCTGCCTAGTACCTAAGGTAAGTTGCCAAGAAGAACTCTGGTTCTCAGAATTTTTGTCAATAGCCTCTGAGATACGATAAGAATTCAGTGTGGATTTTCGTTATTTTAGAACCTGTCGGGAGCGTTTTACCTAAGTTTCCACTGGAGATCAGAAAAGAATACGTTTATAAGGCGAAGGATACCCTGAACGTGTTATGTCCTGCCCAGGGTTATCCAGTTCCTCTCACAAGGTATATCTTCCTAGATTCATCCTGTATATATTATCCTTAATCTTCTTGGTACTTGTTTTGTGATTTCCGAGGGTACCCAAGAACCAACGACCCTTAATAGGTTTATGTGTCGATAGAACCTGTTGGAAGTGTAGCGCCTAAATTCCCAGCAACTGATAACTTACGTGGCTTTACATCGAGAAAATCCGAAGTGTTAACTCTTCTGTGCCCAGCTCAGGCATTTCCTGTTCCAACAAACAGGTAAAGACATGCTTTAATCCCTTTCAATTCAACGTTTACAGAGCCTGTTGGCAGCGTGAGACCAAACATACCGAAATTTCCTACTGTCGATAATATCGTCGCGAACACTTCCCTTGCTCTTCTGTGTCCCGCACAAGCCTATCCAGCTCCGAGTTACAGGTAAAAACTTGTTGAATAACTTAGTCCCGACATCCCAATGTTCACTTGACCCATATTTTCGGCCTTGCACTGATTTTTGGATGTTTCTCAGAACCCGTTGGTACTGTAGGACCTAAGCTAACGTCTGGTGACAAATCTAGGACTGTCACGGATTCTTTGGGCTCGTCTTCAACTCTCCAATGCCCCTTCCAGTCGTTTCCAGTTCCAAGATTCAGGTAAATTTCCTAGGCGTCTTTAAATGTTTAGAACCTCAGTGACAATTTTCCTGGGGGTTAATCTTTCTGTCTCTTCATCAGAACCTATTGGTACAGTCAAGCCAAAATTCCCTTCAGCAGATAGGAGTCATTCCTTTGAAACTTCTCTGGGTGAAAACACAACCATGCTGTGTCCAGCTCAAGGTTATCCTGTCCCTTCAATAAGGTACTCCATCAACTCAAATTAAGTATTTCTTTTTTCCATGTAGAGCCTATCAGCAGTACATTACCGAAAGTTTCTTCACAATCTAAATACGACGTGATCAATTTGAATTATGGTTCACAAATTGCACTTTTGTGTCCAGCTCAAGGGTTTCCAGTTCCAGCTTTTAGGTATGTCGCAAAGCGTTACATGTTACATGCTTTTGGTGCCTTATTGTTATAACAATAAAGAGGATGGACCAAATTATTAAGAGTTGCTTCGATATAGAACCTTAGTAGGATATAAAACGCTGCTCGCAATACATATTTCTTAGAAAGGGGTAATAGAGGTATCCAATTCCAAAGATTTTCTTTCTACTCTCATCAACAGATTCATTCCTTATTCCAAGGTTGATATCTTGTCTACTCTCATCTCAACATTCGGGAATTTCGTCATCCCCAAGTGGAGAAAGGTCAAAATTATCTTTCCTATTTAGAGCCAATTGGTTCGAGAGCCCCAAACGTTCTTGCCGACTCCAAACTGAAGTTACTTGAAAGGGGTCAAAACAAGGATGTTGTATTGTTTTGCGAAGCTCAAGGATTTCCTGTACCAGCATTCAGGTAAAACTCAACCTGATTTTAACTCGATTTCTCAATATAGAACCCATTGGCTTTCGAGCCCCAACCATGATGGCTGATTCTCAATTAAAGCTGATGAAACGAGAGCAAAAAACAGACGTTGTGATATTTTGCGATGTTCATGGATTCCCTGTTCCTTCATTCAGGTAAAGGAAATTCAGTTCCCTCTTTAATCTAGTGATCTTCGTTTAGAGCCAATTGGTTCCCGAGCTCCGAACATGGTAGCAGATTTGAAGTACAGGCACATTGAACGCAGTGTCAATATGAACATGGCTCTGTTTTGTGAGGCTCAAGGGTATCCAGTACCTACATTCAGGTGTGTTGTTTTCTGTTTTTGGATGTATGTTATCTTTTGGTTTAGAGCCTGTTGGAGTTAAGGCGCCCATATTTTCCACGGATAATTTGATCAATGCCTTCATACGAAGTGAAGGGCAAAGTATAACACTACTATGTCAAGCACAAGGATTGCCTGTTCCGCTGTTTAGGTAGGTTACCTTTCAAGTTCTTCTCGAGTGTTCTGGAATCTTGTAGATGTTGCTATTTCTCCTCTTCTCGACTGGAAAAGCTGTGAAGGTTTTGAGACTTAGAGAGAAGGTTCTTCCCCTTATAGACACGTTCGTTGATCAATGATTTTCGTTTTCTGTACTGTACGTTCTAATTGAGGACACCTCCTGATCGGAGAGTGATTTGCAGTCAGATATGCCGAAGCATCTGATGCTTTTTTCAAGTTGATGTACTTGTTCCTGAGCAGAACTGTTTTTGTGTTGTTCAGTCATGAATTGCAGTGTGTCCAGAATAGCTTTAGGATCTAGAAAACGGTAGGAGATACAGCGTGGTTGTGTGTTTTAGTGAAACCAAAAAGAAGCAGATGCATAAAGCAGTAACAGGCTATACTGGCAGTATTGTACTTTTCGGTAACTTTACTGGTAGAGACGTATTGTTTGGTCCAGCTGATGCTACATTTATTGATTCTCCTATCGAAAGCCATATCTAAGTTCGTTGAAGCAATGGTGACATATGAATTAAAAAAAATTGCTGTAATTGAAGATAAATGATAAAATTAATAGGAAATATTGAAGATGAAGGGTAAAATCAAGGGGACATATAAAATATGCAGGCTGGCAGAAAAATTCATTCTGCTCCCTATCGAAATCTTATGAAGCCTCTAGAGTCTTTTGAGAAATTGATGGAGGTAAATTCTCTCAAATTGTGATTGGTCAGTCAGAGGTAACATCCTAACATTCGGGCCGGTTGAAAAGCATCTTCTCATACCTTTCCTTCTTGACCAGAACCTGTTGGTGTTCGAGCACCAGTGTTCTCTTCCGAAGATTTGATCCACGCTTTCATGAGAAGTGAAGGATACAGTTTTGCTCTGTTGTGCCAAGCGCAAGGGCTACCCGTTCCCTTCTTCAGGTAGGTTATCGCTACTTCATAGAGATATAAAGTTAGTCTCATATTCCAAACCCAGAACCGGTGGGATCCAAAGCTCCGACATTCTCTAACGACCTCAAAATATTGGGCTACGACAGAAGCCAAGGGCAGAGTTTTGCGCTGTTGTGTCCTGCTCAAGGATTGCCCTTTCCCTCATTCAGGTAACTCCTTCAGTTTTTCATTTTTCGATCTCTTGGCAGAACCTGTTGGGTACAAGGCACCAACTTTTCCTTCCGCATCCAAAATTTTTTCCTTCGAAGCCAGAGGAGGTTCCAGTTTCGTTCTTATGTGTCCAGCTCAAGGGTTACCTACTCCGATGTTCAGGTGAGGATCTGTTTTGTATATCAGAGAGTTTTTGTTGTGTAGAACCTGTGGGGTTGAAGGCACCAACTTTCTCGTCTCTGTCAAAGAGTTTCACGTACGTAACTCGAGAAAAGCAAGGATTTGTGCTACTGTGTCCTGCTCAAGGACTTCCTGCACCGATGTTCAGGTAAACTCTCACTCAGTGAAGGTTTTGAGAGAATTAATTATGAGTAAATTGGTCTTTACAATAAGTTTTCAATTGTAAAACAAGGGAAGTGTGATTCATAACGAGAATTTAGGGATACAATATCGCAAGAAAAGGCAATGGAATAATCATTTCCTCTTTTGTGGCTAGGTTTAGTAAACGCGAAAACCATTAGCATTTATTTATATGTATTGTATGCTGATATTATTCCCTCACGAATTCATGAGTAGACAAGAAACATGCATTTTCCACAAGCTTTGAAAGTTGCGTTTGTTTGGTTTTTTCCATAGGGAAACCCTATTCCACAGTTAAATCCAGCTTATTGATCGGATTACTCCAATCCTTCTATGAATTGCATGTCAGGGTCAAATTTCAGGAAGCAAAACCTTTAAATCCTGTTGAGCTACGATTAATATACTAAATCTATTCATGTTGAACTGATTTCAGCCTTTCTTTGGACTCATTTTGTCTGTTTTTATCACAGAGCCAGTTGGACTGAAACCTCCTAGTTTTTCCTCTGATTCAAAAAGCTTCACCTTTGAAAGACATCGAGGTCAAAACTTTGCTCTATTGTGCCCCGCTCAAGCGCAGCCTGTGCCCAAAAGCAGGTTAGTGCTATTGAATCTACTCAGCCATGTTTTCTGAAGACCAAAATATTATCCTTCACAAACCACTGTATTTAATTGATTCAACTTTGTCACTAGGGAGTGAAAAATGAGATTTAAGATGGACTTGTTACCCTATCCTCAACTCTCAGGTCGAAAAAAATTGAATCGTATTCTAATTCATTCCCATTCCATAGAACCTGTAGGCCTGAAAGCTCCATCGTTTTCTTCTGACGCCAAAAGTTTAACATTCGAAAGACGCCAAGGCCAAAGTTTTGCTTTGTTGTGCCCGGCTCAAGCCCAACCTGTTCCCAAAATCAGGTCAGTTTCGAAGAAAAGTTTGTATCGATATAGTCTAAGTTGTCTCTTATTCCTTTTCAGAACCTGTAGGTTCGAAAGCTCCCACTTTTTCATCCGAATCGAAAATTTTCAGTTTAGAAAGGAAATCAGGACAGAGCTTTGCTATACTATGTCCAGCTCAATCTCAACCAATCCCTGTCTTCAGGTTAGTACATCAAATTGTAATATCCCGACACTCAGGTAGATACGCTGTTCTTTAATCTTTAGATGTTTCAATATTGAGGTGTTTTTGTAGAACCCCAAACGAGTGTAGCCCCAACAGCCAAAGATAAAACGATATCTGGGTTAAAGATCTCCTTCAAGTCTGGCAGTATGATGGCTCTTCTTTGTGCTGCTCAAGGGTTTCCAGCTCCCCTTCATAGGTATTAAACATTTTCTTATGAAGAGTAAAATCGACTAAGAACATTCCCAAGGGAAACTGCTTATGTCCTACTCCTATCATGAAGGATATTTTCTTTGAATTACTAAATATTAATATAATTGTTGGTTTAAGTCTGCGTGCAATGACAATTGTCTAAACTATCTGCAACTGCCCATCTTTGAATAAGCAGAAGGCCCAAATTTGTACTAAAAACTATGCTGGCTATTTTAAGTTCATACTAGGGAGAGACAAAAAGCTACAACTATTAATGGGAAATTCTGATCGTTCTTCCAGAAAAGCAAGGCTATTCCCCCGTTCCCTTCACCTTACAGATATTTTCTTTTCCCAGAACCAACCGGAAAACTTGCTCCGAAAGTACCTGGCCAAAAATATGAAGGAGGAAAGATATATTTCACCCAACTACTATCACCAGTTATTTTCACCTGTGATGTTGTTGGATATCCCGTCCCCATTTATAGGTAATTCTCCAGTAGAAATGTTCAATCCCTGATTCTAAATATTGTTAGTATCTTGTCTTTAATCAAAATCAGTTCCCAAATTTCCACGATTGTGTTTTTTCGTTCGATGGGCCCAACCTATCCCTTCATTCGGACAATTTCATATTTTCACTGCGAAATTCACTACGGTGTGAATCTTTCAGAACCAACCAATAATGTAGCCCCCAAAAAAGCTGGAGCTGAGTTTGGTGGTTGGAGAGTTGTTTCTGTAGGAACCAACAGTACGGCTTGGTTGACCTGCCAGGTTTCTGGATTCCCCGTTCCACGTTTCATGTAAGATAATTTCGAATATGTCCCGAGGTCAAGTTTTGAAAGTGCCCCACGTATTGTACGCTTCTAAAAGTAGAACTTTCATCTTCAGAGCCAACCAATAACGTGGCTCCTAAAAAGAGTTTGCAAAGTTTTCAAGGGTGGCAGGTTGTTCTTGTAAGGCCAAACACCACCGCATGGCTGACTTGTCAAGTGACAGCTTTTCCAGTTCCCAGATATTCGTAAGTGACGTTTTTTCGGGTTTATCAATAATGACATGCTTACAATTTCTATGCATACAATCTTTGGTATAGACTACAGTTGAACACACACATTGTTCAAACTTTTATAGCTAGAAAGCTATGGCTCTCACATCTGGATGTGAGGCAAGATATGAATGTCTTCCACTTGAGAAAGAAATGATTGATTTCGGTGAATTTGAAAATGCTTCTCCTTTTTCATTTACTGAAAGATGTTCCTTTCTCTCCAGAACCTACCAATAATGTGGCCCCGAAAAAGAGTTGGCAAAGCTTCCAAGGATGGCAGCTTGTTGTTGTTAGGCCAAACACCACTGCGTGGTTAACATGCCAAGTGACTGCTTTTCCAGTACCTAGATATTCGTAAGTGATGAATTCTTTGTATTGATCAAGTGGTGGTTTTTGAAAACATGAACTTTATTTCTCCCAATTGACGAATTGCTAGTTGTTTATTCTATTCATGGTAGCTATGGAAGGCAGGGTGGTTCTTGGAATCTTCTGATAATTCAGTTTCAAGTATTCTTCACAATTCGAATATATGTATCTATGAGTTTGTTGTAAATAGTCCTCGAGAATATGTAATCTTGATGAATAGTTGATTTTTCAGTTTCTTAAATAGGATTTTTGTTGCACTGAAAGAGTAGGCAGTTTCTTTCTCGCTCATTCTGACTCTTTTAAATATCGACTGATAATTTTCTGGTGATTTGCAAGGATACCCTTTTCTGGTGTGAAATAAAAAATTATAACAATCTATTGTCCTATCTAGAACCAACAAACAATATACCGCCGAAGTCATCTGGTAGAAAAATTGACGGCAGTATAGTGCTTGAAGTCTCTTCCACCAAAGACATTATCATCTTGTGCGAAGTAACTGGTTACCCTGTCCCAGTATTCAGGTAATCAATTCATTCTCTTCAATCTGTTATCACTTCTAGAGCCTACTGGCCAAACCAGTCCTAAGCTTTCTGGTGATGGCTGGACGAAACTTATCGGTACCATAACCTCACCGATAGCTTTGCTATGTGATGCCCAAGCGTTTCCGAATCCAGTTAAGAGGTAGGTTTCCACCTTTTGGTTCATCTCTGTTTTATTTAAAGAGGAAACAATGATTTCTGTTGCTAGCTGAATTGAGTGTGGTGTTTCTTGATTTACTCAAACTGTCCAGTGAGAATGCTTTAAATACAAATAGGAACTAGGCTTTACAAATTTGTTTTCGAAAATTATATATTTGGAACTTTGATACTGAAAATGTCTGCATCAAAAAAACCAAACCTAGATCTCCAGATCTGGAGTGGTATTCAACCCTTCCTTCGATTGGTCCAAGGGTATCCTATGCCAATTAAGGTAAGTATTTCTCTTAGTATGGTCGTTTTACAGAACCTACTGGAGCTGTTGGACCGCAACTGAATTCTAGAACTATTGATATCAAAATGGTATTAGTAAAGCTGCCTGTTGTTCTTCTTTGTCCTGCCCAGTCCTTTCCTGTACCTTTCTACAGGTATAAAATATGTTCAGAAACAAAGTATCGTTGCTATTGAATTCGCGCCATTTAATGATTTTGTCCGAATTTCTCGAAATCTTACTATTTCTTTGAACTCAAGAGAAATAATTTTACTGCTATTAAAAAAAATAGCATTTTTTTGAACCAAAATATCAAAGAAATTGTAAGATCCATCTCAATCAAGTTTTTTCTAATTCTTATCGATCCATCTCTTTGCAGGTGGTACAAATTCGTTGATGGTACAACTAGGAAGCAACCAGTAACTCTAAACGATCGAGTCAAACAAGTAGCGGGAACTTTGATCATCAGGGAGGCAAAAGTAGAGGATTCTGGAAAATATTTGTGTGTTGTGAACAATTCTGTAGGAGGAGAGAGCGTTGAGACTGTTTTGACTGTAACTGCACCATTGAAAGCGAACATCGAACCAAAAGTACAAACCATTGACTTCGGAAGACCAGCAGTTTTCACATGCAACTTTGAAGGTAGGTTTTCATCATGATTCAGCTTGAAGAAATGTTTGACTGGTTTTTAAACAGTTATGGGCCGTTTCAACCTGACCTTCTCCCTTTTATCCTAACAGGTAACCCAATCAAGACCATCAGATGGCTCAAAGATGGCCACCCAATCGACCACCGCGAAGCAGTCCTCAGGATCGAAGCCGTCAGAAAAGAAGATAAGGGAATGTACCAATGTTTCATACGTAACGATCAAGAGAGCGCAGAAGCCACGGCAGAACTCAAACTAGGCGGCAGGTTCGAACCTCCCCAGATCAGACAAACCTTCAACGAAGAAACAGTCCAACCCGGCAACTCCGTGATCTTGAAGTGCATTGCCTCCGGTATACCATCGCCTGAGATGACCTGGGAGCTGTATGGACGCAAGCTGTCGAACAGCGAAAGGTACCAGATCGGTCAATATGTGGCAGTGAACGGGGATGTTGTGTCAAATCTGAACATAACCTCAATCAATACTAATGACGGTGGACTGTATCGTTGCGTGGCGAGCAGTAAGGTCGGATCGGCTGATCATTCAGCAAGAATCAACGTGTATGGACTTCCCTTCGTTAGGTCTATGGAGAAGCAGGCTATTGTGGCTGGAGGAACCCTAATTGTGCACTGTCCATTCGCTGGTCACCCTGTGGAGTCCGTGGTGTGGGAGAGAGGTGAGCCCAACTTTCAAGGATGGTTGCAATAATAATATCAGTCGGTTTTTTTATCGATAATAAGTTTTCATAAGATTTTTCTGGAATCTTTTTGTGTAAATTAAATTGATGGGAGTAAGTGATGACCAAGTATCAATGGTAATTTAAAATCTCACGATTTCATGTTGGAGGTCTTTATTTTGAAAACATAAAGCCATTGGCTGATGAAGAAAATGTCACAATAAGAACTAACATTTTTAAGGCGTCCATTCAGTTGCATTTTGGTGAATGCGCTGGTCCTCTTCCACTTGGAAGAAAAACCTCCGGATTTTTTTAAGCAAATCGAATTCATAAATTTTTATCTGTTCCAATTGATACTGTGTATGATGCATTTTTCTCGTAAATTATACTAGATACTGAAAATAATTTTTTCTTTTCTATCTAGATGGAAGAGTTTTGCCAATCAACAGGAAACAGAAAGTCTTCAAAAACGGAACTCTCATCATCGAGAATGTCGAGCGGTCTTCCGATCAAGCAACCTATGTTTGTGTCGCCAAAAATGCCCAAGGATACAGTGCCAGAGGATCGTTGGAAGTTCAAGTAATGGGTGAGTACACTTTTGAAATTTATTCTCAGTTTTCTGCCATTGGTTTTCAAAATATCGAACGATAAATTTTATTTGAAGCAGAATACTTCATTTCATTGTCATTCTGCATATTTGCATATCTTAATTTAAATTTCAGTCTGTTTTAGCTCTTTTTTGCGTATTTTCGGTCAATTTCAATTTTTAATGCATTTTTCATTCGTACTTTATAGAATTAGTTCGTGTTTTAAATTTTATTGTTGAAATACTAGTAATTATTAGTCGATGAAGTATTAGTTTTTCGGAATTTAGAAAATATACCTACTAAATTTCAATTGGAAATGAATAAACATTAATTTCATGAGTTTTTATGGTCTTTATTTATATTGGACGGAAAAATTCAAATATAATCATATGGCAGAAGCTGAGAACATTCTACATATCTATTGGATTCTCGTGAAATATTGTTCTGGGTAAATTTTACTGCGACAATAAATATTTCTTTCAGCAACAAAGCGTTTCTAGCTAAAGGTAAGAAAGGAAATAAGATGTGCTATAAAATGCCAATCTCATCTGAAGGATATACATTCATTCTTGCATATTTTTTAGCAAAGTTTCCCCATCATCGGTGTGCACATTTTCACTTTGGTTTTTCATGAGAGGCCCATGTGTTATGTTCATTTTGGGATATGTCTCCCACCAGTTTTTTTCAGATAGCTTTGTGCTTCACCTACCTGCATCTAGAGCTGGTTGAGATCTGGTGTATTCTTAGTTTTTACACTTGAATGCTTTCATTGTTCATCCGTATATCGAAAAAAAATCCTTCATACGCCAAAGAAGCAAGAAAAAGAAGGGACAAGAGAATAAAAATGAACAAATCACTTTGTGACTCAGTCCCTTATCGATTTCCGAACTTTTCAGGGATAAAATTAACAAATATCTCTTCTCAGTTGCTCCCCAAATTGCCCACTTTGATTTTGGTGATGAAGCTTTGAATCCTGGAGATACTGCTTCAGTTCAATGCACGATGACTAAGGGTGATTATCCAGTAGGAATTACCTGGTTATTGAATAACAAAACAGTTGAAGGAATGGAAGGAATTTTTACGAATCGAATAGGGAAAAGGATAAGCAGTTTGAGCATTGAGTCGATCCAAGCATTTCACGCAGGAGAATATACTTGCGTAGCAAGCAATGTGGCAGGAATAGCTAGCTATAAAGCACATCTAGCTGTCAACGGTATTTTCATGAAAAAAATCTTCACCCTTTCAGTATCCTGGATGACCAAAATGTTCAAGCCCATTTCTTTAACCTTGATTTAGAAAACTCCAGAGGTATCACTCTGCTCCTAAAATCTTCAGAAAATTTACCTGTTTCAATCCTTTATTCGATCCTATCTTTCGCTCAATTTTTTTCAGTTCTTCCTCTAATCCATCCTTTCGATTTTGGCGATGCCTCAATAAATTCCGGAGAAATGGTTTTGGTATTTTGTACAGTTACCAAAGGAGATTTACCACTCAAATTCAACTGGGAACTTAATGGTAGGGCAATAACCTCCATTCAGGGTATAAATATTGCCAACACAAACAAGAGGGCTAGTCAATTATCGATAGAGGATGTAGGCTCTCACCATGCTGGAACTTACAGATGTATTGCTGAAAACCAGGCTGGAAACACTAGTTATTCTGCAGATCTTCTCGTTAATGGTAGAAATGTGGTCTCTATTATGAAATGAATGCAAAATCCTTATTCTAACCTTCCTAGAGAACACAACTGTATATCTTATCTGTCTCAAATACCTCATATTCCCACTGAAGTTGTTCATAAGTGAAGCCTTTCTTAGACCCTGTGCGATATTTTTTCAGTTTTACCCCTCATTCATCCGTTTGATTTCGGTGATGATCCCATAAATTCTGGAGAAATGGTTTTGGTTACTTGCACTGTAACTAAAGGGGATTTGCCACTCAAAATGACTTGGGAACTTAATGGGAGGTCTATAACCACTATCCAGGGTGTCAGTATAGCCAACACCAACAAGCGAGCTAGCCAATTGTCAATTGATGATGTGCAATCTCATCATTCTGGAACTTACAGATGCGTTGCTGAAAATAAGGCTGGAAACACCAGTTTTTCTGCTGATCTACGAGTGAATGGTAGAAATGAAGTGATTTTCTTTGTTGCAAATGTTCGTACATGATACCATCCTTTATCCATTCCTATCGAAATGATCCTTGCTTCATTTACTATCACCTTTTGTTGTCTAGATCTAAATATTCATACATACATGTGGGCCTCATGAAACGTTTGCTTTGATTATAAGCCTTCTTCGTCAGAATCTGCCTTTATCAGTTCAGTTGGACTTTATTTCTTCGATTGTCCAGTGAAAGCCTATTGAATGTTTTATAACTTGGATAGTTTTGTGAATAGATTCATCTTTCAGTATTGCCAGTTATACACCCTTTCGATTTTGGAGAAGCTCCAGTAAATTCTGGTGAAATGGCCATAGTCATTTGTGCTGTAACCAAAGGAGACTTACCAGTAAAGATAACTTGGCAACTTAACGGTCTATCTATCAGATCTATACAGGGTGTCAGTATAGCTAACACAAATAAACGAGCCAGCCAACTTTCCATAGACGATGTTCAAGCACATCATGCTGGGATGTACGAATGCATCGCTGAAAATAAAGCAGGAAATACAACTTACTCTGCTGATTTACACGTCAATGGTATTTGATAGTCGAACTTCTTCAATTTGCACACATATTAAACCCATTTTCATTCCTTCCTTAGCTGCCATAGCAGAGATGCTAGTAAGGTCTTAAATTTGCTGCATTCAATCATTAGATTGCCATTTGATCTTAGGTTTCAAGCCAATAATTACGTTGAAATTGTAGTACCTCCCCAAATTCACCCCTTCGACGTGGGGGATGAAACTGTCAACTCTGGTGACATGACCATGTTGAATTGCATGGTTCCAAAGGGTGACCTTCCCATTAAAATATACTGGACTTTGAACGGGAAAACGGTGAACCAAATCGAAGGTATCACTGTGATGTACCCCAAGAAGAGAATAAACCAGTTGACTATCGACGACATCAAACATTACCACGCTGGAGAGTACACATGCCTAGCACAAAACCATGCTGGCAACGAAACTTACTCTGTAGATCTTCATGTAAATGGTATCCATTTCCGAAGTTGAATCTTTTCATTCTTAGCTTGTGTTGTAGTGTATCAAGAACTTTTTTAATTTCTTTCAGTTTCTCCTCAAATTCATCCTTTCGATTTCGGTTCAGAGGCAGTGAATGAGAACGAAGTGGTAATAGCAATTTGCGTGGTTACCAAAGGAGATTTTCCAATGTCTATTACTTGGTGGTTCAACGATAAACCTTTGAAAGAAATCAGCGGTGTGTCTACCATGAATACAAACAAGAGAGCTAGCCAGCTCACCATTGAGAGCGTGAAAGCCCATCATATCGGACGCTATAGTTGCTTAGCTAAAAATGGAGCAGGATCCGTTAAATATTCCGCAGATTTAAATGTGAACGGTACTCACACATGTCAACAGTTCACAGATTTTTTTGTTGGTATTAATGCTCCTTCCAATTATTCCATCTATAATTCATTTACCTTTTCATCTTCTTACGAATCAAGCGAATTTAACTCTTAATATTTTTTCCACAGAATGCATTCTATTTTACACATGAGTACGCTTATAGATAGATCAATTTGAGGGGTTTTGCCATTTTTCTTCTTTCAATTCTGCGTGGGCCTCTTGAACAATCCCTTCATATCTTCTCTTCAAACTAGTGTTGTTGTTTTAGTGCCTCCCCAGATACTTCCAATGGACTTCGGAGAAGAGTCTGTTGATTCTGGAGAAGTTGCATCTCTGACCTGCACAGTTCACAAAGGGGATTGGCCAATTCGAATAACTTGGTTGCACAACAACGAGTCTATCAAGTTGGATAGCAATATTATTGTGTCCAAAGCAAGCAGAAAGGTTAGCACCCTTACAATTGACTATGTGCAAGCTGAACATGCCGGCACTTTCACTTGTTTGGCGCAAAACAACGCTGGTAGTTCTCATAACTCCGTCGCTCTTCATGTTAATGGTACCACAATACATGCCTAGCTCTTTATGTCGAAACTAAATTCCTTCTATCCTGATCCAAACGTCAGATATTTTTTTTCGGAAGCGTAAATCAATTTTTATAATCTGAATAATTCCTCAGTCCCACCTCAAATATTACCTTTGGATGTTGGAGAAGAAGCCTTGAATTCTGAAGAACCAGCTTCTTTAACTTGCACAGTACTTAAGGGAGACCTTCCGATAGCGATAAAATGGTTACACAATAACGAACTTACGAGGGTATAACTGTCACGAGACCTGGGAAGAAAATAGGTGTTTTGATAATTGATTCTGTTCAGGACATACATGCTGGAACGTTTACATGTGTGGCTGAAAATTCAGCAGGAAGTGCCCAGTATTCTGTGGAGATTCACGTCAATGGTACAACTGAATTCGAAAAGTAGCTCGATTATTCGTACTGTAGAATATTTTCTCCTTCCAAAGACTTTCCCTCATACAACATAATTGATTATTAATTTTTTCTAACGTCTTGAAAATGCACAGTCGTTTTTTTTCCATAAAAGATATTTCAAAAGAAATTATATCCAGTTTCTGGTTCTTAGTTCCACCTCAAATCGTTCCTATGGACTTCGGAGAGAATGTAATAAATTCTGGAGAAACAGCTTCTGTCACTTGCACTATCCTCAAAGGAGATCTTCCAATAAACATTGTTTGGTTACATAACAATCGTAGTGTAACTGAAATAAACGGTATAATGGTATCCAAGGCTGGCAAGAAGATCAGCATGTTGAGCATAGATTCTGTACAGGCTGAACATGCAGGAACTTTCACTTGTTTGGCGGAGAACCAGGGGGGAAAAGCTGAATACTCCGTGGATTTACATGTTAATGGTATTGCAACCAAAAGAAATATATTTTTGTTAGCCTGAAATCCTAATATCCGCCTCTTGGCATTCCTCAATTTTTCCAATCGATTATAAATCGCTGAAATGAAGGATCTGGGGCTCCTCATGGTTCCTTATTGGGACCGATCGAATTTTCTGCGGAAATTATGTAAATCGAATCGGCAATCTATCTTCTCACATCTGTAAAATGGCTAAGTTGATTGTTTTTACACACGTGGGCCTCTCATAACAACGCTCCTAACATATTTGCTGTAGTTCCTCCTCAGATTCTTCCCTTTGATTTCGGCGAAGAGTCTTCGAACTCAGGTGATTTGGCATCCTTAACATGTTCCGTGCACAAAGGAGATCTACCAATAGACATAACGTGGTCCCATGATAACCACACTGTAGGTAGCGGAACGGGCGTCATGATATCAAAAGTGGGAAGAAAAGTAAGCACCCTTACCATAGAATCCGTGCAAGCTGAGCATATGGGAACTTACACCTGCTTGGCCAAGAATAGAGCAGGCGTTGCACAATATTCTGTTCATCTACATGTCAATGGTATTTGGTTAGATAACATTTGGTAGGCGTTATTATCCAGAAAAGATCCCCCCCATTTCTATCCAGAAAATACTTAGTATTTTTTACCCCTTATCTTAATGTTATAGTTCTTCCGCAAATACTTCCATTTGAGTTTGGAGAAGAATCGGTCAATTCTGGTGATTTTGCATCCCTCACTTGTTCCGTACACAAGGGTGACTTACCGATGGAAATCGAGTGGTTGCATAACAACCTCACGATAACAAGTTCAGATGGTATCCAAGTCACCAAAGTTGGAAAGAAGTTAGTGACGCTTAGTATAGATTCTGTGGAAGAGAAACATTCGGGAGGTTACACTTGCTTGGTCAGAAATAGGGCAGGAATTGACCAGTATTCTGCACACCTCAATGTCAATGGTAACGTAGTTCTTTGGTGCACTGATGTGGTTCGAGTGAAATCCTTCCTTTGTCCCAGCTCATAATTCTTCTCTTGGGGAGATATTTCCGTTGGAATGGTACCATACTGCATGATTCAGTTATGTTAGTCCAAAATGGTCCTTCGGGAATTCATCAATTTAAATGTGAATTTATTGTATAAAAAATCTCGGAAATAAACTCTTCTGTTGGAGATATTTAAATGTGAATTTATGAAAAGCTCTGGAAGCGAATGAACTGTAGTTATGCGCTGATAAAGTTCCTTTTGGAAAGTAATAACTACTATTATGGTAGGGTATCAAGCTTGCTAACGATCCATTGAATGTTTACATTTTCTTTCGCCATTTTCAGTTGCTCCCCAAATATCCCATTTTGCTTTCGAAGAAGATACCGCCAATTCTGGCGATTTGGTCTCTACAATGTGCTCCATACACAAAGGGGACTTACCGATCAATATCACCTGGTATTTGAACAATAAAACCGCGGCTGACATTGACGGAATTACGATTTCAATGTTTGGCAGCAAAATAAGCGCTTTAAGAATTGATTCCGTCCAGGATAGACACGCTGGAAGCTATAAGTGTGTCGCACAAAATGCTGCTGGAGAAGAGTCTTATTCAGCCAACCTTAACGTGAACGGTACATCTATATTCATTTGGATATTGTTTTATTTATTCCTTAACCTTTTCCTCCTAAATTCTATGGTGAAGTGTGCACATAACATTTCCGTTGTCGACGAAAATGGTTCTCTGATACCGATGTGGTGGAAACTATTTCAATTGCTTCATATTTCAATATCTAGGAACTGCACATGAGCCTCTCTACATCCACTATCATATAGCTTTTCGCTTTCAGTTATTCCTCAAATCTCTCACTTTTCCTTTGAAGAAGACACATCCAATTCTGGAGATTCTGTGTCTACCATGTGCTCTATCCATAAAGGCGATTTACCAGTAAATATAACATGGTATCTCAACGACATACCTGCCAATACAGTAAATGGAATTGTGGTCTCATATGTTGGGAAGAAAATGAGTGCGCTTAGTATAGATTCTGTCCAAGCTGAACACGCTGGAAGGTACACCTGTTTGGTTCAGAATTCTGCTGGAAGAGCGTCTTACTCTGCTGTGTTACACGTCAATGGTAGACAAACAAGTTTTGATCTTATGCTCCTTTCCTTTCCTCTTCACATCGAATGGTAGGATTTTATTCAATAACAGCCTGAGGTTACCGACAGGGTTCGAGTGGTGTAGCAATTCTAATGATTGTTTCTTTTTTGTATTTAAGTTTAGGTATCGTTTTGGATATGAAAGATATTTTTAAACAACAATTCATGTTAAGAAATGGTTTATAGGTTATTTACTGATGCATTTTCTCTGAGAAATATGTCCCATAATTGCTTCTTCAGTATGATGTTGAAAAATTAAGATTCTTACAATAACAAACATCATTGTCTCTATACAGGTTATTCCTAAGACTCCTATTGTTTGTACCATGGGTCTCTCATTTGCCTATCAACTTTTTTCCAGTTGCACCTCAAATTTCTCACTTTGCTTTCGAAGATGACACAGCCAATTCTGGAGATTTGGTTTCAACCATGTGTTCAGTACATAAAGGGGATCTACCAGTGAAGATCAGATGGTCCCTTAATAACAAAACAGTTGAAGATATTCCCGGAATTTTGGTTTCAATGGTTGGCAAAAAAATAAGTACCTTAAGCATAGATTCAGTACAGGCTGAACATGCAGGTATTTACACTTGTATGGCTGAAAATTCCGCTGGAGAAGCTTCGTATTCTGCAGTTTTACACGTCAAGGGTACATATTTTATTGAAGCTTTCGGTTTTTGATTCAATTCCTATCTTTTTACACATCCTTTACTCTCAATTTCTCCTCCATGTGTCGAGAAGGATTCGAAACGCAGATTCAATGAGTGAATGCAAGCAAACTCGTCCAGAGTTCTAAGAATTGAAATAAAAAATCTACCTATCGAAAAAAATAAGTTTTGATTTATATCTACGACCAGATTTCTTCATTGAAACTGGCATTATGTTTTATGATTTCAACACATGGGCCTCTCAAATCTTCCCCAAATTATTTCATGTAACAATTCCGATGAATACAAACTTTTAGTGTCCCCACAATTGACTCCCTTCGACTTCGGTGGTGAGAGTGTGAATTCCGGAGATTCAGTATCTCTAAATTGCAATGCACACAAGGGGGACCTCCCCATCAAACTGTCCTGGTTCCTGAATAACAGGAGTGTCGAAGGGATACAGGGTGTATCGACAATGAGAATGGGGAGAAAAGTTATGACTCTTACTGTAGATCCAGTGGAGAGCTTTCATCATGGCTTATATACATGTTTTGCTGAAAATAAAGCTGGAAAAGCATCTTATTCGGCCGAGCTGAAAGTCAATGGTACTTGTAATGAAATCCACTTGTTCCCATATTCCCTTGAACCCTTATTCAAGAGAAAGAATTTCCGATTGATTTAATTGTTTCCTAGTGACTTAAATATTCGTCTTTGGATATACAGGGTCTTTCACGAGGAACCTCACCCATATTTAAACGGGAAACTACTGAACGTATTTTCATGAAATTCAGCACTTATAAGTATTTCACGATGCTGATGAAATCTAAAATATTTTCAAGGCATGAGCACCTCCGGTTTTTCCGGAAATGACGTCAACTTCCGTTTTTCAAATTAGAACACCATTTTTTTATTGCAGAAATAGATTCCTTAGAAAATTTCAAGTTATTTTGATGTAACATTTTTCAGTTTTGGTTGGAAAATTCTCTCTGAGCGGGAAAATTCGAAAAAAAAATCGAAAATAGAGCTCCGCTGAAACAAGAATAACTTCGAGGTTTTTGGGTGGAAAATTTTCATTTTTGGGATTTTTCAAGATGTAAGATTGATGTATCCACTTTAAAAATCGAAACCGCGATTCATGATACAGGGGGTGAAAAAATCGCTTTCAAAGTTAGGGATGACAAAATCGTGAAAAATCAATTTTTTCAAATTAGAACCCCATTTTTTCATGGCAGATATTGAATCTACGTTAAAAAATAATGTGAGTGTATGCATCACACCCTTGCCCTCATCAACATGTTATCTTATGTTTGAATGAAATTTTATCTGATACAGTGATTTGGCGAGGGAGGGTCAAACTCAGATAATTAGAGCTCGTCCTCATTAAAATACTCCACCTCGCTAACCGCAATTTCCTTCGCAGTTCTTCCACACATATCCCCCTTCGATATCGAGGAAGACAGCATAAACTCTGGAGAGTCGGTATCGTTAAACTGTAACGTTCATAAGGGCGATACGCCCATCAATATAACCTGGTTTCTGAACGAAAAGCCCCTTCGTCATTCCATGGAAATATCCATAGTCAAGGCTGGAAAGAGGACAAGCACTCTCAGCATCGATTCTGTGCAAGAACGGCATGCTGGATCCTACACTTGCATGGCAGAGAATAAAGCTGGCAGTTCGTCGTTTTCAACCGATTTACACGTTAATGGTATTCAGGAATGCATATCAATCAATAAAATCCCTACATTTCCTCTTTCCCCTGCAGTCTTTCACTTATTGAAAAATGGTACAATATGGTTCTAAGCTTAGTAAAACTGAATCTGAAGAGAAAATATGAATCCAATGAAATTACTTGAAACATGTTACAACATCCCATCTTCGTCGCCAGTATCACTACATTAAGGTACAGAAGGAAAGTTCTCCTCTTTGGGAATCATATTATCCAACTCCATAACACGTGGGTCTCTCTTGATCTTTATTGTAATTCACTGTCATTATTTAATTGTATCTTTTAGTTGCCCCACAACTGACGCACTTCGATTTTGGAGACGAGAGTGTTAACTCCGGTGATTCGGTATCTTTAATATGCAACGCTCACAAGGGTGATCTTCCGATCAAATTGTCATGGTTGTTGAACAACAAGAGTATAGAAGAGATTCCTGGAATCTCAACCATGAGGAATGGGAGAAAAGTTATATCCCTCACTATAGACCCTGTCCAAAGCATCCATTATGGGGAATATACTTGTCTCGCTGAAAATGTGGCTGGGAAAGCATCATATTCTGCCATGTTGCATGTCAATGGTAACACAGTATTTCGAAGATTAAGATGTCTTCTCTCCCTTTCCTAAATTTACCTTGAAATATCCTTTCAAACTTTGTCTAAGCTGTTTATGAAGCTGTTGGTGCATCGTGAATTCAAAAATAAAAAGCTTTTCCATATCTACATTAAATACTTCAAATACTACTTGTGAATGATAATTTCAATCCACAGTTATACCAAGCATCGCACCCTTCGATGTAGAGGAAAGTATCAACACTGGAGAATCTGTTTCCCTTACTTGTAACGTTCACAAAGGTGACACTCCCGTGAATATATCTTGGTTTCTAAATGGAACACCGCTTCAAGATTCCGAAGACATTTCGATTGGAAAGAATGGGAAGAAAACGAGCACTCTCAGTATAGACTCAGTACAAGCTGTACACGCTGGAACATACACTTGTATTGCTCAGAATAAAGCTGGCAGCGCGTCCTTTTCCACAGATTTGCATGTTAATGGTACTCAGAACAATCTCATAATTATATTCAATTTTTTTCCTTCCAAAAACATCCATCTCCCATGTAGTTATTTGGGCTGTTTTTTTTTGACATTCCAAGGTCATCAAGGTAGACTTGAAGCAGACTCTTTCTGGAATACCTTGTGTCTGCAAGTGTCCCTATCATTCTGATTGTGATATCCAGATATATTGTGTTAATTGGATTCGAAGTCATTACCATGAAGATCGCATTCTTGATATTCATCCTCTTGTCCTTTTTTGCTTCGATATTCTAGGAGCATAATTCCATCGAATCATGGAAAGTACCATAGCTAGGGACAACCAAAAACTAGCTAAACTTGCATTCTCTGTAGGTTTTCATGGTCTAACAGGGGTCTTAAGGTAGGATTTTTTTTTAGATCCTCCACTTCTTCTAGTTCCAATTCTCGTACAATTGTTCTTCATCTCTAACCCTCAGCTCTTCCATGGCCTCTCATGAAATTCTTTGTGAATATGGTGAGAATAGTTATCCTTAAACCGCACAATGTTAGGCTGGGAAGAGTAGTCTTCAATCAAGCTTTTCCTTCATGAAAATATGATCTAGGTACTAACTGGGTATTTCAATTTCGCAGTTCTACCAAGTATAGCTTCATTCGACATAGAAGGAAGTATTAACTCAGGGGAATCAGTATCCTTGAGTTGTAATGTTCATAAAGGTGATACACCTGTCAATATAACTTGGTTTCTGAATGGGATACCACTTCGAGATTCATCAGATATATCCATTGGGAAGCTTGGAAAGAAGACGAGTGCACTTAGCATAGATTCTGTACAACATCAACATGCTGGAACCTACACATGCGTGGCTCAGAATCAAGCTGGAAGCTCTTCTTATTCTACCGATTTGCATGTTAATGGTATTCGAAAATATCTTACAATTGAGTTATCCTTTTTCCTATAACTGCCCCTGTAGCATAACCTACTCACTCACACTCTTAATCGAAGGAAAATTTTTCCTGTTGAACAATTTTTTCAATATCTAACGATTGATTTCCCAAAGGCCTCTCATGCAACACCTTGTGAATATAGCACCAATCTGCGAATCCTCTTCAATTCATTGAGTTTTTCCAAAAATTATCAATAAATCAGAAGAGCATTCTTTTTTCAGTTATTCCCCAAATCTCACACTTCGACAGTGGCGAAGATAGCATAAATTCTGGAGACTCTGTATCTCTAACATGCAATGTGCATAAAGGGGATATTCCAGTTAACATAACGTGGTACTTGAACCATAAGGCTATCGGAAATTTTGATGATATCACCATTTTGAAAGGGGGCAAAAGGATAAGCAGCCTTAACATAGATTCTGTTAGAGCAGAGCATGCAGGAATTTATACTTGTGCAGCTCAGAATATTGCTGGAGAAGCTTCTTATTCTACTCATCTGAACGTGAATGGTTAGACGTAACAATTGAAAGCTAGAGTTGTCTTGCAATCACTGGTTGCTGAGACTAAACATGATCCTTTAAATTCCATCACTGCCCAAATCAAAACCTTTGCTGAACCTTTAGAATAAAGATATCTATTATTTTCGTTTTCTTCTAAGAGCATAAACTCTACCAAAATCTTCAGATAATGTGAAACGATGATTTTCAATCCGCAGTTCTACCAAGTATCGCTCCTTTCGATGTGGAGGAAAGCATAAATTCTGGAGAATCAGTGTCTTTAACTTGTAATGTTCATAAAGGAGATACACCTGTCAGTATCACTTGGTTGTTGAATGGGGTAGCTCTTCGTGATTCAACAGACATATCCATTGTGAAAGCTGGAAAGAAAACAAGTGCTCTTAGCATAGATTCTGTACAAGGTCGACATGCTGGAACCTACAAATGCGTGGCTCAGAATAAAGCTGGAAGCTCTTCTTTCTCCACCGATTTGCATGTTAACGGTATAGTTCTTTATGCTTCACATTACCTACGTTATTCCTTTCCATCCAGAAACTTCAGTTCCTTTTCAACGTTCAGAAAATTTGGAATTCTTATGGGCATAAAACTTGACTAACAAAGGAAATGCACAACATCACAAAATTAAATAGCCGCGCACTTTCAAAGGAGCAAGATTATATTCTTGTGTATATTATTTTGAAAACCTTCTATTATCTTCATTTAGCGTAAGAATTTTCAAAAGTGAATATATCAATGTTAGTTACTTCCTGAACATCTACATAGGCCTCTCATTGAACTCCTGGTGAATCTTGTATACTTCCTGTTGGGTAGTTTTTATATTTTCAATATGCAATATGAATTCTACATCATGTGGATCATGCAAATGTTAATTTTCTAGTTACTCCACAAATATCTCATTTTGATAGCGGAGAAGACAGCATTAATGCAGGCGATCCAGTTTCACTCACATGTAATGTGCATAAAGGAGATATTCCAGTAGATATAACATGGTACTTGAACGATAAACCTATAGGTAACCTCGACGATATTTCCATTGTGAAAGGAGGCAAGAGAATAAGCAATCTCAACATAGATTCAGTCAGAGCAGAGCATGCTGGAATCTATAGTTGTATCGCCCAGAATATTGCTGGAAAAGCATCTTATTCTACTCATCTCAACGTCAATGGTTAGAAATGGGAATTATGTTATAGTGATTTGAGATTTCATGAACACCTCAACCTCATTTGGATCAATCCCCCACCAAATTATTTCTGAAAGCTTTTTCCTTCATAAATCGCTATAGGAAGGAAACATACATTTAGATTTAAAGGTTCCTCATGTTCTCTTTCCTTTCAGGATGCATTGGTCTCTCATGAAAGTTTCCAATGGTACATATGAGAATGTTTTCCTTCTTGTGATAATTTTGGCATTTTATTTTCTCAGATATTCATCCATATTGTTTTTGACCGTGAAATTCGACATGAAGATACCATCAAATTTTGTCTAGTGCTGTACTCACATTTTCAGTTCTTCCACAAATATCTCATTTTGACAGTGGAGAAGACAGCATAAATTCTGGTGAATCAGTCTCATTTATATGCAACGTAAACAAAGGCGATACCCCGATGAACATATCATGGTACTTAAACGGTCAACCAGTACATCTCTATAAGGACATAACAGTATCTAGAGGTGGTAAAAAAATGGGCACCCTGAACATTGACTCTGTGCAAGCTGAACATGCTGGAAACGTCACATGCGTGGCACAAAATCGTGCAGGAACAGCCTCTTATTCCACAAATCTCAACATTAATGGTTAGGAGACAAAAATGGCTTCAAATTCACCAAAGAAGCATGTAGCAAAAATAACAACCCTCTTAAAATATAATTCGAGATCACTCGTCTAGTTCTTCAAATTAACACTATCCTTTTTTAGCTCCTTTTCAGGATACTCTTCTAGTTTCGACCCCTCTATAGGTTTAGCTTCATTTGGAATTTGGAGACATAAAAACATCATACTTTATGATTTTTTCTCGCATTCCAGTATGGTGAAATCTCAATTTTGATTCTCCTTAGGAATTTGAATCGATTTGAAGCTCTGCAAATATGTTTATTCTTCGTCATATTCTTCCAGTTCTTCCACAAATCTCCCACTTCGAAAGTGGCGAAGATAGCATCAACTCTGGAGACTCTGTGTCTTTTACGTGCAATGTCCATAAAGGAGATACTCCAGTGAATATCACGTGGTTTTTGAACGGATTTCCAGTGGACAATATCAATGATATAACTACATCTAGAGGTGGCAAGAAAGTTAGCACGCTCAACATAGACTCAGTACAAGCAAAACATTCTGGGAATTATACTTGTTTGGCCCAAAATAGAGCAGGATCATCATCTTATTCAACGAGCCTCTACGTGAATGGTCAGAAGAAAGCTTCTGAATATTAATATGAGCATGCTTTTGATAAACCTGTCCTTATTCCAAATTGAACCCATATTTTCATCCAACAACTCGAACTTAGCTGGAATTATTTTCTCGACCCAGAGAGTGTGTACATTTATCTTCCAACTCCCCTAAAACCTCTGCGGTTTCCTGTATTTGAAGTGTATCTTTCTTCACAGTTCCTCCTCACATATTATCCTTCGATTTCGAAGAAAAACTAAACTCCGGGGATAGCACACAGCTTTCTTGCTACGTCAGCAAAGGAGACGTGCCTGTGAACATTACATGGACGTTGAACGGCGAAAACATCAACAACTTCGTTGACATAAACACTATTCAGATTGGTGCTAGGACCAATCTTCTCACCATAAACTCCGTGAAAAGAGAACATGCAGGAAATTACAGTTGTAGGGCAACAAATAAAGTAGCCAGCGCAACTTACACTGCCCAGCTGTTTATAAATGGTATTTGCGGAGGAAATGAGTGTTTGAGTTTACGATTTGTTATTTCTAGACTTTGTTTTTGTTTCATTTCCTATTCCTTCTGTGCCCTTAGTGAAACTATGCAAAAACTGACGATAGGGAAACAAAATTTCATTGCAAACTTGAACTTGCTATTGTTTGATTTATCCTCTAGTGTTGCCGAAAATTAAACCATTCAGCTTCGGTGAAGAACCATCTTTCGTGGGGGATAGCACATCCATTCAATGCTCCTTAGTTCACGGAGATTTGCCAGTTGCTTTCTCTTGGATGCTCAATGGAGATATTATACCGACGGATTTGAACATCAATATCGGATCCTTTGGGAAGAAGACTTCTGTCATCAACATAGATTCAATAAAGGCCGAGCATGCCGGGAATTACACTTGTTTGGCATCTAATAGGGCTGGAATGTCGTTTTACTCGACTGAACTCGTGGTGAAGGGTACTAAAGGATATAATAACTCTTCTCCAAATTTGCTGATTCACTCCTTTCCATATTAATCGAACCTTTCTCAAGATTGGGACAAATCCTCTCTTTAAAACGTTTATTTTATACATGATATCTAAAGAAGATCTTCCTTGAACAAATTTGAAAAAGTGTATCTTTGTTTCCTGTTGGAGTATCTTTTGTATCCCAATATCTTGAGCTCCTTCTTGTTGATGATGAGCATCAAGTTCCAGAGCATTAATGAAACCAGTAATTTGGTTGGTTGTAGGGAAGGCATGTCTACATCTTGTATGATTTCATTTCCTTAGCATTCTTTGCTTTGTTCTCTGATGGCGCAGCATCTCTGTAGATACATGCATTATGTTTTTCTAGGACTTCACTCACCAGGTACTTTCTCAGGTGACAATATTCCGTGAAAGAATCTGTTAAATTATATTTACTACTTTCACTAAGCTTCTTATTTCTGATCTTTATTCTCACCTTCTCTTCAGTGTATGATCAATCGGGTCGTTTTTTTTTTTAGTGTGATAGATTTTTCGATAGGGATAACTGATTTGACAGAAGGTAGAAGCCATGTTGTTTTAACAGTTCTGTTCAGTAAGCATTGACCAATTATCTTGGAAAGACTCACGCTGCAACAACGTTTACAAATTGTTGAAATTTATTTTCAAAATCAGTGTTCTATTCGCCAAACTTATAGAGCACTTCGTGAAATTTGTGGTTTACACAATCGTCCATCAGAGCAGCTTATTTGTCGAACTATCGACAGATTTCGGACAACATTTTCTCTACTCGATGCAACAACAACAATAAGACAAAGAACTGTACGTACTCTAAGTGATAGATAGAGTTAATGAAGACCCAGATTTGTCTATTCGTCGACGTTCGCAACAAGTTGGACTCTGTGTATCCACCACATGGAAAATTTTGGGTAAAGATCTTGGTCTACACCCATACAAGATCCAACTGGTTCAAGAACTAAAGCCATCTTCCAAATAAAAAAAAATTTGGCTTCAATCTTAATTTAAATGTGTATTATTTCAATTTAAATTTCTCACTCTAAAAAAAACACCTGATATTTGCAACATTGTGAAATCACAAGTCAGTAGTCAATTTTGCCACCGGCGCATTCGGTAATTTGTTACTTTTTTTTTAAATATTCATTTTAAATCATTTGACTCCTCTTGACCATTGGAAAGGTGAAAGTATTTGAGTCAAGCAATGAAACAAATAGATAGATTTTCGAGACATTCGTCCAGCAAAATTGCGCTTTTGCAACATGTCAAAAACCAATAAATTACACCACGAAGAAATTTGGAAAAAAGATTAATGTATGGGCAAGGTAGATACAAAAAATCGGATAGTTTCGAACAAATTCCTCATTTGTATATACAGGGTGTGCACTGAATGATCGAATTCGGATTAACTTTAGGAAAACTAGTTATAGGGAAACTGAATCCCAACTGAAAACTTGTTGAAGTAGTCCGTTTCTGCTGAATATGAGTATATTACGTTTTATTTGATTTGTTTGGAATTCAATAGAACGGTTTGTTAGTTCTGGCCAAAATATCATCTCGAAAGAAATGTCCTAATAACAGGGTCGTACTAAAAAAGCGTTTCTTCGGATTAGGGTCTGTTGAAGACTGATTTTTTTAAATCACGTTGGATACATCAATAAATGATTTTTTTCTGAGGTTTTGCGAAGAATAATATTAGTTATTCTTCCCCAGTTATGCCAAAAATTCAACCATTTAGTTTTGGCGACGAACCAACCTTCATGGGTGAGACTATCTCAGTGCAATGCACCCTATCTGTTGGTGATCTACCTGTTACTTTTTCTTGGATGCTTAACGGTGAACCAATCTCTCCAGAACTGAACATAAACATAGGTTCTTTCGGGAAGAAAACATCAGTATTAAATATTGACTCCATCAGCTATCAACATTCCGGAAATTACACCTGCTTGGCTATCAACAAAGCTGGGATGACCCACTATGCTACAGAGCTGGTGGTGAAGGGTACACTTGATGATTTTTAATAACATTAACCTCTATCTCCTCATAACCTTTCGTCCTTCTTCTAGTTCTTCCCAAGATACAACCCTTCAGCTTCGGGGAAGTACCATCTCATCTTGGAGAAAGTGTGACTGCTCAATGCAGCATTATCATCGGAGATATGCCAGTTGTTTTTTCTTGGATGGTGAATGGCAAACCTATAAGTCCTGAATTGAATGTTAACATTGGATCATTCGGACGCAAAACATCAGTGTTGAACATCGACTCCATAGCTCGCGAAAATGCCGGAAGTTACACCTGTATAGCTTCTAATGTGGCAGGAATGACTCAATATTCTTCGCCACTTGTGGTCAATGGTATTGAGCAAAGACTTTTATGGCATGATTTCTTCTTTCCTATTCCTCCTCACATTGAAAATTTGCTTCGGATTCCATATGCTGAGAATAGGTACTGATTTGAGGTGAAATTATGAAAATATTTTAGTTTGTTTGGTGTGAGAATGTTTTGTTTGGTACCCACATCTTCATTTCGAAAAGGTTCAATTTGTGACATTGTGACATGAATAATTTGCATCCGAATATAGGTTATAAAATACTACACCAATGTCTTCAAGTTCTCATCTCTGAAAGATCGTTCTGTACAAAATTTGAGGGTGTTTGTGCCTTCAACATAGCGACACCTTTCTTTCATCCAAAATCTTCTAGAATAACATCTTATTAATTCAACAATATCGATACCAATAAAGATCTCAGTTGAGAACGCTGATGAGGTTATCTTGCACTGACGAAAAGATTCCCTCATCACCAAATCAAAATATCAATTTGAAAGAACAATGAAATAAGAATGCCGTTAAAAATTCTTTCTTTAATTCTTGTTAGTGCTTCCCAAAATTCAACCGTTCATATTTGGAGACGAGCCAGCTTTTTTGGGGGATAGTGCGACTGTACAATGCAGTATTTCTCAGGGTGATCTACCAGTGGTTTTCTCATGGATGTTGAATGGAGTATCAGTCTCTTCTTATCCAAGTATAAATGTGGGATTATTCGGGAAAAAAACATCTGTATTGAATATAGACTCAGTTACACACGAACATTCTGGCAACTACACATGTTCAGCTACCAATGCTGCAGGATTATCACATTATTCGACAGAGTTTGTGGTCAAAGGTATATTTTCGAAAGAAGTAATGACCTCACTATATGCTTTATTTTCGTGTGAACCCTTCAATGCCTAAACCTATTCCCTATCGAATCCAACCTATGGGTGGTTCATTCTCTCACAAAGTTCAGTTATTTTCAAACCTAATCTGACCTCAAATATTTCCTTCAGTACTCCCAAGAATCACACCGTTCAGTTTCGAAGACAACCCTGTACATTCCGGCCAATTCATCCAAGTGATGTGCACAGCGACTGAAGGGGATATTCCTATAAGATTCAAGTGGAGACTTAACGATATATTCATTCAAAACTCACAGGAAATTACCATTTCGCCATTAGGACGAAGGACTTCCACTTTAACTATTGAATCTGTCACTTATGATCACGCCGGTACATACACTTGTGAAGCTTCTAATCTAGCAGGAAGATCTACTTATATGGCGGATCTACAAGTCAATGGTTAATTCCATTAATATATCTTTCGCTTAATCTAATTTTATTGCATTGATTCCAAAATTCCCTTTGAATCGAGATCCTTCGCTAACCTTTTTGAATCAGGTGAAGAATAAAAAGATACAGCAGATTCTATCTTGGGCTTTTTCCCATCAAAGGTGTTTGTCAATCAGTAAATTGAGAATGAATAATTTCTGTCAGAAGCCAATACCCAAGAGATCATTCAGTTTTGGCTGCTATTTTTTCTCAAAAACAAGTGTTGTTTTCAGTGCCTCCTCAAATTGCTCATTTCGATTTTGGAGAAGACCCCATCGATTCAGGGGATATGGTAACAGTCATTTGTTCCATTCATAAAGGGGATTTTCCAATCGAAATTTCATGGACATTGAATGATGTCGCAATTCCTCAAGATAGTGGTATCAATATCATGAAAACTAATAAGAAAGTGAGCCAACTCAATATTGACTCTGTCAAGGCTGAACATGCTGGGAAATATACCTGTTTGACGAAGAATAGAGCTGGAGAAACTGAGTTTTCTTCATATTTGCGTATCAATGGTACTTTCTTGTGTTTCTTGATTTTTTTTCGATTTCTACGAACCAGTTTTGCAACTTTTTAGTTTCTGAGATGCAGAAATGTTTCTCTCCCATGTACCATGAATTTCCCAATCCATCCTCTGAAACCTATGGGCTTTTGACATTCTGTTTTTCGAGAATCTCCTTCATGAAGAATTCATCTTTACTAGCCTCAAGTTCAAAGATTTGTACTTTGATCTTGCTCAAAAGATTTCAAACATGTAATACGGTAAATGGCAATGAAAATAATGTCAAACTTATCATTTAAACAAGAAAAATCAACCAAAACACGTGCAGATTATGACAAAAAAATCACATTACATCCAAAACCCCAAAACTAATAATCATTCTTCTATTTATACCCTAATTGTATAAAGCAAATATATGAGATTATTCCTCAACATCAACAACCATTATAGCTGACTGAATTCATTGATTTTGTTCAGTATCAAATGTTCAAGATCCATCCATCTAATTTCTACACTTTTCACCAGTTCTTCCTAGAATTACACCATTTGGTTTCGAGGATAACCCAGTCCATTCTGGTCAGTTTGTTCAAGTCATCTGTACAGCTTCAGAAGGCGATATGCCGATTTCCTTCAAGTGGAAACTAAATGGGAACATAATTCAGAACTCACCAGAAGTCGCAGTATCACCAATGGGACGGAGAACTTCCTCCTTGACCATCGAATCTGTCAGTTACGAACACGCAGGGACTTACACTTGTGAAGCTTCGAACTCGGCAGGCCAAACAACGTACCATGCGGAACTCCAAGTCAATGGTTCATTTGATTTTGAATTGAAACGTTTCTTTCATTAAGACTCTTCTTTTATCCCTGTTTCTTCCCTGATTGAACATTTTATTTTCCAGTTCCTCCCCAGATTGCGCATTTCGATTTTGGGGAAGATACCCTCAATTCTGGAGATATGGTTACAGTCATTTGTTCTATAAATAAAGGAGACTTTCCTATCGATATCACATGGACTTTGAATAATGAAACGATCTATCCAGAAAGTGGTATAACTATTCTGAAAACTAGCAAGAGAGTTAGCCAACTTAATATCGATGTTATAAAGCCTGAGCATGCTGGAAAGTATACATGTTTGGCGGAAAATAAAGCTGGAGTGTCAGAATTCTCAGCATATTTACGGATTAATGGTACCCAATAGTAACAATCTTGCATATTTTTCATTACACTTAGAATATACATTCCCTGAATCCTTTCGCCCCAGTTCAAGTGCCCCTCATTAAATAATACATCAGCGATTCGTATTATAGCATAGGTATTGGTACTAATTGATGAAGACTTTCTTCCTAGTTGCCCCAAAAATTCACCACTTCAATTTCGAAGATAACCCCGCAGAATCCGGAGGTTTTGTTACTGTCCACTGCACAGTGGCTGTAGGAGATTTACCCTTGAAGATACAATGGAAATTCAACAACAAAAATATCGAGACTGTTGCTGGAATTTCCATCACCTCTGTAGGAAGAAGGAGTAGTTCCCTATCTATAGAGTCGGTTACATACGAGCATGCAGGAAATTATACTTGTATTGGTGAAAATATGGTTGGCAAAACTGAGTATACCACTACCCTGAATGTGAATGGTTAGTCGGTCGAATCATCTCAATTTAAACAACTCTCCAACTCGATCCTCAACCTTTGACCTATCTTCAGTTATTCCTCAGAGGGCCACAGTTATTTGTCTTTCGACAACATGCCATTCGTAGTGACCAGATTTGAGTATACCAATGCCCTATCGAAAATGGTGAACAGAGAGGACTCAGCTTGAGTAAATGATACTTTCTTAATGAAACGAAGAGTACCTACTATTTTATTTGTGAAGTCTAATTCCGATCATCTCAAACATCTTCTAATGAAATGAACAGATTTGACTATTAGAAGGTTATAATAGCACCAAACATAACAGTTTTTTCGACTCAAATCCCCAATTGATGGTAACATTTTTCTTAGTGGCACCAAAGATCCATCACTTCAATTTTGAAGACAACCCTGCCGAATCTGGTGCTTACGCTACTGTTCAGTGTACTGTAGCTATAGGAGACCTACCTCTCAAGATTAGCTGGAAATTTAACAACGAAAGTATTTTTAATGATCAGGGAATATCTGTCACTTCAGTTGGAAGAAGAAGTAGCTCTGTTCTTATTGATTCTGTGACATATAAACATGCTGGAACTTATACTTGTATGGCAGAAAATAAGGCTGGTGTTACTGAATATAGTACACATCTTAACGTGAATGGTTAGTGAGGAAATATTTGTAGGAATTTTCGAATGATCATCTCTTTTTACCTATAAGTTTCTCCAAAAGTTTTTTATAGTTAAGTTTTTCTTTTCCTCTGAATTTCCTTCTGAATCCAAACCAAAGTTTGAAATGTTATGTTTCATTTCGCTGTTCATGCATTCTCTACTCTCCTAGTTTCTCCGAAGATACACCCCTTCAGTTTCGAAGAGAATCCTTCAGAATACGGCAGTTTTGCTTCGGTCCAATGCACTGTGGCTGTGGGCGACTTACCTCTCAATATCGGTTGGAGAATTAACAACCAAAACATAAATTCTGTAGTTGGAATAACGATTGGTTCAGCCAATAGGAGAAGTAGCACCCTATCCATAGAATCTGTATCTTATGAACACGATGGAAATTATACGTGTATCGTTGAAAACAAGGTTGGCAAAACTGAGTTTAGTACTACTTTGAACGTGAACGGTTAGTTATGAACTCTAGATTGCATATTTTTATAGTTATCTCACACTGATGATTTTTCCAACTTTCTGGTCCTTGTTATTATCCTTTATTTTAATCCTCCGATGTTTAAAATCCTTGTAGGTCCTGGCCCAATAATTTCAAAATTGAGACACGAAAGCATTGATATTACTAAGGGTACAATATTTTACCAGAATAGGACAAATACTTCCTTGGGGACAAAACTGACACGCCGGATATTGTTCGCAAAACTGCAATCGCCATCATTGAACGTTCATGGTTACCCTTTAACCGATTCAACGTTTCTTTGGACTGAAGCTCATTTTATAGTTGAGATCAAAGACATCTGTAGTTCAGCTTCAGACAGAATTAACCGTGGGTTTTTTCCATTATTCACATGATATGTTTTCGATAGTGATACCAAAGATTCACCATCTGAACTTCGAAGACAACCTTGTCGAATCAGGAAGCTATGCTACTGTACAATGCACAGTCTCCGTTGGTGATTTGCCCCTCAAGTTCTCATGGAAGTTCAATAATTTGGACATCGATTCTATACCCGGTATAACTGTTGGATCTGTAAATAGGCGGAGTAGTACATTATCCATTGAATCTGTCTCATACGAACACTCTGGAAATTATACATGCATAGGAGAAAATAAAGTGGGCAAAGCTGAACTCACTGCAGTTTTGAATGTGAACGGTTAGTTAAAGGATTCAGTAATCAGGAATTTTTATTTTTCATTCTTCACTAAGTTCTTCTTTTTATTTCACTCCTTAACAACATTTCCATATTCGATATATATTTTCTATTTCTGTTTCGGTTCACTAGGAATTATATAGCAGCCCCTATATGGATTCCGAAGTCCGAATATTCTAACTTCAGTTAATTAATAGTGTGCTACGAAATTCGAATTCTGGTCCCACTATCAATGACTCCATTATTATATGGTAGATACTTCTGCTCTGGAGATTCATATCAATTCAAATCCAAGCATATCAGAGCCTGAATATTCATTCATTCCTACAGTGCTCCCTAAGATAACACCTTTTGTATTTGATGGAAGTCCCCTTCATGAAGGCCAATACACCCAAGTCGCCTGTCTAGCAGCAGAAGGAGATCTTCCAGTAGACTTCAGCTGGTTTTTCAACGAATACGAACTGACCAAATACGGTTTCAACGAACTGAGCGCTACAAAAGTAGGACGACGTAGTTCAATGCTGACAATTGAATCAGTTTCATATCGAAACTCTGGCAACTATAGCTGTAAAGCAAGAAACAAAGCTGGAGAAACTTCATACAACGCAGAACTTCTTGTTAATGGTTTTTATCTATTCATTTCAATTTTTTTTATTTCATCCTAGTTGGTCCCAAAATACATCAGTTTTCATTCGAGGATAATCCTGTGGAATCTGGTGCTTATGCCACCGTCCATTGCACCATAGCTACTGGGGATTTACCTTTGAAAATATCTTGGAAATTCAACTATGGAAGCATCGACATGCTTCCAGGAGTTATCATTGGATCCGTCAGTAAGAGAAGTAGCTCATTATCCATAGAATCTGTTTCATACGAACACGCTGGAAACTACACATGTATCGGTGAAAATAAGGTTGGCACAACTGAACACACAACTACTTTGAATGTTAACGGTTAGTCTGGTTCAACTCAGCCCAGTTAATGACAGATTTCGTTTGCTTAAGGATCTAGTAACATTCTTTTTAAATCCACTTTTTTTCATCCCAGATTAACATAAACTTTTCTTCAGTTACTCCCAGGGTAGCTCCATTCTCATTTGAAGGTAGTCCTCTTCAAGAAGGCCAGTACACTCAAGTTACCTGTTTCGCAGTTGAAGGAGATCTTCCTATCACATTCACTTGGTTATTGAATAACGAGGAAATTAGTCATTACACCGAAATAAGCACATCAAAAATAGGAAAACGTAGTTCTATGCTCACTATTGAATCAGTTTCGTACCAGAATTCCGGCAACTATAGTTGCTGGGCTAAAAATCTGGCTGGGGAAGCGTCCTTCACTACCCAGCTTCTTGTTAACGGTTAATATTTCTGGATTTTCTTCTCATTTTTGTTTTCCTTTTTCATCCTAGTTTCTCCAAAGATTCACCAATTTGTTTTCGAAGAAAACCCTGTGGAAACTGGAGCCTATGCTACCATACAATGCACAGTAGGGGTGGGGGATTTACCAATGAAGATATATTGGAAATTTAACTCCAAAGATATCAATATTCTTTCTGGAGTAAGGATTGTAACCGTCAGCAGAAGAAGTAGTACTTTGTCCATTGAATCTGTATCTTACGAGCATGCAGGAAACTTCACTTGTATTGGTGAAAATAAGGTTGGCAAAACTGAACATACCACCACATTGAACGTTAATGGTTAGTCATAATCAGCAATATACATATTGAACGTTAATGGTTAGTCATAATCAGCAATATACAGGACTGTCAGTTTTCCCCTTGTCCCACAAATATCTCCTTGTAGAATCTCAATTTTCTCAAAAAGTTTTTTGTTTAGTGGTTCCAAGGATCGCGCCATTCACATTCGAAGGTAGCCCCCTTGAAGAGGGTCTGTACACGCAGGTCAACTGTCTTGCTGCTGCAGGAGATCTTCCTATCAGCTTTTCCTGGCTCTTGAACAATCGAAATTTGGACTTTGACGCGGAAATAACCACTTCCAAAGTTGGGAAACGAAGCTCAATGCTTACAATCGAAAGTGTTTCCTACAGAACTTCTGGAAATTACACTTGTATTGCTAGGAACAGTGCCGGTGAATCCATGTACACGACTGAACTTCTGGTTAATGGTTACTATTGTTTTTGGATATCTTTTTGTCTTTTTTTTTGTCGATCCATACACCCAATCGAATCCAGATTGTAGTCTTTTTATTATTGTTTTCACAAAATTTCAGTCTTCACTTGAATCAGGTTCAGGTATAGAGGAAAATGTTTCAGATTACAAATCTTGACATGAAAAGTTATAAAATCAATTGCCGATTCACTTGGTGAGGTTGCCAGTAAAAAAATACCCATAACCATTGTTTGGAGACATTCTAAAAACAATGCACAATTATTATATTTGGATGGAGGGAAGTTTCAAGAATCCCAAATGAAATATGAAGCTTTAATATTTTCTCTGAAGATAGCAAGTGATGATAATATTGTAGGATATATTTTGTAGGGTCATCAAATAACATAACATAACAAAAACTATAAAGCACCACTCTAATGATGAAACTACATGATTCTGCCATTTGATGAGTAATGAGCATCTTTTTTCATTCTCAAACTCTCAGTTAAACAGACAATCCGAATATTTCTGAATGGTCCTAATTTTATTTTCAGTTTTGCCTCATATAGTGCCTTTCACTTTCGGTGAAAATCCGGTACACTCTGGTCAAACCACTCAAGTGACATGTCTGGTATCTGAAGGGGATCTACCATTGAATATATCTTGGAGCTTCCAAGAGAAAAGTATAGACTCGCTGAGTGGGGTTAGTACAACGAAAATTGGTCGAAAGGCATCGCTTCTTCTGATCGATTCGGTTGTTGAAACTCATCAAGGGCAATACACGTGTACCGTTATGAATAGAGCTGGCTATGCTAACTATACCACCTCATTAGATGTCTATGGTAGAGTTCCACATTTTAATGAATTAATTTTTCTCGTCCATTATCTAATCCAGCTTTTCGCACACTGTTGGTGGAATTTTGGCCTTGAAAACGCGCTCCCACATATAGAATAAGTGGATATTTTTGGCCAAATTTCACACCATCTGCCAAATTAACTTCAGATACGAACATCCACTTTCGCATTCTTCGTGCATTATCTGTTTCTTGGAAGGGATTCAAATACTCCTGGGCCCAAAGTTGGTTTCTGGTTAGTTTGATGTGTTGTAAATAACTAGCACAAATAACAAACATATCGACTGTCTCTTTGTCGTCTGTATATAATATCCTGTCGATGTGCTTCGGTTGAAGGAATCTCGGCCACAATCCTTTCTAAATCCTCTGTACCCTGCACCCAAAGGCCGAGATTTTAGGGACTTCCTGTTATCCAACACCTCCTGCACTGTTTATTTTTATTTTTCACTTCAATGCATGCTTTGTGTTTGTGTTTAAACAAAACCTAATACTTATGTGAAAACTGTGAATTTGTTATGTATTATCGATGAGGAAGAAAATATAATTTGTGTTTCCTCAACATATTCTACAAAAATTAACGTATCCAGCTTTCTCTCAGATTTAGAAATGTTTGAAATAAAATATCAAAGAATACCTATAAACAACATGGTATTGATTTTTTAAAGGTGTTTAACCTTTAGTTTTAATGTTAGTGATAATAACTACACAGCTTCATGAACTTCGTCCCAATGAACATAAAAAATATAATAAGATTTAGAAAATTTTTCTCCCCTCTCTTTTGAGCTGGATATGCCAAAGTCTTCAAGATTTATCTGAATGTTTCAGCTCAAATTTAAAGAGAAAACGATAATACAGGAAATGTATTGAACCAAAACAAGCATTAAATATAAATCAATAAAGAAAAATGTATAATATTCTCTTTGAGTGGCTTCACTTCATTATTTCACCTATTTTCAAGAATATAGTACTCCGTAAGCTATACATCTTAGATACCAACGTATATATTGAAGAGAACCGCAAAAAAACGAAAAAATAGTAGAATTTCTTAAGTCGATTTGTTGTTTTCTTTGATATTTTAGTGGGCTATGGAAAAGGCCAATCTAGAAAGAATGAATTCCAGGATCTAGAGTTTCTGAGTAAAATGAAAACTGAAAATCGGTCATCCCGTTGAGGAATAATGAATTGTCGTCACTCAAAGTTGAACATACACTTCATGTAATTTATATACTGTTTTTTCTCGTTTGAGCTGGAGTTTATTCAATTGAGTAGAACATTCACAAATATTGGGTTTTGTTTCAACAAACAGAAAAAATGGTGATTCAATTACCCTTGTATTAGAATCATATAGATCGAAAAAAAATTAAAAATCACAATAATGATATTTTCAAATTTTGTGAAATTACCTATAATTTCATATTATTACACATTCAGGTGACCCACTTTGTACTAGATAGACTTTCGATAGAAAAACTCATTTAAAGTAGAAAATAAAATATCAACATAGTCATTTTCATTTCAAAGATGGCCGTTGAAATTTTCAAAAAAGATTGTTTATCTTTATAATATCCCAAAATCTGGAGATTTTAAATCCAAATTTGTTATTGCATTCGTTAGCATATTCAGAATTGGAGTTGGGGTGTTTCATCAACATCAAATTCGAATTACGGATACGGCCCTGCCCAAATGGAATATTTCATTTTTGTCAAAAAGCGCAATTCATCCTCCATAAAAAATTTCTTCTGATATTTTTTCGCATCTGCTTTAGTTGCATTACAGATCTGTATTCTTTGATTGTATAAAACATAATTTCACATAAAAAATTGCTCGAAAAAATTATATCCACCATTTATTATTGTTGTTGTAATATTCCTAAAAAATACAAGTTTACCACTCGAAGATTTCAACGGTATCTATGAAAAGAAACAATGATGTGGCTATGTTGATATAATTATCACATTTTATTCTTAAAATAAGTTGTTGTATCGACAATTAAAGTTCTGCTAGAACGAAGTATACCAATTTGTATAATATTTGTTGTGTTCATTTCGAATCACCTTTTTTCTCAACTTTGCTTTTTGTAGTTAACAGATATAGATGCGGAATTGATATGCCAAACTTTCATCTAAATTTTCCATAAGAATCAGTTATTTTATTGAATGATAAAAATTTCCCAGAGATATTGAGATATTCCTCAAATGAATTTCTCATAAAACATAAACTGCACTTTAAAATGTAATACCCTAAAATAAATTTTTCTTTTAAGGTAGCAAAATCTTGTTTCTACTCCGCATACCTCAGCATATCAATTCATGGTCATCTTAATGCATGCTTCAGAAGCTGAAGTTTAAAAAATCTTCGACACTAACCAGATATTTTTTTTAGTGCCACCAAGGTGGATTTTAGAACCTACAGACAAAGCTTTTGCTCAAAGTTCTGACGCGGCTGTTGAATGCAAAGCCGACGGTTTTCCAAAACCAGTCGTCACATGGAAAAGAGCTACAGGTAAAAAAACTACGACCTTGTTTAATACAATTGTTTATTTTTCCTATGGATTTCAGGCGTGTCCCCTGGAGATTACAAAGATTTCAAACCAAACAATCCTGACATTAAAGTTGAAGATGGCACATTAACGATCAATAATATACAAAAGAATAACGAAGGGTATTATCTTTGCGAAGCTAATAATGGAATTGGTTCAGGTTTATCCGCTGTTATCCTGATCAGTGTACAAGGTGAGTTTTTTGAAATTTTAGAGGAAAATGGAACAATTTTTATTTGCCTAATAAAGCAAGAAAACGACGTCAATATATTCTCTATATTTTTTTAAGTTACTTATTGGTGACTTTATCCCGAAATGAGACTTCTTCATCTCTTAAAAACCTCTCCTTATCTGACTGAATTTCGTTTTAGCACCCCCACAATTCGAAATCAAATCTCGCAACCAAACTTCGAGAAGAGGAGATGCTGCAGTATTACAGTGCGAAGCAAAAGGTGAAAAACCAATTGGAATCTTATGGAACATTAACAACAAACGATTGGACCCCAAGGGAGACAACAGATACACGATCCGTGAAGAAATATTGCCAAATGGAGTTCTATCAGATCTCAGCATCAAGAGAACCGAAAGGACTGATTCCGCCCTGTTCACTTGCGTCGCCACTAATGCTTTCGGAAGTGACGATACCAGTATCAACATGATTATTCAAGAGGTTCCTGAAGTGCCCTACGCTCTCAAGGTTTTGGATAAGTCGGGAAGAAGCGTCCAGTTGTCTTGGGTGGCGCCTTATGATGGCAATTCTCCGATCAACAGGTTTGTACATACTTGTATTTCGAAATAAGTGGTCATTTGGGTAAAGCAAACTTTTTTCGCAAGTTTAGTGTTTGGTGACGGGCTGATAGATTTAAATTTGACCGCGAATTCTTCATCAGCGTTCACCTAGCAGAAATCAGTTCATTAATAAATTATCTGAATATGCAATTTCAGATACATAATCGAATACAAACCCAGCAAACTTCCATGGGATTCCAACACTGAACGTGTCCTTATACCTGGACACCAAACTGAAGCAGGAGTTTTCACACTGAAACCGGCAACAACATACCACATCCGTATTTTGGCTGAGAACGACATTGGTTCAAGTGAGCCCTCCGACGTTGTGACCATCATAACTGCCGAAGAGGTACCAAGCGGACCACCGACAAACATCAAAATCGACACGAGCGACCAACATTCACTAGTAGTTTTCTGGAATCCACCACTTCGCGATGAATGGAACGGAGATATCTTGGGATACTACGTAGGATACCGTCTAGCAAGCTCTGAAAAACCGTATATTTTCGAAACTGTCGAATTCACCAGAGAGGAAGGAAAAGAACATCATCTGAAGGTAATTTGAGGAAAATCAGATTTCGAAAACAGCAAAAGAAGTGATCATGTCCAGCTTCCCAAGTATCTTCTCTTGCTTATAGCAGTAATAAACGGATTCAAGGTCATCCACTCACCACTAAAGTCTGAAATTTCGTAGCAACGGAAAGAAATTTTCTTGATGAAAATACCACCAAATATTTTTTAGTGTCCCTTCTTCAGTTTTGCTTATAGCAGTTATAAATGGAATGTAGAAGTCAAACTTAAGAAGACAATTACCAGTCTAACGTGGAAGCGTTCATCAAAGACATTCTATTTGAATTTCATGTTTCAGATCTCGAACTTGAAAACATACACCCAATATTCCGTGGTAGTTCAAGCTTTCAACAAAATTGGAGCTGGGCCATTGTCTGATGATGTCAAAGCCTACACTGCTGAGGGAGTACCAGAACAGCCCCCAGACAAGGTTACATGCACCACTCTTACCTCCCAAACCATTCGTGTTTCATGGGTTTCACCACCATTAACGTCTGCCAATGGAGTTATCAAAGGTTACAAAGTTATTTATGGTCCAACTGATTCTTGGTTTGGTAAGTTGGGTTGTAAAAAGGTTTTTCTAGGCTTTCATTCACAATTTGAAATTTCAGATGAAAATACCAAAGACGCAAAGATTACTGCCTCCAGTGAAACTATCCTCCACGTCCTCAAGAAACACACCAACTACACCATGGAAGTATTGGCTTTCACATCAGGAGGAGATGGAGTACGATCAACGCCGGTCCATTGTCAAACAGAACAAGATGGTATGGTAGTTTATTTTACATGGAATCATTCCTTTGCTTCACAGTTTGCAATAACATAAAATTGAGAGCAGCTTCATGAAGTTTATTCTTTTTCAGTTCCCGAAGCACCTATCGCAGTAAAAGCACTAGTGATGTCTGATGACTCCATTCTTGTGAGCTGGAAACCTCCAACTGAACCAAACGGCATTATCGAATACTATACAGTGTACTACAGACAAGTTGGAACTGACGACAAGGACAAACCAAAATCTCAAAAAATCGTTCCTAACCTCAAGAATCAAAATTTGAGTTATCAAGCTAAGAACTTGGACAGCAACTTCAAATATGAATTCTGGGTAACTGCTGCTACAACCATGGGCGAAGGTCAACCCTCAAAGAAAGCAACTGTATCTCCCAATTCAAGTGGTAAGTATTCAAAAGGATATCTGTTGTCCCAGATCTAATTTATATTTCTAAGTTCCTGCAAAAATCGCCTCTTTCGATGATACCTTCACCACAACATACAAAGAAGACGTTACACTTCCCTGTCTTGCTGTCGGTGTACCAGCTCCCACTATCACATGGAAAATAAAGGGTGTTCAATTTGGTTCAAATGATCACATCAGGAAACAACCAGATGGTTCATTGTTCATCAGAGATGTATCCAGAACAGATGCTGGTGAATACTCTTGCCATGTTGAGAACGATTTTGGACAAGACACTGTGACTCATCAACTCATTGTGAATGCACCTCCATATGCTCCTCAAGTAAGTAAATAATTACAACAACTAACTACCTACAACAGTAGGTATATGCTGGATGAAATAACCTCTATTGTACCAATGAACTTTAGGTTACACTGACTGCCACAACAACCACTTCTTTGACAATAAAATTGAGGCCTCATGACAGCGATGTTGAACCAATTCATGGCTATACCATCCATTACAAACCAGAATTTGGTGACTGGGAGACAATTCAAGTTGGACCAAATGTGGAAAAGTACACTTTGGAGAATCTTCTTTGCGGTACAAGATATCAGCTTTATGTGACAGCTTACAATAGGTGGGTGTAGCCTTCAGTGTTCCTCTATATTTTTATTGAAAGAATGTACAATTAAGTGAAAAGATTGTAATTATTTGTAAACTTTTTCAGCATTGGAACTGGAGATCCGTCTGATACTATTAACCCAAGGTCAAGAGGAGATAAACCAATTATTCCTTCTGCAGATAAATTCATTGATGAACTCTCTGACAGCATCACCTTACATCTCAATGCATGGCTTGATGGAGGATGCCCTATGTTATATTTTGTTATCGAACATAAAAAGAAGTAAGTCTCTACATCCATAATTAATTCTGAATAAGACTAGAAATATGTATCTGTTATTCTGTTGAAGTTAATTGCCAGACTGAAATCTCTGAATCATTAATGTAATTTCATTCGTTTTTAGGATAAGCAACGAATGGATTCAAGTATCTAACAATGTTAAACCTGGTGGACCAAACTTTGTGCTTCTGGGATTGGAACCAGCTACTTGGTACCATTTGCGAGTAACAGCTCACAACAACGCTGGATTCAATGTTGCCGAGTATGAGTTTGCAACCTTGACGATTACTGGAGGTAAATAAAATAAGATACTTCGTTAGTCGTCAGTTTCTTAGTTGTAGCATTGAGTTTAAATGTATATTTAAACTCAATGGTAGTAGTTATGATAAGTGAACCTTAAATTCTTTTCTTTTGTGGGCTCTTGAAATGTTGATATCAAATAAAAAAAATCACTGTAAATAAGTCATTTAATAAATGAATAATTTTACTGGAAATATGTTGAATATATTATCTTATATTTCTATAACAATAAATATTTCTTATCCTATCCCTTCCTAAATAATTTGTGGAATTTTATCATTTTTTATTCACATTTATTTAGTTCTTTGCAAGATATTTATTTGTGTATCGTGGTTCTTTGGATTTATTTTGAATGTGCTTTAGTTGTGTAAAATTAGGGATAAATGATACTTTGTATCAATATTAATGATATTATCATTAGTCTTGAATTTGGAGATCTCTTCATTCATGTTTCAAGATTTACTTTGATAATTTCTCCTAACATATTCGAATTCTTTTAGCACTCATTATTTTTATTTTTGTTAGATTAAATTAAATCAACCAACAAGAATTAATTGTTGTGAAGATAAAGTAGGGAAAGTAAAAAGCCACCATAAGACATTTACACTCAAAATCTACTCAATGGAATAGAGAACAAAAAAACCCTTGGTGGTGCTCTACAAACCAACATTACGTTGCTTATTTTTTCTATATTGGATCCACATTAATTCATTTACCTAGGAAGGTGCTAGAATCTTCGACATAACCTTGATTTTCATTACATTCAGCTTCACTACCATTCTTTTTCCAATATTATATTAAAGATATGAACTTGGGGTTGAAAGAAAACAAACATAAGATTAGTTTTAATCTATTAGTACCTTCATGAAAATGAATTCGACCATAAAAGAATTCATTCAACATTTTTCGTTACTTTATTTTATTTTTTTTTCAGTTTATTAGCATGTTGATTTGCTTACCGAATATCGCTTTGCAATAGTACCTGAATATTGTTCTGTATGTAAAGATAAGTGTGAATTAGTTGTGTGACGTGGGTTTTGTTTGGTTTCAGGTACTATTGCCCCGGCACGTGAAATTCCCAAAGAAGATACATTACGAACCATCCTGGCCAACCTTAACCTAGTAGTTCCTATAGTGATGGGCGTATTCTTTATCATTGTTGCCATTATCGTACTTTGTGTGTTGAAAGGGAAAGGAAACTATCAAAAAGGTACAATGCCCGTTTTTATTATTATAGGTACCATCGCTCCAGTCCGGGATTCGCCCACTATCAAATTGTTGTTTCCTTGGATACCTGAGTGGGTCGATTGGAATATTGCAGTTCCTGTGGCAACTACTGTAGTTGTTGTTGTTGTCGGAATTGTTGTTGTCTGTGTCGCTCTCTCAAGGAGAGACGGACCAATGACCACTAGACTAAGGAGTGACTGTATGTGTTTCAACAATGTTTACAAACTATACCTGTACACACATCTCCCACTGTATATTATTCAACAACATATGGTCTTAGTGAAGAATTTCCTCAAGTACAAAATGTTACTTAAGTGATAACTTTGCATTGAAACTTTAATTGTCTTGGAATTGAAGTCATAACTTGACTTATAATCAACGTAATATATTTGGTTTTGAAACTGGTATTTCCAGTATTTATGAACATCTTAAAACTAGTCATTTATTCATGAAGTTCAAATGTTTTACGTCCCCTAACAGTTTCGGAGTTGCGAAGATTCAATGAAGTTATATTAGCTATAATGTACAGAACATCAATTTCATATCAGGACATGAACCCCCTAAACGCCATTGCACACACCAACTCAACCAACACATTATGATTTATTTCTTCTTGATTTTTTTTTATGTCTTTATGTGTTCAATGTTTCCTCATTGCACCTATTCTTCAATTTTTCAATCATTATTTCCTTAGACGATGTTGTCTACAATCAGTCTGTAATGAATGCTGCTTCTACATTGGATAAACGCCGACCTGACTTACGAGACGAATTGGGCTACATTGCTCCTCCCAATCGTAAGCTACCTCCAGTACCAGGCTCTAATTACAACACTTGCGACAGGATTAAGAGAGGTACCGGAATAAGTAAGGCTTCGCTTTTGCTTCTTAAGCATGCTTTTTCAGTTTAAAAAATCGTTAAAATTCTTAGGATGACAAGGTAATAGACATAAACGAAAGTGTTATTTTTTAAAGAAGTACATGAAAAATATATCTTCTTTCAATTTCATCCAAGGTGGGCAAAAAATACCTTTTGATAAGAATTGCTCAGCTATATGTGATGAATCAGTAAGGTTGTATTTGAGCACAGCCCAAATTCGAGAAAATACCATTATATGAACCAGTACAGTAAGAAAAAAAAATTAAGATTTTTTTTCATTATGCACATATGTTCAAGGATTACGAAAATTGGTGCCTTATGTACTTTGGGCTTAGTCTATTATCTTTTAAAGGCTTATCATTTCTTCACCAAAAAGGGCTGTATATGTTAAAAGCTATGTTGTTTCTGAATGTTAACAAATATAATTTATGTTGCTGTGATTGTTCCCATTTGTTGAAAGCTACTGCGAGTTTGCGATGATTCACAAATAAGTAGTTAGTATAGTTTACCTTATTGTTTAAATATGACTGTAGGAGGTCATTATCGCACACATTCAACCTGGGACCCCAGACGCCATTTTTATGAAGAACTAAGGACTCACAGAGATTCAAATGAAACTGTACACACACACAGAGGTAATAGCAAAATGGTTTGGTTTGTTTTAAAAGATGCTTGTTGAAATATTGAGAACTAACCGGTATTGTTTGATCTCCTGATATTAGAGGTGCATATAATCCATGGTTGGGTGGTCTTCTGAAAAATGATGACTGTAAATGTTTATATATTTACGACCAAACTATCTAAAATGGTTTTTCTGTATATATCAAATTGTATCTTTCTGTATTTCGGATTCTAAAAGTTAAGACGTTTCATTATTTTTGATAAAAGATCCTATAGTGATATCATCATAGTATTTCATGGAACCCATTTTCCCAGTATTTCTGTAATGTTTCCAGAGAATTATTCCATTTTTTTTACTCCAACTCTTCTAATGCATTCAGAAATGTATGGGATCTCCATTGTCCTCAAACCCTCAAGAACTCGATATTTTATCAGTTTATTTCACTTGATCTCCACTTGGTCAGCTTCAACATAAATTCGATTAATATTCCTTGCCGGCTTGCCAAAAAATATTTTCTTTGCTTGTGCTAAAAATACTAACACAAAACAGATTTCAAGTAGAGCTTCTTCAGTGAAATCGTAAGTTTACTAGGTATATTATATCTGGTGGGTTTGTTGCATGAATTGGTATTTTTCTGATATGCATGCTTATTTATATTGAACATTCGTTTTTATATCTGGTTCATCTAAACAAAATAACATAGAAATTTGTAATCACTCGATATTTGAAAACAATTTCAAAACTTTTGAAGACTATGGATAAAAAAAATACATTTTTGGCATTTGGCTCAATGAAAACTGCAATCAAAATCTCAAATAATCAAAGAAAAAATTATAAATCACTTACCTCTTGCAATATTCATTATAATTCTACAATAATCTGAAAGTTCTAAATTGTGTTTTGTGTTAGATGATATTTTTGTATTTGAATTCAGCGTATACCTACTATTTTAAGAGCAGATTCCAGTTTCGTATAAATCCAATTAACAAAAACCTTTAATTCGATTAATTCCTTGAATCCCTTCATTGAAATCACCTTCAAACCTTCAAGGTTTGGACGACGAAATCTGCCCCTATGCTACCTTCCATCTGCTAGGATTCAGAGAAGAAATGGACCCCACCAAGGCTATGCAGTTCCAGACCTTCCCACATCCTCATGCTGGAACCCTTGGGCCATCTGGAATGAACACACCCCATCAAATGCACTCACGCTCTGGATCCCAATCGATGCCAAGGCAAAACAGAAGATATGACAGAGTTGGTTCTCAAGGTATGTATTCAATTTGCTGTATTGATTGATATGTACGAAAAGAAGTTTCACCCCCGATGATACCTCTTTGGAATCAATCAGTGGGATATTATAACATAAAACCAGAATGGAATATATGGCTTAATTATATCTACTCACTGCGGGCCGTCGACTTATGAGGGATACTATTTTGACGTCCTTGGATAAGCCTGAATGATATATCCAAGAAGGAAACGAGAGTCACAAGATCATTTGGTGTGTTTACACAAAAACAATTTGATACTACATAGTTAATCGCATTGGAGCGAATGTCGTCTTCAATTAACCTCCGACCATGCTTGAAGTATCATACATAAGATGCCATGACCTACAGGTTCTGATAATTTTTCTGGAGATAAAATTCGGGTGTTGTATACAAAACTGAATCAATATCTGCTGGCGGAGATGTATTACATTAAAGGAGATCAAAATGCGGCCTAGATAGATTTTTGATTTTCTCGGAAAAAAATATTATTATTAAATATGACCCGACTCTGAAGTGCCATCTTGACCACTCAAAAAAAGGACAAACATCCTATCTTCCCAAAAATATGCAAAATGAAATTATCGATTTAATGGCCACCAAAGCTCGGAATAGCATTATTAATGGGATCAAGGAGGCCAACTATGTCACTATTATGTTCGACTGTACCCCGGATGTATCTCTCACAGAACAAATGAACCAGGTTATACGATATTTAAAGAGAACGTAGTCTGGATATGAGATAAAGGCAAAGACTAATACTAAAAATAAAGGAAAGTTTTATTGACAAGTTGGCATATATATAAAGGAGTCCAATCCAGAATTCTACACTCTCTGAATCTTGTGGGTGTCCATTCGTCTTTATTATGTTCAGAAGCAGTAAATTTATTTGGTGTTGTACAAAAACTGTATTGTTTTTTTGTTAGTTCAACCACACGATGGACAATTATGAAAAAGTGGACGGAAACAAATTTTAAAGGAATTAGCCAAACTAGATGGACTAAACATCAAGCTGTTAATGCCTTGCTCAATAATTTACCGGGAGTTGTGAAGGCTGTGGAAGAAATCAAAGAATCACTAGTCGCAGAATACAAGTATGAAGCTGGTCATTTGCTTCATGCAGTGAAGGATTTTAGATTCATACTGAACCTAACAATTTGGGATAATATTCTGCGAGAGATCAATATAGTCAACGTGGAAATTCAGAAAGGAGATATAGTTATTTCACGTTCATTATCGTTCATGCAAGGTCTTATGAAGATCTTGCAAGGAATTACAGAAAAACTTATTGAAAACTGGATCTCGGAAGCTACACTTCTTTCAGAAGAATTGGATGTGGAGCCAATTCTTAGAAATAAACGTGTTTCCAAGAAGAAAAAGCAGGTTGACGAAATGTGCGATGATGAGTCAAGAACGGATCTAGTTGGTTTATTCTCCGAGGAAATTAAGGTTGTTTTCGACAGATTATTGTCAGAAATCAAAAAAAGATTAGAAAGCGCAGAGAGTCTGCATACGAATTTCTCATTCCTCAATGGCCATGCCCTTTTAAACATGCAAAAAGAGGATCTGCAGAAAATGGGACCCTTTTAGCGCAAAAATATTGAAGAGACTTGAATGGCCAGTTGATTTTTGTTAGGAACTAGCGGTTTTCAAAATGTTGGTTCCTGAAATAAGTGAAAGATCGACTTCATTAGACCTGCTACAAATTCTTCACAGGCAAGATCTGAAAGATGCTTTCCCTATAATGTCAGTATAGCTGACATTATATAGAATATAGTGCACATTGCCTACCACGTCTGCAAGATGTGAAAGCAGTTTCAGCAAATTGAAAATAATAAAAAATTATTTGCGTTCCTTAATGAGTCAGAAAAGTCTCTATGGCGTCTCGATCTTAGCTATAGAATACAAAACTGCTTCCGAAACAGATTTCGAGGAGCTGATAGATGCGTTCGCGGAAAGAAAATCATATATGTACATATTAAACAAATGGGGGGGGGCGCAATAATGAATTTTTGCCCCGGTCAGAAAAAATCGTAGATCCGGGCCTGGTAATTCCAGTTAATAATATTTCGTAGGTAACGGAAGCATCTACTCTCCCGGGCCAGAATATGACGACCCAGCCAACTGCGCACCCGAAGACGAACAATACGGATCTCAGTATTACGGCGCCCCTTATGATCATTACGGTAGCAGGAGCTCCATCGGACGCAGATCGATGGGATCTCTGAGACTGCAACCAACCCAGAGCAGCCCGGAACCACCACCGCCACCACCACGCAACCACGATCAATCTTTCAATGATTCAAAGGACAGCAACGAAATATCCGAGGCAGAATGCGATCGCGATCAATTGATCAATACGAGAACCTATGGAGGTGAGTCCCCAGTTCGAGACTGATCCTTTAATTGGTGAATTCGATAACGATTTCGGCGATTGTTGAAATCTCTTAGCGCTTACACGCACGGGTCGAGCGAAGATTCTTACCTTAAGAGACGCTTCCGTTGACGACTCCTCCGATCGACTTGTGTGACTAAGGGTTGAGAGTAGAATAAAGCACGCAGTCAAAAAGAGTGCTTTATATTATTAACGAGTCATTTCAAATTAGATGAGGCGTTCTGGCCAATTGAATATGTTTCAAATTTTCCTCAGTCACTTTTAATTGAGGTTCGAATGTCTCACTGGAGTTGGTTTCAACTCTTTGACAACCAGACATTCATAAAATTCCAAAGTACCTGAGACAACTCAGCCGAAGCAATGCATGAAAATAAGAACTTGAATGATGGCCTGGATTGCCTCAAATAAAGCGTTTCACTCTATTTGTTTACATCGTTTCGGCTTATTATAAAAAATTGCTATTTCTAATGATATGGAAATAAGAGTTGAAGTTAAGATTAAGATATTTTTGAGAGCACTTATAAATCAGTATTATGTTTTCAGAAAATGACCAGGGTGAGTAAATTGTTTGAGCGTGCTCTATTAGGTTTAGATAGAGTTTCATCAACTCAACTCACTATATACTCACAAATAAAAATAATATATTTAACATCGATATGTTTCATGGCATGTGTCTGTGATTTCGTCATTTTATTGTGTTAACTGCATGCTGTTTTGTCTCATGTGTTATAACTTTTACTGGGTCACATTTTTACTGGAATGAGGCGTGTCCAACCAAACGTCGATCAAAAACATACATTTTTTGAAGATGTTATGAATGGAGGAACAAGATACGGTCTTATATCTTTTTGAACTTCATTAATACTTATGTAACAATGTAACATCTAATAATTCATAGCATTCGATTGGACATTTCATATTATATGAATAATAAAACTTCCACTACCTGTTTCATGGGATATTTACGCATTTTGAAAGCATGTTTTGATATTCTTTCGAGAATCTAATCATCACAAATGTAAAATTCATACACATTCGTTTAATACGGCTATTTTAAATGATTTTATTACTCTTTCACTTCAAGATATAATTTTTTCGTGATTAGTAATCACAAGTTTCCTAAACGTCGATCAGCAACTTTGTTGGTAGTTTCTTTTTATTCAATCAGAAATTAAATCAGTCTATACTTTCATTTGATTTCTTACTGAGAAAAAAAAATCTAAATGCAAGTTAAACCTAAACTGATTTTTTATTTACAGTTAATTTTTATTTGCGTTTTTTCTTTGTTTTCAATTGATTCTTTGTAGGTGTCTTTGTGGTCGTGGTAGTTCATGTGTGGTTTATTTTAATTTTCAGTATTAAGAGGTAACTCAAAGGTGGATGGCATGACCCACGAAGAAATGAGAAAACTGATTGAGAGGTCAGTACATGACAAGGAATACGTAATGTAAGATCCTCATTGTTAGGATTCATCTGTAGATTTATCACTAACTTTTTATAGTTCAGAAGTTGAAAATTTAATGAAAAGATATCTCGCACTTGATGATTCTTCACAAATTAATTTTTCAAAATGGTTATTTGTTATACCCAGATTGCCCAAATCGGTGCTTTCTTTTGATTTCCTATGAGTGTTCTGGCATAGTACTGTGAACACGATCATACTTCGAAAATGTGCAAAACAATCTTCAGCAGATCTTCAAGACACTGCACCAGTACCTACCATAGCCGCTTCTACTTGAACTACTTGCCAAACCTTCAAACCGTCTAAAAATTTCATTATCGCCTAGTGTATTTCTGAACATCTTTGGCTTATTACGCTGCATGGTGATAGAATTGAGCAGGTATTCGGAAATCACATAAATTGTGCACAGGTCCGGCAAAAAAGATCTTGGTATAGCAAAATTAATGATTTGGAAAGAATGTTGCAGCAAAAGCCAAAAATTAAACAAAGGACGATTAGGCTTTCCCCTGCTTCCCTTCTAATTCCAAAAATGCCTGCCATGTACCTACCTCCTATCTTAGCGATTTAGAAGGGAAAATCTTCAGCTCCTCGATTAAATGCCTCGTGATTCTAACTGTATCAACCCTACGAGTCTTTAACTCCCTTCTGCGATCCTCGCATTGATATTTCCTATACTAAGAAATAAGTTTGCCAGACCTAGAGAATCATCAAGTGAAAGAAACCAAAACAAAGATCATTGCACTGCATCAATCATTCCATTTAAATATGACGATGTCGGCATTGTTTATTAATTTTGAATTTGTATTTTTCTATCCTCTCAAACAGGAAACTGTAAGTGTTTTATGATAATGCTTTTTTGTTTTGTGTTCAATGGGCTTTTTTTGTGTTTAATGTTCCCCTAATATTTTACTAACATTATACTTGTTTAACCATCGTTTTAAAACGTTTAGTTACAGCATTGCATCTAATCCATTCTGATATTCTTCTTTCTAGAAACGAAACAGGGAAAACCTCAACAGCAAACAATGGACAATTCACAGCCTACGATACTGTGGCAGTGTAATTTGTAAATCAATCAAAATTGATATCATCTTCGTCGATAATTTGTATGTTTTTATTACTCGATTTAATGTGTTGATTTCGTTTCTGCTTCAATTTTGAGTATGATTCTTCGATGAGATATCTGAGCAGTTTTATGAATCTTTGAGACTGAACTTTTCGAATGTTATCCTTCCCCCTTCTTTTGGTAGCACAAATTTGATTCTATTTAAATCTACGCTAAGATATCTTATCGAATAGTTGTCAAGAGTTTTTAGGGAACTGAATATTTTCATCGATAACTTTCATCATTATAAGAGATCGTTTTCATTAGCGGGAAAAGAATTAGGGAATTGCCCTTTTCCTCAAATATTAGCTATAACTGGTGCGATTAGAATGGCATTTCCTCCGTTGTTAATGAAAAAAGGTCGTCAAAGTATAAGAAAACCTGATTTCCAATTTTTATTCCTCTAATTTTTGGGATGTTCAATTGATGATGATTTGATTTCAAAGTTTGGCTGTACGAGCCGCTATTATGAAAGCGTACACAAATTACCAATACAAAATTGGAGTAAGTATTTATTTATGTACAGCGGCTCAATGTATCATGTGATATTTTGAGGTTTGTGACTTTTTTCACCTCTTGTATCCCTTTGTTTTATATTAATCTTTTTCAGTAGTCTACAGTCGGTGCCAAAATTAGGAGTGTTTCGTTTTCAGTTTTTCTCTTTTTTATCCTACTGTAGGCAATTTTTTTGTACAGTTAGCTGTTTTGGTTGTGTTTTGCTTCTTTAAACGTTGTTTTTCTTTTCATTGAAAATTTTAGAAAGGGTTGGCAAAATTGCATTGGACAGTTTTGAAGGATGTTGCTTGGTCGAGAGCACAACAAAGGTGGCATTGAATTTTGTCATTGTTCCAATTACTGCAAATTTTATAAGATAACGAAGGCGTGGTACTTTGTAGTGAAAATTTGTACCTGAAATTTGGAAGAAACACCAAAAGCTTTAAGATTACGGGTACAAATTATCATTTACTTAGTACTGGGTTATTTTTTAGCTTGATTAACTTAGCCTCAACTGAAAATATCCATCTTTGAAATGCTTCTTATATAGTCACCGCTTATTCACGTCAGTAATTTGAACAGTGAAGAAATGGTCAAGTAAAATTAGAAACGAAATTGTATAGTTGTTCAAAGCGGCTAGGATAATATTAATAAATGTACGAAACTTATAATATCTATAGTTATCTTAAATGTAAACGAGTTGACTAAATTAACGAAATCTGTAACAAGATAAAACAATGCAGAATTTGAAGTCAATCCTTGAATACTCATCAGACATGGAAGCTTAAAATTATTCTTTAGTGTTTAATATCTGTAGTGAGTAATAGATGTACTTTTATCCTAACTTTTACCAAAAGTGGCATTTTAGACGTTACCTTCCAAATTTTGTCCTTTACCTTTTTAGTGAGGCATTCACTAAACCTTTCACAATATGCAGTTAATTGAGTTCCTAAAGTAGTTAAAAAATCCAATAGTATGTTGATTAGCAGCTTAAGATATATTATTCGTTCAAAAAACGACTTTGTGTATACGAAATTGCAGCTTTTATTCCTCCAATTGGTTAATAGGTTTTATTCAGCGATTCATTCATTTGACGCCACAGTAAGCCATATTACATTGATCATATTCATTCGTTCAGTAATTTAGCAACAGGTTCCTTTGGGACAATTTTTAGACTATTTCAAGGTCTAATTTGAAATTGGTGGTTTTCTGCAAAATTTTAATATTGATGATAGTTGCATCAATTTTATGCAGAATTATATCAGTCCTACTTGTTCAATAATTCTTTTATTTTCTGATAATGGTTTGAAATGCCATTATAGGTGTATTATCGTAAGTGTGCTACTCAAAATATATATTCAATAGATATTAAGTATATGATATTCTTGAGATATATCTAATTGTATTAAAATATTCGCCATGTGCATAATATCTTTCACATACCCTACGTCTTTTGTAATTAATTTTCAATATGTATTTAATGTATTTTTCTTTGGAAAATATGTGTAATTGTTTGAACTTCTAGAACATTGAATTTTCTGAAAGTTTTTGCTTATATACCAAAGTATTTTTTTTTGGTTGATGAATAAAAGTCAAACAAATTTACTTATTCAATATTACTCTCCTTTCCATAGCTCCTTCCTTTTCAACTCCCAATATCTGTCAAACAAGGTCGATTGATATTAGACAGGGAAAGTGCAGCCTTAGACAAGAAGTTATATGAGTACTTTGAAGGAATTCAAGTTATCAGAAGTTTATCTCAGAGTTTCAGCTTAAAAAAAAAATATCTTCAGTAGGTATAAAACTATTTCATTTATTTCCATATGGAACATTTATTATCTTTCACATTTGAAGAAATACCTTGCAATACAATATTTTACAGAAAATCTTCCGAACTTTATGCCACAGACAACATCAAATTCATTACCTCTATAACATTAGATACAATAAAAAGTAGGGGTTTTCTAAAAGTATAATATTAAAAATGAATTCAGACAATAAATCATATAATATGTTTCAAATATATCAGATCAACCAGCTTACAGGCCAAGTTCTGAACTTGAAGGTAATAAATATTCTCCGACCAATTTCGTCCATTTTTCTGGAAGCAGTAAAGAAATTTTTACCCTCTCTCGTTTGTTACACTGCACATCCATTGTACACATGTATCCAGTGGCCACGCGGCTTGTGCCTTCGGGGACGTGAGAGTAGGGTTTATTGGTAGAGCTGAGTTCTATTCCTAGAACCACCGACTCATTCGTCGGAAACCAGTGAACATCTCAGGGTTTTATCACAAAATAGCATCTACAACTAATTTTGCCCCTGAGGTTCCTTACCAATATTTAGCCACCTTTACGGAGACAAGTCCTAATCAAGTCTTTGTTGAATCAATACAGCTTGGAAGTGATGTATACTTATGATTTCACAGGATTGCTGCAATCGATACCAGAAAATTTTACCTTTCCTTGGAAGACCATTGAAATATTCAAAAGAAGATGTTCTGAATACAAAAAATGGAAACTAAAACTTTTGTTCCAACTATAAAATAAATAAGGATCATATTTATTATTAAAATTATACATGTCAATAAGACCTAATATAAAACATCTTCTATAACAAAGCCACTTAAAACATCCCTTAAAATTAAACTTCCACACTATTCTTCAGGATTTCTATCATACTTATGCAACTTCAACCTCCACTGCTTTATGAGACCATCCCAACCTCTCCTGGAATACTTGATATATTTATTTGGTGTTTGAGGGTCTCCCGCTTTTCTTTTATTTCTGGAAATAATATCATTAGAATTGTTTAGGGCAACTATATTTTATTTTCATTTATAACTGAATGCTTACCTTGGAACTTGTTCTATGTAATTATCATAACCATCTGTATTTTTCCCATATTCTATTTGTTTCTGGCGTCTCTGTAGCACCATAGGGTCACGCTCATATTCAACAGTTTTACGTTTCCTTAAAAGATGATATTTATAATTTTTTGGACTATTCCGGTAATTACAAACTTGAAATATTGCTCTCATTGTATGAATAGATATTGAACAAGTACTCAAACTGCAACAAGAGCTGTAGATGAAGTTCCATCTGAACTCATTAATGTTACTGACTTTGTTTTTTGTATCCCAACCATTCCATCCTTCACATTGAAGGCTGTGTTGATTTCATACTCATAACCACAATTTTAATCAATATAAAGACATTTCACAATTTATTAACTTCATTGACTTACTCATCATCTAATTCACTCATATTTAATCATTTTCTCAACTGTTTGTTCATTGTTTTGTTATTTTTCCTCAAAACATAACAATATTTAATTTCTAATAATGACAACCCAGAATGAATTCAATTGAGATAAAATGCATACTCAATCAAGAAAGGAAATACTAAGTTAATTTCAGGAGATTTGAAAAAAAAAAATCAATAAATTCAGAATTTGACAATCAAGAATTCATTGAAATGGTTGAAACATTATGAGAAAAGAGTTGAAGAAAGTTAGTATTCGGCAGTATCAAGTTAAGATTTGTTGAAACTTCAGCTTGAAGATATCAGGAATGCAAAACCTGAAGAATTTGTTTACAAAACAAACAAAAATTCAAATTATTGACAAGAGAAGTGACAAGTGTGAAGTGACAATCAAAAAATCAATTATCATAGAATCATAAATTTCTGACAGCTGTCAAAGAAACCGCCCATAATTCTGGATGTATCATTTAAATCACAGTATTGGAATTTAATATCAATAATTCTCTAGAATTTTGATATGGTTCTGGACGAAATTTCTTATGTAACTTGAATATGCCATTCTCCATCTAAATGCGAAATTTCATCTTGACAAAATCTGCAGTTTTGAAATGATAAGGAAAACAAAATTCCGAACGGCCATATTCACGAAGCCCCTGGTCGAATTTTGAAAAATGAAATCTAACTCTGGTATTTCAGGACCAAAGTACTGTTCCATCCTATTATGTTTTGATTGAAAACTGATAGATGGAATCTTGCCATCTCAAAATAGCAATTATGAATAAGAAGAACGAGAGTGCAGAATTACTTCCCAAAATGAAAAATAAAAAAAATTGATTTAATCAAGTTACTCTTGTCTAAACTGAGTTGAACAATCTATTCTTAGATGAAAAAGAATAGCCCTATAACTTATGATTATATTATGATAGAGAAGCACATTAATCAGACATTAAGGGTTGTCAGATATATGGTTCAAAAAGAAAAGATCATTACAGTTTACATTATTGAAATTCCTAAAAATATTGGAACTATGAATGAAGAGCTTCATCTGTATGTCAACATTTTTCTTGCGCTGGTAACAGAAGATTTTATAATGAATAGTTATAGCCTTCGAAACTGATTACACACACAGTAACCTGTGTTAATCAGTTTTATAAATAAAAATGTATGGAATCATAGCATAATGAAATTGAAAATGAACTAAGATTTCACATTAATTGCAATTTTCACCGTTGTGAAGTTAGCCACATCCACACATACACTCAAAGACAAACAATGGCTCATGAAAATAAAATTCATAACTCACTCAAATGAGATCGCATCGCATTCAAATTTCGAAGTGGGCTTGATGGGTCGATGACAAATTGAATCCCCCTTCATTTGGAGACTTTTGAGCCTCAGGGAGGGAGTTATGGGGGTTTTTGGGGGTGATTTCTGACTAAAATCATAACTCGACGAAATTGGAGTGTTCCGCAATGAGCTTCGAATATATGTTTCTTCAATGCCGAAACAATTAAATACTGAAAACCCCATAGTTTGTTAGCCCCCACGTTTGGAGATTTGGGGGGTTGTTACTGCAAAATGATGAAAAAAATTCATATCTCGGAAAACTGAGAGTGTTCCACGATCAGATTCGATAATGTGTTTCTTGAATGCCGAAAGAATAAAATAGTGAAAACCCCATAGTTTGTTAGCCCCCACGTTTGGAGATTTGGGGGGTTGTTTATGCAAAATGATGAAAAAAATTCATATCTCGGAAAACTGAGAGTGTTCCACGATCAGACTCGAATATGTTGTTCTTGAATGCCGAAAGAAAAAAAAAAGTAAAAACCCCATAGTTTGTTAGCCCCCAGGTTTGGAGATTTGGGGGGTTGTTTATGCAAAATGATGAAAAAAATTCATATCTCGGAAAACTGAGAGTGTTCCACGATCAGATTCGAATATGTGGTTCTTGAATGCCGAAACAATTAAATACTGAAAACCCCATAGTTTGTTAGCCCCCAGGTTTGGAGATTTGGGGGGTTGTTTATGCAAAACGATGAAAAAAATTCATATCTCGGAAAACTGAGAGTGTTCCACGATCAGACTCGAATATGTTGTTCTTGAATGCCGAAAGAATGAAATACTGAAAACCCCATAGTTTGTTAGCCCCCAGGTTTGGAGATTTGGGGGGTTGTTTATGCAAAATGATGAAAAAAATTCATATCTCGGAAAACTGAGAGTGTTCCACGATCAGACTCGAATATGTTGTTCTTGAATGCCGAAAGAATGAAATACTGAAAACCCCATAGTTTGTTAGCCCCCACGTTTGGAGATTTGGGGGGTTGTTACTGCAAAATGATGAAAAAAATTCATATCTCGGAAAACTGAGAGTGTTCCACGATCAGACTCGAATATGTTGTTCTTGAATGCCGAAAGAATGAAATACTGAAAACCCCATAGTTTGTTAGCCCCCACGTTTGGAGATTTGGGGGGTTGTTTATGCAAAATGATGAAAAAAATTCATATCTCGGAAAACTGAGAGTGTTCCACGATCAGACTCAAATATGTTGTTCTTGAATGCCGAAAGAATGAAATACTGAAAACCCCATAGTTTGTTAGCCCCCACGTTTGGAGATTTGGGGGGTTGTTTATGCAAAATGATGAAAAAAATTCATATCTCGGAAAACTGAGAGTGTTCCACGATCAGATTCGAATATGTGGTTCCTGAATGCCGAAAGAATGAAATACTGAAAACCCCATAGTTTGTTAGCCCCCACGTTTGGAGATTTGGGGGGTTGTTTATGCAAAATGATGAAAAAAATTCATGTCTCGGAAAACTGGGAGTGTTCCACGATCAGATTCGAATATGTGGTTCTTGAATGCCGAAACAATTAAATACTGAAAACCCCATAGTTTGTTAGCCCCCACGTTTGGAGATTTGGGGGGTTGTTTATGCAAAATGATGAAAAAAATTCATATCTCGGAAAACTGAGAGTGTTCCACGATCAGACTCGAATATGTTGTTCTTGAATGCCGAAAGAATTAAATACTGAAAACCCCATAGTTTGTTAGCCCCCACGTTTGGAGATTTGGGGGGTTGTTTATGCAAAATGATGAAAAAAATTCATATCTCGGAAAACTGAGAGTGTTCCACGATCAGATTCGAATATGTGGTTCCTGAATGCCGAAAGAATGAAATACTGAAAACCCCATAGTTTGTTAGCCCCCAGGTTTGGAGATTTGGGGGGTTGTTTATGCAAAATGATGAAAAAAATTCATATCTCGGAAAACTGAGAGTGTTCCACGATCAGACTCGCATATGTTGTTCTTGAATGCCGAAAGAATGAAATACTGAAAACCCCATAGTTTGTTAGCCCCCACGTTTGGAGATTTGGGGGGTTGTTACTGCAAAATGATGAAAAAAATTCATATCTCGGAAAACTGAGAGTGTTCCACGATCAGACTCGAATATGTTGTTCTTGAATGCCGAAAGAATGAAATACTGAAAACCCCATAGTTTGTTAGCCCCCACGTTTGGAGATTTGGGGGGTTGTTTATGCAAAATGATGAAAAAAATTCATATCTCGGAAAACTGAGAGTGTTCCACGATCAGATTCGAATATATGGTTATTGAATGCCGAAAGAATGAAATGCAATACCCCTCATAGTTTGTTAGCCCCTACGTTTGGAGATTTGGAGGTTTTTCGAAAGATTCGAATACTGCGTAACAACTATTCAGCGGATCATTTTACTTGTATCTCGATTGTTTCGATCGAATTTGCCTATTTGGGATAATGGAATTCCCCAAAATTTTCTGTCTCATAATCACGTTTATGCCAGTGCTTTCAGGAATAAGATAAGACGCATTTACACAATTCATGGTTTTCCCAGTTATTATGATCCCGAACGGACTCAAAAATAAAATCTTTAAGGGCCTGATATTTTTTTATGATTCACCGACAAACGGAAGGTCTAATTACGAGTACCTTTATCCTTCTGTTGGAATATTTACGAAATGAATGATTCACCCCAATAAAATGAGCCATTCACCAAGTGAGAACGTGCTACCAGGTATTGAAAGACGAATTGGACGTACAGTGTGTCCCAGCAAGAAAGTGAGCTTAATGTTTTTCGTGTATAATCGATTGTTTTTAGTCTACATTTTTTCCAATCAGATATCGTATGGTAATAGACGTGTATGTGTTTTGATAGCATCCCTTTTTAAGCGCTCGTTCTACTAAGGAGCCCTATAATTTCGTCACCATGGATGTATTATTGAAATTTTGGCCGAGAATGGTGTGAAATGATTCGATTCGATTCACGAATCCGTAGTCAAATTCAATTTTATCCGTCCGTTCGTAAACGCGATGCCTCTCAAATGTACGAACTTAGAGACTTCGAATTTTCAGCGCAGATTCGGATCTTGAATTAAATCAATTAATTGCACCTCTGTGTTCAATATGCTGTGTTTCATATACCAGGAACAGGATCAAACCATAAAAGAATATTTTGGTATGAAAACGGGCTGGTCAGGAATCCAGACTATTATAAAAAGTGCTCTTCTTTCGGTAATTATACCGTTGCAAAATATAAGAACACTCTCTGCAACGAGCTAAAAATAGATGACTATGAAACATTATCTGGAAAGCAGTGGCTGACAGATTTCGTTATAAATTTTGCTATTAGGGTTATTGTTGATGCTAACGATACGAATACTTTCGAGGTGATCTCTGTCGAGAATTCATTCGCCATATTCAATATGGAGTTGGAGGAATCGTTTTTCGACGATCTGCCTGTTTTTACGAAGGAAAGTAAAATAATCATACCCCTTCATATAAACAGGAATCATTGGTGCCTTCTGCTGGTTGATATCAAGGAACAACAAATAACATTCATAGATCCTCGAGGTTCTTCTACAAAAACTGCAGATAAGTATTTCAATCTGTTCAAAAAGTTCTTGAGGATCTACGACATACATAAAGACAATTGTATAAGCAAACTTGAATTAAAAAAGAAGTCTGTCCAACATCTCAAACAATCGGATACTTATAATTGTGGTGTTTTCATAATTTACTTTGTGGCACAATACGTGTCTTCCGCATCCCTCACACAGCCTGTGAATATTGAGGATTACCGAAATAAACTGAAACATCTTTTGCTACAACATTCGGAAAACATGTCCACAACGTGTTTAGTCTGTGGAGATTCTGAATTGAATAAGATTCAAGCCTGCAAATACTGTAAGAGACCATTCCATGAAATCTGCTTCAAATTGGATGAAGAAGTATGTGCATTATGTACTGAATATTCTGAAGAATTTTCGAAGGACTCTGCATCCCAAGAATTCAACTGAATTTATGGTCACATATTCATTTTATTTTTTGTAACATGCCTCAAATAAATTTGGTTTTCTGTCATTCTTTTTATTTCCACATATGCCTTAACGAAATCATTGGTATATAATCTTGATCTATTTATTGGTGCATTCATTATACGTTTACACCAAATGTTGGAGAATTTCTGAAATATAGAATAGAGTTGATATTCGTTTTTGTCAGTGATCTCTTTCTGAATGATTATATATAAATATATAATTATTGCTATTCAGACCCAGTTTAGATTGATGGAGTCATTCAATAAACACATATTGGTATTTCATCGAGATATGAATTTTTTTCATCATTTTGCATAAACAACCCCCCAAATCTCCAAACCTGGGGGCTAACAAACTATGGGGTTTTTACTTTTTTATTCTTTCGGCATTCAAGAACCACATATTCGAATCTGATCGTGGAACACTCTCAGTTTTCCGAGATATGAATTTTTTTCATCATTTTGCAGTAACAACCCCCCAAATCTCCAAACGTGGGGGCTAACAAACTATGGAGTTTTCAGTATTTCATTCTTTCGGCATTCAAGAACAACATATTCGAGTCTGATCGTGGAACACTCTCAGTTTTCCGAGATATGAATTTTTTTCATCATTTTGCATAAACAACCCCCCAAATCTCCAAACGTGGGGGCTAACAAACTATGGAGTTTTCAGTATTTCATTCTTTCGGCATTCAAGAACAACATATTCGAGTCTGATCGTGGAACACTCTCAGTTTTCCGAGATATGAATTTTTTTCATCATTTTGCATAAACAACCCCCCAAATCTCCAAACGTGGGGGCTAACAAACTATGGGGTTTTTACTTTTTTATTCTTTCGGCATTCAAGAACCACATATTCGAGTCTGATCGTGGAACACTCTCAGTTTTCCGAGATATGAATTTTTTTCATCATTTTGCATAAACAACCCCCCAAATCTCCAAACGTGGGGGCTAACAAACTATGGGGTTTTCACTATTTTATTCTTTCGGCATTCAAGAAACACATTATCGAATCTGATCGTGGAACACTCTCAGTTTTCCGAGATATGAATTTTTTTCATCATTTTGCAGTAACAACCCCCCAAATCTCCAAACGTGGGGGCTAACAAACTATGGAGTTTTCAGTATTTCATTCTTTCGGCATTCAAGAACAACATATTCGAGTCTGATCGTGGAACACTCTCAGTTTTCCGAGATATGAATTTTTTTCATCATTTTGCAGTAACAACCCCCCAAATCTCCAAACGTGGGGGCTAACAAACTATGGAGTTTTCAGTATTTCATTCTTTCGGCATTCAAGAACAACATATTCGAGTCTGATCGTGGAACACTCTCAGTTTTCCGAGATATGAATTTTTTTCATCATTTTGCATAAACAACCCCCCAAATCTCCAAACGTGGGGGCTAACAAACTATGGCGTTTTTACTTTTTTATTCTTTCGGCATTCAAGAACCACATATTCGAATCTGATCGTGGAACACTCTCAGTTTTCCGAGATATGAATTTTTTTCATCATTTTGCATAAACAACCCCCCAAATCTCCAAACCTGGGGGCTAACAAACTATGGGGTTTTTACTTTTTCTTTCTTTCGGCATTCAAGAACAACATATTCGAGTCTGATCGTGGAACACTCTCAGTTTTCCGAGATATGAATTTTTTTCATCATTTTGCATAAACAACCCCCCAAATCTCCAAACGTGGGGGCTAACAAACTATGGGGTTTTCACTATTTTATTCTTTCGGCATTCAAGAACAACATATTCGAGTCTGATCGTGGAACACTCTCAGTTTTCCGAGATATGAATTTTTTTCATCATTTTGCATAAACAACCCCCCAAATCTCCAAACGTGGGGGCTAACAAACTATGGGGTTTTCAGTATTTCATTCTTTCGGCATTCAAGAACAACATATTCGAGTCTGATCGTGGAACACTCTCAGTTTTCCGAGATATGAATTTTTTTCATCATTTTGCATAAACAACCCCCCAAATCTCCAAACCTGGGGGCTAACAAACTATGGGGTTTCCAGTATTTAATTGTTTCGGCATTCAAGAACCACATATTCGAATCTGATCGTGGAACACTCTCAGTTTTCCGAGATATGAATTTTTTTCATCATTTTGCATAAACAACCCCCCAAATCTCCAAACCTGGGGGCTAACAAACTATGGGGTTTTTACTTTTTCTTTCTTTCGGCATTCAAGAACAACATATTCGAGTCTGATCGTGGAACACTCTCAGTTTTCCGAGATATGAATTTTTTTCATCATTTTGCATAAACAACCCCCCAAATCTCCAAACGTGGGGGCTAACAAACTATGGGGTTTTCACTATTTTATTCTTTCGGCATTCAAGAAACACATTATCGAATCTGATCGTGGAACACTCTCAGTTTTCCGAGATATGAATTTTTTTCATCATTTTGCAGTAACAACCCCCCAAATCTCCAAACGTGGGGGCTAACAAACTATGGGGTTTTCAGTATTTAATTGTTTCGGCATTGAAGAAACATATATTCGAAGCTCATTGCGGAACACTCCAATTTCGTCGAGTTATGATTTTAGTCAGAAATCACCCCCAAAAACCCCCATAACTCCCTCCCTGAGGCTCAAAAGTCTCCAAATGAAGGGGGATTCAATTTGTCATCGACCCATCAAGCCCACTTCGAAATTTGAATGCGATGCGATCTCATTTGAGTGAGTTATGAATTTTATTTTCATGAGCCATTGTTTGTCTTTGAGTGTATGTGTGGATGTGGCTAACTTCACAACGGTGCAATTTTCTGATTATATAAAGAATCAGAAAATTAATAGTAGATTTCGATTTAACTTTGGTAAAAACTATTCACTGTGTAATTATTGAAGGTATTTTAACTTACTTTTCTGCATTTTTGTCGACTGCATTGCTTTTACTATAAAATGATGTGCCTTGGGAATTGTCTTCACTGTTCCTTTTGTAAGGTGATTGTCTTGTTTTATATGGGGATTCTCTGGGGAAAACAGTACGTTTTGCACTCTTTCGTGAATTCAAATCCACACTATTTGTTGCATTTGCATCCGTTTCTAACTTAACAGGCGTCAGATACTGTTCATCATTCCTCAAATCTAATTTATCAAAAATATCACTGGGAAAGTCTGTATCCTCTTCCATTGAAATAGGTTCTTCTTTGACTTTAACGCTAGCTGCGTATGTTACATGTTTAAGTTTTTTAGTGGAAGTACTCCTGTAGTCCTCATCATCCACTTCAACCTTTACCATTAGGGGCTCAGTTTTAGGTTCAATCTTTACAGCGGATTCGTCATCCAATTCCTTCAAAATTAATTTCGTGAGAAAAGAAAAAATTTTTTTCAGTCAACTACTATAAATACCTCGTCAAAAATTCTTGCATTCATCAAAACTGTGTTCATTGAGAGTCTTTTCCTAGTAGATTCGCTCATTTTGATAAAACTTTATTCTTTTTTTTTCGAGTAAGTTGGAGACAAATTAATTCGTTATCACTAATTTTAGTTTATTTAATTTAATTCTTTACCATAAAAAAGTGTTCTCATTCTTTGGAATCAAATAACAAATTCAGCTTCTTCGAGCTTATTATTTTCGCGGGAAGTCACGTAAATAAAATAAATGTTCTATGGATCGCTAAAAATTTTTGGTTCTCATGTTGATTTGTACTTCTGTGGTGTTGGATATTTGAATATTTTTGAACACTGGACGACTGGCCCCAGACTGAAATTTGGCGACGCCGTATTTGATTTCCACCACCCTTAAACTTATGTAAAAAATGAATTACGTCTTATCATTTCAGCATTAATTTTACCAAAATTAATATTTAATTATCCTTATCAAAACTGTCGTTTCGTAAGTTTCGTTCCATTACGATGTATGAGAAAACATTTTTAGGTATATTAATTTATATTTTCTTCACAACCAAAAACTAAAAAGTAGGTTCCGGTTCTCATAAAAGGTTGTCAAGGAATTTTAATCCGAACTCATGAAAGAGTTAAAAAAAAAATTAACTAGACTAGAAGAAAAATGAATTCAATTTATATTTGTATAGCTTATCGGATTACCCAAAAGGGTATAACTGATTCGTTGAAAAAATACTAAATTTATAATATATAAGCAGACCGTCTCAGCTTGGCCCGGGTAGAAATTTGTTTCATTAACATTTTGCGATGAACTTAGAGTAAATCTACAACACTACAACATTTATTCTTTTTATAAATTAGTCGCGTGTCTGAAAGTTGATCCACGCGGCTACTCTTTTATAGATATGCATGTCCCCCTCTCACACTTCGGTGCCCTCTCCTACCCGCCTACCTAGCACGGAGAGTACGGAGACGCATTTAGGTCCGGTGGTGCGGTTTCATCTTCATCACTTCAACCTGCCATATATTTTGATGAATTCGTTGTAATTGTATGATGTAAAGGGCAATTTCGTTCTAAATTAAATAATATTGATAAATATCGTATTAAGTTGGATGAGGATCAATACCCTATTCAAAAAACGCACGCCCCAAATAGTGCATAATTTTGGAAAACATCTGATTACCATATATAGCAATGTATTACCATGTATAGCAAGTCAATCTTGAGAGATAGATATATGCTATCGCAGACTTTTTTGTAGAACTATTTAAGATGAGGTACATTTCCGTCACACATTGTATCCACGTAATTCTTACGGTTTTTGCAGCGCACGTGAAGATAGCTGATTATGACTGATTTTTTTTGTTATTATTGAAGTTATAGTAGGTATCCTTAATTTTTTCGGGTGAAAAGTTTAGCCTGTGTCACTCAGGGATAATGTAGCTTTCTAAGGGTGAAAGAATTTCTGAAATCGGTCCAGTAGTTTTTGAGCCGACTGCCGAGTCGTATCGAACACACAAAAATACAAATCTTTCCTCTTTATAATATTAGTATAGATACGTATATATATGTTGATTTATTGAATGAACAATAATGGAATAAATTTCATCGGTTTTATTCGAAACAGTCGATTTAAATGAACATAAATGTATCAAGAAATAAACTCAACTGTAATCCTTCTGCATTGTTGCCTAACTGGTAATGAAGAAGGCCGTGGATATGAAAAACTCGACCTGTGTCATATTGAAAATCTGTGTTTCAGTTTTTCTAACCCCTTTGGTTTTTCCTTGAACTCAAATAATAATAAATAAATAACTTAAAATAAGTTCAAGAAAATCCTAAGAGATCAAATGGAATGAGTGACGGTGAAGTTGAACCCTTGTGTTGTTGTGAATTTTACGATAAAGATAAAAATCGAAATCACCTTTTAACAATATGTTGTTTCTGTGAAGATTTCGATGAAGGATTTGAAAGGTGATATCTTTTGTATTAGTTTACATTTAATATCATCAGTTGTTTTGCAGTTTTATTACCTGTAAAGGATTTCCCCAGAATAAAAGGCAAAAATTAATGGCAACTTTACAAGACCGTTTGAGGATCCCTTGGAGAGGTGGTGCGAAAATAATTGGAATAGATGCCCTTCTTCCAATTATTATTCTTCCTTCAATTTTCATCATAGCTGCCCAAAGTCTGTGGTGGACAATTTTTTCATTTTCCACAATAACTGTGTTTTTATTATACATCTTCAAAGTTCTCATACAAATAGCACCCAAAACCAAATTCTTTTTCACCTGGACTATAACTTCTATAATCATTTTATACATAATCTTCGAATTTGTTGTCATACCTTTATTAGAGATTCTGTTAGAGGAGAATATTGCACTCAGTTTACTAATTGCTGCCTTTCTATTTTGCCTCTATACATTGAGGAATAGAGCTAACCAATGTCATGGGTTTCAAAACGATTCTGAGACACTCATACGACCTGGAACAAGGTTTCATAATTGTTCAGTTTGTCAGACTACTGTGCCTGACAAAGATCATCATTGTATCTGGTAAGAATTCGGCTTTTATAAAATGCAATGAATTTTTAGCACCACATTCTTCATGCATGTGAAAATTATATTCAATAATTTACTAAATTAATCTTCCAACAGCTGTAAGATCTATTAAAATTGCATGCATTCTCAGGAGAACTTCATTATTGATTTCGGTTTTTTTAGGTACGATTGTTGTATCTCTAGGAAAAATCAATTTTTATTCATATTATCATTGTTTTTCGCTGCTGCAGCCCTGTTATACAGTTCAAATTTAACTTTAACGTCGGTTTGTCACCCATTCAAACTTTATGAAACAATTCTTTTACCAGACGATTGTTCAGAAGTTTATCAAGCATTTGAGTAAGTGCTCAATTCGAAATTTTGAGTCAGATTATCTATATCAATAATTTTTACAGATTGGGAATTTCCTTTGTATCAGCAATATATAGCATTGCATTAGCAGTTATCATCCTTGTTATATTGATGCAACAAATATTCCTGGTGTCTATAGGCTTGACAAAGAAAGAGTGGGGAAAACTCCCTTTATCTTCGAAATGTTTACTGGGACTAAACTCTCGTAGAACTCATAACAGGGGATTCATCAAAAATTGGACCAGAATTATTCACTGGACTGAACCAGGCTATAGTATTGTTAGTCAAACATAATGAATTTGGATTCTAACATAACAAAATGCACTATTTTTCTAAAGTATTTTGTAGATGATAATTTATTTTTATTATTCATTAAATGTTGCAATAAATTAATTAGTGCATTATTTACTTCTTAATATTTTGAAGTTAATTAAAAATCAAATACGCGCAGTTTTACTTTTCATTTATCATTATCAAATTGATATTTAATTTTATAAGGGTGAATATTTCGTGCCTTCCTGAACATACCTTCAACCTGTGATCATTGAATCGAAAATAATTTTGATCTTCTATGAACATAACCTTCGTTTCTGATAACCTCAAATATTATGAAAAAAAAATATTTACCTTTGATGGTAATAATGTTTTGATTCTTGAACAATTGTAAAGCTAAAGCTTTTCTCATAATTTACTACATTGTGTTACTTCATCATTCTTAAATTAGGTATATTTCTCCGAATATGTCTTCATTAGCGAAATTAGTTTTGGGATCCTCTTGCGTATTTACAGTAACAGTTATCGTTTACGTACATCGTAAACAAGCTTCCGATAGGTAAACTGTTTATCAAACTTCTTATTCCCTTCCCATTACCGTTATATTTTCAGAGATAAACTATATGAAGGAGTAATACGTGACAATGAGAGGAGAAAAAGGAAATCTGAAAATTTGTACATATTGCAACAGCAGCAGCAGTTAACTGAGCAGCTGAAGAAGGAGGAGTCATTAAGAGTAACTACTTGATTATTTAAAAATTGTTTAATTTATTGTACATAATATAGCATTATTATAAATAGTAAAAACGAATGCATATTTATTGCATTTCATCTCCACTGTCAGCCCATCTAACTCTTCGTTCATCTAAATTGCTGACTCCAATGTCGAAGTTTTTGTTATATTCTTCATATGCTTGCCGCAAGTATTCTTCCTGATAATACTTCTTGTATTTCCTCACCATTATAATACATGCTATTGCGAAAATGATTTGAATCAGAACCCATGAAATGACCAAACCAAGGAGCAGGGAATAATCCACACACACTTCATTGGTTTCATAATCTGCAAACATTTGAATGTTCATTCTAAGATATTCCGATTTTGTGAAGAAGGATGAAGTTACAATACCTTCACATCCATGTTTATTAATGAATTTAGCTACTTACTATATCCTGCAACCAAGACCTTATTACTTCCGAATGCAAGCCTGTCAGGTGAAAGATTATGATTTCTAACAACCACCATGATCTCCAATGGTCTTTTATAGAACTGAGAATTTATGAATTCAAATTCTGTTCGGTTTATACTCTTTATGGTTCCATTCAGATTTCTGTATTGAGCTCTCTTGTTTCGGTTGTGATTTCGACAATCAACCTAAAACAAGGTTTTGGCATTTCCCATGAAAAGTCATAGAGAATAATCGATTAAACTCTGAACCCAGTTTTTATGATTTTTGTGAATATTATTTGATAAATATGCAAAGTTCATATGAGATGCTTTAGTAACAAATAGAAACGAAAACCGACTCACTTCAGGACATTTTTCTGGACAGAACTGTACGATTATACTGAATCTAACTGCAGAAGAGGACGAAAATTTGAAAGCCTGAAAAGTGCCAATTAAAGTTGTTATATTTTTATTTTTCGATTTCACAAAAGGTGGAAACACATTATTGTCAACTGGGCATCCAGAATCGTCCAGCAGTATAATGGATTCGGCGCCATTTTCAGTCATGGCGACTAGATGGCTAGCCCAAACATCATAATTGCCTGAAATGAAAATACTTTTCAGTGAAAAAGCAACAATATATGAAAAATCCTACCTTTAGTTACAGCTTCAATGATAAGGTCAACATCTTGACCTATTTGAATATCTGAAACTTCTTCTTTGGTATAGTGGTCGACTAGTTTCATTTGTACCAAAGGTCCAGATGGCTCGTTACCGTTTGGAGTCGAAGTAGTAGAATTAATAAGTGAACTACCCTTATCTGATTCAATCCTGAAAATGAAGGCATTCATAACTTCATCTGAAATGTAGTTATAGCCCCTTTTAGTCCAGGTCCTGATGAGCCGTTGTTTGAAAAGCCCGCATTTTCATGGCCTATTTGATCTTGGATAGTAAGATTCGACACACTGATGACAAATCAGTTATCAAATTGTATTAGTTCCGTCCGTAACACGATAACTTTCGAGCGAAAAACTCTTCCACATCTTTTGTATGCTCTTGAGTGAAATGGGTAGGTGAGAAAAAGTAAACTGAAATTATACTTACGGAGATACGGTAACTCCAGTTCCAATTACTAGTTTGGAGTCGTTAGCAAAAATACATCCTACTTTGATCAGTCTATCGCCTTGCATTTGTATCAAACTATTATATTGAATGATCAAAGATCCACTAAGCAGTCTCCTAAGAACAGGATAAACAATTAGGAAATTAAGGCGGGAATCTATTCATGAAATGAATTTTTGGAAAAACAAACAGTAAAACCCTACCTGTTATCTGGTGTAGCAGCTTCAGTTATACCACATTGACTAGTAGGCAAGGGAAGCCTAAGGCTTACTGTTTTGAAGCCCCCGCCTTTGCTGTAACATTCAGGATGATCTGAATAACCCTGCATATAAATTCTCCCTAAAAAGTTGGTTTCTGGGCGATAATCCACAGTGATTGAGTCTTCTGTACACTTCACTGAAACTGAAATCGATTTATCAGAAATGCCTTTGTCTGCTTTCTTATTATTAAATTATATTATTATTAATACTGATAAGTTAACAAAATATGATACCTACCATCTAAGCATCTTGCTTTTTCATAATAGAAACCTTGCCTGGTTTCCTCCAATAATCTTGGTCCATATATTTTACTATCTTCACTATGAATGAGACAAGTGAAACCAGATTGAGTTGGTCTTAAACTGAACCCGCGACAATGAAAAATCGTCAATTTGTCACATATATCTTCACATTCACGTTTGGTCTTCTTTTCATACATAAGATCTACGTGTTGAAGGAGAACACCGCCGTATTCTTCGTATGCACAGAATGCGTTTTTGGAACCTACGTAAAAATATTCGTCATTATCATTATTGCGTTCGCGATATAAACGTTTGCTTCAATCTCGTATTGCTATTACCATTGTGTTCGTCACTGGAGCATTGATTCTCAAAATATTCTTCCACATCTCTGGCTATCCGAAAACCGTTTGGTGTCAACCTTCTATCGGTGTCGCTCAATGTGCAGGATCCCATAACTGCAGAATTCCCATTATAATTTGCATCTTTCACCCTGAATTTGGCAGATCGGCACTCAAAGTTTTTCGAGGAGAGGCAGCTTTGCTCACACTCGTTTCTTGTTACTTTTTCTGGCAGGGTTTTAGTGTCGTTGCCTATCAGGATAGCACCTGGGATTCTCTCTACTTTCCACAGTTTTTCCGAGCATATATTTCCTGAAAGAATATTTTTGTTCGCAAAATGGTTTTGTAGTATTACAAATTTCAATAATTTCTGTCGAGTAGATCAGGAGAAAACTGACTGTGGCGGACAGACATGCGAGTAAAATGGGGTCCCATTGACATAAACGGAACCAGTAAAAAAAGAAATATACAAATATCATTCATTCTCAGTGTTCGTGTCCTATTTTTGAATATACAGTAAGGGTAGTGGCTCTTAGCCACTACCCTTACTGTATATATACAAATATCTCACCTCGAAGACATATTTTTACAAACCAAGCAACCCTATTGTCAGGAACTATATCTGTTCCCACTCTTCCTTCAATGGAATTGGAATACCAATAGCATTTGAACGTTTTATAATCTAATATAAAACTTCTGCAGTCCGTTCTTCTTTGGCACTCTTGAATACAATCGATGGTGACTGGATTGGTGTCATTACTGCTCAGCAGGGGTAAGGGTTTATATTTATCTACTGGCTTGTATCCTAATACTTTCTCGAAGTGAATATCACCATTTTCGCAGTTGATGGATTTGTCACCTGGAAATTATAAGAACTGAAAATGTAATAACGATTTAGATATAATGAACTTAACAATTTCTTGATCAGTCCCCCCTCAAAAAAAGTAATCGACGCCTAGGAACCTCCTTCCCACTCTTTATTAATATAATTTTTAAAACATTTCCTTGTATGTTACATAAATTATAGGTATATGTACTCCTGAAAAGCTTATTGTTGATTTTCAACCCCCTGTGTCATTTCAACACTTTATGTAGGAAATTAGATTGGCTTTCATTTTGACCGAAATTTTTTTTTCGTTAACTCCCTTATTTTTAAAAGTATTGACAGAAATAATATACTCTCATGAGTTGCCACCCTCAACTGGTGACTCTTGGTATGTATGTTGTATTAGGTGCGCAAACCTATACATGGGGTTGTAACCCCTAAAAGGCCTAAAACGTAAAATAACACTCATTTTTATTTCGTTGACTAAACTATTATTCACCAAGAGGCAGACAGACAAATCAGACATTTTCAAAAGAGATAATTTGCAAAGTATATTCATCATACGTCCATAGGAACATGACAACAGTAGAAAAACCAATCAAAATACGATGTTCGAACGATTCATAATTATGCATAGCTTTTATGGTCAACATTCAAAGCTAATACTCATTTCTTTTGAAGGTTACTGTCCATTATCTGATCGACACGAAGTCCTGGTAACATAATGAGTGAATAAACTTTCGATAAACCGCATTTAAGTCATGACACATCCATTCAATGATACTTTCCATGTAACCTGGCGAGCCTAGCAATGCTCAATGGTTATTTCAGAAACAATAAAGTTTGTGGGAAACCATGAAGTTGAAAGGGTTGAGGCTCAGACATAAAGATTTGGTATATAAAATATCAAATCATCCATGAAGAATATCTTAACATTTTATCGAATTATTAGGTAACTCTAATCCAGTCAAAAAGGAGCCAAAATCTTTCTAAGTGGGGTGGCATCCCCTCAAGAAAATTGAAAGTCAATAGGTGTCGAGTTCATTTCGATTTGAAACAAGGATTTGGAGCAGGGGCGTCGATAATGGGAGGGGACTGGGGGTAACTACCTAATTTTTTGTAATAATATGCGATGCCTCGTCTCATTCACCATTTTGCAGCATGTTTCTTCTATTTACCTCTCACGAAAAAAAACTATCGAAGCCCCTGGTTGTAGTGAGGCGTGAAATGCATTTAGTTGTCTATACAGAGTGTAACAGCCAAATGGAATAAATTCGATAACGAATAAATGAGGGCGTGTTGGAAAAAACGCTCGGACGCGTCGATTTGTAATTTCAAATGCGCATATTTTTCAAAGAAATAATATTATATAGGGTGTTCCATATGTGACCGTGGCCAATACCAACTTTCTTATTTCAAATGCAACCCCCTGTATATTATTCATTTTTTTGATTCTTCAGAGAATTCTAGACACAATTCATGCACAATGTCCTATACCTATCTTCAACTATTTCGGAAGTATCAAGTGTTTTCAGATTTATTGCAAAAATCACCGTTTTAAATAAAAATTATTTTATTTTACAAATTCGGTACATTACACTTGAAACCTAATAAGTAATACTGATTATTTCTTAATTATTAAAAAAAACAAAAAAAAACATTAATGTCAATGGAGGAAATGTTCAAAATGCTCGCCGCGAACGTCTTGGCAACATGCTTATCTGGTGTAGAATTGTCTGCTTACTTTCTTCATATCAAGAGGTAAATGGGAAATAAGTATTGAGTGTAATGTATCGAATTTGTGAAATGAAATAATTTTCATTTAAAATGTTATTTTTTGTAAAAAATCTGAAAACACTCAATATTTCCGAAAAAGTTGAAGATAGAGGTATAGGACATTGTACATGAATTATGTCTGAATATACAATAATAAATAATATACAGGGGGTTGCATTTGAAATAAGAAAGTTGGTATTGGCCACGGTCGCATGGAACACCCTATATAATTTTTTTTTTGAAAAATATGCGCATTTGAAATTACAAATCGACGTGTCCGAGCGTTTTTCCTAACACCCCCTCATTTATTCGTTATCGAATTTATTCCATTTGGCTGTTACACTCTGTATAGTTTCTGAACGAAAATTGTTTATCATTCGCTTCTGTACAGTAATGAAATTATTTTTATATGTGTTTTTATGAACATTTTGTAGCATTTCAGGTGTGATCGAACAATCAACTATAATCAACAATAACAACAATCTTATCAACTGCAAGAAGCGTGAATATAAAACATTAAAATAGAATTTAATCACTGCCTAGGAGTAAATGAAGAAGAAATTTCACGTTTCAATGCTTAGGATTTTTTCAAGACCTCGAACTCTTCAGCACTTTACCCCCTCACCCTACCAACAAACCAAAGGAACGCCAACATTAATTTTATTAGCGAAACCTTCAAAATTGTGTCACTCAACACCTATTGCCTTTTGAGATTACTAAATGGGCCAACCCTCTTAGGGGGATGAATGCCGACCCACGAATTTAAAATCAAAAGATGACCCCCTCCTAATAAAAATTGACCTGTAGGAAATATTCGGCTGGACTGTTGTATGTTTATGCACCATCTGATATTGCTCGCGTGCTGTCCACTGCAGCTAATTTTTTTTATACAAAATGAAATTGAATTCAATTGGTTAAAAAAAAATTATCACAGGGTTCAATATCATAAAGGAGACATTGGAGTTGAAATGTTGAAAAAGTGGGATCAAGTGCAACTAGTGCAAGTAGAACTCGCTTGGAATTTTTTTTCTGTAGAAATAGAAGTCGACTCAGGATGTTCGCTATAGTTTTCCTGTATTCTATGCAAGGACCTCTATATTCTTCATTTTTTCAAAATCTTGGGCTCAATCTCGTTTAGTGAATTGCTTATATTCGAAAGATTTATAATTGAAACAGTATCTTTTAGTTAGGGAATAGTAATTTACGTATCGAGTCCGGAAAATAGAAATATTTACGGTATTCGTAGTTTGGAAAAATGTATAAGTTTTTTTCATTCGCCTCGAAAGATATAAAATGAAAAACGCATAAGGTTATAAAAAAAATCAAACAGTGTGAAATTCGTAGCTAGGTATATCTGATATTATGTTAGGACGAAATTCGATAGAATTTTTCTTTCACTTACCAGAAACTTGACCACGCAACGAAATCAGGAAAAACGGAATCAGTATCACTTTCATCGTAATCCAACATTATCAACAAAAAAGTTATCAATAACAGCTAAGACCTATAAGTTACGATTTGAACGAGGCCATAAACGAAACCATATCGTTCTTGCGCATTTACACGACGCGCCAAGAAAAATACATCACCCGCAAGATCCTGCCATGCACTGTCAAATAAGAGTACCTACCTGTATGTATACATGATTAGAACCGAGGTACATCAGTACCTAGCACTTTTGTTACGTAAATGTTTAGAGTAACCTTGTACTATTTGTCCCTGTGCAGTTGCATAGATAATTTGCTACTTGGAAAGGAATTCTGCAATTGAAAAATGTAACGGACACATTTTTCATGAGCGGAATTTCATCAACAGTATTAATGAATGAACTTAATTCTCAAAGAAATGTGAACGATTCCAAAAATCTATTCGAAAATGTTCAACAATGCAATTTCTCTGTAACCGTCAGGGGTAGTCAAAAAATTCGCTGACCGTTGGAAGCTGCCTAAGAAAACCTCAGCAATCGTCCATTAAACCTTACTAATACTAGCACCTGTAAATTATCTAATTTTTGCCCCAATTCTCCTGCATTTCGGGATTATCTCATTTCTGATGTTTCATCATCGAGGCTGCGATTAAAAAGCAAAAGTTCAACTCGGATTTTACAGAAGATACATTAATTTCACTTTCAATTGTGATTCCCAGACAATTTCCCACTATTCTCTCCAATAAAATAATCGACAGAAATCAGCAATTGTGATTCATCTGCTTATAGGATATGAATATTTTAGCGTAAGATAAGCTGATCTCCTGAATAAGAAAACAAAGGCTGAGATTCTCTTATCATCAGATTGGTACATCCTTCAAAATTGCTTGTAAAATTATTCAATTCGTTGAATATATATGTAATTATGTTTAGATTGATAACGTTTAAGGTTTAGACATTGTGCAAAGTTATGATGGTCAATTGTGAAACGTAGTTGATGACCTATAATTTACAATCACGAAAGAGTGTCCCTCTTCAGTTATGCGTATTGGTTTGAATATTGCAGAAACTTTCGTAATCGATAATGATAAATATTAGAAAATTCACCAGACAATAAACTATGTCACCAATTCGATAAATTTGGAAATTGCATTTGATTCTCAGTTATACAGTCCATGTTTTCTTAATTCATTTTATCGATACCCTAAACGTGTGCCGTCTGACCTGATCATTAATTATGATGGTTCTGATAGTTAAATATTAATTCAGATTTTCCGAAATATTATCGGAAGCGCATTTTCAAATTTGCACAGACAAGCGCATTAGGCAAAATTGGAATATTTGGATTTTTAGGTTATGTATGAAACCAAAACATAAATAGAAAACATTAATTTAATTTTTAAGAATGTCGAATCAGAGTTGGACTGATTCTCTGGAAATATGTTCCGACACTGGTGTTGGTTTTTCCTTAAACCAAGCTTATAGAGGAGATGGAAATTTCCAAGAGCATTTTTACGAAGATTGCAAATGTTTGCATAAATTCAGCCCTACTTGTTTCTATTACGCCATATTCGACGGACATGGGGGTAGTAAAATTGCCAAATTTTGTTCTGAGAAACTTACTGCCGAACTGTATTTTGCACAACCGAAAGACGATGCTACAGACGACGCAGTTCGGAAAATATTGAGGTAAACACTGATAGGCCATGATTTCAGTTTTATATTTCCTTTGTTCTTCAGAGAGGTTTTCTTGTCGGTAGAAAGGGAATATATGGAGTCAGTTGGTTCGCTTTCAGCTGAAAGAACCATTCTTTTGGAAGACATAAAAGGTCTCACCCCTTCTGAAACAAGCAGACAGTTTCCAGAAGTTGCGGAAAAATTGAAACATATCAACAGCGAATTGTCTTCCGGAACAGCCTGTGCTGTTGCCTTGATACTTAGTAATAAACTTTATGTTGCAAATGTGGGCTATTGTCGAGTTCTTCTGTGTCAAACAGATGAGAATGATGTTATGAAAGTTGTTGAATTGAGCGTTGACCATAATCTTATGAACCAGGATGAGTTGTTACGATTATCTCAATTGGGCTTAGACGTTAATCTTTTGAAAAATGGTAAGATTAAGGGTGATAGTTTCAAGTGATTTTTATCTCATCCCCCATTTCAGCCTCTTCTTTGGGTAATCAGTCTAATACAAGATGTTTGGGGAATTATTTAGTCAAAGGGTGCTATAAAGAATTCGAAGACTTAACTGATGCTATTCAAGAACCGATAACAGCTGAACCTGATATTAATGGTGGTCTCCCTTTGGATGAGTCATGCAAATTTCTGCTAATGATGTCTTCGGGACTAATTAAAACAGTGGAAGAGGTGGTGAATGCTGAACATGTTAATAAGTACATTGCTCAGTGTGTTGTTGAACAGGTGAATTTAATATGAACTCGTTCATGCCAAAATTAATTTTCATGATCAGTTTTCCCCTTCGACATTTTCTTCAAAGGAGTCTTTTTTCAGTTTAGAGAGCAGACCACTTTAGACAGAGTTGCCCAAGGAGTAGTTGATAAAATAGTTCGTGTCCATCAGGATCGTTACATGTCTGATCCTTCTGAAATTAAGGACAGAGAGGACATCACCCTAATGGTTCGAAATTTCAATTTTCCTCTCCACAGCAATACAAATTATTCCACCTATGATTCCGTGAGTGTATCACATACTTTAGTCAATAGCATCAATAATTTGAGTTCAACAAGCAGTTCAGGACCGATGGATTGTCAGCCAGTAAATGGTTTGGGTCCTGATCAGAAAATAAAGGGTTATGTAGAATTCAGCGATTTTTATATGTGCTTGGAAAAGGCAAAGAAAGAGGGGAGGTGTCCGGAATGGATGAAAAAATTATGAATTTATCCCATTATTTCAAGAATAGACTGAAACAAATACTTTAAAAAAAATTTTTTCTCTATCATTTCTTCCTCCAAGTACTAGAGCTATTTTGAACCTTGGCTGCTCATACGAAATTCTATTTGCAAGGAAAATTTGAGACATATTCTTTTTTCAATGTATTGAAATAGCAAAACGCAACTGATAAAATGATTACTGCAAAGAAACATGACGGGAGTATAAAGGACGGTGGTACCAACTTGGAACAATAAGAATTTTGACAGTATCCTCATGCAGTCTTTTTTAAATGATTGTATGGCCGATATGGGATGTAAATATGAAAATAAAGATAAAAACTTGGATGAATTTTCATATACTTTTATTAAAATTTAAAACCCATTTACATTGTAGAATTGAAGGCAATATAAAAAAACTATAACAATTATTTATTTCTTTTGGAACATATTGCTATATAAAAAATATTGTGTAGCTTGCATTGATTTTCTTTTCAGCTTAAAATAAGATAATATTTTTAACTTATATAACCTAAGCAGACGGCATAACTTTCAACCGTTCGAAAGCAGCCTTTTCTAGCTGTTCTCTGTGATCTGGATGTGCAATATTTATGAGGGCATGTGCCCTTTGCCTTAGAGATTTTCCAAATAAATATGCAATACCATGTTCAGTTACCACGTAATGCACATGAGCCCTAGAGGTAGTCACTCCAGCACCTGGAATTTAAAAATCAAACATAACCTATCATGTCAAACTCAAGCAAAATTTCATAACCCACCTGGTTTGATTAAATTGACTATTTTTGATTCGCCCTTCTTTGTGACAGAAGGTAAGGCAATAATTGGTTTTCCTTTACCATCATGAGCCTGCGCTGCACCCCTGATGAAATCCACCTGTCCTCCAAATCCTGAATACATTCTGGTTCCTATCGAGTCCGAGACAACTTGACCAGTCAAATCCACCTCAATGCAAGAGTTAATTGCCGTCATACAGTTTTGGGAAGCTATCACCTCTGCAAGAAAAGTGTTATTCTGTTAGTGCAGAATATTTCTTTTTCGCGCTTGTTCCTATAGGTAAGAACGTTATAATTTCGCCAGAGTCTGCAATTGTGGAATTTTGGGCTGAAAATGGTTTTAACACGTTCACTGCTAGCCATGAGTCCCTACCCATCCCCTAGGCTGCTTCGGTTGAGTTTTTGAATGGGAAAAATTGGCCCAATAGTTTTGGAATAATTAATTTGTGCAAGTTAAAGAAGGTGGTGTCAGATTCTTCTATTTCATAATGAGAAAACTGACATTGATGCATGTGAACAAAGATCCTGCAAAACTTCCTTGAAATTCCTGCCACCAGTATAATTTGAGATCTCAATAAATAGCTCACTTTGAAGAAAAAAAGAAATAAAAAGTTTCAACAGGAAAGAGTAAAGTTTCAACTAACCTGTGTTATTCACATAATCAACAGTTAATACTTCAACAGCGGGATTATTATTGACAAAATCATACAATTTCTGCGTTCCAATTAAAAATGACACCACAAATCTTCCTTTGTGATATCTTGGTTTCAGATTGTTCGTTATACAACCTTTGTAGTATAAATCTGTTACACCATCCGAGAACATTTCTGTGTGGATTCCCAAGTTTTTGTGATTCGTCAATTGCGATAATACTGCGTCTGGTATACTTCCAATTCCTGAAAATAACATAGAATACATAAATAGTGCGAAAAACAAGGAAGATGGAGGTTAGCTTTTTTTATAATTTAGGAACCTTACCCATCTGCAATGTAGCACCGTCTACAACCAGATTTTCAGCAATATGCTTTCCGATGGCCATTTCTACAGGATCCTGTTTTTTTGCTGGATGTTGAGGCAGAGGTTCGTCTATATTTACGGCATAATCTATATGGCTTATATGTATAAGACTGTCTCCGAATGTTCTAGGCATCTGTTTGTTCACTTGAGCTGCAAAAATCATTGATATGATAATTCCACTAAAATACACTGAAAAATTGATTTATCATACCTATTATATACTTTGACTTGATCATAGCTGCTCTCACACAGTCTACGCTAGTTCCCAAGCTGCAGTAGCCATGGTGGTCTGGAGGTGAAACCTACAAGGTGACTTCAATAAGGAAAATAAACAACAAGGTAATTTCGGAGCTTACATGAATAACTGCAATATCAGGATGTAAGATGTCTCTATTGAACAAAAGAGGAATTTCATGTAAAAAAATTGGTATGGCATCGCTTCTGCCATCTGCAACAGCCTTCCTTACGTTTCCTCCCATAAAGAATGAAAGTGATCTGGAACAAGTTCAAAAAAATCTTTTTGTTTTTGTTCTCTTCATTCTGGGTTACTTTAGGTTGATTTTTCGAGATGCTATTCATGTACAGCTACTTTTTTTACTCCTTTCTGAAACTGAACCTATTTGCTATTTCTTAAAATTTATTTTCCTTTGTTTCCCCTTATTGTCCTAGCAATTTTTAATTATAAAGAATCGTTAAAGGTACATTTATTTATATGTCCCTCTAATTTTAATTCTTTGTAATACTACCTGAAAATTTCCTTGTGGAGTTTGGTGTGTAGCTTACCTGAAAATGCCTTCACATTCAGGATCTGTGTATGGAGCATGTCCTTCTGTATGCATATGACAGACACCTATGTCCCTGAGCTTATTAGCTTTACCATGTTCGGTCATGGATTTTAAGAGGGTTACAGGAGTAGCAGCTGCTCCCTGGGCAAAAACCAGGTTTCCTGAAGAAAATGTGAGAAATAGAGTGAGATGGGTACATTGTGAATTAATCAATATTCAATATTCATGTACAGTTCTTTCAAACACCGTATTTGTATTGTGAAATAAAGACAAAAGACACATAATTCCTCCTCCAATCAAAAACTGAAGAGTGTAAATGATTGTCGGTAAATCACAGTTAATACTAGTTATAAACGATGGCGTGTTTCAGTTGAAACACCTGTATCTTGTTGACAAATCCACTAATTCTAATATGGACCTCATGGTAATTGATTAGTATTAGCATTTTATTAATATTCCGAATCCGGAAAGACTAATTTTCTGTTGACAGCCTTTGAGTATTTATAGACAATTCCCCATAAAAATCATAATCGCTATGATTTATTTTAGAAGTTTGTAACTCAGTGAACCCATCATATACGAATAATTTATTGTTATTGAACAATATGATTTATCGCTTTAATAAACTGACCGCAAAATATTGTAAACATGCTCAATCATACTTGAGAGTAGTGTAGATCACATTACAACATGATATTTGACGTGAGGATTATTCGGCCAGCTCATTTCTACAATGCTAACAGATAACTGTTTCATATTTGTATAGACTGGAGTATTTGAGATCAGTAAACATATTTTTTTGTGAAACCAAGCATTTTGATGTTTTGCGAGGTCCTATTGCGTGCGCTGTTTGTACCATATCCTGCATAATGACAGATCTATTGCGATTTCTTCAATCATTGCGACTTGGACATGTTTTAAGACAGGTTTTCAAATACCCTATTTTTTCAGTCTCAGACTCATTACTTCAAAAAAAGAATATGGGAATACTTCGAACAATTTTTCTTTTGTCTCATAGTTCTTGGGACACCCTGTAAAGAATCACCATATCTCCAAGAAAAAATTATCGCCGAGGATCGTTACACTAATTGGTACCATTAAACTTATAATAAGTATATTATTGGCCCTTATCGATGATGTTTAATGAATCGATTTATTGTGTGATTATTCTGTTGAACTTATTTGATTGCGGAGTACTTTGTTCTTTGTCCCATGATGGTACAATTTCGAGAAATTATGTTATTTTATCGAAATATCAACGATACCGTGTATCGAATATCTACTATTGTGTCAATGATCAGGCTATAGGGACTACGATATCTATCCAAAAATTCGTAAAATATTAACAACGCCAGAGCCTCATTGATATTATGAATGAAAATATGAAAAAAATTTTTAATAATTTAATCACTGCAGTATAATTCAACAATAGGTAGAATACTAAAGGCATATCTATTTTGATTAATCACGTGCTTATCGAAAGCATTTAGGGATATTTTTAAAGAGATTCAGATTACCTACATCCAATTATTTTTACAAGATTTGACTGTAGTTTTACTCCTTCTGTTTATCTGTTTGTGAATTCACCCAAGTGAGAAGAAAACAAACCGGGAAACTCCTGGGGAAACCGCATTGAAATTACATATATATAAAGACAACAGTTTATAGGTACCTATATACAGTGGCCAATGATTAGCCCCTCGTGTTTTCTTGCAGGATTTTTTCTGCTTGTTAACTGGCAGGACATTTTCGGCAATACTTCATTCTTTCTAACTCATTCTCATATGTGGTCAAATCGTTAAAATTAAAAATGAAGCGGAATATGAAAAAGCATGATTAAATTCTTACAAATACAAAATTAGGTAAAGTCCATCCAAAGTTACTTGGAGGAGTCATAAAAACTTTCACACAGGTGTTCCTTCGATATTTTGCCGGTTTCGAAGGAATAGGTGCCTATTTGTGTGAATGTTTTTATGGCTTTTTCAAGTAAGTTTAGATCGACTATACTTCATTGTACCGTGAACAATTTCTTATTTATTCATAAATAATAACATATAACATGGGGGAGAAGGTGGAATTATTTTTTGCAAGAATGATGAATTAAAAGTAAAAAGCTCCATGGCAAATGAAAAATATATCTAGGGAATCTGATGACCTTCGGACTATTGGCGATGAAGCATATTAATACTTCATCGAAAATCCAAACTTGATTCTATTTCTGTTGTACCGAATGACCTATCCAGAAACTTGTTTTTGAAAACCCAAAAAATAAATATCAATATAAATTACCGATGTCCCCAAATTCTTAAAATAAATTTTTATGGAATGGGTGTGTGACAATAGCACATTAAAACAAATAATAATCTCCGAGATTATTTCATTCATAATATTCGTAACTATCATATTCTGAGACAATAACAATAAATTTTTAGGGTTCATAGTCCACCACAATCGTAGTATTAAGTGAAGGCCCCAATTGCTAGGAAAAGTGCAACCGCCTGAATAACCATAATTAATGTAGGTATTCATTTATTCAAATATTACTTACCAGATTCTAACACTTCGAAAGCTTTGTCCGCTGTTACCCATTTTGGCTCTTTTCCTTTAATAAAATGCGAAGGCTCCCTCACGTACGAAAAATAAGATCTACTTGTAGAACGACATAGTTTGGATAAATAACTAATTTTCCTTGTTACTCCACAACCGGCCATGACCGAAATTTTACTTGACAAAAAAATGTGCTCCACACAACTAAACAGACGGAAAAACGAGCCGTGACTGCAGTCCGAAAAACGTTCAACGATAAATAAATAGAATTTTCATCAAACGAACAAACTTCAATAACAGGGATCTTAATAGGCATAAACGTCAAAGAGGTTTGATAACAATGAAATGTGGCGCCCCTGTGTGTTCGGGGGGCAAATTAATAATTTATTGATCAGATATCTGCATGCAGCTGTAATTAAGATATATCTGGTTCTTTTAATTCGCATGGAAAATTTGAAAAGTATTAATATAAATATAATTTTCTGGTAAATCAGATAATTGCATTCGTTGAATCTGAAAATTAATATATTTTGATGATTTATTGTGCCTGACATCTTACGTATTGCGCTAAAAGCTCCTTATCACGTGACGACACGTGAATTCAATATTTTGTTATCAGCTGTCTCCTACATCTACTCCAATTTTCACTATTTCCAGTCATTGATGTTTCTCTGTTGATAGAAGTGTGAAAAATGGCTACTTTGAATGCTAGAGAAGCGAGTCGAGAGCATGTTTTAGCTATTTGTCGAGATTTTGTATCTCAACCAAGATTAAGTGAGTATAAATAACACTATTGGCGGTTTTAAATATCCCAGATATTCACCAAATTAGGGTGCGTCCATTTGCGAAGTGTATACGAATTGGGTCATATGACCCTTCGCACTTCATGCATTTTCAGGGAAAAAAAACTTGATTCGGAAAACTGTGAATTTATGTTGTTTGAATCAAGAGTTTTATGCATATTTAGAAGAAGTTGGAAATTTCTTTGGTTATAGTGTCACATGACAGATCCTATGATTCTGCCACTCCTTTGAAGGTTTCTAATTAGCCTTTTTCTTCAGCTTACAAGACCGTATCTGGTGTCAATGGACCACTGGTTATCTTGGATAACGTAAAGTTCCCTAAATTTAATGAAATAGTACAACTCAGATTGTCTGATGGCACTATTAGATCTGGTCAAGTACTGGAAGTTAGTGGACAAAAAGCAGTCGTCCAAGTTTTCGAAGGAACTTCAGGAATTGATGCTAAAAATACTCTATGCGAGTTCACTGGAGATATCTTGAGAACCCCAGTATCAGAAGATATGTTGGGTCGTGTTTTCAACGGATCTGGAAAACCAATTGATAAGGGTAGGTTTATATGATTTTATGATTATGTTTTTAGGATATATGTGAAACTGCAATTTTAAAGTACTTCTTAGAAGGGACATCAATATTATTTACCAATTATTCAAAAAGACATTTATCATGTATGAAGAATATGATTTTACATTTTCCAAAAATGTATTAGTGTCAAGGTCACCAGTAATTGTCTTGTGATATCATGCCTCTCATGCATTAATTTTGAATCTCCAAAGAAATATACTAATTCTAGCAGAATTAGGCAATCCAACAACCTGTCAAATATGTTTTAAGGTTAGAGCTGGTGGTCAAACAATAGAATTTTAGCTATGTTCACGTAAATATTGAAATCAGTGGAAATTATCAAAATTAAGTGCATTTTTATTATAAAAATGCCGTAAATGTGCGCCAAAGTCTGATGTGCAAGTGGTTCAAATTAAGAGTATTTTCTTGAATATTTTGGATGACCCACTGCTGTGTGTAACTAGCTGTATTTTCCACATATCTTAATAGGAAACTAAGGGAAATTTGTACAGCACTCTTCGAGTCATATAAAAGGTTGAATAAGTTACAGGTTGCACTGCTCTGATAAATATTTCCTCTACATTCTCTTTGAGCTCCCATATGGTGATCATATGATTGGGTAAAATTTTCTTTGTCAGTTTTGCCTCAGGATATTTTTTGATATTACAAAGCATAAAAACGCACTGGTAAAACGCATGAAATGCATATACATATTAATAAAATTCCAATTCCTCATATAAGGCAATCCTTATATGTTTCAAAACATAACCTCATTCAGCCAGGAAAGAGAACAACAGTTCATTTAACTGTCTAAAAGCTACCTGTGGGCTACAGAGTCCGTCAATTTTGTATTATATGTATTGAGTGTTTGTTATACCATTATTCATATAAATTATGTTAAAACGCTCTTCATCAGATTTAAGCCAAACAAAAATCTTGTCCGCGGTTGAAAATCCGACAGTATCACTGAACTGCCTTCCACTGTATAGGAAATTCCAGAAAAAATATTGCTATGGGGTCTTCATTAATCTTAGTTGCTGTTGACAGCAAAAAAATGCCGAATCAGGTCGATTATTATTCAAAAAAGTTCATCGTCTGAGAAAATTTGGAAATATACAAGGTGTTCCATGTGAGTGCAGAGCCGTCATGGATGAACAAAGTGTGCTGTATACAGGATGAGTCATGCAACTGCTATGTGTAGATTATGATTTTTGATGTATTCAGTAGTAATAAGTATCTATTGATCCTAAACAAGCGAGAGAAGGTCTCTTGAAGAATATGCTTGAGATTATACAGGGTGATCCAGATCGTAACCAAGAAATTTCAACCACGTATTCTATATCTAAAATAAGCCCTAATTTGTTATATAAACATATGTCGAGAAATGTTTCCTCTCCGAGATACGGGGTGTTAAAATTATAGAAAAAAAAATGTTTTTTATCAATAACTTTCACACTGCTTGAAATATTTTTATGAAATTTGAGGTATAGTCAAGAAGCACTTTTTGCATAATATCATTTCTTTTCTATTATACCAGTGGCGTCCGTACTGCAGGGAGACTGAATATTTTTAGATAAAAAAATGATACACCGCTGGTTTTTCCGACAATAAAAATTACTATTTAAATTCTTATTTAATTAGGAGCAAATTCGGTCTCTTGACTTTTTGCTGTACGGGGCACCGTTTCTGGCTAAAAAAATACAATACATTCTCATGCATGAAGAAATCGCCAAAATTTGATATAGCAATAAAAAGCTTACTACGGTTTTTTAGCAATTTTCTAAGATTAGATAAATTCAACACACACCCAACTCCTACTTTTAGGGTAGAATAATTTTATTAAAAAACTCTAATGACAGTTTTGGTTTCCAATTACTCGTTTCAATACAAGCATAACCATAAAAAACTGGCGATTTCTTCATGCATGAGAATGTGTTTTATTTTTTTAACCGGAAACGGTGCCTCGTACAGCAAAAAGTCAAGGGACCGAATTTGCTCCTAATTAAATAAGGATTCAAATAGTAATTTTTATTGTCGGAAAAACCAGTGGCGTATCATTTTTTTATCTGTTGATATTCAGTCTCGCTGCAGTACGGACGCCACTGGTAGAATGGAAAAGAAATGATATTATGCAAAAAGTGCTCCTTGACGCTCAAAACCAATGTCTCAAATTTCACAAAAATATTTCAAGCAGTGTGAAAGTTATTGATAAAAAAAATTTTTTTTTCTATAATTTTGACACGCCGTATGTCGGAGAGGAAACATTTCTCGACATATGTTTATATGACAAACTAGGGCTCATATTTGATGTAGAATACGTGGTTAAAATTTCTTGGTTACGATCTGGACCATCTTGTATAGGTTGCGGCCTTCATTAGAAATGGCTTATGCTCGGAAGGAATTTGTGGTGGACAAAAATCAAGAAAAACTCGGTTTCCAGGGCCACCTATATTGGCAGAAGATTACTTGGACATCCAAGGTCAGCCCATCAACCCCTGGTCCCGTATCTATCCCGAAGAAATGATCCAGACCGGTATCTCCGCCATCGACGTCATGAATTCCATAGCCAGAGGTCAGAAGATTCCCATCTTCTCTGCCGCCGGTCTGCCCCACAACGAAATCGCCGCTCAGATCTGCCGACAGGCCGGTCTCGTCAAGATACCTGGCAAGTCGGTACTGGACGATCACGAGGACAACTTCGCCATAGTCTTCGCCGCCATGGGTGTGAACATGGAAACCGCCAGGTTCTTCAAGCAGGATTTCGAAGAGAACGGCTCCATGGAGAACGTCTGCCTGTTCTTGAACCTGGCAAACGATCCGACCATCGAGAGGATCATCACTCCGCGTCTGGCCTTAACCGCCGCCGAATTCATGGCCTACCAATGCGAGAAGCACGTGTTGGTCATCTTGACCGACATGTCTTCCTATGCTGAAGCCTTGCGTGAGGTAAGTCCCAGTTTTTGCCCTTGTTCGGAACCGTCATATTTATTTTCGATATAGGTATCGGCCGCTCGTGAAGAAGTACCCGGACGAAGAGGTTTCCCAGGTTACATGTACACCGATTTGGCCACCATCTACGAACGTGCCGGTCGTGTGGAAGGTCGTAACGGCTCCATCACCCAGATTCCAATCCTGACCATGCCTAATGACGATATCACCCATCCAATTCCCGATTTGACAGGTTACATCACTGAGGGTCAGATCTATATCGACAGGCAACTCCACAACAGGCAGATCTACCCTCCGATCAACGTGCTTCCGTCTCTGTCGCGTTTGATGAAGTCCGCCATCGGCGAGGGAATGACCAGGAAGGACCATTCTGACGTTTCTAACCAACTGGTGAGTCTTTTAATAAACCTTTTCAATATACATGGCAACATGGAGTGGAGGAACTATTCGATGAGGCCCTGTTTAAATTTTATACTTTCTTTTTCAAAGTGCTTTGTTGGAGGGGAATTTTAAATGTGTATATTTGCTTGGAATTCAATAGTTGGACTTGCTGATGAGTTCGTGGTCAAATATATCGGAAAGACAGTCCTAAAGTCTTGAAATTTTTTATAGCATCTATTTACTTATGCGATTTTCGAAAGGGTATTTGAAAATTGAATATTTTCAGTATGCTTGTTACGCCATCGGTAAGGACGTGCAAGCCATGAAAGCTGTTGTTGGTGAAGAAGCTTTAACTCCAGACGATCTTCTATACCTAGAGTTCCTTACCAAATTCGAGAAAAACTTCATCACCCAAGGTAATTATGAAAATCGTACAGTGTTTGAATCGTTGGACATCGGCTGGCAACTTTTGCGTATCTTCCCGAAGGAAATGTTGAAGCGTATTCCAGCAGCTACCCTTGCAGAATTCTACCCAAGAGATTCTCGTCATTAGTATTCTTTCAGTTAATTCAATTAATTTTATTGTCTAGTGAAATAGTTCGTTTTACAAGGATCCCTATTTTATCTATATATCCATTAGTTTTAACCAATTATTTTGGTGGAATTTTGTACAAAGTCCAAAACCGTACTTCATTTCCTGTAAAATAAAAGAATTTTATTTGTTGTACAGATATAGTTTACATAGGAAACAAATATGGACAATATACAAGTATATTATCAGTTATATTATGCCACAGCACAACAGCTTTTCGTTTCTTTCCAATTTTTTTTACTATATATATATTATTTTTACCTACATTCCATTTTGTTAATGTCATCGTTGTTAATGTTGTAAAGAGCAATACACTGATATGAGCTTTCAGTATTTTTTATTATAGTTTTATAATAATGGTGAAAGGAATTGTCGAGTTGTAGAATCAAGTAAAGATCTTCACCTGTCCCATTGCGAGTTTAGTTCATTAAGACATTGTGGTTAAACAATTGATGTGTGTTATAATGAATTCTGATCAAAATGTATCTATATATCAAGTTTCCTCGATAAATTAGGTAAAATGTAGATGAAAACTTTTGGAATGTAATTAATAAAAATTGTTAAGTTTGTCCTGTTTTATTTGGATTTATTTTTCCACTTGAAAACAGCAAGAACATTTTCTTCAAACAGAACCATCTGGGGAAAGGGCAGCCTTAAGTCGCCTATGAATAAGGTCAGTAATGTACATTTTGTTCTCTTCTTGAAGAGTTGAAGGTTACACTCCATTGGAAACAAATCAGGTAGAGTGTTCCCTAATTTGCCACTTTGGATAGATTGGAGTGTCCTTAATTCGCTATTAAACATTGAGAAGATGTGAATAAAGATGGAACTCAAAGATGTTTCATTGGTGAAAGGTGGCAAAGTGCTATTATCCGGTCGATCCAAGGACATCGTTTATATTGATCAAAAAGAGCGTCGGTGAAACAAAGCAGCCCTGAAGAACACCTCCGTTTGAAACGGAAATTGCTTTCAATAAATGGAACCAGTGGAAAACAGTTCCATGCAATGGCGACGATAAGCATCCTGCTAAGCCAGGAAGCCCCGATTCTTCAGGAGCCCCATCCTGCTATCTTCCAGAGAAAACAAGATAGCAATTAGTTTCGCGAGACACCCTGTACCTATTTCCTTCCCCCACAGATTCTATGTTTTTTTCAAGAATCGTACCTGATTGAAACACCGCTCGGTAGATAGGGGAAAAACATTAATTATTAAAACATTCATAAAGCATTTCCAGGCAAAGACGTAGTCTTTGGCATTGGCAATCGAAATTCAATAAAAGTTTCACTTATCACCTACGCCTATGGATTTTCAGTGGCAGGTACACATCAACATAAGGAAGTTAGGTTAAGTTTGATGCAGATTTCTTGTGAAACGTTTGTTAATTTCGAGATTTCCGAGCAAATATCAATTCATAAATGTGAGTTAATTCAATTTTAATTCATCAGGAGTTTATTATATCATTGATATTATCAATTCTACAATCTTCATTTTATGTATGGTGTATTCAGTAACATTTGCAAATTTGGATATTTCCCAATTTATAAGTATTGGTAGTGTTAATTGCATTTTTTGCAATATGTACTCTCGAAGTAAGGTTTAGTTAGGTTTAATTGGAAGATTGATCAAAGGATGAAAAGCTGACAGATTTATTTTACTTTATAGATTTAAGGTTAATCAGTAGCGTAGAACATTTCCAAATGTTTGGGTTGATTTTTCTGAAAACTTCTCTAGCACAGAGAAAGGATTCCTACAGAATGATAGGTTCTCCTTCCTATCTGGATATGGATCATTTCAATTTTTGCTAAATATTGGGGGCAGCTCTTCTGGAAAAGTAAACATGGTCCAATTTCCAGATTCGCCATTTCGCCACACGTTTCGAGTTTTGGCAAAGCTTATTTGCAAAATGTATTAACGTATCAGTAGTTGCTAGCTTGAAAGAGGTACCTTTTACAATTATTCGAAGAATACATAAAATCCGGAGAAATTTCTCGAAAAGATAAAAAAACCCTCTGAAGTAAATGCGGAAGGTTGAAAGAACGTCCATAATAATGCAATCGATTCTATCTCTTGAATCGAATCGACTCGTTTTTTGAATATTCAATATTACTATTTTTCGTCGAAATATCAGCTTCAGATTTACTAAAATTACTTAGGTTCGGCAGCTTTGAGATCTCACACTACAATACAAAGTACAAACTGATTCTTATCGAAATAAAAGGTGTTGATTCCTTCAAAACGCTGAAACACCGCAAAACGTTGAATTGAGTGGTATACTTAATTACCTCAATAAACTAATGAATTGCCGCCATTCGAGTGAAATTCACTGTAGGTAAGAAAATAAATGATGAAATAATTAAACCTGGAGAAAACAACTCCAGTTTTATGTCGAGGATGTTTATAATACGATATATCAATTAGCTGATTGGATTTTTTTTACTGTGCTGTTAAGTTCGGCAGGAAAATCCATAATTTACTCTGTGAGTACAGAAATGCCTGAATTATACACTTTGACCGATTCGAACCTGAGCAGTTCCCAGTTCCTAGATATCTGAATCTCCGACGGAAGTTTTCGTCTTCACCTGATGGTCTTAACAAAGTATTCGGCACATAATCTTCGGAGGTGAGACTCTTTTTCTTTCAATTTTTTAATCATGAGAATTCGTTAACATTCAGAAGGAACAATATTAACCTGCAGCTGTTAAAGCAACATTGATTCGGCTTTTTCAACGTCTTTGTGAACAATCATTGTCTCTGAATCTTCTTCACTTTCGTTTAGAATTTATTGGTGTATTTTTGCATTTACCACGGGCGGATCCAGGGGTTAGGTCCCCCAAGGTCTTGAAAACTGCTCATTTGCGGTAAATCAATTGGCTTCAGTTACCGATCTAGCCCTCCAAGAGACAACTTTCTCCCTTTCCCGAAAGCCAATTCATCTTCCGTGTATAGGCTGTTCAGAAAATATTCCTTTGTTTTGGCAAACATTTTATTTCATTGATAGGAATATTTTTATTTGACATGTTATTAACATGTGATTATGGAAAGAAACCATTAATTGTGTTTCCAGTTTCTACTGGGTCTTATCGCAAATGTGGAGCAATCAGAATAATTAAAAGCTGTGGCAGTATTTCGTCGATATAAAATTATGAAATTTTATTTGCTGGACTAAATCACACCATGAACCAATGAATATATACGCAGTTTCAATTAGAATTCAAAACGTGGATATGTTGTATTTTATATGATAATAAAACGGAATAGACTTTTGGTGACCTTTACACTAACTATTCATTCTTGAAAAAGGTCTTATATGCTGGTAAGAAGAAAGCACAATTTGTATTATTTCAACAGAACTGGTACTTTAGTGGTCCAAGTAAGACATTTTCGCTCACACTTTAGATTTATGTTATTCTATAACAGAATAAAAAAAGTATGTATGAAAAAGATTGAATGAAATGTGGAGTCAATGCCAAATACCTGAAATATATATAATAACCATACCTGCAAACGAACATCTCATCTTTGCTCAAGGACTATTCCTACTGATGAAATTAGTGTAGATCAGTAAGTTTTCTCAACAGAAATAACGCAGCAAATGAAAATGTATGGGCATGCAACGAAAAGATGACCTTGAAACCAATTTCTAGTTATAGAAAGCTCCGTATTTACAATACCCCACTTATTCTTTTTGTAAAAATCTGTAAAAGGCCAGGTCAAGAATACAGACAAAATTTATTATTTTTTAGAAGGAAGTTTTCCATGAAGACACATCAAGAATAAAGCATAGACATAGACATGAAATTTCAAGCACTAGATGCAGAGAGACCGAAATTTTGTGCAGCGTAAATGCTACAGTCATCAGAATGTCCTGTTCCTGCGATCAAAAGGATCTATTGTGGCTCACTATTCTACCACATATCACCCTCCAGTTCTTTCCTTTTCAAGAAAGTGATGATTCTAGATGCGGTGCCTGACAATTGAGGTCTTCAAGAATCAATGGGCTAGAGTCACATTTGCATAACCACATCAAAAACATTAACCACAAAAAAACTGTTTATTATTTCATTTAATTGGCAACTCATCACGGGAAATGAAATACTCTGGCGATGTTGAGAGCGTGAGATAGAACCAGTTAAAGAAACTAAAAGAACAGTAGTGTCTGAACAGCATGATATGATAAATACATAAGGATCAATGTGGAGTCTATTATGGAAATCTCAAATTTATTCTACAACTGAAGGTGTTCTCAATGATAATTATTTTTATCAGAATTATGCATGCATATGTTATCCACTTTCAACGTTTTTCTTCAATACAGATGTTTTCTCCCAGCAGGAATAAAAAAAGATGATATTATCAGATTTTGAATGTATTGGCACCATTCTAAAATCAGTTGTTCTCGATCAATTCTAGTGATCAATAGTTTTTCTTTCTTTTGATTTTCTACAATCGATCGCTATGCAACGAGAAACACGCAATTTGACCCAAGAGGAATGTGCCCAAGCGGTAGTTTTGCGAGAAGAAGGGTGGACATACACAAGAATTGCAGAAAGGTTTGGAGTTTCCCATACAAGTGTGTCCAGAATGTTGCAGAGATTCAGGGAGACAGGTATGAATGTCCGAAGACCAGGACAGGGTAGACCACGGGTAACAACTGCCATTCAAGAACGTTACTTGAGAGTTTCTTCGTTGAGACAACGGTTTGCAACCGCTCGCCTCCTTCAAAATCAGCTTGAGTAAACTCGGACAATAAGAAATCGCCTCAGAGAATATGATTTAAGGCCTCGTGTCGCGGCAAGAGGCCCAGCTCTTACCCCATCGCCCATCGAAGGGCGTGGAGCATATCCATTGGGAAGAGGCCGATCGGGAAAGAGTTCTCTTCACAGATGAGTCTAGATTCTGCCTCTACCATTGTGATCGACGTTCCCTTGTATACAGACGTCCACATGAAAGAAATGCTCAGTGCAATTTCCTGAACACTACTGGTTTCGGGGGAGGATCGATTATGGTATGGGGTGGAATATCTTTAACTGCTCGCACAGACCTAGTGGTCGTTGATAATGGAGCTATGAATGCTGATAAGTATATTAGGAACATTTTTGAAGAGCATTTAGTGCCATTTGCCCCATACATTGGTGAAAATTTCATTTTTATGGACGATAATGCCAGACCCCATCGTGCGCGCATCGTTCAGGAGTACCTTGAAGAGGTTGAAGTCTCTCGAATGGAATGGCCTGCAAGAAGTCCAGATCTCAATCCGATTGAGCAGGTTTGGGACAACCTCAATAGAAGGCTGAGAAGTTCAGAAAATCATCCAGCTTCTCTTAATGACTTAGGAATCCAACTCGGAGAAATCTGGGAAGGATTAGATCAGAACATTTTAAGATCACTCATTTTGAGTTTGAACCGTCGTTGCCGAGCTGTAATTAACGCAAGGGGTGGAAATACCAAGTATTAAATCAATTATCAGCATTTCAGTATTTTGAAAATTGTCCATTTCTCTTCTTTCACATGAGATTCGGTCAAATCCTGAATTTTTCTTCCATTTAATGTGTCTTGTTTAGTACAAAACCTTCCCGAGAGAGCATAAAAAAATAAGTTATAAATTATAAAGTCAATGTAGAGTTAACTTTCATTAAAATTGAGATTTTCAGAATGTGCGTTAATTTTTTTGCGCAGTGTAGATATAAAAGATGTTATACTAGGACTGAAAATGCACATCTTTCTAAACAAATGGAAACGCTGGTTATAAATTGTTACTAGGTAGCTGAAAAGCCAATATAGTACTAACTAGTAGGGCCAGCAGATTTACCTTTTAAGTAGTTATCCTCATCGGTAGAACTCGGGTGATTGTATAGGCGAAATGTCAAAGTTTGATCAAGTTTCCTGAAGAAATGGGGAAATTTTGGAAAAAATGAATACCAAGCTATTTTGCATTGACTTTTCCTCTTTGATCCGTATATTTACATCACGTTCAGGATATCTGTGGAAAAAGTTTTATCGAGTTTAAAATGACCCTTTTTGTCGGATTTTTTCGCGAATTTCGCGAATTTTTTTAAAATACTTCTACTTCGCCTAGAGAATTAAAATTTCACCCACGTATAAATCGATTATTCCTCTTTTCGATCGTATAAAAATTTCCTCACGGTATCGCAGCTTAGCTGCGATTTTAAGATTCTTCTGGACCCACTTTTGGACAGATTCTCACGGGCCGGTCCACCCAGTTACCATTTTAGTATAGTATAGAACAATGGGGGCTTTTATCAGTTTTCAATTAAAACTCAATAGAATAGAAATTTGTTATGTTGTGTTAACTTTTAACTGTATAAAAAGCCAAAGAAATTAACGCACAATTTGGAACTCATTTTCTATATAACCCCGAGGAACTCGGAAATATTCGAAGAATCCTTGAATTGCAGTGGGACATACTCGCCCTGTATATATAGCAAAGTAGAGTCTTTGACAATAGGAAGCTGTTGAGGTGGGACTTTTCAGACGAATTATATTGCACTTAGAATGTGGGTAGTGCCGTATTTAATTGAAAATTATGAACGCAAAATGAAAAGTTAATATCCAAAAAAGGAAAATATTTGAAGAATTTTCAATTTGCGACTTTTCACTAAAAAGTGAAAAGTTGCAAAGTAGAAGGTCTAATAGAACCTCTGGTCACATTCTGATGAAAGAAAGTATAGAGTACAACAGTGCCCTGTACTCTTAGAGGATAAAGGCTGTAACAAGATGATAAAAGAAAGAAGCGAACAGACTAGACGGTGAATCGCTTAGGGTTAATAGCAACCGGCCATAAATGACCTCGAGTGTGCTGTTGAGTTTGAGCTTAACCTCTCATTGAAAGGTTACATCTTAGAATACAGCAAAGAAACAGAAAAGAAGAAGATAAATGATCTCCCACTGCAATACTTTCCTAGTCTCCTACGTAAATAAAGGCACGTGTAGCGCGATGCTGGCAAGAATGTTCTGTTGCAGGATCCTTTATCAGACCAAATGGTTAATAGAATAATGGGTACAAGACAACAGAAGTCCTCGCATCACGCAGGATGTACACGAGTAAATGAAATAACAAGAGAGAGAAAGCACTACCGGTGGAATAGAACGTTATTCTACCGTCGAACAAGCTATTCTACCGTTCAAGTTCAACAACATATTCGTTCAGCTTGCGAGGCTCCGCAAGAGACTACCATAACGCAGTTCAGATTAGACTTTACTCCGATCCCGTCTTTTATAAGCTCCGCGACTGTCCGTATTCACTTTTCGAAAGTTCGCTTGTTCGTTCACATGTGCTCAAGAGGATCTAATCCTTGTTCTGATTCCAGTGCTGTGCGTTCCTTGTCGCCAAAATGATTTTACCGCTCCCTCCAAGCATGGAGACTTCGATATTGGAACTGGTGATTTTCACGGGGTTCCTCTACTGGCTATGCCCCAGTTTCATGAACTCGCTGTTGGAAAGGTGAGTTTATTTTTCCGCACGGAATTCACTCGCATGCGATGGTAGTATCGGAAATGAATTTGCCGTTTTTCGAATATTTACGTTGCAGACTGACAATATCAATATAAAAATATCGATGATTCATCAGGTATGATTGTCGATTGTTCATACATTTGAAACATAATTATGCAGAAGAACTTTAATACAGGGTGTTTCTTCGTATGTGGGACGCACTTCCAGGGGTGATGAAGCGTCTCAAGAAAATAATAAGAATTCCTGTAAACTCTTGTTTTCTAAGAGTATTGAAACTCCAATTTTCTTTTAGTTTTTTCCTGGTTTCCCTACAGTTCCTAAAGTTTTGAAGATATCCAACTCAAATTTGGTATACAAGTGATGCTATATAGCGCTCACATCATTGAGCATGCCAAAATATATTGAGAATATACAGGGAGATATTTTGCAATTATTACAACCCCAATTTTCTTCCAGAACGAAAACAAGCAACATATAATGTTTCTTTTAAAATTTGTCTGTTCTGCAGTTTTCCTGAATCTGCGAGCATTATGTTGAAAAAATCAAATATGTTATTTTTTTCATGGACTCATGAACTTGTGGTGGAGACCCAGGAACATCAATGAATGGATGCTGATTTTTGAGCAAAGTAAACATTAGGAATGGAGCATATTTTGACCTTGATGGCTTTTTGAATCTCCACAAACGTGTACTTTTGGTGCTAATTTTATTCTGGAAGCATCATTGAACCTTACTGATTTGGAAATGAGGCTGGTCAAGCAATGACTGCACGGTATATTAACACAGTTCTTTCCACCGAAATTGAATGATACCGATGTAGCCAATTGGCGGTGCCAAATGCCATACAGCCTCTGAAACAATTACTCCATTACATTACCTGGTCGTGTATTCTCTCTTTTCAGCTGTCAGAATTGCCTCCCTAGTCCAATAAACATCTCTCTTGTGAACATGAAACGTACCAAATGGTGTACTCTGGTTAACAATGATGCATTCTGGCTCTAATTCCAGTTGGAGATTGGAAGTAGAAAGAATGGATCATAAGAACTGAGATCCAGCAGGAAAGAAGATAGAGGGGCAGCTGGAGTTCTATCTCCTTGGGGAATGCACCTCATCGAGGCAGTCTTCACAATGAACAGAATTTGAGGTCTTGTAGAAGAAGAAAAAGGATCGGCCTATGGTGAAGATACTTCCACCAACTGCTGTTTCTATAAGGCACTACAGAAATAAGGAAATAAGGTATTGCCACATTATCCAGAATAATGTTTGAGCTTTGTGCTCAAGTAAACTGGGTCTTGTATACCTACCTCTGAGATCATCGCCTTACTGGAAAAAAATGGGATTAAACTTTAAAATATAGCATGTACAGTGAGTCACAACAACAACAGCAGCATTTATATTTATCTTGAAAGTCACGAAGTTGTGAGAATGAGTTTGTGTAGTTTTGACAAGGAAATGAAACGTCTGCAGACCATAACTTGGTGAAAGGATGTGATCAGGCTTCTATAGTCTTCCATACAGCATGGACATTAAGATTCACCGAAAAATCTGGTTGCTTACAACAACACATGAGAATATCTGCAGAAGAATTTAAAGAGATGTTCACATAATCAGTTATAAGCATTAAGGACTAAGACTAAATGAAGATAATGAAAGGAAATATCATGAAGAATATATAAGTAATATCAAATAGTTTGAAAACAGAAAACAGTTTCTTTTTGTGGAAAACATTCTATACTTGTTACACATTCATTCAAAATGTGCATGTAGATCATTTAAATTATCTATTGCAACTGAAATAATGTTCAATGTGTAATCAACAGTAGTTTTGGCTAATGAACCATTTCAGTTCACGTTATCGGTAAACGTTCTAGGTATCTGAGGAACCGCGTTTTTTCAAGTTTTAGTAGTTGAAAAAATTAGATAATATTTGTTGATTCGACGTACCCAAACTAGGAAATACTCTTATTCGTGCTCTTTCAAACATTTTACAGAAAAGTTTCAATGGTTCCCATTATCATATTATGCTTCATTCCATGAAGCTTACATATGCAAATAGTAGCAATATGATTTAACAACAATGAGGCTCAGTTCATTTCGAATTGAAAGTATAAGTAATCTTCGAAATACAGTGGCGACAATTTATCATTTCAAACAAGTTGCCCAGTTCTCAATTTTTATTACTATAAATAGTTATTACGAAATTCGCACTGTAGGTATACCGGAATGCTCTGAAAATTTAATATTTGCTGAAGAGGATATAGAGATAAAGCTTTCGAAATAATTCTCATCGTGTTCTTATAAGATTGTAATAGAATAACTTTATTCTTGGATACATTAATATATTGATAAACTTCTTATCGTTGGATTCATATCTGGTCAAATTAATGAATAATGTAAAGTTTTGTACTTCCTATTTGGGAACCATGGTACATACAAGCTAAATGCTACTCAGAAAATCAAATTTCTCTGAATGTTCGTTTGTTGTAAATCACTTATGCCCTAATGCCTCGAATATTAATCGTTATTTTTTACTATGTATTACCTCGTTTATACAGTACAATATCAGTTGACTAAATGCATGTGAACAAGCCTACAATGAAGAAATCAACGAAATTATGCACTAAAAATAAAGGGAATAAAATAGCTATTTATGTAACAAGTATATAAAATAGGTCTTTATGGGCGAGTCCAAAAGTTTATGGCCAATAATTTTGGCAAGTCCAAAAGCCTAAGTATGTACGAGTTGCATAAAAAGCTTTATGTTTGACTACAATGCAGAAATTTTATTTTCTGAAATAGCAATTAATATATTCGTCGCTTTTATTACAAAGAAACATTAGGTGTGCTTTTGCGACCTTAGCAACCTCAATAAACAAAGTTGTTTACTTCGTTAATTTTGTGACAAACGTCATTATAATATGAAAAAATGGATATTGCGGAAGAGAAAAGCGTGAAAAATTTAGCCGAAAGCGCCAAAGTGTTCATAAAAATTTGTATGCGGCCTATAACAAGTGGTGTGAAGCCAAGAAAATTGCAAAATCGAGAGAATGTCCAATAATGAAGTCAATTATGGACACTAAGCGAATTCATAAATCAAGTGTTTATATGAGGCAGTCGAACATAAAGGTTTTAATTGAATTTTTGTGCTGTTTTTGGTATATTATTCTTATTCTTAAATTATACCCAAACGCCATTTGGTTTCCCATCACAAAATTCCGAATAATTTTCATTGAATGTATCTTCAGATGCTTAATCCTCTCCTTTAAATAATTAGATTGTAGGGAGATTATTTTAATCTTATTTTGAATATTTCAATAATCTTTCGGTGCATTATCTAAAATTGCAAAATAAATGAAGATATACACATTAGTGATTAAAATGAGGCTTCTTTTTGCAGTTAATCAATCCCTTATATTGAAAAAATTGCAAAAGTCGATTTCGGACAGGACCTTATCATTGATTTTTCTAATTCGGTAGTGGGATCTCATTATTCTCACTAGCGCCATAGTATTATCTCTGAATATGAAAGCGTATAATATGTACATTCCAAATTTGGTCTGAATTCCTCAACAGGAAAAATTTTTTTCAAAAATTTCTATGCCGGATAACTTTGAAATGAAGCATTTATGGCCCTTTGTTGATATCCAATTTTCTTATTAAAATGAGCTACTGGTACAAAGTGTACCACCCTGTGTGTTTCACCACGAAGTAGACAAACATGTAGGGTCGTATAAATGAGACATGAAGAAATATTTTTCATGGAATACCCCGTTTTAGAAGTATAAGCGAGAAGTAATTCTTGAATCTTGAGGAATATTTTATTCAGTATTGTGATCTCAAAAAGAACAGTTTCTGGTCAAGTCTACAAAGGTGTAAATTCTGGAAAAACAAAATACAAAAATATCGTTAGAATTTTTTATTGAAGCATTTCAAAGATCACTCTAACATAATTTTTATTATTCAACTTATGTCCTACGTAGGCGACAATTGTGGTATAGTGCTGTTGGATCGTCCCCTATGGTTCCTAATATCAATTAATCGCAAAAAATTACAGTAATTTAAATAATAAAACACTGATTGGTATCGAACAATCCACTTTCTGATCAGATCTTGAATGTAAATTGGAATTATGTATGTATTTCAATTTGAGAACCTTTGAAAGTTTATTCATGTTCAAGTTTTAATCATATTGATTTTTGTTACCAACTTATGGTGAAGAGCATGCCTTCCGATTCGACAGTGTTGAGTTCGATTCCCATCTGTATTTTATTGAAAAAGAGATCTTTTTTGTGGCAAATTTGACCATCGTAGGACCAGGAATTGTTGGAAGAAAATTATGATGAAAGTCCGAATAAATCTTTGGAAGGCTCAAATAAAGAAACGATTAATATTTTCTCGTTCTCTTGTCATTTTCGTATCAAACCATGAAAAATTTTAACAATTTCGGTTGAATTTCCCTGTTTTTTTTCATGGAAATAGAGTTCATTGCAAGTTTTCAGCCATCCTGATTTTTTTTCCAAAATTCTATACCATGTTCGAATTGATGATTACCTTGAACATGCTGAGATATTCTCATCAAATTATTATTACTTACTTGAAATAAGAAACAATACGGAGAGTAATAAGAACTTGTTTTTTGGGTCTCAATTGTGTTCAGTCATATTGTTTGTTCTGAATGTAAATTAATTTACGATTGGCAAATTTGTTTTCCTTTTTATGTGACCTAATAATGAAGTATATTTTTCCATTTCCTAACCTTCGATCTAATTGGTTTAGGGATTGAGTGTCACTCATCTCAATATTTTGTTTTATCAGATCGATTATGATCTGAAAGACCGATATTTATGTGGGAAGTGCTCCCGGTGATAATAGTTGTAATCTGGTTTTTGATGGAAACTGTAACAAATTTTCGATTTCATTTGAACACCATGTGGCCTATCAAATATATTCTGCAGTATAGAAGTATAAGGAAATATATGAGGAGTGAAGTGCCTGATTTTTTTCTTATGTGAGTTCATGGTATTTTGTATGTGCTCTCATAGTTTTTATTGAAAAAATTAATGATATTCAATAGATTTGAATATAACGTAGGCTTTTCATCGGTTGCCTTTTTTATGATGATTGAGAACTTTGAGATTCAATTATGACTCTGGTTATATGGTGAATGTATTTTTCTATCGCGATTTTGACAATATAAAAAAATAATAATTATTCATGAAAGAAATTGAGATTGATATTGAAGAAGACGAAAAACTTCAACCAAGCAATCATCATTACAATAATTTTTTAATTGCCTCGCCGTTGTAAATCAGGGTAAATAATTTCATATGTGACTTGTGTGAATAAGGACTGAACGAGAATAAATTCGCTATCACAAAAACGCTTATATCTTTTGAACCACTGGACCGATTTCGAAAATCAAACTCATTTTCGAATCATCTTCTAATTCTAATGAAAACTGTTTTTATAATAAAAAACCAAAACTATTCTTTACAAAATTCATAGATTCTTCCCATCATGCTTCTTATAGTGTTCTCAGTCACTTTTTGGGATGCTGTCTTCCACTTTTGCTTGAATTCCGCTAATGTTTTCGTTGATTTCTTAGTCTTCTTCAATTCTCTTTTTACCAGGGCACAATATCTTTCGATTGGCCTGAGTTCTGGGCAATTTGGTGGATTGGCCTCTTTGGGGACAAAAACCAACTCATTAGCTTCGTAACATTTCTTGGTGGCCTTGCTGTAATTGTCATGAAGCTAAATCTGACCAAAAGATTGTTGACACATCGTGCTCAAGTAAAAATGGTAAAAGTCGCTTCTTCAAGCATTCCTCGATGTATATCTTCGAGTCAACAGAGCCTTGGCCAACGAAAAATTTGCTCCTTTTCCCACAAGTGCAAATTGCTTGCCAAACCAGGAAATTTTTAGGAAACTTTACTTGTTTCTTCACGCGAAGTTGTTCGTCAACATTTCCACGAGAATCCTGACCAGGAAGTTGCGAGAAATCAGCCAAGACATAGGTTTCGTCGTCCATCACGCAACAGGAAAAATTTTTCAAGAAATTTTAATTTCTTTGCTCTTGATTTCGCTTCTTGATTCTACACAGCGTTCCTGTTTGGCACTTTCTGCACTTTGTCTGTTCAAAGCCCACAACTCGACTTGATTTCCTGAACGATTGACTGCGAACAACCCACTATTAGGGCCACTTTCCGTCTTGAAAGGTTAGGATTCTTCTGAAAAAGGCTGATGGCTTTCTTCACTTTTTTTTTGGGCTATGAAACCCCTTTTTCCTCTCGGTTCCTTCCTTGCGGTTAATTGTAAGATCTTCGTTGAAGCGCTTAACAGCTTTTGATACTGTTTCCGGACGAACGCGAGCCTCTTTTGCGATTCTTTTGAAGCTCCATTTTTGATTATTTCGAAAAAGTTTCACTATAAATTCTCGTGTTTTCAATTCGCTTGAGATTTTGCGACAGAGAATTGGAATATCTAGAAAAGAAGTAAATATTCCACATGTTTCTGACGTTCATAACAAAGCTAACTATGATCAAGTTTTGATTTTTTCTCAATTGGTTCAAGAGATATAGGCGTTTTTGTGATAGCGAATTTTTTCTCGTTCAGTCCTTATACCTACGTCGTTTAAAAGTTCTTTCTTGTTACTGACTCTGAATCCGTAAAAGAAATGAGAAAATCTTAATTTGTTTTCTGGAGAAATTATATGTACCTATTTCCATGTTAGTCAGTCCATTTGTAAAAATTTTCTGAATAAATTTAATATCTCAAAAACAAAGTAAGATAGGAAAACGATTTCGAGATGAAATCTTGAAATATTTATACCGATTTGTAATACTATCTAACAAGGAAATATAATCTTCATTATCACACTCCAGAAGAAGAGTTCATTATCCAAAATATTCATTTTATCCTATATACTCGTGAGATCACCATTATCTTGTTGAAATCTGCCTTCATATACAGCTTATAAGAGTGGCCACACTCAACTTCCTCAAGTGTTTGCGCAAATTTGCAGATTATGAATAAATAAAAACGATCCTTCTAATGAACGAGTCCAAAGATTACCTTCGTTAAAAATAAGTAGTATTTCACTCTATTATCGTTATCTGACCCTAAACCGAAGGAGTTCATAGTCCAATAAACATTAGGAATCTTTGTGTTCAATATCCTCATCAACATATGAAGGGATAAAATATCTTTGTTGCAGTTTTAATTATTGCATCAGGGATTAATGTTTATCGGGTAATATATTGATTTCTGACAAAGCTCACTCTTATCAATGTTGATATGATAATTACTATCAAAATGAAAAATTTTGTTGGTGAAAAAATCAAGGCTATCGAAAGTAAGAATATAAGTTCTTGGCTGTTTCGAAAACGTTTGTATTCATTGTTCCTATCACTAACCTATTTTATTCTAATTATGCTTTGAGAGCAACGAACTCATAAAACTCAACAGTTCGGTGCAGAATCAATAAATATCGGAATTTCATTCCGAGAAAAGGGATGATTAGGTTGAATAATATTGAATTCCGGAAAAAGTACCATACACACCGATAGTTTAGGGGTAGAGCTTTCGCTCGGCAAACAAGAAACGCAGGTTCGATTCCTGCTCGGAGTGTCACTTTTTTCGTAGTCTCGAATAAAGAATTTGTCTGTCACAGATAATTATTTCCTTTATTCATAATCACAAATGATAAAACCCTCATTTGAATAGATCGAACTCTCCAAAAATTTCATGAACTCCCCAGGTTTAAATAGGTCGACCAATTATGAAGTAAATCTGAAGATTTTTTTTGAAAACGTACATAATTCAAGGAGAGGCTGATAACTTTCTCAATTGTAGTTAAGATATTAATTGCCTTCATTAATTATAATAATGAGAGGCATCCGAAGATACTGGAGAAATAAAACATGCTTCAGTAGTTACCTACACTCAGTTCTACCTTTAGCATTTTTTTAGTCAGCAAAATGGATTCGATATTAACCGAAAATGTCATGGAATATGCTTTTTGTTGCGTTTTTCTCTTTGTGTGGTTCAAGTATTACCTACAATGGCTTAGTATTGATTTATATACTTATTTGGAGGTGATTCTCGTTAAATTTGTGCTGAATGCTATGTGGTAAGAGTTTATATACCTATTCTTCAAAATGAAGAAAACAAGTTTTCTTCATTTCGTTTCATTCGTGAAATTTTTCGAATTTGAATTCAAATGTGAAAATTCATTTCTGGCAATTTCTGTTTTCAATGTTTCATTATTTTGTTGGTATTTTCTCAAATCATTGGGTAGATTCAACAAAAATACGAATCTAAAAAACATTTATTTGGGGGGTAATTATTCTCTTTAGCCTCCTTTTTTGTTTCTAGTTCATTCCAACTTAATTTTATCAATAAATCGATACTATGAAGTTGAAAACGCCGAGTAATAGGTCCTTTGAAATCACTTCCCCATATTACTCATTGACTTTCCTTTGTATGTAGAACCATGCTTATTTAAATGTACTTTATTTTCGTAATTTTTGAACAATAGGAATGGTTAACTGATATCCGAAAATTCAAGGATATTCGAAATTTAAATTTATTATTGTATTTTAATTTCTTGTGTGCATCGTAAAAAATGGTTGCGAATTATAATTAGAATAAAAAATAGGAGAATTACGATGCCTGATGAATACCTACTACAGATTTTCTCGACCGAAATGTTGATTTGTCGGAACATAATTAATATTTTGAAAGATTTTTTCTAGGATATTTTGTGTATACGTATTTGGTATTTTTATTTGTCATTCATATTAATTGTCGTCGTTTTTATACTTTTTTGGAGTGAATTAATTTCTCACGTTTCATGATTATGATTTGAGCTTAATGGTGTAATATTTGCTTAATTTCAGCTCAAATTCAGTTATGCTCATTAATTCATGACTATTAAAAAAATGATATATTTCTAACCACAAGTTAGGTCATGTTTTTTCTTGAAACTTCTGGATATTCACTTGAATTTTTCAAACACCATTGAAACAATAGGAAAATTATCGTTTGTGTATTAATGTTTAAGTTCACCAAATATTAAGTTCTACTCGTCCAAAATTTCCAGATGTTTGATGAGTATAAACAATGCCTTTCTGTAGCGATATAATGTGATGATAAGGGAGTTTAAACTTCAAACTACAACAAATAGAATTAATCATAGCAACCATATGTAAAATCAGAAGATTCATTCGTTATTTTAATAATTCATAACAATGCCGATACATATTGCTGAAGAATAAGGATTAATGGCCCAGGAAACACAGACTTCTCCGCGAGCTCTCTGAGAGGTTACAATGCGACTTTTATGCGAGCTCCTACCGCGAGGTTCCAGAGATCTCTTAGTGAGGTTCCTAAGCGAAGTTCCCACTGATGTACCCATGCGATATCTTGGTGATCTCGACATGCGATATCTTTGAAACCTCTCCCATGCGATATCTCTGAGAGGTTACAATGCGACTTTTATGCGAGATCCTACCGCGAGGTCCCAGAGATCTCTATGTGAGGTTACTAAGCGAAGTTCCCACTGATGTGCCCATGCGATATCTTGGAGACCTCGCCATGTGATATCTTTGAGAGCTCACCATGAGATTGATATGGTTAATCTTTTTGCGAGATCGTCAAGATATAACGAAACAAACCAGAACAAAAAATTCTTACTGCGGGCTTCGAAAGTTGTCCTTAATATTACATTCTTAATTTGTAAATATTTTCAAAAAGATCTTATATTCAACAAGAGCAAGTAGTTAGTTGTTCCGCAATTATGTACCTATAAAAGATGAATTGGAAATTATCGAATGAGGCGAGTTCCTGTAGTGATTGGACATACAATGGGAGAATTTGAAATTTTTATTGCATGTTCCTAAACTCTAACCCTTTACCGCATAGCAAACCATATATGGTTTGACATCTTTACCGTTCATTTATTGTGAAAATATAGAAAACTAACATGAAGACCCTAGCGGAGTTTATTTGTTATATCATTAACAATAGTCAATAACAAACAGCATCTACTCTGTATATGGTCCGACGCCACTTGTAGAAAACCACCCTTTTCCAGACGAGGTCAGTGAATGTTTACATGCACGTGCGACTGTCAACTTTGAGAAAAGAAATAAGAATGAAAAGATGAGTTTTTGGAGGAACAAAAAATGTTTTGTTGTGTGACATAAACTCTAGTTTGTATGCACTATAATAGATTTTCACTTTCAATTCGATTCCACCGATTTTCGATACTAATTGTTTCGAAACCATATCTGGGTTCGTATGCATTCTACGCTTTTTTCTCATAGACATATGTGGTTTCGTATGCACTCAAGCAATATGCAAGTTGATGAATTACACCACTCGCCTAACGGCTCGTGCTGTAAAATTCATCTGCGTGTGTTATGACATTTACCGCGAATCGAATACTATGCTTTATCTTCGACTTCTTCAGTAAAATTCGAATTAATCTGCATTTTCAAAATTGACAACAGTTGTCAAGTCTGTGTTCGAGAATCGAATCGCGAAGAAAACGTTTTTCAATTGCAATTTTTGGATTTTCAGACCAAACGAAATGTATAGAAATGAATGACGAGAACGTTACCTTGATGTCTGAAATAGAGTTTTTTTATTCATTTGGTAAGCTGTTTTCCAATTTGTATTAGAATGAGTTATAGGCATGAGTTATTATAACTATCGGGCTTGGTTTATAGATACTATTACAGCTCGAAATCGTTTGAATAATGGGCACATTCTTCTATGGGAGAAGATAAAAGTAATTGTTTGATTAAGTTTCATAATTTTTATGACATTATTGAATCCATAATTTTCGTCAAATATAATAATGTTTTAATAACACTCATCATATGTGCTTATTATGCATACGAAACCATATATGTCCAAAGTGTTTGAAGCTTCGATGCATACGAACCCATATATGGTTTCTGAAAAAAAATTAAACAAAAGTACTTTTTGATGAAAAAAAAAAATTTATTATTAATTTTGAAGCATTAATAAAACATTTTTCTTGAAAAAAAATTTTTTTTCTCCAATATTTAATATATCATGCAGTAAAGGGCTAAAGTTATCCAAATGAAAACACATCAAAAAATGTATATCAACAGAATTATCCCGCATCCCTAACTTCGAACAGAGGAGATAATCAACTATTGATTAAACGAACTATTCAGTGGCGTACCCAGACATTTGTCTTGGGGGGATATGAAACAAATAATAATTTTTTTATTGCAAAACAAGAATAAATCATAATCAGAAAGTTTGTTTTGCTATCATGAAACAAAGTCAGGTCGCCTTGGTCTTCTTGCTTGATCATCAATAATTTCATTTCCGGAAATATGCAACTCCCTGTGTTGGTATAGACATATCATGGCTAGCGCATTCCAGCAGCCGAATTTGTCGATTTTGTTTCGCCCGATCCAAGTGTCAGCATATGTATTATATGATTACGCAGGCCGACAAAGGGATCTCCAGCCGAAAACGTCTCCATAAGATTTATTTACTCGCTTGTTTTGATGTGCCGCCAATCTGTACGATAGTTGCATGCGCCGGCATGCGGCACTCGGAAGGCACACATGTCTTCAATTTTTTACACGGTATGAGGGAAATATAGAGCATAGAGCTCAACTGAATCGGGAACTCGAACCCAATTGATTATAGTATTAGGGCCCCCGCAGACTGCAGACTTTTTATCGGCCGATAGTTTGGTCGGCTTCTTAATCAGTATGGAGAGGAATGCATATGCGCACACTACAGCGATTTCTCTCCATACTGATTATGAAGCCGACCAAACTATCGGCCGATAAAAAGTCTGCAGTCTGCGGGGGCCCTTAAGGTTCATAGTCGCGGATCATGGACATCGTCCATTTCGGTTGGTGTATTCTGGATTACGGAAAATAACGTTGTCTATTCGTTTTCTCAATTGCCGCTTCCCGTATTTTCAGACCATATCTTGTATGTGTAGGATGCTCTCATTGTTCTGATTTACTGTTGACCTAAAAGAGATGTTTTGTGCTTAATTAGTTAAGTGTACCTGTGCTGTACATCGCTTTTGTTTACAATTTCGAAGAGGATATTTGTACTCGAAGGTAAGTGTTATTTTTATTAAATTCTTGAGTTTCAACCCACCACTCACCAGTTAGGATATATTTATATATATCATTTTTGCCGCTTTAGGTCTTTCTGAGTAATTCAACCACTGGCAATAACAGAAGTGATTAATTTACATTTATCTACTTTCTACTAACAACAGATCTTCTGATATCACTCAAGAAGTCATTCATTCTCAATGGTAATTGCTTGAATAAATATTATGAAAGAAACTTCGCAAGTCTGCAGAGGTGCAGAGGATGATATGTTGTTTGCTGAAATATACATATATGGGCATATAAAATTTTTGTTGTTGAAATTCTATTCAATTTGTGCTCCAGAAGAACTTGTTACAATTTTCATTCGCGTTGATGAATGAATAAACAACTGACCTTACAAAAGTGCATTACTATACATCATTTTCATTCTTCCAGATGTAATGAAGCACACATGGAAAACAACTGAGAAGGAATTCGAAGTTTTTTCACAAAGTTGGCTACGCCATTGTAGCCAAAGGAAGAAGAAAGAAACTGGATGATTTGAAATATCTTTTTATTTTTCTGTTTGTTATTAATAAAGATTATAGGAGTTATTCGATTGTTTTAGTATACTTACCTTCTGTTGCTGCCGAAAATAATAAATAACTTTCAACACTGTTTGTTGTGTAGGTCAACTCAATAATATTAGCTTATATACAGACTTTTATCATATGACAATAATCATACGCGAATATACAGATTTTCATCATATAAATATAAGTTACTCCATTTATTAATTATACAAATCTAGTATGATACACTGAAAGTACCATAATCGATCATTTCCTGTAGAAAGGTACACCTGTTCTATTTACACCTCTCTACAAGAAATGATCGATCATGGTACTTTCAGTGTAGCATACTAGATTTGTATAATTAACAAATGGAGTAAGTATTATTTATATGATAAAAATCTGTATATTAGCGACCTGTTTAGGAACTTCTTATACTTCTCGCAATGTGATCTATTTGAGAATATCTTAAAGATCTCGCAATGTGACCTATTTGAGAATATCTTATACATCTCGAAATGCGACATGTATAGGAACATCTTATACATGTCGCAATGTGACTCATTTGAGAATATCTTATAGATCTCGCAATGCGAGCTCGCATAGATCTCACTAAAGGAGGCTAATGCGAAATTCTCAAAGTCCTCGCCGCGGGAGGTGTATGCGAACTCCTAGTGTGACTTGTTTGAGAATATCCCCGTAGGACATCGCCAAGAGCTCTCTGGGAGATCTCTTGTGGCGGACATTTGGAGCAGATATAGTGCTCTCCGCGACCTCTCAAAGATGTCACAAAAGGCGTCACAACTTCCTAAAAAGAAGTCGCAGGGATGTCTATGGGATATCTTTGTGTTGCCTGGGGGTCAATTGGCGAAATTGAGACTATTCGTAATATTGACTAACCGAGAATTATGATTTTCCAATTGAAAACGATCAAGAGAATCATTGTTGTATATTATTAGTAAGGGCAAAGTCCAATCCTCTTGTCATTTCATCACCCAGGAAGGAGCATTAAACGACTTTCTTGGTTCACTTGACATCAATTCCCACAATGACAAAAAATTTTGGCATTGACGAAATTGAATACATCTAAATTCTTAAATAACGACTTTGTTTTTCAAGTGGTACCTATATTTAAATAAGCACGTTCCTTTAGAAAATTCTCATCATTTTAGACTCAATTCCGATGCTGCAATGTAGATGGAATTTATTAGGTTATGTGCGTATAAAAAATGTGATGTGACCTTTCTTGGGTGATCTTGAACCCGTGACACTAAAAGATTGATGTTTTTTCACGTGTATTTTAAGTGATCTTTGGAAGATAATGTTAATGATATGATAAATTCTCGGAATAGATACGATGAATTATAAACATGTTTGATTTTGGACAATTCTTTATTTCATAACGAAAACCTACATTTTGATACCAGAATCGTGCATGTAGCCCTCATAAGTAATGAATCATTTCGTTTTAATTTTTTCGATATTTCATTTTCGGGTTTTATTAATTTACACCGAAACTACCAAAATATGTTACGCAGTTACAGGTCGGCATATTGAAAGGAAAGCAGGTTTATTCTGGTAGAAAAATCAAAATTTTGGAAAATCGCTCGGATCTGTCATTTCTGTTCATGGGAATATTTTTTTTATATAAAAACCATAATCATATCATTCAATTCCTTTGCGCCTCAACCCCAACCCCCTAAATATGATGATTGGTTTTATGTGAAAGAATGTCCCTTTAAAAACGAAATTGACGGGTTATTCACTTTTCGATGAGAGTGATGAGACACCCTGTGTACATATTTATTGAAACTGCAAACATCGCTTAACTGTTACAAATGTGAAATCTGCATTATATGTATATCGATCTTTTTTGGTATTGCAAAATCTTAAGCTATTAAACATTGAACAGCCAGGAAGAATTTCTTCAGATAACCCAAGTGACCATTACCTTATCATTATTTGCCCACATGCCCAATCATTGTCACCGAAATTTTGTAGATGCATGTGACATATACGTGATTATTCTTCCGTTGAGTAGTATTTTGATCAATTGGATTTTGATACATGTAGAAGATTATTTATATCAATCGTAGAACTGTTTTAGCCTGGTATTACTTTTATTGTATTTATACACTTCCTTAAAATTCAAATTTTAGCGCACTTTTCCTCGGAACAAAATGATTATTATTTTGATCAAAATAATCTGTAATTCGAGTTGAAATGAGTCCGGAATGATTAGGTTGGACAAATTTAGTTATGTCCGGCCGGAACTCGATATAAACGAGAACATTCAAGAATGGGCAAAATCGGTCCAATGGTTCCGGAGTTATTATTGTTAAAATGTTAGTTTCCGATGATTTCTAAAACTATATCTCAGTACTAGCCTCATTCTACTTAACTGCAAAATTTTGAGAACATTGCAAGCTTCAATTTAACATAGTGTGGCAAATTTAGTTCGTTTGAATATTCATGACCTTAACAATTATATCAAGGTTCAATACTACGCATCTCCTATAGTTTATAGAAACAATACAGGTTATTAATTGCCGGTATCTCTCTTTGCATGTTGAATTTGGATGAAATGAAGCAGTTATTAAAAAGGGGAACTAATTATGTAGGTTGGGTATCCTTGTATAAATTCAAATATTCCACCAACTTTTTTTGTTCGTAAAGAACTATTTAAATAAATCAGAAGATTGTAATTAATTCGCATTAAAATGCTTGAAAAATCGCGAGACCAAAGTTAAACAACTTAACGATAAGAAGATTTTCATTCACCAAAGGAGGTACTGAAGTACATATCAACTCGATTATTGATAGGAAATAATTCATATTGTTCAAAAATATACATTCCAATGAAATTCGAATTGTCGATTGTATTATGCTTATTATTATATGGAACAAGAAAACATTTATTACAAAAAATATTTTTGACCGAATTTTTCTTTCAGCATCGCAAGGATGGTCGATATAGTAACGAGCCGTATGTTCGAGTCCTTCAACAGGTTTTCTCCAAGCAAAACTGGTCAGACGGACTCCATCAGCAGTTACGGAAAAACGAAAAGGTTCTCGCGGGAGCAGCGATGTAAAAAGGCAATTTCTAGGGAAGCCGATATAAAAGTTAGTATGTCTGGCTACGGGATTTTATTTTGGTTTTATTATAAACGCGGGTGAAGAACATAAACTTCTACTGCATTCCGTATTCCTGAAAGAATCGATTTTTAGCGAATGCACGAATCTGAGCATAACGTAGTGCGCTACTCTTGATTCCAGTAGACACGAGCGTTCAAAACAGAACGTGGTCAACGTTTATATACAATTTTCTTCTTAGAATGAGTTTTTCTATCGACTGGTAATGTCCTGGTAAAGTGGACCACATTCTATACATGATCGGCAGATTTTGTTGTACCTTTTACCTTCCCAGCAAATAAGTAATGGATTAAACGTTACCATGGCAACTCACTCCAACCCCCTCTCACCGATTCGAGTATCTTCTGTTCAAAAAATTAGCTCAACAGGCTCTAAAAATTTGGACATGGCTGTACGAGTAGTTTTTAAAATTTCGAAGCAGCGAAACTCCTCAACTCCGGCACTGATGGCTGCTGAAGCTGAATATGCTAACAATATAATGCTGTACACCGAATGTGTATTATGGAGGCAAGCAGTGGAATCAGAAACAAGTAATCTTCTACTTGCTAATGTTTCGATTATGATTCTATCTTCATCAGAGCTCGTTGATAGTTATTCAAATTGTGATGGCATTGATGCACTGTATAGAACTTCGTCATTATCGACAATAGAAAAGATCACACTCGTCAAATTAGAAGGAAGAATTGAGTTCGAAGATGGTGTTAGATCATTTTAGTTTTGAGATCCTTTTTGGTAAAAATTGGACACGATTTTGAAATGAATTTGCATCGATTGTCAATATCATTCAAATATGTACATATTTTGGTCCTTCAACTTGACCACCAAACTCCTCGAACTATGATCAGGTCAACATTTCCCAGTCTCCTTGATCGAAAGCGACGTCCTTCCATTTTGTTCATGACTTTCTCTCTCAGTGTTTTGTATAATAATAAGCGTGTATGTTGTACACTAACGAAGTTCACGAATTAAATATCGCAAAAGCGAATGACCCAAAGGAAAATGTTTCGTTTATTTAGAGTATGTGAGAAAAGGAAGAATTCTATTGGCCCACCTACTATTTCTCATTGTATTCAGAATGTTGAACACTGGGAGTGCTCATTTAAAATCAAGGTAGGTAGTTGTTCTTGCCTACATAGGATATCAGTTGTCGCCATTCTTACAGGATTAATTTTGCGATCGAAATTGTAAGGAGAGGAAGAACTTTTTATAGAAAATAACCAAATTTCAACAACCATATTTTACTTTTATACTTAATTCTTTCATTTTTGTTGATCTATTATTGCTAAAAGTTGTTCTGCTTTGTCCTGTTTATTGTATTCACATATACTGTGTGTATAACGGTAGGGCGGATCAAAAAAGGAAGGGTTCGAATCTACTGGATTTAAATAGATGAAATAATTGTCTTATTAAGGAATTCCTGTTCCCCAAATAATGACCTTGATTTTTTCTGCACTCTGCAGGATATCTGAGAATCTTTATTCTCAATTTCTAGGGCTGTACATTCTTTATCACCATAGTTTCTCCGTTTTAAGCTTTACTCATACATCATTTCATCAACGATTTTAATTGTTCTGATGAAGGGTCTTATCCTTTTCTACCTGTGGGAGTTCATCAATCAATTTCATATTCGACTGCTTCATTATACTATAACACCATAAATGTGAAGATGGCTTTATCCAGCGATAATTCTTTTGATACATCTTTGAACAATTGTCAATTCTGAAGAAATGAAACTGGACTAAGGGATTCTTTCGATTATCTTATGCTTTTATTTATTTATTCTAGACAAGAGAGAGCCAGTTATTTGAAATAAAGGAAAAGACCCCCATTTTACACCTAGCGAGACCAAGATCTTTTTTGAGGCTCGCTTGTAAGAACTGTACTTTTACTAGTCATGTAAGTACAAGTTAACTTTCACTTTACATACAACTAAAGCATGTTCCAAGGAAAATCATTTATTCCAAGGAAAATAGTATCGTCAGTGGATACGTAGATTGCACGTTACATTTTTTCGAATTACCAATTTGTTTACAGGAATCTCTAGTCAACAAAACAACAGAAAGGATGGCCCTCCAAAACATGTTTATACGTAACTATGTTTACAATGGATTCATTGAGAGGTATCTAAGTGACATATACTACAACTGGAAAGCCAAGAAGTTTGACTATATATTAGCAGATGATAGCCTTCTTGATGACGAAACCGTAAAAGACTCAATAGAAAAAATGACAAGGGAACAAATTGAAGATACTAAAAAAGAAGGAGACGATGCGTTTTATGAAAAACTGAAAAAAATAAATGCCGAGAGAGCCAAGAGACTTTTGTATACTATGAAATCAGCTCTGAATGACTATGTTTTGAGGTAATAATATCTGACTATGTGATTTACCTAATTCAATGAACAAGGAAAATGCCTTAGTGTTTTTGCAATTAGATACAAACTTCCTGAAAAATAAAATAGAAAAACTGAAATATTCTTGTAATTAAAAGTGATTTATTGCTACTGATATCCCCTAATTTATTAAGCAATATAATTATTTTCAGTAATTATATTACAGGTGTAGTAACTGGTTCTTCCATAAGATGTTCCCATTATTTTTAAATTCCGTGCTGGTACATCCTGGTCAGATAAGCATGATCAAGGAGGCTAGCAAATCCGGACTTCCACTTATATTTGTACCACTCCATAGATCTCATTTAGATTACTTACTCCTCACATACATACTCTTCAATAATGGAATCAAGCCACCACTAGTTGCTGCAGGAGATAATTTAAAACTTCCCTTCTTTGGGTGAGCACTATTTGGCTTCTTTACAACAGAATGTTTATTTCAATTGGAAAATAATTTCCTGCATATCAAGACAAATAAATATATTTAGTATTTTCGTGGTTCACAGGAATGGAATGATGTTATCAATTTTTATTGATTTTATTTCTTATTAGTATAAGTTTTTTTCAGACAAGTGTTGAAGGGTCTAGGGGCCTTTTACATCAAAAGAAGAATTGATCCAATCGAAGGACGTAAAGACCACATATACAAATCTATATTGCAGACGTTCATGAAGCATTCCCTGAAAAATGGACACAACATAGAATTCTTCATTGAGGGTGGCCGAACAAGAACTGGAAAACCTTTAATGCCAAAATATGGAATATTCAGTGTTATAGTAGATTCTCTATTGGATGGAACAATAGAAGATGCATTATTGGTTCCAGTTAGTATGAATTATGACAAATTGGTAGATGGAAATTTCACTAGAGAGCAACTTGGAGAGCCCAAAAAAATGGAAAGTGTTCTGAGTACAATCAAATCACTGTGGCAATCTATCAATGGTGATTTCGGTATGGTTAAAGTGGACTTCAACCAACCTTGCTCATTGAGAGTAAGTATTGTGCTAAATCAACTTTCTTTTCAGTTAAACATTTTAATGAGTGTTTTCAAACTTTAGGTGACTATTATGCATTAGGAGTTTATGTATTTGTTGTGTTCTAGGAAATGATTAAAGCTTTCAAACCAGAAGCTGAGAATATTCCTGTTGAAAATAAAAAACTTCGTTCATATTGTTCAACCTCCAGCATTTATGGTACAGATGTTGTTGCAAGCACAAACAGAAGTCTTATTGAAAATATCTCCAGGCATGTGGTTTATGGTGAGTCAATTTAAAATGTAGGTTTGTTTTCGGTTGTTCATGGTTATGACTACTGGCTCAGGCTGGCAAATCATGCATTATTATTGGTTAGTTCAATTCTTCGTGAGGCAGTTTTCAATTTGAATTATTTTGTTATCAACCACGTTTTGAATTTATTTGCAGATGCCTACCAATCAACCTCAGTTATGGCTACAGATGCTGTAGCTTTCTTGCTGCTTACTAGATATAGGAATGGAGTGTTAATCGAAGAACTTGCCACAGCATTGGATAACCTGAGGCAAGACTTGGATTTCTCCCAGAAAGAGCTGTCATTCCAAGGCAACTCTATTGATGTGATAAATTATGCAGTAAGTACAGCGAAGGTGGCAAAAAATTCTTAAGATTTCCCTCAACTGTAGTGACTAAAGAGCCCTGTTTAATTTTTGTGCTGATAAAATTTTTCCACAGGTGGACATGCTTGGTCCCTCGTTAGTACAGAGAGAAAAAATTGAATTACAAGAGTTCATAAAGCCACACATAGAATTACCACATTCCATAGAATTGAGTTACTACAGTAATACCCTGGTTCCACACTATGCCTTAGATTCTGTTATCGCCCTGGCAATAAATTCATTGGACAAAACGAGCGGTTATATTGAGGCCGATCAATTGATGGAAACAGCCTCTGAACTGTGCAACATACTGCAGTACGAATTTATTTTCTGCAAGCCATGCCAAACATTGGACAATACAATTCAGTGCTATTTGGATGATCTTATTTATAGAAAGAACCTCTTCATTATGGTAAGTTTATACAGGGTGTCCCAATAAATTTTGCTCTCCTTAGATCGATTGAATTCATTTGTTAATATTCCAATGCAATAACAAGAAAGATGAAATTGTGTGCTACCACATTCAACACAGTTTTCTTCTTCAAATTTTTCTTCATTGAATAAAATATTCTCTTCCAAGAAAACATTCTTTTTGTAGGAAGATGAATCTGCGATACAATCAAGGAGTAGAAGAATGGCTCAGCAGTTTGATGATGATGAGGATTATGTACCTTATGTGTCCCCTAAATATCAACTGAACAATGATCCTAAAGTACTTGAATACCTTGAATTCTATCGAGTGATCATACTTCCCCTTCTTGAATGCTATGCTGTGTGCGCACAAACTTTGATTTCTTATGCTAAGGAAACCATATTGGAAACAGATCTCATCAAGGATATTTTGGAAAATCTTCAAATGCAATTGTTGAATAATTCAGTATTATATAGTGAGTATATTTTTGTTTCATGTGTGCTACTTCAATTTTTTTTCGTTTGAACAACCTATTTCATAATGTGCTATCGATATCAGATTGAACAGATTTTTAGCTGTGATGAGAAAATCTTGCATTTCGAAAAAAAAATTGTATCGAAAACTATTTTCTTTCAGGTGAATCAGTGTCTACAGATACAGTGAGAAATGCTCTGAAACTGTTTGTGACTTGGGGAATGTTGGAATGTCACAATGAAGGAAAACTTCGTTTATATTATTTCAAGGAACTTGAAGATAAGGAAGGCATAGCCAAAGAGATGTACAATTTGATCAATAAGTATAGATTAAAAACCATGTGATATTATTTAAGTTAAATGCTAAGGCGATAGCACATTTTTTTATATATTTGTACATATTAGGCTTACTAGGTTCGTCTTGTGATAAGTCCAAAGACCTTTTGATTGAAGGTGATAAACCACCACTTTTGTTTTCCAAACAATGGCATTATTTTAAATGCCACCATATTATTGAGATGAGCTTATAGGAATAGGCTTGGGTAGTCCTGAGAACATAATTTTTAATATTTATAAGTTCATTCTTGTTAATTTTGTTACTTTAATTAGATAATTATGAAAATATATTTATTTCTTAAAAACAACTGTCTTATTCATTCTTTGACTAGAACTAGACCATCTTGAAATAGACTATAAGATATACATTTTTTTGCACATGCCCCCTTAAAACACCACTCAGTTAAGATCCTTTTGTCATCAACTTCAGAACTTCGTTGGGATTTGGATTAGCAGCTACTCCTTCCACCTTAATATTCTCTTCTTTCATTGCTGTTTCAGTAACAGGTCCAATAGCTATAAACTGATATTAACGAAAATATAAAGTCAAGAAAATCGAAAATGATTTCTTGATAGTCCTACAAATTTCATTTTTATTTCTGAGAGCTTTTTCTGCCTGAACAAGGGCTATATCATTTCGAATTTTCGCTCAGAATGGTCTCAATATTGGGTTAGACTCACTGATCAAGATAAATTCAATCCATACAGATGTGAATACTTAAACTTTCAAACACAGAAAAAAAAACTATAAATTTCATGGTAGATCCGGATCTCAGAAATGGCGAAAGTTTATTGAGTGGCAAAATTTGACTAAGGGTTCCATCAATACAAAAATCCGAAATGTTGTATTTGGATGACATTTTCAAGCCGCCTGAATGGTGAATAACAAGAGCTCAAAAGCTCCATACTTCACGTCAATGCTTTTGATATGAAGAAGAAGAACCTACCATAAGAATCTTAATAATGATATGATTGAATATTTCACCTTGATTTTTTCCAGGCACTCTGGCGTCCTTCTGAACAGTTTTATAGAGCTTCTCACTCCAGAAGGACTAAAAAAGACCACATACTCTGGAAATACTGTAAAGTTACTGGTTGCAATTTTGAAGTCTTCTTCAATATTAGGATTTGCTAAGGTGTCATAAACAAGAACACCTTCAATATCTATATTTGATTTCCCCAATTCCACTTTTAATGTGTCGGTCTTCAAGTTACCATGAGGAAATAAGAAGGGTTTTATATCCCCTTCATTCTCTGAAGCAAAAATACTGCTATTATGTTAAAAGGTACTCATTATCTAGCAGGACATGGTTCATAGGAATTTTTGAGCCTTGATAGCTTCAATTTTACTAATTTACCTCTTAGAATTATCTCCGAAAGGTTCTTGGCATTACCACTTTCCTTTCCTCTACAATCGATACCTAATTTCTGCAAAGCAGCCAAATGAGTAGCTTCACCAACTGTATAGTTGCGTTTTGTCCTCCAACATGGGTCTAATTGATTTTCATTCAATGACATAAAAACAGCTTCAACACAACGTGGACTCGATAAGAGTATACCACTGTAGTCATCATGATTTTTCAATTTACTGCATAATTCTTTCAAATCGTGAAATTCGAAAATTAAGGTATTTACTTGCTTGACATCGAAATTGTGTGATTTCATCAATTTATCGTACTGATCTGTTTCTATTAGTCCTTTCTGGGTTTTCAGAAGCATTACTGATTTGTCCACAATTTTCATTTTCAACTAGTTATCAGATGAAGATGTGAAGATATGTTTATAGGTTATAGTTATATTTATAGGTTAACAGCTGAAATGTCAAAACAAAACAGCAAAAGCTTCGTCTGCGTTCGAAGAAAGAGGAACGTTCGAAAACTTTAACTCTACACAATCGAAAATTACAGGGAAAAGTGATATTACTTTCTGGATCTCCTGTTTCTGTTTCACCATAGGGGTTTTTTGCCACAGTTCCTCCCAAAACCCAGATATGCTGTATGCATCTTAGATCTATTAGAAATAAAGTTGGGGCATTTCGATATAAAGTGGATTAGGCCTATTATTGGGGATACCACTAAAAAAAAACGTGCCGAGCATTCTACCTACCTACAGGGTGGTATGGAAACGAGTGCATTAAGTACCAGGTTCTTATTCCCTAAGTGGAATTCGTTTAATTGAATAATGCGTAACAATTAAGAAGCACCCATAACTATCGCGTTCGTCTAAGTTGAGGCAGTACGAGCCCAACTGAACGTAGCGGTCAATTTTTAAGATATCGTGTTCGTTAAAGCCCAAAGGGCTTTCGTTGAGACCATATTAGCCTATACCTAGATATCGTGTTTGCGGAAACCAAATCGCCATTCGATTAATTTAACATGCGGAAAAATTAAGCGCCAATAAATGCGGAATTTATGTTCTTCGAAGTTCCCCTAATCGATACATACAGAGAAAAGTGGAAAAGTTTGGATCCCCGTTTTTTTAATTATTATTTGGTTTTCTGAATTTTCTTCCTTTTTACGATTATCCAATATTGAATTTTGAGCTTATCCGCAAGCTGTATCAGATTACATGTAGGTTCTGGCGCCAAAGAAAATGAGGAAAATAGAAGCAGCCAGTTCAGTTTTACATCCATAGCTCTTCCGCCACCAGGCTGAACGATTCAATTTGCCGGTTCCTTGCCCACTGGTGGCGGCGAACTCCTTATTAAACGCTCCATTAGGACCCCTGGAACTGATTGCCTTAAATGTTTTATACGGTGATTCAGTTCTACTATGAGAGCACCCCGTAGGAAGGACATAACTTCGATAGTTTAAGCGGATTCTATTTGAAAATCCGGGCATTTGCGCCATACTTTTAACGGAATTCGTTGCCATTGGAATTTTCTCGTTTATATCAGAGTGGAATGAATGCGTAGAACATGGCCTCAATCCGAGTTTATGAAACTTTCACCCTTCTAACCATAAAGAGAAACTAGCTATGATAATTTATCTGCACATTTCAAATTGAGAATATTTGTCTAAAACTTCAAGAAACTCCGGAAAGCTTGGGAACATCGGTGAAGTGAAATTAAAGTCACATTAAAAGTCGATGGGGAAAGGGGTAATTCAAGAATGTGAAAAAAAAGTTAATAGCCACTTCTGATATAACCGGAAGTGGCAACCGAATGAAAATATTTAAGGTTTTCACGACATTGCCGATAATACACTATACATATTCGTAAAACGTTGAGGTACTGGCACCTTCACCATTTTGTAAACACCAAATTGTACACCCTTTCCACTCTCTTTGGTGGCAAATAGACTTGTTTGCGGAACTGGCACTTCTATTTTGATCGATAAATATAGGCAGGGCCGTCGAGAGCTTCGGCGGGCCCCGGTACAAACCAAAAATACGGGCCCCCCCGATGGTGTTACTTAACCGTATAATAAGATTAGGATATATGCCTTCTGAAATCAAAATCATTGAACATTGTAATTTTTTTAATGTAGAAGAAATTAGGGAAGGAAAAATAAAAGTTTATCATATTTTTTCTTACATGGACTTTATACTGCTTTATGCAAGTAAAATTATTGGAATTAGAACCTTCCAGAAACATGAATTGGCTTACTAAGTATATATACTATAAAGAGTTGAGAAACACAGCTGCACTAAATACTGAAAAAATTAGGTAAAAATTACTTCGAAGACCGCTACAAAAAACACGAATCATTTTATGTGAGCCTTTCGGCATTTTGCAGTAGCAAAATTTGCTATAATTTTAGAAAAATCACATCTTCTAGCTACTCTTGACTCGATCGATAATAAGCCTAGATCACTCAATCGTCCCTGAGTCATGGTAGATCTAAGAACATTTTTAATTTTTGAAAGGTGGCTGAAAGACCTTTCAGCTTGGGCTACAGTCACAGGCAAAGTGCAAAATATTCTTAAGGATAGCACAATATTTGGAAACAAGGTATCCAATTTTAATTTGTGAATTTCATTCAGAAGATTTAGTGGGGTAAGATCATTCATTTGAAAAGTAGCAGAAAAGATAACCTTGAGGTGCTTGATCTCTTCTGTTAATTTCCAATCAATATCTAAGTGGTACTGAATTTGGAGATTAGTGGCCCTCTCTTCAATGTCTGCATCTTCTAAGTGTAAAAATTTCCATAAGACACTGAACATATGCACAATATTTTAATTGCTTGGAATCTTGTAGAAATATTCAAAATAACAGCATCTAGAATTGAATAAAATACATTTATTCTGAAGTAATCCTCCCCACTAAGTATGAACTCGGAGAAATATTCACTAATAGAATAGCAAGCAACGAATTCGGTTGACAACAATGACAACGAACATCGATCAGGTCAGGGATTCCCCGAAAATTCAGTAAACGAAACGATCTACGTTGAATTGACGATAGGGGCGGGAACGTGGCCAGAGCGTAGAGCTGAAGCGGGGCAATACTTTAGGCAATGTTGTACTGATTTATAAGCGCGTTCGGCAATAGCATCCGAGAGCGGACGGATTTTTTAGTCACGTGATCACAGATTGTACAGATTTGTCAGATTTTTCTGTAATAAACGAACGCTACGGAGCAATTTTTCTGTTTGCCAGATATTAAATTAGTGCTTAAAGTTCTAAGGTAGTCTGGATTCTGTTTTAATCCTTTACTTATAGCTCTCAACGCTTCTACCCCTTGGTTGAGATGATTCAATATTTTGAATCATTATTTTTTTATCAAACGACATTTTTTACGAAATTTTAATAGACTATTCGAGAATATTCGAAGCGCTAAACTCATAAATGCAGATAAAATCCATTGACAAAGGCAGAAAAGTAATTTCTGTTTCTGTTCTGTGTAAAAAATCCGTTTGCTCCGTCGAAATACATCGAGCAAAAAGATCTACATCCGATTGATCAGATTTTCTTGCCGAACGGTCCAGATGTGTACTCCCCTAAATCTGGATGTAATAAACGAACGGTTCAGATCAATCCGACTAGTCAGATGTCATTGCCGAACGCGCTTATAAAGCGCCTATGTAGGCTATCTAGCATGGACAATCTTGAATGTTTACATTGTTGTTTTATAAGATTGAAAGGAATCACACAATCTTCATCAGTTCCATTTTTTTTATGTAATTATAAATATCAATGAAAAAATTCTTGTTGCTGGAGCTCGAGCCCGGGCCCCCCATGAGCCCGGGCCCCGGTAATTTGTACCGGCTGTACCGCCCTCTCGTCGGGCCTGAATATAGGTCCTTACCTCGACCTACCAAAATGGATTATTTATTACCTGCGGGTAGAAGACTTTCCGAAATGATTCAACTACAGGGTGGGGCAGAAGAACCTATCCGATTTCAAATCCCTTTTTCTCAGAAGAGAGAGCAGGTAGAGGGTAGAGTAGTGGGGTAAAAACCGTTAGAAAGCTGGTTTTATGCCATTTGTCAGTAGTCAACATGCCTTGGTCTGGTGAACATCGTGCTTTTGTTATTGAGCGGTTTATCGAATGCGGCGGTTCGATAATTGCTCCACAACGTGCTTTTCGAATTCATTTCGGACTCGGGCGTCATGATCCTGTTCCACATCACGCTACGATTAAAGTGTGGGTGTCAAATTTTAGACAGACGAGTTCAGCATTGAAAAAGAAGTCGCCTGGACGTCCCAGGACAGCAACAGGACCTGAAAACGTGGCCAATGTGAGAGCCGCGATTGAACGTTCCCCGCGTCGTTCGGCGCGAAAACATTCGCTCGCTTTGGGGATTTCCAACCGCAGTATTCGGCGAATTTTGCACCGGGACCTCAAAATGCATCCCTACAAAATGGTTGTTGCACAGAAATTAAGTGAAAGGGATTTTGAAACCCGTACGAACCTGTGTCGCGATCTCCGAGAACTGCCAAACGACGATGTTGTGCTCTTCACGGACGAAGCCCATTTTCACCTTTGTGGCGCCGTAAACAGGCAGAATTTGGGGTTACCTCAAATCGAAGGTTTACCAGCATCGACCAAGGACCCTTCTTGCTTTACGAAGGGAAATTGCTCGGGCAATTGAAGAAATTCCTGTGGAAATGACGGTGAAAGTCATGGAAAGCTACCGCGAGCGCCTAAATAAGTGTATCCGCTCCCAAGGACGACATTTGAGTGATGTGCTTTTCAAAACTTAAATTTAAAAATGGCATAAAATTTGCGATATGTTAATAAAAAAAATTTTTTGACAAGCTGAGTGGTTTTAATTTTATAACGTTTTGAAATCGGATAGGTTTTTCTGCCCCACCCTGTATTACCAGCATACCAGCATTCAATACAGAAAAAAAGTCTTGTTTCAAAACTGGCACTTTCGCCTTTTTGTGAAACACTACTGTGCCCGTTTGCGGATTACGTATCGTATAGACTATAGATGAACGGCACATTTGCGGTTATTTTGGTCGATTTTATATCATTAGTTATTATGTCTAAATATTTTATTGCTCAACATATTCTCCTCTTAATTGAATACATTTATTACAGCGAACCTGCAACGTCTCTAGACCTGTTTCTTCTTGCTCTGCAAACCAGTCCTTCACAGCTTTTATTACCTCCTCGTTGAAAGAAAATTTACTACCTTTTAAACTTTTTTTCAGTTGAGGAAAGAGATGATAGTCGGACGGAGTCAAATCTGGTGAATAAGGGGGGTGTTCTCCTAATTCTAACCCTGAATCACGAATTTTTTGCATGGCAACATGAGATTTTTGTACTGGGGCGTTGTCCTGTAAAAACGAAACACCTTTGGATAGCTTTCCGCGTCCTTTCTCTTTAATTTTTTCCTCGTAGAGTGCTCAGTAATGTCAAATAGATCTCCAGTTATTGTTCTACCCTTATCCATAAAATCAATCATGATTACTCCATGGCAATCCCAAAAAACTGAAGCAAGAACTTTTCCAGCAGATTTTTGGACACGAAACTTCTTAGGTCTTGGAGGACCAGAGTGTCGCCATTCCATCGATTGTTGCTTTGTTTCTGGATCGAAGAAATGTACCCAAAAGTCTCATCCATAGTAACAATTCTGTTTAAGAAGTCTACAGCGTTTTCAAATCGAGCACAGATCGAACGCGATGCTTCTACCCTTGCACGCTTTCGGTCAACATTCAAACATTTGGGGATCCATTTTGCAGAAATTTTTCTCATGTTCAAATTGACGTGAACTATATGCTTAACGCATTCGTATGAAATCTTCAGTGCTTAAGATATCCGTTTTAGCCCAATTTGACGGTCTGATAAAATCAAGTCATGAACTGCATCGATATTTTCGGGAATTGACACAGAAACTGGCCTTCCCGATCGGTCATCATCTGCAATGGAAAATTTACCTCTTTTGAAGCTTGCAGTCCAATTTTTCACGGTTGCATACGAAGGACATTGATCACCAAGGGTGCGCACCTCTTAACCCTTTTAAATACAGAATACAGGTACTTGATGATGGCTCAATACTCCAATTTTTCGATTTTAACAATTTCGGTGAACATCTGTTCTTTAAAATTCATTGCGTAACTCTGGTTTACATTTTTGAGGTCGAACTCTACACTGACACTTCTAATAAGTTATTGTTCGTTGATATGGTATCGCAATATTTTGTTTATGCATGGAACTGGTCTAGGCTAACTAGATATCAATACATCCTCGTAAATCCATGACCTCACCCGACCTACCAGAAATGATTCTCGTAAAAAGAACCGAATTTGTAAATGTTACAAAAAACAGTTTTGCCTACGAAAAAATATTATATTCAGGATGTGGCATAATGAATGGATAATTTAGTACCTGATGCATGTAGAGGACTTTCGGAAATGATTCGACTCACCGAATTACCAGCATTCAATACAAAAAAAATATAGTCTTTTTGACGAAACTGGCACCTTCACCATTTTGTAAGACCACTCTGTGCCCGTTTACGGATTACGTATTGATGATGAAGGGGACATTTTCAGTTATTTTGGTCGATAAATCTACGACCTTACATCGACCTACCTTAAATTAATTTCGTGAAAAGTAGGTACTGAATTTGTAAATATTACAAAAAACAGTTTCGCTCACGAAAAAATATTATATTCAGGAGTAAAGGACTTTGTGGCGGTTCAGAAAAATATGTTTTATATTTCCTAGTTTAAGTCCCTCGGTATTTGGGATATCAACATTTTTGAAAATGCAAAAAAACTACACCCTCTGCCACTCTTCTTGGTGGAAAGACCCTAAAAGAAGGAATTTTTTCCGCAGAAAGTACTGAATTTGTAACAAATTCCATGTGAAACTTGTTTTTGAAATTTTTAGTAACAATGTCCTTCATCTTCATAGTCCATTGAATGAAGCGATCATTCAGAAGGTGTAGAACGTGTATTAGAACTCATGGTGGCTAATATTCAATTTGATAAAAGGACATTTTGAAATTTGTTTTTCCCTCGTTTTCTTTCATTATTGAATCCTACAATTTTGAAATCGATAACTTAATATAACTTTCAATAAGTTAATTTCAAGTCATCAAGTAAATCGTACTTAAGATTTTTCTGTGCGACTTTTTCGGTCCGGGGCTCTAGCCAACCCATTGTAACGCCACTGCCAGTACAACAAACTCCTACCTTCGAAAGTAATCAAATTGACGTTGATTCGATGATTCGTGAAGCCAATCCAATATGAAACCTCTTTATTCTTGAGGAAATCCGAGGCGGTTGGAAATATACGTGTTGCCGAGAAAAGACTGTGGGAATTAAAAAATCTGGTGTTTTTCCTCGCAAAACAGGGGGCCGCCATTGTTTGCCGAGAGCGAGCGAGATGGAAATGTGGCTACTTAAGAATTTAAAATTCTTCCTGGAGAAAAATCCCCAGAAGAGTGTAGCACTTACATCGGAACCGGATCTATGAAATGGCATTTTAAGTTGGATTAGGTTCAAATCTAAAACATTGCGCCAATAATACGCAGCCGAAGGGAATGAATACCGTAAAAATTTAACGGATTTCCAGTCGCTCTCCGGAAACTTCTTTGCATGAGCGCATTCACTTTACTTCATTTTAATACAAATGAAAAAACCCCCGGCAATTTCCATCGATTTTCCTGCGCGTTTAGCAACTTCTTTAAATCTCGGAGAAGCCATTTAGTTCTTCTTCCTTTCCATAATGCGTCCTAAAAGCTACAGACGCCCCGATGAACAATCAATCTGGAAAGGTCCAAGATGGTGAATTATTGGATCAGACGGAAATTTTCGGATAATTTCTTGGGATACTCTGGTCCTTGTTTTCGAAAACTCTTCGCAGTGTTAAAGTTTTCCAAAACTAATTGAAAACTACGGTGCATGTTTAATCATTCCTACTTAGGGAAAATTCCGATGAATATTTTTCTACAGGGTGCATCATAACTAATTGGAAATATTTCAACTATAGAATCTAAAATGAAGATTTGAACCAAATCAACTAGATATAATGTGTCTCCTGTCTGAGAGACACAGAGAAAGGATGATTAATTTCAAAATTTATAAATTATTTGTGCCCCGGATCATTTTCTCATTCACTAGTTTAGGTAGGGGAAATACGTACAAAATATATATATATTCTTATGAAATGGAGCTGTTACAGATTTGTTTTTAATTATGGCATGTGTCTCGAAAAGGCAACAAGGAACAGATCATTCAAACAAACATATTGATCCATTCCCCGCTCCTAATCTCAGTGTTAGCAGAGGAATGTCAAACGGGGCACCATACATTTCTGCGTATGATGCAAGAGCACAGATAAAAACCTCAGCAAAAACTCTGTCTCCCCGTATAAGTGTAGGGTTATTGGATTTGTTTTCAAAATGACGATATGAAAATGACATAGGCCTCATAATTTGAGTTTGGAGGGATCAAATGCGGAACTGCCTATCATATCAAACGACCCGAGTGGGTTCTATTAACCTCTGAAAACTCGAAAGCCCTATACTCTAGTATATTCGGTCGTTATGAGTGATCACAAAAATCAATAGGTCACGAGTTTTTTTTTTCATTGCGCCAAATTTTTAGAAGAAATGGCCAGTTTTCATATTTTTTTTCATTTATATTGCATTAATTTCAAACTTTACTTATTTGTCATTGTATTCACGAAGCTTTTTTATGTTAAATATACTTTTTGTATTCATTCGATATATTTCTAATTTTATAACGCTTTGTGGACTAAATGACATGTACAGTGAACGGACAAAATGACATAGGTATTTCTACTGAATTGACCATATCTACCGGACAACACCGAGACCATTCATCCCAACTAAGAGCCAGGACTTCTCTTAACATATTCATAACAAAATATTCATCTGCGTCTAATAAAGGCAATGCATCTTAACCTCCTCTTGCTGATCCTATGAGGAGGTTTCTCCAATCCCTATAGGACGATTCATAAGTGAACAAGGCAAACGTGAGCCGAAGACTCGATAAAAGTACTTATTAGTTTCAACTTCTACACCTAATATGATTGCAATCAAATCAAAAAATGAGCCCATACCTCCTCCAAAGAAAAGGAGACAAATCCCTAGGGCATTATTTAAAGAAGACAATGAAGAAGAAACTATTCCTAGCAACTTTCGAGATGATGAAGACGACTGTCCATCTGTCTAAACTATGATCTTTTTTCCCGATTTTGATCGGGAAAAAACCAGTCTTCTTCAGGATCATCCCTGGAAAAGACTGGTAAACGATGCATGCATTGATTGCATTGGGCTCACGCATCTTGTGCTGATGTTCCTAGAAGAACCAAGCGTTTCATTGGGGAACTTTGTCAGTAGTTTTGTGACTACATATACGGGGCTATTCACTAAGCAAAGTTGTTATGGATAGCAACTGTAAATCGTCGTTGTCCCATGTAATAAGCATGGGATAACGACGATTTACAGTTGCTATCCATAACAACTTTGCTTAGTGAATAGCCCCGATAAGTAGAAAACTATACAGTTGCCTGTTGTCGGTATGTTATTTTGTCTGTAGCATGCGGACAAAATGAATTTCGTTTATCCCAATTTTTCTAAGAATTTTCTATTTTTGAATACTTTTATTTCATAAACGTTGATTAGATTTTATTTTGACTATTTCACTCATTCCATTTTTATTGAGGAAGTTTCCTTAGCAACACTCGTTTCTCATCGATAAAACATGGAAACGGGCAAAACTAACAAGTTGGTTTTTCAGCGACTATTTCCCTCGTCTTAATTTCCACCAATCAGAAACGCGCAATTTTGAATCACAAATGGTTTCTAGATGGAAAAACTGTATGGCAGCAGCTGTTAGCAGTTTTTTCGGGTTTACCCGCGGCAAAACTGGACAGTTGTTGTCAACGAAAATTGATAATACATACATAGATGCATCCAGAATAATCTGTTACTCATGAAATATTCTTGCCAAATACCATTCGTGCATCTAATTTTTCCTGTGAAAAAAATTGAAAAAACACAGTGCAAAGTAATATTTTGTTAACAAAAAGCATTCGTGCAGGTGCAAAAATCCTCGTCTTCGACTCGGATTTTTGTTGCCACCAGCACTCATGCTTCTTGTTAAAATATTATTTAGCAACGTGTTTTTTCGATTTTTTTCGGAAAAATTTGATGCACTTATGATATTACTTATGACAAAATTTTTGACGTTTCTCAAATTCAAAGATAGCTTCGAAAATGAGTACCATAGAAAAAACAAACAACGTTCAGTTATAATTAGTAATTTAACACGAGAACTTCCTGATCTACTATAACAATAACCATTGGAATTAACTTCATCTACATCCAAATCCCTCTCGCAGATAAGAATTAGTGGAACCTCTGGAAAATTTTTCACATAATTGACCCTCGATCCTTCTTCTCCTAACAGCACCCCCTTCTTTTCGCGAAATGGCTTCTTTTAAGTATCGTTTAGGATGATAGTGCAACCGGGGCCTTGGATGTCGTTAAGACAAGGCCGCCCGGTGACGTTTATCTGTTAAATGGTCCAAGACAAGTAACAAACTAGTTCAGCTGAGGCCAGAAAGAAACTCGGAGACGATTGGACCGCGCCATTTTCATGCTCTGTGATCCCATGCTTTTTTTATCGGGGCTTAATCCGACCGGAAAATGAACACTCCTGCGGTGACAAAGGAACATTCCATCATTTCCGGAAAGATGGCCCCCATTAGAAATGCATAAACGGGGATTTGGCGAGGACTTATATCGCCATAGTCGGGGGAGTCGGGTTATTGCCGCAAATGAACCGGAAAATTGGTTAGATCATTTTAACATCGGATGCCAGAAGAGCGTGGTGATATTTCTCCGCCTCGGTTTTGTAGGTGAGAGGAGTACTTGGGGGTTTCATATTGATTTCGATCGTTGGTGTGTTCATGTCTTTAACGATATGCTTTTCTCAGTTATTTTGGCCCGGAGGAATATAAGCGATATAAACTACTCCACTTGAGTTAGGGATATTGACTCAAATTGCAAAAAAATATAGTTAAAATAAGATTTTTGTGATGACAATTCACATTAATATGATTTCAAGTTGCAAATTAATTTTAGCCTGTAGGTCTGCAGCGCATACACTGTGGTTAAGAAAATCGAGTAAAATAACGAAATTTCATTCCCAGAGAATTCAAGCATTTTGAGACTATCAATACAATGTATGGCCTCCACGGGCATCAATAACAGCTTGACATCTTCTTTGCATACTACACACGAGGTTGTTGAACATTTCTTGAGGAATTTGTTTCCATAAACAGGGCAGAAGCTCTCTCAGATCATTTAAGGATTCTGGGGTATAGGTTGATAATTATCTAATCTTCTTTGGAGCATATCGCATGCATGTTCTATGCAATTCAAATCTGGTGAGTGCGGAGGTAATGGTAAATGTGGAATACCAAGCTCCTCGTGCGCATTCTCAACTATGACTGCACGGTGCGGTCTAGCGTTATCGTCTAGAAATTGAAAAGTTTCACCAATAGCAGCGTGAAAATTTGGCACAACATTGTCAATAACATGCTCCCTATAGTGTAAGGCGGTTATATTCCCAGGACAAATGTGTAGATCTGTGGGCCCGTTGAAACATATCCCGGCCCATACCATAACACTACCCCCTCGGAATGGATGGACTTCTTGGACATAGCGACGATTACGGGCTCTGCGTGGGATTGTCCATACCCTTATTCTTCGAGAATCTGAAAATCGTCCATATCTGGATTCATCAGTGAAAAGGACACTACGCCATTGATCGTTCCAATTGATATGTTGCCTTTCCTATTCCAGTCTTTGACGCTTATGGTCACATGTTGATGGAACTCCTCTTAATGGACATCTAGAACCTAGATTCACCTCTCTCAAACGTCGTTTGATGCTTTCGATGGAACCTTGGACCCCATCTGCATTTTGAAGAGTATTCCGCAGCATTCTACACGTAGATGTAGGGTTTCTTCTCGCCGAAACGGTGATGAAACGATCCTGAGCAGGTGTTGTTTTTCGTCGCCCACCAAGCCTTGGTCTGTCCAACACGGAACCTGTTTCCCTGAACCTATTCCAAAGTCGAGATATCACACTTTGGCTGACTTGGAGCCTTTCCGCTACAACAACCTGAGTTAAGACACCTGTAGCATTCCGATAGCCCTATTAGCCTCATCAGTGTTTGTTAATTTACGTCTTGGCATTTTCAGAAAACTCGTTTCAAATCGAAGCCGTTGATAAACTGACTTCATTTCAAAATAAGAACATTCATGAAGCATATGCAAAGAACCAAACTTCAGAAAAAAGGCGACCAGATTGACGAAATGTCTCATACTGATTTTTATTGGATCGATTCAAGTTGTTATTGAGTTTTAAATGATTTTACAGCGATTTTCTCGAAGATTACATACTTTTAAAAACGATTGAATACGATATCCCTAACTCATGTGGAGCAGTATACAGGGTCTTTCACGAGGAACCTCTCCCATATTTATACGGGAAACTACTGAACGTATTTTCATGAAATTCAGCACTTATAAGTATTTCACTATGCTGATGAAATCTAAAATATTTTCAAGGCATGAGCACCTCCGGTTTTTCCGGAAATGACGTCAACTTCCGTTTTTCAAATTAGAACACCAGTTTTTTATTGCAGAAATAGATTCCTTAGAAAATTTCAAGTTATTTTGATGTAACATTTTTTAGTTTTGGTTGAAAAATTCTCTCTGAGCGGGAAAATTCGAAAAAAAAATCGGAAATAGAGCTCCGCTGAAACAAGAATAACTTCGAGGTTTTCGGATGGAAAATTTTCATTTTTGGGATTTTTCAAGATGTAAGATTGATGTATCCATTTTAAAAATCGAAATCGCGATTCATGATACAGGGGGTGAAAAAATCGCTTTCAAAGTTAGGGATGACAAAATCGTAAAAAACCAATTTTTTCAAATTAGAACCCCATTTTTTTATGGCAGATATTGAATCTACGTTAAAAAATAATGTGAGTGTATGCATCACACCCTTGCCCTAAAATGGATATTTTCTGAGTTAATATCCACTTTAGGGCAAGGGTGTGATGCATACACTCACATTATTTTTTAACGTAGATTCAATATCTGCCATAAAAAATGGGGTTCTAATTTGAAAAAATTGATTTTTCACGATTTTGTCATCCCTAACTTTGAAAGCGATTTTTTCACCCCCTGTATCATGAATCGCGATTTCGATTTTTAAAGTGGATACATCAATCTTACATCTTGAAAAATCCCAAAAATGAAAATTTTCCATCCGAAAACCTCGAAGTTATTCTTGTTTCAGCGGAGCTCTATTTCCGATTTTTTTTTCGAATTTTCCCGCTCAGAGAGAATTTTTCAACCAAAACTAAAAAATGTTACATCAAAATAACTTGAAATTTTCTAAGGAATCTATTTCTGCAATAAAAAACTGGTGTTCTAATTTGAAAAACGGAAGTTGACGTCATTTCCGGAATAACCGGAGGTGCTCATGCCTTGAAAATATTTTAGATTTCATCAGCATCGTGAAATACTTATAAGTGCTGAATTTCATGAAAATACGTTCAGTAGTTTCCCGTATAAATATGGGTGAGGTTCCTCGTGAAAGACCCTGTATATATATTGACGAAGGCTTAGCCTTCAGATTCAGAGTATTCCAGGCTTTCTAGCGGTGTTCCAATAGGAATTCCACGTTTCGCCTGAAACAGGTATCTCGGAGGTTGTAACGTGACGAATGACTGCTCCGAATTTCATGAAATTTTCCATGACCGAATCGCAAAGCCTTATGTCTACGATAGCCTCACGAATTCCATCTTTGAGGTCTTGAATCGACGCTGGGCTCTTGGCGTGAACCTTCTCTTTCACAAACTCACAAATGTTCCAGGAAGTCGCGTAATAATAACAACGTTCCCATGTTTGATTGAGGACTACCTCCGGTTTTGTCCAATTCAGATACCGAAAATTCGATTTCCGTTCGATTTTCAACTTCGAAAGAAGAATGCAGGACGAGCCTCGACATCGTTAAGATAATTAAAAATCTAAAGGAAGAATCGCCATCTGTTTCGAACCGTAGGGCCGAGATGAGCAATAATTGAGAAAAACGAGCACATTTGTCCCAATTTAATGTTTTGATTTCTTGCGGAACCCCCGACGCGCCGACCAAAGACGACCGGCGGAAGGGCGTGTACCCAGGCCTTAAGCCGTGAAATTCGCCAGTGTTAACTCCACTAATTGGCTCATTATGCCGTGTTCACATACGACCACCGCTTGATTTATCATCTGCCGATTTTAATGAGATAAGTCAATTGGAGTCGGCAGCCTGCCAGTGCCCATCCATGAGTGTGAAAACTACACGTGGTGGGATGGTGCGACTATTTGCTATGACATTCACAAACGGCCGACAAGAGGGAATTTGAGCGGATGAATAGTTCTGTGGGATATCTGTCACGGGATGACCATTTTAAATTTGAATTGTTAATAACAATTTACAGAGTGGAAAACTCACCCAACAAATACATCCCCACATTGAATTCTTTGCAACAAGACGAATGGTATCCGATAAAAGTATCACACCACTCGCCAGGTAGAATGACATCTTCATACTTATTTATGATTATGATGTTTTCTTGATGCCAAGAATATTTTACACTGTCTAGTGTCTAAGGATGTCCGCTGTGAATTTTTTCATTACCTCCCTTTTCGTTTTGAAACCAGGATTATGTTTTCAAATATTTACACAAAAACACTCCATAATAACTGAGAATGATATATCGGAAACAGCGGAAAAACTGTCGAATAGAATAAAACATGAATCATTACAAGAAGAGAACATTCTGCAACACACTATAATTCGTCTATACAATATGCAGTTTCAGACTACAGAGGACTGAGGAGCAGAGCCGAAACAGCACTCATATTTATATACAGGCATGGGCGTAGATAGGGGGGGGGCCTGGGGGGGCACGGCCCCCCCCCCCCAGAATCCACGGTGCCCCCCCTTACTGAAAAACACATTTGTTTTTCCTTGCTCGTTTTCCACTGTGCCCCCTCAGGCCCCCCCCAGGAAAAAGGCTAGCTACGCCCATGTATACAGGGTGGCCAAGAGATTGACGTCAAAAAGAAAAAAACAGGTCCCTCGTGTCACGGGCTATTCGAATCATCCCCATGTATTTTATGCGATTTTTCACGGTTTTCGAGTCATGAATTTTTTTATGAACTTTGAGAATTTTCGACTTGACCATCTTGAAAGAGATATTAAAAAAGAGGTACAAGACTTCTCTGTGAAATTCTTTTTGTAACTTAATCTCCATCAATTGTACTTTTATATACATAAAATAACCAGATTCGTAACTTTGATAAGAATTAAGGAAATGTTGGTCTCAAGTGAAAAAGTTACGTAAATTGGATTATGATCTGAATTTTCGAATCAAAATTAAAAATGTAAAAAGGCGAATTCACGGTTTCTTGGTATGCTTAAAAACTGCGCTCAACAGTCAGCTTTTAGAATCATTGATGAAAAATGGTACTTGACACTCTACTTTTGCTAGAATAAGCCTTCAAAGTCATCGAAGTGGAAAAAATCCAAAGAACTAGACATTTACTACAGAATTATTTTTTGTCATTTTAAGATTTTTCTGATCAAGTTATGATAGAAAATGCTGAAAATTAATGAACACTAGCTTCAGATGTTGGTCAAGAAGAGTTCTAGATAAAAAAAGGAAAAAGTATGGCAATAAATCACACATCATAATGTAAATAAAAAGAAATTTATTTATAAAATTTACAGTAGGTTTTCAAAGTGGCCACATCTAGCCTCAATACACATTCTACACCTTCTTAGTAATCACTTGAATGAACGATACCTGAACAGATGGATCGGACGCAGCGGACAAATCAAATGGCCCCCCACATTCACCTGACCTAAATCCCATGGATATTTCGTTTGGGGTTATTTCAAAGAAATTGTTTACGCCCGAGAATGTTCGAGTGAAGACGAGCTGCGACTGAAGTTAAGAGAAGCAGAACGCGTCCTAAGAGAGTACAGGGCAGGTTTTATGCGATTAAAAGAAAATTTTCTAAGAAGGTGTACAATTCGTATTGAGGCTAGAGGTGGCCACTGTGAAAATCTACTGTAAATTTTTTAAATAAATTTCTTTTCATTTACATTATTATGTGTGATTCATTGCCATACCTATTCCTTTTTTTTATCTAGAACTCTTCTTGACCAATATTTGAAGATAGTTTTCATTAATTTCCAGCATTTTCTATCATAACTTGATCAGAAAAATCTCGAAATGGCAAAAAATAATTCTGTAGTAAATGTCTAGTTATTTGATTTTTTACACCTCGATGACATTGAAGGCTAATTCTAGCAAAAGTAGAGTGTTAGGTTAGGTAAGTACCATTTTTTATCAATGATTCTAAAAACTGACTGTTGAGCGCAGTTTTTAAGCATACTAAGAAACCGTGAATTCGCATTTTTACATTTTTAATTTTGATGCGAAAATTAAGATCATAATCCAATTCACGTAACTTTTTCACTTGAGACCAACATTTCCAATTTTTATCAAAGTTTCGAATCTGGTTATTTTATGTATAAAAGTACAATTCATGGAGATTAAGTTACAGAAAGAATTTCACAGAGAAGTCTTGTACTTTTTTTTTAATATCTTTTTTAAGATGGTCAAGTCGAAAATTCTCAAAGTTCATAAAAAAATTCATACCTCGAAAACCGTGAAAAATCGCATAACATACATGGGGGTGATTCGAATAGCCCATGAAACAAGACACCTGTTTTTTCCTTTTTGACGTCAATCTCTTGGCCACCTTGTATATTTCCAAACTAATTTCACAACCCTTGGTACTTCCCTGAGGTATAGTCTTCGTGTTCAGCTAGAAGTTTTGCAAGGTAAATGAAGATTTCAGACAGCGAGCTGCATGTGGAAAACCATCGAAATTAGCTGGCCATTAACGCTACCTATTCTATATCTGATAACCAAGAAGTTTTTCCATGAGAAGCCCAGCTACAGAAGTTGCTTTGTTGGGTACAAGGAATTAGACGACAGAGTAGAAGATCAATAAACTGGCAGTAATAATATAATTTGAGTTAGTTAGATCAACTCAACTGGAAAAATGTAACAAGCAGAAGGTTTTGTTCCAAAAAATGTAGCTACGAAAGCTGGTGAGCAGTTTCAACCCAAGACCAGTTGCTTCAAACGAAAAGACCTTTGGTTGGTATCCTCATCAGCAAGGTAAATCTTGCAGATGACTGCAGCTTCATTTCGAAAGGCATGCTCTCTATTCCAAACAGAAACGAAATATAGAAGCTTTTCCTCTTATCCAGAGAAAGCAGATTTCGGAGAGGGATATAAAATCAAAATCCCATGAATAAAGTAAAATACAGAAAGCGGAAACAAAGCAAACCATTCACGCGAAACGATCCAGACCTCACGAAATCCTAATTTGACAAATTCGCGGTACAGCTGCAAGTCGTTACGGGGCCAGATACCAGAGGCGTTAGCAATTTTTATTCAAATCATATAAGTATCACTTCATACATCAAAAGTCCCATTTGCACGACGAAGCCGGCAAATTACTTTGCGGGATAACGGATCCCATCAATAAAACATCGGAACATTATGATGTCCCATAAACTCTGATTTGAGCCGGTGCGGAACGATCTCAGCCAACCAGCCGTCTTATCAAATATTTATAAAACAATCATCATTCGACCATCAGCCAACATGGCGGCCGAGCCACACGGGAAACGGAGAACTGCGAACTGTTATGAACCATTTAAATATTTATACTTGAATAGGGATGCCCTTTAAATTTGTTTTGACGAAAATGGGGATTCGCGAGCATTTTTCTTTACCGCAATTTCGGGGTATGTTTTTGGGGGCCTCCCTGACTTTATGGAGGGGAAATGATGTGGGGTATCTCACCGCAATCTTGGAGTGTGATGAAATGTTTCATCTCGCCTCCGTAGATGTTGAGGAGATTCGCTTTTGGCGGATGAAGTCGTGAATAAAATAATATCAAGACAGAGGTTTCATATTTAAACATCAATTCTTGTTCTAGTTTCGGATAATCGGAGCTTTAGGTGCGTATTCGTAGATCCCGGAGCTCTCAAGGATGTGGAAAGTAAAGGAGATTGACATTCATAAGATTCACTATTATGCAGCATCAAGTTTGGATCCATAGAGAACGAAATTATCCTCTGTATCATGTTATGTACAAATTGTCCCTTCTCCGTTGGAACATGTGGTCATCGGTTGTCTGATATACAATACAATTGAGAAGCCATATTTCTTTCACCGAAATGAGTTCCTTCTTCGATAATCCTGAAGATTCATTCGTAAACAAAAATAATTTTTTCATATTTTTCTCGATATCTGAAAAATATCTTGTGAACAAAGGTTTTTCATTCAATTTATGATTCATCAAGCTATATCGACCTATTCTGTATTCAAAACAATACTCTTCTGTTAATATTTCATAGACCTTTCGGTAAAGACGTTGCCAAATTCCTGAAATTATCGGTGGAATAGGCGAACGTAGCCATGCATTACGCAGTGTTATACTAGCGGATCTAGGGAGTTTTTCAGGTAGGAGCCATGAAAATTTTCAACCAAGTGTACCTACAGAGTTAGCCAAACTGACTTCATGGAGGGGAATGTGGGGTATCTTGCCGCAATCTTGGAGTGTGATAAAATGTTTCATCTCGCCTTTGAAGACGTTGAGGAAATTCGTTTTTGGCGGATGAAAGTTGTAAATTCAGCTACTATCAACTAATGCACTAAATAGTCCGTTCAAATATAAGAAGGAGCTTTGTAAACAAACAGAATCACACAATAAAGCTCCTATTCGTCAAACGGTCATAACCACGCTCCCTTTTAACGCCCTAAAAGATTGCCAGGATCGTACTCGGAACGGACTGTAGATGGTACTGGATAGAAATTATTCAATAATTTGAGTCAGCAATTCCCACAACTTTTTTCCTCAGATACTTAAGTGCAAAATTTCTGTAATTGTAAACATTTTATATCCGACGTACCCTTTTTTTTTATTTTGTTTTGTTTTTATATTATTATCTACTAAATAATTTCTTTTTCGGATTTGCAACTGTCATAAACATTTTATATCCGACGTAACCTATTTTTTTATTTTGTTTTGTTTTTATATTATTATCTACTAAATAATTTCTTTTTCGGATGCTCGAGATTGCGGCAAGGTAATTCCAGGAAACACCAGAGTTTTAGAGATTTGGGTCGGAGTCTTGCAGGATTCCGACAAAGTAATTCCGGGAAACACCAGATTTGGGTCCTTTTCCCTAATGGATGAAAGCCATCTTGATTTGCATATTTATGCGAAAATATCGAAAAAGATCTCTGTCCAAATTTATAATGGTCATTTACTTGTAATATCCGAAATATATTTAGTTTCGGTCCAAAATTTTATAATATTTTGTACGAAACTCTTTGTCGGCTGCTCAAGGTTCCGACAAGGTAATTCCGGGAAACACCGGATTTGGGACTTTTTCCTTAATGGGTTAATGCCATCTTGATTTGCATAAATATCGAAGTTTTCAATTGACAAGACCAGTTAAAATACCTAGAGCTACTGTGAAGGTCTAGCTGTTCAAGGTGTTTATAGATTTTGTTGTGAAAAGTGTATTGTGTTGGAAAATCTTTTGACAAAGTGTAGGTATATAGTGTTTATAGAACAATGTCGAATTCGGAAACGTATACTACATCTGAGGGTGTTATGTGGGGACCACCACGAAAAAGATCCAAAAGGTCGCATTTCTCTGCTGAAGAGAAAGAGATTATTTTGAACATTTTTCGAAAAGAATTGGAAGAACATCCTGATTTATCGAAAAGAGACTTAGTACGAATTGTTTCAAAATCCTCAGAGGTGAGTGATTCAGCTGTATTCAGCATTCTCAGAGAATATAAAGAGAATAAAACATTGACGCCACCTAAGAAGAGAGCCAAGTCGTTAAAAATAATCGATTCGGTTGACGATTTCGATATGAACCTTATCAGAAGAATTGTCCACGGTTTTTTTTCCAGAATGAAAACCCGATTTCTAAAGTTCTAGAAATCGTGAATGATGATGACATTTTGCCAAATTTCAAAAGAACAACGTTCTATAAATTATTGAAAAAAATGGAATTCAAGTTCAGTTAAAACTGAACGATTGTGTGAAAACTCCTCGATTCGACTCTGGACGGAAAGAAACTTTACGAAGGCCCTCCTACCGATGCGCCAAACATGTTATTATTGCTCTTTCTTACATTTGAACAGAGTATAGAGCAAAAGCCAAGAGCATTAGGTAATTCACAAATGTTAAATTCCCCTAACTCCTAGAAATTCATTGTTTAAAAATAAAGCAACGATAATGAACGGTCGAAAGTTCACCCCGCCCAATCTACCCATGCATTTTTTAATTAATGCCGTTCTTGGAGCACTGGAGCGGTCCGATTGGATTAACTGAGAGTCGATAAATGAGCTCATTAAAAGTTTTCGAAAATATTTTCATTTCGAGGCATCCTATTGTTTATCAGTTTTCAGTTGTTCGATAGCCATTCACAGACGCGTCCCAATTAGTCCATTGAATCGACGGGGTCATCTTTCATATTAGCTTCCAATTATTCTAAACTGAAAATGGACTTTTTTGAAATAATTAAAAATGCCCTGGCGTTGAATCGTGACAGCTTCGTTTCGATAATTGAGTGAATTCGTATAAATTTTTAATGAATCTATTTTTGGTACATCGAGATTTTTTGCGATTTTCAATCATTATATTAGGAGCGGATAGAGAAAAAATATAAAATTATTTGTAGGATTCAATTTATACTGCCAATGATGCTCATCTTTGTCTGTTGGAAGATAATTCCGACTATACGTCGAGTTGTTATTATTGTTGGTACAATTATTATAATAGATATTTGATGAATTTCCGTTTCAGGAATCAGTAATGACAGTAATATTGGTACTGCTACTAAACACAATTCAGTTTGTACATAATATTATCTTTTTTTATTGAATGCTGTTAAAATGAGAATCAATATTCAATATACATGGTGGATGAACGAGCTTTCAAAAGCTGACTAAGTCAGTGCTTTTAGTGGCACATTTCATATTAAAATTTTTTAAATGGCTATACAACGGAGATTTGTTTATGAATGGCGTATTTGTTTCGGCATCAGTAGTATCTTATAAAAGAATCAACAAATTTAATCGTTTTGCCTTGAGTCAGTTCATTGATGCGGGCCAATTATTGAGTTGGCGACTCAATTAAAATTACTCGACCAATTTCTCATAAGTATTCTGCACCATTTGTTGGCTTCACCGCGGCTTCCAAAGGAACCACACAAGATGTTCAGCCTAATTATTTCCCAAAGCGTTCGAGAGCGTTTTGAAATATATCACTTGGCAGACCAATTTGTTAGATGGTTTCTGAAGATGCGACTCTTAACTGCTTGAAATTAATGATGCAAAACTAAATTTAAAACCCACTCGGTTAACATTTTCCGAATATTTTAATTTGATGCTGGCATCATAAATTTTCGGTCTTGTAGGGCGTTCGGATAAGGTGTTGTTACGTACATTCTTCAGGGTTATTTGTTATGTTCTGTCTAAAGTTGTGTCTCTTCTGTATAATTAATTGAATTCTCTTTGCGCGATAGAAGAAATGATTGAATGTGTTTCGTCCACAAATTTGAAACATTCCAGAGCCTTCACATGTTCATATACAGGGTGGGACATAGTCGATAATACCATTGAGAACCAGACGAACTATTTTAATGGAAATTGCTTGTGCGTGGGAGAATTTATAATAACACACTATGTAAATGAAAATCGCACATAAAAACATTTTTCATTACACCGCACTGATAACCCTATCATAACATGTAGATTAAGAACATCGAAAATGACGCGCTCTGTATAGAATCATATTTTTTTTGTGAAAAAACTCATAATTGAATGTGATACATACAGATGTTTGGCATCTATGTATTATGTTGACAAATGAAAAAATTGATCAAATCTAGCCATCAAACTGAAATAGTTTCATCTGTCTCCTTTTGTTTTCCTGGTGTGGTGGTAGCTTGAGAGGAAGTCTTCTTTCTATATCATTTCAACATTGAATTTCCACGAGAGCAAATTTCCAAATATGCAATTCACGAATTTCAGTCGAAAAGCGAGAAATTAATGCAATTCCGCCTATAAATAACCTTATGGTTCATGAATGACTAAACAAAAAAAGAAGCCAAGATGCGCGACGAATCGAGTAAACTGATTTGGAATGATCTGTCCATTAGCTTGATATGTGTGTATAATTCGAGCTCAAATACGAAGAACAGGAAACGAAAGTCGAAACATGTGTTCGTGATGAGAACCCGAAATAGCCATGACCTTTTTTTTGTACCTCCAGCCCAACGGACTACGTCCATAAGCACAATAATCGGGAGGAATCAATCAATACGAAATAAAAGATATCAGAATAAGTGGCGGAAAAAGCAATTACACCCAACAATCACCTATTCAGGGCCCGTTTTGGGCCATAATCGAACTTGGCTACAGATGCGATAGGGTTCATCCCGATCATGAGGGGATAAGGTAGTCCATCTCCGTTGTGAGCATGGGAAAAGCTGCTCCAGGAAAGAAATTAAATAAAAAGAATGGGAAGAGAACGGGATCTTCTGGAGTACAAGAAACCAATTAATGAAAGAAAGGAATACCGTTTTACGGCGATTGGAAAATTAGGATCGCTCATGTAGGAGCTATTGCGATATCCAAGATAGGCATTCACTTCATTGATAGAAGGATATACGATTTGGACCACGGAAAACGGAGTAGATGACGGTCAAGCTTGGAACAATGAGTGAGATTAGTGGGGATTTATTTCCGCTTTGAGATTTCAGGAGATAGAAGAGAGAGGAGCTGAGAATGTGGATGCCGGGAAATTGAGCTCATCTTGAGACAAAATCGATGTCTTTCCAGAAATCAATTTTTTTGAAACGTTAATCTTCTGTAACAGGAAAGAAGATCTGAAACTCTGTGGTTCGCCTGCTCTGAGTTCTTTAGCCGTCACTGCCAAGCATGTCCCAAACATGTTCAATAGAATTCATATCTAGAGATGAGCACAAACGCCACTTACTGGCCCAGAAACATTCTGTGGTATAGGCAAATGCCCATAAGGAGTTTTCCTATAAGAGGTGATATTTTGACATTCAAAGAAAAATGTCACTTTTCTGGATAAATGATCGGATTTTTATTTCATTATCAAGAGGAAGGTATACTGTTAATGATGGAAAATGACATAATCCAAATGACCACCACGAGCACGACTACAGGACCATATCCTCATAATGAAATTTTCCATAACAAAATCGCAACCTGTCTACCCTATGTCCTCGATGTCCTCACATAGTCTTGTCGAAAGTAAACGTTGTCCAGATCAATACCATCCAATTCCGGCCATGAAAAATCATTAATCATCTCTCGATAGCGCAATCCATTCACCGTAACTGTTCTCGAAAAGTTAGGTCCAATGACACTGCCGGACCATAAAACGCAGCAAACAGTCACACGTTAAGGGGACGTTACACTCTGGCCGACGGCACCGATTCTCCATTCAAAAGTTCCTTTCATTTTTCGAAGTTCACGCCCTCAATTTTCCACTTGAAAGCTTGATTTTTTTTAATTCACCGGGAATTTCAGACAGTTCTCTGCGATTTCACACTTTCTGGAAGTCTTCTCAGTATTTCCATTATTCAAGCGCCTATCCAAATGGAATTATTTTAAAATATAGAAAATTGATTTGTCGAGGGTACTCCAATTTTCATATACTCTCGAATTCAACCCGATTTTTTCATGCGAAAAAATAATTTTTTCAAAGAGACGAAAATGGAGTGCCCTCAAGACATTCTTCAACTCCAATTTAAAAAAAAAAATCAAGCTTTTAAGTGAAAAATTGAGGGAGTAAACTTGGAAAAATTAAAGGCACTTTTTGAACGGAGAATTGGTGCCGTAGGCGATTTTTCCATGCGAAAAAATAATAGTAGCGCCCTCAAGACATCCTTCAACAAAAAAGTAACTAAAAATTTTCTCTGCTTCCAACATAGCAATAAAAGATATAGAAATAACCTAAAAATTGAACGATATTATTTCAAAGTAAGGAGCTTTGAACATGAAAATGTTCCCAATTTTCACATACGATTACCAGCGTGTGAATCTGTATACCTACCACCAGTATATTATTTTCATCTTGTATTGATACATTTTCGATCTTACGATCAATTATAGGAGCATACAGCCTGGAAATTCTGGTTCGATAACGCAAAATATCGTGTCCTTTTCAATGTTCAATATGAATATTCGCTAAACTGAAAAAATCTAGTTGATAATTTGAAGCGTGTTACTGCAAAGTGAATGAATTGGGAAATTTGTAATAGATATCAAGACAGAAACAAAACTTAACCAATGGATCTATTTAATATATGAAGAATTTTGTCATGACATTGTAACTTTCAATATTTGTGAACAATGAAGGTGTGAAATATGAAAAATATAAATATTCCTATTATTTTGTTTCAACAACTACAACATGTTATTTTTTTCTCATCTGAGCAGAAATCGTCATGTTCATTTTTGTCAGCAATATATCATAACATTCCTTATATTTTGACTAATCTTTTCTCATTTCTTTTTCTACGTGCTCTGTGCAGGCTATCCATTTTTTAGGTGTTCACTCTTCAAGAGCCCATTTCAAAGATATTTATTTCACTTGCTCAATTTTTTGCCAAATTTGTTCGAAACATGACAGAACAAAATGTCAGTGTTATTTCCAACACCAACCTGAATTCTGCAACTCAAAATATTACTGAATGGGCATTACCACAGAATACCTAACTATTCTGTGGCATTACCAACATAATTTCGATTTTCCAAAGCTCCCCGAGATGTCAATCATTCTTGGATGGACTAAAAGTACTTGCACTTTACAAATGCCAGGTATCTTCATTCGCAAATCGACGTTGCTTGAAAGCAAAACGGAAACAAATCGAAATCCACTGGTACAAATCGGAAGTCGCGGTTTCACCGGAGGGAAGGAAACACAACGTCCTAAAAGGAATTAGATGTGTCAGGGGAACAACGCACCTGCTAATCACGAAACCTTTCTCAGCCGAAATGAGAAACATTAATATTCCAGAAGAAGAGAAACGCCCCAATCGGAAGGAGCGGACGGGGCGGCTGAAATCCCGTTTAAAAAGTGTTAAGAACAGGAAAAAATAAAAGCCGCCTCCGGCTCCCGATAATAAGCTTTTAAAAAAGTTTTAGCATCGCAATAGTGTTTTGTTGGTCTCTGAGGACGGCGGCGAGAGGGATCAGGGGGTGGTAAGGGGAGTTTGGAGGTGGCAGAGCATAACGGAAATGCGAGACGGTAAAGAAGTTCTCTGGATCCGATTAGTGAGTTAATTAAGTACTTTTACTTAATTGAAACGACGTTTCATTAATTACCTATTATAATTACAAATCTTCCGCACGAATTCCTTCGTTGGGAAGGTGCGATTTGGATTATAAGGTTTCGAGTCGCTTTATTTCGAGGATTTTTCGAAGTATTTGATTGGAAAACAAGGATATTAATGGAATGGAAGTGTAAAATGTACATAGATTTCTCTTGGAGAGAACAATGAACTGATTATATCAATTCTTATCACCACGAGAATCGAAGAAAAATGTGTATAAAGTCATATACCTAATACTCCACAAAGTAAATGGAAAAAAATCAAATCAAATTTTGGTTTAATATCGAAATCTAAAATTAAATACAAAATGTAACAAAAAAATTAAAAATATTAACGGAGTAGATGTTCGAAGTGTTTAACTCGAACGCCTTAGCAATATCCAAACTTAGTTAATCTGAGGTCTCCTGCTACACAGTAGGGTAGGAAATAGTCCTCTGGAACAGAATCTGCTCCTCGATGGTAATTCTAAACCTCGCTCTGTCGGTACCACTGCGTACTTGACTATGTTCGTCTATTCCATCGATAATATCAGGAATATGGCAACGTCTTTACCCAAAGATCTATATGGAATATTGTTAGAAGAGTATTGTTTTGATTGTTTTGAATCAGGCCCGGATCTACGATTTTTTTCTGACCGGGGCAAAAATTCATGATTGCGCCCCCCCCCATTTGTTTAATATGTACATATATGAATTCATAGAAAAAACAAAAATGAATAATACAAATGAATAATGAAAATATAAACTAATAATAAGGAAAATATCACAAGGAAAGAAATTGGACTTTTTTCTTCACATTGCATCACGCGGCGTGATTTTCTGTCCGCGAACGCATCTATCAGCTCCTCGAAATCTGTTTCGGAAGCAGTTTTGTATTCTATAGCTATAAGATCGAGAGCCATAGAGACTTTTCTGACTCATTAAGGAACGAAAATAATTTTTTATTATTTTCAATTTGCTGCTTTCACATCTTGCAGACGTGTTAGGCAATGTGCACTATATTCTATATAATGTCAGCTATACTGACATTATAGGGAAAGTATCTTTCAGATCTTGCCTGTGAAGAATTTCTAGCAGGTCTAATGAAGTCGATCTTTCACTTATTTCAGGAACCAACATTTTGAAAACCGCTGGTTCCTAACAAATATCAACTGCATTCAAGTCTCTTCAATATTTTTGCGCTAAAAGGGTCCCATTTTCTGCAGCTCCTCTTTTTGCATGTTTGAAAGGGCATGGCCATTGAGGAATGAGAAATTCGTGTGCAGACTCTCTTTCTGATCTTTTTTTGATTTCTGACAATAATTTGTCGAAAACAGCCTTAATTTCCTCGGAGAATAAACCAACTAGATCCGTTCTTGACTCATCGTCGCACATTTCGTCAACCTGCTTTTTCTTCTTGGAAACACGTTTATTTCTAAGAATTGGCTCCACATCCAATTCTTCTGAAAGAAGTGTAGCTTCCGAGATCCAGTTTTCAATAAGTTTTTCTGTCATTCCTTGCAAGATATTCATAAGACCTTGCATGAACGTGGAATAACTATATCTCCTTTCTGAATTTCCACGTTGATCATATTGATCTCTCGCAGAATATTATCCCAAATTGTTAGGTTCAGTATGAATCTAAAATCCATCACAGCATGAAGCAAATGACTAGCTTCATACTTGTATTCTGCGACTAGTGAGGATTCTTCGATTTCTTCCACAGCCTTCACAACTCCCGGTAAATTATTGAGCAAGGCATTGACAGCTTGATGTTTAGTCAATCTAGTTTGGCTACTTCCTTTAAAATTTGTTTTCGTTCACTTTTTCATAATTGTCCATCGTGTGGTTGAACTAACAAAAAAACAATACAGTTTTTGTACAACACCAAATAAATTTACTGCTTCTGAACATGATAAAGACGAATGGACACCCACAAGATTCAGAGAGTGTAGAATTCTAGGGACTCCTTTATATATGCCAGCTTGTCAACTTCTAAGAAGTCTAAGAAGAAAACTTTTCTTTATTTTTAGTATTATAAGTCTTTGCCTTTATCTCATATCCAGACTACGTTCTCTTTGAATATCGTATAACCTGGTCCATTTGTTCTGTGAGAGATACATCTGGGGTACAGTCGAACATAATAGTGAAATAGTTGGCCTCCTTGGTCTCATTAATAATACTATTCCGAACTTTGGTGGCCATTAAATCGATAATTTCATTTTGCATATTTTTGGGAAGATAGGATGTTTGTCCTTTTTTGAGTGGTCAAGATGGCACTTCAGAGTCGGGTCATATTTAATAATATTTTTTTCCGAGAAAATCAAAAATAAAAAAAATTTAACCTCTGGTTGTTTTTAGCGCCCCCTTAAGCTGGCGCCCAGGGCAAGCGCCCCGCTTGCCCCACCCTTGATCCGGGCCTGTTTTGAATACAGAATAGGTTGAAATAGCTTGATGGATCATAAATGGAAAATCTTTGTTTATAAGATATTTTTCGGTTGTCGAGGAAAATATAAACAAGTTATTTGTGTTTACAAATTATCTTCTGGATTATCGAAAAAGGAACTTATTTTGGTGCAAGAAATTTTCAATTGCAGATGTTATCGGAGAAAACTGAGTGTTCAGATCTTGAGTGAAGCATCTCGACTCCAGTTATTTTCTAACCATCCAGCCTTTATTTGCGAACGCGGTTATTATTAAATTGGGCTGGCCGGAGCAACCGATGACCACATGTTCCAAATTATATGTACCGCACGAGATGTTTAAGTTAATTGATAGCAAATTACCGGAGTGCGAGATTTAATTTACGATTGGCGGCCGTAAAGCGACTGGCTGGCCGAATAGAGCGGACGCCGAGGAGGCCAATTATTTGATTTAAATTTCATCTCGGCGAAACGCATTTCACGCTACATGATACGCAATTAGGGTCTCTTTTCAATAGATATGAGACTTTGAAATAGTAACTGGGGCTTTGGAAACTAATTGGGTAATATTCTGCTTCGGAGGGAGGGGAGAAGGGGCTAGATGGAGCGGATTGAGGAGTACCTATACTAATTGCTATTAGCTTATAATAATCAGTCAACTAAACTGCCCCACAAGCGTCAGTGTCGATTCAGCCATTCTCTGCTATTCGTCTTGGCTCAATCGTAAAAATGTGGACGTGGAAAATGACAGATTCCACTTCGGAAAACGGCTTGATTTGTGGATAATCTCATGAACGTTTTTACCGCATCGTTATTCGAGCTTTGCCAGAAATATGGAAAAAGTTGTAACTGAAGGCGAGTTTATACAGCAACTAAAATAAAATAAGACCTAGAATAAAATAAAATAAGAAATAAGAGCAGACAACATAGATTTATAGAGATCACTAGAATAAAATAAGAAATGAGAATGAACCAAATCGCAGATTTTTTTGACATTGACTTCTGTGTTTTGCGCATGTTTGGAAAATTTAGTTCTATGTAAGTACAGTACATAACCTCAACTTCGCTATTTTAGTTGTCATTTCATTTATATTTTTCAAAATTTAATTTCCCATTAGAATCACTATAGATAATATCATTAGAAAATATCATAAGTAAAATGGATTATGTCATTTTGATCGAGCAGGTATCAGCCTTTCCTCAGCTATTTCAGATTTATTTATCTCAGATTTGGGTCATGCGCACTATCATTTTCCAAATAAAATAAGCGAAAAAGATAAAAGTTGACCATCTCTTATTCTTATTCCTTATTTTAGCTTATTTCCTGTATAAACGGCAAACGCTGTCATTGAAATGCATCAAGTGAACATTCTTATTTTATTTTATTTTAGTTCTCATTTTATTTTAGTTGCTGTATAAACTCGCCTTAACAATGTGCAATACTTTGAATGATTCATTTGTAACCATTTTCTCACAAAAGTTGAATTCTCATGAAAAAAAACTGTGTTAGTTGCACCCCTTATACAGGATGAGTCTTCGACTTGTACATATATTTTAACTGTAGATTCCTTTCATCAAACGACACCTTTTTTTCCAATACCATTTTTCAAAATTCGGTTTCGTTTGAAAGTTACAGGGTGTCGAAAATCCATGGAAAAAACACTTTTCTGTTCATATCTTCGTAAACGCTATTCAAAATGAACTGAATTTAGGTTGATTGTTTACTCTATTCATTGTGCATATTCCTCAATCAAAACTTATTCAATATTTCCTCTGGTATAAAAATTACAGCGGAGCCGACTCATAAATCCACACAAAAATACTATAAAACTATTTTCAAGAGAATCGATGATTTAAAAAAATTGAAGTATTCTTATATTTTTTCAATAAAACGAGTTATTTCCAATTTTACCCGATAAAATTTGACGAGAAAATCAAAAATCATATGAATAATCTGGATGCTTCCCTGGGTTTTTAATATCACAGAATGGCTGAAATTTATAAACTCTCTTATCTCTATAGAAGGTAACAATGTTGTCAGAATGTTTATCAACTTTGTCAAGACTAAAATCTCTATGTAATAATAAAATCCCACAAATGTGGGGGATTAAATTGAATTTTAAGAAGCATGAAATTATACATTCAAAACGCACAGTTTTTATTGAAAATTCATTGTTATCGGTCAATATTAAAAATAAATGTCGATGAAATACAAAATTCGGATATTAATGATGAATGTCGATACAAATCACGTATTGAATTGAAATTAAGGAAAAATAAAATGATACCTACTTAGCTCTGGATAATTTGTGGCGATGTTTCTATCTGAACAATATCCTCTTGGAATTTTATAAACTCGACACTACACGGTTATTATTTCATTAATTCATTGAAAGTCTTCACATAATGATCACCTGTCTGCATTCTTCTCTGTGAGTAAATAAATCGACAAATCACGCCGATTATCACTAAACGCATGCGTCGTCCATATGGTACTTACGTTGGAGACATAGAACAACCGCAGACCAACTTGTTGGTCTGTGAAAGAATGGTTTGTCTTGCGCGCCGGCTATCTCGCATTTACGCACCGTTGTTTTAGGAGAAAATCAACACAATCTGGCATCAAATATCATAGAAGATGGTTAGGTTAGGTCATTGACCTCGAATCCTATGACCTTGGTTAATGGAGTTAGCTTAGGTTAGTGTAAAAACAATTCTTTATGAGATAGTTTTGGGATATCGAGAAAAATATGAACAAGTTTTTAGTGCTCACAAAGTAATCTTCAGGAAAATCGAAGAACGAACTTATTTTGGTGGGAGAAATATGGCTTTTCAATTGCAGAAATAATCGGACAAAACTAAGTGTTTGTTAAGAAATATTGTATTTTTAATATTTTTATTCCAATAAGGTTAGTGCTTGAGTATTTCCTGAATGTATCAACTCAATTTCAATCGAGAAATATGAATTTTGCATCAATTCCAAAGAATCGTATCAGGCACGTATTCGGCCCAATTTTTTTTCAAATGGCCGAATTCGGAAAAAATTAAAAAAGGTTTATTTCGACCTCAAGAATCTACAGTTAAAATATATGTACAAGCCAAAGACTCACCTTGTATTTGTATGCCATAGCTCGTGAAATAATTATAATTTTATGTTTTTTTTGTAAATGTACCCCACATTTTTTACAGTACAGTTCGTGTAAGGTTATGGGTTTTATAATTTTTTATTTACTATTCAATTCAAGTCTAGCCAGAAATTCCCCATAGCAGGATTCAAAATTCAATTCAAAAGCGGTATTTTATTCCATATTTTTCTTGGAGTGCACCTCCTTCTCAATAAATCCTCTTTATCTCTGAATATTAATTACAAGCAGTTACAAACCCCAAACTAATCAATTCATTTCTTGTTCGAAGGAAGTTGAGACAGGATGGCATTTTCTATTTTTAAATTACACCCAGTCCCAGCCACCTAATATATGCGAGGTGAAACGAACTAATTTGTCACTACAAATTACTGTTTCCAGTCTGTGAAAGCACGTTATTAAGTGGTGTCTACGCGTACAATATGTAACCTACCCCAATTCACGTGTGATGCTCCAAATTAAAATTCCAAATTTATCTTTACGAAAGCAGCCGCTTGAGTTATGTTTGTTATTCTGTTGCCGTCCTTCTGTTTGTAAATATGTCAGCGATTCGAATCGGTTTTGTCAAATGTTGACACACGGAAGGATTACCGAAAGATCTATTTGTTTGCCATGAAGCAATTGATGATATACCAGAACTGATCATTTTCACAAAATTTTCAAAATTTTGCAATTTCTCCTGCGTCAACGCCGTCAAGAGTGAAAAATTTCGAATGTTATTACAGGGTTGGTATGTAGTATGGAACCAAGTAAATATCTTTCAATCCATATTTATATTTTATACATTTAAAATTAAATACGAAAAATATTTCGATTGATGATATTTTCTTTAAATATCATGTGAATTCAATAATTTCTGAGAACTGGCCAATTTTGAAGAAACTTTTTTCTCTGTTGATACTGGAAATGTTTCACGTATACTCCATTCACAATTATAAAATCACAACTCTGGCCTTGGAAATTTGACACATTCCACTCTGTATCGAAGTTATGACGTTTTTCAAAATATTTTTATGTTCCAAGTCAACACTATGTTGCCCTTTCTACATTCTTAGCGTATTTCTCAGAATGTGAATGAATTGGAAAAGATGTGATGGACGAAAATAATTAACGTTCATATGAATTGATAGAAAGGATTCCTTTTCTAGTTATTTGCATGAAAAGTACAAGAGAACACCAGGCCCGCCGTAAGCGGGCGTGCAAGGCGTGCCCGGCACAAGGGCGGCACGTCCAGGGGGGCGGCAAATCCAGTGAAATTGAAATTTTTTTTTGGAGGGGACAAACAACGTGGTAAGCGGGGGGGGGAGAAAAAAAAGGGGGGGCGGTTGTCCAACTCCAACTGCTTTAAAATTTTGCCAACTGTCATAGAAACATAGAAATTTTGCCATATGCGATCGAAACTTTGCCAACTGCTTTGAAATTTCTCCAACTCCGTTCAACATTGAGGGCGGCAAGGTCTCCCCATCCCCCTTAGAGAGACTTTTTCTCTGAAGGATTGGGAGGACAGGCGGCCAACATCGATAATTTCCGTATTTCCACGGAATGCAGTGAATTCACTGCAGTGTTTCTTTCAGGTATATTTCCGGGAGGGGCACTGCCGCCCCCCGAAGTTCCGCAGGTACCCCCTCGGTGAAATACTGAGAGCGCCCAGATCCAGTTATGGCATAAAACTTCAAGATCGAAAAATTCACATAATCCGATAAATTGCCCTCCCGGAACTTCGAATTGCGCCCTCGGGAAAAATTTTCTGAAAGAAACATCGATTCAGAAAGTTCCTACGGCATCTTGATTTTGTTGAATATTCTACGAGAAAAATTTGCAGATGTTCTTTTTCCCAATATTACAATCAGGTAGTAGTAGTAGTTTTGAATATTTTCAGTGTCGCCGTATCGTTTATGCCAATTATTGCATGTCATAAAAAACCCTCTGTTACCAAATTGCGCCCTTTCTACTAGCCGAGTTTAGGTAGATACGTGATTTTGAAGAGAGAATTACGAAAATAAAGATAAAAACAGAATGAAGGTCTTTGTCGGAATACACACCCCCTAGGATCAGTTGCATTTTGCATTCGAAATTGAAACTTGTCTCTTGTCTATGATTCGATTCGAACAGTTCCGTGGTGTATGAACAGTAACGATCAAAAATTAAATTCCAATTATTTTGTTAATAGTGAATCTGAAGCTTAAAGATGATGCTACTAATGAATCAGACATTGACGGTATTGAATGAAATTATTGCACTAAAATCGCATTTTGCAGAACTCTAATCGAAGGATCCACAATCACTGTTACAATATATTTTTGGCAATGACTTAATTTCTACATTTCCGAATATAACAATAGCACTAAGAACATTACTAACATTGCCGGTTTCAGTTGCATCTGGAGAAAGATCTTTTTCAAAATTAAAAATTATCAAGAATTATTTAAGATCCACTATGTTCCAAAACAGATTAAGTAATTTAGCTATATGTAATTTCAATTGAACACCAATATGTATAATAACAATAATTCAATAGGTTTTTATTTTTTTTCCACCATAATGAGGGAACCCTTTCTAGAGAAGACTCAGCATATGTAGCGCAGGGGTGTATTTACGGGGGGGGGGGGGGGGGTACTGGGGGTAATTAACCTCCCCAGGAAAGAGTTTTTCACACTAAATCTTCGAATGGAAACGATCTACCCCCCCCCCCCCCCCTTACCCGCTCTCAAGATCAGTTCAGGTCCCTCGCTAAAACTTGCCACTACCCCCTCCCCCCGAATTGCTCTCTGATGTAGCGCCCTATTGGGGGCGGCATAACAGTATTTGCACGCGGGCGCTCAGACAGCTAGCGGCGGGCCTGGAGAACACTGTTGAAATATATTATTTTTCGCCATGGAAAGAAATTGCATTGCTTTCACATAATTTTCATATGCATGCTTGTGAAAATTTAATGTTTAGTATCCTCTTGAAATGAAAGTTCAAGACTTGAAGACATTTCATTTATTCGATCTTATGAACAAGGAGTGAAATATTCTGACTGTATATAGTCATTTATTAGTTTAAAAAATATTCATACATCACTACCACAGTAGGTTTGTACAAATAAAATGGAATAGGTCAAACATATGCTCCACATTTATCATTCACCTGTTCTAAAATAAGACACAAACTCCTGGAATATGGAAAAAACCGATGTAATTCTGGTTCAATATAGCCTATTTCTACTTTCGGCAAAGGAATGAAAGGTCCAGTGACACATTTCAATTCATCAGAATCTGAATTCACCTACCGTTGAATGCAATATAGTCATATTTCTTCTTTTTTTAGCTTTTTCGACGTGTTTTCTTTCTGAAACGTGAAAATGATCAACAATAATCATCGGGAGACCGATGATTGCCATCCAGAACCCGTTTACCTACTTACGAAAATCGTGCAATTTCATTCTGCATGTTCTTTCCTCATAATTCCTCGAAAATCCTACCTGAACCATATTTTCCGGTCGCTTTCGTTAGAAGATCGTCTAAGGAAGCCTTTTTTGTCCATTTACACATTCCAAATAAATTTTGATAACCAAAAACGATACCGAAACTAACCAAACTTCTGGGGGACCGGAATTTCGCCAGATACTAAAAAAAACTTCGTTATCAAGTGTATAAAGGTCGATTAGTACTTACTTTCGCTTTATTTATGCTTATAAATCGATTTTTGGTCCAATTCAAATTTGCCGTTCGTACTCACGCCAAAAGTCGTGAAAGGAAAAAATGACACTTGCACGAAATTTCTCTTATCGACGGGAAACTTCTTCTGGACGACGAAGAACGGAAAAATAGGCGATTTCCTATCGATATTTCGCCCCAAAATCGCCGATCGATTCGAACTAACAAAATGTGACATATCTTTGATACTTTTACTTTGATGTAAACAAAGAAACTGGCAGCGTCGTTTTGTCATTAACGATATTTTCTCTATACTCCATTCACAATTATAAAATCACAGCTCTGGCATTGGAAATTTGACACATTCCACTCTGTATCGAAGTTATGACGTTTTTCAAAATATTTTCATGTTCCAAGTCAACACTATGTTGCCCTTTCTACATTCTTAGCGTATTTCTCAGAATGTGAATGAATTGGAAAAGATGTGATGGACGAAAATAATTAACGTTTATATGAATTGATAGAAAGGATTCCTTTTCTAGTTATTTGCATGAAAAGTACAAGAGATCACTGTTGAAATATATTATTTTTCGCCATCGAAAAAAATTGCATTGCTTTCACATAATTTTCATATGCATGCTTGTGAAGATTTAATGTTTATTATCCTCTTGAACTGAAAGTTCAAGACTTGACGACATTTTATTTATTTGTTCTTATAAACAAGGAGTAAAATATTCTGATTGTATAGTAATTTATTGGATTAAAAAATATTCATACATTACTACCACAGTAGGTTTGTACAAATAAAATGGAATAGGTCAAAAATATGCTTCACATTTATCATTCACCTGTTCTAAAATAAGACACAAACTCCTGGAATATGGAAAAAACCGATGTATTCTGGTTCAATATAGCCTTTTTCTACTTTCGGCAAAGGAATGAAAGCTTCAGTGACACATTTGAATTCTACCTGAACCATATTTTCCGGTCGCTTCCGTTAGAAGATCGTATAAGGAAGCCTTTCTTGTCCATTTACACATTCCAAATAAATTTTGAGTACCAAAATCGATACCGAAACTAACCGAACTTCTGGAGGACCGGAATTTCGTTTGAAATCTTTCAAAACGGCCAGATACCTAAAAAACTTCGTTATCAAGTGTAAAAAGGTCGATTAGTACTTACTTTCGCTTTATTTATGCTTATAAATCGATTTTTGGTCCAATTCAAATTTGCCGTTCGTAATCACGCCAAAACTCGTGAAAGGAAAAAATGACACTTGCACGAAACTTCTTCTGGACGCCGAAGAACGGAAAAATAGGCGATTTCCTATCGATATTTCTCCCCAAAATCGCCGATCGATACGAACTAACAAAATGGGGAAAATCTTTGATACTTTTACTTTGATGTAAACAGAAAAACTGGCATCGTCGTTTTGTCATAAACCATATTCTATGTACGCGCACAGATTTTTCATCAGGTGCACCAATTCCTGAAAACGAAACCATGGCCAGAGTTGTGACTTTATAATTGTGAATGGAGTATACACGCACAGAATTTTTCATCAGGTGCACCAACTCCTGAAAACGAAACCGTGACCAGTGACCTCCTATGTGATTAAATAAAAGTGAATGGAGTATAATTTAAAATTTCGCGTTTCTGATTGACGAGGGAAACAGTTGAGTGAAAATTTTAACAGTGCTATATAGCAGTTTTTTTAAATGTCGGAAATATATAAATATGTGAAAATTCACTGTAGAAGGTATTTAGAGTTTTTTCCTTGAAGCATCAGCGTTTCTGAAGATATGAGTTCGATTTGATTTGCCTAAATTTCATTTAAAGATTTATTTGACTAATTTTCTTATACTATAATGAGAATTGAAACTTTTCTTTTATCTTTTTCATGGTGAGGTCTTCTTTTAGCTTCGAAAAGAGGCTTTCTTGAATTTTCTTCAGCATTTCCCTAATTAACCCATAATTCTCGGATTGGGATTACAGTTCCTGACTTGATCATAATTGGAACCAGTTTAGCTCGGACCCAAAAGCGGACGTTGAATAAATCATCGTCTATTTGCTCAATCTCGTCTGGAACAGTAGAAATAACAAAGACAAACATTTCCGATCGTTTCCTGGACAAGCACTCAGCGTCCTTTCCGTCTAGGGGGCAGCAATAAGCTAAAACGTTCTGCCTCCGGTTAAACAACGTTCAAATTTTCGATCTCAGACCACCCCGCTTTAAAGTTCCCCGTTCCGAAATAAAATTATAAGAGGCAAATATGCATTAAGCAATTAAACTGGCACACACAATGTACATAAAGAACCCCTAACGTCCTAGTCCGTCAACAAATCGAAAACGTTTCTGGATCGAACCGAGGCTTTAAAGTTGGTCGGCTCGAGTGGGCTGAAGTGTTGGCAAATAGAGCAAGAGCTGATTCTATTACCGGCTCTATTATGCCCTGATTGAAATGAAATTGACACATCTGCTAGTTAGAGCCATCACCGTTCACCTCCGGGATTTGGGTCGGGCTCTTTACTCCCTTTCAGATGGGGATCGGTCTTGAAATCTTTCACGTTGGGTTTGGAGAGTTTTACGTCTCCACACTAGATTTGGTAGATCTTTCTTTGCTTCACTGAAATCAATCCCGTGCCTGAAAAGAACAAATGTAGTTTATTCAGCTCAAGAAGTGATTATTCTTCACGCTCTCTTTCATAAGCGATGTTGACATCAAAAACATAAGAAAGAATAATCGAATTGAGGTGCTGAAACGAATAATAACCGGTTTGGGAGAAATAAACGGCTTCAGTAATAGACCTTTCCAGAATTACCTGTGCAGGTGAAAGTTACGCGCGTCACTTGTAGGCTAAGAATGAATATTATTGGTCGTCAAAATTTCCCCCCTTAAATCGTTGACATTGGACAATTGATATTATTATTTCACGCAGTCGACGTTTTGGTTTTGGATATGGATGTTGATCGAAAATCTAAATTTTATTATGCCTCAACAATGATAAAAACAGTAGAATCTCATTTCATTGCTTCCCTCTCTCTTTCTCTTCTTTCTCGCACTAAGATTTGCGCATCTTTTAAAGCTGCCCACAAGTTGCGCATGAAATATACCTGTTTCTCTCTCATTCTGGTTTAGTTCACATCTTTCATCTTTGTTCTACGTATTCTGGAAAGGTCTATTCGCATATGCTTGGAAACAAGCAAGGTCGACATCCAGGTACTAACACGAGACAGCTTGGTCTTCCGTGATGAGATGATTTCTGCTTTAGAACCATCTGCTCCGCTCAAAATCATAATATTTCAAGTTACTGCTAAAAGATGTCCTATTTCAGTCAAATTTTGATTGTTGCTTGGATGAACTCTGAGGAGTGCGTAGGTTGTGCATATTTTCGAGCAAATGGTAGTAAAAAATAAAGCCATGATGTTTGCTAAATGTAAGGTATACTCCATTCACAATTATAAAATCACAACTCTGGCCTTGGAAATTTGACACATTCCACTCTGTATCGAAGTTATGACGTTTTTCAAAATATTTTTATGTTCCACTATGTTGCCCTTTTTACATTCTCAGCGTATTTCTCAGAATGTGAATGAATTGGAAAAGATGTGATGGACGAAAATAATTAACGTTTATATGAATTGATAGAAAGGAATCCTTTTCTAGTTACTTGTATGAAAAGTACAAGAGATCACTGTTGAAATATATTATTTTTCGTCATGGAAGAAAATTGCATTGCTTTCACATACCTACCTAATTTTCTTATGCATGCTTGTGAAGATTTAATGTTTATTATCCTCTTGAACTGAAAGTTCAAGACTTGGCGACATCAATTGTTGATTCTAATCAGGAATTCATTAAAAAAAATCAACCCAAAGAAATAAGATGAATTGATGGGTAATTAAAAGAAACAATAATATTGGAATCCAAATTGTTGAAGGGAGTTCTGATGCAAGAGGAACTTTTTCTTGGAACTGAGTTTTGGTTATAATAAATTAATAAGCAAGAATATCAATTCCTGAAAGCTTTGTAGATATACATTCCATTTATTTGATCTTATGACCAAGGAGTAAAATATTCTGACTGTATAGTAATTTATTTGTTTAAAAAATATTCATACATTACTACCACAGTAGGTTTGTACAAATAAAATGGAATAGGTCAAACATATGCTTCACATTTATCATTCACCTGTTCTAAAATAAGACACAAACTCCAGGAATATGGAAAAAACCGATGTATTCTGGTTCAATATAGCCTATTTCTACTTTCGGCCAGATACCTAAAAAAAACTTCGTTATCAAGTGTAAAAAGGTCGATTAGTACTTACTTTCGCTTTATTTATGCTTATAAATCGATTTTTGGTCCATTTCAAATTTGCCGTTCGTACTCACGCCAAAAGTCGTGAAAGGAAAAAATGACACTTGCACGAAATTTCTCATATCGACGGGAAACTTCTTCTGGACGACGAAGAACGGAAAAATAGGCGATTTCCTATCGATATTTCGCCCCAAAATCGCCGATTGATTCGAACTAACAAAATGTGGAATATCTTTGATACTTTTTCTTTGATGTAAACAAAGCAACTGGCAACGTCGTTTTGTCATTAACGATATTCTCTGTACGCGCACAGACTTTTCATCAGGTGCACCAACTCCTGAAAACGAAACCATGACCTCCTATGTGATTAAATAAAAGTGAATGGAGTATAAATAATTCCTAAAAGCAAATGTTTTTTCTCAGTACTTTGTGTTGAGAATTCTACGGGTTCTCATATTTCCTGATGAAGTTAAGTTTTGAATTATATGACTGATGAACCTTAATTCATAATTGCGGTAACTAATCAAAATGCAATGAACCAGACATGTGAAAACACCTTAACTTTTGCAGATCCAAAATATAATAACCCGTTATGTTTAGACGCTTCAGAAGAGCACGAAAATGACCCTGTCTCTGCCATCAAACTATAAATACTGCCGTTGTAAATATGTCTCCAGATAATTTTCAACCTTACTAACTAGCGATCGTTGAAGCATCTTCACTTTGGTCTATTTCCGGTAAAACGAAGCTAACTGTACAGTTTTCAACAAAGCACCCGAAAATAATCGTGATAAATGATATTTCGTATTTTTCTGTTATCCCGAATATTAAGGATCTGGCAATTCGCCTATTTTCGACATTTGGGTGCACTTCGTTTGTGAAAATATTTCAAATGATTCTCATAAATGTGATAATGGTATACTTCATTCTAATAACTTACCTATTGAAATTTGGGATTAGTCGATATTACAATAAGACCATAGAAAATAGTCTACTATTATTTTCTATATTCGGTCAGAAGCATTCTGTTTTCTGACAAGTTGTAACGTTCTTATTTACCTTTTAGCTAGGTGTATAATCAGCCGTAGGTAAAAGACAAAGCACAGCTCACTTACCACTAATACTGCACATACAGAGTGTAACAGCCAAATGGAATAAATTCGATAACGAAAAAATGAGGAGGTGTTAGGAAAAACGCTCGGACACGTCGATTTGTAATTTTGAATGCGCATATTTTTCAAGAAAATAAAATTATATAGGGTGTTCCATGCGACCGTGGCCAATACCAACTTTCTTATTTCAAATGCAACCCCCTGTATATTATTTATTTTTTGGATTCTTCAGAAAATTCTAGACATAATTTATATACAATGTCCTATACCTATTTTTTTTCAATAATTAAGAAATAATCAGTATTACCTATTAGGTTTCAAGTGTAATGTACCGAATATGTGAAATAAAATAATTTTTTTTTCAAAACGTTGATTTTTGCAATAAATCTGAAAACACTTAATACTTCCGAAATAAGTATAGTTAAAGATAGGTATAGGACATTGTGCATGAATTGTGTCTAGAAATCTCTGAAGAAAAATAAATAATATATACATAAGAAAGTTGGTATTGGCCACGGTCACATGGAACACCCTATATAATATTATTTTTTGAAAAATATGCGCAATTACAAATCGATGTGTCCGAGCGTTTTTCCTAACACGCCCTCATTTATTCGTTATCGAATTTATTCCATTGGGCTGTTACACTCTATTTTAGGTGTTTTCCTTCGATCTCGTGAAGACTAATTATTGTATGTAATAATAACCGTGTTGTGTCGAGTTCATAAAATTCCGAGAGGATATTGTTTAGATAGAAACATCACCACAGATTATTCAGTATTATTTCATTTTTCAATGATTTCAATATTTAATACTTACGTGGTTTGTATCGATATTCATTCATATCCGAATTTTGTATTTCATTGACATTTATTTTTAATATGGACCGGTGGGCGGTGACAATAAATTTTCAATAGAAACTGTGCGTATAAACTTATAATTTAATGCTTCTTAGAATTCAATTTTATCTCCCACATTTGTGGGATTTTATCTACATCCAACGTTGATCTACAATAGAGATTTTAGTCTTGACAAAATTAATAAAAATTCTGACAACATTGTTATGTTAACTTGTATAGAGATCATAGAGTTTATAAAAATCAGCGATTCTGTGATATTAAAATCCAGGGAAGCATCCGGATTATTCTTATGATTTTTTATTTTTTTGTCAAATTTTGTAGGGTAAAATTGAGAATAACTCGAAAACGACGTGTTTCATTGAAAAAACATAGGAATTCTGTTATTTTTTAAAATGATTGATTCATTCGATGATATGAACCGTTTTTTTAAGTGGTCTACCTTTAGTATTTTGCGTGGATTTGTGAGTCAGCTACGCTGTAACTTTTATACCAGGAAAAATATGGAATAATTTCTGATTCAGAAATATGCAGCTAAATAGAGTAGGTATATACACACTCAAACATAAATTCAGTTGATTTGAAATAACGGTTCCGGATATATGGAAAAAAAGTGTTAATTTCATGGATTTTCGACACCCTGTATCTTGCAAACGGAACCGAAAAAAGTTATTCGTTTAATGAGAGGAATCTACAGTTTAAATATATGTAAGTACAAGGTACAAGTCAAAGACTCACCAGATATATAAGGAAAATAGTATATTTCATTACGTACTAGTCCAGAAAGTAAGCTTTCTCCGTGCGCGCGCGATGTGTTAGCACGGAAATAGTTATTTTCCTATCAAGGGCGGAAAGTTGTACTTTCCCGCACAAATTGCCGTTGCCCGAACGACGCGGAGCGGAGTTCGGGCAAGCATTCGAGTGCGGGAAAGTACTTTCCGCTCAAGATAGGAACAATATTTTTTCTACAACCGTATTATAAAATGAAAAAAAAATTTCTACACAACTCGAATATTCGTTTTGACGTTTTGACATTAATTAAGGAGTTTGGGATTCTATGCGGAAAATCATAGACCATGACATAGAAATAAATACACAGATCCATGTATGCCAGTCATAATTTTTGAAGGATGTCAAGTTATCTTTGAAAATGCAATAATTTTCAAACGGAAATCTGCATTGATAATTAGTATGACATGGATGAAACTGCATAATTTGAAATATTCAACTAAATATATAAGTAAGTAGATTAAGAGATTTCATGATAAAGGTATTATTATACCCAAATTCAACACATATTTACTTTCCCACACTAGTGCGGGAAAGTGACACTTTCCGAATCGAAAACAATGCGGGAAAGTAGTTAGTTAGGCCTGGTTGTAGAAAAAAGCCTTTCTGGACGTGTATAATGAAAGATATTTTTCATTACACCTCTCTGAAAACAATAACACGGGAAAAACTTTCAGCAGAAGCAGAAAGCATTTCGATATCGGATATTGTGAAACAATTGTTTATTCAAAACACTGACATCTACTGTCACGCAATCGTTGCTCTGTGTCTCAGCATAGGAATCACAGGATGCATCTATGCCTCAGCGTACCGTAAAACTTTTTTTCTACAACCGGGCCTAACTAACTACTTTTCCGAATTGTTTTCGATTCGGAAACTGTTACTTTCCCGCACTAGTGCGGACTGCGGAGAAGTTTCTTTCCCGCACTAGTGCGGGATAGTAAATATGTGTTGAATTTGGGTATAATCATACCTTCAACATGAAATCTCTCAATCTACTTATATATTCAGTAGTAATATCACAAGAGATTGAATTTCCGTGATAAGTCTATCGATTTATTTTCAAACGAAAATGAGTTGCTTGGAAACATCACGAGTCCGAAGGACGAGTGGTGTTTCCTTAAAGCAACTCATTTGAGTTTGGAAATAAGAGATAGACTTATGAGGTAAATTCAATCTCGTGTGATATTTTATAAGACTATTTCACGAACAAAATGAAAGGTCAGAAACTTCACATTCGAGAGGAAGCATTGAAAAACATGCAATAATAATGAATTTATTCCAAGAAGGTATCACAAACTGAAATAATTTGTAACAATTATTATGCGATATGCTTAACAATAAACAATTTTCATAAATACGAACAAAATACCTTATTCTCGACTATAATTATTATAAATTGTGCAATTGTAAAAATTTTGAATAGTACTAGCAGCATTAGGTGGATGGTTGTTGCTTGATGTAGTTGGAGTATTTCTGAAAGTATTCACTATATTTTGATGATGTTCGGTACTCAGCTGTATATACGGTTTCATTGAGTTCGAATTTCCATGTCCAGTGATTTTCATGGTTTCTTGTTCACTTACGCCAGATTTTAGTAACTGACTTACTGCAGTGGCACGATTAGAGTGATTTGTTATTTTTACTTTTTTAGTGTCCAATCCTATCTTTTCTGCAGACAGTCTTGTCCATTGCGATATTTTATTAATGCCGATCGGACAATTTTTATACCAGTTACTACCATTATATTTATTCCACTTGCCATTAACAGTGAGAAAAAGCCTGTCATTAGCGATAACACCCCTTTTCGATATTAGTTTTCGGTATAATCTCACAGGACACAATTCAGGATTTTTTAAATTTTGGGCCAGCCATTTAGTATCTGCACAGTTTTTATCTCCACCTTGGCGAGTTTTGGAGAATATAGGGTTATATGCAAGCCTATTCGTCAAATAGCCTTTGTTGTCCAATTCTTCTTTGAAAAAATGCAACATGGCGAAAGCTGCTTCGTTTCCTCTCCAAGCTAGTTCAACTGCAGCTATATGATAATAGTATATTGTATAATTAGTGGGAAAAGCATAATATTCCCAAACGACTGTGATAATTACCAGACGAGGAGCGTAGCGACGAGTCTGGTAACACAGGAGTTTGGGAATATGCTTTTCCCACGAATTATACATACTATTTTTTCTCCGATCGTCGATTTATATTTGAAAAAATTATTAAAAAATATTTCATTCAAGATGTAATCAAGTAAGTTTAAATAGGTTTCTCTATGTTCATATTTAAATATAGAAGTGGTAACTATGGAAATTACTTTGTTATGACAGAAGTAAAATAATTTTCAAGCCGATTTTGTTCGATTCGTTGTATTTTATAAGAAATTAAAAAAACAGTAGTAAACATGGACACTGATGGTGATTATTCGTTACCTTGCACGCCTCCTGAACTTGTAGAAGCAGCGAACGCGGCTTCACTTGATTTACTTCCGGCGAAATCCAGAGAGAAGTATGAACTTGCGTACCAACGCTTCATGGATTTTTGCAGAAAAAACAACAGTGTATCCTTTTCTGAGAATGTACTGATGGCGTATGTTGCTGAATTGGCTAAAACAATGAAATCTTCGACGTTGTGGGCACATTATTCCATGCTTCGATCAACTTTGTCTATTAAAAATAATATTAATATTGCCCAGTACCATAAACTGAGAGCATTTTTGAAACGTCAAGCTATAGGATACAAACCGAAAAAATCTAAAATTTTAACCCAGGAACAAGTTCAGAAATTCATTTTAGAGGCCTCAGATGACATATTTTTATCGACGAAAGTAAGTAGATAAAGATTAAATAGTATTACTTAAATTAAATGAAATACGAAATATACAATGTTCGATTAATTTTTAGGTGGCTCTGATATTTGGAATAGCAGGAGCCTGTCGACGAGATGAGCTTGTCCGAATAAAAGTTCAGGATATAGAAGATTTCGGTTCAAAAATACTGGTAAAAATACCAGAAACAAAAACAAATAGACCTAGATCATTCATCATCAACGAAACCTATTTAAATGTTTATAGAAAGTACGTATCATTCAGGCCTAATGATTTTGAAAATCCTAGATTTTTTTTTAAATTCAACAAGGGAAAAGGATGGAAGACAGTCATTGGAATTAATCAATTTGGAAAAATGCCGCAAATTGTTGCAAGTTATTTACAGTTGCCAAATCCGACAGAATATACAGGACATTGTTTCCGAAGATCATCGGCAACACATTTGGTAGATGCTGGAGCTGACATTCTTTCTTTAAAGCGCCACGGAGGATGGAAGTCTTCCCATGTGGCGGAAGAATATATTGACGAATCACTTAATAATAAAGTAGAAGTGGCTAATAAAATATTCAACACCCCTGCCTCGACTTCAAATGAAAATGATCGAAACGAGATAAACCAAACAACTAGCCATGCAGCTTCAACGTCTATAAATTCTCGTTGCCCTCCAGTACAATTTACAAATTGTACAAACTGTACAATAAATGTAAATATTAACAACAATTAATTGTGTTCAAGAATAACGTTATAAATTAGATGTTTCTTTTATTTATTTCATACCAAATTTATCAATATTAAAATGAAAACCATACTTTGTTTCATTTCATTGTAATAATCCATTTGTAACATTACCGCACGCTACAGCAGTGCGGTAATTATTACCGCACTGTTATTTTCTAATTGCTTAGCAACTGCCCACTGTTCTGGAATGTTGAGCTTTGCGCATAGAAATCAGGTCAAAATAGTGTCACTTTTCCCACGATCGGAGAAAAAACTTTTTTTGAAGTCCCTCCGGCGTGTCCTCATTCCATTGCAAACACATATTTTTATGTTCGTCGGAAGTCAGAGCTACAGAACTAATCTTCCGTTTTTCGGGTTGAACTTGTAAAATCTTTCTTTTACTATCACGAGCCGCTCTCGCCTCATTGAACATTATATCTCTAAAAGGATCCAGAATTCTCTGGTATTCCTCGAAATATTTTTCCTGCACCAATTTTGCAGTGGTATTCCATATAGTTTTGATTACACTCTGTTTGTAATCAGTGCCATCAATTCGTCTCATATTGAATGCCCAGTCCTTCAAAATGAACGCTAGTTTTTCATTAGTATTATCTGCATCTAGCTTGTAGTTTCGTTCCCCGCAGAATGTCATGAATTGTCTCCATATATAAGATTTTGATTTTTTTGTATTTCTTGGTATATTTATATCGATATTTTGGTTGATATCTTCGTTCGAAATCTCACCGAAGCGACTCATGTTGACGTCTACAATTTATATTTATTAGTTGTCAAACCGTTTCCATAGTTCCATCACATCATAGAACTTATAGTTCTATTGGTTGAATCGTTGAAAACACCGAAGCTGTCAGGCCAATCAAAATTCAGAGACAGTTGGTATTATCGCGATAATACGAGCTGTCTTTGGACTGTGATTGGTCAGTTTTTAAAGTGAGTGGAATAGTCAAAGAGAACTTGACATCCTTCAAAAATTATGACTGGCATACATGGATCTGTGTTTTTATTTCTATGTCATGGTCTATGATTTTTCGCATAGAATCCCAAACTCCGTAATTAATGTGTCAAAACGAATATTCGAGTTGTGTAGAAGTTTTTTTTCATTTTATTATACGGTTGAAGAAAAAATATTGTTCCTATCTTGAGCGGAAAGTACTTTCCCGCACTCGATTGCTTGCCCGAACTCCGCTCCGCGTCGTTCGGGCAACGGCAATCTAGTGCGGGAAAGTACAACTTTCCGCCCTTGATAGGAAAATAACTATTTTCTACAACCAGGCCTAACTAACTACTTTCCCGAATTGTTTTAGATTCGGAAAGTGTCACTTTCCAGCACTAGTGCGGGAAAGTAAATATGTGTTGAATTTGGGTATGATAATAGGTACCTTTAACATGAAATCTCTCAATCTACTTACTTACTCTATATTTAGTTAAATATTTCAAATTATGCAGTTTCATCCAATGACAAACTAATTATTGATGCAGATTTCTGTTTGGAAATTATTGCATTTTCAAAGAGAAAATGACATCCTTCAAAAATTATGACTGATGGCATACATGGATCTGTGTATTTATTTCTATGTCATGTTCTATGATTTTCCGCATAGAATCCCAAACTCTTTAATTAATGTGTCAAAACGAATATTCGAGTTGTGTAGAAGTTTTTTTTTTTCATTTTATAATACGGTTGTAGAAAAAACACTGTTTCTATCTTGAGCGGAAAGTACTTTCCCGCACTCGATTGCTTGCCCGAACTCCGCTACGGCAATCTAGTGCGGGAAAGTACAACTCTCCGCCCTTGATAGGAAAATAACTATTGCGGTGCGGCCGCACGGAAAAGAGTCATTTTCGATATTCTAAATCTGCATGTTATGACAGGGTTTTCAGTGCGGTGTAATGAAAAAATTATATACTTAATCTGTTTGGTGTTTCAACTTTTTTTGGTTACTGTTTTGCCTACACCTATTGTTTTCACATTGTAAAGGAATAGCGTAGGCTTGACGAAATAATTAGCAATGCAACACTGATCTAATGAGCAACATTGGTCCAATCGCCAACAAACATGGTCATTCGAATCACGTCCGAATCAATATGGCGCGAACGCAAACATGTGGGCGCATTATAATACGATAAATAAATCCGAGATCTGCTCTCATAAGTCCCCAATAGGGTTTTGATGAGCTATAATTCAAATTCTCATAATGACAAACAGTATAATTCCCCACTAATTAAACGAGCACCAGTAACATTTTCAACTCTACTAAATTTAAATTGTTTCGCCAGCTCGTTCCCGGATAAGTGGCTTTTGTTTCAAAATATCCCCTGCAATCAGGCTCTGATAATTTCCCGGCTCTCTCCTTTTGTTATTACAAATCATATTCATAATTACAAAGCAAATAAACCGTCTGTCTCCTCCACGTTTAAACCAGCCACTCCTCCGACGCTTCCGCCAATAGCGGACGCGGCGGAACCGCCGTCGGTCCAATGGACTGTGACGTCCCCCCACTCCAAGCGAGCGGCGATAATTCGCCATTCTGCGCGACGTCCCGCATTTGATGTCGCCGCAACTTCGGTTTAGTAGCTCGAAACCCGGTTGTAGGTTTGATCGGGGGATTTGACACCCCGGTGATGCGGTAAACGGTTAATGATGACAATGCTAATGATGGAACGCACCAAGCCGGAAAACGAGAAGGAATGTTCGCCTATCCGGACCGAAGGACCGATATTCCTGCTGCCCAAGAGGATATCGGACGATTCCAGGGACGCAGATATGTGCGATAAATTGACTGACGACGAAGATGAGAACGTCGACGTGGAGAACGACGACACGGCTTTGTGTCCGGTGGACTTGACCAGAAGGCACGATAAGTTGAGGAGCTTCGAGGGGCTGATCCAGAAGAATGACTCTAATAGTGAATTTTTGTACAGTAAGGACTCGAAGGGGTCCGAGAGTGTTTGTAGTGACCTCAGCAGATCTCAGTCGCCTCCGGACAGAAGTCCTTCGGTGATTTCGAACAATAGACGGTTGGCGTTCTCCGTTGAGAATATCCTGGACCCAAATAAGTTTACGGGTAGGCAGAATGTTTATAGTGACGAGATGTGTTGTTGGAAACCGATGGACGAATCTGTAGAATACGAAGAAAGTGAAACTGGTGAGTTTGATTCTAATCCCTCTTATCTTATATTTTTTGACTATAACTATAAGTTTTTTATTATTATTATTCTTCATCAGCGGTCTCCCGGTCTCAGCTTGAGCTGGTATTACTTCTATAAACCATCTGAAAAAACATTTCAGTTCCTCCCACTAGTTCAGGAATTTCCGCACGATTTGACAGGTTTGCAATGCCACAGCCTGCTGTGCATATCCCGCGATCTTCTGGGATATTTCGATCTTTTGAAGATTTTTCTTGAATGATATGGACATGACTCCCTCAGCCGAAATCACCAACGATTGTGACTTTCGACAGTTGCCACATATATTTCAGTTCCATTGCCAAATTCTCGTAGGTACTTATTTTTTCGGACTCCGTTCTTCCTATGTTATGATACTGCCACATCGATTATTACTCCACTCTTACGATTCTTCTCAATGAGCACTAGATCCGGTCTATTGTAGTCTACAGCTCTGCCTGTTGATATTTGTGGCATGGCGCACAAGTATTATTATTATTATTATATTTGATGACATGCAGAAAAAGGTCAAGATTCAAGAATATCCTCAAAGGAACTAAGATCAATTACCGAAAAATAAACATGTCCTTCTTTCGATCTTGTTGGGAATTATCTTCCTTCTCTAATATCAACTCCATACCTAACTATCAGCCACCATTAAAAGTTTTGACAGCTAAATCCCCATATTGAACATCACTATAGCACCAAATATGGGGTGTTCCAAATTGCGCGTTTTTTTTCAGAATAAATGAAACACATTATTTGCATTCATTTTCAAAAACTAGTATCAGTTATGACATTTATGTGCGAAAAATGATATCTGCCAAATGGCATCTTCTTGCAGCTCTACAGACGTCCACTCTTTTGTTAAAATTTTCAATGACATTTTGACATAATTGAGGCTCTATCTCACTAATGACACGAATAATGTCATCTTTCAGTTCAGGAATCAATTGTGGATTATTCTTATAGACCTGTCTTTTCACATAACCCCAAAGAAAATAGTCCAACGGTGTCAAATCACACGATCTTGGATGGCCAATTGACATCACCGTTTCTGGAGATTATTCGTCCAGGAAATTTTTGTTTCAATAAATCAATTGTTCCTGTGTTATTTGAACCTTACATATGCCTTCAGAGCTGAATCCTTGTGTAAAATACGCCATGTTGTGGACCCACAAAGTCCAACTTGTTGTAAGCGTCGTTCAATGGACATTTCAGAGTCTTCAGCATCACTTTCACGAACCAAATCGAAATTTTCTTGTGAACGACCGCTACGACTGTGTTTTTCACTTTTTTGGTCTTCCACCGAACCGGGCTCTTGAATTTTTTTAATAATTCGACCAATAGTGCTTTCAGATAGACGATTATGTGAACCATAAAATTAACCGCGTAATTTACTAAAAACACTTTTCACAGAACGCTCATTTTTATAAAATAATTCAACAATTCGAACGTGTTGTTGTATCGTGTATACGAAGCCATTTTTGTAAATGTCAAAATACCCAGACGAATTCAGTGCGCCATCTATAGGTATTTTATTTGTTCTTAAAAAAAAACGCGCAATTTGAAACACCCTTTAGTTTGTAACACCTAAGTTCTTCTCTTCTTCTTCTTCTAATGTTATGATAATTTATAATTAAGATTCCGTATCATTTACCTAAACATCTCGGGCACGATTTTTATTTAGGTTTAAATGAAAGATGCAAACAGGGAATGTTCTAATATAAAATTGATGAAAATACTACACCTTTTCCAATTGTAATTCAGAAAACGTGAAATGTAATTCAGAAAAGCAAATTGAATTTCAGAAAATGGGAATTGTAATTCAGAATAGTAAGTTGATACATATCATAATATACTATTCTGAATTACAATTTCCATTTTCTGAAATTCAATTTGCTTTTCTGAATTACATTTTACGTTTTCTGAATTACAATTGGAAAAGGTGTAGTTGCATTCAACTAAGTTCATATAGATGTAGTAAATTAGTTCAAGATACTTTATATTATATGGTATTACGGTGTGAAATTCCTCAGAATGAACGAAGAGAGGTAAAATTAAAATAGAACGAACCCTGTGCATTCGCCAATTCGCTACTAATGACAGTCTTGTAAACTTTATGATTTTGATCGAAAAGTACCGGAAAATTGCAAATAAATAGAAAAATATTGTGCGAATCTATTTTTGTTCCTTTCTATATTCATTCATTTGCATTCTTCGATCACAAACATAAAGTTTACACGCCGTCAAGTTATTAGTTGCAAATAGGCGAATGCACAGGGTTTGTTTTCTTTTCTTCAAAATTTATTGCATGCCATTCAACATACCACCAATTTGAAATTACACATTCTCGACACTAATGATAGCTCTTGCTCTAAACTTTCATGCACTTTTGATGGAATGGCCATCAGTGCTTTCTTCGCATCTTGTTTGGTGGCTGTGTTTAATCAAATAATAAGTGTTTCGGGTGATAGAACTTTTAATTGAAATAAAACACATTTAAATTGAGATTGAAGCCAAATTATTTTTTCATTTGAAAGGTAATTTTATGAGATTTATGTTTTGAGAATGATTTACGGCATATGTCCAACACCACTATACTCTGTTCAAATGTAAGAAGGAGCAATAATAACATGTTTGACGCAGCGGTAGGAGGGCCATCGTAAAGTTTCTTTCCGTCCAGAGTCGAATCGAGGAGATTACACACAATCGTTCAGTTTTAACTGAACTTGAATTGCATTTTTTTCAATAATTTATAGAACATTGTTCTTTTGAAATTTGCCAAACTGTCGTCATCATTCACGATTTCTAGAACTTAAGAAATCGTTGGGATTTCATTCCGGAAAAAAAACCGTGGACAATTCTTCTGATAAGGTTCATATCGAAATCGTCAACCGAATCGATTATTTTTAACGACTGGGCTCTCCTCTTAGGTGGCGTCAATGTTTTATTCTCTTCATATTCTCTGAGAATTCTGAATACAGCTGAATCACTCACCCCTGAGGATTTTGAAACAATTCCTACTAAGTCTCTTTTCGATAAATCAGGATGTTCTTCCAATTCTTTTCGTAAAATGTTTAAAATTATCTCTTTCTCCTCAGCAGAGAAATGCGACCTTTTGGACCTTTTTCGTGGTGATCCCCACATATCACCCTCAGATGCAGTATCCACTGAGAGAAATGATAGCCTAAATGACTAATATTGATTTATTAGCGGCAGATTTGTTTATTGAAAAGAAAGTTTCTTCACAGTAAATAAAGCTTTCGAAAAACACAGGCTAAATGTGAAAAAATGGTTCTCTATAGCAACATTTAATGTAGTAGAACAAATTTCTTAGTAGTCAATATATTCATTTGATTGTCAATAAATTCCTTCTAACAATGAAAATTACATTTTCCTTGGAAATATTCGAAAATTTATTATTTAAACCATAACATATTTGATTTTTTTTCCCCATATTCCTTTATTGTTATTCAAAATTAGTTTATAATCAACGAATTCGGCAGTGGTGGGGTGGGTTCGAAAGAGTTCGTTCAACATTACGCATGACGTCGGCCAACTGTGTCGTCTGACAGTCTGGCTTCAGTCCCAGGGCGCCTGGCTAATACAAGAAAAGAGTGTCTAGTGGTGCTCAGATTATTCTGAAATCTGTGGTGGTGCTGTGGCTTGGTTTGGAGCATGCGTTTCATTTCGCGGTTTATTTCTCGGCGTGGCGATCTGCGACTGACTGCAGTTTCACTGTTTCAGATTCAGAGATTCAATGTTGAGTAAGTGCTACATTATAGATATTAAAGATTAACGCTTTTAATGTGATATCTATAACGTCGTGTTTCGGTGAAACGAACAGTGTATTTTTACAGTGATGGAGAATTTACTTATGGGAATGGGTGAATATGTGGAGAGATTCAGAGGTTTGTAATTATGTACATTAGACTTCAGTATTTCCAGAAGACCTCGGTCCCTCTGGGATATAGCTATTTTGATTTGATTCACATTCATGTTCACTAGAGGACTAGATAATAATAATATATTATTATCGAAATTGGAAAGTTCTGAAAAGCGTCTTCCCTAGCATATTGACTGTTAAAATATCTATTAATAACAAAGAAACTATTTGATATCCACTAAAATTTCTTGACTCAAAACTAAGTTTTTTGATTGGAAGATAATTCTTCATCAATAAGATAATGTTAAAAAACGTGTTTTCAGATGAAGGCGTCACTGTCGAAGTATTGCCTGAATTGTTGGAGAGCAAGACTGCACTAAATGAATTAATTCCGCGAGTTGGAAACTTTATCTATAATGGCCTGTGTGCAATAAATATTCACAAAACAGAATAAATAATATTTTTTTGTTATATACCAAACATGTATTGTGTATATTGTTGAGTTCTGAAATAAATATATGAGAGCAATTATTTTTTTATTTATTTGTTATTTATTACATATTATATACATCTTAATAATCAATAATCAAATAGCAACCAGTTAACAATTATATGGCATCATTTAAAATGTCAATTTTATATATAAAGAATGGACTTTAGGTATTAAAAATTAATAAGTTAAATAACAAAATGACTTATTTAAAATAATGATACTGCTGCTTTAATTATAACAAATATATGATCATAATTACAAAATGTTTTTCAAATATTATAAAATATTTATTCACTAAGAAAATATATAAGTATACCCAGTAAATAATATTTTTTTAATGAAAAATAATCGTTTGTTCGCATTAAAGAAAAGCACTGTAAGAAATCATATGTTGAATATTAATACAGGTTAGTTAGTCCATATTTGAAACAGTTATTTGTTAAGTATAAATAAAATTCATTAAATATAAATGAAGATTTCTCTCAGTGTCCGTTTCCGAATTCGAAATTGTTCTATAAACACTATATACACTTTGTCAAAAGATTTTCCAACACAATACACTTTTCACAACAAAATCTATAAACACTTTGAACTGCTATAGACCTTCACAGTAGCTCTAGGTATTTTGACTAGTCTTGTCAATTGAAAACTTCGATTTTATGCAAATTAAGATGGCATTAACCAATAAGGGAAAGGACCCAAATCTAGTGTTTCTCGGAATTACCCTTTCGGAATCTTGAGCAGCCGACAAAGAGTTTCGTACAAAATAATATAAAATTTTGGACCGAAACTAAATATATATAAATGACCATTATAAATTTGAACAAAGATCTTTTACGATTCTTGTCAATTGAAAACTTCGATATTTATGCAAATCAAGATGGCTTTCACCCATAAGGGAAAAGGACCCAAATCTGGTGTTTCCCGGAATTACCTTGTCGGAATCTTGAGCAGCCGACAAAGAGTTTCGTACAAAATAATATAAAATCTTGTTTGGTGGCTGTGTTTAATCAAATAATAAGTGTTTCGGGTGATAGAACTTTTAATTGAAATAAAACACATTTAAATTGAGATTGAAGCCAAATTTGGTGTTTCCCGGAATTACTTTGTCGGAATCCTGCAAGATTCCGACCCAAATCTCTAAATCTCTGGTGTTTCCTGGAATTACCTTGCCGCAATCTCGAGCATCCGAAGAAGAAATTATTTTGTAGATAATAATATAAAGACAAAACAAAATAAAAAATAGGGTACGTCGGATATAAAATGTTTATGACATCAGTTGCAAATCATAACAGAAATTTTGCACTAGAGTTTCTGAGGACAAAGGTTCTAATGTGGGAATTGCTGACTCAAATTATTGAATCATTTCTATCCAGTACCATCTACAGTCCGATCCGAGTACGATCCTGGCAATCTTTTAGTGCGTTAAAAGGAAGCGTGGTTATTGACGAATAGGAGCTTTATTGTGCGCAAACCAGACGATTCTGTTTGTTTACAAAGCTCCTTCTTATATTTGAGCGGACTAAAGGTGTAAGTTCCTTAGCTAAGCAAGATACGGGCACTTGCACATCAAGTGTTCGGCGGTTTTTACTCTCCGTCTGTAAAACTTAGGGTTCTTGTCCTATTGGCACGGAAAGTCTCATTGATTCATCTTGATCATCGAATTTTGTCAACAATACTCTGGTTGAGTCCAGATTACTCGAATTAATCGTCATCGACCTTCCAATCCACCCCAAATCATCCCCCAGCGTTCCAAAATCAGCAGACCATGAGAAGAGTCCTTTTCCCTCAAAGACAGAGAGAGACGGCACGAAGTTAGGCATATACACACAGCTGATGGAATGGCGTCGATTAAAACGCCAAATCCGGGGCTCACTATGATTAAGCGCCGGTAATTCGAGAACATCACGGACGTTTGTGAAATCAATACGTAACAACCGACAAACGTGTTAACCGCATTCATTTGTCTGTTCACCGCCAAAACAATGCAGTGCGGTGGCGCTGTCAGTGTGCCCACCGTCGGAATGGCCAACCGGGATCTGTACGTCCGGCGTTTTGGCGATGGTATAGGCGAGCCCGGTTTGGTCCATCGATTAGGGATCAGTTAATGATGGAATTGATTCGAAAATTACGCTGATGGGTATGGACGATTATGTGCCGTTTACGGCGCTTTTCAGGCTTCAGGCTGTGATAGTTGGCTTTGTCCGGTTTGATTGGGCTGTCGGTATAATATATCTACATAGATCAATAAGGTATTTTTGATTTTATACCTAGAGGTAATGAGGCAGCTCATTTGGTGTTTTTCAACACTGTTTGGGTTTAATTTCCTGTGAAACATGACTTGATGCAAAGTACCGATCCAGTGTGATTCAAGATCAAGATGGAGTAATATCCATAATATAATTATACAGGGTGAGTCTTTGACTTGTACATATATTCTAACTGTAGATTCCTCTCATCAAACGAAACACTTTTTTTCTATACAATTTTTCAAAATTCGGTTTGGTTTCGAAGATACAGGGTGTCGAAAATCCATGAAAAATACACTTTTCTGTTTATATCTTCGGAACCGTTATTTCGAATGAACTGAATTTTGGTTGAGTTTTTACTCTATTCATGGTGCATATACCTCAATCAAAACCTATTCAATATCTCTACTAGTATAAAAGTTACAGGGTAGTCGACTCATGAATACACGCTAAAACACCATAAAACCACTTTAAAAAGATAAACGGTTCATATTTTCGAAAGAATCAATCATTTAAGAAACTGAAAGTATTCTTATTTTTTTTCAATAAAACGCGTCGTTTTCGAGTTATTTCCAATTTTACCCGGAGAAAATCATTAATTTCAAGAATAATCTGAATGCGTTTTAATAATATAATCCCACAAATGTGGGAGATAAAATTGAACACCAAGGAGGATTTAACACGCACAGTTTCTATTGAAAATTCACAGTTACCGGTCCATATTGAAGTTAAATGTCGATGAATAATACAAAATTCGGATATGAATGATGAATCTCGATACAAACTACATATTAAATTGAAATTAATGAAAAATAATACGATGCCGGATAATCTGTGTCGATGTTTCTATCCAAACAATATCCTCTTGGAATTTTATAAACTCGACACGGTTAAGATTATATTAATTCACTTCACATAATAATCACATCAGAACAATAATTCACTGAATGTATTCAGATTCTGAATACAATGTTTACAATTGTTCAGCGACTCTGGTTTGTTATTGTTTATAGTTGGCCTCCACATAACCAATCTTTCGGTTTTCGCTCTACGCATGCGTGGTAAAATTTGGCGGAAAACTCGATTTATGATGGAAACGGCAGAATTCATAGATATTTATACCACGGTACACAAGTGTATCGTGATTTATACTATGTTTCATAACAAATCCTTAACCTCAATAAAAATATCAGCAAGCTGACAACATCTTCTTGAAATTTCTGTGCAAACATTCACAGAATCGATACAAAATTGATTAGGTTAGGTTGTTTAATAATAAATTCTGATGATCTGAATGAAAATTCTTTTTTCATGATATTGTTTGGGAATTTCGAAGAAAATATGAACAAGTTATTAGTGTTTACAAACTAATCTGCAGAAAAATCGAAGAAGGAAATTATTTTGGTGTGGGAAATATGGCTTTTTAGTTGCAGATATAATCCGATGAAACTAACTGTTTTTGTTGAAATTATCGTGTTTGCAACATTTTTATTCCAATAAGGTTAGTACTTGAGTATTCCCTAAATGTATAAACTCAATTTCTATCGAGAAATATGAACTTTGCATCAATTCCAGAAGATCATTTCAGCCCAATTTTTTTTTCAAATGGCTATATCTTTTTAACAGAGCCGAATTCGGAAAAATGGAAAATGAAAAAAAGGTTTCTTTTGACCTCAAGAATCTTCAGTTAAAATATATGTACAAGTCAAAGACTCACCCTGTATATAGGGACTTTATCTTTGGGTGAGATATTGATAGGAAAAGAAAATCGTGGCACATATGAATTTTTTCACATTCGAACAAGCTGAGTTTTTGATAAATGAAATTCATATTAATTAAATAATGATTATATAAATATAACTCTCAATATTGATTATATATAAAAAACAAAAGTCAAGCTCAGTGAAATTTAAATGAATTTTTCAAAATGCAGCGCTTTGGTTGTAGCTCTTGTGTTGAAATAAACCAAGAAATCGAGAATTCGACATAAGAAAATATAGCTCAAAATCTCAGAATTACGTTGGGAAACAGTTCACGTTGTTTTGTGAACGTCGGAATTACAATCTTTGTTCTGATATTCCGATTGAAAAACAAGCAGATATACTGGTTATGGTTCTAGTGTTGAAATAAACCAAGAAATCGAAAATTCGACATAAGAAAATAGCTCAAAATCACAGAATTATGTTGGGAAACGGTTTACCTTGTTTTGTGAACATCGGAATAACAAACTTCGTTCTGATGTTCCGATTGAAAAACAAGCGGATATACTTGTTTTGTTATAGCTCTAGTGTTGAAATAAACCAAGAAATCGAAAATTCGTCATAAGAAAATAGCTCCAAATCACAGAATTATGTTGGGAAATAGGAAACAAGCAGATATACCTACTAAAATATTTGGCATTCCACATGAAACGGGCAGATGGTAAAGAATATAAAGAAAGTACAGTAAAAAACATTAGAAATATTTCTTCTGAGCTGTTAAAGAAAAAGTTTTATGAAGAGTTCAACAGACAAATAAATCAATATGAACCTTTTCAACCATTCAAGAGTACCTGAACCCTAAGTGATGTCCGATTATATCCACAATTGAAAAGCCATATTCCTTTCACCAAAATATGTTCCTTTTTCGATAATCCTGAAGATTAATTTGTTCATATTTTCTTCGATAACCGAAAAATATCGTATAAACAAAGGTTCATCATTCAATTCAAGATTCATCAACCTATTCTGTATTCAAAACAATCGTAACAATACTCTTCTATTAAAATTCCATAGACCTTTCGGTAAAGACGTTGCCAAATTACTGAAATTATCGGTGGAATAGGCGAACGCAGCCAAGCAGTACGCAGTGGATCTAGGGGAGGTTTTGAGAGCAGGGCGATGAAAATTCTCCATCAAAAGTACAGAGTGAGCCAAAGTGAGTCGAAACACAAACGGAACGAAATTCCCTCAAAAGTCGGCTATCCGAAAGGATAAACGATGATAAAGTCCGCAATAAAGACAAACTGAGCGCCTTAATGATTCAGCCTCGGGAAACTGCGGAACTCCTGAAGGAAATGTTCGCCACCCCCTCCCCGCCCCCCACCTCTCCTCCTCATAATTAATACATCTGCTTAAATCAGTAGAAGCAAAACCAAAGGATTAATTACAAAGTTCACGGCTTGATAACGAGCCCAGAGGTAATTACGTTAAGACTGTTAATTACATGTCCCGCCGTTATACCCGTCATGCCGTATCACTTTCGGGACTTTAAGAACCCTCGAACCCCACCAGAGGCGGGGCTATGGGGCCTGAAAAGGATACCCATCGCTATTTTATTCGACAATATTCGTCCGAAAATTTCATTATTTCATTTTTTTTTCAGGAAAGGACCACAATTCAGACGATGACGACGACATGCAAAGCGACATCAGCGAAGACCTCAAAGACCCCAACTCGAAGAAGAAGAAAAGCGACTCCAAATCACAGAGCGCGGGCAAACCAAGGCGAGCCCGAACGGCTTTTACCTACGAACAATTAGTGGCCTTAGAGAACAAGTTCAAGACCACCAGGTATTTGAGTGTGTGTGAGAGACTCAACCTGGCTCTCAGTCTGAGCCTGACTGAGACCCAGGTGAAAATTTGGTTTCAAAATCGAAGGACAAAGTGGAAAAAACAGAATCCCGGCATGGACGTCAATTCTCCGACGGTGCCGCCCCCTGGCGTGGGTTCTGGTAATGGGTTCCCCAGTTTTCCTGGACATCACACGCATTCTGGGTTATTGTATTCCCATCATGTGCCATATGGTTATCCCCTTCAGGCTGCAGGATCTGGAGGTTATGCCCCTTACTTTCATCTAGCTAATCACGGTCATAATTTGGGTTCTTGAAAATTGTATTGAGAAAGTTAATTTGAAGAGTGTTGAATGTACGAATCGAACATTTTTATCTCGATAATGTTGGAAGAGCAGTAATTGAAAATTATCTGATCCTTTGAAGGAATGCAGGCATTTAGACAATTTTAATGTCTTCAATAAAAGAAAATAGCTCAGAGAAAACATTTCTTTCAGTTTTAGTAACACAAATTTGGTTTGGTAAACGAGAGGTTTCTCATTTCTAGTTTACGAACATTATTCAATTTGGCCACATCAAATGCAATGAATTAAAGTTATGTGGTTTTTTCATAAATGCATTATTTTTATTTGAATCATACAAACCTTGTTTCTGTTCGGATTTCAAACAGAAGTTTCTGTCTTTGATGAAACTGTTCGAAAATCGATAGCCTCCCTAGAATCATTCATCACAAAGAAATCTAGAAACCCTTTTGAGAGTCGGCAATCTTTGCTTGACATCTACTTGAATGGTATAAATGTTTCAATAATTGTTGAACTGGAAGAACATTTTGAAAGAACCTACCTGCAAACACCCCTTACTATTCACATAAAAGAAACCGATATTTGATTAAATCAATGCCAAAATTTCATAGGAATCGAGGAGCGAATGAAATTGTTTTTCATTTGCCGACAGAAGATAGCTGGGTTTTTTTGTCGTCAATAGGATGATTGTGTGGAGAAAAACTCCACTTTCGATGATGTTGAATTTTTTGTAGACTCTCCTCAGTTCAATAAACACTTCATGCAACTTTCAGTCAAACAATGATGTTTCAATCAATTTTGTTTTCATTATTTTTAATTTTTATTCAATTAGGTTCTGCATAGTGTTCCCATATTTTGGGACGACAAATAAAAACAGATAAATCCTCCAGGTTCCAATAAAAGGAAAATGCTGCGCTCATTGATTGTTGTTTGATTCGTACATAAAACCGGAAAACTGTAGAAATGTGCCATATACTATATTGTAAATAGACAGAGAAATTAATCTGAATGAAACATAGGTGCAATTTCTTTTAGATTAGTGAGCTACTAGAGAGTAGTATTGTACCTTGTTAGACGCCATGAACCAGTTGAATGTAATGTTGTACATCTTGTAGAACTCTGATATTTATTGAACCAAATGTATCTTCCTCTGTAAATAAACCTATATTATTAGCTTCTTGTTTTATTTTTTTATTGTTATCGAGTAAACTCCGAACATGATTTTATTTTATACAGAGTGGCCCACATCTTTATTTAGGCGTCGTGACTTGCATGATCATAGGTACCCCTGAGCTAGGAGACAATCACCCCAAGAATCCTAAGGCAATAGGGTCATCATTTCGAAGGTTTTGAGAATCAAAACAATTTTACAAAGAATTGTGCATGTGAATCACTGAGAAGAGACGCCATATTTATGGTTTCAACAATTTACATTAGAGAAAATTTTCTTTTTAAAATGATGTTGGTTTCTGGTGATCTAAATACTTATCTATACCACTGCCGCATCCAGACAGCTTTTCAGAGGGGGCAAGAATTTTTTTAGGGGGCGTCATGAATTGATTTTTTGAAAATATTAGGTATAGATTGAACTTCTATCAAGGGATTATTGTCAATTTCGAGGTCCAAGGGGGGTGGGGCGGTCAATTGTATTTCAGATTAGTCAATTCAATTTCAGAAAGGATCATTCGAAATTCAGTTAGGTCGAATTTATTTCAGAAACCTTCGAATGTGATGAAGATTGGTCTCAATTATTATTATCAATAAATCATGTATTTCAGTATTTCAGGAACCGCCATTTGTAATTCAGAAATAAGGAATCAGAAAGACTTAAGATTTTTATTTTTTTTTCGTCAAGTGTTTCATGAGAGAATAAATTTAATGTATGTATTTCAATTGATTTCCTTCTGGATTAAAGTTGATATTTCTGAAATGAAATTGAAGTTCCTAAAATAAATGTGACTGAACTGAATTCCAAATGACCATTAATGAAATTAAATGGACTTATCTGAATTACATTTGATGTTTTCTGACACACAATTCTTGTTTTCTGAAATAAACTTGACCATTTCTGAAGTCTAGAACAAGATTTTTTCATAAATGAGAGTATATCTATAATACTTCTAGCAAGATTTCATCCTGTACCTAATTTTTAAAATATTTCAGGGTTCCAAAAAAAAATTATTCAAGCGCCAGTATTATATTTGATAATATTCCCGAAATATTTCGTTTTCAGTCACTATTGTACAGGGTGGGCAAAATTGGTGCTACATGAACTAAAACTTTTTAACCCGAGGAGATAGAGAAAAATGAATGGCACCTTATAGTCCTCTTTTTTCGAGAAACTGATAATGCCATCAACTGCATTCCTCTATATCTTCTTTCGTTTTCGAGTTAAAGGCGAAAATTGAAATTTGGGCGATTTCAACTTTAGTCATTATCTGCGTTTCTGTTTATGCTAGGATGTTGAAATAAAAACATTATACAGGCACTTTTCTGATAGCAATCCAGTGGCGTACACTGATTTTTTCTAAGAGGTTTATTTGCTGAGTTATAACATGAAGTTGTGTTTTTTCTTATGGAAACAGTAATTTAAAATGACTTAGAAAGAATCGCCATTTTTTTTCCGTTTCAAAAATGTATCATATGTCATACATCGGACTCAGATTCGTTAAGATATTATGAAAAATATGGAATTCAAATTATTGAGTATTAAGTAGGCTGAATCATAGAATTTTGTGTCTCTACGAATGGTGTAATTATTATTTCATGGTTGGATACTTGATGGTGTGATCTCTGATCTCTGTTTGAAACAACTGTCAGTTATTAAAATTTGACATATTCGGATTTATGGTCAAAGCACCTATAATTTCTTCGGTCTGCTCATCCTGGTTCTTTTTTGAATATTTCTTTGAACGTGGCTTCTTAAGAGAGCCAAACACAGCCAAAGTATCTGCGAAATGTTTAAAATATCTAATATTTGGTTAATGATGTTCGGGGAAGCTTTGAAAATATGAATCACTATTCTCATTCGCTAAAATGAAACATTTTAACATATCATATTTTTCGTAATTTTGGAATATCTCCATTAGGTATGCCGCCAACGATGACTTCAAATTTAAATAACTGACAGTTGTTTCAAACAGAGATCAGAGATCACAACATCAAGTATTCAATCGTGAAATAATAATTACACCATGCGTAGAGACACATAATTCTATGATTCAGCCTACTTTATACTCAATAATTTGAATTCCATATTATACAAACCATATTTTTCATAATATCTCAACGGGGGTGATGTATGACATAAGATACATTTCTGAAACGGGAAAAAAATAACGATTCTTTCTGAGTCATTTCAAACTAATGTTTCCATAAGAAAAAACACAACTTCATGTTATAACTCAGCAAATAAACCTCTTAGAAAAAATCAGAGTACGCCACTGGATTGCTATCAGAAAAGTGCCTGTATAATGTTTTTATTTCAACATCCTAGCATAAACAGAAACGGAGATAATGACCAAAGTTGAAATCGCCCAAATTTCAATTTTGGCCTATAACTCGGAAACAAAAGAAGATAGAGGAATGCAGTTGATGGCATTATCAGTTTCTCGAGAAAAGAGGACTATAAGGTGCTATCATTTTTCTCTATCTCCTCGGGTTAAAAAGTTTTAGTTCATGTAGCACCAATTTTGCCCACCCTGTACATTTTACCACTTGAAAAATTTCCTCATAAATAAGGTAAATTTTCTAATGAATCTTTGGAACACGGTATTCAATGCTGATTTTAGTTTCTTACTTCGTTTTTCTCTAGACTAGATTCGATGCGATTGTGTTCAAATGTATGACTTTAAAAATTTGAAATAATGCTTAGGTCCATTACCTATGTTGAAAATCTCTTGATTAGTTATTCAGACGTGAAGAAAGGATAGCGGAAATGATTTGTTTATGGGTGTTTTATGTTTCTCATTCGAGGTGACACCCTAATAGTTGTGTCAACAATGAAGTATTAAGAGTCAAATTACGAAACTACTTCCAATAGCTTCTGAACTGCTAAACAAACAAAATAAATACCGCTCGGAAAATATGAGAATCGTCGCCCAAAACAGAAACTGAAAACAAATAACAACAGATTTCGTAAACAAAATAAACCATATATCATGAGAAACGTCAGGAGCTGCTTAAACGCTTTAACACCTAGAGCTATTTCCAAAGAGACGAAGCGGCAGAACGTCTGAAAATCGGCAAAGACATAAATGTGACAGCGGTTTGACTCTTCGTCTCCAGATGCACACCATGTCGAAATTCTTTGATATTCAATATCCCTACGTAGGCCGTGAAGCGCTTTAATACGTATCTAATGAGAAATAGAAAAAGTTGAACATGTGTATGGCGACTCGGTTATTTCGGTTTGGGGAGGAAAAAAGGCGAGTGAGGAGCGCGAAAAAATTGTGGGATGGTCTGGGGATTTAATTGGGAAGTGAGAAGCCAAATTGGCATATAAGAGAGCACATGGCTGGCTTCAGTCGTGCTAAGGTCAAAATTTAAAATGCATCATTGTTTTTCCTCATTGAAAATTAAAACAACACGCAGGGTGGGCCCGGAAAAGTCCCTTTTTTCTATAACGTTAAAATAAAAATTTTTGAAAATTTCAATTGACATTGCCTGAGTGGACCATCTACGGGAGCTTGTACAAATGGATGCCCAAAAAATTACAGAAATGAGACATGCAAGCATTCATTAGAAGTTGTAGAGCATTTATTAGAGCTCATGGTGGCCACTTTTGTGAAATTTAATTTGATGAAATGATATTTTGAAATTGTTATTTACTCTCGTTTTCTCATCCTCAAATCCCACAGTTATAAAATCAATATTTTTAAGTTAATTCCAAGTAATAAAGTTAATTTTAGCACTTTTGTAGTTGAGAAAAAAAGCTCTAGACTTGTAACAGGAATTTGATTTGTATTAAATCTCAATGAATCAGGCATGTGTTTGCTTAGTTCGGCACAGATATCTTTTTTTACATACAACATGAAATTTGAGCTATATATTTATTAAAGGAAATAACTATGCCTGCCATGGGCACCCGCAGGAGGAGGGAGGGGGGCCATGGCCCCCCCTGAGATTTGTATGGCCTTATCGTTTTTCAGCTTAACACCCTCAATATTTCAATAATTTTCATTTTGCTCCCCCTGAGAAAAATTTTGGCCCCCCCTGAGAAAAATTTCTGCGGACGCCCATGATGCCTGCGCTGCAAAAATCACCATTTGTTTACATTGAAGTAATCCACATGTACAGGATGAGCGAAACTGGAAAGTCCTATTTACAAGCTAGACCCAAGAAAACTCATATCGGCGACTGATTGTCAATTTTAATGACAAACTCACTGGTGAAAACCGCATATGGATATCTATCCTGAAGTTTTAGAGTTATCGGGTGTTTTTGAAATGTTAATTTTTGAACAGTTACTTGAGTTACTCTTTTCCTGTCAGAAATTCTGTCTTTCTGTCATTTCATTTCTATCAGCTGTTTTTTTTTAGAAACTTACGTATCAATAGTTACCCATATAAAAATATTTTCCTCAAATGGTACACCCCATATATTTCAGTACATTTTTTGTGCACTTGACTGCGACACAGCATAAAAACAAAATAATTCATCATGGAATCGAGGAAATAACCCTCTCAATTATTTAATTTCTTATGTGGATCAATTCAATATTTTTTCGAAAGGTTTTTCAAATATGTTTTATGGATCTACCTAAAAAGTGGATGGCGCACAAATCGGATTCTATAGAACTTTTGTAGAACAAGAGAAGAATGGACTGATAATTGATATACCAATTTATTCTCATCAAAACGAAGACTGAAGATTTAAATGTATGTAGGTATGAGATAAATAAATATACCGCAAAAAAAAAACTGAAAATGGTTCTTATGCTGGCTGAAAAGATATTCAGGGTGTTTCTAAATTCCTGCAAAAAATTCAGGAGGTGATTGCTCGTATGAAATTAAGATGGGTCTTTCCTATAACAATACTTCCTCAGCCCACCCCTTTTCGAGATATCACCCTCAAAATGTGGTGACTAAATTAATTTTTTTTCTATAATTTCAGTAAAGGTAGAATCTTGAAATTCTGTTATTCTCGTGCACTCGCAAAGGACTGATTAAGGGTATTTTTTCAATATTCCTGCTACATTAAACGGGGTTGAAATAACAACCCTCACGTTATTTCATGAAACTTCATCTCGGAAAAAGGTTTTAATATCCTTGTTTTATTTAAAACATTTTTTATTCCTGAATATTTTTTCCAAAACCAATAGCTGAAGAGAAAAAAAATGAAAACTCATTTTAGTCACCACCTTTTAAGGGTGATATCTCGGAAAGGGGTGGGCTGAGGAAGCGAACTGTGTTCGGGCTTAGCGAACTGCATTAGAGTGGCGAACTGATGGCTTTAGGGCCGTGGCGAGACGAGGAGAGAGAGAATTTTGGTCGGATAATGGTTACCTCTCTTTGAGAACTTAAGACCACAGAGTCGAAGAGAGTAGGTAAACTACATAGGTCTGGATCTTCTTTGTTACCGTCAAAGTCCATTCGCAGCAAGAACTTTGTGTTATTAATTATGAATTAAAATCGCTCTCTACCGCCTTTCTCATTTACCTAAACGCTCCGTGTACATGACCCATCTTCAACAAACGAAATGAGGCTTCGTTCATCTGATTTGTTCCGTCAATACCAATTTCCTCGAAACGTATGCTAATGACTTCAACGGAGCGTTCCAACTTCACGTCGAAATTCCGCAGAAAGTTGACGGAAATCAAACAGAACCAGTCGAAAATAAATGTCCCGGTCGATCTGCATAATTGCTTAATATTTTGACTGCAACTTGGCAATTTGCATTTAAATGGCGATCGTCGAAAACCAATTTAAACTTGTCAACTGTTCGAGTGAATCCTTTGTTATTTAATTCTGGATCGTTTTAATCGCCTGCCCGGAGAGTGTGGGGTGCGGATCCCTGCGATACGGCGGGACAGGGAGACGGAAACAATCGGCATATCCTACGCACATGCTGACTTCACATAAGTGGTCAATGATGATTCTTTTATTCCTCGACCCCGTATTCGGCCATGGTTAATGACTCGTGAATTTTGAATCGGATTTAGTTTCGGATATTTATGGTTTGCGAGAGTCGTCATAATTTTGAATTAGCCGACGTTTGTGCCCATTGGGCTGTTTCTAAATTAGTTATTCCTCTCGAGATACCACTATAACGATTTCTATATCTATTATGATATCGTTATTCGATAAAATTCGATGTTTCTCTTTTGGTGAGGAGAAGAGAAAGGAAATGAAATTAGAATTTCAGTCTGAAAATCTTTACAAAATGCCGAAGTAGCATATTCCTATCAAATATAAAAAGATTAAAGATATACTGCTCCACAGTAGTTAGGGATATCGTATTCAATCGTTTCCAAAAGTATGTAATCCTCGAGACAATCGCTGTAAAATACTTTTCCGTCGACCATAGAATAAAAGCTCATTTTAACCATAGAATTATAAATATAGAATTTGAGCGTAGTGTCTAATAAGTATACAAAAGTGTGGCAATCGTTCCCCTTAAATCCAGGGTCAGTCATCGCTATACGCATGCCTAGGGAGAAGAGAAGGGACATATAATTATGTATCCATGGATACCATATGTGGCTCAATACAAACAGAGACAAATAAAGAAACTGCATCCGCTGATCGCCACGATGCCCCTAATTTCACGATGCCCGTTATCGCACATGCTCAATAGTCTCACTGACCCTAGGCACAGCCCTTTAGATGTTTCACTTTTAATTTCAAGGATCAAATTATAGGTATAGAATTATGTGATTTTAACGCACTCGAAATCATCCATTAATGACCTATTTTAATGCATGATTTCTTATAAATGCATGATTGTCATGGCATCCGAACATAAAATATTCAGTCAGAGCACTATCGAGCTTGGTTGGAAATCAAATTCTGTCACAGAAGGGTATATTGACAACTCCATTTAAAATAAAATAGACTGCAGAAGAAATTTCAGGTGATACAAGTTGCAAAATAGATAATACTTCAACCTCCACTTTCTCCACACGTTCCCTATGGGATATCATAGGTAATGATATTAATGCAAACTAAATGTAAACTATTCAGAATGTCACAACATGTCCAATATTTCCTCTATGAATTTTTCGAATTGTTCCAAAGGGAGCATAAATATTAATATATCCAAATGAACACAGAAGTTTACATTATGTCAAATTTGTCTATTATGCAGAATAAAAATTCATTTCAATCGAGAATTTATATACAATTCGTGATAAGGTCGACGGAAAAATCTTGTAATCAACGCGTTTATTAATTCAGCGATTAATGTTCTCATTCTCAAACACCGCTCACGCGTTGAAATATTTCGACCATTAATCGATGTCATTAATAAACTAGTTGATTAAATAACTATCAAAACTCTATAACAACTTGAATCGATCCAATAAAATCAGTATGAGACATTTCGTCAATCTGGTCGCCTTTTTTCTGAAGTTTGGTTCTTTGCATATGCTTCATGAATGTTCTTATTTTGAAATGAAGTCAGTTTATCAACGGCTTCGATTTGAAACGAGTTTTCTGAAAATGCCAAGACGTAAATTAACAACCGCTGAGGCTAATAGGGCTATCGGAATGCTACAGGGTGGCCTAACTCAGGTTCTTGTAGCGGAAAGGCTCCAAGTCAGCCAAAGTGTGATATCTCGACTTTGAATAGGATCAGGGAGACAGGTTCCGTGTTGGAAAGACCAAGGCTTGGTGGGCGACGAAAAACAACACCTGCTCTCCTGAAACGATCCTTCGTTTCATCACGTTTCGTTTCGGCGAAAAGAAAACCTACATCTACGTGTAGAATGCTACGGAATACTCTTCAAAATGCAGATGGGGTCCAAGTTTCCATCGAAACCATCAGACGACGTTTGAGAGAGGTGAATCTAGGTTCTAAACGTCCATTAAGAGGAGTTCAATTAACACGTGACAGTAAGCGTCAAAGACAGGAATGGGCAAGGCAACATATCAATTGGAACGATCAATGGCGTAGTGTCTTTTTCACTGATGAATTCAGATATGGACGATTTTCAGATTCTGGAAGAATAAGGATATGGACAATCCCACGCATACCCCGTAATCGTCGCTATGTCCAAGAAGTCCATCCATTCCGAGGGAGTAGTGTTATGATATGGGCCGGGATATGTTTCAACGGGCGCACAGATCTACACATTTGTCCTGGGAATATGACCGCCTTACACTATAGGAAGCATGTCATTGACAATGTTGTGCCAAATTTTCACGCTGCTATTGGTGAAACTTTTCAATTTCTAGACGATAACGCTAGACCGCACCGTGCAGCCATAGTTGAGAATGCGTGCGAGGAGCTTGGTATTCCACAATTACCAATACCTCCGCACTCACCAGATTTAAATTGCATAGAACATGCATGGGATATGCTCCAAAGAAGATTAGATAATCATCAACCTACCCCAGAATCCTTAAATGATCTGAGAGAGCTTCTGCCCCGTTTATGGAAACAAATTCCTCAAGAAATCTTCAACAACCTCGTGTGTAGTATGCAAAGAAGATGTCAAGCTGTTATTGATGCCCGTGGAGGCCATACATTGTATTGATAGTCTTAAAATGCTAGAATTCTCTGGGAATAAAATTTCTTAACCACCCTGTATACGCTGCAGACCTACAGGCTAAAATTAATTTAAAACTTGAAATCATATTATTATGGAATTTTCATCTCAAAAATCTTATTTTAACTATGTTTTTTTTGCAAGTTAAGAGGGGTTTATAGTGCCCAGCTTTCTTAGCGTCCGTCAAAGTCTGCCTTCTTCTCACCCCTCACCTCCCCTAAGAAATCGTCGATTTTCAGTACGTCCGAAGATATCTCAGACATTCCTCGTATTTACCGCCCTTGTCTTCCACATGCGAGATTTCTGTTACGTACAGCCTTTACCTAGGGGAGGGCGGAAGTTGTCGAATGCCCTGGTATATTCACGAATGAAGTGGAATTATTTACGAAACTGCTGACAACACTGTAAATTCATAGGACGTAGATGTTTTGCCAGATGGAAATAAATAGTTGGGATGGGCCCCCAATAAATTCGTACACCCTTCTTGGTTGTAAGAATTTATTGCGAATTTCTGTTTTGGTTGTAAGTTAGATTCGGAAAAAATCATCCACATCTACAGTAAAAAAAAATTTGATTGAGACTGAAAACCTAAACTAATTTTTTTTTTATGAATTTAAATTTGTTTTTTGTATGAGATGCTGTATCAGAGGAATTGTATATACATACTCTATTTTTTATGATTGCGTTTAATCGTGCGAAAAAAATGATAGTTCTCTAAGTTTTTTCATTTTTTTTTATTGGAGTAAAATCATAATTTTTCTTTGCAGAATCCAACGCAATCATGAAGAATATGGTTCTAATTTGAAAAATATAAGTTATGGCCAATTTTCGATCATAGTTTTCGACACAAAATTTGAAACACCCTGTGATGATTATTCTGAACTTCACAAGATGCATGGCCTTTCCACATTCTTCTACTCTGATGTTATGAGGACTGTTTACGTTGAGGATATTGAGAATAAGAAAAATGAACATTATACTGACTACGAGTATTTGAGTATTTTACTTTTATTCCGGTTTTTTCTCGATATTTTGAAAACTATGGTTTTAACAGAAATGTACTTATTCAGAATTGAATACTAAACAAAGGAAAAAATTGAAAAAAAATCTTTTCAACAAATCTATTTTTTTCACTTGTTGTATAACCAAGAGCGCTCCAAAAATATTTTAGGTCAGTAGAAAATTTCGAACAATATGATCTCAATTCTCAGATTTCTAATATGTCCAGTTCTCCAGGAAGGTCTAATAGGCACTCGAACTGGATTATAGTCATATATTTTTTTGATATATGTAATTCATTTGAAATAGCTTTTTTTGATGTTAGTGACTATAATAGATATCAAGAATTTCGGAAAGTTTTTGAAATTGAATGAGTTTTTTCATGAACTCAGATCATGGATCAGAAAAATTCATTTTATAAAATTGAAACGATAAGGTAATTCAAGAAGGAGGAAGGATTGTATGAAATTCTAGAAGATCTCGAGAATTTTCTGATCCCATCATAGGTTGTCATGTAAAAAAATTTTATGTAGGATAAACATCACATAACAAATGTGCGCAAAGATTTTTGCGTTTATCACTAAATTTCCTACTCATCTTCGAAGTAATTGAAACAAATAACAGAACACCTCCAATCACAAGAAAAAAAATCAAGTGAAAATTCACGACCCTCGTCTCTCGTCACAAGATCTAAAAACGTAGGGACCGAACGAATTTGCTTTCGGCTTGCCTGTCCAACAGAAGTAATAAAGAACATGTTTTTACACTTTTACTTTTCACTGATAACAGACGCCTTACAATAAAACAATAAATATTTGCCACTGGGATTTACCGAAAACCCCAAAGTGCAACCTAAAATGTGCAGTATTGCCAGATAGATGGAACGATCAGTAGAAAATGGAAATAGCCAAGTTCGTCGATTAGGTGGCAGCACTTTGCGATCGTTTGATTTTAATATTACTGAAATCGGTTTTTGAGCGATTGGAGAAAACTTTTTGTGTTAAATTTTTCGTGGGAATTCATAAAAAAAAAATGGTCTAGGTTGGAAAGTTAGAATTATGCATATAAAGTCACTAAGAAGGGAAAAAAAAATTTTATTTTTTTTTTCACTCGACGAAAAAAAAAATTATGAACTTTCCAACTCGAAGAACTCTTCAAATTGAATAACAGGGAAAACCCCATATAAATCGGTAGTCTCTATCGTGAGTAATCCCGAATCGCGTTTTGAACTGAACGTCAGAACGGTATAGGCCCCTCTTAAGTCAATATCCCTAACTCATGTGGAGCAGTTTAGTTAGATAGACAGAGGTACAGAGAGATAGATAGTTAGAAATATAGACTGACAGAGATATAGATAGATAGATAGATAGTTAGATAGGTAGATAGATACAAAGACAGATAGGAGCATGTTCAAAAGAGAAAAACTTCTCGAGCAAAATGATGATCCTCGAACTAAATTCAATAAATTTCTCCAGAACCAACATAGGAAATATCATTCAGGGGTATGTATAGAACGCCGAGATTTGTTTATCGACAAATTCACTTTTCTATCAAGTGTGTTGTGTGACATTAGGGGGCACCTTCATACTGAGGGTCGTTGAAGCGAGTAATGGAAATGGGGTGCACGTGACTAACCTGCCACGCTTGCGTTGACGCCGGCTTGGGGGAAGAACTAATCAGATGTAGCTTTTTCGGACTTTCACTTTCCAGTGGTATGGAAAAATGCTAGGGGGAGGCGCCAAAACTTGGAGAAAATCGGAATTAAATTGCTTTATATCGATAAATGAAAGCGCAGATGTGCTATGTCAGACCTAATCTGAGACTCATGAGATGTTGTGTTATGAGATTAGTTGCTCGTGAAAACATTCATCCTTGAGTTAACATCCCTAAACAAGTTTTTTGACATTGACATTTCGTTTTTGTTCTTTTGTGTTCGTTTTTTCGATTCATGTTTGATTTTGTTAGTTTTCGTATGTTACTTTATTTCGTGATACTTTTTGTTGGTTTGTGACTGCTTATTATTTGTTTCTGTTAGTTTGTGTTTAGTTTTATTGGTTTCTTTCTGTTTTATTTGTGTTCAATTTTGTTCGTTTTCGTTGCTTTGTGTTCGTTTTTGTCAGTTTTTATTTAGTTTGGTTCATTTCTAATGTTTGTGGAATTTAGAATTGAGGCTCTCATTGTGGTGACAAAAATTGAGTTTCATTCTGATTCTGGAGTAGATATTCAGAAGAATCGAAAATTAGGGATTTCTCCTTACTTCTGATAAGTCATCATTTTTTTTTTATTTATGAAGAATGTGAAATCCATTATATGGTCCTGAAAATACGTGAAATGAAAAAAGGATTTTCAAGGTTGACGCAAGGGTGGTTTCTTTTCCAACAAGAACAATACAAAATATAATAACTGAACTTTAATTCCATTTTTTTCAATAATTTATAAAACGTTGTTCTTTTGAAATTTGGCAAACTGTCGTCATCATTCATGATTTCTAGAACTTTAGAAATCGTTGGGATTTCATGCCGGAAAAAAAAACCGTGGACAATTCTTCTGATAAGGTTCATATCGAAATCGTCAACCGAATCGATTATTTTTAACGACTGGGCTCTCCTCTTAGGTGGCGTCAATGTTTTATTCTCTTCCTATTCTCTGAGAATTCTGAATACAGCTGAATCACTCACCCCTGAGGATTTTGAAACAATTTCTACTAAGTCTCTTTTCGATAAATCAGGATGTTCTTCCAATTCTTTTCGAAAAATGTTCAAAATTATCTCTTTCTCTTCAGCAGAGAAATGCGACCTTTTGGACCTTTTTCGTGGTGGTCCCCACATAACACCCTCAGATGCAGTATCCGTTTCCGAATTCGACATTGTTCTTTGAACACTATATACACTTTGTCAAAAGATTTTCCAACACAATACACTTTTCACAACAAAATCTATAAACACTTTGAACAGCTAGACCTTCACTTTCACAGTAGCTCTATAGGTATTTTAACTGGTCTTGTCAATTGAAAACTTCGATATTTATGCAAATCGAGATGGCTTTAATCCATTGAGGGAAAGGACCCAAACCTAGTGTTTCCCGAAATTACCTTGTCGGAGTCTTGAACAGCCGACAAAGAGTTTCGTACATAATAATATAAAATTATGGACCGAAACTAAATATATTTCAAGTGAATGACCATTATAAATTTGAACAGAGATATTTTTAGAGTCTTTTCAATTGAAAACTTCTATATTTATGCAAATCAAGATGGCTTTCACCCATTAGGGAAAAGGACCCAAATCTGGTGTTTCCCGGAATTACTTTGTCGGAATCTCGAGCATCCGAAAAAGAAATTATTTAGTAGATAATAATATAAAAACAAAACAAAAGAAAAAAATAGGGTAGGAGGGATATAAAATGTTTATGACAGTTGCAAATCATAACAGAAATTTTGCACTAGAGTTTCTGAGGAAAAACGTTCTAATGTGGGAATTGCTGACTCAAATTATTGAATCATTTCTATCCAGTACCATCCACAGTCCGAGTACGATCCTGGCAGTCTCTTGGGGCGGTCGAAGGGAGCGTCGTTATGATGGTTCGACCAATAGGCGCTTTATTGTGCGCAAACCAAACGATTCTGTTTGTACAAAGCTTCTTCTTATATTTGAACGGACTATAGTTACATTTAGCGTCGGTACAAGGAGTACAAGCCAAATATTTAATCCTGGATTTAATAAATTAATCCACTCTTAACTAACTAACGCTTAGAACCAATACGGTGCAAGCGGCCCTTATAGAATAGTTTAAATCTTTCATTTGAAAATCTCAAAATTTTGTATAATAATGCAAACTGTGAATTCTGTATTGGCTCTTATCCGTTTGTATTCTTATTTGTCTTGAATAAATAAATAAATAGTTTCCATCACAGATCCCTGAGGAATACCAATATCAATATTTTCCGAGTAAAAAAAATTTTTTCTACTTTTACTAGCTTTCTTCTTTTCGATAAAAAGAACTTCAAACATTTCAACAAAATTATTCCACTTTTGACGTATGAAAACCAAATACAGGCAGTAAAAAGCTCGACTAGTGGAACCGTTTCAACAGTTGTTGTTCGCCATAAGCCGACATAATGTCATACCCCGGAGTGCCAAACCCCAAAACTCATTACGGCGTTCTGCGGTTACGATCCCGCTGTGCATCTCTTATCGCTCCACGATCAAATATCATCCGCATCTTTATATTTCGAATGGCGTCGCCCAATTTATGTAGTGACACCGTGAGGACTCTGTGCCGTTCCCGTCGGACCTCCTGAAATATGACGTGTCGACAATCTCCCACCAGGGACTTCATTAATGTCCTGTAAACTGTCGCCCAAATAATATTAATAGTAATCTTCCCCCTTTTAGGTTTTATGATACACGAAGACAACGCAGCCTACAGTCCCCTCGGAGATTGCGTAAAGTGTCCAGGAACACCCTGTAGGATTTTGTTTCAATGCATAACTATTATTTGAGCGTCTGCGGTTTGAAGGATATTAATGGTTCATGGTTTGAAATTGGGTGATCTGGTGTTAGTGGTGTTGTAACGTTTCTCTTTCTGCTTTTGTCGTCAAGATATATCGCAAAGTTTGTTTTCTGAATAGAATACTCTTCTCATAAAAAAATTGAAAGGCACTTTGGGTCAGAAGCTCAGTGCTGAGTGCTCATCCAAAAAAAAATCAATTGACAAAAAATTAGGAAAGTTGTCGAAAAAAGGATTCAAAGTAACTGCTGTTACAGAAATATTGGAAATTTTTTTCGATAATTCGGCAGTTTATCATATAGTTCTAGAACGCGAACCTTCTGAATGCCATTCTCCATCTGAACGCAAAATTTCATTCGTAGTTTTGAAATTATCAGAACAACAGAATACCTACTTATCAAAAGGACATAATACTGAAAATTCTGAACTCATAAAAGGTCTTCCTAACTTTCGATTCTGGTAGATATACTTAAGCAATTTGATGCGACTAAACTGAATTTCAAATGATCATTTCTGAAATTAAATGGACTTATCCGAATTATATTTGATGTTCTCTGAAATAAACTTGACAAACCTGAAACACAATTGACTCTTTCTGAAATAAATGTGACGAAATTGAATTTCAAATGACAATTTGTAAAATTGAATTGACTTATGTGAATCACATTCGATGTTTTCTGAAACACAATTGACGCTTTTTGAAATAAATGTGATCAAACAGAATTTCAAATAATCATTTCTAGAATTATCTTGACTAGTGAATTACATTTGATGTTTTCTCAAATAAACTTGACTAACCTGAAACACAATTGACGCTTTCTGAAATAAATATGACCAAACTGAATTTAAACTAATCATTTCTAAAATCATATTGACTTATCTGAATTACATTTGATGTTTTCTACAATTGACGTTTCCTGAAATAAATGTGACTGAACTGAATTTCAAATGGAACTTTCTGAAATTAAATGGACTTCTCCGAATTATATTTGATGTTTTCTGAAATAAACTTGACAAACCTTAAACCTGAAACACAATTGACTTTTTCTGAAATAAATCTGACGAAATTGAATTTCAAATGACAATTTCTAAAATTAAATTGACTTACGTGAATCACGTTTGATGTTTTCTGAAAAAAAAATTGATGCTTTCTGAACTGAATGTGATAAAATTCAATTTCAAATAACCATTTATTAAATTATATTGACTAATGTGAATTACATTTGATGTTTTCTAAAATAAACTTGACTATCCTGAAACACAATTGACGTTTTCTTAAATATATGTGACTAAACTGAATTTCAAATAACAATTTCTGAAATTAAATGGACTTATCTGAAATATATTTGATGTTTTCTGAAATAAACTTGACTAACCTGAAACACAATTGACGCTTTCTGAAATAAATATGACCAAACTGAATTTCAAATGACACTTTATGAAGTTAAATTGACTTATGTAAATTACATTTTATGTTTTCTGAAATAAACTTGACCAACCTGAAACACAGTTCACGTTTTCTGAAATAAATGGACTAATCTGAATTACATTTGACGTTTTCTTAAATAAATGTTACTGAACTGAATTTCAAATAACCATTTTTGAAATTAAATGGAGTAATCTGAAATATATTTGATGTTTTCTGAAATAAACTTGAATAACCTGAAACACAATTGACGCTTTCTGAAATAAATATGACCAAACTGAATTTAAACTAACCATTTCTAAAATTATATTGACTTATCTGAATTACATTTGATGTTTTCTGAAACACAATTCACGTTTCCTGAAATAAATGTGACTGAACTGAATTTCAAATGGCCCTTTCTGAAATTAAATGGACTCATCCGAATTATATTTGATGTTTCCTGAAATAAACTTGACGAAATTGCATTTCAAATGACAATTTCTAAAATTATGTGAATCACGTTTGATGTTTTCTGAAAAAACATTGATGCTTTCTGAACTGAATGTGATCAAATTGAATTTCAAATGACCATTTATTAAATTATATTGACCGATGTGAATTACATTTGATGTTTTCTAAAATAAACTTGACTATCCTGAAACACAATTGACGTTTTCTTAAATAAATGTGACTAAACTGAATTTCAAATAACAATTTCTGAAATTGAATGGACTTATCTGAAATATATTTGATGTTTTCTGAAATAAACTTGACAAACCTGAAACACAATTGACTTTTTCTTAAATAAATGTGACGAAATTGAATTTCAAATGAAAATTTCTAAAAATAAATTGACTTATGTGAATTACGTTTGATGTCTTCTGAAAAAAAATTGACGCTGTCTGAACTGAATGTGATCAAACTGAATTTCAAATAACCATTTAATACATTATATTGACTAATGTGAATTACATTTGATGTTTTCTAAAATAAACTTGACTATCCTGAAACACAATTGACGTTTTTTTAAATGAATTTGACTAAATTGAATTTCAAATAACAATTTCTGAAATTAAATGGACTTATCTGAAATATATTTGATGTTTTCTGAAATAAACTTGACAAACCTGAAACACAATTGACTTTTTCTTAAATAAATGTGACGAAATTGAATTTCAAATGACAATTTCTGAAATAATATTGAAAATGTGATATAGATTTTATGTTTTCTGAAACACAATTGACGTTTCCTGAAATAAATTTGACTGAACTAAATTTCAAATGACGCTTTCTGAAATTGAATTGACTTATGTGAATTACATTTTATGTTTTCTGAAATATACTTGACAGTCTTGACACCAACACCGTTCAGGTTTTCTGAAATAAATGGACTAATTTGAATTATATTTGATGTTTTCTGAAATAAATGTGACTGAACTGAATTTCAAATGAAACATTCTAAAATTAAATTGACTTATGTGAATTACATTTTATGTTTTCGTAGATAAACTTGATTAACCTGAAACACAATTGACATTTTATGAAATAAATGTGACTAAACTGAATTTCAAATGATAATTTCTGAATTTATATTGACTTATATAAATTACATTTGATGTTTTCTGGAACACAATTCACGATTTCTGAAATAAATCTGATTATACAGAATTCCAAATGACCATTTCTCAAATTAAATGGACTTATCCGAATTACATCTGATGTTTTCTGAAATAAACTGGACTAATTTGAAAAGCCATCGACATTTTCTGAAATAAATGAATGTGACTTACCCGAATTTCAAATAACCATTTCTGAAATTGAACTGACTTATCTGAATTACATTTCATGTTTTCTGAAATAAACTTGACAAACCTGAAACAAAATTGACTTTTTCTGAAATAAATGTGACGAAATTTAATTTCAAATGACAATTTCTAAAATTAAATTGACTCATGTGAATCACATTCGATTGAATTCCAAATGACCATTTCTCAAATTAAATGGACTTATCCGAATTACATCTGATGTTTTCTGAAATAAACTGGACTAATCTGAAAAGCCATCGCAGTTTTCTGAAATAAATGTGACTTACATGAATTTCAAATAACCATTTCTGAAATTGAACTGACTTATCTGAATTACATTTCATGTTTTCGGAAATAAACTTGACAAACCCGAAACGCCATTGACGTCTTCTGAAATAGTTGTGACTAAACTGAATTTCAAATGATAATTTCTAAAATTGTGAATTACATTCGATGTTTTCTAAAAGACAATTGACGTTTTCTGAAATAAGTGTGACTAAACTGAATTTCAAATGACCATTTCTGAAATTGAGTTGTTTTATCTGGAATATATTTGATGGTTTCTGAAATTTATGTCACTGAACTGAATTTCGAATGGCCATTTCTGAAATTGAATTGACTTATCTGAATTACAATCGAAGGTTCCAGAAATAAATATGACCAAACTGAATTTTAAATTACAATTTCTAAAATAAACTTGACTGACCTGAAACACAATCGACGTATTCTGAATTTAACTTGACCATTTCTGACCACAACTGGAAATGGTGTTGTTTAATGGTTTTATATCAGCTAGTCCTTGAAATGTATAATCGACTTTCTCTTCAGCCAAGCTGAACAGCGAAAACTGTTACAGTCTTGATGTTCATTATCTCCATAATAAACCAAAAACTCATTTATATCGCATCATATTCCACCCCCTATCATCGCAGCCCCTCAAAAATTCAACAGCTCAGATTTAACGATACTGAACCTCAAGTCTCCTGTCTAATTTTCTGAGCCATAAAATGTAGCGGCATCGGATATTCCGCAATTATAATATAAATAGATGTAATTACGGGCGCTAATAACAAAACACAATCGTTTAGTGTCGGTACGTCCCCCTGGGTGTCGTGTATGTAATTTATTAATGGGTGGCATTAGATCCAGCGTGCGTGGGTCGTTATTTCGCCTTCTATTGTCGCTGCTTCGACAAAAGAAGTCTGCTGGGGCCTTATTACCGACCGGCTCTATGTCGAATTACCCCGTATATTGGGCGCGTACGCGATTTGTTACGATTTCGTCCGGATTAGGCTTCATGATTTGCTGTCGGTTGAGTAGGTGAATGGGGTATTAGAAATAATGTCTGTATATCATTGGATTGCTCATGTTTATTGTATGAAAGCAGGAATTGGAGACGGGTGTCCAGAATGGATCCCGGTGCTATTTGGGGATTATATCACTATAAATGTTTCCTTCAACTTCCCAAAGAAATATAGAGAATTAACTATTTATTCGACTACTAGCGAGCCGCCCCAGTTTCGCACGGATGCAAAGAATAGTGCCGGCGCCGCACCACTATGTCCCTGCATTTTAAATCTGTAATATTTTCGGAAATATTCATTTGAATTATATGCTGTAAAGGGCCATATTGATCTATATTGAATGGACAATGTATTTAAGGTACTTAATTGGATAAGGAATAATGCTGTATTGCTTAAAATAACGCCCTAAATAAGCCATTTTTTCCCGTAGAATGTAAAGGATAAAAAATGGTTATTGTGGGTTATCCTTGAGAGATAGAAATATGTATACCATCGCGGACTTTTTTGTTGACCTTTTTTAGAAGTACAATACCGAGATCATTATTTTGATTTATCTCGTGGGGTTCAGTCAGCGTTTGCAATGTAAGCGCATAAAAATGTGTTTATTTACGACATCACATTAGAAACCTGTAAATTCATCAGTGTTTCTCTACATTCTACAATATTATGCATGTATCATACCTTATAAACCTTCCTCTTGAATCACTTTATCTATTAAAAAAAACGTTTCAAAATCCGTTGCGTAGTTTTGAAGATTTAAGCATACATAGGGACAGACAGCGAAAGCGACTGTGTAATGATATGACTGTCATCATTTCTCAACCTCAAAAAAGTGTGAACTAATCAAGTTGAGTCTTTGGATAGTGAATTTTCTCCAACAGTGGAATCTCGATGTCTGAAGTCACCTTTTTTTCATTTCCATTTTCACAAATTCAGCTTTGTTAGAAAGATAAGATATAGCCATTTATTCGAAAAACTAATTGGGCTGGTGCGTGCCTGACATGATTTCTTGGTATCTATACTCCATTCACTTTTATAAAGTACCCCGGTTGGTCATGACATTCAGACGCATTTTACCGTGTATAATTTGGAGATGTCAAGTTATAGTCGTTTTCCTATCAGTTAATTGAGATACGTTGTCCTCTCTACATAGATGTCGTAGTAATTATGTATTCATGAAAATATTATGTGAATTCAATAATTCCAAAGACCTCGAGAATGTTGAATAAACTTTTTTCTCTGTAAATACTGTGAATATTTCACGTATATAAACATGGTTGGAATATTCAGTTATGCTATTTTCTCGTACGGAAATCAAGAATCGATTTTGGAAATTTTACTGGAAAATATTGGACAGAATAGTCCGTTTCTTTGTGATAGTTCATTCGAAAAAAGAATGAAAGTACTCGAATAACCCGACAGAAAAACTTCTAAACGAACAAAAGTACCTATGGAATTTCCCACTTCTCAAAAAATTGTTAAGAAATGAGCCTACAGAAGACATTCAAATATCTTTTGCACAACTTGAAATACTCCAGTATGAAAATGTAGTAGTACTACGAAACATGACTGTGTTACAGTTAGAACCTTAAACGGAAAGGTTCTCAGTTGACTCCGGATTCGGTTTTAAGGAAGATTTAAGGGGCCGTTATACTCTGGCCGACGGCTACGGCACAGATTCTCCATTCAAAAAGTGTCCTTAATTTTTCCAAGTTCACGCCCTCAATTTTTCACCTAAAAGCTTGATTTTTTTTTAAATTGCAGTAAAAGGATGTCTTGAGGGCACTCCATTTTCTTCTTTTTGATAAAATTATTTTTCCGCATGACAAAATCGGCTATGGCACCGATTCTCCATTCAAAAAGTGCCTTTCATTTTTCCAAGTTTACACCCTCAATTTTCCAACTGAAAGCTTGATTTTTTCTTTAAATTGAAGTTATAGGATGTCTTGAGGGCACTCCAATTTCTTCTCTTTGAAAAAATCATTTTTCCGCATGCAAAAATCGAGTTGAATATGAGAGTCTATGAAAATTGACTTTATAATCGTTTTTCGACGGTTGTTCATCAATTTTTTTTTTAGAAAATTCATTGGAGTGCCCTCGACAAATCAGTTTTCTATATTTTGAAGAAATTCCATTTGGATAGGCGCTGAAATAATGGAAAAAATGATGGAAATACTGAAAAGACTTCCAGAAAGTGTGAAATCGCAGAGAACTGTCTGAAATTCCAGGAGAATTAAAAAAAAATCAAGCTTTCAGGTGGAAAATTGAGGGCGTGAACATGGAAAAATGAAAGGCACTTTTTGAATGGAGAATCGGTGTTGTCGGCCAGAGTAAGGGAAGTATCAAAGAGGAATATAGTCTTTGGAAGTATGCCTATGATGGCACCTTGCCTATGATGGCACACCATGAAGAAGTCTGTTAATATCAAATGAATAAACTTATGTTCAGTCAGGTTGTTCGCCAGACGGCATTAATGAGAGGTATTCGTAGTTACAACTTAATACGTGGCATTTTGTGTCTTTTATAACAGCTCAATTATTTTGGTGAGTGTTGATGTATGATAATTATTTCCTTTATTTTCGTATTATTCAGATGTTTCACAACTTTGTGTTAAAAAAATTTTACTTTCCTTTGAATGCCTTATAACAATGCTGTAAAGGTGTCCACTCACGAGGACACCGATCCGAGCGTTTTATGGCCTTTTATGACATTTAATGAGCCCCCGACCAATCACAGAGACTCTTTTCGCACGTGGTCTCATAAAATGTAATAAAAATCCCGGATCGGTCGCCTCGTGAGTGGACAGCATTAGTGTGAAGTTTGAGGTAATGTCGTATTGTAATTGTCTTCTTCGGCTGGTTGAAAGATATATGACATTTATGCCTATGATGGCATAGTCAAAGTGTTCCTATGATAGTAAAGGGTGCCATCACAGCCATCATAGGACAAAAGTGGTTCATCACATTAAATATTCTTTTTTTCTGAATCAACTGTATGACAACAAGAAGCAAGAGGCAACTTTGGAAAGAGGAAGATATGGAGGCAGCGCTAAATGCTGTAAAAAAAATAATATATAGATATAGAATAATATAAATTTCAAAGAATTTAAATTTAGTTTTATGTTTTATTATACACTTATACGTGCAGGTATACTCATCTGTTGACCTCTCAATTTTATTTTTATATGATGAGGGTGCAATTTTTTTGAATAAACTAATTCAATAATTAATTTCTTTTCATTTTCAGTCATATGCCATCATAGGACATATGTGCGCCTATGATGGCACCCTTGGCCAAATTTTGAAAAGTGGTATCATTCATATTCTTCAAAATTTATGCTGAAAATATACTCAAGAATACATACTACATATGAGCATAAGTAAATCTATGAAATCGATTATCCAAAACAATTTTCTTCCAATGAGATATGTGGATAATTCGTTAAGGGTGCCAACATAGGCACACTTCCCCTATAACGAATAGTGTATGAATAGTTTTTAGAAGTACGGTCTCAAGCGAAGACGGAAAAGTACTATTCGGGGAATAGCGGTGTGAAGTGTCAACTCGGGAGTTGAAGGTTTAAAAATTAATTAGAAATATTTAGATTACGTCTCGTCGATAAGACCAGGGCCGGGAGAGAAATTAATCTGCGAACAACGGGGTAGTGATCTGTTTTTGTCGTTTGTTTTTTTTAGGATATTTTCATCATCCTTTGGATTACCTGCCAGAAGAAGAAAGGTCGGGTAATTTTGCGTATGCTTTGCTTATTTGAGTATTGTTGGAAGGCTGCATGTAACGCCAAGAAACAGTCCAGAGTCCTGAAATCTCCCCAAGTTCTCGGTACCTTGAGATGTGTTATTCTGAAATCGCACGATGTTTTCGGTTTTGTCCTTAGTGCAAAGGGCCGTACCCACACTTTTTCCCTTCAAGGAAAAAGATTTTCAAAACTTTTAGTAACACCTCAATCTCTTTTTTTTATTATTAAGGGGACCTGGTACATCTCCGAGCTCGCGAGCTCACTTCCAAAATTGGGCTTTTTATTTCCATGATATCTCAGTTCGTATGCGGCGTAGACCATTAATTTTTTTTTTTCAAATTGAAGCTCAATCATTTCTCTAGAATGTGTATTACTCGCTTCTCTATTTTTTTTCGTATATCAGTAAAAAAACCTGGTGAGATGTAATTTCATGAAAATCTGGACAAACGATTTTATTTCCATGATATCTCCGTCAATTTTCGGGATAAATGTATAAAATTTTCAGTATACATGCGGAATAATATTTTGCAGAATGTGTATTATTTGCTTTTCCGTTTTCTTGCGTATATTAGGAAAAAAACCTGGTTGAAAATATGACCAATAAAGTTCCCACTTTATAATTCATTTAAAAATTGAGGGGGCAATAAACAAAAAAACTGATCAATACTCATTCTGGAAAATATTATTTCGCATGTAAACTGAAAATTTCATACATTTATCCCGAAAATTGACAGAGATATCATGGAAATAAAATCGTTTGTCCAGATTTTCATGAAATTACAGCTCACAAGGTTTTTTCCTAATATATGGAGAAAAACAGAAGAGCGAGTAATACACATTGTAGAGAAATGATTAAACTTTAATTTAAAAAAAAAATTGTTGGTCCACGCCGCATATCCGAACTGAGATATCATGGAAATAAAAAGCCCAATTTTTGAAGGGAGCTCGCGAGCTCGGACGTGTACCAGGTCCCCTTAACACCCCTTGATTGGTGGAAAGCCGCTCTTCCATCGAATCTCAAAGGGGTTGTTTTTTACAGCCTCCAAAAATTAATTGTGATGAGAAATACCCAATTTTTTGCCTTATTTCATCATTAAATTGACATTCTTGTTGTGACTCCTCCCCGTAAACGTGAACTACCAAAGTTTGTCGATATCCCATCGTGAAACGAGAGAGCATCGACAACTGAACCCCCAGGTCGCAGCCTACCACCGTTTTCCATTACTTCCGGAATGCATTTCAACTGTTTAAAAGTGAATGTACACGTACGTATACGGAGGAGATTAAAGATGGCCGCATGGAAATGTGAAGGATTTGGGAGGTCTGGAGCACACTTGGAGACGAGTGTTGGTTCACACATTACTCTGAGAAGGATCAGCCGCTAATCTCCTAACAAGGGTAAAAACAATCGGAACGTCAATTCAGCCGACCCTAGATCGTTCTGCTCAAATCCACGTTCGCTGTCGCACGCTCCTCATGCCATTAATATTGTATCGGGCTGATCTCTCTCTATATTGAACTTTCCTCTTCTTCCTCGTGTTTTCGTTCTTGAGTTGTTCCTTTCGCGATTGATCCTCTCGTTCCGAGATTATGTCTCTCTTTCTCACGTATGACTCTCAGATTCGGTTCATTTTGAAAACTCTGAGAATATTATGTCAGCATTTCTTATTGTATCCAAATTGAACTTTGTAATTTTTTCATGATAGGAAACTGATTCACAATTGATACAGGCATCCCCTGTTCAAATGTAAGAAGGAGCAATAATAACATGTTTGGCGCAGCGGTAGGAGGGCCTTCGTAAAGTTTCTTTCCGTCCAGAGTCGAATCGAGGAGATTTTATACAATAGTTTAGTTTTAACTGAACTTGAATTCCATTTTTCTCAATAATTTATAGAACGTTCTTCTTTTGAAATATTGCAAACTGTCGTCATCATCCACGATTTCTAGAACTTTAGAAATCGTTGGGATTCCATTCCGGAGAAAAACAGTGGACAATTCTTCTGATAAGGTTCATATCGAAATCGTCAACCGAATCGATTATTTTTAACGACTGGGCTCTCCTCTTAGTTGGCGTCAATGTTTTATTCTCTTCATATTCTCTGAGAATTCTGAATACAGCTGAATCACTCACCCCTGAGGATTTTGAAACAATTCCTACTAAGTCTCTCTTCGATAAATCAGGATGTTCTTCCAATTCTTTTCGAAAAATGTTCAAAATTATCTCTTTTTCTTCAGCAGAGAAATGCGACCTTTTGGACCTTTTTCGTGGTGGTCTCCACATATCACCCTCAGATGTAGTATCCGTTTCCGAATTCGACATTGTTCTATAAACACTATATACACTTTGTCAAAAGATTTTCCAACACAATACACTTTTCACAACATAATCTATAAACACTTTGAACAGCTAGACCTTCACTTTCACAGTAGCTCTATAGGTATTTTAACTGGTCTTGTCAATTGAAAACTTCGATATTTATGCAAATCAAGATGGCTTTAATCCATTAAGGGAAAGGACCCAAACCTGGTGTTTCCCGGAATAACCTTGTCGGAATCTTGAGCAGCCGACGAAGACTTTCGTAGAAAATAATATAAAATTTTGGACCGACACTAAATATATTTCGGATATTACAAGTAAATGACCATTATAAATTTGAACAGAGATCTTTTTCGAGTCTTGTCAATTGAAAACTTCGATATTTATACAAATCATGATGGCTTTCACCCAATAGGGAAAAGGACCCAAATCTGGTGTTTCCCGGAATTGCTTTGCCGGAATCCTGTAAGATTCCGACCCAAATCTCTAAAACTCTGGTGTTTCCTGGAATTACCTTGCCGCAATCTCGAGCATCCCAAAAAGAAATTATTCAGTAGATAATAATATGAAAACAAAACAAAATAAAAAAATAGGGTACGTCGGATATAGAATGTTAATGACAGTTGCAAATCATGACAGAAATTTTGCACTAGAGTTTCTGAGAAAAAAAGTTCTAATGTGGGAATTGCTGACTCAAATTATTGAGTCATTTCTATCCTGTACCATCTACATTCCGTTCCGAGTACGATCCTGGCAATCTTTTAGGGCGTTAAAAGGGAACCGTAGTTATGACCGTTTGACGAATAGGAGCTTTATTGTGCGCAAACCAGACGATTCTATTTGTTTACAAAGCTCCTTCTTATATTTGAACGGACTATAGACATAAACTCGTTGATTGTATTTGTTGTTGCCTAAGTTGATAATTGGCAGCTTTTGAATCGGTCACAAAATTTTTGAACTTCCTCTTTTTTTCTGGAACTATATATCGGGTGTTTTTTTTAGAGTGATAGAATTTTCGAGAGGGATAACTGTGATTTGACAGAAGGTAGGAGCCGCCATGTTGTTTGGACATTTCTGTTCTGTACGCAGTGTAAGCATTGGCAAATTATTATGGAGAAATTCACGTCGCAACAACGATTACAAATCGTGGAAATTTATCTTCAAAATCAGTGTTCTATTCGCCAAACTTATAGAGCACTTCGTGAAATTTATGGTTTACACAATCGTCTATCAGCAGCTTATTCGTCGAACTATAACTATCGATAGATTTCGGACAACATTTTTTCTACTCGATGCAACAACAACAACAAGACAAAGAACTGTACGTACAGAAGAACATATCGCTGCTGTAAGTGATGGTGTTAATGAAATATCCAGATTTATCTATTCGTCGATTCTTACAACAAGTTGGACTCTGTGCATCCACCACATGGAAAATTTTGAGTAAAGATCTTGGTCTACACCCATACAAGATCCAACTGGTTCGAGAACTAAAGCCACTTGAACATAATAAGCGATTTTTCGAAACAAACATTTGGCTATAACATTATTGCGAGAAATGGTCCAATTAATTGACCTCCAAGATCATGCGACCTAACTCCATTGGATCATTTTCTTCGGGGTTATGTCAAATCATTGGTTTATGCTGATAAACTAGAAATAATAGACGCTTTCGAAGCCAACATAACTCGTGTTATTGCTGAAATAAGGCCTGAATTACTGGAAAAAGTTGTACAAAATTGGTCTCGTTCCTCAGAGATGTTCGACTGCTTCATAAACACTTGATTTATGAATTTGTTAAGTGTCCATAATTGACTACTTTATTGGATACCACTTTATTGGACACCACTTTATTGGACTCAAGTGTCACTGTCTTCTCTCGATTTCGCAATTTTCTTCGCTTCACACCATTTTTTATAGGCCGCATACAAATTTTCATGAGCACCCCACCATAGTGGGTAAGAGAGATTCTTTGGCGCTTGCGGCTAAATTTTCTACGCTTTTCCCTCCAGCACTATCCATTTTTTCATATTATTATGACGTTTGTCATTAACGAAGTAAACAACTTTGTTCAGTGAGGTTGCTAAGGTCGCTAAGGTAAGAAAAGCAAAAGCACACTCAATGTTTCTTTGTAATAAAGTGACGAATAATAACTGAACGAGAATAAATTCACTATCACAAAAACGCCTATATCTCTTGAACCAATTGAGAAAAAATCAAAACTTGATCATAGTTAGTTTTGTTATGAACGTCAGAAACAAGTGGAACATTTACTTCAAAGATATTCCAATTCTCTGTCTCAAAATGTCAAGCGAAGTGAAAACACGAGAATTCATAGTGAAACTTTTTCAAAATAATCAAAAATAGAGCTTCAAAAGAATCGCAAAAGAGGCTCGTGTTCGTCCGGAAACGGTATCAAGAGTTGTTAAGCGCTTCAACGAAGATCTTACAATTAACCGCAAGGAAGGAACCGGGAGGAAAAAGGGGTTTCATAGCCCAAAAAAAGTGAAGAAAGCCATCAGCCTTTTTCAGAAGAATCCTAACCTTTCAGGACGGAAAGTGGCCTAAATAGTGGGTTGTTCGCAGTCAACCGTTCAGAAAATCAAGTGGGCTTAGAACATACAAAGTGCAGAAAGTGCCAGACAGGAAATCAAGAGCAAAGAAATTAAAAAAAGATTTCTTGAAAAATTTTTCCTGTTGCGTGATGGACGACGAAACCTATGTCTTGGCTGATTTCTCGCAACTTCCTGGTCAGGAATTTTATACTGCAGATTCTCGTGGAAATGTTGACGAACAATTTCGCGTGAAGAAACAGGCAAAGTTTCCTAAAAAATTCCTGGTTTGGCAAGCTGTTTGCACTTGTGGGAAAAGGAGCAAATTTTTCGTTGGCCAAGGCTCTGTTGACTCGAAGATATATACATCGAGGAATGCTTGAAGAAGCGACATTTACCATTTCTATGTGAGCACGATGTGTCAACAATCTTTTGGCCAGATTTAGCTTCATGCCACTACAGCAAGGCCACCAAGGTATGGTACGAAGCTAATGTGGCCAATCGAAAGATATTGGGCCCTGGTAAAAAGAGAATTGAAGAAGACTAAGAAATCAACGAAAACATTAGCGGAATTCAAGCAAAAGTAGAAGACAGCATCCCAGAAAGAGACTAAACACTATAAGAAGCATGATGGGAAGAATTCCAGAAGAAATCCATGAATTTTGTAAAAAATAGTTTTGGTGTTTCTATTGTGAAAACAGTTTTCATTAGAATTAGAAGATGATTCGAAAATGAGTTTTATTTTCGAAATAGGTTTAGTGGTTCAAAAGATATGAGCGTTTTTGTGATAGCAAATTTATTCTCGTTCAGTCCTTATATTAATTGCCATTTACAAAAAGCTTTGTATGCTACTCATATATAATTAGGCTTATGGACTTGCCGAAATTATTGGCCTCGCTCGGTTTGCTCGCTCTGCCATAAACTTTTGGACTCGTCCATAAAGACCTAATTTATGTACTTGTTACATAAAAAGCTATTAAAACATACCTGAATGTCATAAAATTATCTTTCGAACAAAAAAAGTTTGGCTTCAATCTCAATTCAAATGTGTTTTATTTCAATTTAAAGTTCTGTCACAATTTATTGTTCATTGTTTAAACGAGTTTGATTCGCCCACTACGTATTTCAAAGTATACTCAGATATACCTCAATTCATTAAAAAATAGAGCTAATAACAAAGGATTGACACAATGGTAGAATCTTCCGAAAGTGAAGTAGATTTTCATAGTTTCCTTTTCAAGCAATAAGTCCCACGGAATCTTCAAACGTAGTTTTCACCAACTTCAACAAATCTGATTAACTTTAAAATTCTCATATGGATGAAGGAACGATAGAAATTATATAATTTCATTATTTTGGCCCGATATTTTGACCAGGATATGAAGGATAAAAAAAAGATTAATTCACTGTGAACCAGATCCTTCGCCAATTTGTAACGGGGGTTTCAAAATAAAATTCGTCTTTTCTTTTACGCTATTACAGAAAATGTTCAGAGAGATCTATTTTCAACAAGAATAAATTTTTTAACAGCTGTCAACGTGATCATCAATGATTTCGTGTTTGTTCTAGCAGAAATCCGCTAGAATTTTGTTCTCCCTCTGAATTTTTTCACTCCGATCGCGTCCGTTTTGAAATTATCCGGAAAGCAAATGTCGATTTTATAATATCAGTTCGATTTATTCTCGAAGAACGAAAATTACGTTAGTGATTCTTATTTTTATCATATCTTGATGTCCCTTCTTCGAAAGTTGTCAGAGCCTCCTGAAAAATTCCAACAACCCTGCATTTTATCCGTTTACTTCCGATTCGCACAACCGGGAAAAACTTTCGATATCTTATCACGAAAGGGCCAACCGTTCAGGCCGATTTCCGCTCCAGGAAAGGTGAAAACGGCGATGGAGCCCTCACGGGCAGATGAACCCGAAGATCTTCGGAACGTCGTAAACGATTGCGCCAAAACATCCGGCCTGTTTATATGTAAAGTGTACACGGAATCGATTCAGTTTTGTACGAATGAATCTCTGGCCTTTATATAATTCAATTTCATGCTTGAATCCCTTCGCTCCCTGGTCCGTACGCGTTGGCCCGATCGGGTAGAGTAGGTCCAGGGCCCCCATTTAATCACCCCACTTTACGTTTAATACGCTTATAATAAATAATCTGGCGGAAAATTTTGTAAAATTATATCCGAGTTGTGGGGCGAAAAACAGTCCGATTTATGGGATACGTTGTGCGTTTGTGAAGCTTTTGGTTTATGGCCAAGGGGTGGATGGTTATGCGCTTCAGATAAATCATCCATGTATCGGAAATATCGAAGTGAAATGTTGAATTCCTGGCCCATTTTGAAAAGAAAACTTCATATGAACATATGACATGAACGTCTTAACTTCCTCCTTAAATTGAGCCCCTGAAATCCAATTAGGAAACGTTTAACGGTTAGAAAACGTAGACAAAAATAAATACTGAAACGTAGAATACAGATTTCTCAGATTGCTGAAAACTTTGGTTGTTGAATAGTGTCATATGGTTCTTATTGAAAATACGTTGAAAAGGAACGATAAGGAAACGTTTAATTATGGTTTCTGTAAGACCAAGAAAACGTACGCAGACAAAAATAATTACCGAAACGAAACGTAGAAAACAGATTACTTAGTTTGCTGAAAACTTTGATTATTGAATAGTGTCATACTAAACGTTTCTTGGTTCTTATTGAATATGCGTTGAAGAAGAACGATAAGAAAACGTTTAATTTTGGTGGAAACTGTGACGCCTAGAAAACGTAGACAAAAACAGTCACTGAAACGTAGAATACTGATATCTCAGTTTGCTGAAAACTTGGGTTGTTGAATAGTGTCATATTGAAAGTTTCATTGTTGAAGGAGAACGATGAGGAAAAGTTTAATTTTGGTGGCAACTGTAACGCCAAGAGAACATGCACAAAAACAATCACTGAAACATAGAATACAGATTACTTAGTTTGCTGAAAAATTTGGTTATTGAATATTGTCATACTAAACGTTTCATGGTTCTTATTGAAAATGCGTTGAAGAATAACGATAATTAAACGTTTAATTTTGGTGGCAACTGTAACGCCAAGAAAACGTAGGCGAAAACTATCATTGAAACGTAGAATACAGATTTCACAGTTTGCTGAAAACTTTGGTTATTGAATAGAGTCATATTAAAAGTTATATGGTTCTTATTGAATATGCGTTGAAGAAGAACGATGTGGAAACGTTTAATTTTGGTGGCAACTGTAACGCCTAGAAAACGTAGACAAAAAACAATCACTGAAATGTAGAATACTGATATCTCAGTTTGCTGAAAACTTTGGTTATTGAATAGAGTCATATTAAACGTTATATGGTTCTTATTGAATATGCGTTGAAGAAGAACGATGTGGAAACGTTTAATTTTGGTGGCAACTGTAACACCTAGAAGACGTAGACAAAAAACAATCACTATCACTGAAACGTAGAATACTGATATCTCAGTTTGCTGAAAACTTTGGTTGTTGAATAGTATCATACAGGGTGGGCTTCTCAAAACGAAACAGAAGAGATAACGGGCGGAATAAATTTATTTTGAAACAATGCTCGGACACGTCGATTTTTGTTTCGAGGGGGACAACTTTTAAGGTCAAATTCACAACTATATCGCGTCAAACCTTAGTGTTAGAACACCAACCCCTAAATTTTGAATAGGAAAGATAGAGTGAGTGATACCTCATTTGAAAGGCCTTTTTATCATAAATTTAGTGTAATAATTTTTTTTCATTTAACGCATTCGTTTTCGAGATAATCAATTTTGAATTTCGTACAGTACCATTCCGCTAACCATGCTATGTGAATTCATCAATTATTTGACTAAGTATTAATTGTTAAAATTTTAACTTTGTATTTTGATAACTGGTGTATGGCAGTTATGGAGTTTCATCAAATCTACAGAATGAATGAATAATAAATTCGATTGATTCAGACAGCTTGCTTGACGAAAATACCATATTTGTTTCAACTTCAAATGTCAATATCTCAAAAACCAATGAATCAAATGAAGAAAAAATCAATATACTGAATTCAGGATAAAAGGACCTTTCAAATGAAGTATCACTCAACCTATCTTTCCTATTCAAAATTTAGGGGTTGGTGTTCTAACACTAATTGTTGAAGCGATATAGTTGTGAATTTGACCTTAAAAGTTGTCCCCCTCGAAACAAAAATCGACGTGTCCGAGCACGTTGATGACGCACGATAAAGAAACGTTTCATAATGGTCATAATAGAAAAAATAATCACTGAAACGTAAAATATAGAATTCTCAGTTGATAGAAACAGGTTGTTAAATGGTCTCATATTAAACGTTTATGGAACGTTTCATAGTTCCTATTGTATATACGTTGAGGAAGCAAGATGATTGAAGTATTTAACACGTTTCATAATGGCATCTGTATTAACGAGTTGTATCATATACGTAAATTGAACGGAGAATCAACGTTCGAGTGAATTTCGGTTTCAAAAGAAACGTTACAAAATTGAACGAGTAACTTCTATATGTGTGTATATGTATGTGTGTGTGTGTGTGTTTATTGGTATGTTTAAGATGATGATGATGATGATGGGTGAGACATTTTTCTCCACTGCCTGGAAAAGCCGGTATTACGGTGAAAAATCCACACAAAGGCCTCAAACAAAGACTAATCATCGAGCGTTCCAACGGCGACGGCGGTTTCGGTGGGGGCGGGGACTGGGGATAACTGGCTAGGGGCGGCGCACAGTTATTTTGTGTACAATATCATCTCTTCCTTATCAAGCTCTCCGCCACGTTGTTAGCGGTCTCACAGGACAAATAAACACCATTGTCCTCGTAACCATGGTGAAATCATGCGACAGTTTGGGGAGCTGCTGTGCCTCTGCTGAAATATCGGAGTCTATTCTATTGTAAAGTCGAGTGGCTTGTTCCTTAAACCCGTCCTATCCGACTCGTCTTATTCTGGGCTGTTTGCCGAACCAGAGATCCATTATGTCGGGTCGGTCTGTCTGTTTGTCGGAATGGAGTCACTTCTCTGACGGAGTTCAGGGTTCTTTTTGGCGTTTTCATCGATCCGCCGATAATGAATTATTGCGATTGTTAGGCGATGTATAGTTTGGGGAATGCTACATAAAGAGGAGTTCGTGTTGAAAGAGTTGAAGATGGATATTTCTAAAGGAGAGATATTTCGCCATCTGATTGTAGTTTTTAATTGAAAGAATGGGAGATGGAAGGTTTTTTCGATCTTATCTACTGGCATGTTTCTTTGTGATGAGATGCAGTTCATCCAAAATTTTTCTCTTGAATGAAGGGTGTTTCAATGAGAGCGAAAGATTGCAGTGTTCAATAAAACATGGTCTGTGGCAGAGTATTGACATATTTATTGATTTAGAAAATATTGAATACATCTGGTGTATTCATTGATACAGAGTCCAATTTTGAAATTATATCTACAACAAGAACAAAGAAGAAACACCGATAAAGAAGCAGTAAAAAAAACTTCACCTGCTAAAAAAATCTTTGCACGAAGTCCTAACTCTCTCTTGGATCGGGAGGATCTTTCGAACAGGTCCGAGTTTCCGAGTGATGATTCTTCTGTTCTTCAGGTGTTCGAGGAACGCTCCAGACCCCTTATGTTGGGGGTCATCTCCAATAGATTTAAAGTCGGTATTTTTATTGAAAAATTAGCAAAAACGCAAGAGCAAATTCAAAAAACTTCAGACACTTCATTGTCATTCCTGACAAGAAGGACGCGTTGTTCAACCGTGTAATGCTCTATGTTCACCAACTCCCATCTGTCAACTTGAGATCTGTCACGTCATAATCATGTGACATTATGACTGTCAAACATGGCATGCAATTCAAAGCTTGCGGTCTCATTGAAACACCCTTTTATATTCGGCTTCTATAGACGTTTTACGTTTTTAGGTTTCTTAGTTGCTCAAAAGAATTCAAGACCATATCAGTATCAGTCTAAAATATCTGAATTCTTCTGTTCACACTAGTAACCAGACTTGACTCGCGAAGAAGAAACTGTGATGATGTTTCCCGAAGTACTCGACCTAACAAAGAAGACACAGAAATAGCAACAACCGCAGACTCCATCTCATTATTTGATGCCAAATCTTTCACTATCTCATTATCGATTTTTGGAGTTTTTCAGTGATTTCACCCAAGATATGTAACATTTTTAAAAGAAAGGTTGCTTCAGTAGTATCTCACTTCATATGATCTCTTGATGGATTATAGCCTACATAAAAGAGTCTAAGCAGTAATTGAATTCATACTCAATGTTTTATCAACAATTTTAAGCACTTATTGGCGTTGATAAGTTTGTTGTTATTATATTTGCATTATGAAATCATATACTATTTCTACTAACGTTTCTGATTTCCTTTTATCGAAGACTCGCTAGCAGGTATCAGAAAACGAAATCTACGGCAATAATTCACTTCGAAGCTTTCAAAACAATCGCCAATAATACCCGTTAGGTCCCTCTTTAAACCCTCTGGAGACCGATAAACTTTTCCATTAAAACCTTCGACGATATAATCCCTTAGTCTGCCTCGAATTGCACCAGAACCATCAATTCCAGTAGTTTCGGTTACTTTTTGTTCAAGGAGACTTCCAAAATATTAAACTACAGGATAAAATTGTGTTGAAGCCGTTTCTGTGTACTGAAGATTTTTCTAAAAACCACTTTCAAAGTTCCATTCTTATAATCATACTCATGCACATGTATTTCTCGAGTTTCCACGAATATTTTATGATGTTTCCCACAAAGAAATATAACTTTAAAATTTATATTTTATACCTAACGTTCAAAATGAATTTTACGTTCGACTGCCTCATAAACACTTGATTTATGAATTAGTTTAGTGTCCATAATTGACTACTTTATTGGTCACCACTTTTTGGACACCACTTCATTGGACTCAACAGTCACTGTCTTCTCTCGATTTTGCAATTTTCTTCGTTTCACACCACTTGTTATAGGCCGCATACAAATTTTCATAAGCACTTTTAGTGGGTAAGAGAGATTCTTTGGCACTTGCGGATAAATTTTCTATGCTTTCCTCTCCCGCACTTTCTATTTTTTGGATTATTATGACGTTTGTCACAAATTTAACGAAGTAAACAACTTTGTTCAGTGAGGTTTCTAAGGTCGCTGATGGTTACTAAGGTAAGAAAAGCAAAAGCACACTTAATGTTTTCTTGAATAAAGCGACGAATATAATAATTGCCATTTCAGAAAATAAAATTTCTGCATTGCAGTCGAACATAAAGCTTTGTATGCAAGTATGCAACTCGTACATAATTAGGCTTATGGACTCGCCCAAATTATTGGCCCCGCTTGCTTTGCTCGCTTTGCCATAAACTTTTGGACTCGTCCATAAAGACCTAATTTATGTCCTACTTGTTACATAAATAGCTATTATAGATATCGATTCGATATCAATCCATAATGCGGAGGATTTTTCCAAAGATGTTACTTTTAATATTAGTTGGCTCTTCAACATTTTCTCCAATTCACCTTTTTTCAAAATTCGAAGACAAAGTAGTCGAAGATTGATCGTGATGAGGAAAATATGTTCATTTTGCACCGTTGTCAAATCGATACTTCGATAAATCAATATTTCCGCCTTTTCCAGTTGTTATAATAAAGGAAGAAATATTATTTAAAATTTAATATAACTTTTATTCTCTTCCTGAAGTCACTGTCACATTGACAATCCTACGTCACTATGTACAATGCATCACATCTCCCCTTTTTAGTTTCTAATATACTTCATCCCCTTTATCCCATCCCCTTTTTTTCATGAATCGACTTCTTCGTATGCGTCCATTTTCTTTTTTCTTGAAGTATTCCTCCAGATCACATAGAATATCGCGAACTTTCGATTTACTCAAATCATGAATATTCAGAACAAGTTGAACTACATCTATACCTTGGAGTAACAAAAAGTTTTCAAATTTTTGTCGCCAATCCTTAACTTAAATTGCCCTAGTCTTAAATTATCAGACAATTTTTCTGGGCCAGGTATTCCACTTGATATACGGATATTTTTATCCACTATACTTGATTGTGGAATATCTTGTATTATTTCGTTATTGGAATGAACTACTTGTCTAGCCTCCACTGAATTATTAGTTATTTCTTCGGTATTTTTTTTAGTCACTAATTCAACCAATGCAGTTTTGAGATCTGCTATTTGCTGAGTGAAATGAGATTCAATACTCTTGAACGATTCTGTTGTTCGTATTTCCAAATTTTTCATTGCATCTTGTATGGAAGCAATAGAGTTCTTCCAGGTTTCCAATACCTTGTCGACTCCAACTGATCTCCTTCTAGATTTCTTCGATTTCGACATTTTTTTATTGCTACTATTGGTTCTCAATATACCGACTGCGCCATGTTATAATAAAGGAATAAATATTATTTAAATATAACTTTTATTCTCTTCCTGAAGTCACTGTCACATTGACAATCCTACGTCACTATGTACAATGCATCACACCAGTAAGCATTGGTTGATTCGCAAACGACGTTAAAAAAATACACGAGGGAATCGTATCATTAACTTACCATTCGACATTTCAGAGCACTTTTGAACATTGCACCAACTAGTCTATCCATATTAAATGGATAAGGGGTAGGACCACTCTTAGTACTTGAATTATTTAACAGCTTCTAGTCGGCTTTATTCTCTTTGGAATCTAGACACCCATACATTGTTGGCTGATATGTTCCTCTTCTTGGGCGAGAGTGAGAGAGACGGGTAATTCGGCCTAGTGAGAGCCGTCTTATCAACAGGGAAATTAAAGAAGAACTGTCAATTATTGAACTTTTAGAAAAACACCCTGAAACATGGAAATGATGCAAGATATCGAAATTCGGTTGTCAACATTGATTTGTCATGAAAATTGGACATGTGGGCCATGCCAAAGCCATTATATTGCAAAAGATGCTGTAACTTTTTCCTTATCTTACTAATTTTCCAAAAATTGAAATTCGAAATAAATATTGTTCAATGAAAGAATATTGATAAACAGTATTTCAGGAAATCATACCGACAACATTATTGAATGGTACATATAAAAGTACCTCAGAAATGTTTCAACAGAAACGCTGAAATTTCCACAAGAAAAAAGTTACAGTCACTATCCAAAAAAGCACATTTACAAACAAACCTCTAACTCTAAAACGATGAGTCACCTACATCAGTTTTTGTTTATTTAGTTTACGAAAAGGACTTGACATTCAAATGTGTCCAATTTAGCTCACTCTGTACTCTTGGTTGAAAATTTTCATGGGCCCTCTCTAAAAAACTCCCTAGATCCGCTAGTACTGCGTATACTGCTTGGCTACGTCGTTTGCCTATTCCACCGATAAATTCAGGAATATGGCAACGTCTTTACCGAAAGGTCTATGAAATATTAATAGAAGAGCTTTGTTTCGATTGTTTTGAATACAATATATACTCCATTCACTTTTATTTAATCACATAGGAGGTCATGGTTTCGTTTTCAGGAGTTGGTGCACCTGATGAGAAGTCTGTGAGCGTACATAAAATATCGTTAATGACAAAACGACGATGCCAGTTTTTCTGTTTACATCAAAGTGAAAGTTTCAAAGATTTTCCACATTTTGTTAGTTCGAATCGATCGGCGATTTTGGGGCGGAATATCGATAGGAAATCGCCTATTTTTCCGTTCTTCGTCGTCCAGAAGAAGTTTCCCGTCGATTTCGTGCAAGTGTCATTTTTTCCTTTCACGACGGCGTGAATACGAACAGCAAATTTGAATTGGACCAATAATCGATTTATAAGCATAAATAAAGCGAAAGTAAGTACTAATCGATCTTTTTACACTTGATAACGAAGTTTTTTTAGGTATTTGGCCGTTTTGAAAGATTCCAAACGAAATTCCGGTCCCCCAGAAGTTTGGTTAGTTTCGGTATCGTTTTTGGTGCTCAAAATTCATTTCGAATGTGTAAATGGACAAAAAAGGCTTCCTTATACGATCTTCTAACGAAAACGACCGGAATATGGTTCAGGTAGGATTTTCGAGGAATTATGAGGAAAGAACTTGCAGAATGAAATTGCACGATTTTCATAAGTACCTAAACGGGTTCTGGATGGCCATCGGTCTCTTAATGATTATTGTTGATCGTTTTCACGTTTCAGAAAAAAACACGGCGAAAAAGCTAAAAAAAAGAAGAAATATGACTACTTTGCATTCCACAGTAGGTGAATTCAGATTCCGATGAATTGAAATGTGTCACTGGAGCTTTCATTCCTTTGCCGAAAGAAAAAAATAGGCTATATTGAATCAGAATACATCGGTTTTTTCCATATTCCAGGAGTTTGTATCTTATTTTCAACAGGTGAATGATAAATGTGAAGCATATGTTTGACCTATTTCATTTCATTTGTACAAGTAATGTGGTAGTAATGTATGAATATTTTTTAATCTTATAAATTACTATACAATCAGAATATTTTTCTCCTTGTTCATAAGATCAAATAAATAAAATGTCGTCAAGTCTTGAACTTTCAGTTCAAGAGGATAATAAACATTAAATCTTCACAAGCATGCATATGAAAATTACGTGAGAGCAATGCAATTTTTTTCCATGGCGAAAAATAATATATTCCAACAGTGATCTCTTGTACTTTTCATGCAAATAACTAGAAAAGGAATCCTTTCTATCAATTCATATAAACGTTAATTATTTTCGTCCATCACATCTTTTCCAATTCATTCACATTCTGAGAAATACGCTAAGAATGTAGAAAGGGCAACATAGTGTTGACTTGGAACATAAAAATATTTTGAAAAACGTCATAACTTCGATACAGAGTGGAATGTGTCAAATTTCTAAGGCCAGAGTTGTGATTTTATAATTGTGAATGGAGTATACTCCAGATTGAAATTCATTCACTCATTTGTGCGTGAATGTCAGAAATGAGTATTTGTTTCTCCAAATATTGTGCATTCTTCACATTACATATATTTAAGTATCGTAATGTTTCCAAAACGGCTTGGCCATTTTTGCCTTCAGATAACCAATGGGCACGTTATGGCAGCATCGTTTTCCAAATATGTGGCCAGTTCATTTATAATTTTCGTACCGCTATTTTAATTTTGAGTTACTTATGACGTTTTGAACAGTGTTGTCATCACGATATGGCTTTTGAAAGTGAGTTTTGGTTTAATTTCTGAATATAATTGGCAAAATATGAGAACGGAAGGTTCATTTGTGTTTTGTTTGAGGTAAATTGGACTATTTGAATCCTGATTTTAGTTTACACAGGGATGTTCTACTCTTATCATTATTATCTTATTATTTAAAGCAACCGTTGCATAGATTCTTGGATTTTTAGAATTTCACTTTTCAAATTCCCGTCTGATATTGAGAGGTGGAACATCAATTCTGAATTTACCTAACTCGGAATCTGTTTCAATATTCGGAACATTGTAAAAAAAATTGATTTCCATTCTTCAATACCGATAACACTACGCCACTGGACATTTCAAAGTTAGATTCTGCAATGTTGCCACGGCATTATGAAATGATATTGCTATTATTCATGCTATCTTCGTCCCACTCATTGAAAGCTGACCAAATTTTGGCCTCACCAATTCCCGAATTAATGAATGAGATGCTGTGTCTCCTCTTTCTTTGGTCTAAGGGTGAATCCGTCTTCCTGAGATTCATTCATTCCCCAGATAGATTTGAATAAATGGAGAAAAAACGCATACAGTAACCACCGTAAAAAGGCATGACGTAGGTACATCTGTTTCTGGTGATGAAACGAGGAAGGAAATCAATCATCTGTACTCCGCGTTCACGTCGTTATTTTCTTTCAGTTCAGTGAAGATGAAGCCAACCACGTAACAATTATTATCCAACGAAGCCTAGTGCTTTTCTACCTGCTCATATTTTGCTTGACATCCCACTTCTGAACTGTAACAGAATGAGCAAGTTCGCCTCTATTGAATCCTTCATTGTTAGGATAGAGTTCGCCCCTCTTCTACCTATGTGCATCCACTAATTACGGTCCATATGAAAGAATCGTTTTGACTGAATCATTGATTACTGCGAGAGCGCATTGTACTCTTTTGCGACATCTTCATTAGAGACTTGTACCTTAATGGATTGGAACGATATCTGAGATGAATCGAACAAATTATACTTCATTCACTTTTATAAAGTATCCCGGTTGGCCAAGACTTAGGTTTATCGAGTTTTTTTACTCAAATTCATGAATGTTCTTCTCTGAAAATTTTAAGACGTAAATTAACAAATGCTGAGGGTAATAGGGCTATCGGAATGCTCAGGTTGTTGTAGCTTGTAGCGGAAAGGCTCCAAGTCAGCCAAAGTGTGATATCTTGACTTTAGAATAGGTTCAGGGAGACAGGTTCCGTGTTGGAAAGACCAAGGCTTGGTGGGCGACGAAAAACAACACCTGGTTAGGATCGTTTCATCACCCTTTCGGCGAGAAGAAACCCTACATCTACGTGTAGAATGCTACGAAATACTCTTCAAAATGCAGATGGGGTCCAAGTTTCCATCGAAACCATCAGACGACGTTTGAGAAAGGTGAATCTAGGTTCTAGATTTCCATGAAGAGGAGTTCCATTAACACGTGACCATAAGCGTCAAAGACACTGGAATGGGAAAGGCAACATATCAATTGGAACGATCAATGGCGTAGTGTCCTTTTCTCTGATGAATCCAGATATGGACGATTATCAGATCCACGAAGAATAAGGGTATGGACAATCACAATCCCACGCATACCCCGTAATCGTCGTTATATCCAAGAAGTCCATTCATTCCGAGGGGGTAGTGTTATGGTATGAGCCGGGATATGTTTCAACGGACACACAGATCTAAACATTTGTCCTGGGAATATGACCGCCTCACACTATAGGGAGCATGTCATTGACAATGTTGTGCCAAATTTTCAATCTGCTATTGGTGAAACTTTTCAATTTCTAGACGATAACGCTAGACCGCACCGTGCAGCCATAGTTGAGAATGCGCGCGAGGAGCTTGGTATTCCACATTTACCAATACCTCCGCAGTCACCAGATTTGAATTGCATAGAACAAGCATGCTTCAAAGAAGATTAAATAATCATCAACCTACCCCAGGATCCTTAAATAATCTGAGAGAGCTTCTGCCCCGTTTATGGAACCAAATTCCTGAAGAAATGTTCAACAATCTCGTGTGTAGTATGCAAAGAAGATGTCAAGCTGTTATTGATGCCCGTGGAGGCCATACATTGTATTGATAGTCTTAAAATGCTTGAATTCTCTAGGAATAAAATTTCGTTATTTTACTCGATTTTTCTTAACCAGCCTGTATACGCTGCAGACCTACAGGCTTAAATTAATTTGCAACTTGAAATCATAATAATATGAATTTTCATCACAAAAATCTTATTTTAACTATATTTTTTTGCAATTCAAGTCAATATCCCTAACTCATCTGGAGCAGTTTATTTACAGTATAAACCGAGAAAAAAGTTTCTTCAACAATCTCCAGATCTTTGGAATTATTGAATTCACTTAATATTTTCTCAAATTAATTATTTCCTCAAAGTAAATAAACATATTCAACATAATCAAAAATAAATAATCGATAAATTTAGATTTCTTCTCATTTTTCCTATTTCGTCCCATTCTGCATAGAGCAAAAGAGTAACAATCAAAGAATTCTTATCAAATACATTGCAGTAAAAATGGAGGAAAATATTCATTTCATTTCCAGAACATAGATTGTTATTTCTCGAGAAACCTAAGGGGGGCAAGACTTTTGACGATGTAAGTATATCCACATAAGAATTCGAATCATCATCCCTCAACAAAAACGGGGTTATCAAAACACTTTCAGTTCACATGGAATTTGATAATTTTTCATTTCCTTTGCCAAAGAAATATAATTTACCATCAATTCTCGATGTATTGTTGTAGTTCATTTACAAACATAACTTCGTTTTGAAAAAAGATGTTCTTATTCATAAATCATTGGTGAAAAAATAAAACCTACTGAATCGATTAAATTATTTATCTACTCACGAATTTTTCGACGGAATGGGAGAATTTTTGTTTTTTTTTTGCAGACAATGAAATGCCTAACTTTGCATTTCATTAGAGTAGAGCATAATAAACCCCGCCCAACAGTTTGTGATGGAACATGTTCCAACTAAACGCTCCCTACATGATTGATGACTTACGGTGTTTAACTGAAAATGTTCTGCATTGCGAATCGCAAACGACTGCCCTGAAAATGCGGCCTCCGAACTGCGCTCCATCAAAGCGTTTCGTTTAAAAAGCACAATCCACTCTCATAAATAAAAAACAAACCGAAAATAAACCCCGCTAACAAAACCAAAACTATACAAACAATCCCGTCCATATAATAAAGAAAACTGTTTGCACAAGTCATATTTAAAATGTATTAATCCATTTTTGGTTCGGAGCAAACAGCGGAGCGTGGTCCGGGTAATTATTCTACCATTTCCACCCCAATCTGTCTCTATCATTCGCTGATCAACAACGCTGACGGACCCCGTTTAATTTCACCACCGACAAAGGGGAAACCCTCCGGTTGCCTACTTGTTATCGGGGATGTGTTAACACAGTTGCTGTTTTTATTATTATGTAAAATGAGCATATCATGTCATTAAAAAGTCGCTTGATGAATTGACGAATTTATTAAAGGGAAGCTCGTCCGTTTCTTGTGGGAACTTTGAGAAAGGGGTTCTGGCATTATCTTATTATTCTTCGATTATCATAGGTTCAGACAACTGGATCCGGTCTATTTTTGGATATTTGTGATAATAATGCCTCTTATAGCGATTTCTAAAGGGTGTCAATAAGCGCGCAAGATTTCGGTGTTCAATAAAACACGGTTTACTGTAGCGTAGCAGATAATGGAAATATGTATTGATTTAGAAAATATACCTTTGGGAATTATGTATACTCCTTTCACTTTTATAAAGTATTCTGGTTGGCCATGAAATTCTGACACATTTCACCGTGTATATTTCGAAAATGTTAGGTTGTAGTCATTTTCCTATTTAACTTTGGAAAAATAATGAATTTGAGAAAATATTATTCAATATTTCCAAAGACCTGGCGAATGTTGAAGATACTTTGATCTCCTTTAATACTGGAAATATACTGCTCCACGAGAGTTAGAGATATCGTATTCAATCGTTTTTGAAAGTATGTAATCTTCGAGAAAATCGCTGTAAAATCATTAAATACAAAATAACAACTTGAATCGATCCAATAAAAATCAGTATGAGACATTTCGTCAATCTGGTCGCCTCTTTTTCTGAAGTTTGGTTCTTTGCATATGCTTCATGAATGTTCTTATTTTGAAATGAAGTCACTTTATCAACGGCTTCGATTTGAAACGAGTTTTCTGAAATTGCCAAGACGTAAATTCACAAACGCTGAGGCTAATAAGGCTTTCGGAATGCTACAGGGTGACTTAACTCAGGTTGCTGTAGCGGAAAGTCTCCAAGTCAGTGTTATCTCGACTTTGGAATAGGTTCAGGGAGACAGGTTCCGTGTTGGAAAGACCAAGGCTTGGTGGGCGACGAAAAACAACACCTGCTCAGAATCGTTTCGTCACCGTTTCGGCGAGAAGAAACCCTACATCTACGTGTGGAATGCTACGGAATACTCTTCAAAATGCAGATGGGGTCCAAGTTTCCATCGAACCATCAGACGACGTTTGAGAGAGGTGAATCTAGGTTCTAGACGTCCATTAAGAGGAGTTCCATTAACACGTGACCATAAGCGTCAAAGACTGGAATGGGCAAGAAAACATATCAATTGAAACGATCAATGGCGTAGTGTCCTTTTCACTGATGAATCCAGATATGGACGATTTTCAGATTCTCGTAGAATAAGGGTATGGACAATCCCACGCATACCCCGTAATCGTCCAAGAAGTCCATCCATTCCGATGGGGTAGTGTTATGGCATGGGCCGGGATATGTTTCAACGGGCGCAAAGATCTACACATTTGTCCTGGGAATATGACCGCCCTACACTATAGGGAGCATGTCATGGACAATGTTGTGCCAAATTTACACGCTGCTATTGGTGAAACTTTTTAATTTCCAGACGATAACGCTAGACCGCACCGTGCAGTCATAGTTGAGAATGCGTGCGAGGAGCTTGGTATTCCACATGGCACATTTACCAATACCTCCGCACTCACCAGACTTGAATTGCATAGAACATGCTCCAAAGAAGATTAGATAATCATCAACCTCCCCCAGAATCATTAAATGATCTGAGAGAGCTTCTGCTCCGTTTATGGAACCAAATTCCTCAAGAAATGTTCAACAACCTCGTGTGTAGTATGCAAAGAAGATGTCAAGCTGTTATTGATGCCCGTGAAGGCCATACATTGATATTCTTAAAATGCTTGAATTCTCTGGGAATAAATTTCGTTATTTTACTCGATTTTTCTTAACCACCCTGTATACGCTGCAGACCTACAGGCTAAAATTAATTTGCAACTTGAAATCATATTAATATGAATTTCCATCACAAAAATCTTATTTTAACTATATTTTTTTGCAAGTTGAGTCAATATCCCTAACTCATGTGCATGGAGCAGTTCATTTCACGTATATATGAACATGGTTGGAAGCTTCAGTTATGCCATTTTCTTGTACGGAAATCCAGAATCGACTGTTGAAATTTTACTGAAAAATAATGTACAGAAATACGTTACTTTGCGATAGTTCATTCGAAAAAACAATAAAAGTTCTCAAATATATCGCAATATTCTTTCCTGTTCATGTTGTTCTTGTGCTTATAGATTTCTGTGACCTCCTGATGCATCCTTGAGTAATATCTTCTGATGCTCGGAATGGATTCTGTTACATGTTAAGCTAGTGCAGCGTTCGTGTTGTTTGATCCGTTTATGCATAAAAAAAATGACCCCAGGAAAAACTTCATCGAATATAATATAAGTTTCTCGAACCATAATGGCTTCAAAATTTTTCGAACCATAATCACCTAACATACAAGAAAAATTGAAAAATGTATCTTCGTCTCCAATGCTTTTGTAATGCTGCCTCAATCGGAAGCAGAAATTCACTGCTCTTCACCTCAGGACTGATGTTACCTGATCCTTGACGTAATCCCTACTACCGTCTATAAACACCTTCCAAGATATTATTGGGACACGTGTATATCCAATAGGCGTTGGATCAGTTACCAGGATAATGGAAAATATAATTAGAAAATATGAGAAATCGACAGGCGTTGAACGAATGGAATAGACAGTTCATTACACCCATCCCCATCGTTCTGATCATTGTCTCATTTGGGAAAAAAGATTGATTAAGGTCATCAACCAGAGATCAAATTATTATATTCTCGGATCTTATATAGAGAAAAACACAGTTTAATTTAATCATCCATGTTCACTGCATTATTCTCTCAACAAGCCAAAACATGATTATGTTTCCTCTATTTTTTAAAGGTTTTATCAAGATTTAGTCCGGAGAAAGTCATGACTTTTCTGAATGGTACCTATTACCTATGTTTGAGCCTGATTCATATACAGGGTGATTCCGGAGACCGTCAGATATCAGGAGAAGTTTACACTAGTCAAGGCAGTTTCGAAACAATGTTTGGTTTATGGTTGGGGTCCTTTATTGAGAGTCTACAGAGTGATTTGTCCGATTCGACTGATTTTTCTTTTATTCATAACTTTGGTATGACTATGACTTGATAAATATTGATGAAATATTCAGTGTAGAACAATATGATTGTCTACTTTCAATAATTCTAACACTTTCTCAAAAATACAGGGTGGGAATTATGACAGGTTAGATCAAATTTGCAGCTAGAAAAAACACCCTGTACATTCCGTTTCCAAAAATTCGCTACCTGCTTCAGATTCTACCATAAGTTCACATTACTGGAGCGTTTTTATTTTTTTTGGCACACATTCAGTGTGTGCGTTACTTCGCTCCAAGGCAGTGAGGATTTTCTGAACTATAAGCACTTCAATTTTAATTTTTTCCATTCAATAATCCTGGCCTTTCGATTAGGAGTCGATCCCTCTGTACTGTACAGGGTGGGCAAAATTGGTGCTACATGAACTGAAACTTTTTAACCCGAGGAGATAGAGAAAAATGAATGACATCTTATAGTCCTCTTTTTTCGAGAAACTGATAATGCCATCAACTGCATTCCTCTATCTTCTTTCGTTTCCGAGTTATAGGCCAAAATTGAAATTTGGGCGATTTCACTTTTGGTCATTACCTCCGATTCTGTTCATGCTAGGATGTTGAAATAAAAACATTATACAGGCACTTTTCTGGTAGCAATCCAGGGGTGTACTCTGTTTTTTCTAAGAGGTTTATTTGCTAGTTATAACATAAAGTGGTGTTTTTTCTTATGGAAACAGTAAATTGAAATGACTTAGAAAGAATCGCCATTTTTTTCCCGTTTCAGAAATGTATCATATGTTTTAGTTCATGTAGCACCAATTTTGCCCACCCTGTACATACATTCGGAGAGCCCCATGTAAAGGCGAAAGAGGTCTAAAACGCAGTTCTGTTCAGAACAATCCCGAACAAGATTTTCGGTGCAGAACTATTAGGAGCGCATGAAAACGAGGAGGATCCCATTAAAACGAGGATCTCAGTTTCCGCATCTCTCCATTCGAGTGGTTTTCAGATTTAATAAGAAGTCTGAATTTAGCACCTTATGAAATGCACGAAGATAATGTCTTATTCCAACAGGATGGAGCATCTTCCCATTATGAAGCACGTAATTGTCTGAGTGAATGCTTTCAATTTCGTTGTATTGGTTGTGGAGGTCCTGCCGAATGGCCAGCTCGGTCATTAGATATGACGCCTCTTGATTTCTTGTATGGGGGACACTTCAAATACCCTCATTCTTGATTTTTGCCAGGGGGCTTCTCTCCTTCGGGACTACAGCCTCCGAAAGAAGCAAACATCAAAAATAGGTGTCTCCTTGTTTCGTTTCGAGAATCTTTGCCCAAATTTTGATGCAATAGTTTCGGGACACCCTGTAGAGGGACCGAAATGTAACTGAGCATATTTTCTTCAATTCTACCATCCAGTCTTCGAACTCTATTCAGATGGGGTGTTAGCCTTGCTGAAACTATAAATAATTTCTTAATGAGCCTAAAATCCACGGAGCGTCAACCGAAGTTCAAAGAGTCAGGCCATGAGAGACTCGAATTATTACGTCTGGAAGCCCATAATGATCCTCTGGTCTCAACCGCCACTTAACCGTGTCTTCTTTTTCTTGCTGCTCCATATTAGTCACACATATGTACTGCATTTACCGTTCCAGACCGCACATCGTCAAAGTCCACGCATATTAGCCATGCGGCCGTTAATTGTTTAAACAATGGCCGGCTTGTAGATCGTCACATGTTACGGTTTAGTTCCGCGGCGGTCCGCTCTTGTCAAAAGCGCTGCTAGACATGGAGGAAGGAACCCCCGAAATAACCCTAATGAATGGGTGCTTTATTTAAATGTTTCCTGTCTCCAAAAAACATATTTCATGCATTAATTAGTGACCCGCCTTTGGTCTTTGATGGTGTTAAGATAATTTTACGATTCTTTTGGCGGCTATGAACCTATAACATTTCATGTTGCGGAGAAAATATTTTATTTTATCGATTTAGCAATGAGGGTAGTCACCTACAGGCCTACAGCTGAAGTTCCAAAAGGAAATTTATTGCCTTCGGTGATATTAGTATAAATACCTACCATGGTCGGATCATCAAAAGCGTGGCATATTCATAAATTTATCCCAAAAATTTTATTGCTACACCGTAAACATTTTAATCATCAAGTAAAAGGCGGGACTCATTAGAATGCGTAAAATTCTTCTTCTCTGGAAACGAAGCAGATCCAATTCAATAACAAATATAAAGCTATGCAAGTCCATAGTGCAAGTGAGAGATGATGATTGAAGTTTAGGCGAAAACCTGAAAGTAATAAAAGAGATTTCAAAAGGACTTTTATAACTCTGCGAAAACCAAACCGGAAATGTTTTGTGACGAGCACGGATTAACCTTTTCACAGCTTAAACTGCTCCACATGAGTTAGGGATATTGACTTAAATTGCAAAAAAATATAGTTAAAATAAGAGTTGTGTGATGAAAATTCATATTAATATGATTTCAAGTTGCAAATTAATTTCAGCCTGTAGGTTTGCAGCGTATACAGGGTGGTTAAGAAAAATCGAGTAAAATAACGAAATTTTATTCCCAGAGAATTCAAGCATTTTAAGACTATCAATACAATGTATGGCCTCCACGGGCATCAATAACAGCTTGACATCTTCTTTGCATACTACACACGAGGTTGTTGAACATTTCTTGGGGAATTTGGTTCCATAAACGGTGCAGAAGCTCTCTAAGATCATTTAAGGATTCTGGGGTAGGTTGATGATTATCTAATCTTCTTTGGAGCATATCCCATGCATGTTCTATGCAATTCGAATCTGGTGAGTGCGGAGGTATTGGTGAATGTGGAATACCAAGCTCCTCGCGCGCATTTTCAACTATGGTTGCCTTGCCCATTCCAGTCTTTGACGCTTATGGTCACGTGTTAATGGAACTCCTCTTAATGGACGTCTAGAACCTAGATTCACCTCTCTCAAACGTCGTCTGATGGTTTCGATGGAAACTTGGACCCCATCTGCATTCTGAAGAGTATTCCGTAGCATTCTACAAGTAGATGTGGGGTTTCTTCTCGCCGAAACGGTAATGAAACGATTCTGAGCAGGTGTTGTTTTTCGTCGCCCACCAAGCCTTGGTCTTTCCAACACGGAACCTGTCTACCTGAACCTATTCCAAAGTCGAGATATCACACTTTGGCTGACTTGGAGCTTTTCCGCTACAACAACCTGAGTTAGACCACCCTGTAGCATTCCGGTAGCCCTATTAGCCTCAGCGTTTGTTAATTTACGTCTTGGCATTTTGAGAAAACTCGTTTCAAATCGAAGCCGTTGATAAACTGACTTCATTTCAAAATAAGAACATTCATGAAGCATATGCAAAGAACAAACCTTCAGAAAAAAGGCGACCAGATTGACGAAATGTTTCATACTGATTTTTATTGGATCGATTCAAGTTGTTATTGAGTTTTAAATGATTTTACAGCGATTTTCTCGAAGATTGCATACTTTTAAAAACGATTGAATACGACATCCAATTCAATGACAAATATAACGCTATGCAAGTCCATAGTGCAAGAGAGAAATGATGAATGAAGCTTAGGTGAAAACTTCAAAGTAATAAAAGATTAAACTAAAATAATAATAAAATAGTAATAAAAGATCCTTCAAGAGGACTTTCATAACTGTGCGAAAACCAAACCGGAAATGTTTTGTGACGAGCACGGATTAACCTATTCAAAGTATTCATTTGGTTTCATCAAATAGGGTAACTTTTGAAACTGAAACTGTTCTGATTTTACAGTACATTTGTCCTATTGAAGAAGGTAAGATCTCAATTAGTACCATTTTTCTCAAAACTTCTAAGAGGCATCAGAGGGATAGAAAACCTTACGAAGAATGAAGAAATTCCAAAAGAAGTATTAATATTTCTTCCAGGATTCATCTAAAAAATGTCCTGAACGGGCCAATAATGTCTCTTTTGAGATTTCTGCATTTTTCATAATGAAAGTTTTTGAGAATAACTTTCTTAATTGACATCTCTTCTTCTTAGATTGGATCAAATTCTCCATCAAGTCCTGTCACGGTCGCCAAATGTTGAGATTCAGAGACTTAATCTAGGAAGATCCTTTTTTCTCGAGAAATATTATTCTTCTGATAATACTTCCTTTATTTAATAGCCACTGACAACCTTAACAAATTCTCACTTGATACAAAACTTTTATTTTTATATAGATAATAATCATATTGAATTCGCTATCCATTTCCAACAATGTCCTTGGTCCTTCATTGATAACGGCTCAACAATACAGAACAAAAATTCGTTCAGCTAACACAAAATTCCAAACCATTGAAATGTGAGGATCCGTAAAGGTTCTATCAAGTAATCACTCTATCTTACTGAGAGATGAAAAGAAGTTTACGAGCCACATTCCTGTAAGTAGCGTTTTTTTATAAATTTACTGGTAGATGAATATACTGGCCACAAGATCACCAGAAGGAGCTTGTAACTTAGTTACTCGGAGCGGTACCGGTGAAAAGTTGTAGGCGGCACCAAGATCGCCTTCAGGAGCTATAGGCTATAGGGTGTAAATATCCTAGAGTATGCGATACAGCGAGGTTATAAATTCTGTTCACTCATGATAGGTTCCAGAATTTCTTTTTTATGGCAACCTGCTATAAAAAGTTCCATCAAACTGAATTGGTCAGACAAATTTAACACTGATATAGAATATCAAACTCTTAGTTCTCGCCTTGGTTCATTAATCGTCCTCATTACTCCAGTCTGCCCTTAATGTCCCTTAAAATCCAGAGTAATCAACCTACATGTTCATCACTCATCGAACACTCGTAGTTTCGCTAGAAGCTTTTAACGATAAAACACGCCACGCCTTAGGACCTTTGTATTCCATAGCTTGAGGAAAGGTCTCTCCCGGTCCCACATTCGGTCTGCATCTCACACTCACCTTAAGTGACTGTTAAAAGTGATTCCGATGGTGTCTAAGCGCTGGGATGTGTTAATTCTATACTCCAGGCTCCGGCGTTCCATAATTGAATGGAAGCTGACCTTAACAGTAAGATCCATCGTAATGGCTTCATTGAATAGGGGGAAATGTTACCCGGGAGCTTCGGCATGAGAATAGAGCTGGAAGTTCGAAGTATCAGCTGTGTTCGTATTCTAGTTGACGATATTTCCAAATTGGAAGGTTGTACCAAATTATTGTTTATGAGTATAGATGAAGCGATGCGGTTTTCGAGACACCGTGTATGTTTTAAGAAAACGAAGATACTTCAAACAGATTTGCTCTAGCTGTCATGGTTTTTGTGCTACATGGTTCTCAAATTTCCGTAATAAATAATGCGAATTTCAGTCTGAAGAATAGTTACAAAGTGACGGAGGATCTGGTTCTTATTTTATTCTAGTGATTTACTAACCGCTCTTTTTTGAGATATTTCGCATTCTTTAAGAAAACGATTACTTTGTGAAAAATGTAGACATTCGAAAAACAAAGTTCATGAAAGAGAAAAATACAGGGTATTCCATTTGAAAAAAATCTAGTTATAGCATATTTATTTTGAGTAAATTGGTGAATTTATATTAGACACTCTGTATAGAAAAAAGATGAGATGTGTACCGAATAATGAAGCTGATACCTTGTGCTAACTACTGTAAAAATTTCGTTCTTCTAGATTGAACACAGCGGTTGCTATAAGAATTCTAATGAACCCCTTAAAACACTAAAAATACCTTAAAAATGCGAATTATGTGATGAAACGCCGTGATGAAATTGTAAAAATGAGTTATAAGTGTAGGGATCGTGTTGTCCTCGAAGGACTTATGCCATGAAATACAAGGTGTTCCTTCTGAAAAAACTGCATATTTTCCGTAACTTCTTTCCGAGCTTTTTTCTGACGCACCCCTTATATGTAAAATTGTTTCTTGTTTGTAGATTTTTGTCAACCTCTTTTTATGTTGTGGTTTTCACGAAAAGGAATATCCTGTAATGTTCAGAGAACATCGAGAAAACCAAGGGCAAGCAGGTAGGAATTGGTGTTCTTGAATTTCTGGAGGTTATGCCTCGGGGTACACCTCCCTAGGCAATGTGTTCCAAAGCTTCGCTGTTCGTTGGATGAACGAGTCTTTGGAGAGAGATGTTCTGCAGGTCTCCAAAGTTACCACGAAGAAGACTCAACTTCACGGGTTAGGTCTGCCAGAGAGGGAACGATTGCTGATTATTCAGAAGAGCATCGCCCATGGAAATATCTATAAAATAGTTTTTTCCACACAGTATATTTCAGGCGCTATTTTAGCCGTACGCCTTACTGGCGCAACCTGTATATACAGTTATCAGCTCTACCTTCTATATGAAAATGTATAGCAAGGGAGCAATGATTTACTAACAAATTGACTAACGAAAATTGATTAACAACTGACAAAGTACTGGATAACAACTAACTAAGTACTGACGAATTACTGCCTGCCTTTCTCTGTAACATAGGCTCTTAAAGACAAGCTGGAGAAAACATGGGGGGTTAATTTCCTCTGAGTAAAAGTGGAAAAGATTAGGTGTCAGAATGTAAAAACGCCTTGCTAAGTAAGTGCTCTCATTTGCAATTTTTGACTATAATGGGAAAAACATCCCATTTCTTGAATCTACAGACTAGAGATAGATCTTCGGAATTGGAGTATTCGATGTCTGGCATGTGTTCCCTGATGAAATTTGTTCTGCAATAAATGTCACACCATACAGGGTGAGTCTTTGACTTGTACATATATTTTAATTGAAAATTCTTGAGGTCAAAAGAAACCTTTTTTTCATTTCCCATTTTTCCGAATTCGGCTCTGTTGAAAAGATATAGCCATTTGAAAAAAAAATTGGGCTGACTACGCCTCTGAAATTATCTTCTGGAATTGATGCAAAGTTCATATTTCTCGATAGAAATTGAGTTTATACATTTAGGGAATACTCAAATACGCACCTTATTGGAATAAAAATGTTACAAACACGATAATTTCAACAAAAACAGTTAGTTTCATCGGATTATATCTGCAACTAAAAATCCACATTTCTCACACCAGGCACGTAGCCAGGATTTTCTTTCGGGGGGGGCCCACAATTTCGGGGGAGGCCCACAATAAGTAAACATTGCAAATTTTGTCAAATATACAGGCATTTTTTGATATATACAGGCATTTTTTGATATTTCAGGGGGGGCATGGGCCCCCTCGCCGCCCCCCCCCCCCCCTCGCTACGTGCCTGTCTCACACCAAAATAAGTTCCTTCTTCGATTTCTCTGCAGATTAGTTTGTGAACACTAATAACTTGTTCATATTTTCCTCGAAATTCCCAAGCAATATCATGAAAAAAGACTTTTCATTCAGATCATCAAAATTCATTATTAAACAACCTAACCTAAATCTATTTTGTATCGATTCTGTGAATGTTTGCACAGAAATTTTAAGAAGATGTTGTCAGCTTGCTGATATTTTCATTGAGGTTAAGGATTTGTTACGAAACATAGTATAAATCGCGATACACTTGTGTACCGTGGTATAATATAATAATATATATAATATATATAATATAATGAATTCTGCCGTTTCCGTCATGAATATAGTTTGCCGCCCAATTTTGCCACGCATGCGTAGAGCGAAAACCGAAAGATTGGTTATCTGGAGGCCAACTATAAACAATAACAAACCAGAGTCTCTGAACAAACTGTAAACACTATGTGAAGTTCTGAATACATTCAGTGAATTATTGTTTTAATGTGATTATTATGTGGAGTGAATTAATATAATCTTAACCGTGTCGAGTTTATGGAATTCCAAGAGGATATTGTTTAGATAGAAACATCGTCACAGATTATAAGGTATCATTTTATTTTTCATTAATTTCAATTTAATAAGAAGTTTGTATCGAGATTCATCATTCATATCCGAATTTTGTATTTCATCGACATTTAACTTCAATATGCACCGGTAACTATGAATTTTCAATAGAAACTGTGCGTGTTAAATCCTCCTTGGTGTTCAATTTTATCTCCCCCCACATTTGTGGGATTTTATTATTAAAATATCTGTTTTAGCGTGTATTGATGAGTTGACTACCCTGTAGCTTTTATACTAGTATCTAGAGATATTGAATAGGTTTTGATTGAGGAATACGCACCATGAATAGAGTGAAAACTCAACCAAAATTCAGTTCATACGAAATAACGGTTCCGAAGATATAAACAGAAAAGTGTTTTTTTCAAGGATTTTCGACACCCTGTATCTTCGAAACCAGACCGAATTTTGAAAAATGGTATGGGAAAAAAGTGTTTCGTTTGATGAGACGAATCTACAGTTAAAATATATGTACAAGTCAAAGACTCACCCTGTATATTTAGTTTCATGAGCTTAGGCTAAGAAACTGAATGAAGGTTCACAGGACTACACAGGTTATTGTCTCAAAAAATCATATGAATTTCACAAACTCGACATAGTATCTTGGGTTGAGACCGCTTTCAATATGTATCCCATAAATCAGTCCAAAGGGTGTTTTTGAACAAAGAACGAGAATTGTTAATCAAGGCATACGGAAAAAATATTGCAGTACAAGTGATTGATCCCATATGGTTGAAAATCAATTCATACAACCTTTCCAAAGGAGACAGCTCATTTCTTGTGGACAAAGGATATGAAAGTTACGAGGAAATTCATTTCGGATTTTGGATTTTACTTTTTCGGTTTTCACTGAAAGTACTAATTTAGCAGAATTTACGAACATTTTGGCAGATCATTTCAGATTATGATGATGAATAGAAGTAACAAAACAGTCAAGTTCAAGTTCAGTGAAGTTTCTAATCCCAAATATATCGTGAAATTCATTTCTTTTTCGACTAAACATGTCGGATATTTTGATTTGAGAACGGATTCTTCGTCAGTGAGTGAAATAGTTTGAGACATTCCCGGCTCAAAATTCGGAAAATGGTTTCTAGCCTCATTTTGAATGGGCGATAACCAACAAATAATTGCACATCTGCCTTCTCTCAAATCTAACACTTCCACCAACGATCCGGTGACCGTCGCAAGCTCGATGACAAATTAGAAAATGATCCCAATCAATTTCTTTGTTGAAGAAACCGTATAAAAGCAAACGATCCGATTCGGGGAGCTTTCGACTCTCGTCCTCGAGTCTTCCATCCGTTGTTTATCCTCTCAGCCTCGTCAATCTTGCCGGGTCATATCGATCAGCGGCAGAGTTTATCCTAATAGGATTTCCTAGTAGTTGATTACCATTTCAATAGAGGGATTTGTCATTTCCAATTAAAGTTGAGTTCTCCTTCGCACGCCTGGCTGCTACCGCTGGAGGATGTGCGAAATCAGCTGAAAGAATAGATAATGACCCAGACTTGGATTTGCCTAAATTATGAAACCCAACAATGAGTTCACAGTCACTGAAAAACCTCTTCAGAATTCTAAACATTCTTCCAACTTTTTATCAGTTCATTTACTCTGTTTCTGAAGTGGCCTGCTGGGTGTTTTGAGTACCAAGTCAAAGTAAATAACCTCAGAATTTCATGAAATACCTTTCCATTGCAGGAAATTCTTGACGTTTCATAACAAATGGTTCCAGAGACACAAACCACAAATTTGACTTTGCCTGAGCATCTTTATAAGCCGTTGCTTTGACTTGATGGAAAATTTGCGGCACAATCCTGAAAGTCATCTGTCAAACGTCATCTGTCAACTGTCATCTTTTCCATGGATATGAGCTGTCACACAAAACAGAAATACAAAAATAATATGTCAATTACTAATTATGGGCAATTTTGAATTCAGTTATTTCCGCAAATGTAGGTATTTATTACCCAAACATAAATCAAAAACATTTCAGAAATATAGAGAAAAGATGAAAATGGACAACTCACGATTGATGCTGATCGTCACAATCCGATTTAGTTGACATACCGGAAAGAATTCACTGTTCCACCAACTTGAGATCTTTACCCGCTTTTTGATCTGATAATAGCTTTCCATGTTATTATAAGTTCTATGCAAATTACACAATAATTGTATACATCGCCATCTAGTGGCGCTAATATCAAATATAGTACCTTCACGACTACACTACAGTGTCTAGATAAGAGCCATTAACCGTAGCGACACCAAGTGGCCTTATTCAAAAGAAGGGAAAGCATTTCCTACATAAGCAAACCGTAGCAACACCTAGTGGCCTTATTCAAAAGGAGGAAATGCATTTCCTATATAAGCAAATTTTTCATCGAATTTTTCAGAATTTTAATGTATTTTATAATAACCAGGCCGTAGACTAATCCATAAATGAAGTTTCATAACAAACAGTCCATCCGATCTCGAGTTATAAATGGTGTAACCAACAACTCTCTTTTATATATATAGATATCTACGTAAGAAGATGGTAACTATGGGTACTAAGGTATCATCAGATATTTCTCCAAATATAGATGCATATGGACACAGATTGAGGTGAAAAATGAAAATTCATAAAAAATATATATTTTGATAAACATGTTCTTGTGCAAGAATAATTCAGTTACACTATAAATTTTTTCTCAATGAGGACAAAAGATCTCCTTTAGGTGGTCTGGTGAATGCTTCCGCTAGTTTATTTTCACTTCATGCAGGCTATTTTAGAACAAATATTACAGTATCATAATCAATGATATACCACGTTTCCAACGAACGCTATTCCAACACCCTGTGGCTACCGCTTGTGCCGCTTCTTCAGTGCACTATAGATCCAATTTTTCCTCAAACTTCAGACACCTTTCGACCATAACACGGTCCATCTTACCAAGAGCTTCAAATAAATCATTGGCTAAAAGTTTTGGATTTTCAAAACCTATGAAATGTCCTACATTTTGCTCAGACTTATGCACAATATTTGGAAATACCTCTTCCACAATACCATCTGGAGATACAATATCGTATGGACCACTCAAACAAGCAGTTGGTACTCTCACTGGTAACCTGCAATATAAAAAGGAACTTGAAGTTTCTGTTTCAACATATCATTCTGTTCAGGGAGGAAATGGGTGGCTCACCAAGCAAGAGCGAGAAATTTTGATCCATGGAATGTTTCGGAATAGAATCTGTAAGATGTGGTTCCAGTTTTGGTTACCCAGTAAATCATGATATTGTCGAGCAGTACGGTAAGGTTGTATTTTTTCTGCAAACCACCGTCCTTTCTCAAACGGTTATGGAGATATCCTCCAGTGCTGAATTTTTCTAAATACTGAACTGCCATTCCCATTGGTGTATCATCTATAGCGATACCTGGAAAATGGTGCATGACTATTTCAGTAAACTTCTACCTAATCTGGAGAAATAGAGAAATTTAAATAGTTGCTGATGGTTTTGTTTCAAGTGACTGATCTATGAGTGGCTTACTCACCATAAGTGTCAGGTTTTGATGACTGCAAGTGCAAGTATCCAAACTCCATCAATGTTAAATTGAACAACTGCGATATAGGATAAAACATTTCCCGGTGAGATTCCCTCTTGATCCATCTTGGATACAAGGAACCCAATAGATATTTGAGCAACGACAATGGGTGCAAACTTACACACATATTACTGTGGAATCCAAGAACCGAATCTTTTAAACTCGTTGCCATGGCTTTCAAGATCAACATACCCAAATCTCCACCATGTACATAGAATTTATGGTGTCCAAGACGGTTCATGAGTTTCTTGAAGACCAACGCTGCTTCAGGGGCTCCAAACCCTGGTTTCTGAGGAGGATCCGAAAACCCAAATCCTGGAATGTCAGGAACAACCACTTCGAAAACGAAATCCCGATCCTTCTGAGGAGTGGTCAATATGGGAAGAACCTCTAAAAATTCGACAAAAGAACTTGGCCATCCATGCGATATCAATAGAGGAATGGTTCTGAGATTTGCAGAAACATTGCTCGGTTTGTAGTGGATGAAGTGGATCTTTAACCCTTGGATGCTGGTGACGTAGTGTGGATACTCATTGATTCTCGATTCCCTTTTTCTCCAATTATATTTGGTCCTCCAATAGTCCAGAATCTCTTGGGCCAAGTCTCCATTGAAACCATAAATCTGGTTGTTTTGCAAGGGTTTCGGAAATGGACGAGTATGGTCTAATCTATATTTGAGATCATCTAACGTCTGCAAGAAAATAATTCAAACTCATCAGAATTCTGAAGGATGAAAAGGTGGATTTTGTTTCGTTGATATTTCGCTAAAATTCTAATTGGTTCTAGTTTAGTGATCTCCAGTTAATGGTGAAACAATATGTATAAATATTCCTTTCGGCTCTACAACTTGATTTGAATGAAGCATTGCACCGAATTAAAGTATTAAAGTGGCAAAACAACAGATAGGCTTAGCAATAAATTGAATCGACAATGATCAAAATATGTCACGAACAATTTCGTACATTTTGCGTTCCAATCATTACCAGTATAATTAGTAATTTGCATCGATTTGCTCAAATTTCGATAAGGTGTTCAATGACAATTGAAGAACCTCATTTTTCACTTTAGCTACAACTAATATAGCATTGATAGAAGTAGATTGATGTCAGATAACAGGTGAAAGATGTTATACAGAGTGTTTTCTAACAAGACGCAAAAAATGAAACGTTTTGAACATTTTTCAATTTCAAACGAATCTGAAATTTTTTTGCTGAAACAAAACCATTTCAGATTGGAGGAGAATAAGTTATGGACATAAATCCTATGAATTATGATGTGACACGTTAATCTTTGAAGGAGGAAGAAAAACCATTGAAATTTGAAGAAGGGAAATGTTTATATCCAAACTTTGCTTCGGATTGAAAAATAGTAATTTCTCAGTTTAGTGGTAATAAAAATTCTTTGCTGTTGGTTTTATTTGAGATATTACGTTGATAATTTAGTGTAACAATCGACATATAAATTCGAATTGAAAAAAAAATACAAACACAAAATTTCTTCTCATGAAAGAAATGGAACATAAGAGTTATTTCGCAGATAAGTGGCAATGAAGATTCTTTCCTGTTGGCTTTAATTTAGAAAAACTTGATTATTGATGAAAATTTCTTCTTGAGAATCACTCTTGAAAAAGATAACTCTGTTGATCATATCAGATTTTTATATTTATGCGTTTCTTTGGTAGACAATATTGAACATAATATCCTACATGCCCCATTTAGGCATGAATCTTTTGGAAATATAAGAACAATCTTAGAACATTTGGCCAAAAATTATATTTCAAACTGAATATGGAATGTTCACTAAAATTTTGGAATATTTATAAATTATATAAAATTATTATTATCGATATAGGTCCATCCTTACTCAATTACCACAACGTAGAATCTGAGTATCCTCTTGTCATCAGTTTCAGTACAAAACCGCATAGAAGAATATGAGAAAAGCTCACCTCGTGTGAAACGTTAATCTTGAATGGATGAATATTTTTATCCTCTTCTGCAGGATCAACATCAGTCCACCATGTATCCTGTATAATCGGAACTTCTGGGAGAAAAGTCAATATTTTGTGATAAATGAAAAGAAATGGTACTGAAAAAATTAACAGTAGTAAAAGTATCGTGTTAGACATTACGATGTTTGCTTATTGCTCATTAATTGGATTCAAGACGATCGCAGCTTGAAATTGACTGCATACTATCGATCGCACTATTCTAAAATTATGCAGTCCAATATCAATAGATGTTCGCATTCATGTAGAAGGAATACCAATGGCTTAATCATTTACATAAACTGCTCCTAAAAAGTATGGGTGGAATTCCTCTACTAATGATATTCTTATATGTACAGGGTGTTTCACCATAAACTGGACAAACATATATAGCCGTGTAGATGACACCGAGGAAGTCATTTTTGCTTATGACATATACCCCGTTTTCGACTCATAAGCGAGATACAGGGTGTTCAATCTCTACTTTGAGCAATATTTTGATAACTGTGGTGAGTTATGCGTGACATTTGAAATAACGGTTACTAGTCACATCTCAGTATTTTTTAGGGCTCAATTCAATTATGGTGTAGAATTCTGAAAAAATAATTTCAAAATGGCGGAAAGCCTGCAAAGTTGGAATTTTTTTTTCTCGGTTGCCAATTTGGAAAGTACTTTTTCAAGGTACTCGATTTTCTTAGATTTTCCGTGAAAAAATTTTTTCTAAATTCGAACTCAACTTTTTCTTACATGTCTCAGTGAAAAAAAAATTTCGGCCGAAATTGTTGAAATTTTTCATGGTTGAACTATCTTTCATTCTGAATACCGAGGTGAAAACAGAATGAAATATGTTTTGTAGCCTTCCAAAAATTACGCTCGGAGAACTTTCATAATTTTTATTCAAAAAACTGGAAGCCGTACGAAGGCAAAAATTGTGCTAATGGGCTGCCAGAATGACCTGGACAGAAATATGAATTTATAAGCCAAAAAATTTTTTTCAAAAAACTTTGGAAGGATTCGAACTCTCTACGATTATGAATTGGGTTTATTTTAATCTTATAAATTTCCGTTACCAAAGCGACGCTAGTAAATCGAAAGTGGAGAGTTCGATTCCCACCAAAGTTTTTTGAAAAAAATTTTTTTGGTTTGTAAATTCTTATTTCCGTCCAGGTCACTCTGGCAGCTCATTAGCCTAAATTTGGCCTTCGTACGGCCTCCAGTTTTTTTAATGAAAATTATGAAAGTTCTCCGAGCTTAATCTTTGGAAAACTTTAGAAAACTTTAGAAAACTAATTGATATTTTTTTATTCTGTTTTCACCCAAGTATTCAGAATTGAAGATAGTTCAACCATGAAAAATTCCAAAAATTTTGGGCGAAATTTTTTTTCCACTGAAGACATGTAAAAAAAAAGTTGAGTTCGAATTTTGAAAAAATTTCTTAACGGAAAATCTTAGAAAATCGAGTACGTTGGAATAGTGCTTTCCAAACTGGCAACCGAGAAAAAAAATTCAAACTTTGCAGGCTTTCCGCCATTTTGAAATTTTTTTTTCAGAATTCTACACCACAATTGAATTGAGCCCTAAAAAATACTAAGATGTGATCAGTAACCGTTATTTCAAATGTCACGCATAACTCACCACAGTTATCCGAATATTGCTCCAAGTTGACATCAAACACCCTGTATCTCGCTTATGCGTCGAAAACGGGGTATATGTCATGAGGCAAAAATGACTTCCCCGGTGTCGTCTACACGACTATATATGTTTGTCCAGTTTATGGTGAAACACCCTGTATATTTGTGTTAAAGATACATACATGGAAATGATATCTTCCATAGATTTCTTTTTTGGAAACATCTTCCACGGCCTACATCAATCAAAAAACAAGGTGAGTTTTCGACCTGTAGATCCATGGATAAAGTTTTAGATTTTCGAAATTAATCGACTGTCAAAGTTCAACCTTCGAAATTCAAGAATACATCACATGAAAATTCATCTAGGTACACCACCCCTTCTCATCAAAATACGTGTTGAGAATCATCATGATCAATTTCCTAAGTTGATGAATATCCAAGGTAGTAAATGTGTAATGTTTGCAATTGTATGCCGAAAATTAACATACAATAATGGAAAAAATCTAATATCTCGGATTCATTCGCAGTTCCATGAACTCGTTGTCTTTATTTGTTTATGTAGGTACAATGATCTGAAATGAAAATGTATAATTGGGAAAATAATACTTCCAATAACTCATGGTTTTTGCATTCTTTGTTCCTAAAAAGTTATTTGTTTTTTATCCAAGGTCCGTTCGTTATACCTCCAGTTTGGGACACCCTGTACATCGAATCTGGCTCATCATCAGCCCTAGAAATATTCAACAAGTTAGCTACAGCGTTCAAGTTTAATTCCAAAATTTTATCCCTACATCGTTGGAAAATTGGGTGTTGAAATATTACATCTACCGAATAATAAGAAAAGTTTATATGATGTTTCGGCACTTCATTATTTCCACTCTCGGCGAAAGCGGTGGAGGGGGCCCTTAAGGAAAATTTTTATTACATTCGGGTCTGTTAAATTAACTGAATGCGGCTTCTATAAATGGCGCTTGGCGAGGGTCGAACTTTTTTCACTTCTCTTGAAAAGAATCTGTCGACAATACGAATTTTTCCGCGAGATTACCATACGGTGGATAAACTCCAGAAATGAAGGTGGGTTTCCACCCAATATGCCGGTGTATTTGGATAATTGGAACGGAAGCTGATTCGAAAACTGTGCTTATTATTCTGAATTCTCTTCTTCGCACTTTTGTTTCACATGACATATCCCAAAATGTGAGCACATTTCAAATTCATACAAAAGAAAATTCAAGAGTATACGGAGTATTTTTTTGAATATTCTCAATTAGTGTTGGTCGGATAGAAAACTTAGAGTCACAATCGAAGATATCTTCTTATATACCGGGATTATTGATATGGGAGTACCGCAAGGACCTGTGTTGAGACCTACAATATTTATGTTGTTTGTGACTGATGAGATGATGATTCAATGAAATTGTTTGTATATTGTTAATCAGCATATCTCTATGCCTAATAAAATCGATTACGGAAATATCAACTTTTTGGGTGAAAAATACGTAAGGGGTAAGACCTCCCAAAAACACCATATTCGTCATCAACACGGAATCCCTGGGAAATCTGAAGTTATAATTCGATCGTTGAGGTCTTCATCTCATTAGGATCCTCGTTAGGATCTTTCAGAATACCCTATTTCCCGATTCATAACACCAAAACTCTGTATGCTCTGAGCGTGTGAACAAAACTCGAAAATGAAAAATGGAAAACATAAACCTAAAAAAAATCTGGTTGAAAAAAGGCAATATGGTCAAGTTTGGTATCGAAATATAAGTTTTCGAGGACGCTGAATTCAATAAAAAATATTTCAAGGCTCTATCTAAAATAGTTTAAACTTTGACCTGCGAAATGGCATTTTTTCAAAAATTCAAATCGTCATAGCTCCCGTTCATGTAGCCGGATCAACTTTTTGTTTGTATATTGTTCATCAGCGTTTTCCCAAGTATTTTAAGGCCTAATAAAATCAATTTCAACTTTTTGGATGAAAAATACGTGAGGGGTGAGACCCCCAAAAACACGATATTCGTCATCAACACGGAATCCCTGGGAAATCTAAAGTTGTTATTCGATCGTTCAGGTCTTCATTCCATTCGGATCTTTCAGAAAACCCATTTTGACTATCCATAACACCAAAACTCTGCATGTTCTAAGCGTATGAACAGAACTCGAAAATGAAAAAAGGAAAACATAAAACTAATATAATCTGGTTGAAAAAGGGCAATATGCTCAAGTTTGGTATCGAAATATAGGTTTTCGAGGACCCTGAATTCAATAAAAAATACTTCAAGGCGCTATCTAGAATAGTTTAGATTCTGACATTGCGAAATGGCATTTCTTCAAAAAATCTAAAATTACAATCGTCATAGCTTCCTTTTCTGTGGTCGGATCCACTGTTTGTTTGTATATTCTTCATCAGCATTGTCCCAAATATATCTAGACCTAATAAAATCGATTTTTGTCAACTTCTTGGTGTGAAAAATACGTAAGGGGTAAAAAAACACCATCAACACGGAATCCCTGGGAAATCTAAAGTTGTTATTCGATCGTTAAGGTATTCATCCCATTCAAATCTTTCAGAATACCCATTTTGACTATCGTCACAGCTCCCGTTGATGCTTTCTTTTCCATAAATGTAGAGATATACATATAAAAAGCTGATTTGAAGTAATGCCCATTATAATTTCCCCATTGGGAAGCTGTTATGAATGGGGGTACATCCCAAAGGCGTATATATTCAGGCGTAGATCACACTTATTCCTTTCATCAGATGGAGGAATTTTCATCATTCATTGGTGAGATACTAAATTTTTCCAGAGAGGTCAGATACCTGTGGTGTCACACTAGTGGCTAGATAGTAAACTCAAAATTCTTTACAAGACTACAGTGGTTATATGGGCATGCAGAAGACTCTTTGGAAAGACTTGTTGCTGTGGTTCTACATAGCTATAGTACGCCACATTGTCACCTTTTCGTCTTCAGTATTCCATTCAGAAATGATTCGAATGAATCAATATTTTCAATCAAGATGTTCATAGTGCTATTCCAATTAAATTTCTCATGCTGCCCTTCCACGTGTATGACTAAATCCAAATCCTTCAAAGTGTCAGGGGCCTCGCCAATTCCGAAAATCTTTTTCGCACGTTCCTAATCTGAAGCGGGGAGGAATAGAAAATCAAAATACTCATCCCGAACAGAATCGGAGAAATCTCGAAATTGAACGCCTAAAATGCTAATTCGAACGCCTCTCTGCCAAAGTGGTTAAACTGCACAAACACCGTCTATTATATGCGCAATAAGACCTCTCCGTCTCTAATACGATCTCAATTTAGTTTAGTTACGCTCTGTTACACGGGTCGCGTGGCAATCGACTCCCCACCCGCTCTATTTCCACCCTCCAGCTTTCCAGTGGCGTCACAGGGGAGGACTGTTCTGTCAAAACGCCTAACACATATACAGACCACCTTTCCACCCCATGTGTTCCGCGATTTCTTCCTACGATTCACATAGTCTGCCAATATCATCTGTTGACTTTGCCATTCGACGCAAGAGGTACTCATACAGATAGAGCTCTGCCAGCAGTCCCAAAATACACCTAAGCTCTATCCGCGCAATCTGGATGAGCTTCCTTGTGTAAGATCTCTACAAATCATTCCACTTGTCTTAGTCCTGGAGATCTTCTCCAGGAGGATGTCATGTTTTGCATCTCCAATTGCCGCAGCCTAAAATTGATCGTTTCTAAGGATACAGAAGGGTTCAGGACCAACAGGTTGAACCTTTGATGTACTACCGCAAGTGCATCAGCTTTCTCATTACCCTCAATGCCACAGTGCCATGATACCCATGATTACCAGGAGAACACTGAGCACTGTCAGTTGAATTTCAGAGAGACAAGGCTATAACTTTGACTAAATTCATGAATTTTTTGTCGGTTCGATTTTTTCTAAAATATTTCAATTTTTATTGATGGACAGACCAACTATGCCTTTGGTACATAAGCAATCATTCGAATCAATATTTCGAGACAGCCTATATTTTTCACCATACATATCCTGTCATAGATGAAAAATATGACAGCATTCCCCTTGAAAATCCAAATTTGGTCACGAAACTACATATATTTTCTTAATATGACACATTTCTGTCGAGGAGATTAAAAGAAAATTCCCAGTGGTAGACATGCTGATGATCCTATATGAGTTCCATTTCGATCGAATTTACAGATCCCAAAGAGAGATAAAACGAAACTCAACCAAACGAAAACGAAAACAACAAACGAAATCAGGCACAAACAACGAAAATGTTTATAAATAAAGGGACATAAACAAGAACAGACGATATTCAAGTAACAAAAAGGAACAGAAGCAAACACGAATAAACAGAAACTGACAGAACATTTTCCAAGCTATTTTCGATTTGAACTGTCAGAAACATCCTCAACAGAATCTAGAAAAACATCATTAAGTTTTTTATTCAGTTTCTAGTCATTTCGTTATACAGAGTTTAACAGCCAAATGGAATAAACTCGATAACGAATAAATGAGGGGGTGTTAGGAAAAACGCTCGGACACGTCGATTTGTAATTTTAAATGCGCATATTTTTCAAGAAAATAAAATTATATAGGGTGTTTCATGCGACCGTGGCCAATACCAACTTTCTCATTTCAGATGCAACCCCCTGTATATTATTTATTTTTTGGATTCTTCAGAAAATTCTAGACATAATTCATGTACAATGTCCTATACCCATCTTCAACTTTTTCGGAAATATTAAATGTTTTCAGATTTTTCACAAATATTAACATTTTAAATGAAAATTATTTCATTTCACAAATTCGATACATTACACTCAATACTTATTTCCCATTTACCTCTTGATATGAAGAAAATAAGCAAAAACACCTGAAATGTTGAGTAACGTTAGTAGACAATTCTACACCAGGATTAGCATGTTGCCAAGACGTTCGCAGCGAGCATTTTGAACATTTCCTACATTGACAATAATGTTTTTTTTGTTTTTTTATAATTAAGAAATAATCAGTAATACTTATTAGGTTTTAAGTGTAATGTACCGAATTTGTGAAATAAAATAATTTTCATTTGAAACGTTAATTTTTGCAATAAATCTGAAAACACTTGATACTTCCGAAATAGTTAAAGATAGGTATAGGACATTATGCATGAATTGTGTCTAGAATTTTCTGAAGAATCCAAAAAATAAATGATATACAGAGGGTTGCATTTGAAATAAGAAAGTTGGTATTGGCCACGGTCACATGGAACACCCTATATAATATTATTTTCTTGAGAAATATGCGCATTTAAAATTACAAATCGACGTGTCCGAGCGTTTTTCCTAACACGCCCTCATTTATTCGTTATCGAATTTATTCCATTTGGCTGTTACACTCGTAAGTTAGAAAATAATGAGAACTTCCCTCATGGCAGCAATACAACTCGTCTGATCGGACTAGGGCTAAGAAAATGAGATATAAAACATTGAAGTCGTTGGTTATAACCGAAATGTATATCAGTGTATATCAAGGCGGACGTTTCAAAAGTTTATCCTACGATTTCAGCAGCTGAACTTCAGCTAATATTTCCTAATTTTTCTTGAAAATGGCCACAGAGCAGAAATTTCCCCACAGCTGACTCCCCGTATTTTGTAGAAATTCCGAATTCCACACTTCCCAAAATACCTCGAACCAATTAACAATTCACGATCACGAGTTTGCGGAGCTACGAACACCGGGGACTACAAACCCTTAATTCCCATATTGAGTAATCCCATTGCATCATTCATCAATAATTAATTTAGGGTGTGATTGTTTAGCGATATCACATAGCACAGCAAACGGCACGGGGGGTGGAAGGGAGTGGTGGTAGATGACAGGATCGGATCCATGAGATAACGTTCGGTCTTCAGATTGATGATACGTCAAATAGGCTTTCGGGGGGAATTTTGGGGGTTCGATACTGTTACGGAACATTGATGTTGCAGAGGAATTTTGATAAAATATATCTTAATTCAATGAGAACTAGTAGAGCCCCTAGATATACCTATTGAGTTGTTATCCCTATCGGTAGATCTCTGGAATAGGGTGATTTTATAGGCGAAATGTCAAAATTCGTTCAATTTTCCTGAAGAAATGGGAGAATCATGGAAAATATGAATACCAAGCTATTTTGCATTGATCTTTCCTCTTTCGATCCATGAAGAGTGTAACAGCCAAATGGAATAAATTCGATAACGAATAAATGAGGGGGTGTTAGGAAAAACGCTCGGACACGTCGATTTGTAATTTTAAATGCGCATATTTTTCAAGAAAATAAAATTATATAGGGTGTTCCATGCGACCGTGGCCAATACCAACTTTCTTATTTCAAATGCAACCCCCTGTATATTATTTATTTTTTGGATTCTTCAGAAAATTCTAGACATAATTCATGTACAATGTCCTGTACCTATCTTCAACTTTTTCGGAAATATTAAGGGCCGATTGCACCGTAGACAAAACTGTAGATTAAATTCAAAACCTCGATTAGTGTCTATTGATTATCATAGACACTAATCGAGGTTTAAGATTTAATCTACAGTCTTGTCTACGGTGCAATCGGCCCTAAGTGTTTTCAGATTTTTTACAAAAATTAACATTTTATGAAAATTATTTTATTTCACAAATTCGATACATTACACTCAATTCTCATTTCCCATTTACCTTTTTATATGAAGAAAGTAAGCAAAAACGCCTGAAATGCTGAGTAACGTTAGAAGACAATTCTACACCAGATTAGCATGTTGCCAAGACGTTCGCAGCGAGCATTTTGAACATTTCCTACATTGACATTAATGTTTTTTTTTAATAATTAAGAAATAATCAGTATTACTTATTAGGTTTTAAGTGTAATGTACCGAATTTGTGAAATAGAATAATTTTTATTTAAAACGTTGATTTTTGCAATAAATCTGAAAACACTCAATACTTCCGAAATAGTTTAAGATAGGTATAGGACATTGTGCATGAATTGTGTCTAGAATTCTCTGAAGAATCCAAAAAATAAATAATATACAGGGGGTTGCATTTGAAATAAGAAAGTTGGTATTGGCCACGGTCACATGGAACACCCTATATAATATTATTTTCTTGAAAAATATGCGCATTTAAAATTACAGATCGACGTGTCCGAGCGTTTTTCCCAACACGCCCTCATTTATTCGTTATCGAATTTATTCCATTTGGCTGTTACACTCTGTATATTCACATCACGTCCAGGATATCCGTGAAAAAAGTATTATCGACTTTGAGATTGGTTGGCACGATATCACAGTTAAATAACAATGAAAGAGTAAAGAAAATGCTTAATAATAATAATGTGAGATTGCCCTTTTTTTCGGATTTTTTTGTGATTTTCGCGAATTTTCCAAAAATACTTCTACATCGCCTAGAGAATCGAAATTTCACCTACGTATGAATCGATTATTCCTCTTTTCGATCGTGTAAAAATTTCTCCACTGTATCGCAGCTTCGCTGCGATTTTACGATTCTTTTGGACCCACTTTTTCGACAGATTCCCTCGGGTCGGTCCAGAAGAATCTTTAAATCGCAGCGAAGCCTCAATAAAGTGAGGAAATTGATAATCGAAAAGAGGAATTATCGATTCATACGAGGGTGAAATTTCGATTCTCTAGGCGATATAGAAGTATTTTTGAAAAATTCGCAAAAATCGCCAAAAAATCCGGCAACAAGGGTAATTTTAAATTCGATAAAACTTTTTTTACAGAAATCCTGGCCGTGCTGTAAATATACGTATCGAAAGAGGAAAGGTCAGTGCAAAATAACTTGGTATTCATATTTTCCATAATTCACCCATTTCTTCAGGAAAATTGACCAAACTTTGACATTTCGCCTATTACCCGATTTGCAGAGATCTACCGATAAGGATAACTACTTAATAGGAAGATCTAGGGACTCTACTAGTTACCATAATACTTAACTTGTTTACCTACAAGATGTGATGATAAGAAAATACAAGACAAACTATAACATTGTGTTTTCCAGAAGGTACCAAGAAAACTACTTTTAACACTTTGTCTTCGCAAATTGCTTTGTGCTGATAAGTTGTAGTTTAGAAATCGTCTCAATTGTTTTTGAATTTCATTAACTTCATTTATGAATTGAATTATAATGAGAGAAATGGACTAGCAAAGATCCAACTTCCAAAGTAAATCGCCGAAACGTGCCGCTATCGCAGTAGGAGAATGACAGACCGGTTTCTGGCTTGTTAGCCGTCATCAGTGCCACATATCCCCACCTACGATAGCAACCAAATGAAACAGCAGAGCTTACTTTGGAAGTTAGATCTTTGCTAGTCCATTTCTCTCATTTATGTCCCAAGAGGACGGTCCTAACGGACGTGAATTTCCTGTTTTGATTAAATTATTATATACCATGAATTTTAAGATGACTTTCTTCAATTATAAAAGTGTTCTCAGCAAGATAACTTTGATTATATTTTTCAGATTTCATCGATTAATGAGTGTTCGTGCTGACAAAATGCAGGAATCGTAGTTCGTAGTCAATGCTTTCACATTTTAACTCTCATCAAAATTTCGGTTCCTTTTCAGGTTGGTAACTACCGTTAAATTTTTGGGATGAAATTCAGTCATCAACCGATATGGCTTATAGTTGCTGTGCCACTTCATCACAGTGTGATACCGATTTGCGTCATTTCCGCGCGAATTTAGAAGACCATTATTGTGGTACATCCCATCAGTTCATAACATCGGCTTCCGTTATCACTGCAGCCATAAAATCTTAATAGCAGATGTTCAATCTCCGCAGCGCCGTGCGAAATGAATAATGAAACACCCCATTCGGCGTCGATTCGAACAGATTCGATCTATGAAAATGATAAAATCTCATATTTATAAGGTAATTTAAATTCGACAAAACAATAGGCATAAATACGGTTCGAGGTCATTTAACGGATAATTTATATCCGAAATAAATTGATAGGTGGCGTAGAAAATAACGCGACGGAAAATGAGCGGAGCTGACGCGCCGGGACGCCAATTTATGATGGGGGGTTCACAGAACCGTAACCCGATTTTAGCTCGAAAAAACTGTGTTCATTGCATTTGGAGGGATGTCTGGAGGAATTTATTATGCATTCAACTCGACTTTATCAGAATATCTCGTATTTTGCAAGGAATTCGAAAATTGTTCGATTCTGAACAGCTTTGGAGTAACTGATTGATTTACTTCTTTTTTGTGCAACCATAGTTTCAATTGAACATTCATCACTTCGGTTTTTTGAATCCTGGAATGCTGAAATTTTGTTTATGGATTACGAATATCCCGTGTATCATTCACGTATAATTAAATACGTCCCTGATCATACAGGGTTATTCAACATCTTGGAGACTTGGACTCTTCCTCGATATATACTAAAACATTAAGAAGTGCTCTTTTTCCAAAAGAAATGTGCTGTATATCATAATACCTATGTATCAAAAAAGAATTTAATTTTCTTTCAAATGATATAACATGTTCTTATACCTAAATTGTGAGGTTTCAGATAATAATATGGTAGTTTCCATGCCATTTTGTTTAAGGTGTCCATGAAATGTCATTGAACATGTGAATTATGATAATTGACAATCGGCATCGATTGTAAAGAATTGTTGAATTTATTTATTACACAAATAAAGATTTCATGTATACTCCATTCACAATTATAAAATCACAACTCTGGCCTTAAAAATTTGACACATTCCACTCTGTATCGAAGTTATAATTAACTAAAATTATACGCAAGATGTCATCGAATGAAGACGTGTTAACGACGCGCTCTGATAATTCAGGTGAAAACGGTGAAATTTCGGATACACTTTGCAGTTATTGCAACACAAAAGTGGGTAAATCTGTTAAGTGCATTAAGTGTGTGGGAGTTTTTCATCCCTCGTGCTTGATGAAGGCTGCTAACAGGAAAAATACAGATTGTCGGCATGAAATGGCTCCAGAAAAAACAGAAGACGAGGATTTTCATATCAAAAGCGAGAATAAACTCCTTAAAATGGAAATTACTTATTTAAGAGCTCTCCTTGAAGAAGTGAATAGTAAGAATTTACTCCTAATCGAGAATAATCAGTTGTTACATGAGAAAATCAGAAATAGCGAGATGAATATAAAAACTAATCTAAAAACCAGTAATGAAGCTACCAAAACAACGATAAAAACAACAAATTCAAACGCTGATAAGCCAACTTCGCTCTCATACAGTTCTGTGCTCTCCAAAGGGTCCAAATCGGCGCAGGTCGCACAAACACCACAAGCGCAAGTGCCGCAAACGTCGATGACTAACCTAGAACTACAAAACAAAACAATAAGTCATAACATTGTGATTCCAAAAATAGTTACGGAATTTAACGAAAGGAAATCCACAGACAGGCTGATGAAACAAAATTCCGGTTCTCTATCGGAGGACTTCAGACAAGCCAAAACAAGACGACGAAGAAAACCTAAACCAAGTGTCGGAACTGGACTCACAGAGGAAACAACTTTCAAATCTGTAAAACCTGACGTTAAAAAATTATGGCTGTTCATCTCCCAAGTTAAAGAGAGTGTAGAGGAAAAAGTTGTTAAAGAATACATCATGAACAAAGGGAAGTTAAAAGATAATGAAGTGACTGTTACAAAAATAGAAACTAGAAACCAAGAAAATTTAAACTATAAATGTCTTCTTGTCGGAGTACCATGCAAAATAAAGGAGGAAATATATGAGAACGAATTTTGGCCAAATGGAATCAAGTTTGCAAGATTTGATTTCCGCAGGGGACAACATTTTTTAGAGAAAAACCAAGCTTAAACCCAACATCGGTAGGAAGCCTATATAAGAAGAAAGAAAATATAAACAAGTATAGTAAAAAACAATTCAGTATTCTACACCAAAATGCCTGCTCTGTGGGAAATGCCATAGATCGAATAGAGGAAATACTCATCGAAAATGAAGATGTTAAAATTCTGTGTGTAACAGAACATTGGAAAACTGAAGACCAACTAAAATTCTATACAATTAAAGATTTCTCACTAATAACCTTTTTTTGTAGGAATGAAAAGAAACACGGGGGAGTTGCAATCTATGCCAAAAATGGAATACCAGTGAAAGAGAGAAAAGACATCAAGATTAAATCAATTGAAGGTATATTTGAATGTGTAGGGTTAGAGTTGAGCCTGAATGGAACCAAACATGTTTGTATAGCAGTGTATAACGATGGCAATGTAGACAAACTTACAGAAGCACTAGAACCGACCCTGCAAAAATTGTTTGATGAAAATTTTAAAGTTTTGTTGATTGGAGATTTCAATATCAATTTTCTAGACGACTCCAACAAAAAATGGGAAATTTTGGGTATGTTAAAAACATATGATATACAGCAAACAATATATCAACACACAAGAATAACAGCAACAACAGCAACCTGTATAGACAACATATTTACAAATACAGAGGAATCATATGAAACAAAAGTTTTGCAAACACATATTTCCGATCATACTGCACAAAAAATAAGTTTTAAAATAGGCAACATAGAAAATATTAAGACCTACAAGCGAATATACTCACAAAAGAATATACAACTCTTCAGACACTTGTTACAAGAACAAAATTGGACAGATCTGTATGAGGTACCTGATAAGAATGTAAATGGCCAATTTGATGTCTTTCATAGTATATACTTGCAGCTCTTTGATAAAGCATTCCCACAGAGAAAGGTGGCAAAATATAATAAAAAAAGAAAAATGGTTACAGAAGATCCTCTTATTAATGAAATAAAAAATGAACTGGATATACTACTGATAATAAGTACTTATGATGATAGATTCAAGGAGAAATATCGTGAAAAAAAGATCGAATATGACCAATTATTAGTGAACCACAAAAAAAATGAATATGGGACTTTAATTAAAAATTCCGATAATAAAAGTAGAACGGTATGGGCTGTGATAAACTCACTTAGGAATACAAATAAAAACAAAATTGAACTGACTGGGGATCCGTTACAAACAGCCAACAGAATGAACAATCATTTCATAAAGGCAGGGACAACTTTGACAAAGAACATTCAAGGCATAAAGATATTTGAGAATTTTCAAGAATTAGATAGATCTTTCCATTTGAAAAAAATTACTGAACAGGAAACAAAAAACATCATAAAATCATTGAAAAACAAACATTCTAGTGGATATGATGAAATATCTAACCACATTATCAAGCAAACAGCTGAAGAAATAAAGGGACACATAACTCACATTACCAACAATTCATTGAGACATGGCATTTTTCCTGATAGGTTAAAAATAGCAATAGTGAAGCCAATTCATAAAAAAGGTGACATAAATGACTTTGACAACTACAGACCGATAAGCATTTTACCCAGTTTTTCCAAGATCATGGAAATGGTCTACTGTCAACAAGTTATGGAATATGCCATACAAAATAACATTTTCAGAGAAAATCAACATGGTTACCTAAAGGGAAAATCTATAAAAACAGCAATCTTTCAATTCATCAACAAAGTAGTAGAAGCCTTTGAAAACAAAGAATTAGCCATGGGAATATTTTTGGACCTCACAAAAGCGTATGACTGTTTGGAAGGTGAAACACTCGTCAAAAAGCTAGAGAATTATGGAATCCGAGGACCAGCACTAGACTGGGTCAAGTCATACTTATCTTCTAGAAAGCAAATGGTAGAAATGGAAAGCAATGGAGAAATCATAAGATCAAAATTAGAAGACCTAATCCTAGGAGTACCACAGGGGAGCATTGCAGGACCATTACTATTTATATTATATCTGAATGATTTCAAGTTAGATACAACTATGGGAGAAAGTACAGTGACTATAGTTAATTATGCAGATGATACAAATTTGCTATTGACTGAAAGCCTGTACACACCTTTGAAAAGTTTATGCGAGCTTACACTGCACAAGACAAAAGAATGGTTCAATAACAACAATTTACTGCTTAACGAAGGGAAAACGAAGTTGATACTTTTTTCACCAACCAATTCAGGAATTGAAGGAAATAGTGCAATAACACTGAGTCAAGTAAAATACGACATCCTTGAATCAACAAAATTTTTGGGAATACATATTGACAAGAATCTTAACTGGAAGGAGCACATAAATTATTTATATGAAAGAATAACTACATCACTTTATGGTTTCAGGGTCATTGCTAAATATCTCTACAGTAATTACCAGAAGACAGTCTACCATGCAATGATAGAGGCAAAACTGAGATTTGGAATTATATTTTATGGCTCAGGGAATATGAAACAACTATTTATTCTCCAGAAGAAAGCTGTTAGAATCCTCAATAACCTCAAATACAAGGACTCTTGCCGAGGCTTCTTCAAGAAATCAGGAATATTGACAATATATGCACTTTATATACAAGAATGTGTACTCTTCATTAGGAACAACAAACCTTTATTTGAGAAGCATGAAAACAGAAGAACTTTCTATGTCACAAGAAATGATGATTTTATCTACCCCAGGCATAACCTGACAACATCTCAGAAGCAAACAGAATATAGATGTTTGAAAATACATAATTCTCTTCCGTTAAATATCAAAGCAATTTCAAATTTAACATCTTTCAAAAAGAAATTATACGAATATCTCCTTGGCTTGGAGCCATACTCTCTAGAAGAATATATTCCTAATTTATAGATGAATAGTTTTTTCTTTTTTTGACACTGTTTCATTTCATTTTCGTAGATTTGTGAAGATGATAGGAAATAAAGATTATTATTATTATTATTATTATTATAACGTTTTTTAAAATATTTTTATGTTCTAAGTCAACACTATGTTGCCCTTTCTACATTCTTAGCGTATTTCTCAGAATGTGAATGAATTGGAAAAGATGTGATGGACGAAAATAATTAACGTTTATATGAATTGATAAAAAGGATTCCTTTTCTAGTTACTTACATGTAAAGTACAAGAGATCACTGTTGAAATACATATATTATTTTTCGCCATGAAAAAAAATTGCATTGCTTTCACATAATTTTCATATGCATGCTCGTGAAGATTTAATGTTCATTATCCTCTTGAACTGAAAGTTCAAGACTTGACGACATTTCATTTATTTGATCTTATGAACAAGTAAAATATTCTGACTGTATAGTAATTTATTAGTTTAAAAAATATTCATACATTTCTACCACAGTAGGTTTGTACAAATATATGCTTCACATTTATCATTCACCTGTTCTAAAATAAGGCTCAAACACCTGGAATATGGAAAAAATCTATGTATTCTGGTTCAATATAGCCTATTTCTACTTTCGGTGAAGGAATGAAAGCTCCATAGTGACACATTTCAATTCATCGGAATCTGAATTCACCTACCGTTGAATGCAATATAGTCATATTTCTTATTTTTTTAAAGCTTTTTCCACGTGTTTTTTTCTGAAACGTGAAAACGATCCACAATAATCATTTAGAGACCGATGATGGCCATCCAGAACCCGTTTACTTACGAAAATCGTGCAATTTCATTCTGCATGTTCTTTCCTCATAATTCCTCGAAAATCATACCTGAACCATATTTTCCGGTCGCTTTCGTTAGAAGATCGTATAAGGAAGCCTTTTTTCTCCATTTACACATTCCAAATAAATTTTGAGCACCAAAAACGATACCGAAACTAACCAAACTTCTGGGGGACCGGAATTTCGTTTGAAATCTTTCTAAACGGCCAGATACCTAAAAAAAACTTCGTTATCAAGTGTAAAAAGGTCGATTAGTACTTACTTTCGCTTCATTTATGCTTATAAATCGATTTTTGGTCCAATTCAAATTTGCCGTACGTACTCACGCCAAAAGTCGTGAAAGGAAAAAATGACACTCGCACGAAATTTCTCATATCGACGGGAAACTTCTTCTGGACGACGAAGAACGATTTCCTATCGATATTTCGCCCCAAAATCGCCGATCGATTCGAACTAACAAAATGGGGCATATCTTTGATACTTTTAGTTTGATGTTTAAACAAAGAAACTGGCAACGTCTTTTTGTCATTAACGATATTTTCTGTACGCGCACAGACTTTTCATCAGGTGCACCAACTCCTGAAAACGAAACCATGACCTCCTATGTGATTAAATAAAAGTGAATGGAGTATATGTTTCGCACGAAAAAAGGAGTAGATCAATACATAACTCGAAAGGAGAGAGTTGATTTTTCAGTCCCTAGAAGATCTGTGTATCTCCTCTGAATCCCGAATGAATCGACCAATACAAAGCACACTCCCGTCCTTAGAAATAGCCCTCAAGACAGAGACTAACGAGGAAATCAGCGTCCAAATAGCCCAATAACTTAGCCGAACTATAAACCAAACGCCCTCTGGGACTCCTCCGCATAGGTGGCCAAGATAGGAGCAATCTCTCTACGTGCTTGAGGCGCAAAATAAACAGCACAATAGTACAAAATAATAGTCTAAGTTGGCCACAATTACTTAATCTACGAGCTGAGGCCCCCAGTTGGGCGGGGGTTCCCCGAGCAAGCAGAACCGAGTGGGCCGAACTAACAAACAACCACGGGAGGATTTTAATTAAGGTGATTAGGTACCTCTCCTGAAATTGTGTACACGAATAAATTAAGTTTAAAAGTGAATTAGTTGCTCCTTGGTTTCGGGCCTGGAGCCTGTAGAATAAACGAGTGAGGTTCAAAACGGGACTTGTTGAAATTTCTCATTATGTCTTGCTGGTTTCAGTTGGCTCAAATTATGTTATTTGGCGAATTAAACAGTCATTTTTGTTCACCTACAAAACTCTTTTTCACTGTTAGATAGCAGATAGGAAATAGGTAAAAGTCATTCTTTTCCTCTCCTGCGAATGTCCTTTAATTCGAGAACCATTGAAACCAAGAAGACTTTCAAATACACAACTTCCAAATAAAATCGTTTTCCTTTAAGTGAGAAGACTGGAAATTGCAATAAAACACATTTAAATTAGGATTGAAGCCAAATTTATTTTATTTGAAAACAAAATGTTCTATAAAGAAGTAGAACAACTTCAAGCTGTTCTATACTCTGTTCAAATGCAAGAAAGAGCAATAATAACATGTTTGGCGCATCGGTAGGAGGGCCTTCGTAAAGTTTCTTTCCATCCAGAGTCGAATTGAGGAGATTTCACACAATCGTTCATTTTTAACTGAACTTGAATTCCATTTTTTTCAATAATTCATAGAACGTTGTTCTTTTGAAATTTGGCAAACTGTCGTCATCATTCACGATTTCTAGAACTTCAGAAATCGTTGGGATTTCATTCCGGAAAAAAAAACGTGGTCAATTCTTCTGATAAGGTTCATATCGAAATCGTCAACCGAATCGATTATTTTTATCGACTGGGCTCTCCTCTTAGGTGGCGTCAATGTTTTTTTCTCTTCAGATTCTCTGAGAATTCTGAATACAGCTGAATCACTCACCCCTGAGGATTTTGAAACAATTTCAATTCTTTTCGAAAAATGTTCAAAATTATCTCTTTCTCTCCAGCAGAGAAATGCGACCTTTTGGACCTTTTTCGTGGTGGTCCCAACATATCACCCTCAGATGTAGTATCCTTTTCCGAATTCGACATTGTTCTATAAACACTATATACACTTTGTCAAAAGATTTTCCAACACAATACACTTTTCACAACAAAATCTATAAACACTTTGTACAGCTAGACCTTCACAGTAGCTCTAGGTATTTTAACTGGTCTTGTAAAATGAAAACTTCGATATTTATGCAAATCAAGATGGCTTTAACCCATTAAGGAAAAGGACCCAAATCTGGTGTTTCCCGAAATTACCTTGTCGGAACCTTGAGCAGCCGACAAAGAGTTTCGTACAAAATAATATAAAATTTTGGATGAAACTAAATATATTTCGGATATTACAAGTAAATGACCATTATAAATTTGAACGGAGGTCTTTTACGAGTCTTGTCAATATAGGCATCTGAAAATAAGAATGCAGCGCCAAGGTGGGCAGTAGTGGAACTACAATTATTGACATCAGATTGTTGTGTTGTGATAGCTCTGAGTGTATATTTTCGTTATAAAAATTTGATTCGAACGACTCATAACTATTAGAATAATTTTAAAATATAAATATTTGTAGAAATTCACGTCAACACAAAGCCCAATGCACGAACCATGTCAAGATTTTTAGGGACTCTGATTGTCACCAGCGCTTATGTTCAGATGCCTATTGAAAATTCGATATTTATGCAAATCAAGATGGCTTTCACCCATTAGGGAAAAGGACCCAAATCTGGTGTTTCCCGGAATTACTTTGTCGGAATCCTGCAAGATTCCGACCCAAATCTCTAAAACTCTGGTGTTTCCTGGAATTACCTTGCCGCAATCTCGAGCATCCGAAAAATAAATTATTTAGTAGATGATAATATGAAAACAAAACAAAATAAAAAAATAGGGTACGTCGGATATAAAATTTTCATGACAGTTGCAAATCATAACAGGAATTTTGCACTGGATCTGGATCTTCGTTAACACTTTCACTTACAGCAGCGATTTATTCTTCTTTGCGTACAGTTCTTTGTTTTGTTGTTATTGTTGTATCGAGTAAAGAAAATGTTGTCCGAAATCTATCAATAGTTCGACGGAAAAGCTGCTCTGATGGACGATTATGTGAAACATAAATTTCACGAAGTGCTCTATAAGTTTAGCCAATAGAAACACTGAAATATCAACAATTTGTATACGTTGTTGCGGCGTGAGGCTTTCCATGATAATTTGTCAATGCTTACTTAATTGAAATGTCAAAACAACATGGCTTCTATTTTCTGTCACATCACAGTTATCCCTATCGATAATTATATCACTCTGAGAAAGAAAAAACCGATACATGCAACAGAGAAAAACTTCATTTTAACAGATACTCATGATTTATGCAGACCTAAATAATCAACAAAATTTTGGAATTTTCATAAATGGAATTGCAAAATTATCGGAATGATGTGTCTCTCTAGCAAAATTTATGGTAGAGTGACCACAAATTCGTCATGGTACGAATTTGTAATTAAAAGATGTCCCGCTCCAAGGCTGAACTAATTTATGGGGGTCACCCTGTATAATGACGAGACTTGTACCAAATATCACGGTCTCGCCTTCCTCCATTCATCATTCCGAAAGAATTTTCTGAACGCACTCGAACTGCAACAACTGTGACGAAATCATCACAGAAAATTTAACACTGATTTATTTTAATTGAATATAAATCTCCAGAGTCGAACTCCCCAGTCTCCTAGCCTTTCTGGGGAGCCCACCACAAGAGCTACACCCCTCAAAATCCCCAAGGACCTCAAGACCACCGGCTTGTTGGCTCACAATAGTTTGTTCGACAGCTGTTCACATATCATCGAATTACGTCATTACTGGCAATTTGTTTCAATTGTTTACCCCTCTTGTTGTCAGTGCTTATGAAGAATGATCCTGTCGGGTTTTCCTCTTAAACGGGCCATGATTTCGTTAATTAAATTTGCATATCAGTTTCGATGAATGTCTATTTTGTGGGAGGACGAATACTGAAAAGGTCGGATCAATTTTCAATCTTCTTGGGCATTCTTAGTAATCTTAGTCTAGAGTCTAGACGATGCATGAGTGTGTGGACATTTCCATACACCTGTCAACTTGTTGTACATATATCTACCTAAGAGTTATTTGATCTTCACACAAATATTCTCTTTTATGGATGATCATAAAGGGGGTCATAGCTACTTGCCCCTTGGTGTTGAAAGGGTGATATATAGATAGAGGATTTACGTTTTAGTAATGCAAACAGCTGTATGTACTTACTAACATCGAAGTTTTTTCTTGTTAATAAAATACTAATACGACCAGATCGAAAATGCTTTCCTTTCCTCAGTAAAGCATTCTAAGTAAGCCAAAACTATTTTTTCATGAGTGATATTTTTTATTTTCTCAGTAGAACACATCAAACTCGTTGATTTTGTCAAATGTCAAAAAATTACAGTTTCAAAAGGGACACCTACTGAAATAACGGACTATTCAAAATTACACCTCATATTGGAAAACCCTCTATTTATTTGAAATTACACATATATACTCCATTCACAATTATAAAATCACAACTCTGGCCTTGGAAATTTGACACATTCCACTCTGTATCGAAGTTATGACGTTTTTCAAAATATTTTTATGTTCCAAGTCAACACCTTGTTGCCCTTTCTATATTCTTGGCGTATTTCTCAGAATGTACATTTCATTTTGGAGAACACAACAGAAAATTGTGAACAATATTCTACATATAAAGGATGCGAGTTTTTGGATTTATGATTGTAACGATTTATCGATGTGCTTTGTTTTCATCATGATATTGTATGTGATATGATTGTGAGGGTGCATAAAATTTCTATTTCTAATATTTCTTTATTTCAAATAAATAACAGTTTTATTCATTCATCACAAAGAAAATAAACATAATAACTAAATTAACGAATTTGTTTACAGAGATACTAATAATTTCAATGAAATAGTAACTGAGTTTTGGTTATAAATTAATAAGCAAGAATGTCAATTCCTGAAAGCTTTATAGATATACATTTTATTTATGTGATCTTATGAACAAGGAGTAAAATATTCTTACTGTATAGTAATTTATTAGTTTAAAAAATATTCATACATAACTACCACAGTAGGTTTGTACAAATAAAATGGAATAGGTCAAACATATGCTTCACATTTATCGTTCACCTGTTCTAAAATAAGACACAAACTCCTGGAATATTGAAAAAACCTATGTATTATGGTTCAATATAGCCTATTTCTACTTTCGGCAAAGGATTGATAGAAATGAAAGCTCCAGTGACACATTTCAATTCATCGGAATCTGAAGTCACCTACCGTTGAATGCAATATAGTCATACTTCTTCTCTTTTTAGCTTTTTCGACGTGTTTTTTTTCTGAAACGTGAAAACGATCAACAATAATCATTTAGAGACCGATGATGGCCATCCAGAACCCGTTTACTTACGAAAATCGTGCAATTTCATTCTGCAAGTTCTCGAAAATCCTACCTGAACCATATTTCTCGGTCGCTTCGTTAGAAGATCGTATAAGGAAGCCTTTTTTGTCTATTTATACATTCCAAATAAATTTTGAGCACCAAAAACGATACCGAAACTAACCAAACTTCTGGGGGACCGGAATTGCGTTTGAAATCTTTCTAAACAGTCAGATACCTAAAAAAAACTTCGTTATCAAGTGTAAAAAGGTCGATTAGTACTTACTTTCGTTTTATTTATCCTTATAAATCGATTTTTGGTCCAATTTAAATTTGCCGTTCGTACTCACGCCAAAAGTCGTGAAAGGAAAAAATGACACTCGCACGAAATTTCTCATATCGACGGGAAACTTCTTCTGGACGACGAAGAACGGAAAAATAGGCGATTTCCTATCGATATTTCGCCCCAAAATCGCCGATCGATTCGAACTAACAAAATGTGGAATATCTTTGATACTTTTACTTTGATGTAAACAAAGAAACTGGCAACGTCGTTTTGTCATTAACGATATTTTCTGTACGCGCACAGATTCTCCATCAGGTGCACCAACTCCTGAAAACGAAACCATGACCTCCTATGTGATTAAATAAAAGTGAATGGAGTATACTTACTCCTTTAAAAATATGTAGTTATCATTGTGACATGTCGAAAATGCAGTTTTTATCATTCGAAAATGTAATAAAATAAAAGCCATCAGAATAAATTGTGCATGTTTGCAATACGAATCACCATCAGTCAGTATGACATACGTAGTGTTATCGAATTATACCATAATGATCGTCAATATGATCCTTATTAGATAAATAACAATAAATCGATCCAAAAATTCATATTTGGCAAGTATCTTGAGATAAATGACTAAGTTTTTTAATTCACGCCTCTCTTCCCACTGAAAACTGAAAAATCTAAACGGCATCGAATCAAAAGTCAATTTATTGTTGTATTTCCTAACGATCCACCGCCATATCAGCCCTTCTGGCTCAGCTTTCCTTTCCCCATTCAATCAGCCGTTTACCTTTGGAATCCATTTCAATTCCACTTAATTTTCTGTGCGGAGTCTGCAAATATTTGCGCCAGATCGTTCAGGAGATGGGGTGGTTGCTTCGCGCCACTTGCTGCAATCTGTTCCATTCTTTTGCGGCTGCCCACCTCGATGTGGTTGCGGGAATAGCCCGCCCAACTTTTTTATTTTAATTAGATCGTTATTTCTGATACAATGCTACGTGAAAAATTGTATGCTGGAATGAAGAATGATGCCAGTAAAAAAAATCCTGTTTGGTTCTGACAAAAAACTTTCCATGAAATATGAAACAGAGAAATTGAACTATACGCCATTCACAATTATAAAATCACAACTCTGGCCTTGGAAATTTGACACATTCCACTCTGTATCGAAGTTATGATATGACGTTTTTCAAAATATTTTTATGTTCCAAGTCAACACTATGTTGCCCTTTCTACATTTTTAGCGTATTTCTCAGAATGTATATTTCATTTTGGAGAACACAACAGAAAATTGTGAACAATATTCTACATATAAAGGAGTTTTCGAATTTATGATTGTAAAGATTTATCGATGTGCTTTGTTTTTATTATGATATTGTATGTGATATGATTGTGAGGGTGCATAACATTTCTATTTCTAATATTTCTTTATTTCAAATAAATAACAGTTTTATTCATTCATCAGTCATCACAAAGAAAATAAACATGATAACTAAATTAACGAATTTGTTTACAGAGAAACTAATAATTTCAATGCAATATAGTAACTGAGTTTTGGTTATAAATTAATAAGCTAGAATGTCAATTCCTGAAAGCTTTATAGATATACATTTCATTTATTTGATCTTATGAACAAGGAGTAAAATATTCTGACTGTATATAATTTATAAGTTTGAAAAATATTCATACATTACTACCACAGTAGGTTTGTACAAATAAAATGAAATAGGTCAAACATATGCTTCACATTTATCATTCACCTGTTCTAAAATAAGACACAAACTCCTTGAATATGGAAAAACTGATGTATTCTGGTTCAATATAGCCTATTTCTACTTTCGGCGAAGGATTGACAGGAATGAAAGCTCCAGTGACACATTTCAATTAATCGGAATCGGAATTCACCTACCATTGAATGCAATATAGTCATATTTCTTCTTTTTGTTAGCTTTTTCGATGTGTTTTTTCTCTGAAACTTGAAAACGATCAACAATAATCATTTAGAGACCGATGATTGCCATCCAGAACCCGATTACTTACAAAAATAAATTATAAATCGATTTTTGGTCCTATTCAAATTTGCCGTTCGTACTCACGCCAAAAGTCGTGAAAGGAAAAAATGACACGAAATTTCTCATATCGACGGAAAACTTCTTCTGGGCGACGAAGATCGGAAAAATAGGCGATTTCCTATCGATATTTCGCCCCAAAATCGCCGATCGATTCTAACTAACAAAATGTGGAATATCTTTGATACTTTGATGTAAACAAGGAAACTGGCAACGTCGTTTTGTCATTAAGGATATTTTCTGTACGCGCACAGACTTTTCATCAAGTACCCCAACTCCTGAAAACGAAACCATGACTTCCTATGTGATTAAATGAAAGTGCGAATGGAGTAAGTGCAGGGTGATAATTCAGTATGGTGTTCGCCCATAGCCACCAAACAAGACATCTCAGAATTTTCGTTCCAAAACAGACTCCTAGGAGACTTATATCTTCATCTCAGGAAATTATTTTCCAGTAAACAGGGCGTCCCCAAAAAAGACAATCCGACAGATGAGTTGATGTGTTCTAACTCCTCTTTAATGGTATGAAATTTTTTTCTTGAAACTTTTCGAGGAATCTTCCTTTTTCGTTTAAACCTTCCATTTAGGAACACTCTGTTTATAACCATATCGTTATTTCTTTTTATTTCACATCAAAACTGAATTCGTCCTGTTCAAAGTTGCATGCATGAGTCCATCCACATTCTTCGCTCATTGCCAACTTGCCAAGCCACATAATATTCATCATTCCAATCCGAAAGACACTGGAGTTTCGGCTATACCTGCCTGTTTTCAACTTCATAACTAATTCAAACGAACAGTTAGTCTAATCATTCTGTATACGAGGAAAGTAATTAAGTGGTGAAATATAAATGCTACGAACATAATGGGAACTGAATTCTGACCGTGGAATTGCCCGAGGAAATCTAGTCTCGCCATTTATGATCATTTGCACAGGTAATGGCCAAATCAGTGCACTTCAAACGAAGAAGGAAAACTGTACAGAATTAATTATTTATGGGAACTCCTGGAGTTAACGGTAGGGACTAAAATGAATTGGCATTCATGGCTGGAATGAGCGTTCTGAAATTTTGGGATATATGTACTTCATTCTTCATTGCTTGAAAAGAGTTGAAGAGAAAAGGTCTCTAGTTTGTGATAAAATCTACATCTACAGCTCTTCTCGTAAAGCAGGTGTGACAAATGGGATTAAAATTTGAAAATACATGGGAAATTGCAGCAAAAAACAGATCTTACATAATCACACAGAACTTTTGTAAAAAGCACCCTCTTGGTGATTGGACGGAAGAGCGGCTTTCCACCAATCAAGGGTGTTATTACTTAAAGAAAAATAAAAGATGTTAATTAGAATTTTGAAATTCTTTCTTCCGACGGAAGAAAGTGTGGGATCGGCCCAACGCACTTGGGTCGGGTCTTAGTGTTTAAAATTATTTTCTAGGGAGAGGGATGGTAAATGAAAACCTTTTAGATTAAATTTAAGACGTATATTAAAGTCAAATCAAGCCCAAACAAATTTACACTGGTTATTTATGTGTTACTTAAATCAAATAATTCAAATTATCAAATGTTCGGATATTTCTTAATTTGAAAGGAAATAATCCCATCAAGTAGACTGTTAAATTAGCTCTAAATTACAAAGGCGGATCTATTCATTTAAATTAAATCAACATCAGTGTGAATTCCAAATCATATAAAAATGAATTCAAATCATCAACAAAAATGAAAAGGGTTTGTCAAAATAACCCCAGAAGTAATACCCATAGATAATCTCACAAAAATTTATAATATAAGGTAAACTTTCTATACCCAAACGAGATATCGGAAAATAATCCTTCTTAAACTTTACATTCACGAGGGGAAACTCAACAATAGTTTCCTCGTGATCTTTCAAATGAACCTGAGTTTTCTCAACGGAAACTCCACTTAGACCTTCGAATACTTAAGGGTGATTACAAAAACAATTAATACGCTTTAAAGAGAAATACGAATGAAATATGACTTTTAGAAGATTTCAGGACTCTGGACTATAAATATAATTTGGGCGGACATGCAGCTGTCTACTAATTCTCAAAATAAGCTAAGCATAAACAATTTATCTGACCTTTTTCCTGGACCAATAATCCCAAAAATGATGAACCTAGGAGGATGTTCTACGACGTTGCTTCTTTCCTGAAACAGACAGATTAGGTACGAAAACACGACACCCACACGTTTTTCGCAAAAATTGACCTTCACTCCCGAATGTACCGACGATACGCGATCTAAATAATTCCAAATAAATTTAGATATTTTACTAACTTCAACTTAACACTTCTTACATATGTCCCAGTCTTCCGAATAACTACAAAACTAAATTAATTCTAAAACCTTCCTTAAAACCGTACTAAAAACATATCAAACGAGTCAACTCAGAATCTTCCCGTTTAAGACTTCTGCAGTTATTCCTCAACTTCAAAATCAACCATAATTGCTTTCGCCTCCACTTTCAGACCGTACTTCTTAACACTCAAGTACCTAAGCTGAAACCGTACTACCCTAGTTTCCGCACCATATTCGCGAGCACTGGGACCCCTTTCCGCTCGGGATTCCACCAGCAACTGCCTTTCTCCTCTCCCGAGCCTTCCCCGGCTACCTTATTCTTTGTTCCTTTTAGAAACCAATTAAATTAAAGCTTTTTCTTTCGTCAGTACTTCAAAACCAATCAAACCAATACTTTTTCCGTCTTTGGTTTTACGAACCAATCAAATTGAAGACTTTCCTGCTTCCCTACCCCTCTTAGTTCCCATGCATCGGTTTGGGAAATGCTGTGTCGAAAAATACCTTGGTTCCCAGCAAACGTAGCATATTCTCAGCGCTGAGTTCGTGGAACCATTCCTTATCTTCACTGTTACAGAAGAAATCTGAACCGAAAATCAACAATTTCAATCGTTAACGTCTCGCCAGCCATCCTGATAGGCCTTAATAACCGTCTCAATAATTTCTTATCACAGGGGTATTGAGTTCCCGAAGTTTAAATCGATCAATTAAATTATTGGGCTTTCTCTCGGGAGTTTTCCCGAATAAAATAAAGGGTGTTGAAAATACCGCCGAATTATTACGGAAAAGAAAAACGTTCAAGTCCTAATTTTCAAAGGGATATTCATTTTATTACTTCCAAGTTATCCCTCCTATTACACTTTTTATATAGGATGAAACAAAACTTCAATGTTATGTAGCACAAAGTAAGCTAGCCCAATTTTCAATGAAAAACTATTGAAGATTGCTAGGAAAACCGACTTCAGACATAAATAACTCTTGATTCACAGATAATTGCAGCTTTTGCATCATTGCAATCGAGTGATGAATGAATAAGTTTCAACTTGCCAGCTAGCTAGCCCAATTTTCAAAGACTATTTCCCTCGTCTTAATTTCCACCAATCAGAAACGCGCAATTTTGAATCACAAACGGTTTCTAGATGAAAAAACTGTTCGGCAGCAGCAAATTTTTCCTGTGAAAAAAATCGAAAAAACACAATGCAAAGTAATATTTTTTTAACAAAAAGCATTCGTGCAGTTGCAAAAATCCACGTCTTCGACTCGGATTTTTGTTGCCACCAGCACTCATGCTTCTTGTTAAAATATTACCTAGCAACGTGTTTTTTCGATTTTTTTTTCGGAAAAAATGGATGCCCTTAGGATATTACTTACGAAAAAACCATTGAAGAGTGCAGGAAAACCCGACTCCCGACATAATTCACACTTGACTCTCATATAATTCCATCATTTGCTTCTACTAAATCGATAAATGAACTAGTTACAGCTTGCCGAGCCAGCTGCCCAGCTAGCACCATCATCAATAAAAAAAACTATTGATGAGTGGAGGAAAAACCGACTCCGGACATAAATCACACTTGATTCACACATAATTCCAGCTTTGTCATTCAAAAGGAGTAAGAGGTAAATGAATTATAGCTTGCCGAGCCAGCTAGCACCGTTTTCAATTGAAAACTATTGGAGAGTGCAAGGAAAATCCGACTCAGAACATAAATCACAATTTATTCACACATAATTCCCTCTTTCGCATCCTACAAAACGAAAGATAAATGAATAAGTTATATAGCTTGCCGAGCCAACAAGCAAAATTTTCAAAACTTCTATTAAAAACTATTGAAGATTGCAAGGAAAAATTAATTCCGGACATAAGTCACACTTGATTCACACATCATTCCAGCTTTTGCATCATTCAAATCGAATGATAAATTAATAATTTTCAGCTTGCCGGATCAGCTAGACCAATTTTCAATGAACAACTATTGAAAAGTGCAGGGAAAAACCGACTCCGGACATAAATCACACTTGATTCACACATAATTCCAGCTTTTTCATAATTCAAATCGAGTGATAAATTAATTAGTTTCAGCTTGCCAGCCAGCTAGTCAAATTTTCAATAAGAATCTATTTAAAGAGTGCAGGGAAAAACCTATGCCGGGAATAAATCGCACTTGATTCACACATGATTCTAGCATTTGCTTCATACAAATCGTGTGATGAATGAATTAGTTATAGCTTGCTGAGCCAGCTAGTCTGATTTTCACTAAAAAACTATTGAAGAGTGCAGGAAAAAACCTACGCCGGGAATAAATCACACTTGATTCACACATAATTCCTGCACTTGCTGTCATTGCTTGCCGGGCCAGTTAGCCCAATTTTCAATAGAAACCTATTGAAGAGTGCAGGGAAAACCGACTTCCGACATAAATCATGCTTGATTCACACATAATTCCAGGATTTGCCCAATTTAAATCGAGTGACAAATGCACAAGTTTCAGATTGCCGGCCAGCTGGCCCAAATTTCAATGAAAAACTATCGATTAGTGCACATAAATCACACTTGATTCACACATAATTCCAGCATTAGCTCAATTTAAATTCAATGATAAATAAATTAGTTATTGGAAACTGTGCTAGCTCAATTTTCAATTGTGGCCATTTTTATTAAAAAATATAGGTGCATGAAAAAAATTGGGGTTCGCACATAATTCTAAGCAGGATATTCTGGATCGATCGTTGCATAATGGTGGTGCTAGCTTAATGTGGGTTCAACAGACACCTCTTGATCAGATTTCAATTTACCCAAATTGACTTGTAGGTATAACGTAGTACACTCATAATTCAAAATATCTAGGAGTGATTTATGCCATTTATGCGTCTCGGTATTCGAACCAAGGCCCTTCTTGCGGTATATATCCACGTCCAATTACCGCCAGAGTCTCCGGAGTAATTTGGCAATTTGTTAGTCGTTAAAATTCTCAGCTGTCTGTTCCTGTCATTTGATGGTCGGGTGGTTCACAACTCAGCCGCAAACCTACATGTCGCCACTCCGTTATAAATAAAGACGTTTTTCATGCGGTTTTCCCGAAATAACACTCTGCCGGCGTTTATCAATAGATGAGGCTCCTTTTGCGTTTGGTAGAGCTTGACAATGGTCCGCTTTGATTAGTAGGAAAGATTATTATACTTAGTTTTTGACATATTTTTAGAGATATGAGAAATGGTGGGAAGGGTAGCATCAAGAGAAGGTCGAATGCCAATTCGAAGGTTCATTCATTTCTTTCATGACCAATGGAGTAAATAAAGTGCAGTGAAAAATTTTGTATATAAACAACAAAAGCTGGTTAGATTCCTGCTCGGAATTCCAAAATTTTTTCTGCATACCTTCTTTCTTTATACCGAACGAAGGTATACTAATTCACTGATTATTGGATGAAAACTGAACTCTTCAGTATTAATTTCAGTTGAACTGTAAAACTGACAACATTGTGTACATCTAGTTCGTTTATCTTTCAAACCCAAAGGCGTTACTAATTCTAAAGGAAGGGTCTCTCTGTATCGGTATATTTTTTGAGGGTCCAAGTTTGTCAGCATCGGCTAAGGAATAGGGGAAACGCTCCAACTGAATGACAATTTATCATCGTCACACAGGCAATGGATGACAAAAGATGACGTCGTCCTTTTGTGTTTTATAATTATGTTTGCCTGTTTCCGGTTGATACTTTTAGAGGACGCTAAATTAGCACTGTTTTTATCAGTTTGGTGCAAACCTTATTTAGATTTAATTCGGTAACCTGCACCCTTGACTGAGTTTCAATATACATACAAGAACAACGTCATTGAACGAATTAAAGCTGATTTAGTTGTAGTTCCGTCTCCTGTTCATAGTGGCGCAATTGTTTTTCAAAGCATCGAAATTTTTACCCTCGCATCTAGCGGTGAGTAGCCGAACTATAAAGCACTATTTCCTAAGCGGGCTGGGCACGAATGCGCTAATTATTTAATAATTTATTATTTTAATTCAATTGACCTGCATGATCTCCTTTTCACACCGTTTGTAACGAAGATATATAATTTGCACGAATCCGACCCTGCTTATGATTCATGTTACTAAAGGGAAATAAATATTCTACAGATTTCTGTAAATGAAAAGCTAACATAATGGACCAGACTGTCCCGGCAGATAATAGTTCCTTCAGAAGCTACTATGTGCCGCCACTTTAGGGCCAAAAATTTCAGCTTCAATATGTTCAAGAGCGTTGTTCCTCTAGCTAGGTATACCTATTCTAACTCAATGCCTGAATGGTAGAAATCATTGAAAATAAAACTTTCTGTTTCATTTGGCAACACCACCATTTTGAAGTGTCATGTTAGCTGTCTTTTTCAGTATCTGTCATGATCTGGGAAGATGTAATGTTACAAGAATCCTTGTCCCGATTTCTCTATCTGAGTTACAGGATGAAATTGTTAAATAAAAGCCTGTCTCTAAATTTTTGTGATATCTCATTTTCTATACTTTGTTCAAATGTAAGAAGGAGCAATAACAACATGCGTTTGGCGCAGCGTTAGGAGGGCCTTCGTATAGTTACTTTCCGTTCAGAGTCGAATCGAGGAGATTTCACACAATCAGTTTTTGATATCTTCTTTGCGCGTTGAAGAATCACGATAACAGCGTTATCATGAAGAGATGGTAAAATTGTAGAGAACCACTTTTCGAACGATTCCCTGTTCATTTCCTCATGATAATCTCTTCTCCACACAATTATTTCATCTCTATCTATCAGAAGACTATCACGACCACGTTTTTTGAACTTGAATTCAATTTTTTTTAATAATTTTGAAAACGTTGTTCTTTTGAAATTTGGCAAACTGTCGTCATCATTCACGATTTCTAGTACTTCAGAAATCGTTGGGATTTCATTCCGGAATAAAAAACCGTGGACAATTCTCCTGATAAGGTTCAAATCGAAATCGTCAACCGAATCGATTATTTTTAACGACTGGACTCTCCTCTTAGGTGGCGTCAATGTTTTATTCTCATTATATCCTCTGAGAATTCTGAATACAGCTAAATCACTCACCCCTGAGGATTTTGAAACAATTCCTACTCCTACTTTCTTCTCGATAAATCAGGATGTTCTTCCAATTCTTTTCGAGAAATGTTCTGAATTATCTCTTTCTCTTCAGCAGAGAAATGCGACCTTTTGGACCTTCTTCGTGGTGGTCCCCACATATCACCCTCAGATGCAGTATCCGTTTCCGAATTCGAAATTGTTCTATAAACACTATAATTATACACTTTGTCAAAAAATTTTCCAACACAATACACTTTCCACAACAAAATCTTCAAACACTTTGAACAGCTAGACCCACAGTAGCTCTAGGTATTTTAACTAGTCTTGTCAATTGAAAACTTCGATATTTATGCAAATCAAAATGACTTTCACCCATAAGGGAAAAGGACCCAAATCTGGTGTTTCCCGGAATTACTTTGACGGAATCTTGCAAGATTCCGACCCAAATTTTAAAAACTCTGGTGATTCCTGGAATTACCTTGCCGCAATCTCGAGAACCCGAAAAAGAAATTATTTAGTAGATAATCTATATTAATAAAAGGCGATCTATGGTTGGTTCAAAACTTCGAAATGCCATATTGTTCAAACGATCGCACCAAATTGAACAATTCCTTTTTTCTCCGATCGTGGGAAAAGTGACACTATTTTGACCTGATTTCTATGCGCAAAGCTCAACATTCCAGAACAGTGGGCAGTTGCTAAGCAATTAGAAAATAACAGTGCGGTAATAATTACCGCACTGCTGTAGCGTGCGGTAATGTTACAAATGGATTATTACAATGAAATGAAACAAAGTATGGTTTTCATTTTAATATTGATAAATTTGGTATGAAATAAATAAAAGAAACATCTAATTTATAACGTTATTCTTGAACACAATTAATTGTTGTTAATATTTACATTTATTGTACAGTTTGTACAATTTGTAAATTGTACTGGAGGGCAACGAGAATTTATAGACGTTGAAGCTGCATGGCTAGTTGTTTGGTTTATCTCGTTTCGATCATTTTCATTTGAAGTCGAGGCAGGGGTGTTGAATATTTTATTAGCCACTTCTACTTTATTATTAAGTGATTCGTCAATATATTCTTCCGCCACATGGGAAGACTTCCATCCTCCGTGGCGCTTTAAAGAAAGAATGTCAGCTCCAGCATCTACCAAATGTGTTGCCGATGATCTTCGGAAACAATGTCCTGTATATTCTGTCGGATTTGGCAACTGTAAATAACTTGCAACAATTTGCGGCATTTTTCCAAATTGATTAATTCCAATGACTGTCTTCCATCCTTTTCCCTTGTTGAATTTAAAAAAAAATCTAGGATTTTCAAAATCATTAGGCCTGAATGATACGTACTTTCTATAAACATTTAAATAGGTTTCGTTGATGATGAATGATCTAGGTCTATTTGTTTTTGTTTCTGGTATTTTTACCAGTATTTTTGAACCGAAATCTTCTATATCCTGAACTTTTATTCGGACAAGCTCATCTCGTCGACAGGCTCCTGCTATTCCAAATATCAGAGCCACCTAAAAATTAATCGAACATTGTATATTTCGTATTTCATTTAATTTAAGTAATACTATTTAATCTTTATCTACTTACTTTCGTCGATAAAAATATGTCATCTGAGGCCTCTAAAATGAATTTCTGAACTTGTTCCTGGGTTAAAATTTTAGATTTTTTCGGTTTGTATCCTATAGCTTGACGTTTCAAAAATGCTCTCAGTTTATGGTACTGGGCAATATTAATATTATTTTTAATAGACAAAGTTGATCGAAGCATGGAATAATGTGCCCACAACGTCGAAGATTTCATTGTTTTAGCCAATTCAGCAACATACGCCATCAGTACATTCTCAGAAAAGGATACACTGTTGTTTTTTCTGCAAAAATCCATGAAGCGTTGGTACGCAAGTTCATACTTCTCTCTGGATTTCGCCGGAAGTAAATCAAGTGAAGCCGCGTTCGCTGCTTCTACAAGTTCAGGAGGCGTGCAAGGTAACGAATAATCACCATCAGTGTCCATGTTTACTACTGTTTTTTTAATTTCTTATAAAATACAACGAATCGAACAAAATCGGCTTGAAAATTATTTTACTTCTGTCATAACAAAGTAATTTCCATAGTTACCACTTCTATATTTAAATATGAACATAGAGAAACCTATTTAAACTTACTTGATTACATCTTGAATGAAATATTTTTTAATAATTTTTTCAAATATAAATCGACGATCGGAGAAAAAATAGTATGTATAATTCGTGGGAAAAGCATATTCCCAAACTCCTGTGTTACCAGACTCGTCGCTACGCTCCTCGTCTGGTAATTATCACAGTCGTTTGGGAATATTATGCTTTTCCCACTAATTATACAATATACTATTTTGTTGTGTTTATTATTGTTAGGACAAGGTTTATATAACAAAATATTCCCAAAAAACTCCTACAGAAAAGAAAAAAAAGCCTTCATTTTTCTAACCACCCATAGAATTATGTGTTACCACCAATCGAGCAATCATAGAGTACTTATATAGGTTTTGACATTTGGACAAAGGAGGTTAGTTTTTCTTCCACAGAATCGCATGTCAAGTGAATAGTTAAAAGTGCAGTAGGTCTTACCAACGGTATAAGAATATTCCATGGGAATTAATAGTAGTAGAACGAAGTTCCACGGTATTCAATAGAAATGCAATAATAAAATAGAACGTTGTGAAGATATAAGCCATGAAGTAGTCTGGCAACGGTGCATTTCATTTTCTTGAAGGATAGGAAATTCAGAAATGGTATAGACTAGAGTACGAATGGCGATGTATACAATTATTGTGTAACTTGCATAGAACTTATAATAACATGGAAGGCTATTATCAGATCCAAAGCGGGTAAGGATCTCAAGTTGGTGGAACAGTGAATTTTCATCGGAATGTAAAGTAAATGTGACGATCAGCATCAATCGTGAGTTGTCCATTTTCATCTATTCTCTATATTTCTGAAATCTTTCTGATTTATGTTTGGGTAATAAATATATTTGCGGAAATGACTGAATCCAAAATTGCCCATAATTAGTAATTGACATATTATTTTTGTATTTCTGTTTTGTGTGACAGCTCATATCCGTGGAAAAGATGACAGTTGACAGATGACATTAGACAGATGACATTCGACAGATGACATTTGACAGATGACATTTGACAGATGACGTTTGACAGATGACGTTTGACAGATGACATTTGACAGATGACATTTGACAGATGACATTTGACAGATGACGTTTGACAGATGACATTTGACATTTGACAGATGATATTTGACAGATGACTTTTGACAGATGACATTTGACAGAACTTTTATTATGCCTAATTTATCTCCTGCTTGAAGAAATAGCAATGGTAAGTTTATACAACTCAAACGGGGGTTTCACAAAGCATATCACCGGTGATCGGAGCTTGATCTAGAATCAACTCGATTTGACAGTTCGGAAATCTAACCAAGCCGTTGATCTCCGATCACTGGTGATTACGATTTGTGAAATCCACAGTAAGTATAGGCACGGCCTTCTTAAGATAAAGATGGCTATGGTATAGGTATCATTACTATCATTTAGGCGAAACAAAGTTCGCCGGGCCAGCTAGTACCTAATATAAAAACAAAACAAAAAATAGGGAACGTCGGATTTAAAATGTTTATGACAGTTGCAAATCATAACAGAAATTTTGCACTAGAGTTTCTGAGGAAAAAAGTTCTAATGTGGGAATTGCTGACTCAAATTATTGAATACTTTCTATCCAGTACCATCTACAGTCCGTTCCGAGTACGATACTTGCAGTCTCTTAGGGCGTTAAAAGGGAGCGTTGTTATGACCGTTTGACCAATAGGAGCTTTATTGTGCGCAAATCAGACGATTCTGTTTGTTTACAAAGCTCCTTCTTATATTTGAACGGACTATAGTGATAGTCTACTTCGGGTTCAGAGCATCATAAAAGCTGATGCACATGAAGTACCTACCGTCGCGTCGCTTCAAAAAAAATTCACCCCTGTGTTCTGAAAGGAAGACATCAATGTTGCAGGCTTTTGGGCAACTAGTTTTCCCATATACCAATTATACGTTTCTAATCGATCACGGCACAGAATCGACGGTTCCGCCAATGTCATTAAGTCATCAATCACTGGGACTTTGTGTGTTCCATCGTCACACAGCACAAGCTAAACCAATAAAGTGATAACGAAACACAATTTTAATTTCAAATAAGGCCGGCGAACAGCGTTGAAAAAATGAACGCAAACCTTGATTGGAAAATAATGGCCAGGCTATCGGTTTCGTAGCGTCGTTTTAGGTCGCTACGGCCGCAAACAGATTAGCTGGTGGCTGGATGTGTAACTTGGTAACCGGGTTGGACCACCCCTTCGGTTGTTGGCTCTGTTTTGTTTGTACTGTATCTTGTGCGAAGGGGGAAAGTTGAATATGATTTTGTCAGTTGATGGCATAAGAGGCCTCTTCTTTGAAACATCCTGAATACTGAAAAGTACATGATATGATTTCATTATCATTAAAAAATTTTCCAAAACATCTTACGCGTGAAGAGAAAATTCACTGTCTGATCAACAGTCCTTAAGAGTCTTCAGCCTTCAAAATAAGAAATGTATACCGCCAGATGGGAGTGCAGTGCATTAATTTTTATTTATTGGATTATTCAGTTTAATAGAACAAATGTTGGGGCGCAGGGAATATAACAAGAAATCCTACCCTGAACTAGATCTCACACTGGCTGTATAATACTCTCTGTTCAAAATTCAGATTTCTCATTAGTTTGATACCACAAAGTGTTCTACTGGAATGGGCCTTCCCGGTCGGTTGCAAAGAAGAACAGGTCTATGAATCTACCCACTTTTTCTGTGGTTCACCGAAAAACCCGGAATCTTCCTCTTTTTCTACCTGCTCAGTGAAAATTCACCCGCTGCCACGTCGCAACCTCGATACGCCAAAGTTCGAATATATGTACTCTAGTTTTCTTCCCAAAGTCGGACCTCGTTACATTCGTACCCAAAAGTGTATTCCTCAAGTGAGATAAGGACTCTACGCGGTACAACACCTACGAAGGCAGACAGAAGCAGATACGTAACTTTTATTTTTTTATTTATTTATTTATTTATTTTCACCTTACATAGGTACACCATTTTAAATCTGAACAACCGTAAGTACCATTTCCTATTTATACATCCATTTTTTTTCTTTAATTCTCGTGGCGACAAGAACTGGTACGCCAGTCCATTTCTCCTCTCCAAGAGAGCTCCTGTATTTTATTCACTCTCTTTTTTCTCCACCAGTCATCTGGGAGGAATGAGGAGATACCTGCGGTGCGTGTCATTTAAAAGGAGTTCAATCCCATGCTAGAATCCACAATTGCAAGAATCAATTAGGTACTTTGATGGCTTACTAAACTATCCTGGCTACTAGCTTCGAGTGAATGGTCCATTTACAGCCAGTCCAGTAAACCAGACCACTGGTATTTTATTGGGATGGGTTGAGGACAGCTGATATGACAGTTGATTGTCTCAATTTACACTGGCTTACACGAGGCTAGTAACCGAGACAGTCCAGCACGCCACTCAAGAGACTAGCCTCGTGTAAAAAGACACAATATGTCCTCCAGGCATAATACAGGAGAAATTGCGAAAAAAGGAATGTCAGGTGTGGGGTTCGAACCCACGCTCCCTTTCGAGAACCAGAGCTTAAATCTGGCGCCTTAGACCGCTCGGCCAACCTGACGATGTGAAAACTGAGATCAAAGAAAGTTTTGTTTCAACCAGAAGGATTCACTTTTCTTAAATGTTTCTGTTTTTGAAGGAAATTGACAATATAGAAATCGAAGATGTATCAGGGAGAAAATGAGATTTCATGTTCACAATTTTCCCATTCCAATGCTGGATCTTCAACAACAGTTCTTGTATTTTGAATATTGATTACAGGGTGATTCATAAATAACCTGCAATAACATAAGGTGTCGTGTAGATAAAATCAGGAGAAACTTTCAAGCCTTTCGATTCAATATACGTCATATTTTTCATCGATTTTTTATTACATCTATTTGTGGAAACCCGTATATTTTTCATGCGGGTAGGTACAGTATCCGGCGATTGTTCTTTGGACCTATCGTGCCGCAGAAACAGTCCCTCTCCAATTGTTTCAAAAAATATGCAAAAAAGAGATATTTTCGGTCAGCAGTTTCTTTTTACTTATTTTCTTTTAAATTATTTTCCAAGTCTACAATTTCAGTTTTTCTCATTCGCTAGCATTCATATTCTGTGGCGAATCAACCAATCAAACAATTTCAATCCCCAGACGGATACGACATTCAAAAACCTCTTCTTCACCATAACAAAAGGCGAAGGGGTAAACGTCGTTGTTCACGACGCCTCTTGAACAACAATAGCCTCTTCGTGTAGATCGGAGAAATTCGCCAACGTCACCACAGCGGTTGTCGAGGTGAGGTTAAATACGCGTCGCAGATAAGTTCGTAATTATCGTCTTCGCGACAATATAAACGGGCCATAACTCCCGCCAATTACCGCAGCATCCGTACAATGGCGGCCCAACGATCGCCGCCCTAACTAGCCGTGCTAGCTTATCCTAATTACCTTCATAATTAGCCTAACTTGCTCCGGTGTACTGATGTACCTCCGCAGATGCTGTTTTGTCGCCGACGTAGTTGCCGTTGGCGACCGAAGCGACGATAGATACAGGATGTTTCGCGTGGTCGTACGATAATTGCGCGAATAACTGATTCAGTGATTCAGAAGGTAAATGATTCTTGCTCATAGACAAATTATCCTAAGTTGATAAGTCTATGGTCCTGATCGAATGGAGTTATCTAGGAGTTCGATGACTGAACACATTCTAGGCATCTTATCTAGGAGCATAGAATATTCTATGCTCCTAGAAATTATTACAGTGGCTTTATACAAGACAGTGGCGACAATAGGGTCATAGAACACGTTTTTGCACAAACATGGCGGATACTTGTTTACATTTTAGTGTCGTGCTATTTGACATTTGACTCGATTTTGAGCTTTATACACTATGACATGACAACAAATCACGTCTATTGTCGCCACTGTCCTGCATAAAGCCACTGTAGGAATTATCATCCGCTAGATCTCTCTAGCCTTAAGTACAGTGGCTTTATACAGGACAGTGGCGACAATAGACGTTCACGTTTTGATTGGTCGGACTGTTTTCGACCACTAATGGCGGACTTTCATTGATTTGTTGTCATGTCATAGTGTACCTAATAAAGCTCAAAATCGAGTCAAATGTCGAACAGCACGACACTCAAATGTAAACAAATATCCGCCATGTTTGTGCAAAAACGTGTTCTATGACCCTATTGTCGCCACCACAGAATACCTAACTACACAGAAGCGTCACTCTATGTGATGACGCTTGTGCCATGCTAGGTAGTACATATGTCAAAATTAAATTTAAACTTCCCGATGGACTGCTGAAGTTTGTTTTTTCTTGGTATGATTCTGATTGTTGATAAATCAAAAACTAAAAGTCCTCTGTTATGTGAACCATTGACCATTCAAATCAAATTTGCCGCTCAAAAGTGACATATGTACTACCTAACAGAGAATGAAGGTCACGAAAATTTGCCCCTTGAAGATCAAAGTGCCGACGCTTACTCGGCTTACTGACGCTTCTGTGTAGTTAGGTATTCTGTGTCGCCACTGTCTTGTATAAATGCCACTGTAGCCTGGGGCTTCTATGCTTTAGCATAGAATTTGATATTGAATAATAAATGACTTTTATAATGATTTGCTACCATAGAGGTTGCTACATCAGAGTTTCTATGCATGCTGGTTTCATGAACAAATCAATTACTATAATCAACATATCCACTTTTGCAGTTTTCATAATCGACAGTTACCGAACGAACGTCATATAGCTGTCAGAGTAATTTGAATATAACTAAATCAGTTGTACCTCTAGACTTGGGACTGAGTATCAGTGGAAATCATCAAAATGTTCCCGAACGAAACTGACAGCCTTGGTCAACAATATATTGTAGACGACAAACTACTAACTATGACCAATAAAATACTGAATATGCGTAAAAAACTAGACAGTGTGAATACCAGATTCGCCTACATCCGCCATGAATTGACTGATGAAAACGAGTACGTGGCAAAGCTTGCCAAAATCAAAGAAGTGCTTGAGGAACAAGAGAGTATCTTGAAGAGAGAAGTTGTACAAATTGCTCAGAGCGTACTTCAACAAAGAAGTTCAGCAAGCATACGGCAGCATATCAACGTTCCTCATAATACTACAAGCAACCCAGTTGAAATCCCCTGCAACCTGCAAAAATACGAGAAAGAAAAATATAATAAGATGGTTAAACTTAGGAGTGAAATTGAAGATATGAAAGAATTTGAAGACATGCAGAACAAGAGACTAACGGAATTACAGAGAATTAAAGGGATTATATTTCGATTAGTCGCTTCAGATTGGAATGAGGACTTACAAGACTGAATATATCGCTTTGAGAATTGAGAATTAATATGTCTTATTTCACTCTCTCTCAGTACGGTTCTAATTTCATCATATCCTAGATGTGTAGATAATCATTACGTTGAATAAAGACTAATTCAATGAATTTTATTCTCATATTAGGGGTAGGTTCTTTATTCTTTAATTAACCCATCTAGTTCAGCCAGTATCTCATTGGCTATACAAATACAAAATATCATATATATATACCTATATATCCCGTGTCGAAAATTGATGGGTCATTTGAACCAGAAGGTGACCTATCTAGAACGATAGAAGGACATAAAATAATAAGATTCAGCACTATGCCGTCACTTGTAAGCTGAACAAACTGAGTACAGGTGGCAATTCAAAAGGACAGGTAGACTGGGTACATTTGGGTCATATGACTTTTGACGGCATTCTTACCATCGATAGCTCCATGGAAAATAATAGGAAAACGGGCAGTGCCGTACAAAAATGATGCGCCATATATTCGGAAAATTTTTTTGATTTTCCGAAAATTTCCATGGTAAAATAGGTCATTTGACTTTGTACGGCATCAGTTTTATACGGTTGCCATACATCTTCTAATCCATTATTCAGCAACGCCGTACAAAAATCATGCGACAAAGGGAAAAAATCGAGGGTTGCAACCCCCTCTCTTGCCGTGCTCCAGGGGGTCATTTGAAAAAGTACGGCTTCGGTTCCAAAACATTATCCAGCACTCAAAATTACTACATATTAAAAATAAGGCCGTCAAAAAAAAATTGTTCATTTTGATGTTATATCAATAATTATCTTAATTTCATCTTATGCTTGACTCATACCTAAAGCTCTAAAGTCATTTGACCCAGTACGGCATTTTCTTTTTTTACATGATACTTTAAGATACAATTCTTATATTATATTGCCGTTCAAAAGAAACTGTTCTAAAAAAATTATAGAGAAATACAAAAAGTGAAATTTTTCATATTACTGTAAAAGTTTGGAACTCATAGATTAATGATATATAAAAATTTTCTACATTTTATCCGTTGTTTTGAATAGTATTAAGGTAAATAAATTAGGAACGAATGATGCCGTACATTTTTATCCAGACCATATCATTTAGGATGATGAAAATTGCGCTACCATTTTAAGGATACTCTATGCCCTATGGTCATTCGATACTGTACGGCATCAACATATTTTTGAAGAGAAAAATTGAAAAAATGACAAAATCATTATACCGTCTGAAGTGTCTATATCATACCCAACAAGTGAAACCGTCAATCCAAGTAGCAACAGTTGTGTATACTTTTTGGTTTAAAAAAGGTACCTATACTTATTGAAACATTATTGATACATATATAATTGATTGTTCACTGTAATAATGTGAATGAATAAATCAACTATTCTCTAGAAAAATTTTATATATTTATAACTATCAATGGTGATAATAACACAAATTTAATAACTTAAATTATTCGCTATCCGAATCAGCCTCTGAGTTGTTAATATTGGATATACTGTTTATTCAATATTTACAGTGTTTTCATTCGCATTTGGAAGAATGATATGGTCTGGATAAAAATGTACGGCATCATTTGTTCCTAATTTATTTACCTACCTTAATACTATTCAAAACAAGGGATAAAATGTAGAAAATTGTTATATATCATTAATCTATGGGTTCCAAACTTTTACAATAATATGAAAAATTTCACTTTTTGTATTTCTCTATAATTTTTTTCAGAACAGTTTCTTTTGAACGGCAATATAATATAAGAATTGTATCATGTAAAAAAAGAAGTTGCCGTACTGGGTCAAATGACTTTAGAGCTTTATGGGTCAAGCATAAGATGAAATTAAGATAATTATTGATATAACATCAAAATGAACAATTTTTTTTTGACGGCCTTATTTTTAATAGTAATTTTGAGTGCTGGATAATGTTTTGGAACCGAAGCCGTACTTTTTCAAATGACCCCCTGGAGCACGGCAAGAGAGGGGGTTGCAACCCTCGATTTTTTCCCTTTGTCGCATGATTTTTGTACGGCGTTGCTGAATAATGGATTAGAAGATGTATGGCAACCGTATAAAACTGATGCCGTACAAAGTCAAATGACCTATTTTACCATGGAAATTTTCGGAAAATCAAAAAAATTTTCCGAATATATGGCGCATCATTTTTGTACGGCACTGCCCGTTTTCCTATTATTTTCCATGGAGCTATCGATGGTAAGAATGCCGTCAAAAGTCATATGACCCAAATGTACCCAGTCTACCTGTTCTTTTGAATTGCCACCTGTACTCAGTTGGACAGCTTACAAGTGACGGCATAGTGCTGAATCTTATTATTTTATGTCCTTCTATCGTTCTAGATAGGTCATCTTCTGGTTCAAATGACCCATCAATTTTCGACACGGGCCTGTAGTCTATCAGATTATATATAAATAAGAGATAGGAAAAAAGCCATATACTACTCAAGCAGGGGAATAAGTTCATTGAGGTATTAATGATTTTCATGTCCTTATTTTCCTAAAACTATATTATGTGTACACGCAACACCAATCAGCATTTTATTTGGTATCGAAAAAACTTCTAATGAAGTATTTGGCTGATTTACGCAAGGCTGCGTATTTGTGGTCTGTACTTTGTATTGTTTCGAGCAAGTTGCATTGAAAATTTTATGCATCTGTGTTTCGTGATACAGGTAGTGCCATCTGCACAAAAATTTGGAACTGTTTCATGCGAACAGTTTCCTGTAACGTCAGATCACTTGCGCCATCTAACAAAATTAAATCGATCTATATCCCTGGCCGGCAGGAATCTGTACTGAATTACAGAAAATTTTTATTGGAATGCAATGAAGGAATCTGCAATTCAAAGTAGAGTATGTAGAATTCTATATTACAGAATACTTGGTTTCGAGCCGTTTCCTATGAGGCCATCTCTGATATACATGGTGCACTAATGACCATTTAGTGATCATTTTCACAATACAGTATTCCAAAACTAACTTCAGCTACAGTGACTTTATCAAACATTGATGAAGTTTGATGAAGTCACTGTAACTTCAGCTTTTTGTATAGCTCTACTGGCGTCATCTACTCAGGCTCGTATACACCGTATGCCCAACCTCATTCGCTTTTATTCAATCTAGATGGCGCCACGTCTTCGACAATGTATGCATATGATTTCCCGTTTTCATTACGTTTTCAAATCATAAACATTTTATATTCATTGATCAAAAAATCTTTTGAACTTTTGCAAACAACATCTGACATTTGCGACCTCCAGAAATTTTTATTCAATCTTGTATAATTTATGTTTTGTAGGTAGGTATATAGAAAGTGGCCCTCATAAATATTTCGTAGGACTTCGTGCACTTGATGTATTTGCTCTTAATCTCATTTAATCAGTTATAATCAATAAGACTGATATCCAAGAAGTTATACAATGGTACCAGGAATCATATTACTACAAACCCAGGGATCTTTTAATTGAATCATTAAAACCATTTCTTACTAGGTAGGTATACCTCGACAAAATTCATTCATAAGGATATCTGGACAACATAATTGTATTCTGTGATTACTAAAATAGGTGAATGTGCCTACAGAAATATTATTATAATTTTTTTTATTTCCCCTGTAGGTATACACAATCAAATCGAATAAGGTAGTATCTAGATTATTGAATAATAATTTTGTTTCGAAGGATCTTCGATGAGAGAGATAGTATTGATTGAAATTTATGTCTTTGTGATGACTGAAATGTGAGAATAATTCAGTTTCGATTATCAGTTCAGAAAACAACCTAACCCGAATGAAAAAAGTAATATTTCAACGGAATGACGAACATAAAACATCAATTCGTCATTTTTAAACCTTACCCAAAGCATACAAATAAAATTGATGAGCCCTCGAGTATGGAAATGTTTTGTTTTCTTTCCCCGAGTGCGAAAAACCTGAAGAGTATGCGAGGATTCATTAAAAATAATTAACGAGAAAATAAAAGCCACAAATAATAAAGCACCGTGTGCCTTTGAAAAAACGCAAGTCACGCGAAAATCTAGTAAATATGTACAGATGAACAAATTACATTAGCCTTCCGAATAATCCGGCTGTTTTCCATTAACGAAAGAGCTTTTTTAAAGTTTATGTTCGCAATTGTTGTGTTTGAGGCATATAACGAGTATTTTTTCGGGATTTGTATCGACTTGCACGTTGAAAAGCTTGATTTGAAAGTGCAGGGGTTGTTATGTAGTTATTCGTCTATACTCTCTATACGTAACAGGTATAGAACCTATCGAGTTCAAAAATCAATATCTGAAAAACTCAAACCCAGTATGAGAGGGTTATATTCCAGAATTTAATAGTATTTTCGTCTTATTATTTACAATTTAATATTCATACAATTTAAATTTCATTGGTTGGTGATTCTATATCCCAAGTTTTGGAAATTCGTAATTTTATGATAATCCAAGTTTTCAAAATTTTCAAACGATATATTTCCAGATAATGCATTATTTCTGGTCTAAGTGATTAATCAGCGCAGACAATAACAAGTTGAAAGAGGGGTTTTGTATAATGTTTCAATTAGGTAAAATCCAATTATGTATGTATTTCTATCATCATCATCGATTCAGTCTGGTATGGATAAATATTGTTCTGTATTTGTAAGTCAATTTATTCATATGGATAGATTCTTTGGAGCTTCAAGATATTTGAGAATCGAGTTGATGAGTGATGGACACCGAAATACTATGACATTGTTTTTTGACTTCTTTTGTCGTTTAAGCTTATATGGTCTAATTTGATCATGCAGAGTTTTCGATATAGGGAAGAAGTAACTCATTTTTCGCCAGGGTGGACTACTGGACTAAGGAAACACTCCTCAAGGATTTTGAAGGTCAACAGACAACAGGGGTGGTGTGATACATCATTTTGAAGGTCTTGCTATTCTTTTTATAAATATTATAAATATATGTATATTAAAATAATTCTGTTTGGCAATTGACATTCGTTCTTGTGTGATAAACTATAGATGGTGAAATGCAGAGTTTTGGAACGAATTCTGTGTATTGAAATGTTGACATTGTTCATCAAGTATTTATTTCAATACTCTGTTCAAATGTAAGAAGGAGCAATAATAACATATTTAACGCAGTGGTAGGAGGGCCTTCGTGAAGTTGCTTTCCGTCCAGAGTCGAATCGAGGAGATTTCACACAATCGTTCAGTTCTACCTGAACTTGAATTCCATTTTTTCCAATAATTTATAGAACGTTGTTCGTTTGGAATTTGGCAAACTGTCGTCATCATTCACGATTTCTAGAACTTTTTAGAAATCGTTGGGATTTCATTCCGGAAAAAAAAACCGTGGACAATTCTTCTGATAAGGTTCATATCAAAATCGTCAACCGAATCGATTATTCGACTGGGCTCTCCTCTTAGGTGGCGTCAATGTTTTATTCTCTTCAAATTCTCGGAGAATTCTGAATACAGCTGAATCACTCACCCCTGAGGATTTTGAAACAATTCCTACTAAGTCTCTTTTCGATAAATCAGGATGTTCTTCCAATTCTTTTCGAAAAATGTTCAAAATTATCTCATTCTCTTCAGCAGAGAAATGCGACCTCTTGGACCTTTTTTGTGGTGGTCCCCACATATCACCCTCATCAGATGTCGTATCCGTTTCCGAATTCGACATTGTCCTATGAACACTATATACTCTTAGTCAAAAGATTTTCGAACACAATACACTTTTCACAACAAAATCTATAAACACTTTGAACAGCTAGATCTTCACAGAATTCATGAAAAATACATAGAATAGAGGGCGGCATCGAAAAACGAAACTTTTTTTTTAAATTGAAGCTCTATATAAAAAAGTAAACAGAAAACAAAGAACACATTTCCGAATTCCTAAAAAAACATTCACCAGCGAAAAAAAAAATTAAACGGGCCATTTCTTTCATTTCGAAATCTCTTTATCGTAATTCATATTTGAAAAAAATCGTTTAATTGTTCACTAAAACTAGAAACTTCTGTCTTATTTAACCATAATCAAGTCGATAAATTGAAAAATTGTTATGGAGCGAGAACGCATCCCTGGGCCACACTGTATGTTCTGGTTACTTCTATTATACCCACATCATCTTGTTTGATGATTCAGTTTAGTTTTTGTTATGACATTCAATAGCATTTTTTGGCATTGATGGTATTAATCAAGTGAAATATGAAGACGACGATAATAACGTAATTTCCCGTTTATTTCGACTTGAAACTAGTGGAAAGAAGTCCCAGTAAGACTGACTAGGTTGAACATTGGTCCTTTGAGCCGGAAAATAAAAGTCACAAGAACACAGTAATATGTAACACCCTGAATCATATAACCCCACAATTGAATAGTCGTATGCATTTAAGTTGCATAAAATTTGTATCGTTTTTCCAGCCTATTTGCAGTGTTAAGCTATAACACAAATTGGCGCAAAATATCAATACGAATTTCGCAGTATGACTATATCGACTCGATGTTCCAAATTAAAATGAATAGCTAATAACGGAACGAACCCTGAAAGCCGGGCTAATAGATTCGTTGTAGACCCGGAAAATATGGACGCGTGTGGCAATCAGTCCACTAGTTATATCTAAAGCTATTCCTGATTGGCGCATTTAATATCATTTCATTAGGCTAAAAGCACATGCTCGCCAATGGCGCTGCCGAACTGGAGCTCGATATTACCGTTTTGTCGGACAACTGAAATTAACAGTTCGCGTGATGCCGATCCCCCCTTTCTACCCTCTCCGATAAGGGATGGTTAGACGATTCCGGAAAAATAGACTGATTATTTCGTTTCAGCTCCGGTCGGAATCGTCAGAATCACGCCACTGCGTTTTGTACTAGGGATTTACTGATTTTCCGGGTTAGTCAGCTCGGAGGGGCAGCAGGAAAATTAAACTGCCAAAAGTCAAGGGTCGGGATGTAGTTTGGAAACAAGGAGGGGGGGGTACTACCACCACTGATGTAGGGCTTGTTCGTGGAAGACCTACGGAAAAGGTTTATGCTGATGATCTAGTGATAACAGTTAGGGGCAAGATGAAGGCTCGATAAGTAGCGCAAGGATAAAGGACAAAGTGCCAATTCCTCGAAAATAATCTTCATTCCATCCACAAGAATAAGGAATCTTAATCTTAGAGCTCCAACATTGAATGGTAGGACTCTGAATTTTCCAGAGATGTCATCCTACCTGGAAAATTCAGCTGAAAGTCATTCATCTCCAAAATTCTTTTCTCGGCCATGTGGGCAGGCTCTTGGGAAAGACTTGAGGACTTAAACCAGACATACTTTGATCCTAAATATATCACTCCCCAATGACACCTACCTACGGATCTTTAGTTTGGTAGACAAAAAAAGAAGAGGCCACCACACGATATCGTCTGCAGACACTCAATAGGCTTTCTTGTTTAGTTGTAACTGGAGCCGGCAATACGACTTACACTAAAGCGCTATAGAGGTCATACTTAACCTGCCTCTCCTATATCTTATACTACACTGCGCAAAAAAATTAAGGCACATTATGGAAATATCAATTTTATTCTACAACTGAAGGTGTTCTCAATGATAATTATTTTTATCAGAATTATGCATGCACATGTTATCCACACTTTCAACGTTTTTCTTCAATACAGATGTTTTCTCCCAGCAGGAATAAGAAAAAGATGATATTATCAGATTTTGAATGTATTGGTTCCATTCTAAAATCAGTTGTTCTCGATCAATTCTATAGTGATCAATAGTTTTTCTTTCGTTTGATTTTCTACACTCGATCGCTATGCAACGCGAAACACGCAATTTGACCCAAGAGGAATGTGCCCAAGCGGTAGTTTTGCGAGAAGAAGGGTGGACATACACAATAATTGCAGAAAGGTTTGGAGTTTCCCATACAAGTGTGTCCAGAATGTTGCAGCGATTCAGGGAGACATCAGGTATGAATGTCCGAAGACCAGGACAGGGTAGACCACGGGTAACAACTGCCATTCAAGAACGTTACTTGAGAGTTTCTTCGTTGAGACAACGGTTTGCAACCGCTCGCCTCCTTCAAAATCAGCTTGAGCAAACTCATGAGGTGCAAATTAGCACGCAGACAATAAGAAATCGACTCAGAGAATATGATTTAAGGCCTCGTGTCGCGGCAACAGGCCCAGCTCTTACCCCAGCCCATCCAAGGGCGCGTTTGGATTTTGCGAGAGAGCATTCCATTGGGAAGAGGCCGATTGGGAAAGAGTTCTCTTCACAGATGAGTCTAGATTCTTCCTCTACCATTGTGATCGACGTTCCCTTGTATACAGACGTCCACATGAAAGATATGCTCAGTGCAATTTCCTGTATACTACTGGTTTCGGGGGAGGATCGATTATGGTATGGGGTGGAATATCTTTGACTGCTCGCACAGACCTAGTGGTCGTTGATAATGGAGCTATGAATGCTGATAAGTATATAAGGAACATTCTTGAAGAGCATGTAGTGCCATTTGCCCCAGACATTGGTGAAAATTTCATTTTTATGGACGATAATGCCAGACCCCATCGTGTGCGCATCGTTCAGGAGTACCTTGAAGAGGTTGAAGTCTCTCGAATGGAATGGCCAGCAAGAAGTCCAGATCTCAATCCGATTGAGCAGGTTTGGGACAACCTCAATAGAAGGCTGAGAAGTTCAGAAAAAATCATCCAGCTACTCTCAATGACTTAGGAATCCAACTCGGAGAAAACTGGGCAGGATTAGATCAGAACATTTTAAGATCACTCATTGCTGAGCTGTAATTAACGCAAGGGGTGGAAATACCAAGTATTAAATCAATATTTTGAAAATTGTTCATTTCCCTTCTTTAACATAAGATTCGGTGAAATCCTGAATTTTTCTTCCATTTAATGTGTCTTGTTTTGTTCAAAACCTTCCCGAGAGAACATAAAAAATAAGTTATAAAGTCAATGTAGAGTTAACTTTCATTAAAATTGAGATTTTCAGGATGTGCGTTAATTTTTTTGCGCAGTGTATATAAGAGACGCTTGCAGAATCTCATTAGGCAGCAAGTTCCTACCCGGTAACGGAGAGGGACATAGGAGGATCCTGAATGAAATACATTAGAAACTCTTGGCAAAACCCTCTGATCTAATGCCAACTGCCAATTGCGACTGACAGAGAACAGTGGACTCCGTAAATCAAAATGACAAAATGTTATTCATATGGTACACCGATGGATCAAATACTGCCGAGGGAATGGACCTAGGGGTGTATGGTCCTGAACTGAAGCTCCCTGTGCCTATAGGGCAGTAACTACACGTTTTAGAAGCGGAAATAAGGTCTATGCCTGCGACCAAATGTGTTTGGGAAGAAACATCAAAAGGTTGCGCATATACCTATATTGCAATCAGCATTAGGAGCTGTGGAATCTAACTGCTAGTGCATGAAGCTTACCAAGGTATGTCGCTATACCATAAAGCAACTTGCCAGAGGCAATGAAGTAACTTTCTTATGGGTGCCAGGACTGCCAGGGCACTATGGCATCGAGACGAAACTGCCGAACAGATAGTGTAACGTTGTAATGTTTTAGCATCTATTGAATCTTAAGAAAAATTACATACCTCTACAAGAGTTCTGATTCGATCACGCGGATGAGGTTAACCAGAACTGATGAAGTCGAGTTAGGTAAATCATTCGAGTGAATGAATGCCACAATGTTTGAGGTGAATATTCAACCATTCTTATACCTGAAAAACCTTCGAATGAAGATGATATTTCATAGCATTCTCCGCTAAGCAGAATTGAGTTTTCTACAGATATTCTGAAGTTTGATGAAAAATAAACCACAAATGATCAATGGATGTCATAATGATCGATGAAACAGATTGATTATGAACACTTCATTCGATAGACGTGGACAAAAGTCATCTATTATCGAAACGAACTTCAGAAATCGCCAGAAGATCGAAGGCGAATGGAGATATTCAACTTTCTCACTTGTGCCAAAACTTTTTTGACACATTCGTTCTGAAAAGGGAAAAATGCGAATTGAAACTCATCAACATCTTCACGTGCCATATTTCGTAATCGACAATAACAATTAAAAATATTATTCGTGGAGTCAATTTCAATTAAACTAATTATCAAGCAGTTGTAAAGCAACCATAACACGTTATTGCCGACCCTGTGAATGAAAAACTGGAAAATTGCGTGACCTGAAATTGCGATAATCGGGGCGAGATAAAGAAGTTCCGAAGTACCCTTCATAAAAATACCGTTTTGCGTGTTTCCGAATTGAAACCATCATCTAATTAACGCTTTATTAGAGTGGTGCTCTGTCTTTTTTCAATTAATTACCCACTCAGCCGGGAAAGAGGGTTAATCGAAATGTTATGTCTGCCATTTGGATTTGATAGACGCTTTTAATCAGCTTAGTTACGTGCTGATTTTTAGTACATATATGTAAAATAGCGCAACATGATAAGCTAATTTTTGGTGAAAAAACGTTGATTTTTGGTGCAGTTTCAACGAGGTAGTGCCTTATGGCCATTTTTTGCATCCCTGAAGAAACGAGAGCAAGAAAGAAAGAATCATTTGGAAATGTTCAATTAAAAATAACAATTTACATTTTGTATGCTGAAATACCCATCGATGGCAACTAGTTGTATACGCAATGACATGTGATCAAATTGATAATTCGATTCACCCACTAAAGGGTGTTTCAAATTGTGCGGTTTTATGACAATAAATAAAATACAGATGGCGCTATGAATTCATCTAAGTATTTTGACATTTAAGTAGTGTGATGTATGACATTTATAAAAATGGCTTCGTACACGATACAACAATGCGTTCAAATTGTTGAAGTAGGTATGTTATGAAGCGTTCTGTGAAAAGTGTTTTTGAAAATTACGTGAATTTTATGCTTTATATAATCGTCCATCTGAAAGCATTATTAGTCGAATTATCAAAAATTTCAAGAGACCGGTTCGGTGGAAGACCAAAAAATTGAAAAATACAGTCGTAGCGGTCGTTCACAAGAAAATATTTATTTACTTCGTGAAAGTGTTGCTGAAGACCCTGAAATGTCCACTAAACGTCGTTCACAACAAGTTGGACTTAGTGGATCCACAACATGGCGAATTTTACACAAGGATTTAGCTCTGAAGGCATATAAGGTTCAAATAACACAGGAACTTAAGCCACTTGATCATTTGAAACGTCGTTCATTTGTCAATTCCATCAATGAACAACCAGCTGATTTTTTTCAAAAAATAATGTTTCCCGATGAGGCACATTTTGAACTCGGTGGCTATGTTAATAAACAAAATTGTCGTACATATCTGGGGTGAAGTAAATACACGAATTATTCATGAGAAACCTACACATCCTAAACGAGTCACTGTTTGGTGTGCATTATGGTCAAGTGGTGTAATTGGACCTTACTTCTTCGAAAATGCTGCTGGTGAAGCTGTAACTGTGAATGGTGATCGATACCGTCGGATGATAATCGAACTTTTGTGGCCTGAATTAATTAATATTGATCTAGAGGACATTTGGTTTCAGCAGGATGGCGCTACACCTCACATTGCAAATGACACAATTGATTTATTGAGACAAAAATTTCCTGGACGAGTAATCTCCAGAAACGGTGATGTCAATTATGGCCACCAAGATCATGTGATTTGACACCGTTGAGCTATTTTCTTTGGGGTTATGTGAAAAGCCAGATCTATAAGAATAATCCACAATTGATTCCTGAACTAAAGAATGAAATTATTCGTGTAATTAGTGAGATAGAGTCCCAATTATGTCAAAATGTTATTGAAAATTTTAACATAAGAATGTAGAGCTGCAAGAAGAGGCCATTTGGCAGATATTATTTTTCGTAAATAAATGTCATAACTGATGCTTCAATTACCAATAAAAAGTTTTTGAAAATGAATGCAAATTATGTATTTTATTCATTCTGAAAAAAAACGCGCAAATTGAAACATCCTTTACTAGCAAGCTTTCATAAGTATATCTGATGTTGTTGACCGCAAAACCATTGAGAATTATGCCCGTATTGATCATTACAGTTATAGTTTGGTAAGGGGGTTACATTCAACTGCGACTTCAAGTTTTATTGTGCCCTCATCAGAGCTATTTTCATAACTGCTCTATATACAGCTCGGCTGCCAGCTCCAATGAACTCCAGTATCTGAGAGGGCTTCAAGAAGGATAAATCCTCGTTTCTCCCATGACTCTTGTCTTCTTTCCTTGCATAGGCTTGCAATGGCAAAGCAGTCGGTACTAGGTAAACAGGAGATTCTTTTTCTTCCTCACAGATAACGATAGAATTATCCTAATCATCATTTTTGCAACAGCCATTTTCTCGGCAATGCCACGACAAGTAATCTTTTTTTTCTGATGTGCCTCATCACCCTAAACTGTCACGAGCCGCTACTGGTGGGTTTGTTCGGACAAAATTGGTACGTGTGTAGCAACCAACAGAGTAGATCTGGTACACTTCCGAGCTCGCGAGCTCCCTTCAAATATTGGGCTTTTTATTTCCATGATATCTCAGTTCGTATGCGGCGTAGACCAACAATTTTTTTTTCAAATTAAAGCTTAATCATTTCTCTAGAATGTGTATTACTCGCTTCTCTGTTTTTCTTCGTATGTTATGAAAAAAACCGGGTGAGCTGTAATTTCATGAAAATCTGGACAAACGAATTTATTTCCATGATATCTCCGTCCATTTTCGGGATTAATGTATGAAATTTTCAGTGTACCTACATGCGAAATAATAGTTTGCAGAATGTGTATTATTCGCTTTTTTTTTTCAGGGTATATTAGGACAAAACCTGGTTGAAAATATGATCAATAAAGTTCCTACTTTATAATTCATTTAAAAATTGAGAAGGCAATAAACAAAAAAACTGATCAATACACATCCTGGAAAATATTATTTCGGATGTACATATACTGAAAATTTCATTCATTTATCCCCAGAATTGACAGAGATATCATGGAAATGAAATCGTTTGTCCAGATTTTCATGAAATTACAGCTCACCAGGTTTTTCTCCTAATATACGAAAAACACGGAAAAACGAGTAATACACATTCTAGAGAAATGATTAAGCTTTAATTTGAAAAAAAAATTGTTGGTCTACGCCGCATACGAACTGAGATATCATGGAAATAAAAAGCCCAATATTTGAAGGGAGCTCGCGAGCTCGGACGTGTACCAGGTCCCCATCTATCGAGGCTGCCTAAGTTGTAGAAGATGCTGGTCACAAAGAACTGTATCATCATCCTCCCACCTATGCCTTCACAAGGTTCATGGTCATTATTTCACAAGCACAGTCGTAGAATCAAGAGGAAGAAAAATTACCACATGCGTTATTTCTCATTATTCGAGCACGCATTCCTTCCCGAAATTACATTTTATTATCAAACACCTCATCCGATGCATCAACGTCCCTTCTCCCCATAATTCCACATTTTAAAACAGTCGAAATTAATGGCCGCAACAGTTACTCCTATGAAACATCAAAAGGCACTAAGAATTCGCTCAATCATCCTGCCCAGCGGAGGGGTAAAGTTGATTTTGTCAAAACACGGTATACATTTTAATTAGGTGTCCCAAAATTTCTTTACACCCCTGGCCTCACATTTTAATCCGTCCTGGAAGGACTGTGCACTTACATGTAATAATGGTAAATGGGAAATGATGTTGGGGTGCAAAAATTAACAGATGTGCCTAACAGACGGTGTTAATGCTCGTAATAGCGCATCCTCGAGGGATGCCAACCCGCTGAATGCTCCTGGTTGGGCTCAGGGTAGAAGGGCATTTAACCATCCTCTGATGTTTGCGGATTGTGATTTCGGTTTGATAGCTGTTTGATGAGCTGAATTTCCATTATGTCTCCTGGAAAATTTGCTACCGCTACATTCACAATTATAAAATCACAACTCTGGCCTTGGGAATTTGACACATTCCACTCTGTATCGAAGTTATGACGTTTTTCAAAATATTTTTATGTTCCAAGTCAACACTATGTTGCCCTTTCTACACTCTTAGCGTATTTCTCAGAATGTATATTTCATTTTGGAGAACAATATTCTACAAATAAAGGAGTTTTTGGATTTATGATTGTAGAGATTTATAGATGTGCTCTGTTTTCATCATGATATTGTATGTGATATGATTGTGAGGGTGCATAACATTTCTATTTCTAATATTTCTTTATTTCAAATAAATAACAGTTTTATTCATTCATCACAAAGAAAATGAACATAATAACTAAATTAACGAATTTGTTTACAGAGAAACTAATTTTCAAAGCATTAGTAACTGAGTTTTGGTTCTGAATTAATAAGCAAGAATGTCAATTCCTGAAAGCTTCATAGATAGGTATACATTTCATTTATTTGATCTTATGAACAAGGAGTGAAATATTCTGACTGTATAGTTATTTATTAGTTTAAGAAATATTCATACATTACTACCACAGTAGGTTTGTACAAATAAAATGGAATAGGTCAAACATATGCTTCACATTTATCATGCACCTGTTCTAAAATGAGACAAACTCCTGGAATATGAAAAAAACCGATGTATTCTGGTTCAATATAGTCTATTTCTATTTTCGGCAAAGGATTGATAGGATTGAAAGCTCCAGTGACACATTTCAATTCATCGGTATCTGAATTCTCCTACCGTTGAATGCAATATAGTCATATTTCTTCTTTTTTTCAGCTTTTTCGACGTGTTTTTTTCTGAAACGTGAAAACGATCAACAATAATCATTTAGAGACCGATGATGGCCATCCAGAACCCGTTTACTTACGAAAATCGTGCAATTTCATTCTGCAAGTTCTTTCCGTATATGTAATTCTTGGAAAATCTTACCTGAACCATATTTTCTGGTTGCTTTCTTTAGAAGATCGTATAAGGAAGCCTTTTTTTGTCCATTTACACATTCCAAATAAATTTTGAGTACCAAAAACGATACCGAAATTAACCAAACATCTGGGGGACCGGGATTTCGTTTGAAATCTCTCTGAACGGCCAGATACCTAAAAAAAACTTCGTTTTCAAGTGTAAAAAGGTCGATTAGTACTTAATTTCGCTTCATTTATGCTTATAAATCGATTCTTGGTCCAATTCAAATTTGGCGTTTATACTCACGCCAAAAGTTGTGAAAGGAAAAAATGACACTTGCACGAAATTTCTCATATGGACGGGAAACTTCTTCTGGACAACAAAGAACGGAAAAAAAAACGATTTCCTATCGATATTTCGCCCCAGAATCGCCGATCGATTCGAACTAACAAAATGTGAAATATCTTTGATACTATTACTTTGATGTAAACAAAGGAGCTGGCAACGTCGTTTTGTAATTAACGATATTTTCTGTACGCGCACAGACTTTTCATCAGGTGCACCAACTCCTGAAAACGAAACCATGACCTCCTATGTGATTAAATAAAAGTGAAAGGAGTATAGGTATTCCTTTTCACAAAATCAAAATTACTCAATTACTCATTAGCAGTTGCACTCATATGAAGACATCAAAAATTAACTTCGAAAGTTTAACATAAGGATATTCGAGCCCTACCAGGCAAATGGAAAAAAGTTGTAGCTAGCAATGGGCAATATTTTTAATGATTTATTCTTTCTCAATAAAGTGGTCTTTTCCTCAAAATATCAAAAGAACCTTAGTTATTTATCACTATATCAGCATACAGAACATCTCACAACTTATTCGAATTCCAAGAAATGTTTGCCAATTTCATACACATCACCTCCCCCTTGCAGCAAGAATTGACAGTTTTAAATTAAGATACAGGTCTAGTGCCAAAAAAGGGAAAGAATACGAGGCGATAGGTTGTCATATCGGCCTTGTTCCCGCCAATCCCGAGGGAAATAAATGTTCCCGTTGTAGGTGGCAAGATATAGAAACTGAAATATTAGCCAACTTTTCGTATGGACGAACGCAGTCATTTGTTTTATGTAAATTCATGTCAAAACTTTTATGTGACGTGACTGGCAAAGCTGATGCTCATGATATTGAGTTGGTACATTGGAAGGAGATTGTGTTGGTATAGCAACAATACAATTGATACATAGAAAGCATGGACATAATTGGGTCTCTTGCAATACATGTCTGAATGAAAGAGATTTATGACTCTTTGGAATAATTTATATATAATATTAATAGAGAGTAATAATAACATATGTCTTTTAATATCTTTCAAGGAGTCCCACAAGGGTCAGTCCTTGGCACTCTTATGTTTCTCCCTTTCGTTAATGATATTCCTGATGTTATATGTTGTTGTACGGTTTATAACGTTGATGAGTGGGTCATTTTTGACCTGAAAACCTGAAATGAGTTTTAACTTTCAAGTATGAAGATGTGATAAGACTGTACAATCATCTTAATTCCTTTTGCAACGGGATTGGATTTTCTGTTTTCAGGACTAGATTGAAATGTCTGGCGCCACGACCGATAAAATATTGCGGATTATTCCGGAAGTAAAACGAGAACTCAAATCTAGAGTGCCGTTTTGATCTACAAATTTTGGTCACGATTTTTAGCAAGGAGTCGTTACACCAGGTATTTCTATGCATCTATACTGTGGCAAAGGGTATTTCGAAATCAAAAGTAGTTGGCATTCCTTGTACACCGAATATTCTAAAAAAATCAGTCACTCATGAATGTGCTTTGGTTATAATCGATAAAATTTGCGATCCTGCAAATTTCTCTTCAATACAAAGCCCTTCAAGCTGTGTCTATTGCATAAACGACCGTGAACCTGGAAGTAATTCTCAAATATCTACTCACAAAATACCGCCATTCAAAGTAAACGTTTTTCCTTTCATGAGAAAACGTACAATAAATCAGCATGTATCGAAAACACAAACCAGCCGAGCAATGTATCAATTCCCAAAACACACGCTACATTCATCCATATATTTCAGCTGAGGCACGCATGATCGACTCAAAAAGGCCTCAATGCTACCTGATTTCGTTCCTCTTGTTCAACTATCTTCCACCGGACTAGATCATCCTATTGTTCGTCATTGTTTGGTATTGTTGTATGTACAAACAACGACACCCTGGGGTGAAATAATCTCGCTTAAGTACATACTTCAGTTAATCTGTTGAATATTTTTAATTTGAGGGATTTGGCAGACTTGCAGTGATTGTTTGCAGAGCTCGGCGAGAAGGGAAGATGGAAAAACTTAGGGGATGCATCTTGTTGATGTAGTACATTTATTTGTTTCTTAACAATGATAAATAGATGCTTAACATATGTATGTTTCACATTCAATTATAAGTTTTTCATAAAAAGAAATAAGATTCCTTATAACAGCTACAATTGTTGAATGATATTCATCCTTGAAACAAATACATAAAACTCCAGTAATATAAATGAAAGTTCATGACATTCTGTTGAGAATCTGGCAAATTTGCAAATGTACTTGACGGAATCTAGAATCTTGTACCTATACTCCATTAACAATTATAAAATCACAACTCTGGCCTTGGAAATTTGACACATTCCACTCTGTATCGAAGTTATGACGTTTTTCAAAATATTTTTATGTTCCAAGTCAACACTATGTTGCCCTTTCTACATTCTTAGCGTATTTCTCAGAATGTGAATGAATTGGAAAAGATGTGATGGACGAAAATAATCAACGTTTATATGAATTGATAGAAAGGATTCCTTTTCTAGTTATTTGCATGACAAGTACAAGAGATCACTGTTGAAATATATTATTTTTCGTCATGGAAAAAAATTGCATTGCTTCCACATAATTTTCATATGCATGTTTGTGAAGATTTAATGTTTATTATCCTCTTGAACTGAAAGTTCAAGACTTGACGACATTTTATTTATTTGATCTTATTAACAAAGAGTAAAATATTCTGATTGTATAGTAATTTATTAGATTAAAAAATATTTATACATTACTACCACAGTAGGTTTGTACAAATAAAATGGAATAGGTCAAACATATGCTTCACATTTATCATTCACCTGTTCTAAAATAAGACACAATATCCTGGAATATGGAAAGAACCGATGTATTCTGGTTCAATATAGCCTATTTCTACTTTCGGCAAAGGATTGATAGGAATGAAGGCTCCAGTGACACATTTCAATTAATCGGAATCTGAATCCGTTAAATGCAATATAGTCATATTTCTTCTTTTTTTTAGCTTTTTCGACGTGTTTTTTTTTTCTGAAACGTGAAAACGATCAACAATATTCATTTAGAGACCGATGATGGCCATCCAGAACCCGTTTACTTACGAAAATCGTGCAATTTCATTCTGCAAGTTCTTTCCTCATAATTCCTCGAAAATCCTACCTGAACCATATTTTCAGGTCGCTTTCGTTAGAAGATCGTATAAGGAAGCCTTTTTTGTCCATTTACACATACCAAATAAATTTTGAGCACCAAAAACGATACCGAAACTAACCAAACTTCTGGGGGACCTGAATTTCGTTTGAAATCTTTCAAAACGGCCAGATACCTAAAAAACCTTCGTTATCAAGTGTAAAAAGATCGATTAGTACTTACTTTCGCTTTATTTATGCTTATAAATCGATTTTTGGTCCAATTCAAATTTGCCGTTCGTACTCACACCAAAACTTGTGAAAGAAAAAAATGACACTTGCACGAATCTTCTTCTGGACGCCGAAGAACGGAAAAATAAGCGATTTCCTATCGATATTTCGCCCCAAAATCGCCGATCGATTCGAACTAACAAAATGTGGAAAATCTTTGATACTTTTACTTTATGTAAACAAAAAACTGGCATCGTCGTTTTGTCATTAACGATATTTTATGTACGCGCACAGACTTTTTATCAGGTGCACCAACTCCTGAAAACGAAATCATGACCTCCTATGTGATTAAATAAAAGTTAATGGAGTATAGATAGGACGATTTTTTTCAAATGGACAGGAAGCTTCATTTTCTGTTTGTTCTATTTGTGATATTTTTTTCATGACTTACGTAAAATTGATAAATGATAATTCCTTTTTTCATGATCGCAGGAGCAGATTTTTGCTATAAATAGATACTACATTTTAATTATGATAATTTGACAATCGCCATCGATTGTAGGAGGTGGTTGAATTAATTTTTTTAAAATCTGAACCACACAGTGCTTCTCAAGTAATCTTCGTGAAAATGTTAAATCTTTATATCCCCATTATATAACATCTTATTTGAGGTACGGTCTGCTTCTTTATTATAATTTCAGGACACGCCTTTCCTAACGTCGTTACATGAGAATCATGAAGTGGAAAATGATCAGGATATCAAAGAGAGACTGACAAGTTTTATGTTGATTCGGGGTAGCAATAAAAGTCCATCCTAATTTCTCTTTTGAGACGTAACCCGAGGGGTGTAGACTTCCTTTAATAGGGTGAATTAGTTCAAGATTAGGGAACTACCCTCCTATTCAGCTTCACTCTCCAAAGATGGCCGATTTTTGCTTGGGGTCGCTCGATCTTACCCGAATCATCTTTCACCATCCTCGAGAAAACTGAGGACGAGGCCTAATAAAGGGAAAAAGCGAAATTTTCAACCTTTGATTAGGGGATGATTACAGGCACCTTTCAGGAGATTAATTGGAAGTATCTGTTGGGGGATAATTGATATTTTATCGAATATCCATGGTCTTTTTTCAACTTTTTAAATCGACGATTTCTTCTTTCTTGTTATTAGGGAGAAGTGTATAATTATGGGAATTAAGTTGGTCGTTTTTTGTTCGCCCCTTAAATAAATATTGGCTAATTATGGATGATTAAACTTCTGGTGTTGAACGAATTTGGTGATTGGCCAATTGAAATGAAGATGAATTTTTTTCTCAGACCACACCACTCAATTTAGGTGATCGAATTCTTATCTATAATTCTATATTTTTGGAATGGTAATCTCAAGCTCCACAAAAATATACAAGAATCTCTAGTAACAAAATTTCATTTAAAATATAGTTATTTATGATATGAGTGTTAAAAGTGATGTTTTATTTTGTGAGTGAAAAAGTTTGTGAAATGAGCGGAGCGAATTGAACAATTTCACGAACAAAATAAAATCACTTTTAACACAAATACCACACAATGTTTCTTACCAGTAGGTACAACTGCCCTATTTTGATCATGAAATTGGCGAACTTGCAATGACAATAAACTTCAAAATGCATTTATTCAAATAATCAAAAGGTGGATATGAATGGCAAACGTTGCCAACGTTATGATTACTAACAAATGAGAAAAGACGCTGTCATTTGAATTTCGTTCCTGTCCAATTTTCGTCTTGGATTTTTAACTGCTCAATATGTTTGTCGAGAGTCCAAAAGTTTTAATAAAAGTGACGATTTGGTTGTTCCTGGAGATATGGAAGAGTCTGCAAGAAGAGCAAATCTGGAACTCTTACCTAAAAAATCTGTTCAGCAGTACGATATTGCATATAACAATTTCCTGGCCCGGTGTAAATTGAAAAATGTAGAAGGGAACTTCAGTGAACCTGTTTTCCTGGCATACTTAGAAGAAAAATCAAAAATATGGAGTTTATCAACTTTGTGGAGCAAATTTTCAATGATAAAGTCAAGCAAATATTTTGAGGTAATGGCATATTTAAAACGGAAAAGTGAAGGATATCGTCCCATAAAATCGAAAATTCTCACTCGTGAACAAGTTGAAAAGTTTATAAATGAGGCATCAGATGAGAAATACTTGATGGTTAAGGTTGCAACTATTTTCGAATTATTTGGAGACTGTTGGCGTGAGGAATTGTGTAATTTATCAGTGGAAGACATCGAAATAACAAATAAATCATTGGTTTTACAACTTCCAAAAAAAAAAACGAAAGTCAGTCGTTCTTTCAGTAATATTGGGAAGTATGTTGACTATTTTCATAAGTACTTTGCACTGCGCCCTTCTGTCATCAAACATCGTCGTTTTTTCTTGAAATACATGAATAATAAATGCACTGCCAATCCAGTTGGTATCAAAACATTTGGGATAATTCCATCTATTGTTGCCGAATTCCTCAAACTGCCAGAACCAAAGCAATATACAGGACACTGTTTTCGAAGATCCTCCGCTTCATTGCTATCAGAATCAGCAGCAAATATTACTGATATAAAAAAACATGGTGGATGGAAGTCTACGACGGTAGCCGAGGGCTATGTTGATCATTCCATTGCATATAGAAATGTCATTGCTGAAAAATTCTCCCAACCTCAACAGATTTTGGATCATCATCATCAAATATTGTACTTCCGGTTTCTACAATTACTGATGGTGCTGAGGATTCTGATAATGTGTTGCGAATTTCACTAACGTCACAGGGCATTAATGTTAATAATTGTTCTAGTTTTACGATTAATATTAAGGATGGATCATAAGTAATGATTGTTAAATGATAATAAAAATTTGCAATTGCTGAATTTTTTTCATCTGATTTCATCATGACAAAATGGACCAACAATCAAAAGTGTCACTTTTAACGGCAGTTGTACAAAAAAATATTTTTATATGAATGAATTTTGCAATGCATGATTCCAGGAAAATATACAGACACTATTGAATTTTACATGAAAAAGTGCGAAAGAAATAGGTCCACAGAAACGCAGAATTTTCCACAGTTATCAGTACACTAGTTAGTTCCACTTTTTATAAAAACACATTCACAAGAAACAGCCTCAAACACAAAACGATGAGACACCGATATGAGTTTTTTTATCTAGATTATAAATAGGACTGCACATTCGAATGTGTCCAATCTGTACTCTCGGTTGAAAATTTCCATAACCCCCTGAAAAACACCCCAAATTCGCCTGCTTCAAGCTCGACAATTCAAAAATGTAACAACATATTGGAATTCCTGACTCACAATGGAAGGAAATTTTTTGTGGCGCTCATAGAACATGTTCCAATACATCTTTTCTGAAAACCTTTCGATTCTTCGGTCCTGTAAACGTTTGTGTCTGAGAATTATGCTCCAGTTCGTCCAGTTGTAGTGGAAAAAAGGAAAACCACTACCCCAAAGACTACGACGGTAAAGTAATTGGGCGCAAGAAACAGGGAAGGGGTATAAAATGTTCGCCACGTCCTTTCTGTAACATACTTTCAAGTTAGTCGGTAAAAGAGCCACTAACTCCAGTGATTTCGTTATACTACAGCACATTTACCCCTCCTAGTTGGCCATTTTGTACACGAAACAAAAGAGAAACTTAATAAAACAACCGGAGCTTTTATTCTCGAAAAAGCTCGCGCTGGAATCTGTCCGACGAACTTAACTAGACTCTGTAATAATGTGGAACAAAAGACCCCATTGCGGTGCCTGGTCACGTTAACAACCCGCGAAACTTTCCACAAAGCAGGACCATTCCTGCAAACCGATGAGCGATAGAAATTTGCTACGGCCTTTATGCGGATATTTCGAGAAGCGGTTTCAAATTCACGGAAAGAAACCGTTTTGTGAGCTACTTGTAAGGAGAAGAGCCCTCATGGTTTTCAGATTTTTCGACGCGATCTCTCCACCGTCTCCGAGATTCATGGGCGCCCGCAGGGGGGGGCCAGGGGGGGCCATGGCCCCCCCTGAGATTTTGATGGCCTCAGTGTTTTACAGCACAACACCCTCAATATTGCTCTCTAATTCAATTTGGCCCCCCCTGAGAAAATTTTTTGCGGATTTCTGCGGGCGCCCATGCCGAGATTCAAATATAAATTTGAAAGCTGTGGATGCAACGGTTTTATAAAGACTTTAGATAAACTACTTCCTGAATGTACTCTTCCAACAAGGTTCCCAACAACTTTTAGACTTGCGTTTAACGTGAAAATTTATACACGATTCAAAGAACGATGACAAAACAATAATTTTATTACTTTGTCTCAATAGAGTCACTAGGATAAAAAAAATATCATTTGAATACATTCTGATACTAACCGCATCCTCCGCCACTTTGCAACGATTGGGTTTAAAATAAAGGTGTTATTTTGACATTCGAAGAACAATGCTATTTTTTTTGGTTAAATGATCGGATGTTTATTCCATTATAAAGAGTAAGGTATGCCGTTAATAATAAAAAATGACATCAGCCAAATGACCACCACGACCACGACTACAGGACCATATCCTTTTCACGAAATGTTCCATAACCAAATCGCAAAGTGGCTGTCCTATGTCCTCGATAGCCACACGAATTCCATTTTTGAGGTCTTGAATCGACGAGGGTTCTTGGCTCAGACCTTCTTCTTTACATGGTCTCTAAGGAAGAAGTCGCAAGGTGTTAAATCACAAGATTTCGGTGGCCAATTGTGAACTTTTCCTGTAAAAGATCAATGGTTTCGTTTCTTGTGTGGCACGAAGCGCCGTCTTGTTTGTCTTGTTGTGTTAACTGAACTCAATAAGCCTTAAGACCCAAATCCTTATGCAGAATACGGTGTAATGACGTTTGGGGGATGCCTTATTCCAAAGAACGATAAGAATTGACAAACCTGGGTTTTCTTCAACACTTTCGGTTACAACCACTTCCATATGGACCAATAAAATAATACTTCCACCCTTGTGTCCAATCAAGTGTTAGAATGCTATTTCAACTCAACAAATTTTGATTCACAGGATTTTTAAGAGGAGTTTATACCGTTCGACGTTCAGTTCAAAACGCGATTCGGGATTTCTCACGATAGAGACCACTGATTTATATGAGGTTTTCACTATTATTCAATTTGAAGAGTTCTTCAAGTGGAAAAGTTCATAACTTTTTTTTTCGTCGAAAAAAAAAAACATTAATTTTTTTTTCACTCGACGAAAAAAAAAGTTATGAACTTTCCGACTTGAAGAACTTTTCAATTTGAATAATGGTGAAACCCTCATCTAAATCGGTGGTCTCTATCGTGACAAATCCCGAATCGCGTTTTGAACTGAACGTCGAACGGTATAGACTCTTCTGAGAGGTTTTTCTGTGACACCTTTCATTTGGTTTTATTATGGATGTGTCGACGAACCTTGAATTCATAAAACCTTTTTCGCTCATCGCTCTCAAAAGAACGAGTTGATTTCTTCAATGGCTTCAGAATGTTATCGTTTACAGAAAAAACGCGCAGGTATCGAATCTCATCCTTGCAAACGTTCTAAACAACCCACTGTCGGCAACATATTCGTTTTCACAGTTGATCAAACTAATTTGAAATAATAAAGACATCGTTCGTTAGCGTCCCCATCGGGATCAGCTATCGTGTTACCAGAGGTTCAGTTGCCTGTTTACAAATCACATCAAATGAATGATAATCACGGTAACGCATTTCCTAATTAACAGGCCTGCCTGACGGAGTTTTCCCCCCAGCTTCCTTGGGCTGGAGTATTAGACCTCCCGTTTAATTTCTTCTTTACACTTTAACTTCTCCTTAGGCCCGATTTCTGCTTTCAGCGCGAGCCTCAGTGGTGCGATAATTCTGGTTTCCGAAAGGGTTGGTAGAGATGGGTTCGACCGGTGGAACGATGCAAACAAATCAAACATTTTGGGATTATTGATTAATTTTCTCCATTCATCTGATTTCATTTGAAGCAACCGAAATGAAAGTGCTCTATAGCACTTGAACGGGGTGATCCAATTTTTTTCCCAATTCCAAATGCTGTGTACTTTGGATACCTTGAAAATATACTGCTCCACAAGAGTTAGGGATATCGTATTCAATCGTTTTTAAAAGTTTGTAATCTTCGAGAAAATTGCTTAAAATCATTTAAAACTCAATAACAACTTGAATCGATCCAATAAAAATCAGTATGAGACATTTCGTCAATCTGGTCGCCTTTCTTCTGAAGTTTGGTTCTTTGCATATTATGCTTCACGAATGTTCTTATCTTGAAATGAAGTCAGTTTATCAACGGCTGCGATTTGAAATGAGTTTCCTGAAGTTTCCTAATAGGGCTATCGGAATGCTACAGGGTGACCTAACTCAGGTTGTTGTAGCAGAAAGGCTCCAAGTCAGCCAAAGTGTGGTATCTCGACTTAGGCATAGGTTCAGGGAGACAGGTTCCGTGTTGGAAAGACCAAGGCTTGGTGGGCGACGAAAAACAACACCTGTTCAGGATCGTTTCATCACCGTTTCGGCGAGAAGAAACCCTACATCTATACGTGTAGAACGCTACGGAATACTCTTCAAAATGCAAAAGGGGTCCAAGGTCCAAGTTTCCATTGAAACCATCAGACGAAGTTTGTGAGAGGTGAATCTTCCATTAACACGTGACCATAATCTTCAAACACTGGAATGGGCAAGGCAACATATCAATTGGAACGATCAATGGCGTAGTGTCGTTTTCACTGATGAATCTAGACATGGACGATTTTCAGATTCTCGAAGAATAAGGGTATGGACAATCCCACGCATACCCCGTAATCGTCGCTATGTCCAAGAAGTCCATCCATTTCGAGGAGGTAGTGTTATGGTATGGGCCGTGATATGTTTCAACGGGCGCACAGATCTACACATTCGTCCTGGGAATATGACCGCCTTACACTATAGGGAGCATGTCATTGACAATGTTGCGCCAAATTTTCACGCTGCTATTGGTGAAACTTTTCAATTTCTACTTGAGAATGCGCGCGAGGAGCTTGGTATTCCACATTTACCAATACCTCCGTACCCACCAAAAAGATCAGATAATCATCAACCTACCCCAGAATCCTTAAATGATCTGAGAGAGCTTCTGCCCCGTTTATGGAACCAAATTCCTCAAGAAATGTTCAACAACCTCGTGTGTAGTATGCAAAGGAGATGTCAAGCTGTTATTGAAGCCCGTGGAGGCCATACATTGTATTGATTGATAGTCTTAAAATGCTTGAATTCTCTGGGAATAAAATTTCGTTATTTTACTCGATTTTACTTAACCACCCTGCAGACCTATTAGTTAGGGATATCGACTTAAATTGCAAAAAAATATAGTTATAATAATATTTTTGTGATGAAAATTCATTTTAATATATGATTTTAGCCTGATGTATACAGGCTAAAATTAATTTGCAACTTGAAATCATATTAATATGCATTTTCATCACAAAGATGCCAACATGATAATGTTTTCACAGAAACGAAGAATTCTCCACAGGAAAAAAGTTAGAGCAACTTTTCAAAAATGCACATTCGCAAAAAACATCCTCTAACACTGAAACAACTACAATAGTATTGGTTTATCTAGTTTATAAATAGGACTTTACATTGAAATGTGTCGAATTTGGCTCTCTCTGTACTCTTGTTCGAATATGGAGAGATGGCAGAATAATTATTGAAAACAAGAAGAAACAAAAGTGAGAGTGAGTAGAGAGAAGAGAAAAAGAGAAGGCTACAAATAAATAAAGTAGAAGATGAAGCACGTGGAAAAAAATAATGGAACGAAAGAGAAGGCAAAGGAAAAGAATTGAAACCGAAGAAAGAAAGCAAATGCTCCACAAGGATGAGGAAATCGAAGACGATGTCCAAAAATGTGTTAAATAACATAAAGCAAAATTGCTTAAAAACAATGACTACAGACAGAAGAGAAAAAACGAAGGTAAGCGTAAATACAAAAACATCTGAATTAAGAAGAAGATTCCAGAGTTCAATTCACCCATCTCTACCTCTTCGCCGGAGTGAAGAGTGTTGGTGTTTCGAAATGGGCTGGGAGGGGGTGCAGCAGCGAGGGCGAGAGGGATAATCTAGTAGCGGCAACTCCGGTAATTACGGCGACATAAACAGTGTTTAAGAGAGAAGCTACATTAATTCATTAATTAAAATGCTCAGAGCTAAGTCTCTGAAACCCGACTACATAAAATGAAACAAAGTAATATACTCGGCTGGAACATTATCTTTTCAACCGCCACAAAGGGCTCCCTTCAATTCGGAGTTAGCCGAGATTTTTCGGTTATTTTTTCGAAGCGAATAATGCCTCGATTCGATTTATACAATTTTTCGTCCTCATACAATCTAGAAGGATGATGAATAACGCTCAAAGTCCCTTTGTTTTTTGTGGATTTTAATGGTAAATATTCGGATCCAATTCGAAAATTTTTCTAATAAGAGGTAATATTTTGAATAGCCCGATATTTCGGTAGGTGTCACTTTTGAAGCTGTCATTTTTTTACATACACGCTTCAACAATGCATTGAAATTATTAAAATTCACTCTAAAAATGATGAAAATTTGGCGAAGACGGTTCGTGAAAATCGAACATTTTTCTGTCGTTGTTTTGTGAAAAAATTTGAGCTGTTGGGGCAAGTTAGTGTTGTGAATAATAAAACATGTGCGAGTCGGTCAAGTACAGCCGAAAATATTGCTCCTGTATCCGGATGTGGTGAAGAAAATCCAGGTTTGTCCATTCCTCGTCGTTCTTTGGAATTAGGCATTCCACAAACGTCATTACACCTCATTTTGCATAAAGATTTGGGTCTTAAGGCTTATAAAGTTCAGTTAACACAATAACTCAAGCCGGCCGATCATAAACAACTTCGTGTCTTAGCTGATTGGGTCTTTGAAATGCATGAAAATCATCCGGAATTCCATCGAAAAATCATCTTGAGTGATGAGGCGCATTTCTACAACGTTGTCTTCGTCAACAAGCAAAATTGTCGCATCTGGGGCTCGAAAAACCCAAGAGTTGTTGTTGAGAAGCCTCTCTATCCTCAACGTGTGACTGTTTGGTGTTGTTTATGATCCGGCAGGGAGGCGCATAGGAAATATTGAAAAATTCTTAGCCTACTATAGAATCAAACAAAATTTCAATGTCAAAATATTTTATTACTCAACATATTCTCCTCTTAATTGAATACATTTATTACAGCGAACCTTTTAAACTTTTTTTCAGTTGAGAAAAGAGACGGAGCCAAATCTGGTGAATAAGGGGGGTGTTCTAGTACTTCGTATCCTAAATCACGAATTTTTTGCATGGCAACATGAGATTTGTGTACTGGGGCGTTGTCCTGTAAAAACAAAACACCTTTGGATAGCTTTCCGCGTCTTTTCTCTTTAAATTTTTCCCGTAAAGTGGTCAGTAATGTCGAATAGAAATATCCAGTTATTGTTCTACCCTTATCCAAAAAATCAATCATGATTACTCCATGGCCATCCCAAAAAAAACTGAAGCAAGAACTTTTCCAGCAGATTTTTGGACACGAAACTCCTAGATCTTGGAGATTCAGAGTGTCGCCATTCCATCGATTGTTGCTTTGTTTCTGGATTGTAGAAATGAACCCAAGTCTCATCCAAAGTAACAATTCGGTTTGAGAAGTCTACATATCGTTTTCAAATCGAGCACAGATCGAACGCGATGCTTCTACCCTTGCACGCTTTTGGTCAACATTCAAACATTTGGGGATCCATTTTGCATAAATTTTTCTCATGTCCAAATTGACGTGAACTATATGATGAACGCGTTCGTATGAAATCTTCAGTGCTTCAGATATCCGTTTTAGCCCAATTCGACGGTCTGATAAAATCATGTCATGAACTGCATCGATATTTTCGGGGACTGCCACAGAAACTGGCCTTCCCGATCGGTCATCATCTTCAATGGAAAATTTACCTCCTTTGAAGCTTGCAGTCCAATTTTTCACAGTCGCATACGAAGGACTTTGATCACCAAGGGTATTGAGCATATCTTCGTAAATCTGCTTACCTCTTAACCCTTTTAAATACAGGTACTTGATGATGGCTCGATACTCCAATTTCTCGATTTTCACAATTTCGGTGAACATCTTTTTTTTTTTATTAATTGCGTAACTCTGGTTTACTTTTTTGACGTCGAACTCTACACTGACACTTCTAATAAGTTATTGTTCGTTGATATGGTATCGCAATATTTTGTTTATGCATGGACCTGTTCTAGGCTAACTAGATATCAATACATCCTCGTATTTCAAATGTGTGTGATGTAATAAACTGAAAAAAAAATCAAGAGTTAGACAGTAATTAAATTGTGGATATCGTCGAGGTGGAATGGAGGGGGATTATAATTTCGCGTATACTCCATATATCATATGGTCATGATATTCCAGCACAGTATTAAATAATTCTCAAATTATAATTACACGTCTGTGGCTTATATGGCGTTCATTTTCAAATGGCCGCAGCAGAAACTTCCACATTCAGCTAAATAGCACTTACAGAACGACGGAGGCAAGGTAGAGGCGGTTAATTACCACAGCTTTGCCATCTAAACAAAGAACGATGTGCCCGCTGCACAGCGATAATTGCGAAATCATGTCATGTGACCACTCGTAGGGCTCCCTCGGCTAAATTCAAACTATTATTGCCCCCCAGGTCCTGCGATACGGCGGAGGCGGCGAATGAAATGGAAATTTGCTCATCCCCACCTCCGCGACCTCCCCTCCGATCTCCTCCCCTTTCACTGCGGATGTGCTATCTTATTCCAACCAACTTTGATTATGTCAGATTAGTTGGGAGTAAAACAAACTTTGTGTAGGGGAATCTGCGATATCGTGAACTTAAACGCGAACAAGGTGTGTGTTGAATTTGAAGTGGGGGTATTATTGTAGATGGGGGCGAGAGTTTGGCATTTTTCGGAAAGGGATTGGGGAAAAAATAGAAACAAACTTTCATCATCGCAGATGTCAATTTTTTGTTATGATTTGTAATGAGGAGAAATACGAAATCTGAGATGCAAAACTCCACTCCATCAGCCTAATTTGCATCTGCCGCGTTTACAAAATGCCAGTTGGAAAGCCAGTTGCTCCAAGCTAATCGTCTGGTGTCTGTAACTGGCATCTTGTGGGCACCACTGTGGTCCGGTGAAATCACAGGGCATTATTGTTAATAAGTTTGTTCAGTGTGCTGGACTGTCTACTGGCCACGTGTGAACTCTACATTACATGGATGCAGTAGACAGTCCAGCTGACTAGCATCAGCTGAAACCTTCTTCTGAAGCTGGTGCAATGAACCAACAGATGAGTAGAACACAAGTCATGATACCTTCATTGCACTATGCGCAAGTGGTTTCGAAGGGCATTTCCTTGATGAGGAAAAAAGAAGAAGGGCCAGCAATAGGTTGTTCCCCGAAGCAAAAACCCCTTGGCTTTACGCAGTTGACTGATATTGAATGAAGCTAGTAAGAAGCAAGTTGACAACAATCAATTGATAGAAGATTATGCAGAAGATTCATAACATTATGAACATAGATAGGTGTCAGATACTAACTCCTGATCCAGGCCCCCATGCTGAAACTTCTGTGTCGTTGCGTTTCAAACAACTTCAGCTATTGTGTATTATATGATTATCAGCACCTTTCTTCAGCCCTCCAAAAAACAGGCACTGAGTTTCACAGAACCCTGAGTCCAGGTCCAACCTTACTTCCATATCAATGATCCATATACAGTAGGTACATAGGTATACACCAAAGAGAATAAAAAAGGTAAATAAAAACAAAGCTTAAATTACAATTTCTAAATGAATCTTTACCAACGAGCGACGGGCCATCTCGAATTCCTGAAAATATTACGGCCTAATTTTTGATATAATTTTATACAGGGTACGTCTACATATATTTCAACTTTAGATACTCGAGGCCGAAAGAAACTTCTTTTTCATTTTTCGAATTCGACTCTGCTGAAAAGATTTAGGCATTTGAAAAAAAGTTAGGCCAAATACCTGCCTGATACGATTTTCTGCAAAGACTTAAATGTTTATATTTGAGTTGAAATTGAGTCAATACATTCAGGGAATACCCAAGTACTAACCTTATTTGAATAAGAATGTTAAAAACACGATATTTCCCAACGAAAATACTTAGTTTTCTCCGATTATATCTGCAATTAAAAAGCCATATTTCTCCTATCGGAATAATTTCCTTCTTCGATTTTCCCAAATATTAGCTTATGAACACTAATAACTTGTTATGGATATCCCTAAAATATCTTTTAAAAAAAGGTTTTTCATCCAATTTATAATTAATCAACCTAACCTAACCCATTTTGCGTACATAGGTACCTAACTAAAATATTCTATGACAGAGCTATCACCGAGCTTTTGAGGAAACGATGCCAAATTGTTGATTTCCTCTTTAAACAATGGTGCGAGGTAGCGGGCGTGCAAGATCTATGTAGACCTAGAGCTATGTTTTTATAAACGGGGAAATTGATTATTTTAGGTGTTTTCCTTCGATCTCGTCATGATTATGTGTAAGACTTTTAGTGAATTAATGTAATATTAACCGTGTAGTGTCGAGTTTATGAAATTTCAAGAGGATATTGTTTAGATAGAAACATCGCCACAGATTATTTAATGCTGAGTATAATTTTTTTTCATTAATTTCAATTTCATACGTGGTTTATATTGACATTAATCGGAATACTGTCAAAATACTCCAATACTATTCATAAACTTCTTGATTGTTGACCAATGGGTAGATTCTGTTGACTGAGACAGTTCCATATTTTTGGAAGATTTTCAAGAAAAATGTGTGCCTGGAATTTGAGGACTGCCGCCGTGTATATTGGAAAAGAGTGTAGATTTTCTTCGAAAGAGATCAGGTCTTCATCGCTGGAGATTAATATCCCCTGTCCTGCCCGAAATTCAATCTACTTCGACCAAAATTAACTCCCCATAAGAAACCCTATTAGCTATATATCTATTATTTATGGAAGACCTTGGAGACCGACATAAAACGCACATCACAAGGGTCTATTACGCGCCTTTTTATGTGAGTGAGTGTGTTGTAGCAAGGGACGATAATTCCTGCAGGAGGAAGAGACCCAGGCAGTAAATACAGAGGAGGGTCCTATTAACTATAACTACTGACGCTCTTCTGCCGTGATTATCCCCTGGGAATCGAGGGATTTCAGACACATCATATAAAGGGATTTGGATATCGCGATGGAAGATTTCCGAAATCTAGGTAGGAATATTATTCGTCTTTGAAGGTGGGAGGAACGAAAATCAATCTTGGGAATGAATGTAAGGGATGTTGGGAGCCGTTGAAGGGACGTGGAGAAAGTGACAGTTTTGTGGTAGCTCCATAACTAGAAGCGATTAGATGTGTATACCTTTTGAGCAAACTTCTTCCTAAAATCAAATTCACATAGCTTTGGGACATCTATGCAGCGATCTAGGATATACAGGACGACTTAGAAGGAAACAGAAGTCTTTTCTAGTAGAAAAATCAAGACTTTGGGAAACTGCTCATGGAGCATGTTTCAGATAAAACCTTGGACCTGATGAAGGTCGCAGTGCAATGAAAGCCCATTGAATCTACAATCTATAACTATTGTCCGTTCAAATATAAGAATGAGCTTTGTAAACAAACAGAATCGTCTGGTTTGCGCACAAAAAAGCTGCTTTTGGTCAAACGGTGATAACAACGCTCTCTTCGACCGCCCTAAGAGACTGCCAGGATCGTACTCGGACTGTGGATGGTACTGGATAGAAATGATTCAATAATTTGAGTCAGCAATTCCCACATTAGAATTTTTTTCCTCAGAAACTCTAGTGCAAAATTCCTGTTATGTTTTGAAACTGTCCTAAACATTTTATATCCGACGTACCCTATTTTTTATTTTGGTTTGTTTTTATAATATTATTATCTAATAAATAATTTTTTTTTCGGATGCTCGGGATTGCGGCAAGGTGATTCCAGGAAACACGAGAGTTTTAGAGATTTGGGTCGGGATCTTTTCCGACAAAGTAATTCCGGGAAACACCAGATTTGGGTTCTTTTCCCTAATGGGTGAAAGCTATCTTGATTTGCATAAATATCAAAGATTCCAATTGACAAGACTCGAAAAAGATCTCTGTTGAAATTTATAATGGTCATTTACTAGTAATATCCGAAATATATTTAGTTCCGGTCCATAATTTTATATTATTTTGTACGAAACTCTTTGTCGGCTGCTCAAGATTCCGACAAGGTAATTCCGGGAAACACCAGGTTTGGGTCCTATCTCTTAATGGATTGAAGCCATCTTGATTCGCATAAATATCGAAGTTTTCAATTGACAAGACCATTTAAAATACCTAGAGCTACTGTGAAGGTCTAGCTGTTCAAAGTGTTTATAGTTATAGATTTTGTTGTGAAAAGTGTATTGTGTTGAAAAATCTTTTGACAAAGTGTATATAGTGTTTATAGAACGATGTCGAATTCGGAAACGGATACTGCGTCTGAGGGTGATATGTGGGGACCAACACGAAAAAGGTCCAAAAGGTCGCATTTCTCTGCTGAAGAGAAAGAGTGAAAGAGATAATTTTGAACATTTTTCGAAAAGAATTGGAAGAACATCCTGATTTATCGAAAAGCGACTGAGAAGAAATTGTTTCGAAATCCTCAGGGGTGAGTGATTCAGCTATATTCAGAATTCTCAGAGAATATGAAGAGAATAAAACATTGACGCCACCTAAGAGGAGAGCCCAGTCGTTAAAAATAATCGATTCGGTTGACGATTTCGATATGAATCTTAGCAGAAGAATTGTCCATGATTTTTTTTTCGGAATGAAATCCCAACGATTTCTAAAGTTCTAGAAATCGTGAATGATGATGACAGTTTGTCAAATTTCAAAAGAACAACATTCTATAAATTATTGAAAAAAATGGAATTCAAGTTCAGTTAAAACTGAACGATTGTGTGAAATCTCCTCGATTCGACTCTGGACGGAAAGAAACTTTACGAAGGCCCTCCTACCGCTGCGCCAAACATGTTATTGTTGCTCCTTCTTACATTTGAACATAGTATTGAAATTGGGACTTCCATGAATGACTGCTTCACTGCTCTAGCTGCCAATTTACTCCCTTGCGGTTTTTCGTATATCTATTGTTGTAATTGTTGTAACATCGGATCCGCCTGGTATCATATCCCATCCACATACATAATGGAAACCACGGGGGCTACTTTCTGATTCAAAATCACTGATCTTCGCCATAATGATACTTGAATATCTATTTTCGCATCCATTAGAGAAGACCGACACCCATATTGACTTAATCTGACCACAAAGACCGAAAATTACAGCGAAAACGCGCTTATTGTGAGCAACCATTAGCCATCACAAAAGGTAAGCTCGTTATTTGTAAAAGCCCGTGTATATAATACAATTTATATACAAACGCACGGTCGCCGAATCACGTTATATTAGGCACGTGTTAGCGCCAATTAGGATGGGCATGCCGTCTACATAGGGTGCCTTATACTGGGTGAAACGCCAGAGACACACTAGCCCATTCGCTTGAGAATTATGACTGAAAAATTTAATAGAGTAAATAAAAAAGCCATTCAAAAAGCATCTCGAAAACTAATCATGCGAAAGTTGCTCGAATGATTTGTCTTAAATTCGAATACACCCATCAAGGGTTCATTGTTGACCTTGAAGGGGGGACCGTGGAGCCCATGCCCCCCCAATCTCAAATCTGCCAGTGAAAGTGCCGTAATTCGTCATTAATAAATTACTAAACTTGTCCTTAATTTTCACTGAAAGAAAATTAGAAATCTTAGAATCCGGGAATAACTATCAGGTAGATAAAAAAACCGGGTAGTTCAGTGTCACAGTGAAAAGGAGACAGAGGCCTTTTCTCGTAGATAAATCAAAATTGTCGAAAATTGTTTGATTTCGTTTATGAGGGGGAAATTGTTTTTTACATGATAATAGTTATTTATGATATGAGTGTTGAAAGTGACGTTCTGTTTTGTGAGTGAAAAAGTCTGTGAGATGAGCAGAGCGAATTGAACAATTTCACGAACAAAATAAAATCACTTTTAACACAAATACCATACAATGTTTCTTTACAACTGCCCTATTTTGATAATAAAATGGGCGAATTTGCAAAGACAATAAACTTCAAAATGCATTTTAATATTCGAATATTTAAAAGGTTCTTGTGAATGGCTAACGTTGCCAACGTTATGGTTACTAACAATTGAGAAAAGACGCTGTCATTTGAATTTCGTTCCTGTCCAATTTTCGTCTTGGGTTTTTAACTGCTTAATATGTTTGTCGAGAGTCCAATTATTAATGAAAGTGACGATTTGGTTGTTCCTGTGGATATGGAAGAGTCTGCAAGAAAAGCAAATCTGGAACTCCTATCTAAAAAATCTGTTCAGCAGTACGATATTGCATATAACAATTTCCTGGCCTGGTGTAAATTGAAAAATGTAGAAGGGAACTTCAGTGAACCTGTTTTTCAGGCATACTTAAAAGAAAAATCTAAAATATGGTGTTAATCAACTTTGTGGAGCAAATTTCCAATGATAAAGTCAAGCGCCCTTGTTGAAAATGGTGTGGATGTTAGTAAATATTTTAAGAAAATAGCATATTCAAAACGGAAAAGTGAAGGATATCGCCCCAAAAAATCGAAAATTCTCACTCGTGTACAAGTTGAAAAGTTTATAAATGAGGCACCAAATGAGAAATACTTGATGGTTAAGGTTGCAACTATTTTCGGACTATTTGGAGCCTGTCGGCGTGAAGAATTGTGTAATTTATCAGTGGAAGACATCGAAATAACAAATAAATCATTGGTTATACAACTTCCAAACACAAAAACGAAAGTCAGTCGTTCTTTCAGTATTATTGGAAAGTATGTTGACTATTTTCATAAGTACTTTGCACTGCACCCTTCTGTCATTACACATCGTCGTTTTTTCCTGAAATACATGAATAATAAATGCACTGCCAATCCAGTTGGTCTCAATACATTTGGAAAAATTACATCTATTGTTGCCGAATTCCTCAAACTGCCAGAACCAATGCAATATACAGGACACTGTTTTCGAAGATCCTCCGCTTCATTGCAAGCAGAATCAAGAGCAAATATTACGGATATAAAAAAACATGGTGGATGGAAGTCTACGACGGTAGCCGAGGGCTATGTTGATCATTCCATTGCATATAGAAATGTCATTGCTGAAAAATTCTCCCAACCTCAACAGATTTTGGATCATCATCATCAAATATTGTACTTCCGGTTTCTACAAGTACTGATGGTGCTGAGGATTCTAATAATGTGTTGCGAAGCTCCCTAACGTCACAGGGCATTAATGTTAGTAATTGTTTCGGTTTTGCGATTAATATTAATGTTCATAAGTAATGATTGTTAAATATTGATAATAAAAATTTGCAGTTGCTGAATTTTTTTCATCTGATTCCATCATAAGAAAATGGAGTGCTAAAAATATTTTTAACACTAATGTTAAAAATATTTTTAACACGCTTCTACGTAAAAAATCAATTTTAACATCGTTTGCTGGCATTAAAAGTGTCACTTTTAATGGCAGTTGTACAAAAAATAATTATCATATCATTCAGTCCCAATATAGTTTCCTCAAATAGAGATCCAAATCGTTTACAAAAAAAAAATTGTTTCACCATTGAAATCAGTATATTTTTAACCCTGGATTCCACAGCTGGAATCAATGGGGAAAAAACATTGATCCGGCCCTGTACAAGGTGTTGCCTCAAGTCCAGCCGTAAGTGGTATTGTAATATGCTACCAATACGTCCCACCGTAGTCCCGTTGTTATAACGTTGATGCTTCATCTCTAAGCCCTCTCATATTTTACTCTCTTAATTGTTATTGTTTGAATCGTACATGGGAACTGATTTCATTATAAGGATACATATTCCTTTCAAACACGAGAGTTTTTAGTTTGAGCTTCTCGCCATTGTATCCACGAAATTTTCGAGAGATATTATTCAGAATGATGAACCCTTCTTCCACTTTGTTGGATATATGCAAAAATACGAGGGGTATTATGTATTCGTCGGTTGTTGGAAAGTTCAGGAGGAATTCGTTTTGACAGGATCCAGTCATGATGTTATGACGAGATTAATTGAAACTGAAATTAATATGCACAAATATAACTTTTTTGCATTGGTATATGTATATGATTGAAAGGTATTGTACTTTCTCGATTGATTCGAAATACTATGAACCCAATGAAAAATATTACGAGGCCCTATCTTTATAGTTTAGATTTTCACCTGTCAATTGGCATTTTTTCGAATTTCAAATCGTCATATCTCCCGCTCCTGCGGTCGTATCCACTTTCTGTTTGTATAGTGTCAATCAGCATTGTCCGAAGTATCTCTAGACATAATGAAATCGATTTCGAAAATGTCAACTTTTTGGGTGAAAAATGCATAAGGGGCAAGACCCCCCAAAAACAACATACACTGCGCAGAAAAATTTACGCACATTATGGAAATCTCAAATTATCCTACAACTGAAGGTGTTTTCAATGATAATGATAATTATTTTTATCAGAATTATGCATGCATATGTTATCCACTTTCAACGTTTTTCTTCAATACAGATGTTTTCTCCCTGCAGGAATAAAAAAAGATGATAATATCAGATTTTGAATGTATTGGCTCCATTCTAAAATCAGTTCTCGATCAATTCTAGTGATCAATAGTTTTTCTTTCGTTTGATTTTCTACACTCGATCGCTATGCAACGCGAAACACGCAATTTGACCCAAGAGGAATGTGCCCAAGCGGTAGTTTCGCGAGAAGAAGGGTGGACATACACAAGAGTTGCAGAAAGGTTTCCCATACAAGTGTGTCCAGAATGTTGCAGCGATTCAGGGAGACAGGTATGAATGCCCGAAGACCAGGACAGGGTAGACCACGGGTAACAACTGCCATTCAAGAACGTTACTTGAGAGTTTCTTCGTTGAGACAACGGTTTGCAACCGCTCGCCTCCTTCAAAATCAGCTTGAGCAAAGTCATGAGGTGCAAATTAGCACTCAGACAATAAGAAATCGCCTCAGAGAATATGATTTAAGGTCTCGTGTCGCGACAAGAGGCCCAGCTCGGCCAGCTCTTACCCTAGCCCATTGAAGGGCGCGTTTGGATTTTGCGAGAGAGCATATCCATTGGGAAGAGGCCGATTGGGAAAGAGTTCTCTTCACAGATGAGTCTAGATTCTGCCTCTACCATTGTGATCGACGTTCCCTTGTATACAGACGTCCACATGAAAAATATGCTCAGTGCAATTTCCTGAATACTACTGGTTTCGTGGGAGGATCGATTATGGTATGGGGTGAAATATCTTTGGCTGCTCGCACAGACCTAGTGGTCGTTGATAATGGAGCTATGAATGCTGATAAGTATATAAGGAACATTCTTGAAGAGCATGTAGTGCCATTTGCCCTATTCAGGAGTACCTTGAAGAGGTTGAAGTCTCTCGAATGCAATGGCCAGCAAGAAGTCCAGATCTCAATCCGTTTGAGCAGGTTTGGGACAACCTCAATAGAAAGCTGAGAAGTTCAGAAAATTATCCAGCTACTCTTAATGACTTAGGAATCCAACTCGGAGAAATCTGGGAAGGATTAGATCAGAACATTTTAAGATCACTCATTTTGAGTATGAACCGTCGTTGCCGAGCTGTAATTAACGCAAGGGGTGGAAATACCAAGTATTAAATCACTTATCAGCATTTCAGTATTCTGAAAATTCTTCATTTCTCTTCTTTCACATAAGATTCGGTGAAATCCTGAATTTTTCTACCATTTAATGTGTCTTATTTCGTTCGAAACCTTTCCGAGAGAACATAAAAAATAAGTTATAAAGTCAAAGTAGAAATAACTTTCATTAAAATTGAGATTTTCAGAATGTGCGTTAATTTTTTTGCGCAGTGTATTTGTCCTCGCAAAGAAATCCCTGGCGAATCTAAAGGCTATTTTCAATCTGAAAGACCTACTACCCATTCGAGCCATTCACAAAACCTTTTAGGACGATCAGTATCACCAATACTTTGAGTGCTGTGAGCCTCTGAACAAAACTCGAAAATGAAAAATGCAAAACAAAAACCAGGAAAAATCGAGTAAAATAAGGACTATATGGACAAGTTTGGTACCAAAATATAGGTTTTCGAATTTCAAATCGTCATATCTCTCGCTCCTGTGGTCGTATCCACTTTTTGTTCGTATATTGCCGATCAGAGTTGTCCAAAGTATATGTAGACATAATAAAATCGATTTCGAAAATGTCAATGAGACCTCCCAAAAACACCATATTTGTCGTCGCAAAGAAATCCCTTGCGAATCTAAAGGCGTTTGCAAATCTGGCAGATCTACTACCCATTCGATCCATTCGCAAAACTCATTAGGACGATCAGTCACCAAGACTTTGAGTGCTGTGAGCCTCTGAATAAAACTCAAAAATGAAAAATGCAAAACAAAAAAACAAGAAGAAATCAAGTGAAAGAAGGACTATATGGACAAGTCTTATACCAAAATATACGTTTTCGTATTCAATAAAAAATATTCCGAGACTCTATCCATGATAGTTCAGATTTACCATACTTGAAAAAGAATTTCCAGTCAACCCGATCAATTTGTGTTACATGTCTTTGAAACCAAAAAATACTAGTTCTAGCAGCTTTCTGTTTGTTTTTACGAAAATGGGAGGCTTACCACCCAGTGTGTGGGAATAAATACTTTGTCGAAGATACCTTCAAGAATTGTAATGTTTTTGAAATTGAAGGAACTAGAGCTCTAAACCTCTCAGTGCCTGAGGTCTTCGGCGTCTATTTTGGCCAATGCAGGGGCTAACGATACTTCTTTTAAGCATCACGGAGGATAGAAGTCCTCGATCGTAGCAGAAGGTTAACGAGAAGAATCATTGCATAAAAAATATTGCAGAAAAATTACAAGGTTGTAATGCATCGGTGTCTTCACTGTCTTCCAGCACTATCAGCAGCTGTACCAATATGGGAGAGTAAGGTTCCAATGAACCAATGAATTTAACAATAATTCGTAACAGTAATAAATAAATAGAATACTACTTTCAATATCAACGTGGGTTATAATCCATAACTCACTAGTGAATTATGGATTATAACATACTGCCATGTTATTTGATAGTTTACTTGTCTGAAATGACATAAATACTGACTGAATAAATAAATGTTTCGAAAAAATCCTGTTTTATTGAAAGTTTCCAGCAGTTTTGACCCCGTCCTGCCTTCATTCAGCAGACCCTATTGTGCAAATCAAAACGTGTTGAAGAACTTCTGGAACGAATTGAAACAAAACCCGAAAACTCAAACATCATGGGGAACCTCGAATGAAAAGATACGAAAATAATTGAAGGAATCGTGTTCCGGTCTTCAGCATAAAACCCCATTACAACCCGCTTTGTTTCGAGTGTTGCTCCCGGGTAGAGAAAGAGTCAGTCCTTCTGGACGTTCAAAAACACGAAAATCAATCATTTAATTGGGCAATCCGGCCCGAAGCCCCAGGCCCGATATAATAACTTAGATAAATATAAACGCTAACCAAGCAGGCATCGCTTACCCGCCGCTCCATTGTTTGCCAACAAAGAAGGACGCCAGACGCTACTTTGTTCCGGATTTGATTGGATAACTGTCTTTTGTTCTATTTCGTGAGGGATTACTTACGCCAGCTAGATTCCTTTTCCGGGTGACTTGCCGACGTTCCTGACATCCGATATCGACCAGGAATATTATCCATTTATGTTTTCTCTTGCTCGTTGTAGCGCTGCCGAAGAGATACCGACGCTGTAGTTGGCCCTCTTGAACCTTGTCGTGAAATGGGCTTTATTCCACATTTGCTTGCGAGCATTTTATATCTCGAAGCCATAAGGATGAGATCCAGTTCGAATTCTTCCGAGGTTTCATTACTCTACTAGAAAAGACCTGTTTCCTTTTCAGTGTGACACCCTGTATGTCGGAAAGTTATCACAGTTTGCAGAATACTCCGCTTTTTTTAAATCAAACTTTAACCAAATGCAACTCTTTTGAATTGAATATTAGAATATTCTAAAACTAGATGCAGAATGTGCTCCTATTCCAACACGAGTATTAGACGATATTTTCTCTATTTCAGTATCGTAATGAGTTCATTACAGCACTAAAAACAGTGCTGTAATGAACTCATTACAGCATTGTTTTCAGTTATATTTTTCATTTTGTGGTTGTCAGCACTGGCTTCCGATCCTATCAATTTTCAACACACGTCAATTTGGAAATGTCAATTTCGTAACAGTCACCAACTGCCAAGATACAACACCAAAGTCACTAGGATGTATAAGCTGAATTTTTCATTGAATTTCACGAAATTTGGCTGAAATAGAGAAAATATTGTCTAATATCTACTCGTTGAAGAGTGCAATTCCAACACTCATGCGTTCGAAAACTCGCTCCTTCGTCGCTCGTTTTCGAATTTCGCATTCGTATTGGAATAGGAGTCCATTCTGCAACTAGTTTTAGAATATACTATTCTCTATCTCAGTCAAATTTTGTGAAAAACTGTGGAAATTAAAGGAAAAATTCAGATTATACATCCTAGTGACTTTTGTATTCTATCTTGGCAGTTGGTGTGACTGTTACGAAAATTGACAGATTACGCCATTTGAATCGTACGTTTCGAATTTTGAAATAATTTATTACGCATTGAATTCGTGAGTTATGTTTGAAGAAATCGATTTAACACCTCCAGAATTAAGAAAAATCGCGAATTATGTTGCGAATAAATTAATACCTCAAAAATCCTAATTCATGTATGAAAAAGAATAGGAAAAACATGTGAAGTTGTCTGAAGAGAAATCGGTTATTTGAATTTCAGGTAATGTTTTGTTAGCGTATTTTGAATAACGTATTTATGAATTAGGACATATAAATGTTCTACATGATGGTGAACTTATTCAATGTGATGTATGGCTCAGAAATTGGAAAATAAAACATTTCCTACGAGTATTGATTGAGAAAATAGAAGAAAACTAGCTATATACTCCATTCACAATTATAAAATCACAACTCTGGCCTTGGAAATTTGACACATTCCACTCTGTATCGAAGTTATGACGTTTTTCAAAATATTTGTATGTTCCAAGTCAACACTATGTTGCCCTTTCTACATTCTTAGCGTATTTCTCAGAATGTGAATGAATTGGAAAAGATGTGATGCATGGGGGAAATAATTAACGTTTATATGAATCGATAGAAAGGATTCCTTTTCTAGTTATTTGCATGAAAAGTACAAGAGATCACTGTTGAAATATATTATTTTTCGCCATGGAAAAAATTGCATTGCTTTCACATAATTTTCATATGCATGCTTGTGAAGATTTAATGTTTATTATCCTCTTGAACTGAAAGTTCTAGACTTGACGACATTTTATTTATTTGATCTTATGAACAAGGAGTAAGATATTCTGATTGTATAGTACTAACGCCAAAACTCGTGAAAGGAAAAAATGACACTTGCACGAAAGTTCTTCTGGACGACGAAGAACGGAAAAATAGGCGATTTCCTATCGATATTTCGCCCCAAAATCGCCGATCGATTCGAACTAACAAAATGTGGAAAATCTTTGATACTTTTACTTTCATGTAAACAGAAAAACTGGCATCGTCGTTTTGTCACTAAAAATATTTTATGTACGCGCACAGACTTTTCATCAGGTGCACCAACTCCTGAAAACGAAACCATGACCTCCTATGCGATTAAATAAAAGTGAATGGAGTATAGAATTACGTATAACCTCACCTTCCAAACGGAAACGGGATTTTTTTTGCAAAAACTAAAAGGATTGCCGACTTCTCGTTATCATTTTTGTAATCTGGGACCCAAACTTAGTGATAACAAATATTTTCACTTTTCCAACACGATCCTTCCAGTTCTAAATAATTAACATGAAATTGGATAGGATCGGAAGCCAGTGCTGACAACCACAAAACGAAAAATATAACTAAAAACAATGCTGTAATGTAATGAGTTCATTACAGTACTGTTTTAGTACTGTAATGAAGTCATTACGATATTGAAATAGAGAAAGACCATTTCACTAAAGAGTGAATGAAAAGTAACGCACACAATTCATATCTTCGGCATTCACTGTTTTCTAGCAAAATGCTCGAACATGTCAATTTTAATGAGAGAATTGGACTAGCAAAGATCTAATTCAAGAAGTAAATCGCCGGAACGTGCCGCTACCGAAGAAGGAAAATGACAGACCGGTTTCTGGCTTCTTGAATTAGATCTTTGCTAGTCCAATTCTCTCATTTATTGTATGTCCCTAGTGGATGGTCCTAACGGACGTGAATTTCTCATTTTGGTCAATTTTAATTTCAAATTACGCAACTTTTCATTTATATTTGGAAGTCATGCACCCCCTACGATAGTTTGTGGTAGTGTAGTTTTTTTGAATGGCAACCCTAACTTTTTGTGCCAGAAATATATAGAGGATGAAAGTGTTTTTTGAATCAACCCTCTCAAGAACAAATATATGTTAAGATAAATCCTGGCTTTTTGTTTGTTGATGGAGCCTGGGATGAATGTCCCGTAGGTACGGTTAATTCAGCTAGCAAAACTAATTCCATAAAGGCTGTGAGAAATGCTATACAGCATATCTTATAGAACCGTGAAAATCTTATTATGTGGCTATAAACCACTATACAATGTCTTTACAACCAAAAAGGGCCCCAGTTTATACAACAAATCAGTTCTTTTAGGACAATTCTTTAGTAATCTATACAACCGTTATAAGATAATCACTATAAAACTGTCCTATAAGTATGTCTTCGAAATTACTTATACAATGCATTTACAAAACCATTTGGGAACTGCTATAAAACTTTTGAATAGCAGTATTCAACGAACATTTATAGAACTACTAAGAAAGTATTTTATAATGCAGAAAGAATCGCTAATAAAATAATTTTGTTCTCTACCGTTGAAATTCGGAATAGAATTGTCACAAGAATATTTTATTAGGTCAACGTTTGCGTTGTGTCATGACAGAGACAATATCATAATGCCACAGGCATTATATGGCGGTGGGTAATGGAGGTATTGTATCTGTTGTTTATCATATTGAACATATTAAGGATCTATATCGCTACTCCAGGGGCTAAATTTATTTGCGCAGCTAACTTTTCTGATAATATATGCATATATTGTTGATAAAAAATGAAAGCGCCTCAGTTTAGTATACATTTTATTGGTAATATTAAAAGATAAAAATTAACAAATCATGTTTTATTTGTTTAATTGTCAACTAAGACCAAAATATGTATTGTGGCTGTTGTTAAAGCAGGAAAAAATCTCTACATTTCTCTAACAAATCAATTTTTATTTCACCTTTTTACGTTCATATAGGATTTTTTCACAATGGCGGCGGTTTCTGAACAGCCGACCGTTTAACAAAATGGCGTATATGATACAACACACTTAAGAGACCTTATACAATAATTCTATTTCCTTCTGAGCTGTATACGATATAAAAGTTTTATTATGTTGTTTATTACAGCGCCTTATCATTGCTTTTGATAGTCCCAAGAGTCATTGCTATGTTTTGATTCTTGACCACCTTTGAATGTTGCCAGATTTTATACTACACACCACGAGTATGTATGATGAGTGATTCAACACATTGATGCGTGCAAAAATATTTTTCCAGTTATGTAGGTATTATTAAAAAAAAAATTTTGTCCTAGTGAGAAAATGTTGTAAGCACTCTAACGTGAGGTCAGGTTGCTTCGGCGCTCTTGTCAAATTTTTTGCGAAGTTATTCAAACTTCAAGAAATTACATCTCCAAACGATTTGTTCTTCAGAGATGAGAATGATATAAATTGTATACTTATGGTCTATAATAAAAAATAAACACTCAAAACAAATTGGTGTCAAATAGAGATGACTTTTTCAATTGAATTTCAGAACATTTTGAACTTGAAGATGCATCATAATAAAATAAATAGTTCACTTCCTATTTATTGCACCTAATATTATGAATGTTGCCTGTTGGTAAAATATAACTACTAACTGTCCGAGCTAGCAACACTGTCCGTTAGATATCCGCGTTTTCCTATAGCGCGTTGGCAAAATACATAATAGAACAGAATTATCGCTTACTGGCTTGTGGTACGACAGTAAACAATCATTCAGTTATATTGAGTTTCGAATAACTTCTGTATACAGATTATTTGGAAAGGCATCTTACAATTTTTTAAAATCTTGATACTTTTTTAATGTCATTAGCACACCATTTTGTGGAGTAATTTCTAAAATTCACATCTCTCCACCCTTTTAGACATCTTTTCATTACACCTAGATCAATGAGATGTAAAGAATCCCTAACAGGAAAATCTTCTCCCATATATCTATTTGCAATTCCTCTAGTGCAGTTTCAGTTTCATGATGTTTTCCATTTTTTCTATTTCGGGAACCCTCATCTGTTCGCAAATCGCAGCCAGCATTAGAAGGTTTCCCAGTGCTACTATAGATTCCGATAACAAGCGGTTTAATTTCTGGGATTTAGTGTAATATGTTACATGAAATGGGCCAAAATTCGCACTTTGAACTTTCATATATTGGAAGTATTCCATGGTACATCTTTTTAACTGATCTTTTAGAATGACCACCCATTATTATTCGTTTCCACTCACAATCAGATATTGCCGAATTCATTTTGTAAACGAAACCTGCTAGAAAACCCGCGTAATTTTTCTAGTATGTACTACATCAGTATGTGATGTTCATATATGTTTGTAGGTAGAGGTATATGGAGATTTTAAAGTGATTTTATAACGCATGACTTGAGAAAATTCATTCCTGAGTACTACATTTTTATTCTATAAGCTCTTCATAAGAGAGAATTCTGTAGAAGTTATCAGATGATTATATGATCTATTAAGATTTATTGTGTAATGTTCTACTTCTGCGTAAAGCAACAATCTTATTACTTTTCTTATGGAACTCTAATACAACTATCTATACAGATTCTTTTACAACCAACTTTTAACGCTGCTATTATAAGTAACACAATAGCTATGCAACCGTATTATAATCTGTATAAGACTGCTTTGAAATTATTTTATAAGAATTTTATAGTACGTTATGCAACTGTTATAAAATTTGTTCACTCAGACTTTTTCTTTATCGTATGATATGAGTTGTGAGAACGTCTATACAACCGCATTATAGAAATCCCTATATTTTATGATGAAATTGTCGTATTGGACGCATTAAAAAATAATTTTATTGTTTCAATCTGCGCAATATAATGATTATAAAATAATTTCGTTCTTTTAGGGGCCTGTTTTGCTAGTTGGAATACCTTTGTCATTTTGTCCGTTCACTGTATATGTCATATATGTATATGTCAAAAAGTACCAATATTTAAGATAAAAAAGGCTTCGTGTTTACAATGACAAATAAGTAAAGTTCGAAATGAATACAATATAATGGAAAAAAATGCGGAAAACTGGCAATTTCTTCTGAGAATTTTGGAAAAATGTCATGAGCGAAATTGCCGAGAAGCAACAAACTTGAATATTACAAGAGAGAAATTTTACCTGCTTAAATTTCATCTCGAGTGGTATTCGACATGACTATTTCACGAGAAAAATGAAAATGTGTCTGAAGATGGTCACATTGGGCTTGTATTGCGCTATTTGAGAAATAAGTATTCATCATAGATCAACTAAACGTTGTTTGTTTTCTCTATGTTATTCATTCCCGAAGCTATCTATGAATTTGAGAAACGTCAAAAAATTGTCGCTGTAATACCAGCTTGTTGGTTTTGCCGATGTGAATGTTTTATCGATGATAAACGAGTGTTGTTGAGGAAACTTCCTCACTAAAAATGGAATGAGTGGAATAGTCATCAAAATTCAGGTGAATCTAATGCGCAACTAATAGGAAATGTTGTTTTTCCGGTCGTGAGTTATCGTCTTTACGACCGGAAGAATGGTCAGAATTGAATTTGACCCCTGATTTCTCATGATAGTGATCAGTGGGTCGAACCTTATCGTTTGAGACCATTTACTGCTCCAAATTCGAAAATTACAGAGATCGTGACGAAATTATATAGCCCGCGAACCATTTTCAGTTGCCTGACAAATTTGTTTTTTTTTTTTAGATAATCCAAGAGCTTTCAGTGACATCGAAGAAACAGCCAGAGAATATGCATTTAGGCAAAAGGAAAAAAGCATAAGTATAAAAATATAATATACAGAAGTCATGCTGCGGAATCGGAAAGAGCGGTGCTTTTGATCTCAACTTTCATTTCCTGGCGATGCCAACTCGGGAATTAATATTTCTTGGTAATTATCGTATATCTGATGAGAGTATCCCGAAAAGAATGGAGACCTCACGATTGGATGGATAGAAGCGCACTATAATCCGAAGTGGGTCTGTTAGAGGCACAAAAGACGGATTACTTGGTCAAATGTCAAAGCAGCGCTTCGATATATTCAAGACTGATTAAAAAGCGACATCAAAGACGGCCTGGATGGGGTAAACGACAATCACGACCAACAATCGCTCCCCATTTTATCCACATTGTTGTCTTTTTTCAATCGATATTCACTTCCTCTTATTTTTCGAGTTTCATTTGTTAGTGTTTCAATTTGGCTGCACAGAGTCGACCAAGCTCAATCCATTCTTTCTTTTATTAAGAGAACGCCATCATTCATTTGGGCCGATATTCAGTTGAGGAAGCGCATTGTTTCGGCAGTTCTTTATTTTTACACCAGGGACCTCCAGTTATCAGTGATTGGTAGGCAATACTGCCTTTTATTCAAGTCAAAGTTGGAGCAATTATTTCCGAATTTGTTTTGTGTACACTATCGCGTTGTTTTTGTATTCGGGTACGCCCGTTTGGGTGTATACAATGCTTTTTTGTGGATTCTTATTATGATGGAGATTCGCCCAGTGTTTTACGCGGGAAGGAGGAATTTTGAGCCTAAAAAGAGGTTACACGGCTTCTGATTGTCAGTTGGTCTCTCGAATACACCCTCAATAATGACAATACAGCCTACAAAACCTCAAATGATTTATATCAGAGTATTTAGAAGAAAAAGAAATACGTTCAAAAATACAACAATCTCTGAAGTCTGGGATAGTGCTTTTACTACGAGCACACACATTTTTTTCTGTAATCTGAATCAATATTATCATGAATAAATACGTTAATCGCCAAGGTTATTCCAAAAATATTTCCTCCTGGGCCATGGAAAATTCATTGAATAATTTAGATAATCAACCTTGTGTAAAAAGCACCCTCTTGGTGATTGGACAGAAGAGCGGCTTTCCACCAATCAAGGGTGTTATTACTTAAAGAAAAATAAAAGATGTTAATTAAAATTTTGAAGTTCTTTCTTCCGACGGAAGAAAGTGTGGGATCGGCCCAACGCACTTGGGTCGGGTCTTGGTGTTTCCAATTATTTTCTAGGGAGAGGGATGGTAAATGAGAACCTTTTAGATTAAATTTAAGACGTATATTAAACCAAATCAAACTAAACAAATTCTCACCAAATTAGATATGTGTTACTTAAATCAAATGATTCAAATTATCAAATGTTCAGATATTTCTTAATTCGAAAGTAAATAATCCCATCAAGTATAACTGTTAAATTTGCTTTAAATTACAAAGGCAGATCTATTCATTGAAATTAAATCAACAACAGTGTAAATTCCAAATCATAAAAAAAATATCATATTCAAATTATCATCAAAATTGAAAAGGGTTTGTCAAAATGACCCCCCAGAAATAATAATCATGAACAATCTCAAAAGAATTTACAGTATAAGGTAAATTTTCTATACCCAAATGATATGACGGAAAACAAACCTTCTTAAACTTTACTATACATTCACAAGGGGAAACTCAACAATAGTTTCCTCGCGATCTTTCAGATAAACCTGAGTTTACTCGACAGAAAACTCCACTCAGACCTTCAACTACTTAAGGGTGATTACAAAAATAATAATACGCTTTAAAGAGAAATACGAATAAAATATGACTTTTAGAAGATTTCGGGACTCTGGACTATAAATATATATTTTGGGCGGGCATGCGGCTGTCTACTAATTCTCAAAATAAGCTAAGCATAAACAATTTATCTGACCTTTTTCCTGGACCAATAATCCCAAAAATGATGAACCTAGGAGGATGTTGTACGACGTTGCTTCTTTCCTGAAACAGACAGATTAGGTACGAAAACACGACACCCACACGGTTTCGCCAAATTGCCTTTCACTCCCGAATATACCGACGATACGCGATCTAAATAATTCCAAATAATTTAGATCTTTACTAACTTCAACTTAACACTTTTTATGTCCCTGTTCAAGACTGATTTTCCAAGACTTCAAAAATAAAACCAAGAACCTTATGAGTTACTCTAACGCCGTCTTCCGAATAACTACAAAACTAAATTAATTCTAAAACCTTCCTTAAAACCGTACTAAAAACATATCAAACGAGTCAACTCAGAATCTTCCCGTTTAAGACTTCTGCAGTTACTCCTCAACTTCAAAATCAACCATAATTGCTTCCGCCTCCACTTTGAGACCGTACTTCTTAACACTCAAGTACCTAAGCTGAAACCGTACCTACTACCCTAGTTTCCGCACCATATTCGCGAGCACTGGGACCCCTTTCCGCTCGGGATTCCACCAGTAACTCCTTTCTCGTCTCCCGAGCCTTCCCCGGCTACCTTATTCTTTGTTCCTTTTAGAAACCAATTAAATTAAAGCTTTTTCTTTCGTCAGTACTTCAAAACCAATCAAACCAATACTTTTTCCGTCTTTGGTTTTACGAACCAATCAAATTGAAGACTTTCCTGCTTCCCTACCCCTCTTAGTTCCCATGCATCGGTTTGGGAAATGCTGTGTCGAAAAATACCTTGGTTCCCAGCAAACGTTGCATATTCTCAGCGCTGAGTTCGTGGAACCATAATTTCCTTATCTTCACTGTTACAGAAGAAATCTGAACCGAAAATCAACAATTTCAATCGTTAACGTCTCGCCAGCCATCCTGATAGGCCTTAATAACCGTCTCAATAATTTCTTATCACAGGGGTATCAAGTTCCCGAAGTTTAAATCGATCAATTAAATTATTGGACTTTCTCTCGGGAGATTTCCCGAGTAAAATAAAGGGTGTTAAAAATATCGCTGAATTATTACGGAAAAGAAAAACGTTCAAGTCCTAATTTTCAAAGGAATATTCATTTTATTACTTTCAAATTATCCCACCTTTTACACTTGAATGAAATGCTTTACTGCAAAAAAATTGGCCAAATTCTTCGGAAACCGGAAACACGATAGCTTTTGCGTCAACCTATTCTATTTCTGAAATGAATTAAATAACTGAGGAGTTGAATCGATTTTCTTTACCTAATCCAGACAATAATACTCCAGATGAATAAGTCAATGCTTGTGGGGATATCAGATATCATACAGGGTGATCCTAAATAAGTGTATCATCGATAAACTGTAGATTTTTTACGAAAAAATAACAGGTTTTTTGTGTATCCTTTTTTTCTTCCGGGTCTTCGTTTCCGAGATACAGGGTGTCAAAAATTCATATTTTTTGCAGATTTTTGCTAATATACAGGGTGAGTCTTTGACTACTACATATATCTCAACTGTAGATTATTGAGGCCAAATGAAACCTTTTTTTCATTTTCCCGAATTCGGCTCTGTTTAAAAGATATAGCCATTTGAAAAAAAAAATTGGGCGAAATACGTGCCTGATACGACCTCTGGAATTGATGCAAAGTTCATATTTCTCGATTGAAGTTGAGTTGATACATTTGGGAAATACTCAAGCACTAACCTCATTTGAATGAGAATGTTACAAACACGATATTTCCTAACAAAGACTCTTAGTTTTGTCCGATTATTTCAGCAATTGGAAAGCCATATTTCTCCTATAAAAATAAGTTCCTTCTTCGATTTTCCTGAATATTAGTTTGTGAACACTAATAACTCGTTCATATTTTCCTTGATATACCAAAAATATCTCATAAAAAATGTTTTTTTTTCACTAACCTGACCCATTGAATAAGTTTTGATTGCGGAATATGCACTATGAATAGAGTAAACACAATCAACCAGAATTCAGTTCATTTAAAAGAGTGTTACGAAGATATGAACAGAAAAGTGTTTTTTTTAATGGATTTTCGACACCATGTATCTTTCGAACAAACCGAATTTTGAGAAATGGTATAAAAAAAAGGATTTCGTTTGATGAGTGGAATCTACAGTTAAAATATATGTACAAGTCGAAGACTCTAAAGTGAACCGTTTTCGAGAAAACTAGCATCTTATGATCCAAAACAATTTGCTACCGCATTGTGAATTTTTTCGAAACTGGAAAAATGAGCAGTGATGAATAACTATCGCGCTGAAAATAATGAAAAATAACTTTGCAATTTAAACTTGAAAACCTATTGGTCGAATTTGGTTAATTATCACTAATAATTATCAATGAGTAATGAATAGCAATAAAATAGCTATTATCAGTGACAATATGTATACAAAAACTCAATTTTGTAATTCAAACTGTTTCTGAGATATTAGCAAAAAACTGAAAAAAACATAAACTTCTGATACCCTGTATCTCGGAAACGATAACCCAGAGGAAAAAATGGAAGAGGAGGAAACATGTTAGTTTTTCATGAGGAATCTACAGTGGACCGTTGATATACTTATTCAGGAACACTTTATAAGGCGAATAACGAAGATAGGAAATAAAGTGGTTTCACTACCGGCGCATACACCATTTTGCAACAAATGATGAAATTACAGTGAAAGTTTGAAATAAAATGATGGGTGGGGTAATATTTCAACGGTAGAATCCTCTCTTCAAACGGTCCACTTTTCTCCTCTAGTCTTTCGCAAAATTTTGCTTCATTTAAACAACAATTATTTTGGAAAGTCAAAGTATTCTTGAGTTTTTTATTTATAAAACGCCTTGTTGCGAGTTATTGCTAATTTTATTGACGAGTTTTGAGGAGACAGTGATGAATAATACACTGAGAAAAATGTTCATTTTGATTCTAATGAAACAGCTCTATTAACTCTCACATAATTGTTACAATAGTAAATTTAATTAATTCGATTATCTGTCTGCTCATTTCAATGTTTTCGTTTCATTCTCATTAGAAGTTCTATCTCATTGTTATCTATTTAATTGAAATAATGACAAATCTAATAGTGTCAATGTTAGGGATAATTATAAGACAACTTCCTGTTTCATTCAAAATTTTACTATTATTTTAATAAACATTCTGACTGCGCTGAAAAAATAGCACTATTGTTTTTATGTGCTTCTAACATTTTATAGAGTGGGGATGAACATGGCTTGGCGTCACTTCTTATACATTTAACAACAAAGTCGTGGAAGTGCGTTGCAAGAGGTTATTTCGTTACTCTGTTGGTTTTTAATTGTGCACGTGTGAGTTTGAAGCTTAAGATCAAATTTGATCTCGGTTTAGGTAAGTTACATTAGAAATTATATGTGAGCTAGGTCATCTTTTCAATAATAACTAATGAAAAACTATTGAATGCTTATAATAACTTCATTTTCCACTCAAGCTGAGATCATTAAATTGAAACTGCTAAAATTAGGTGACATTTTTCATACCTATTGAATACCTACTTGAGTACTGTAGACTGTAGTGTTTGTTATGGCATATTTTATAGTTTTCAGAAGGAGAAATGGATAATGAATCTTTTCGTTTCATTTCACCGGACGATAGGATTCTACAGTAGATACTGCCTAAAGAAGGCTCAAGGCTTCGACATGTATATTGTTTCATAATACTGAAATTGTATTGTTTGTAATGTTTTGAGTTATAGAAATGAATTGAGTTTTCATTGTTAATACACTGAGAAAAAATTCTCATTATTCCGATTATAATTCTCATTGATTTTATAAAGCTATCTTCATTAAATAGGTGACCATTGGACGTCCCATAACTGTAATGAAACTCGTTTCATAAAAATGAATTTGGCTTTGCTTTAGCAACAATGGAAGCGTTTCATTAAAATAATGGTTAAGTTCAATAACCTCAATGAAATTTCATCATGAAATTAATGAAACCTCCTATTGAATTTGTTAATGCGAGTTATAAATTTGATTAAAAAGTATTTTCAACTTGATGAACACTCCTATTGAATTCAATGAACTGATTAATATTTTCAATTAAAGAGTATAATAAAATTGATGTAGCCACCTTCTGAATAGTATAAAGTGAATTGTAAAAATAATCGTACTGCATCATACATTCAGAATTTCAGTTTCACTATTGTTTTGAAGATAGCACATTATATTTATTATACATCATATTTCAATTCAAGAATGAAGAAAAATTGATTATTTTGCAATATGAAGAATAAAATTATAGAAAAATACTATGGAATAATGAAAATAATATGGAAATTGATCATAGAATTTAACGATGAAAATGAGATTATGTATAGGCTTGTGATGAAGGAATGATATAATATAAATTAACATTATAAACTCCAGTTTATTCAACAATCAGTTATAATAGGTACTTCTAAAACTCCATAGCTATTAACAATGAAAACTCAATTCATTTCAATTACTCAAAACATTACAAACAATACAATTTCAGTATTATGAAACAATATAAGTACATGCCAAAGCCTTGAGCCTTCTTTAGGCAGTATCTTCTGTAGAATCCTATCGTCCGGTAAAATGAAACGAAAGGATTCATTATCCTTTCCTCCTTCTGAAAACTATAAAATATGCCATAACAAACTCTACAGTACTCAAGTAGGTATTCAATAGGTATGAAGAATGTCACCTAATTCTAGCAGTTTCGGCTCTATGCCTCTATTCAATGATCTCAGCTTGAGTGGAAAATGAAGTTATTATAAACATTCAATCAGTTTGAAAAGATGACCTTGCTCACATATAATTTCTGATGTAACTTACCTAAACCGAGATCAAATTTGATCTTAAGCTTCAATCTCACACACGTGCACAATTAAAAACCAACAGAGTAACAAAATAACCTCTTGCAACGCACTTCCACGACTTTGTTGTTACATGAATAAGAAGTGACACCAAGCCATGTTCATCCCCACTCTATAAAATGTTAAATGCAATGAAGCGTCACATAAAAACAATAATGCTATTTTTTCAGCGCAGTCAGAATGTTTATTAAAATAATAGTAAAATTTTGAATGAAACAGGAAGTTGTCTTATAATTATCCCTAACATTGACACTATAGGATTTGTCATTATTCCAATTGAATTGATAACAATGAGATAGAACTTCTAATGAGAATGAAACGAAAACATTGAAATGAGCAGACAGATAATCGAATTAATTAAATTTACTTTTGTCATAATTATGTGAGAGTTAATAAAGCTGTTTCATTAGAATCGAAATGAAAATTTTTCTCAGTGTAGCTATGGAATTTTAGGAGTACCTATTATAACTGATTGTTAAATAAACTGGAGTTTATAATGTTAATTTATATTATATCATTCCTTCATCACAAGTCTATACATATTATCTCATTTTCATCGTTGAATTCTATGATAAATTTCCATATTATTTTCATCATACCATAGTATTTTCCTATAATTTTATTTTTCATATTGCAAAATAATCAAACTGAAATTCTGAATGTATGGCTACATCAATTTTATTATACTCTTCAATTGAAAATATTAATCAGTTCATTAAATCCAATAGGAGTGTTCATCAAGTTGAAAATACTTTTTAATCAAATTTATAACTCGCATTAACAAATTCAATAGAAGGTTTCATTAATTTCATGATGATATTTCATTGAGGTTATTGAACTTGACCATTATATTAATAAAACACTTCCATTATTGCTAAAGCAAAGCCAAATCCATTTTTATGAAACGAGTTTCATTACAGTTATGGGACGTCCAATGGTCAACTATTTAATGAAGATAGCTTTATAAAATCAATGAGAATTATAATCGGAATAATGAGAATTTTTTCTCAGTGTACGATTTCTTGGATCTGCCACTGCACAATGACAATTTCAACTCGTTCTTCGAATAATGTGTTAACATTCATTCCTTTCAACCAGAGCCCAATTAGGAAAAATGGAAAATGAGAAAAGGTTTCTTTCGACCCCAAAAACATACAGGGCTAACTGTCTTAAGAATTTTCTTCGTTAAACCGGTTGATGCACAGGTTAATGTTCATGTTTTTTCATCTTATTTTCATGTTTAAAAGTGATATGACTATAAACATATTTTACATCCCTTTCTCACCAAATAATTCTACCATTTATGCACACGAAGAAACATAACCTAATTTGGTTGTGTTCATAAAACTTACATATTGATTGAAATGAACTTGTTCAACCAATGCAGGAAATAACATTATACAGTCCATCAATGCGAAGTAATCCTTTGAACTGTTATATCAGTTCTCATCAAAACGAAAATTAAAGAAAAAATCATTTAAAGCATGAGTATAAGAGGGAAAAGAAGGTATTCACGGTTGACGCTGGCTTGAGAGATTCATTAGCTTGTCTGCTGGCCTCGTGTCTGTGTGTTGTACGACTAAGAGTATTTTTCTAACGGAACGAATTCACTGTATGAAAACACGTTCATTTATTTTCTATCTGAAAAAAGTTTGATTTCGTGGTGTAACATCTAGTTTCGACGAGCAGCCTGTATCTTTCCATCTGAAACGTAAGCGGTCGATCCGATGCGTCAAATCAAGCGTCGAAAGGCAACGACGCCGGATCCCATCTCGAATCGAGCGAAGAGGGATCAAACCCTGTCCGAGTGGTCCGGTAATATCGTTGTCTTTTGTTATTGGATCATGAATTGGGTTCCAACGCGTCGGTAAAAGCTCGGAAAGCTCTATTAGCAGTCTTTCTTCCCTAAACCCGGCGGCTTAGGAGATTTGTACTGTCATGGCCGTTCCCACTAAGGGTTTTTACATTGAAATGTGCTTATTTCCTTTGTAGCTTTATACTTTATATAGCTTTATATATGTATATGTTTGCTCGCGTCTTCGCCGTCTTTCCGATCTGTCCGACGTTAGGTTGGGGTGGATTTCTGACGGAAATCTGATAAATTTATGATGATTATATTCATGCGGCAAGATTGGTGACTGATTCTGTTGTTTCTCCCTGGGTATTGGGGATATTGAAACTCAATTTTTCATGGCGAGGGATACACGGAAAGGGAAATTTATATGACTTTCAGTTTTTGAGGAAGCCATGAAATAGTACCTATTATACTAGTAGAGCCCCTAGATCTAAGTCCAATTTTTGCGTGTTACCGTGTTACAAACGTTTATAAACGGTTACGAGATTTTTATCTTTTTTGTATTTTTTCATGAGCGGTAATAGAGGGAAAGGTGTTATAACGTAATATAGCTACGTCAAAATACCTTTTCCTCTATTACCGTTCACGAAAAAATACAAAAAATATCAGAAACTCGTAACCGTTTGTAACACGGTAACACGCAAAAATTGGACTCTACCCATCAAGTAGTTATCCTCATCGGCAGATCTCTGCAAATCAGCAAATCGGGTGTTTTTATAGCCGAAATGTCAAAGTTTGATCATTTTTCCTGAAGAAATGGAAAAATTATGGAAAATATGAATACCACCCTATTTTTCATTGAACGTTTCTCTTTCGATCCGTATATCGACATCACGGCCAAGATATCTATGAAGAAAATTTTATCGAGTTTAAAATGGACCTTTTTGCCATATTTTCTCGCAATTTTCGCGAATTTTTTTAAAATACTTCTACATCGCATAGAGAATTGAAATTTAACTCACGTATAAATCGATTATTCCTCTTTTCGAGATTATAAGAATTTCTCCACTGTATCGCCGCTTCGCTGCGATTTTAAGATTCTTCTGGACCCAATTTTTCGACAGATACCCTCGGATCGGTCCAAAAAGTAACCGTTCACTTAGAGCAGCATCTGCGTTAACTTGTTAGACTTGTTAGAGGAAGAAATCAACAATTCCTGCAAATTGGCCCAAAATCAGAATTCACACAACCAAAAGTATATGACGCCAAAACAAAATAACTAATGTGTTTGTTTACCATATGTCTTAGCTTGGTTCACGTTTTGGATATGTTAAAATCTACCAGATACTACTGCTATTGACAAACAGAGAACCTCATACTGCTGACAAATTAGTTTTTTAGTAAATTCTGGAACTGAAAAATACGAATTAACGTTTGCTCCAGAAAGTATTTCACCCTGTACATTTCCACGTCTGATACAAGAGAATTTGTACCAAAATCTGCTCACTCCAAAACCATTACTCTGGATTGGTGTACACATGAAACCTTAGGAATATCCCAATTATCGAATTATCTCAGGACAAAAATATCACAGTCATTTTCATTGAATGCTTGCTGTTTGGACAGAAATACAAAGGATCATGGGACATATGTCATTTTACAAGCTCCATTGCTTCAAATAATAATAAAGGATGTACACTACTAGTTCACATAGCAATCAAATTATGAATATGTCGGCGCTTAAAGAATAACAAAACGGCAGATGTGCAGAATCATCGATTTCACAACGATACCGCATGTAGCCATCCTGTCTCAATATAGTCAAAACCAAAACTAACAAAGGCACGCCGAAAACAAAACCCGGCGACCTACAAATACGGTCTAACCAACCAAGAAAATACTGCTTGTTCTATTTGAAGCGGGTAATTTTGATCTTTTGCGTTTATTCCGCTCAAGTGCACAAAAATTACGGGAAATATAAAACGATTTCAAGGCCCACCGATATCCGAAAGTCCCTCATAGTTTTTAACTTCCAAATTGCAGGTAATGGGTAAATACGCCTAGGAGATTATGAAGATTATGGCAAATGCTTATTTTGCGGCAGGTTGAACATGTTAAAACGGCGCCATAAGACTCAGACCGTCTATAAATTCGGGCTCCATCATGAAAACAGGCAGACAATGGCAGTGTCAGTATGGATCAATGGGCATCATGTGAAATGAAAGAAATTTGTGTTCTGAGTTTTCTCGATATTATTAAAACTAACACAGCAGTTCGGACAAAAACTCATCTAAAATTTATACCAAACAAGATGTTACAAAGTTTTTAACGAAAGCATCAGATGATACAAATTTATTTCAAAAAGTTGCTATGATAATTGGACTAAATGGAGCATACAAAATAGAGAAACTGACAAATATGCTTGTTGAAAATGTGATAGATGAAGGATAATTTTTGAGAATTACTTGTCAGACAATATGTGAAAATACGACCTTGCAAACAAAACATCGACGTTTTTTTCTCACTTATGAAAATAAGAAATGCACGAAACAACCTGTTGTAATTTTTTGTCGTTGATAAGCCCATGTGAATGTTTGGTTCACGGTGGCATTCGTATGGCAGATTTTGATTTGCGAATCATGAAATTAATTATTTCCTCACTTTGGCGCTAAGAGATGAAGCATTTTTATAGTTAATTCATACAAATACTTCCTTTCGGCACATTTAATATAATACAAGTTTCAGATTAATACGAATGTCACAAAAAACAATTGTTCAATGTTAGCAACCTTATTAATAGGTGTACAACAGCCACCACCAAAGAAGCTCGTCAAAGAGGAACCCCTCAGGTCTTCCACGATTCCAGCCAATCTTCTCAGCGGGCTTGATGAATGCGGACGTTGAAATCTTGATTCAGGATATATCTTTTCAAGTTCTCGTCAACTTACCAACTACGGCGACATCAAAAGTAAAATTAACGGAATCGCTATCCGTTTTGTATCTTTGATCATCGCTGAATAGCCTCAACCCCAGAAGGAAATGAGATTTCTGTCGTCTTGTCGGAAGGGATTTTTACTGACAAATTACCTAGATTAACATCCGAAGAAGTGAGGAGTTCAGAAGACAGAGTTGTCAGATCATTCGCTCCAATCTGAGCTTGACAACATTTCAATATTTCGTACAAGAGCAAGGAACCCTCTTTCACATTTTCATGTGAAAACCCTACTTTCTGTATATTTCAGTTTTTATAATATTTTTTATAAGACATATGAATCGTAATTACTCATCGATCGTAGAATTATAGATCCATGCATGTGTTGCCAGGAACCATTGGCATAGGAAGCTGGACCGGTATAGATTCTAAAGATTGGCAATCACTTGAAGAAGACAAGGCAACTTGTGCCAATATACATGTCTCGTAGCTATAGCTACTTTCAGTACCAACTTTTCACAAACGGTTTTCACAGGAAGAGAATTGGACCAAGTATACTGAGCCAGGTCGAGACGAATCCCTGACACCATCTCGATATACAATTTATTTTTGATTTCTCACTTGCATTTCTTGAGAAAACTTGATCCAAAAATCAACAGCTCTATTGCTTATCTTCTCGCATACATCCTGTTCCTCTCGGACTGATACCCTTATGCAACAAAGTAATATATTGATTAAACGAAATATTTCGATTTATTACAATTTCTCTAGTTAATTAGGGGTCTCGACTCTGGACATTTCTACCACAAATCTTATATTGAGAAAATACACCGGGAAGTGTAAAAATATAACCGGAAAAACTGAAATCTGGCAACTCTGCGCTTGAGACGCTGAGATTAAAATGATTATGTTTTATATTTCGAGAAAGCTTTGTGCACGTTAATTATATTCCAGTTTCATCCAAAACCACCCTTCCAAATTCCGTTCATGTTTGAATTTGAGAGGTTATCGAGACTGAAGCTCGACTTCCTATTCGATTCAGACATGAAAAGCCTTTCAGTAATCATTCAACGGGGTTTGTTAAACCTGTTCTTTTTTGTTCGAAGTTCGTTGAAATTATAAATTCTAGTCTCATTTTTCAAGATAACAAAACATATTCATTGTAAATATTTATGTCCTTACCACTGCAGGAATCAGAGTAGCCGATTGGTTCAACATCACAAATATTTTAATATGCCATAAAATTACTGTCTTTATACAACTAGCATATAGGGCGTGGAGTAATGAATGGATGATATAAATAATAATAATTTATTCAATTAATACAACATAAATTCCTATTGCAATCAGCCAAGAGTGTGTCGTTTCTTATTTATTCACGATTCAAGTTCGTGAAAATAAATGTTTTGTTTCAAAGAATTTTCGATATGGATTTTTGACTAATTTACTTCTATAATATGATTATATATACAGGGTGAGTCTTTGACTTGTACATATATTTTAACTGTAGATTCTTGAGGCCAAAAGAATCCTGTTTTTCATTTTCAATTTTTCCGAATTCGGCTCAGTTTGAAAGATATAGCCATTTGAAAAAAAAAAAAATTGGGCCGAATTCGTGCCTGATAAGATTCTCTGGAATTGATGCAAATTTCATATGCCTCGATTAAAATTGAGTTGATAAATTTAGGAAATACTCAAGTACTAATCTTATTTGAATAAGAATGATAAAACGACGATTTTTCCTAACAAAAACACTTAGTTTTATTCGATTATTTCTGCAATCAGAAAAGCCATATTTCTCCCACCGATTTTCCTGAAGATAACTTTGTAAAAAGTAATAACTTGTTCATATTTTCCTCGATATCTCAAAAATATCTCATGAAAAATTGTTTTTTCACTAACTTAACATAACTCCATTAACCTAGGTCATAGGATTGTAGGTCAATGACCAAACCTAACCCATCTTCTATGATATTCCACAGAGCTTTTGAGAAGACGATGCCAGATTGTTAATTTTCTCTACAATGCAAGGTAGCAGGCGCATATCGTTGTTCTGTGGCGATAACCGGCGTGATGGAGAACGATTCATTCATTTATTTACAGAGAAGAATGCAAAAACAGGTGTAAAAACACTCAAAACTATGTAATGTAAATGGCTTTAAATGGTCGAATCATTTCTAGAGCTATGTTGTTGTAGAAGGGAAAAGTGATTATTTTAGGTGTTTCTCTTTGATTTCGTGATGACTATGTGAAGACTTTCAGTGAATTAATATGATTATGACCGTGTAGTGTCGAGTTAATGAAATTCCAAGAGGATATTGTTTAGATAGAAACTTTAGATTATTTAGTGCTAAGTATCATTTTATTTTTCATTAATTTCAATTCAATATGAGGTTTGTATCGATATTCATCATTAATATCCGAATTTTGTATTTCATTGACATTTATTTTTTAATAGAAACTGCTCGTAAAAAATTTATTATTTCATGCTTCTCAGAATTCAATTTTATCTACCACATTTATCTCTACAACAAATATTTTTCAATCATAGAGATTTTAGTCTTGACAAAGTTGAGGAACATTCTGACAGCATTGTCAACTTGTGTAGAGATCAAAGAGTTTCACCTATTCTGTGATATTAAAATTCCAGGGAATCAACCAGATTATTCTTATGATTTTTTATTTTTTTCTCAAATTTTATTTACAATTGAAAATAACTCGAAAACGACGCTTTCCATCAAAAAAACATAAGAATACTTTTAATTTCTGAAATAATTTATTCTTTCGGAAACATGAACCGTTTACCTTTTTCAATTCATTCAAAAGTATTTTCGCGTGGATTTATATAACTTTCATACCAGGAGAAATATGGAATTAGTGTTGATTGAGTAAACAATCAACCAAATCAGTTCATTTGAAATAACGGTTCCGAAGATATGAACAGAAAAGTGTTTTTCTCATGGATTCTCGACACCCTGTATCTTTCAAACGAAACCGAATTTTGAAAAATGGTACCATATGATAAAATTGTTTCGTTTGATGAGAGGAATCTACAGTTAAAATATATGTTCAAGTCAAAGACTCACCCTGTATAATATAAGGGGTAGTTAACTGCTGGAAAGTGGCTAATTCGAATTGTGAACATGGAGCATAGAGCTTTTCTCCGCTGATACATTAATTAAGTTCCTCACTTTCCCTGCTCACTCCGAACGTGACAATCTGATGTTGGGCGATCTGTCGAAAAGTCGTTTAGATATTCAGCGAGCAACGCGGCAGGCAAATAATCAAAACTTGTAATTTCCCAGAAGAAATCAAGTTTATATGGAAATTTGAACATGCAGGCTTCGTCCTGAAGTATACGTGACCCGCATCAAATTATCAGATGACACTCTTTCAGGAAGATGTTTATCTGTATCATTATGTAATTTCATTATGCGGAATAAATAATTAATAAATTGTTGCTCTGGAAAAGGTTTGTGATTTGATTCCTTAATCTCGCGACCATTCCATATATTCAAAAACTTGAAGAACCGTTGTTGAGCAAAATTCCATTATTATTCCCCGAACATATTTGTGACTGTAGGTTGTATTTTTAGCATTTTTTTCTTTGATTAGCCCCTTTATACTGCCAAATAAATTTCACGAAAACGAGTACTCGCCACTCATTCAAACAAAATTCAGTATTGGAAAAATTGTGTGACTAGTTAAGTATACTACACTTATTCAAGACATCCTGTATATTGACAGATTACAGAAAAACTAAATAATTCGTGAAAATGCGGTACACCTCATACAACCGGCTTACTGCCTAATCACCTCAGAATTGAATAATATTAACACTTCAGAGAAGCCATACATCACTAGCTGACCTGACAATTCTAGTATTTAGTTAAGTCCCATCACAGATCCCTTCAGACACAATATAGAGGCTTTGCGTTCCGATATGTAAAATGGAAACGGTATTTTACACCTCAGCGATAATCCCTTGTGAATGTTGACAAACACTAAGGAGCAGAGTAGACCTAAAACGTCCTGTGGAAGTGTGAACCTGGGGTCTTACTTGGGGTGTGCTTACACTACAGGATAATGTGTGTGAACCTTAGATTTTTGATTTCATCACAATTTTTCCTATGCAGAATGAAAATAAACAATTTTCGGAAAGAAGTTGGATGCCACTTTTCATTTGATTCTCAAATAAGACTGATATTCAAGAATGACAATTTTGTGATAAGTGAATCATAAACTATGTGAAATCATATTGACCAAAAAAAACAGTTCAACAAACCAATATAATTATTAATTTTATAAATATTCCTTCTGGACTTGAAATATATGTGTCTCACAGAATAATTTCTTTCTGTAGTTCTCAATAATTCAAGAGGTGTGAATTATCAACAAATCTTTTTCAAGCCCTGCAATTCATAAATTTTTTTCTGAATATTCAAAGTGTCAATTGAGAGTGACAATCAAATTGCAATAACTGTTCTGCCAAAAATGAAGTCTTTTAATCGAAATGTTCAAAAAAGCCCAAATAAGAGGGCAAGATATCTTCCCCAAATCCTTAAGTCTATGCTCTCCTTTAGTCGCACTCTATAATAATTCAATGGCACTTAAGGTGGCATAAGAGCTATAAGATCCAGATTAAAGGTATAACAGTTAAGTACCTACTTCAGTTCAACGCGAATTCAATAGCTGAAAGCCGTAGAAATGCTGTGCAGCTTATGATGCTCAAGGATGTGGCGATTTGTATCTTTTCGAAGACGTCCTTCTACTAATTCCAACTGTTTCTTTTTATTGTGGCATGGCGGATGGAACAAGAAATGCAAAAATGTTCGTGCCTTATCGGAGTTTGGAAGATATACATACAGAGTGTAACAGCCAAATGGAATAAATTCGATAACGAATAAATGAGGGGGTGTGAGGAAAAACGCTCGGACACGTCGATTTGTAATTTCAAATGCGCATATTTTTCAAGAAATTAATAATATATAGGGTGTTCCATGCGACCGTGGCCGATACTTTCTTATTTCAAATGCAACCCCCTGTATATTATTTATTTTTTGGATTCTTCAGAAAATTCTAGACATAATTCATGTACAATGTCCTATACCTATCTTCAACTTTCTCGGAAATATTAAGTGTTTTCAGATTTTTTACAAAAATTAACATTTTAAATGAAAATTATTTTATTTCACAATCTTGATACATTACACTCAATACTTATTTCCCATTTACCTCTTGATATGAAGAAAGTAAGCAAAAACCAATACTGAGAAGAAATTGAAAAAAAAAAAACAGTAACGTTAGAAGACAATTCTACACCGGATTAGCATGTTGCCAATAAGACGTTCGCAGCGAGCATTTTGAACATTTCCTACATTGACATTAATTTCAGAAATAATCAGTATTACTTATTAGATTTTGAGTGTAATGTACCGAATTTGTGAAATGAAATAATTTTTATTTAAAACGTTGATTTTTGCAATAAATCTGAAAACACTTAAAACTTCCGAAATAGTTAAAGATAGGTATAGGACATTGTGCATGAATTGTGTCTAGAATTCTCTGAAGAATCCAAAAAATAAATAATATACAGGGGGTTGTATTTGAAATAAGAAAGTTGGTATTAGCCACGGTCACATGGAACACCCTATATAATATTATTTTTTTGAAAAATATGCGCATTTAAAATTACAAATCGACGTGTCCGAGCGTTTTTTCCAACACGCCCTCATTCAGTCGTTATCGAATTTATTCCATTTGGCTGTTACACTCTGTATAATATTGTAGAGAAACACTGATGAATTTACAGGTTTCTACTTCCTAATGTCGTGAATAAACACATTTTTTTGCTCTTACATTGCAGACGCTGACGGGATAAATCAAAATAATGTACTCGGTATTGTACTCATAAAAAAGGTCAACAAAAAAGACCGCTATGGTATAGGTATGTCTATCTTTTAAGGATAACCCACAATAACCATTTTGAAGAACAGGCTTAGTCCGCTTATGTTTAGATTGATTGGTACATCCATTTCCAACAAATCTTGCCAGGACCCTTCGTATAGATGCCTTCTATCTGAATACCAGAAAAAAATCGAAAATCATTTCTTTAAAGAATAACCTTCAAATCTACAGCATGTCCCCGCCATGAAACTATAGAATAAATAGCTTCCTTTTCTTGGCTCGCATCCAACGAACTGAACTAGATAACACGAACGAAATACCTGGGGTAAAGTTAAATACAGACCACTTGATTTTCCCAAAACCTCCCATTCTGGAAGATTCTAAAGTGAAGCGTTTGAATAAGAACGCGGTCTAATTAATAGTAAACCTGAGTAACCTTCATCAATTGGGTTCAATCAGCGGTAATTGATCAAGACCACCTTGCAAAGGTATAAACCAACCATTTTATCGGCCTCCACTTGCATTATATAATCACCCTTACTGTACACGTAATGGGAGAGTATCGGACTGGTCAGGGAAACTCCACTAAAACATTAAACCGTCTCTGATAGCTTCATTAGTTAGTTGAAGATCCCACTACTGAAGGAGTTCAGGCATTTCAATGGACTATTTGGAAACCGACAAGCGCCTTCATGAAATCGATGCTGGGTACAAAGTTAGTCCACCCACTCGAGCAAATCGAACTCGAAATAATCAGCATGAACTTTTGCCTTTTTTGAGATTCAGTGCCTACGAACATCAATTGGGATCTTTTCAGCTGAAATCATTTTGTCACTGATGATGAATTGTGGTCACATTCAATTTTGTCCATTTGGCGTTCTTTTCGGTGCGAAAAACTCTTTGGAAGATATGGGTGAATTGCAGGAGGATGATATTTGATATTGAGGTCTAAAAAGATTATTCCAAATGCATACCTATGTAGAGTTTTCTGAAAATATACCTAGGTTTTTCGTCTAAATCTAAGGCAGCTGGAGAGATGCCCACACGACAACGATGCGATTTATATCAAAGAAACCGTGGATAATAAAACAACTGTATATTTAATATTTATTTCATTTATTCATCAACAAAAGTTTGATTAAGTGTTCAGAATGATCCCCATTGACTTCTACCCACAGTCGATATCTTTTTATTAAATTTTTGAGGGTGTTCCCTGCCATATCTGGATTATTATTGAGGTTGTCAATTTCTTCCTCTATTCGGAATTTAATGTCTTCAATATTTTGCGGGCCATATACACTTTAGATTTCGAGATTTCACTCCTTTTGAGTGAAATGATATACCTACTCAGCATTATGTGTTATATTCTCATTTGAAGAGCAGGCGATATTTACCCTGAAAATCGTTCATATTACTGAATAGAGATAACCATTATTGAATGGAATAATTTTTCAAGTTTGAATGAAAAATATTTACTCGAAGTGAAAATTCATGTTGAGAAAAACTCTGAAAGAAATAAGAATATTCAAATATTCCTTTTGAGCATCCACTTTTTTTCTGTGAATTATTATGGCACACTTCGTGTAATCAATGAATTAATAACATTCATGTCTTTCTTGTGTCATAATGATCATCAATGATCATCATTATGATTCTTATTATTATTATATACTCCATTCACAATTATAAAATCACAACTCTGGCCTTGGAAATTTGACACATTCCACTCTGTATCGAAGTTATGACGTTTTTCAAAATATTTTTATGTTGCAAGTCAATACTAGGTATGTTGCCCTCTCTGCATTCTTAGCGTATTTCTCAGAATGTAAATTTCATTTTGGAGAACACAACAGAAAATTGTGAACAATATTCTGCATATAAAGGAGTTTTTGGATTTATGATTGTAAAGATTTATCGATGTGCTTTATTTTCATCATGATATTGTATGTGATATGATTGTGAGGGTGCATAACATTTCTATTTCTAATATTTCTATATCTCAAATAAATAACAGTTTTATTCATTCATCACAAAGAAAATAAACATAATAACTAAATTAACGAATTTGTTTACAGAGAAACTAATAATTTCAATGCAATAGTAACTAAGTTTTGGTTATAAATTTATAATCAAGAATGTCAATTCCTGAAAGCTTTATAGATGTACATTTCATGTATTTGATTTTATGAACAAGGAGTAAAATATTCTGACTGTATGGTAATTTATTAGTTTAAAAAATATTCATACATTACTACCACAGTAGGTTTGTACAAATAAAATGGAATAGGTCAAACATATGCTTCACATTTATCATTCACCTGTTCTAAAATAAGACTCAAACTCCTGGAATATGGAAAAAACCGATGTATTCTGGTTCAATATAGCCTATTTCTACTTTCGGCAAAGGATTGATAGGAATGAAAGCTCCAGTGACATTTCAATTCATCGAAATCTGAATTCACCTACCGTTGAATGCAATATAGTCATATTTCTTCTTTTTTTTAACTTTTTCGACGTGGTTTTTTCTGAAACGTGAAAACGATCAACAATAATCATTCAGAGACCGATGTTGGCCATCCAGAACCCGTTCAGTTCCGAAAATCGTGCAATTTCATTCTGAGAGTTCTTTCCTCATAATTCCTCGAAAATCCTACCTGAACCATATTTTCCGGTCGCTTTCGTTGGAAGATTGTATAAGGAAGCCTTTTTTGTCCATATTCACATTCCAAATAAATTTTGAGCACGAAAAACGATACCGAAACTAACCAAACTTCTGGGGGACCGGAATTTCGTTTGAAATCTTTCCAAACGGCCAGATGCCCAGATACCTAAAAAAACTTCGTTATCAAGTGTAAAAAAGGCGATTAGTACTTACTTTTGCTTTTTTTATGCCTATTAATCGTTTTTTGGTCCAATTCAAATTTGCCGTTCGTACTCACGCCAAAAGTCGTGAAAGGAAAAAATGACACTTGCACGAAATTCCTCATATCGACGGGAAACTTCTTCTGGACGACGAAGAACGGAAAAATAGGCGATTTTCTACCGATATTCCGCCCCAAAATCGCCATCGCCGATCGATTCGAACTACCAAAATGTGGAATATCTTTGATACTTTTACTTTGATGTAAACAAAGAAACTGGCAACGTCGTTTTGTCATTAACGATATGTTCTGTACTCGCACAGACTTTTCATCAGGTGCACCAACTCCTAAAAACGAAACCATGACCTCCCATGTGATTAAATAAAAGTGAATGGAGTATAAATAACTATATTCATTCACAATATTTTTTCGACATTTTGCCATGATTTCACCATGCAAGGGGAAGAAAAAAGTGTCCGCAATTATAATTTCTGTAGAAAAACACACTTATCCTGCGATGAAGTGGGATGATTCTAGGAATCCACTTAACCCACAAAACATTGAAGCTTCGAATAAAGAACCGCTCTGGTTTTGCTAGAGCTACTCGAAATCTGACCCAATACTTGAATATCTCTACACCATTGAATATATGGGTAGCCATGAGAGTTACCGACGCTGATCCAGAAGCTGTTTCCGATAATCGCTTAAGCTATTTGACACAATGGTTAGTTGTTAGCAAGCCAAGCGTACATAAGAGATCGTTAGTTAGCAAAACACTTCTATTGTCACCTTTTGTGTCGACAATAAGACTCTTAAGTAGGTTTCTAGGGCCTTGCCGACACTTTCTAGCACTATTGTGGGAAGGAGGCTTGGCATGGTATAACAGTTGACATAATGGGTCGCGTGAATTTTGGGTCGTTACCTAGTCATTCGTCAGATGGTGAAGAGAGATATATTCAATACTATTTGGTCTATTTTGTTGAAACCTTCCAATTACCTCAAGTACCGTATAATATTTCGAAGATACTCCAACCGGAGGATCTTCAGAATCCAATATCTGCTGTGTAGCTGTAGAGGTTTCTACTTGATTGCTCTGACAATATACCAACACAGCAGACATTGGAAATCAAACCATTTTCATTGAATTCAATAAATATAAATTTTTGGAAGATGGTTTTTATGAAATCCTTCTTCATAAAACCACTAAATTATGGTTGTCACGATCCCTATTGCCATTTAAAATACTTTAAAAAGTTGCTTGCCTGCTTAAGGGGATTATCTTACATCCACGAATTTACAATCAACGGATGTCAATAAAAATTGCCACCCTGTATATTCTCCATAAACCTTAATGATCAAGAGATGGAGTAGAGCCTGCTTGATTTTTTGTGCAGTACAACTTTCGATCGAAGGCCCAAAGCATGGTCGTAAATTTAAATGTTATCTTCTCTTTTGTAAGTTCATATCTTTTAATACGCACCTTAAAATGAAAAATTGGTGAACTTCTACCTTAAAAAGTGGAGTGTTCGGATGATCCGAGTTAAGATATACCTGTATTGTATAAAAACAGATAGCTCCATTAAATATTCAATAAATTGATAGCGATTGTCCAGGAGCTTGAATGGTAGCACCTGTCTTGACTTGGTTGATAAATGCGCCACCTTGAATATACTCGTATATTTATAAAGTGATTTCCAAGTCTGATTTCTTCAACATCCGTTTGGTGTTCTTTCTCCTTATCTCGATATGATTGTAATGATTGTGAGCATTTAGGGGGCAAAGAATTTTGTAGATAAACCTACATTAGAATATGATTTTTCTTTATAAGTGGCACTTAATGACATACCAATAACTATGTCTCTTCAAACAAATAGAAATTTGTAGTTAAATATGTGGATTCTCTCATTCTCACATAGTCAATTGCTTATTTATTACAAAATATATCAATTTTTTCGATTTGAATTCATATTGTAATAGAATTTTTCAGTTTTTCAGATTGTATTCCTGATTTAGAATGATTTAATGAAAATATACAGAGAACAGAGTGTAAAAGCCAAATGGAATAAATTCGATAACGAATAAAAGGGCGTGTTAGGAAAAACGCTCGGACAAGAAAATAATATTATATAAGGTGTTTCATGTGACCGTGGCCAATACCGACTTTCTTATTTCAAATGCAACCCCCTGTAAATTATTTAATTTTTAGATTCTTCAGAGAATTCTAGACACAATTCATGCACAATTATAACTATCTTTTACTATTTCGGAAGTATTAACTGTTTTCAGAGTTATTGCAAAAATCAACGTTTCAAATAAAAATTATTTTATTTCACAAATTCGGTACATTACACTTAAAACCTAATAAGTAAACTGATTATTTCTTAATTATCCAAAAAAAAACATTAATGTCAATGAAGGAAATGTTCAAAATGCTCGCCGCGAACGTCTTATTATTATTATTAACTTAATATTTCCGAAAAAGTTGAAGATAGGTTTAGGACATTGTACAGGGTGGCCAGATTTCGATGATTTAGTACTACAACTCCTAAACTATAAGAGATAGAGAAAAAGTAATATACATGTCATGTTCTCTTTTTTTGAGAAACCGAAATTGCTGTAAACCTCAAGTTGCTACGCCGTCTAGTTTCCGAGCTACAGGGCGATTTTGAAATTTGGCCAATTATTATAATTGACTATAACTTCCGTATTACAGGATCTACGCTCTCGAAACTAACCCATCTTTAGGGCACTTTTTTTACTGCTTTTCAGCGGTGCTATTGAATTTTTTGTATCTGCTCAAATTTCGGAGCTACAACAAAAAAATTTTTTTTTCAAATGGAAACCATAATGGAAAATGATATTTCCGAATAGACCTTTCTTCAACGATTTCAAAAATATATATCATGTTATACTTCCGAGTTCACTATATATCGAAAATTTCGAAAAAACACTTCTCGTTCAACAAAATCCAAGCAGGCTTTGATTCACTTCCTTCAAAACTGGGACGGTCATAGAATTTCATGTCTTATTTATTTTCACTTGTCAAATTCAATTCAGTTTCATCATTGTTGTATCGTCTGGAGCTTCTAACATTCTTATAAGGTAATAGAATTCGATATCTCACAGTCACATTTAATGTAAGCTGCCAAATTGTTTCAGGAAATATTAGCTTTATTATTGCTCAGACCAATAGAGGGGCTTCGCAAAACTTGTTGATTCTAGTATGATTTCTCTGCTAAATTGAAAAATGAAAAGCATTTGAATACTTATGTAACCCGTTGATAGCAATAATAAATGTTTCCATGAGGGGCAAAAAAAATCTCCTTCAAGAAAAAATTCATTTGAAAAAAAGTATATTCACAACAAATGTTCAAATCGTAGTTCATTGGAGCGAGCCATTGGAGGAAATACATAAATTTCATGATGTCATATAAATAAGAACTTTAGAAGCGCCAGACGATACAATGATGAAACTGAATTGAATTTGACAAGTGAAAATAAATAAGACATGGAATTCTATGACCGTCGCAGTTTTGAAGGAAGTGAATCAAAGCCTGCTTGGATTTTGTTGAACGAGAAGTGTTTTTTCGAAATTTTCGATATATAGTGAACTCGGAAGTATAACATGATATATATTTTTGAAATCGTTGAAGAAAGATCTATTCGGAAATATTATTTTCCATTATGGTTTCCATTTGAAAAAAAAAATTTTTTGTTGTAGCTCCGAAATTTGAGCAGATACAAAAAATCCAATAGCACCGCCGAAAAGCAGTAAAAAAAGTGCCCTAAAGATGTGTTAGTTTCGAGAGCGTAGATCCTGTAATACGGAAGTTATAGTCAATTATAATAATTGGCCAAATTCCAAAATCCCCCTGTAGCTCGGAAACTAGACGGCGTAGCAACTGGAAGGTTTACAGCAATTTCGGTTTCTGAAAAAAAGAGAACATGACATGTATATTACTTTTTCTCTATCTCTTATAGTTTAGGAGTTGTAGTACTAAATCATCGAAATCTGGCCACCCTGTACATGAATTATGTCTAGAATGTTCTGAAGAATCCAAAAAATAAATAATATACAGATACAGGGGGTTGCATTTGAAATAAGAAAGTTGGTATTGGCCACAGTCGCATGGAACACCCTATATAATATTATTTTCTTGGAAAATATGCGCATTTAAAATTACAAATCGATATGTTCGATCGTTTTTCCTAACACCCCCTCATTTATTCGTTATCGAATTTATTCCATTTGGCTGTTACTCTCTGTATGAGTATCCTTGATTCGGTTTAATGACGTGATAGGGTCATACTGATCATATAAATACTTCAATTCGATTGCTGTTTCAACTTTTTTAATTTTTGCTGATTTCAAAAATGTAACAATGTAAAACTTTTATACTTTTGTCTTGCTTTTCGATTCCCTGTCGAATTATAAAAATACTGGCATTACCAAAGCAACTGTTCAATATGCATTATGGTTCCTGAACTCTTAAAGAAAAGACAGCTTCCTTCATACAAAAAATTTCACTCAAAAAAAACTTCTTTCTTATAATTAGATATAAAAAACAAGACTAAACTAAAACTAAAGAAGATGATATGACCACCAAGAATAGAGAACTCGTTTCAGCAGTAATGAGCGTCAATCAGTCCTACAACCGAATTCTATTCAGGGACCTATCGGATACCAATCCTACAAATTCATCCGGGGTTGAAATGAAACCCGAAAATCAGCCATTTACCATACACCGGTAATATAGCGCCGATCACTTCAAATTCGGCTACTACAAAGATGTCAAATATGCCCTCATAAAGCGGCACAAATATCGACTTGAAAACCTCGGTTACGATTGGAGGGTGGTAATAGACTGTCAAGTGGTTGCCGACCGGACACTCCCATTGGATGTGACGCGGTGGAGGGGGCAATTATCAACTCCTCGAGGGGGAAAAGCATTTGATGGAACGCGATTTCATACTCGTTTGAAATTTACTAAAGCTGCTCATGGAGTTTGAATATTTTCAGTAGAAATCATGCATAACTATTTCAGTCCGATAAACAAGGTCTCGAAAATAATCGGATTTTGTCGAAAAACAAATGAATCGGAATAATTCAAAACTAATTTTTTGATTGAAATCATATTTTATCTATGCTTTCAAGATTTGAATCGTATCATGAAATATCTATGTATTACGTTTTTTGGTAAATTATATTGCTTACTGTGATCAAAATTTAATCCAAAATAAACGAAAAATTAGTAATTGCTACTCCAAAATAATTGGGACGTGAATATATTGATTAGAATTTGAAAATTGTCCAATAAAAAAATCTGTAATGATTAATCAGAAAATAGTAATGAATACAATTTCAAAGTTGTATATTTATTTTTATTTTTATATTCAAACAAAAACTTTCCTTATCTCACGACCCCTCTTTCCTACACTGATCACAAGGCTGTAGTTTCGTGCTGACATCTTAAATAAGTGGATTGTTCTATTTGAAAGAAAACAGAGAAAAGTATTTCTTTTTTCAACATTTCAATGCCTTCCTTTTGTCTGCAACGTGAATTGAACTGAGAAAATCAACATATTATTTCAATCTATAATCAACATCAAAAACTTCTTGTCGTCTTTTATTTTCAGAAATCCCTGTAAAATGAAGAGAATTTTTATAAGTGCCTCTTATCTTATCATTATAAAATGAGAATAAAATTTTCTGCAAATGTAGAGACTGACAAATATGTCCAGATTCCAGAAAAAAGTCTGTTTCGCGTTTTTCATCATCATTTATCATCATATAAATTTAAACAAATTAAAGGAAATAACAGCGTGAACACATATTCATTTGAAACAGCATATAAACCACAACCAAGAGAAAAACAAATATAACATTTTTCCAATCACAATAGGTAGGTATACACTATGAAGAGAATGAAACTAAATATTCTTTTTACTTCAGAATTTGATAGTAGCTCAAAATATTTCACTGATGAAACGATGTTAGAAATTCCAATCATCCTAGAAAGAGAACGCGAGTTTGGAGAATTATCCAAGTGAATAACAAGAGAGTAGAAAATATTTTCCAAAATTTTTTCATTACCTACTTATTATTTTCAAAATATTCACAATTTTATTTTCGAAATTTGCCATTTCAAAGAACGCTAGTCATAAAATATTTTCTATTGATATTCCTTGCTTGATGGAAATCCAGATGGATTATATCATCATTTTAGTCGCAGACAAATGATTTTTCATTTTTTATTGCTTCCCATTAATTATTTTCCTATGTCTATTGCGAAAAATTTATTAGCGATAATTTTTTGTTTTATTATACGTAGAGGTATGGTAAAGGATCCTGAATTATAGGAAATATGAAATATGTATGTATATTCATTTAGTTATCAATAATGTATATTGATAGTAGGTACAAAATAATTATCATAGAATTATAATTCAATCATAATTGAATTATTTAAAGGAATAATGGTTATGTCTGATTATTTTGTTTCAAAGATTCTGATGTGAAGGTATTTTTAAAATTTCTTCCCCATAGGGATCTTTGAAACAAAATAATCAGACATAACCATTATTCCTTTAAATTCTGATTACTGATTAGATAAGTGATTAAATCCCAGAAGACTTCTTCGTTTCGTCATTGATCACTAATTCTTATGATTCTTGCTGAACTTTTATGAAAAAAATTAATTTCTTGATCATTTGGATGATCCTATGACCTATATCGATTTCTATAAGGCTACATTTTCGTTAGACTTTTTTTACAAATATTTTGATATAAGAAGATGAGAATACGTTAGATTTTGAAATGTGCAAACTTTGCTATAAAAACTACTTCAACGAAATATTACTTATCATTGAAGGAATGGAATAAATAATAGTGATTTTTCAGGTTTGTAGTGATAAATATTCTTTGCGATCAAAATATGAAAACATTTCTTATGATTTCCCTTTTTGGCCAATTTAATTAATAAAATTATTGTACTTTCAATTGTTTCCAATCAAAATCGTTCTCAAAATATCTTGATAGTTCAATCGAATGAATTTATGGGTCAGTGATGCATGTAGAAAAAATTTATAATTAAACTAAAATTAATATTTTTCAAATTCTATTCTTCGTGGTATATAGGTACTATAAGATCCTTTTTTAGTCGATTTTATTGATTAATATTATGTGGAAATGTACCATTTCAGAACATGTTCTAATGGAAGAATCGAATTCAAATTTTTTACGAATAACACTTCAAATGTGACATTTACCTTAAGCTGAAAAACCTACATACACAGATAACGTAGTTTTCTACATTTCTACGAAATATGGTTAGCTTTTATCATTTCAAGGTGAAATGAATTAACGTCGAAACAACCACTGAAAAAAAATTCCGCGAATTGAGATTATAGTGGCTGAAAATTGCAATTGAAATCTTGATCGGAACCTGTCGGGCACAGCCTGTACAGAACTAGGAAAGCGAGCCGCATTTATTACGTCGTCAAAACCAAATCCAAGCAAAAGAGCCATCAAGACGACACCTTGAAAGGCGCCAACTGCCGAAGACGTAAACAAAGAATACACATAAGATGAAAGAAAATCTCAACGGCAGGTAAACGAAAATAACAGAGACGCAAAACTGCGGCAGGATAGAGCGGCAGCCGATAAACACACGGTGTAGACCTAACGATTCACCGTTGTGACGGTTAAAGGGGTAGTTTAGACTGAGATCGAACTAGGGGTTGATAAGGGCGCGAGAGAAAGAAGCAGCGTCAGGTACGAGCCTTAGGGGTGTGCTCACTCCTGAAGGGAGTGTCCTGAAAATCACCGCCCCTATCCAGTGTAAACCCTCGCTAAGTGTATTAGAAAACCAGTATTTGGCCAAATAGCTTATCAAGTGGCAGCGTTTTTTACGCGAAACTCGAGTACACGCGCGAGTGATGAAAAGTCCGGCGGTTGTTTGAAAAATCTCAGTGACTTCCACAAGATGAGTTCGCCGGTCAGGGAAATCGAGGTGAACGTCGTTTCCAGCCCGGAATCCAGCAGGAACGCGACTCCGGAACCGGAAAACTTCCGGCTGATCAATCAGTTGGCGACTTCGAACATCACGTGCTTTCCGGTTATAAAAAGTGGCGAAATCGAGAAAACGGAAGATAAGGACGGTTTGAAGGGGAACCCGAAGAGTTCCAGCGGGTCTACGAATTTTTCCATCAGCAGTATTTTGTCGAGGACTGAACCGGCACTGAAGAAAAACGGTTTTTTTCCGGGCATCGACCGAAGTCTCGCTGCGGACGCAGATAGTAATATGTTGTCAAGGTAGGCTTTTCTTAAGGTTCCTGATATTGTGATGCAATTCAGCACTCTTTCATTGTACGAATCAAAATTCACTATCAAATGTATGTAGGTATCTGGTGTTTCTTTTTAGAGTGATAAAACTATAAATTGAAATAAAACACATTTGAATTGAGATTGAAGCTTTTTTACTTGCAAGATAATTCAATAAAATAATTTTCCGCAAATCGCTAGGAAATTTTGACATTCCAGTCAAAATTTCCTAGCGATTTGCGGAAAATTAGGAAATGATATTTCCTTACAGTTGGTTCGACATATGCATATACGAACTTTTCTCATGATTCCTCCGGCACTTATTCTAAAGAAGCAGTATTTTCACTGCATCAACCAGCTCTGGAGGAGTCCCAGAAATAGCAAATTCATCATCACTTATCATTTTACACTGTTTTAAATTCGAAAAAAAGCAATTAAATTAATTATATGCGTCAACTTTGACAATTCAACATGAGTACGTTTACATAGTAAAGTAATCAAATTCAATACGAATTTCGACGCATCATTCATTTATGAATTGAATAATTCGCGATTTCATCAAAATTAATTGGAATCTGTCGAATTTTAAACGATTTGCAAAAAAATAGTATGTTCACCTCGTAGGAATAGACACATTCCTGGACTCTGTGTTGCCAAGTCTCGGCTTGCGCCACGACTTAGCAATTTTCACAATCGTCCAGGAATGTAAGGCTTTTCCTACTCGGTAAACAATGTACATGTTTCAAAAATAATTTCCGGCATAATATACCCACCAAGACTGGCTTCGAGGAACCGCAATCGACCAGACCAATTTTGAATCACTTTTATCGAGTAATTTAGGCCTTATTTCAGCAATAACACGAGTTGTGTTGGCGTTTATTGTTTCTTGTTCATCAGCATAAACCAATGACTCCACATAACCCTAAAGAAAATAATCCATTGGAGTTATGCCGCATGATCTTGGAGGCCAATTTACTGGACCATTTCTCAAAATAATGTTATCGCCAAATCCTTCTTTCAATAAGTTTCAAGTGGCTTTAGTTCATGAATCCTGTATGGGTGTAGACCAAGATCTTCACGCAAAATTTTCCATGTGGTGGATGCACCGAGTTCAACTTGTTGTGAACGTCGACGAATAGACAAATCTGAATCTTCATTAACACTATCACTTACAGCAGCGATATTTTCTTCTGTACGTACAGTTTTTCGTTTTGTTGTTGTTGTTGCATCGAGTAGAGGAAATGTTGTTCGAAATCTATCGATAGTTCGACAAATAAGCTGCTCTGATGGACGATTATGTAAACCATGAATTTCACGGATTGAAGTTTGGCGAATAGAACAAGAAAATAAATCTTAACAATTTGTAAACGTTGTTGCGGCGTGAGTCTTTCCATGAAAATTTGTCAATGCTTACTGAACAGAAATATGTAAAAACAACATGGCTTCTACCTACACCTGACACTTTATCTGGAGTCTGTTTCCCAATAACTTCTTAATAATGCCGTTGATCCATCGAGTACTGAAAAAAAAAAAGAAATAACATACACAAATTTTTCACTGCGATCAATAATATTGATACGCTCATCGGTTCACAAATCAATAATCACTCATAACAACGCTCTGTTATGACATTATTTCAAAGTCATTTATCTGCAGGACCCTTCGGAAAATGGTTCCATCAAAGTTTCGATAGCAGCTGTCAAATAAATACTCTACCATCGCAGATTTGTTACAGAAAGATTGGAATTTTTTTCGACATTTCGCCAGACTTAATACTGGATCTGGTTGAGTGATCCGGACCAAATTTTGAAAGTACCAAAAATACGTCATTCCCTACCTGAATGCGGAGTTTCATCTCGGTCGAATCAGTAGTTTTTGAATTATCAGTAAAACAAAATTTTGAACGGGTCTGTTCACGGAACCTCTGGTCGAACTGTTTACGAACGGAAGGACAGTCTTGAATTTGACGGATCCGTCGTCATCAATGAGTCGAACCTTGTCGTTTGCGGCCATTACCGGCTCAAACTATAAAAAATACAGACATAACCCGTTTATGTAGAACGAGCGCTCAAAAATAGAGATGATACTGTAGTCTTTACTGCTCTGATGAGGTGGGTAACCTCTCAATTCACTTGTACTGTACCCTGATAGATCCCATTTATGGACATACCAAAATGAGTGAATTTTGTGGGTATCATTATCAATGAATCCTTTCATTAAAAGATTTCATCTGAATAAAAAAGGCAAAAGAATATGCAAATCTATATGATCAAACAAAGTACAAAGTGAATTATCTCAATTGTCCTAACTTTCGCCAAACTCACGACAATCATGCTATCAACTTTGTATCTAATTGATTCTGCGGCCAATTTATTGATTTTCATCTTTTCATAACGTTGTCAATAATTATTATAAGATTTTCTTGATATATTTTTAATTTTCGGTTTATAATGTTTTTCCGGCAAATTCTTTATTTAACATATCATATTCTTTTCAGGTGAATCTTTTAAATTGCTTCAAAATCGAATCTCTTATTCATCATTAATAATTAAATACAGGATGAATACATGCAAAGGAAAAATTGTGAGAAGAGATCAAATAAATTACTATGGACCACCAAGTTAAATCCATTAGGTTTAGTCGTTGATTGATAATAATTATTTGAATGTAGTTGTTAGTCTCCACTATGACTTCTCTAAACGGAAAATGTAGTATTGTTCTAATACAATGACATACTACCCGATCAACCTTTTCCGATTATTTGATATTTATTATGTTTCAAAATATCGGTATGACATCTTTATGATAAATAATTACGTGTTATTCTCAATATCTAGCAAAAATGTATGAAGATATGTTTCATATACCGTCGTTTGGATACGTTTTATCAAAAAAAGAGAGGATTGAAAATATTTTACCCCTCTGAGGTACAAACAACTTAAAATTTCGCAAACAAAAATTATGCCAATTACTTAAGCTGATCATCTTGTGGTCTATCTGTATTTTTATTCAATATTACCTGTGGATCTTTCAATTTTCAAGATATTATTTCAGTTTCATCAGACAACATTGCTCTTTAAATGCCTTCAAGTGCTTCTTTATAATTTGTTGTTTTGTGATTATAATTAATAATGAATAGCATATTTTTCGCCGTGTCTTCTTGAATTCGATTATTATTAGGAATTCACTCTCAGAAATGATTTTTATAATTTTTGTGTACATATGAGGGTATATTAGGTTTCGCTATAATTTTCAGGCAATAATGCAATGATAAATTTTTGTACTTTATTCCTCTTTCGATATTATCTCTCAAGCCTTGTTTCCACTATTTAAGTTAAGTGAACTAACTAAACCACAATTTAGTAACTGAATAAACTTTTCTGAACAACAAAAATTGGCCCTTTGAAAAACAATCAACGTTGAAGATAACTTAGTTCAGCAATAGGCGAGCTTAATTTTTCTTCGGAAAAATATAACAATTTCTGGCATCTCTCGAATATGTATTGACATTACGAATTGTGCTCTTCTAAATGGATGTCATTTGGAATTCAAATAACCCCAGTGGTTTTTAAATTTCCGTATAAGTGAACAATACACATATTTCCTCCATATTATATAGTTTAATTCTTCGCCCAAACAATTTCATGAGTGAAATGAGAATTCATGCATTATTCGGAAACGCCGACAACAAACGAAATATTTTAAACGCATTCAAACGCAAGCACTTCACTCCATCCGCTAAAAATGGAAATTTCAAAATTCATGATTTCCAACTTTATAGTAGGTATATAAAATAGCGAGTAATGTTAGCGCTTGCGGCTCTACCGGATCGTTCGAAATTTAAATTGAGCTTGTTTAAAATTAAACCAAACCACGAAAATTACTTTTGTTGAATAATTCATTACCAATTATTTGCCAATTAAGGGGGCGTATTGTGAATTATCGCCTCTTTGTATGAGCGCAGCGTTGTGCTAAAATAGTTTTAGCGGCGCAATGGCGCAAAACGAAAATAACTCGATTCAAAACTGAAACTGGATGTTAACGTATCAATCAATCGAGTTCCAAATCTGATAGTATTCGAATGAATTGATGTAACATACCAACGGAGGTATATAAGGGGTGTTTTTGCCTTTTGACTTGAAGAATCCTGAAAATCATAAAAATAAAATGTCGCAGTTATCCTGAAAAATCAAATTTCCGCGCGCATACTGAAGGAAAAGGTGGCACCGACATCTTAAATAGATTGCTTAGATGTGGAGGCGTATTCATGAGTCGAGTAAGATTGAAAGTATCCAACAAGAATGGAAGGGCGAATACTTCGGCGGAACTCCGAGGCATATCGATTTTCCACTGAATAATTCAACTATCTTCCATCACTTCATCACCAATTGGGTTTCAATTTGCGAAAGCGTACCCGAAACGTTAAAACTCCATCGTAAAATCAGCTACTCGAAGATTTCAACAGAGCACTTTGGGGAGTTGAAAAGCAGTAAATTTTCAGAGCGCAGTTAAAAATTAAGAAGGAGGTGCCGTAAATCGATATGAAGTCTCGTCTCTTGGGGCAATCAGGAGGGCTTAAGTCTATCTGCCATTAAATTTGCATCGAGTTAAGTGTTTCCTACCTTTAAGAGATGAAATATGGCGACTGGAAAGTGGAAGGGGAGTTTCTCCGAAGGCAAATACCCTAAGAGGCTTACTACCTCTTTAAGCGTAGCCTGATATTCCATTCGTTTTGATCGATAAACAACTTCCATATCAAACTCTGTCCTTCAACATGGTGGGTCAAAATGCATTTTAGTCAGTTCAAACTTGCTCAAAACTACCCAATGCCGAGGATAACTTCAATTGTAACGGGTGTTCAAATAAGAGCGAACAATTTGAATTGCGCACCATGTTTGACAGCCATAATGTCACATGATTAGGACGTGACAGATCGAAAGTTGACAGATGGGAGTTATAGTGTGCATTAAGGTCTGGAGGAATAATTGGACCGTTTTTCTTCGAATGGTGAATGGCTAACGTTATCTTGCTATGATAACAACGTTTCTTGTGTCTCAATTGGAAGCTATATTGATGTGGTTTCAGCATGACAGTACCACATGCCATACCACCCGTAAAACATGGACGATCTTGCACGAGTTTGTTCCTGGTAGTGGCATTTCCCGATTTCGTGACCCAAGGCCGTAGCTAGTGTGTCCGTTGAACTGAGCTCTGAAAAAATTTCGGGGGGGGTCCGGACCCCATCGGACCCCCCCCTGGCTACGGCCTTGTCGTGACCAGATTTGGTCCACTCTTGCAATTTAACTCCCATGGACTTCTGGCTGTGGGATTATCTGAAGTCACAGGTTTATGCCAATAAGCCTGCAACCATCGAAAACCGAAACTAGACGCCGTATCAAGCAAATACCACCACATGAATTCATAAACGCATATGCCAGCAAAGCCGTAGTGGTCATCTACAAGATAATTTGATCATACATAATTCACAAATGTATATTTTCTGAATCACTAAATATATCAATACTTTGCTACAGAAAACCAGGTTTCAGTGAACACTGAAATCTTGAGCTCTTATTGAAACACCCTTCAAAACCATTGTGTTGTAGCCTCTGTGTTGAACTAACTAGAAGAAAAACCTTCACATCATGTATTTTCGATGTCAATTCAACAGTGACTGAAATCGATTGCTATTTTTGACTCGAACTGAATTGAATTTTGTTTACAGACTGGGTCTTATGTCACATTTTGGCGCCTTGGCAGCAGCGAGTAGTAGATATGCAGCTCTATGCGGAAACCCTACAGATCCTAGGACATTACCTTGGTACTGGGGAAGGCTTCCGTCACAAATACAGGAGAAATGTAGCTCTAACGGTAAGATTCAGAAGAATGGTTTCTAGATTTAAGAGTGTTACCTGATGCAACCTGGAATATTTGAAAATCTCCCAATAGTCTCGGAGTAAAAGTATGTTACTTCATCGGAATTTGCTTGTACAAATGCTGTTTTTCCTTTAGGAGAAGGATGTACTTACTGCTCCACAACAGAATTCAGAAAGGACCCCGCACACTTACTTAGGAAAAGCGGGTCCAGTGAATTTTCCCCATTTTCACATATTTTATTTATATCAACCTTGAGAACAATATATCAGATTTTCACGAAGGTCTTACATCCGGTTTGTTCTATAGGGCGTTCCAAAATTGCAGCTTCGGAAAAATGAATCTTTAAATTTTAATGATAATCCATCTAATTTTCAGAATTTCCTCATGATGCCTTGGGTTCTGAATAACAAGATATCACAGATATCCAAACACCGCCCATCACGTTAGGTTTCGTTATACAGGCTGTTCCATGAAGCTGTATAAGTAACTGAATGTAACTTTGTTAGTGACTTTGGGACCACCCTGAGTTTTTCAAAATATGATACCATGATGTATGTCCACCTCTGTAGGAAGTTTCATTAATGTACAAAGAACAGTTGCAAAATTATTCAGGTTTAAATTCGGATTTCATACAATTTTTCTTCAAAACTTTCTGTAGTTGAGATTGCGGTCAAGGAATATAGGTTTTCATTCAGTATAATTATTATGATAGGTATTGACGGTCAGTCCAAAGGTGTTTTTATTTAGGAATGTACAGGATGGACAAAATTCGGTGTCACTAATCTCCTCATTTCGCTATCTCAAAATCTGTTTAATGTTTATATAGAAAAACAGTATTATCATTCCAGGTTGTTGTATCTTTGAGCACTCTAAGGATGCATATTTTTGTGAATATTATACCATAAAAGTATGTCGACCTTTCTGAAAAATTTCACTCGTGTGTTGATAATTAAAAGATTGTTGCCAAATCATTCAGGTTTCAGTTCAATATACACCATCACTTGAAATAATAATTATCAACAATTTACATAAAAATGTATCAGCTCAAAATATGAAATCTAATAATTCCAATCTCAAAATAGGGTTATTAACACGACTGATTAAACAATTGAAAGATTTAACAGTTGGAAGACTGAAGATTTTTGCTTTATATTTGTTACACCACTATATAATCTAGGACAGTTACTAAAAAAAGTCATGAAATATTCACTCCTGCATTCAAGATAGAATTCAAGAGTTGAGTAGAGGGGTACTTAATATTTCGCATATGCCGTATCCAAGAAACCAGAGTACGCTTGTTATGTGAGAACATGTCCCCAGGGTTCTGGCTCCAGTAATGGTGTATATTGAACTAAAACCTGAATGATTTGACAACAATCTTTTAATTACTTATACACGAGTGAAATTTTTCACAAAGGTCGACATCCTTTTATGGTATAATATTTAAAAAAATATGCATCCTTAGAGTGCTCAAAGATGCAACAACCTGGAACGATAATACTGTTTTTCTATGTAAACAGATTTTGAGATAGCGAAATGAGGATATTAGTGACAACGAATTATGTCCATCCTGTACATTCCGGAATAAAAACACCTTTGGACCGACCGTCAATACCTATCATAATAATTATACTGAATGAAAACCTATATTCCTTGAGAGCAATCTGAACTACTGATAATTTTCAAAGAAAAATTTTATGAAATCCGAATTTAAACCTGAATAATTTTGCAACTGTTCTTTCTACATTAATGAAACTTCCTGCAGAGGTGGACATACATCATGGTATCATATTTTGAAAAACTCAGGGTGGTCCCAAAGTCACTAAAAAAGTTACATTCAGTTACTTATATAGCTTCATGGGACAGCCTGTATAACGAAACTTAACGTGGTGGGCGGTGTTTGGATATCTGTGATATCTTGTTATTCAGAACCCAAGGCATCATGATGAAATTCTGAAAATTAGAAGAATTATCATAAAAATTTGAAGATTCGTTTTTCCGTAGCTGCAAGTTTGGAACGCCCTATAGAACAAACCGGATGTAAGACCTTCGTGAAAATCTGATATATTTTTCTTGAGGTTGATATAAATATAATATGTAAAAATGGGGAAAATTCACTGGACCAGCTTTTCCTAAGTAAGTGTGCGGGGTCCTTTCAGATTGTTTCAAGAGTTTCCATTCTTTTTCACAAATTTTTTGAACATGAGAAATCTAAATGTTTACTCACTATCTAACTCATTCTTTTGCCCATTTCGTTTTAAGTTTCGCAGTTTCAGGTGAAAATTCTTTTAAGTATTTGTAGTACGAATTCAGTTCACTCAAGAAATGGCCAAAATAAAGTTCAGTAAAGACGCCTTTACATACTTTCGATCAGAGTTCCCAGAAAAACCCTCTGAGTTCTTGAAGTCGATGAGGAGATGGTTGGTGTAAATCCAAAGCTCTTTGTAGCTGATCCTAAGCGTGTTCCATGGAATTGAGGTCTATAGTCCGTTCAAATATAAGAAGGAGCTTTGTAAACAAACATAATCGTCTGGTTTGCGCACAATAAAGCTCGTATTGGTCGAACGGTGATAACAACGCTCTCTTCGACCGCCCTAAGAGACTGCCAGGATCGTACTCGGAACGGACTGTGGATGGTACTGGATGGAAATGATTCAATAATTTGAGTCACCAATTTCCACATTAGAACTTTTTTCCTCAGAAACTCTAGTGCAAAATTTCTGTTATGATTTGCAACTGTCATAAACATTGTATATCCGACGTATCCTATTTTTACTATTTTTTTTGTTTTTATTTCATTATCTACTAAATAATTTCTTTTTCGGATGCTCGATATTGCGGCAAAGAAATTCCGGGAAACACCAGATTTGGGTCCTTTTCCCTAATGGGTGAATGCCATCTTGATTTGCATAAATATCGAATTTTTCAATTGACAAGACTCGTAAAAGATCTCTGTCCAAATTTATAACGGTCATTCACTTGGAATATCCGAAATATATTTAGTTTCGGTCCAAAATTTTATATTATTTTGTACGAAACTCTTTGTCGACTGCTCAAGATTCGGACAAGGTAATTCCGGGAAACACCAGATTTGGGTCCTTTCACTCCTTTTCCTTAATGGGTTGAAGCCATCTTGAAGTTTTCAATTGACAAGACTAGTTAAAATACCTAGAGCTACTGTGAAGCTGTTCAAAGTGTTTATAGATTTTGTTGGGAAAAGTGTATTGTGTTGGAAAATCTTTTGACAAAGTGTATATAGTGTTTATAGAACAATGTCGAATTCGGAAACGGATACTGCATCTGAGGGTGATATGTGGGGACCACCAAGAAAAAGGTCCAAAAGGTCGCATTTCTCTGCTGAAGAGAAAGAGATATTTTTGAACATTTTTCGAAAAGAATTGGCAGAACATCCTGATTTATCGAAAAGAGACTTAGTAGTAATTGTTTCAAAATCCTCAGGGGTGAGTGATTCAGTTGTATTCAGAATTCTCAGGGAATATAAAGAGAATAAAACATTGACGCCAACTAAGAGGAGAGCCCAGTCGTTAAAAATAATCGATTCGGTTGACGATTTCGATATGAACCTTATCAGAAGAATTGTCCACGGTTTTTTTTTTCGGAATGAAATCCCAACGATTTCTAAAGTATGTACTAGAAATCTTGAATGATGACGACAGTTTGCCAAATTTCAAAAGAACAACTTTCTATAAATTATTGAAAAAAATGGAATTCAAGTTCAGTTAAAACTGAACGATTGTGTGAAATCTCCTCGATTCGACTCTGGACGGAAAAAAACTAAACGAAGGCCCTCCTACCGCTGCGCCAAACATGTTGTAATTGCTCCTTCTTACATTTGAACAGAGTATTTCTGATACTCATAAATGAACATTTGGTGAACAAGAAATGCTCCACTGCCCTCCACATTTCTATAGTTGAATAGTTCATAGGCAATTCAATCAGCTATCAACTAATCAGAATGAAAACACGAATACGAATGTGTGATAAGCCGGTTATCCTCTTGAAGCAGAAGGGAATTTCTCTCCTAATACTTTTCCTCCTCCTCCAAAGTATTAACGTTCAATTTCCTCGAAAAAATCCCTGCCAGAAGTAACAGAAAGACTCCCGGCAACAATTATAATACGAAAATCGAAAAAGTCGCGGGGCTTCAAATGATACTCGACGGAAGTCGTGAATAATCAAGAAAATCAGGTAAAGCAGATTACGACTCGGGCTTACTTTTATTGTTCGGGAAATTTTCAATTTCTCGCAGCTGTCAAGAGTGAATTGGAACCGTTCAATCCGCATTTGTGGGGCTACGTCTATTAGACTGAAACATAGTCTAAGGTTTCGGAAACCATTTCAAGTTTAAGTTGTTTAAATACCCTTCAAATGTATACTCCAAATACGACGCCAGTGCCGTGGCTTTAGAATCTTCGGCGACAAGGTAAATTCTTGTTGGTTCTTATGTTACTGCGGAAGGGTTGAAGGCTCTGATCACTTATTCGATACAGTACATTGGATACTGTCAGTTCTGTATCTAGATTTTTCATAATCGGTGTTTCACATAAAACACCAAGTATTTCGATAGTCTGATTACACATGGGAGAATAGCAAAACACTACAGTTTCTATAATGAATACTATCTATAGGGAGAGGTATGATCAAATGTATCACTTGAGAGCCTCCCAGATCTGTCTTATTGCAGATACGAAGCAAGTTAGATGTTGAAAACAGCTACTTACGTATGGGCCTAAGGTGCTAAGACATCGATGGGCAAGGAATCCGTCTTCGTCAAAGCTACTCGTGGAACACCTCAGGGTGGGGTGTTATCTCCCTTCCTATGGAGCCTAGTAGTTTTACACAGGCTAAAGAAGCTTGGCTTCGAATGTGTAGGCTATGCTGACGACATAGTACTAATAATTAGAGGCAAATTCGAAGGCACTCTGTGCGACCTATTGCAGAAGGGCCTTAGAATTATTGAGCAGTGGTGCTTGTCAGTGGCACTGAACATCAACCCAACCAAGACCACATTAATTCCGTTTACTCGGGAGAGGAAACTTCCAGCCATGAAAACGTTAGCATTAAACGGAAATATCTTGGAGTGGGGGTCTGAAGTCAAATACCTAGGAATAACCCTAGATAGCAAACTTCTGTGGAATAAGCATGTTGATAATGCTACTGGCAGAGCTACAAGAGCTCTGATGGCGTGCAGGCGTCTATGCGGCAGGAATTGGGGCTGTAACCCAAAATACTGCGATGGATGTACGTCATGATTGTAAGACCTATAGTCACATATGGGGCAGTAGCCTGGTTTGCTAAGGCAAATCAGGCAAGTACGAGGAAAATGCTCGACAAAGTACAAAGGCTTGCCTGTGTGTGCATCACGGGAGCTATGAGAACGTGCCAAACCAGGGCACTTGAGATCATCACAGACGTCACACCTCTACATCTAGTGATTGATAGGGTGGCCAAGAAGAGGCCATCCTCAGAGTATCTAGAGAAGGAGCAGGCAATGAGAGAGTCAGGTTTCAGAGAGCTTGGTCCTCTCTAAATGACTACACCTCATCTGCAAACCTTCCTAGTGATGTAATGATCAAGAAAGTAAGCACTGAGAAAAACTTCAGTACATTGCTAAGCAAAAGAGAGGATTGGGAAAGGGAATACACCAACTATAATCTCAAAGAAAATACAATAAAACGGTATACAGACGGTTCCAAAACCGCTACAGGGGCTGGCGTTGGTATTTACGGGTCAAGTACCAAGTGTGCACTATCGTTAGGCTCCTGTACGTCCTTCAAACGGAAATACTTGCAATCGAGAGATGTCTAGATATAAATCTAGAAAGAAACTATCAGAAGTGCGATAAAGCTATTCATACAGATAGTCAAGCTGCTATTTAAGCACTGAGCTCCTACGTAATTGACTCAAAGCTGATTTGGGAGTGCCGAAACAAACTCAATGAGGTAGGCAAGAAGAATAAGGTCTTTTTAATCTGGGTTCCCGGTCATTCGGGAATCGTAGGAAACGAAGAGGCCAATACACTAGCCAGAAAGAGCGCACAAACGCCACTCACTGGTCCAGAACCCTTCTGTGGTATAGGAAAATGCACCTATAAGAAGTAGTTTATGCTGAAGGAGAGAACCGAAAGGGAAAAACTCTGGCGGAATCTCCCAGGGATGGATCACTCCAAAAAGTTCCTCCGGAACTTTGAAACTGCTAGATCCAAAAAATATCTGGATCTCAGTAAGAACCAACTTCACTTACTCACTGGCTTTCTCACAGGACATTGTCGCCTGAAGAAGCATCTGTTGAGAATGGGTTTATCGGACACTGATTCTGTGGGGAGGAGGAAGAAACTCCTATTCACCTGGTTACGGAATGCTATGCCATTGCAAGCCAAAGGAAAGAGTGCTTTGGACAAGAAACTTGTAGAAGTGGGGAGTTATCCTCCTTGAAGCCATCCCAGATGATGGATTTCATCAAATCTCTGGAACTGGAGGGCGAGCTGTAGGGGGCGCGATGATGACAGCTCTGATAGGGGGCACAATAGACCTTAAGGTCGCAGTGAACTGTAACCCCTTTTCTATAACTAAATATATAACTATGGGCCTAAGGTGGAGGTTATACTTCCCAAATATCCAGTAGATTGTGTGTATCCAGGTAGTGCTAACACATTTGCAGATAAAATACAGTGATATTAGTATAAGTAGAACTTGTCAAAGACAAGTGTATACCGCGATTGCTATTCAACATTCCAATCGATCAAGTTATGAATAACCTGAATAGGACACATTCAAGCCTACATTTTTTTATTGATCAAATACAAACTGTTCATCAGATATTTTCCTATTCGAGTCTACGCCGCTGTGGCGCTCGGTTTTCACCCCCGTAAAGTGGAGAAGCTTTCTGGCTGCTATTTTAGACCTGCCACCGAAGAGGATTATCTTTCGAAATGAAAGAAATTGGAACTGCGACGTAAATGGGGTTGTTACTTTCTAATCGGTCGATAAGAGCCGTTTCGAGTACTTTTCGCTTCGGTTAATTGAAAACCACTGACCGCACGATTTGATGAGTTGAATTCCGAAACGTCAGCTGTCTAATCGTGAATTGAATCGTACGTAAGACGATAAGTTTCAACTTGGATAGATGGCATTATGTTATATTCGAAATGAATGAAGATTTCGTACGAAACACTAGGTAAACAAGCACTGGTAGATCCAGACAGCCTTTCAGTGAGGGGGGGCATGAATTTTTTCAGGGGGGGGCATGAATCGATTTATTGAAAACTAGCTGGCCCGGCGAACTTTGTTTCGCCTAAATGATACCTATACTTACGGTGGATTTCACAAATCGTTCACCAGTGATCGGAGATCAACGGCTTGGTTAGATTTCTGAACTGTCAAATCGAGTTAATTCTAGACCAAGCTCCGATCACCGGTGTTATGCTTTGTGGAACCCACCGTTAGAGTTGTATAAACTTACCATTGCTATTTTTTCAAGCAGGAGATAAATTAGGCATAATAAAAGTTCTGTCAAATGTAATCTGTCAACTGTCAAATGTCATCTATCAAATACCATCTGTCAAACGTCGTCTGTCAACTGTCATCTTTTCTATGGATATGAGCTGTCACACAAAACAGAAACACAAAAATAATATGTCAATTAATAATTATGGGCAATTCTGGATTCAGTTATTTCCGCAAAGATATTAATTACCCAAACATGAATCAAAAACATTTCAGAAATATAGAGAAAGATGAAAATGGACAACTCACGATTGATGCTGATCGTCACAATTCGATTGACATTCCGGTAAAAATTCACTGTTCCACCAACTTGAGATGTTTACCCGCTTTTTGATCTGATAATAGCCTTCCATGTTATTATAAGTTCTATGCACATTACACAATAATTGTATACATCGCCATCTGGTGACGATAATATCAAATATAGTACATTAACGACTACACTACAGTGTCTAGGTAAGAGCCATCAACCGTAGCGACACCTAGCGGCCTTGCTCAAAAGGAGGAACAGCATTCCCTACAAAAGCAAATTTTTCGTCGAATTTTTCAGAGTATTTTATAATAACCAGGCCATAGACGAATCCATAAATGAAGTTTCATAACAAACAGTCCATCCTATCTCGAGTTATACATGGTGTAACCAACAACACTGTTTCATATATGTGTATAGATGAGAAGAGCATTGTGTATAAAACTGAACCCTTTGAATTCAAAGACCTACAAAATCGAATAACGCTTATGAACAATCTTCTTATTCAATTCGCCTCGAAACAAAGGAGTAGAATCCAATTTAATAATCATTTTCCTCTGCAGGAGGATCCATAAACGATGAACAAACTCCGCCAACATCTCCTCGAAGAGAAGAAGAAATCCCAAGACACAACACAGAAACCAGCAGATCTCCCCGCCCATCGACCCCATCCGACAACCACAGATCACCCCCATCTAGTCCGCACCAGAACCTGATGCAAACCCCCCACCCAGCCTTCCTCGACCAGAACTACGTCAATATAAGATCGAAAAGTCCGTACAGAGAAAACGACAACATGACCATAGACGAAGAAATGGAAGAAGATGAAAGCGACTACGACAACGACAAAGATAAGAAAGTTCAAAATTCTAGTCTGAGCCCTGGAGGTTCCCTGGCCAACAAGAGGAAGAAAAAAACGCGTACGGTCTTCTCAAGATCTCAAGTGTTTCAACTGGAATCAACTTTTGACATGAAGAGGTATCTTTCTTCCTCGGAAAGAGCAGGTTTGGCGGCCAGTTTGCACCTGACTGAGACTCAGGTGAAAATTTGGTTCCAAAATAGGAGAAACAAGTGGAAGCGTCAACTGGCGGCGGAATTGGAAGCTGCTAATATGGCGCATGCAGCTCAAAGATTGGTCAGAGTTCCTATTCTATACCATGAGTCAGCGAATTCATCGATAAGACATCCTTTCGATCAAACACACCCTTTGTCGATGCATCATCCCTTGGATCCATCTAGGGAAGGGGGAAGTTCTGGAACACCCTCAGTAAATGCTGGTTATCCCAGTTCTCTATATTACCACCACCAAGCTGTAGCCGCAGCAGTTCACAATTTGCCATCTAGTCCTGTAAGGCCACCCATGTCCGGTTTGGTTTGAAGTTTTCGCAAGTGACTTCTTGGGTTTTTGTGCAACATGTATATCTCGACGTAAACAGTGAATTCTGATTCAGAGTATGCAAATAGACAAAGTTCCGAACCTTTATTTTACGAGGGAACGAACTTGAGTGTGCATATTAGTGAGTGGAATTTTGTAAATAGTGCATATTTGTATTTATATATTTATTCGAATTGTATGTAGTAAATTGTAAATAGGCATTAATTCTCGAATTGCTACAGCAGTTACCTTCAAGCCAAAAACTAATATAAGCATCTATGTTCGTTGTGTAATTAGTAGCAGACTGTTGTTGTTACGGTAAATAAATGGTATTTCAAGAATTATTTTGTATCCTTTTTATTTTCGTTCACAACATCCTTGAAATGGATGGTGTTATTGTGATCGGTTTCGCTACAAAAATGAAACAAGACGAAAGATTTTTCCGTAATCCAGGATGTCTTTGGGAGCTCGCAATTGGAGTTCTGTTTAGATAGGTCCTGTCCATTAAGATACCGTAGCATTTCAAATTCTTCAAAATTAGGGTGGATAACATCTGATGTAAAAAAAGCTAGTGTAAACTTGAAGAAGATACATTGGCTTCATATGAACATAAAAACACAATATTCTTTCGATATGTACAAAAACGCGAAAACACAATACAAAATGTTGCTTCAGTCTTCTAAACTCGCATATCATGCAGAACTGATAAGCCCATCTGACAACCAGAGCAGGGCAGTTTGGAACATTGTGAACCAGGAAACTGGTAGGAAATGTAGAGTTCAAAATCATAACACTACATTGAATGTAGATGGAGTCCCAGTTTCTGATGGTGTGTTGGTCGCTCAGACATTTGCTGATTATTTTTCAACTATAGCAGGCAAATGTCTTGAGGATAAATACGGTAATTCGATATCTGTTTCATGCACAACCTCATCCTTACATGATCATACATTTTTTTTTCATCCGGTTGATAAGTATGAAGTGATCGATACAATCAAGTCACTGAAAAATAGAAAAAGTGTAGGTGCCGACTTCGTCTCGGCAAAGATGTTAAGTTCTATATCTGAATTCATTTCCGAGCCATTTTCCTACTTGATAAATCTCTCTGTTTCCTCTGGCAGCTTTCCTGAGATACTGAAGCAAACAACTGTTATTCCAGTGCATAAGAGGAATGATGTGGAGGATGTCTCAAATTATCGACCTATCTCCATCCTCAGCGTTTTCTCGAAGGTAATCGAGAGAATAGTCCTAAATCGTATGACTGGATATCTAAATAAGTTCAACCTGATAACTAATTGTCAACATGGATTCAGATCGCAGAGATCGACTCAGACAGCTGCGGTTGACTTTTTTGAACACGTTTATGAGTCCTTAGATAGAGGTATACATGTAGCTGGTCTGTTTTTTGACCTCTCTCGTGCTTTTGACTGCATAACATTCAAGTTCATCCTAAATAAACTTTACAGTCTCGGGTTTCGAGGAGTTTTCCTGGAATGGTTACACAGCTTCATAGCAGACCGTGCTATGTCAGTGAAAGTCGGTGATTGTTGGTCCTCTACTCATAAAATTGAGCTGGGTGTCCCTCAGGGATCTATATTGGGACCCTTGCTTTTTATCCTATTTATAAATGATCTACCCAAACATCTGGTATTAAAACAAGCTCATTTGATAATTTTTGTGGATGATTTGTCTATTGCTGTCTCTGCAGACACCTTGGATGAGCTGAGAAGCATATGTGAGTCTCTAATAAGCCAATTTGAGAGGTGGTGTAGGAGCAACGCACTTATTATTAACATTAACAAAACTGAATGTCTACGTTTTGTTATGAGAAATTCCTCAATGCAATCATTCGACTTACTTTATGGTGACGAGTCCCTGACTTCAAAGGAAGTCGTTAAGTTCTTGGGTGTGCATGTGGATGATAAGTTGAGATGGTGTCATCAAGTAGACCATGTTTGTAAGAAGCTTAGCTCAGCTTTCTACGCTATTAGCCGTATAAATAATACTCTTCCTCTGCAAACCGTTATTAGTGTATACTACAGTTTAGTTTATAGCCATATCTCGTATTGTATATTAGTTTGGGGTAATTCAATCGATTTTGAAAGAGTTTTAATTTCACAAAAACGCATAATACGTTTGATTTTTGGCCTTCATCCTCGCTCCACCTGTCGGCCAGTTTTTGCTGCTCAGAATATACTTACTGCTCCTTGTATATATATTTATAATGCCTTAATGTACATGAAAAAAAATCAAAGTAAGTTTGAGACACTTTCTAGTTATCATGGTTATTCCACCAGAAGTTCTGATACTCTCTCTATTCCATTGCACAGAACCTCTAAATTCAAATCATCTATATTATATAGTGGAATAAAACTTTTCAATCATTTACCGTCTGTGGTGCGAGCAATGGAGGGGCGAGGGTTCAGAATGACAGTGAAAGCTTTGTTGATGAAAAAGGCTTATTATAGTATTGATGAATATTTTGGAGATACAAACATTCTTGTGTAAGTTGCTCTCTGTAATGCTGACTTGTCCTATACATTTTCATGTCTAACTGGATTAATAAATTTATTATTATTATTATATGATTTGTTAAAAAAATATCTTCGATAATTTAATTTTCACGCGGAAATATTCAACAATCGCTTGGTTTCACTCCATATTTCGGCACAAAATCGATGATCTTTCAGAATTTTCGGTTTATCGAATGGACTGCATCGGAAATAGTGTAAACCTTCTTCGATTTCTTTGCTGCCTGCTAAATACAACATCGTCTGTGCTGAAAAGTAAACATCCTGAAAATAAAAGCAAAGTATATCAGAACAGGTTTCAAAATTCAAAATTTTCTTCATCCAAATTTATCATGAATAATTCACAGTCAATGCAATAAGTTTATTCTACCGACTTATCAAGATTCTTTGATACCTATAGACCTATTTAATCAAGTGTACCGGGTGTCCCAAATTCGTTGTCCAGTGAGGGGATCTCAGAAACCCGATGAGCTATGACAAAATATGTGGCACGTTTTCAGGCTCGATTTTCAAGAGAATTATTTTGGTGAACACCTCAACCTTCTAAGTCAAACCGTTTCCGAGCTATGATGCTATTAGAGAAAATTGGAAAGGTTCTCATAACTTCTTTATTACTGGTGCTAGAAACATGAAACAAAAAAATTATACAGGCAAATTTTTCAGTAGAATTCATTGGCGTTAACAATTTTTCAATTACAATTATTTTCGAAGTTACAAATCTCTGTGACACATAAAATTGATTTTTTTTCCTTCTCGTGAATACACTGCGCAAAAAAATTAAAGCACATTATGGAAATCTCAAATTTATTCTACAACTGAAGGTGTTCTCAATGATAATTATTTTTATCAGAATTATGCATGCATATGTTATCCACTTTCAACGTTTTTCTTCAATACAGATGTTTTCTCCCAGCAGGAATAAAAAAAGATGATATTATCAGATTTTGAATGTATTGGCTGCATCCTAAAATCAGTTGTTCTCGATCAATTCTAGTGATCAATAGTTTTTCTTTCGTTTGATTTTCTACACTCGATCGCTATGCAACGCGAAACACGCAATTTGACCCAAGAGGAATGTGCCCAAGCGGTAGTTTTGCGAGAAGAAGGGTGGACATACACAAGAATTGCAGAAAGGTTTGGTGTTTCTCATACAAGTATGTCCAGAATGTTGCAGCGATTCAGGGAGACGGGTATGAATGTCCGAAGACCAGGACAGGGTAGACCACGGGTAACAACTGCCATTCAAGAACGTTACTTGAGAGTTTTTTCGTTGAAACAACGGTTTGCAACCGCTGGCCTCCTTCGAATTCAGCTTGAGCAAACTCATGAGGTGCAAATTAGCACTCAGACAATAAGAAATCGCCTCAGAGAATATGATTTAAGGCCTCGTGTCGCGGCAAGAGGCCCAGTTCTTACCCCAGCCCATCGAAGGGCGCGTTTGGATTTTGCGAGAGAGCATATCCATTGGGAAGAGGCCGATTGGGAAAGAGTTCTCTTCACAGATGAGTCTAGATTCTGCCTCTACCATTGTTCCCTTGTATACAGACGTCCACATGAAAGATTTGCTCAGTGCAATTTCCTTAATACTACCTACTGGTTTCGGGGCAGGATCGATTATGGTATGGGGTGGAATATCTTTGACTGCTCGCACAGACCTAGTGGTCGTTGATAATGGAGCTATGAATGCTGATAAGTATATAAGGAACATTCTTGAAGAGCATGTAGTGCCATTTGCCCCATACATCGTTGAAAATTTCATTTTTATGGACGATAATGCCAAACCCCATCGTGCGCGCATCGTTCAGGATTACCTTGAAGAGGTTGAATTCTCTCGAATGGAATGACCAGCAAGAAGTCCAGATCTCAATCCGATTGAGCAGGTTTGGGACAACCTCAATAGAAGGCTGAGAAGTTCAGAAAATCATCCAGCTACTCTTAATGACTTAGGAAATAGGAATCCAACTCGGAGAAATCTGGGAAGGATTAGATCAGAACAGACTCATTTTGAGTATGAACCGTCGTTGCCGAGCTGTAATTAACGCAAGGGGTGGAAATACCAAGTATTAAATCACTTATCAGCATTTCAGTATTTTGAAAATTGTTTATTTCTCTTCTTTCACATAAGATTCGGTGAAATCCTGAATGTTTCTTCCATTTAATGTGTATTGTTTCGTTCAAAACCTTCTCGAGAGAACATAAAAAATAAGTTATAGAGTCAATAGTAGAGTTAACTTTCATTAAAATTGAGATTTTCAGAATGTGCGTTAATTTTTTGCGCAGTGTATATAATCATGTATATATTTTCATAGTTTGAAAGAAGATTTATATATCATGTTATATATTTTGGAAAAAAGCAGAGATTTTTATGGTTTACAATTAAAAAACCCAAGTTTGTACTTATTATAACTTCGAAAATGATTGTAATGAAAAAATTGATAACGTCAATAAATTCTACTGAAAAAAAGGTGCCTGCATAATGTTTTTGTTTTTTGTTTATAGCACCAGTAATAGAGAAGTTAATAAAGTTATGAGAACTTTTCATTTGACGCCATATTCCAATTTTCTCTGATAGCTCAGAAACGGTTTGACTTAGAAGGTTGCGGTTTTCACCAAAATAATTCTCTCAAAAATCAAGCCAAAAAATAAGCCACTCATTTTATTCTAGCTCATCGGATGTCTAAGTTCCCCTCACTAGACAACGAATTGGGAACACCCGGTACACATTCGTGCATTCGCTTCTCATATTCATTTCGGGGGTTATTCTGCTGCAGTGTTTCCTCATTTATCTTTGGTGAATTTGAATGATGTTTTAATATTATATCAATAAAAATGGAAACTCACCGCACTGAAAAGTAACAATAAGGACTCTAGAAGTAACTTCATAGACCACTGATTTTCCACCTTCACGCTGTAACTTGTGTCAAATATCGAAGTCCTAACGATTCCTGGATCGGCTGAATTCACAACGATTCCATGCTTCCTCAATTCTTTGCTCATTTCTTGGGCAGCCAGTATGTTGCAAACTTTGGAGTTGGAATAGTGGATTCCTGTATTTTTAGCATTTATCACGAATCTGGTTTCGTTCAAACTAGTGATTGTCAATTCGTGAATATTCGCCATCAATGATGACAAGAATATAACTCTTGGAGATAGGGAAACTTTTAATTTTCCTGCAAAAATGATGATGAGTGATGGGACTGGTGGACAGAGAGTTCTTAATGCTGGGGGCTCTTAGTGAAACACACTTCAAATAGACCAAGCATGTTTACAAAATCCACACTAGCGGGCATCTTCTAAAAATTCCGTTCGTTTCATAATTCCAGAAATGATATCCTGGCTGGAAGGTCTTTTCGATTTTTGTATCAATTCAAAACTCACCCACAAGCAAATAAGTCAAGAGAACATGCCCGAAATAGTTCACTTGCATCATCGTGTTCAGTCCATCTTCCGTGCAACACTGAGAAGCAGCTCCAATCCCTGCATTGTTGATCAAAATATCTATTTTCTCCTCATTTTTTATGATATCTTCGGCAAATTGGCGAACTGAATTCAATCTTGATAAGTTCAGATATTTCGTTATTACGTTTGTGTTTCCGGTTAAATTGATAATGGCTTCTTTCTGCTTTATTGCGTCTCTTCTGCATGCTATGATAACTCTACATCCTCTTGAGGCCAATAAAACTGAAGTGGCATATCCTATACCTGTTAAATATAAACGGAAATAAAACACAAAAATTCATAGGACTGGACGAAAAAGAACACCGATAAATAATGAGAAGCAACTTTGAAGGGTATCACACACAGACACAGTGGTATTGTTTCAAGGAAGTTTAATCCTTACTCCTTCAGCTTTCTTGTCCAATGCATAATTGCAGGAAAACCTAATAAACATATTTTGCATACGAGCTTCAATTGTTGTCTTGTCGAATACCTATTTGGTATTCCATGAATATATTTGATTAAATACATATTTTGAAGAAAATTCCGCGAATTCGAGGACCTCACCTGAATTTCCACCAGTCACAATTGCAGTTTTTCCCGTCAAACAAGTGAAGCATTCAGACTTGTTGTTGCAAAAGTTTCTCACTGCCCATTTTAAATAGAACAAAGAGTGAGCAGCTTTCCAGATTGAAGCAAGCCAGAGGATGATATATTTGAAGTTACTCATTAATGCTGTTTCCTGAACTGAAAAACGATCAACTTTGAATAGGATAATTTCAGTGAGAATAAAAAGCTCGGTATATTTTACCACAGAGGCCAAATATATATGAGGACGAACAGAAGCTATATGAATCTAATGATTAAAATTTAGGAGCCAACCTGTATTTTGCGAAACAGATGAAATAATTGTGTCAACTGCTTGATAGGAAATAGGATATTTGGCGAAATTCGTAAAAAACTTTTCGTTAATGTCCATGTAGACAAAAAAGATTTTCGCGAAAATTGTACCTGACAAAAAATAGTAGATATACAATTCAAAACGAAGACCCAATTTCTACAAACTTAAATTTCTTATTCTTTCTGTATAAGATATTGGGCGAGAAAATCCTGAAAAGTTTCAAGAAAGTATGGAAACTTATATAGGTGAATGTTTATAAAGAAATTGAAATTAACTTGAGTGTAATGAGGCAAAATCCTCAGCTTACCTTCTTATGTATAGCCAATGGTAGTAAATGAAAACATGTAGGTACAACACTATTTTCATCAAAACCAATAAATTTTTCGAATCCTCAAGTACGGGGTTACCGATAACCGTTGCACTAACAAAAGCAAATTTATACAGTCTACGTCAAAAATCACTCGAATCAACAAAAATATGAAATTATTTTTGATGTAAAGAATAACTGTTCAATAGGTTATCGACAATCTATAAATTCGAGCTATCAGAAAATATTCATCTGGCTAACTGGCTTATTGAACTCTTGCATAAACACCAAATTTCGATTATTCTCCAACAATAAATTATATGAATTATGTCCAAATAACTTTGTCCAGAAAGTTTCTAATCTTATCAACTTATAACGACAAGTCTGAAAGACCCTAGAGCCTATAGAAAGATGATGAATGGTCTTAGAACTATTATCTACGGCCAGGTTAGAGCTGCCCTTAAGACGGCTGTGTATTATTTCTCGTCCTCATTATCAATCCTTAGCAGAGTATTTGGCGATAATCTTTTCCGTTTGTTAAATAATGTAGTAACTAGACAAGTTATGTCATATATTTCGATCAGAATATACAATATATATAACATACAAGTAAATTTAATTCAAAAATCTCCAGCTGCACTGACGACGCTCACAGTCTCTCTTCTGGTCTCAATTTTACTATTTCTTCTGTTTCTTTCCATACTTCATCACACAAATGCTGATCATTGAGTCCTCTTGGTTGGGCCATACGTTCACACCGGAAATATAGGTGACCACTTTCAATTTCCTTGCTCGTAGCGAGATGGAAAGGTGTCTGAGCAGCTTTGAACACGTCCTGAGAGGAGAAATAAAATGTTATAATCGATATACTCAACACTGAAAATAGAAAATTACATTATCATTCATTTTAAACTTGGTTGAAATGAGCTGATTGTATCGATTGAAAATTGGCACATTTTTTGTGGACAGTCTGGTATCATTGTACTGTATTTATGTCTTATGAGTAGGTACTCTTTCGACCAATTACATGGTACCAATGAAAATGAGCGCCATTGCCTCAGTTGATATCGTAGCGGTACGCTAGTGGCCTCGTTCGGGACTGTGTCCTGACAGTTCAGTCATCGTTAAGCAGATGATTGGGGTGTGATTTTCTTATTATTCAAAATCCTTAGCACTATTAATGATAATAGAATAATTATGCGCTATTAATTGCTATTTGCAATGAATTTTTCAGAAGAATTTGATTGATCTTCATCGTTTCCGATAGCTGGTTTGTTATTGAGTGCCTAGTGGTCTTATTGACCAAGACGATTAAGTCGTTTCCCCTACAAACGACTGAGTTTGGTGTGTCTGAGCACTACTCACTGTAGCGAAAAAAAAATTTGTGCAATGAGTCAAGCTCCTTATAACAAATTTTTCCTTCTCTGGTCCTTTCAAAGCGTCGAATATGGGAGTAACAGATACTCCAGGATCGGCAGCATTGACCTTGAATCCATATTCGGCCAATTTCTTGGACAATTCTTGGGCCATTAGAACGTTACATGCTTTGGAATTGACGTAGCTCATCATTCGGCTATCAGTAGTTGTAGGTACGGCCGGGTAAAGATTCTTCACAGTTATGTTGTGTTCACTTGTGACTGCAGAGGAGAGGAACACGATTCTCGCATCATCAACTCGTTTCAGCAGGTCTGTGAAAGATGAGGTATTTATATAGTCACATTATTACAATAGTCACATTATTAACAAATCAGTTGACAAATTGACACAGTTGAAGAGTAACAAGCAGAAGATGTAAGTAACGATGGATATTCTATGGAAGTGATATTTGGTGTACAGAGTGACCCAATTAGGGCAGTCCACGTGAATTAAGTGTTCAGGTCAGGTCGATTTCGCGTTAAATTGGATGTTTGGAACCTCCTATATCCTTGAGCCATTATTTGCTAGTGGCAACCACTCGACTTTTTCGAATGGAACACCATTCCTGGCACCTTTGCATGACATTTTCTTTGAGCTTTCCGCAGATAAACAGGGTGTTCCTAAGTAGGAGGCACAAACAAGAAGCGGGGGTTTCTTGAATAATTTTGAGAGAAAAGTCCTATGAACCATGGGACCGAAAATGTTCAGTTTTCGTAATATCTACAGGTTTTGAAGTTACAAATTTTTCGAGTTTTTCTCATATTATCTGCATTCCAAAGAAATTCAACTGAAATTTGTCAAAGATTATAAATTATAATAATTCTACTTTTAAATGAAATGAATGAATTGAAATGAAAAAACAGAAATCTATCAAATATCTACAATAGAATTTCAATACAGATTCAATACAAGCATTCTCCTCAGCGTATGCGATGAAATATTCCTGGTGAATTTCGCTTTAACACCCTGCTACAATACGGTTTTGCAGATCATCGAATTTTTTTCTCGTAAATCCTTGAGTTTTCGAAAAATCTTGTGAAAAAAAAAGTTAGTGTATTAGTTAGGCTTTTCGGTCATGATTTTTAAAAGGAAAATTTTCACCAGACAAAGAGTTGTGAGAAAAAACATCTCCGAGGGTTACTATTTCAACCCTTTCTGAGCATACTTCAGGGTTGAAAAAATTCCAAGATGTGTAATTTCATTGACAAATGATAATTACCAAGTTTCGTGTCCTTAGCTTGCTATACAGGGAAATTAAAAAAAAAAAACATTTTATTTTTGATCTTCGGAGGGGTGTAACTTTTCCGGGGGAGGTTTTTCAATAAATTTTATAACAAATACCCTCTTTAATTTTCTGCAAAAATCACCCCTTTCATTTTCTCGGTGTTATTCAGATGCAGGTATGTGGGACTTTTTTTTCTAAAAATTATTCAAGGAATCTCCCCTCTTTGTTTGAACCTTCGATTTAGGAACACCCTGTATAGGGTTTAGAGTGCAAAGTTTGCGAGACAAAAATTATTGTATGGTGTATAATGGATTGTTTGTTGAGTTCAAAGAATCTGTAGAGTGTGAAAGCATAGCCATCTTTAACTTACAGAGCCCGGGCATTGCCAAGAGCGGCAACGCTGGACTGGGGTATAGAGAGCAAACGTCTATTGGTAAACAATGCACGTGTTTTTGTATCATCCGCTTAGTTAAGTGGTCATGTATGTGAAAAAATAAGTGAATTATAGCGACTGTTCGAGTGCCGTGTACAGTGAGTGTTTGTGATATTGGTGTTAGTGAATTTTCCTTGGAATAACAGAATAATTGGTATCTAATATCTAACCTATAAATTCAACTTGAACTTGAGGTCATCTGCTTCGAAAAATGCTCAAAACGTGTTGTAGGTATTCATGTATTCCATCGTGTTGAAGTAATTATCCGTCTACAAGAAATTAAGGATATTTTAGTTGTTTTCGATTTCCGAAAGATGAACAGCGTAAGCTTTTATGGATGAGGTCCATGCCATATCGCGAAATTTCATTGCAACGAATAGTTTTGTTTGCGAGAAATATTTTGATTCCGATATAACTGTTCGATAAACATTTGCAAGCAGATGGAGCCATCAAATTACTTTCTTTAAGATTCCCAAAATTGAAAGAAGGCACTATCCCAAAGCCCAAATCAAATTAAAAGGACCGATCCTCAGTGTAGAAGGGAAGCAATTTTTCCTATAGGAATAATAATGAAGTAGAAGCTTTTTTGAGTTCCGATTTGATCAAAGATTTCAAAGACTTACTTGAAAATTATTCGGCTAAAATTGATTTATCTGGATGGGAAATTAAAATATTTCATAAAGATGTTCTGATTTCTGCTAATGAACTAAAATCGAGACTAAAATGGATACTTCCTTCTGATTTGATTCTCAGCAGATGGTCTCAAGTTACTAATTTGCTTGCTCGTTATAAACATGTGTCTAATGAGAATACAAGTAAATCTACATGATATTTATTGAGAGATTCCTTCACTTCATTAGAAGATAAGAATAATGAAAATTTTGGCGAGAGATGGCCCTACACCTCCCCGTGGTTCTTGCTGGACAATAAATTGAATATAACATCAACCAATTCGCTTCAATTTCAATTTTGTTTTTCATTTATATTCAATTTATTGACTGAGTGGGGCATACTTCCACTCTTTTTTCAGATATTCATCGGAAAACACATTTATCAACATTAGGAAATGAAATGATACGGTCGAAATATCGTATCTCTCGCGCTAAGCATCGTAAGCAGTATACCTCCCACCCTGTTTTTTTTGGGCGTTGCCGCTTAAGGCACCTGGCCATGTCTTTAGAAGGCCGTGGTGAACGAAACCATTGTTTAAACAATGACGAAACGTTCTTGTTGCCAGAATGAGTGAATTTCTTGCGCCAACGATTGTTCATCTTCTATCAAAGTTCCAAATTTTATTTTTTGATACCGATTTTATGGGGAAGTAAGTGTTGATTAAGATAATGTAAAGTTATTATTGAGACCGATCAAAAGCTGTGATTTTCATAGGATCATGTGGGTTTATTTCTATTCTCGTTTAGAAACAAAAATATTCGTCTGGACTGTTTTATGTGTCTCTCCCTATATTATTGGTGTAGATAAAGAATAGGTTCTAGAAAATTGGGGCACTAGCCCATTTCCTACCAATTAGTAGATGCGTCAACAGAAAATGACCGAAGAAATTAGTCTGCATCACCATATCGAGACCATCCTCAGTCAAACAATCCTGGCTGTAGCCAATCCCTGCATTATTGATCAATATATCTATTTTCGATTCCTCCTTTTTAATGTTTTCTGCAAATTGGCGAACTGACGAGAATTTACTCAAGTCTAGATGTTTGAACGTTATATTAGGATTATCTGTTATTTTTATTATTTCGTTTATCTCCTTTTCAGCATTCCTTCTACATGCGATGATGACTCTGCAGCCTCTGGACGCCAGCATCAAAGACGTCGTGTATCCCAGACCTAAAAGATTTCTTATTATACCAGGGGCATCAAAATTTCTATAATGAATGATATTTCGGAAACTAATTCAGAAAATGGGGAGCTTCGCTAGAAGTACCAGAGATAAGGACGTGACATTTATGGTACAATCCGTCGAACAATGTCAAAATTACATCCTACTTATGGATTCAAATATTAATTAAAAAAATATGGATTATGCTCAAAAGCATCTGGCAATTATAATATTTTATCAAGTTGAGGAATTGGATAAAATTTCGTTTGAATTCATTTTCATGATCACATAATGAGGATAAGGATTCACCTGAGTTTCCACCAGTGACAATAGCTGTTTTTTCATTCAAACAAGTCAAACTATTGGACATGCCATTTTTGTAATTGATACGAAGCCACGTAAAGTTGTGAATAATAAGATGTATCAATTTGAGCATAGCACTTCCAGCCTTTGCTAAAGAATCCATAATTGTTTGAATCATTACTGAAGATAATCGTCTGAAAATATTGATTCCATGAAGAGTGGGTGTAAAATAAACATATCCATAAAATATGTAGCGAATTAATTTCATCATGAATGAATATGGGTTATGGGAAGGTTATGAAATTACTCAAATAACTGATTCAAAATTCAAATAATAAATTCAATCCAAGATTTTCAATATTCGGATTTCCCAAATCCTCTTCATATTTCGCGATACAACAAAATTTTCATACTGAAAATATTCACTTCCCAAGTCCTTACTAACTCAGGATTTTCAATTCACATTATCAAGAGATCGTTCACTTACTTTATGTTTCACGATAAAAAATCCTTTTGAAGATTAGAGATCCGCGTGAAAATTCATACAGTAATTATGCACTTTCAATGAACACTAGACTAGACGGATCAATGGCCCGATAACTAGTGAATTTTATTTTCCAATCAATTCGAACTGCAGTCTGATGCTAGCTCGATGCGAATAGTTTAACATAATTGTTGAACCCATACTTACATGGAATAAGTGTTGTTTTTGATAATCATAATTTCCTTTCACATAGTAATTTTGTTATAGAATTGGCACCCTTCAATTATAATGATTGATTATTAGAGTAGTTTCGATAAGATTATGATTTTGGACAAAGATATGCCAAAAATAGTTTGAATTGAAAGATTTTCATCTTTAATTTCTGTAACTTCCAGATTTTTTTAAATTTCAAATACATATTTACATTCATGATGTTGTTCAGTACATTATTGACAAGACAAACATATTAGTTTGACTCTCCCACACAATCGATTTCATTTGCCAGCAAGATCGAAATATTTCATAAATCATTTTTTTGAAATATTTTAAAAGGTCGCTGAAATACTTCAATGAAATTTTTCAGGGTTTTCGAAGTTACAGATCATTTTTGAGGAAATCTTCAGGAAAGATGTTTACAAAACTTTTGTTTCGTAGGTATATTCCTCAAAATATTTCAGCTTTATTTCATGGGGTTGCAAGAAAACTTCTTCTGAAATATTCAGAAATATTTTTATAATATAAAGAAAGCTTTCATTAATTTTTCAAAAATTGTTTCAGATTAGGTGTTTCATACAGAAAGGGCTTTTTAAAACGAAACAGACGAGATAACGGGCGGAATAAATTTATTTCGAAAAAATGCTCGGACACTTCGATTTTTGTTTCGAGAAAGACAACTTTTAAGGTCAAATTCACAACTATATCGCTTCAACCCTTAGTGTTAGAACACCAACCCCTAAATTTTGAATTGGAAAGATAGGGTAAGTGATACCTCATTTGAAAGGTCCTTTTATCCTGAATTTAGGATATTGATTTTGTCTTCATTTGATTAATTGATTCTTGAGATATTGACATTTGAAGTTGAAACAAAGATGGTATTGTCGTCAAGCAAGCTTTCTGAATCAATCGAATTTATTATTCATTCATTCTGTAGATTTGACGAAACTCCATAACTTCCATACACCAGACATCGAAATACAAAGTTGAATATTCAACAATGAATAATTAGTCAAATAATTGATGAATTCACATAGCATGGTTAGCGGAATGAATGGTACTGTACGAAATCCAAAATTGAATATCTCGAAAACGAATGCGTTAAATGAGAAAAAAATTAATACGCTGAATTCATGATGAAAAGGCCTTTCAAATGAGGTATCACTCACCCTATCTTTCCTATTCAAAATTTAGGGGTTGGTGTTCTAACACTAAGGGTTGAAGCGATAAAGTGGTGAATTTGACTTTAAAAGTTGTCCCCCTCGAAACAAAAATCGACGGGTCCGAGCATTTTTTCGAAATAAATTTATTCTGCCCGTTATCTCGTCTGTTTCGTTTTGAAAAGCCCACCCTGTATTTCCTATCAGGAATAGGAAGCTCAATCATATAATTATTGGGTATTATCTCATAGTGATTAGATATCTCTGTAATAAAATAATTTTATCTTCGTACTGACCCAATGAATGACGAAGTGGAAGAGAAATGTTTTTCATTGATTATTTCCAGTTGAAGAAAACAATAACTTTAATCAATTCTATGTTGATCATCGGAGAGGCACACCATTATACAGTTCAATTGGTATTCAAATACGTGTGTACTAGGCTTAACGAAATTATAGTTTTTTTATCAACGTCATGAACCTATTTCGTCGTTGTGCATCCCAGCCTACTAGCCTACTCGAAAAGGCAAGCAAAACATTAACCGAACTATATTGAATCTGAGCATTTAATTCTCAGTGCAATATATCAAAGGTCATGAAAACAATGCAATTGTTTTCGATTATTGCAGTGAAATATAGCTGAAGGCCTCACTCTTTTAGTATAAGGTAATACGCGGGTGGACCAGGATTTACGTAGAACGCTTTTATTGAAATTTAGTTTCTTGAGTGGGAACCACTGGTTTCGATCTAAAATATTTTCAGAGCTGCGTTGGTGCTGCTTCCCAGTTAAATTGATAATGGCTTCTTTTTGCTGTCTTGCGTCTCTTCTGCATGCAATGATAACTCAACATCCTCTTGAGGCCAATAAAACTGAAGTGGCATATCCTATCCCTGTGAAATATGAACGGAAATTTAACACAAAAATTCTAGGACTGGACGAAGAAGAATACCAACTATTGTTTTAAGAAAGTTTCATCCTTACTTCTTCAGCTTTCTTGTCCAATGCATAATTGCAGAAAAACTCAATAAACATAGTTTGCATACGAGCTTCAATTGTTGTCTTGTCGAATAGTTAATTGATATATGGTATTTCATGAATATATTTCATTAAACCATATTTTGAAGAAAATTCCGTGAATTCGAGAGCCTTACCTGAATTTCCACCAGTCACAATTGCAGTTTTTCCCGTCAAACAAGTGAAGCATTCAGACTTGCTGTTGCAAAAGTTTCTCACCGCCCATTTTGAATAAAACAAAGAGTGAGCAGCTTTCCAGATTGAAACAAGCCAGAGGATGATATATTCGAAGTTGCTCATGAATGCTGTTTCCTGAACAGAAAAACGATCAACCTTGAATAGAATAATTTGTGATTTTATTAGCGAGAATAAAAAGCTAGGTACATTTTACCTCAGAGGCCAAATATACTATCAGGACAAACAGAAGCTATGAATCAAATGATTTGATGATGTATTTTGCGAAACAGATAAAATAATTGTATCAAGTTCTTGATAGAAAATAGGATATTTGGCGAAATTTGTGAAAAACTTTTCGTAAATGTCAATGTTGACAAAAAGTATTTTTGCGAAAATTGTCCTTGACAAAAAATAGTGTACAATTCATAACGAAGGCCCAATTTCTACAAACTTAAATTTTTTATTCTTTCTGTATAAGATATTGGGTGAGAAAGGTTTCAAGAAAGTATGGAAACTTATAATTATAGGTGAATGTTTATAAAGAAATTGAAATTAACTTGAGTGTAATGAGGCAAAATCCTTAGCTTACCTTTTTATGTATAGCCAATGGTAGTAAATAAAAACATGTAGGAACAACACTTTTTTCATCAAAACCAATCAATTTTTTTAATCCTTCAGTACGGGATTTCCGATAATCGTAGCACTAACAATAGCAAATTTATAAAGTCTACGTCAAAATTCACTCGAATCATCAAAAATATGATTCAATTTTTGATGTAAAGAATAATTGTTCAATAGGTTATCGACAATCTATAAATTCGAGCTATCAGAAAATATTCATCTGACTAACTGGCTTATTGAACTCTTGCATAAACACCAAATTTCGATTATTCTCCAACAATAAATTATATGAATTATGTCCAAATAACTTTGTCCAAAAAGTTCCTAATCTTATCAACTTATAACGACAAGTCTGAGAGACCCTAGACTTTAGAGCCTAGAAAGATGATGAATGGTCTTAGAACTATTATCTACGGCCAGGTTAGAGCTGCCCTTAAGACGGCTGTGTATTATTTTTTCTCATTATCAATCCTAAGCAGAGGATTTGGCGATAATCTTTTCCGTTTGTTAAATAATGTAGTAATCAGACAAGTTATGCCATATATTTCGATCAGAATATACAATATATATAACATACAAGTAAATTTAATTCAAAAATCTCCAGCTGCACTGACGACGCTCACAGTCTCTCTTCTGGTCTCAATTTTACTATTTCTTCTGTTTCTTTCCATACTTCATCACACAAATGCTGGTCATTCAGTCCTCTTGGTTGGGCCATACGTTCGCACCGGAAATATAGGTGACCACTTTCAATTTCCTTGCTCGTAGCGAGATGGAAAGTTGTCTGGGCAGCTTTGAACACGTCCTGGGAAGAGAAATAAATTGTTATAATAGATATACTCAACACTGAAAATAGACAATTACATTATCATTCAGTTTAACTTGATTGAAATGAGCTGATTGTATCGATTGAAAATTGGCACATTTTTTGTGGACAGCCTAGTATCATTTCACTGTATTTATGTCTTATGAGTACTCTTTCGACAAACTACATGGTAACAATGAAAATGAGTGCCATTCCGTCAGTTGATGTCGTAGCGGTGCGCTAGTGGCCTCGTTCGGGACTGTGTCCTGACAATTCAGTCAACGTTAAGCAGATGATTGTGGTGTGATTTTCTTATTATTCAAAATACTTAGCACTTTTAATGATAATATAATAATTATGCGCTATGGCTATTTGCAATGAATTTTTCAGAAGAATTTGTTTGATTTTCACCGTTTTCGATAGCTGGTTTGTTATTGAGTGCCTAGTGGTCTTATGGACCAAGACGATTAAGTCGTTTCCTCTACAAACGACTGAGTTCGATGTGCCTGAGCACTACTCACTGTAGCGAAAAAAATTTTTGGGCAATTAGTTAAGATTCTCATAACCAATTTCTCCTTCTCTGGTCCTTTCAAAGTGTCGAATATGGGAGTATCAGATACTCCAGGATCGGCAGCATTGACCTTGAATCCATATTCGGCCAATTTCTTGGACAATTCTTGGGCTATTAGAACGTTACATGCTTTGGAATTGACGTAGCTCATCATTCGGCTATCAGTAGTTGTAGGCACGACCGGGTAAAGATTCTTCACAGTTATGTTGTGTTCACTTGTGACTGCAGAGGAGAGGAACACGATTCTCGCATCATCAGCTCGTTTCAGCAGGTCTGTGGAAGATGAGTTATAATATAGTCGCATTAGTTGACAAATTGACACAGTTGAAGAGTAACAAGCAGATGATGTAACTAACGATAGATATTCTATGGAAGTGATATTTGGTATACAGAGTGACTCAATTAAAGCGAGTTTGCGATACAAAAATTATTGTATGGTGTATAATGGATTCCTTGTTAAGTTCAAAGAAGCTGTAGAGTGTGAACGTATAGTCTTTGTATAGCCAGAAATGAGTTAATTTCTTGCGCCAAAGATTGTTCATCTTCTATAAAAGTTCCAAATTATATTTTTTGATACCGATTTTATGAGGAAGTTAGTGCTGATAAAGATAATGTCTGGACTGTATTGTGCGTCTCTCCCTGTATTATTAGTGTAGATAACGAATAGGTTCTAGAAAATTGGGGCACTAGCCCATTTCCTACCAATTAGTAGATGCGTCAACAGAAAATGACCGAAGAAATTAGTCTGCATCACCATATCGAGACCATCCTCAGTCAAACAATCCTGGCTGTAGCCAATCCCTGCATTATTGATCAATATATCTATTTTCGATTCCTCCTTTTTAATGTTTTCTGCAAATTGGCGAACTGACGAGAATTTACTCAAGTCTAGATGTTTGAACGTTATATTAGGATTATCTGTTATTTTTATTATTTCGTTTATCTCCTTTTCAGCATTCCTTCTACATGCGATGATGACTCTGCAGCCTCTGGACGCCAGCATCAAAGACGTCGTGTATCCCAGACCTAAAAGATTTCTTATTATACCAGGGGCATCAAAATTTCTATAATGAATGATATTTCGGAAAATAATTCAGAAAATGGGGGAGCTTCTCTAGAAGAACCCGAGATAATGGCACTGAATATACAGGGTGAGCAAAATTCGTTGTCTACTGAAGGTATCTCTAGAACTATAGCAGCTAGATGAAAACTAATAACACATTCTATTTCCGAATCTTAAATCAGATGCACCCTATCGTTCATAGATTTTGAGTTATTAACGAAAATTGAGAAATTGTCATTTTCAATAATGCTGAATAACTCGCTTGAAAACTGGAACTAAGCAGGAGGCTCAAAAAAGTGAAAGTTATATAAAAGACTCTCCCTTTGACGAGGTGGCATCTCATTAGTCCATATACACCCTGTATACATGAAATTATTGAAATTGATATAAAATTATAATATTGTATCAAGTTGAGGAATTGGGTAAAATTTCGTTCTGCTTCGTTCCGAAATAGAATCGTACAGAATTCATTTTCATGATCACATAATGAGGATAAGGATTTACCTGAGTTTCCACCAGTGACAATAGCTGTTTTTCCATTCAAACAAGTCAAACTATTGGACATTCCATTTTTGTAATTGATACGAAGCCACGTTAAGTTGTGAATAATAAGAATTATCAATTTGAGCATAGCAGTTCCAGCACTTGCTAAATAATCCATAATTGTTTGAATCATTCTTGAAGATAATCGTCTGAAAATATTGATTCTATGAAGAGTGGGTGTAAAATAAAAATATCCTTAAAATATGTAGCGAATTAATTTCATCATGAATGAATATGGGTTATGAAATTACTCAAATAACTGATTCAAAATTCAAATAATAAATTCAATCCAAGATTTTCAATATTCGGTTTTCCAAAATCATCTTCATATTACAATCTCAAAAAATTTTTATATCAAAAATAATCCTCACTATCGTAAGATTTTCAATTCACAGTATAAAGTTATCGGTGACTCACATTTCACGATAAAAATATTTTGAAGATTAGAGGTCCGCATGAAAATTCATACAGTAATAATTATGCACTTTCAATGAACACTAGATTAGACGGATCACTGGCCCGATAACTAGTGAATTTTATTTTACAATCCGTCTGATGCTAGCTCGATGATGCGAATAGTTTAACATAATTGTAGAACCCACACTTACATACCTTCAGTGTGGTTTCTGATAATCATAATCTCCTTTCACATAGTAATTTTGTTATAAAATTGGCACCCTTCAATTATAATGATTGAATATCAAAAAGTAGTTTCGATAAGATTATGATTTTGGACAAAGATATGCCAAAAATAGTTTGAATTTAAAATAAATTGAAAGATTTTCTTCTTTAATTTCTGTAAATTCCAGATTTTTTAAATTCCAAATACATTTTTATACTCATGATATTTATTCAAAACATTATTGACGAACTTATTAGTTTGACTCTCCCACAAAATTGATTTCATTTGCCAGCAAGATCGAAATATTTCATGAATCATCTTTTTGAAATATTCGCTGAAATAAGTCACTGAAATTTTTCAGGGTTTTCAGTTAAAGATCATTTTTAAGGAAATCTTCAGGAAATATGTTTACAAAACTTTTGTTTCGTATATTCCTCAAAATATTTCATCTTTATTTTATGGGGTTGCAAGAAAACATCTTCTGAAATATTCAGAAATATTTTCCTAATATAAAGAAAGCTTTTATTAATTTTTCAAAAATTGTTTCAGATTAGGTGTTTTATATTTTCTATCAGGAATAGGAAGCTCAGTTGTATAATAATTGGGTATTATCCCATATTGATTAGATATCTCTGTAATAAAATAATGTTATCTTCATACTGACCCAATGAATGACGGAGTGGAAGATAAATGTTTTTCATTGATTATTTCCAGTTGAAGAAAACAATAACTTTAATCAATTCTATGTTGATCATCGGAGAGGCACACCTACAGTTCAATTGGTATTCAAATACGTGTGTACTAGGCTTAACGAAATTATAGTTTTTCAACCAACGTCATGAACCTATTTCGTCGTTGTGCATCCCAGCCTACGAGCCTACTCGAAAAGGCAAGAAAAACATTAACTATATTGAATGTGAGCATTTGATTCTCAGTGCGATATATCAAAGGTCATGAAAACAATGCAATTGTTTTCGATTAATGCAGTCAAATATAGCTGAAGGCCTCATCTTTGAGTATAAGGTATACGCGTGTGGACCAGGATTTACGTAGAACGGTTTTATTGAAAATATAGTTTTTTGATTGGGAACCACTGGGCTTTCGATCTAAAATATTTTCAGAGCTGCGTTGGTGCTGCTTATCTCGAAAAGGACCAGCAACTTTGATTTTTTGATTGGATCACCCTGTATATTATTGCTTTTTCAATTCATCGTAGCCTCCAGAATATTGAGAAACATTTTTCATTGAACTTGAAATGTCATGGAACATATCAATTTGTTTACAGTTCATCGTAGCCTCCAGACTATTGAGAAACATTTTTCATTGAACTTGAAATGTCATGGAACATATTAATTTGTTTACAATTCATCTTAGCCTCCAGAATATTGAGAAACATTTTTCATTGAACTTGAAATGTCATGGAACATATCAATTTGTTTACAATTCATCGTAGCCTCCAGAATATTGAGAAACATTTTTCATTGAACTTGAAATGTCATGGAACATATTAATTTGTTTACAATTCATCGTAGCCTCCAGAATATTGAGAAACATTTTTCATTGAACTTGAAATGTCATGGAACATATTAATTTGTTTACAATTCATCGTAGCCTCCAGAATATTGAGAAACATTTTTCATTGAACTTGAAATGTCATGGAACATATTAATTTGTTTACAATTCATCGTAGCCTCCAGAATATTGAGAAACATTTTTCATTGAACTTGAAATGTCATGGAACATATTAATTTGTTAACAATTCATCGTAGCCTCCAGAATATTGAGAAACATTTTTCATTGAACTTGAAATGTCCTGGAACATATTAATTTGTTTACAATTCATCGTAGCCTCCAGAATATTGAGAAACATTTTTCATTGGACTTGAAATGTCATGGAACATATTAATTTATTTACAATTCATCGTAGCCTCCAGGATATTGGGAAACATTTTTCATTGGACTTGAAATGTCATGGAACATATTAATTTATTTACAATTCATCGTAGCCTCCAGGATATTGGGAAACATTTTTCATTGGACTTGAAATGTCATGGAAAATATCAAATTGTTTACAATCGGCATCGATTGTAAACAATTTAATTGTAGAGTATTTTTCAATTTAGATAGATTAGGTAGATTTCATCGAAACACTTTTCAAAACTGGTTGTCTTGTCAATGCTTACTCCAGCTTAAATTGTTAGAAGCATCAGGAGAATTGCCATGTGGGGGGTTGGAGTTCTCCTTCCATAGCAATCAAATTTTTCCTCGGTCATAGCGAATGATAAGAATCAAATTTGCCTTCCCACATGGGGGAAAACATCACTCCGGAATTGAACTTATCTGTCACAATCGAAGAATCTTCGAACTGGCTCGGGCGATTGCTTTTAATTTCAGTTTAACTTTAATCATGTCCCTGTGAACATCTGGTCTCGCTTCACAATAGAAACGGGGCTCAACATTCATCGCTGTTGAATCGTTTTGAATCATTCTAATAGGGTCTGAACGGATTCAGATTACATACCATTCGGTCGTTTTATTCAAATCGAATTTTATTCACATTTCATGGCTTCGAGTCCTCTCTTGGACCTTCATAAAGGATTTGTTCATACGTTCGTTACTAATTTGTTCCTTTCGTTAATGAATTTTTTGTCCTCGTGGGTTATCTTTACTACTATAAATGACTTCAAGACAAAATTCGTTTATCTGATGGCATGACATAATGATTACACTCAATTAGGATGACATAAGAAAGCTCATAATGCAATTCTATATGAAAAACTCCTGATGGTGAGATAAAAAAAGTTAATTCAAAGTGCATATCTATGTACAAAACTATTTATTATAAATGGTTAGAGAGCATTTTTTTTAGATTAGGAGAGGAGCGGAAGATCATCCGAACTCGCATGCACCTTGACCTAAAGATCTATTGTGCATTAAGAGCAATTACTACAATTTGCAATAGGTATTTATTCCGAAGGATTCTAGAGTTTTTACAACAGTAGTGCGGATGCTTTTTGGTGAACTTGTTATCCTTGGTTGTTGGCACCAAACGTTACTTCTCTACTCTCTGATACTTTTTCTTTTTCGAATTTTCAAGGCAACCTTCAGCAACAGTATTGCTTATCAATCCGCCATGGCGTTTCACAGTACACAGATCAGCTCCAGAATCGGACAAAAGTTGAGCAGACCATCAACGAAAACAAAGTCTCCAGGGTGAGGCAAATTAAAAAAGTGGCAATAGCTTTTGGCATTTTACCGTGAAAGTTTTTGTCCAGGCTTCTTTTCTGTATCTTTGAGGATTCAGGCACTCCTGTTCTGTATTGATTCTGATTAAAAATACTGGTTATAATGATCAAAATTCGAGCAGGGTGTTCGTAAGTAGGGCCTTTCAAAATTTTGGTTTTCTGATACCTTATTTCAAAACTGAAAATTTGATCGAGATGAGATTTTGCATTTAAATGGAGAATGACGTTTTCTCCATTGTCCAGTGCCAGTGTATATTTGTCCAAGTTCGCAAGTGATCAAGTGGTCAAGGCTGTTTGATCCTAAAATTGTAATATATAATCTTTATCGAATTTACGCCAAGAAAACATTCTTCAATTAGAATTGGTGCAAGTAACGACTGTGCTCCGATATCTATTACAACATTTCACAATTACACTAAGTGCATTTTTTGATCATTTCTGGAACCTTGGTGATAAATATATTTTCGACTTGATCAACATTCACGAACTCAGTGTGGAAAGTTGCTATTCATTTGACGCCACTGATGGCAAATCTGGAATTTCACCATGGAATTAACCCAAAATTATTCAAGAAAACGGTGATCGAAGTGAAAATGAGTTGACACTGACTGAAAGTCATTGTCATTCACAATGATTATGTGTTTGCTTGTTGATTTGTGTTATTTCTGCTAGTTGTCTTTGATTCTATTTGTTTTTATTTATGATTATTCTTTTGTTCATCTGTCGATTCTTTATGAAATACTGAGTTGATGATTTTGTTTTCAAGTTGTACAAGATAATAACTTCAAAAAAGATCAAGAGATTATATATGATTGTTTTAAGACTGGAATTGGAAAAATTTTCTCATTTAGGTATGATTTTGTTTAATCTCCAAACATTAATTCAGTAACTTCGAAATAATTCGGCAACGGTATACAGGGTGATTTTTTTCAGTGTTTCATTAGACATATTCGAGGAAGGAATTTTGATACAAATTCAAGATTCTGTATTTTCGTTAAAGAGTACATGAAATTAAATTGTAAAATTATTTTTAGGCGGAATTTACTTCCGGTTCTACCAGAAACGAATGTTAACTACTTCATTTCAAATGTAACACCCTGTATATTTATACATATTTGAATTTTTCGTTCAATTCCGCAACCAGCGATTGTTGAGTTGGAGCCTGATTGTCCAATTTGTTGACAGAAAGAGTGTCACAAATTAGTGTTTATTATATCTCCAAAATCCCTCATTGTGAGAATTTCTTTATGTAACAGTGGAACAAAAGACAGTATGTTGATATTGCTTCTTGTATAAATTATGAGGAAATATTATACAAGGTGCCTGAAAACGGGGCTTCAAAGTGAACCTCAGTACTATGAGATCTACTATAGTCTAAGGTTACTATTACTAAGGTAAGAAAAGCAAAAGCATACTTAATATTTTTCAGTACTGAAGCGACAAATATTATAATTGCCATTTCAGATAATAAAATATCTGCATTGCAGTCAAACATAAAGCTTTGTAACATAATTAGGCTTATGGACTGGCCCAAATTTAAACTTTTGGACTCGTCCAAAAAGACCTAATTTATGTACTTGTTACATACATAGCTATTCTCGAATAGGTACGTCTAATGAAACACTTAAAAAAATTACCCTGTATAAGTAAACGTTTTTACACCGTTTACACGTGTGTGTGTTCACTGGGATGTTGGTAAAATACTTTGGCCTAAGTACTGAAGAGGAGCATAATGCTGTATATTTTTTCAAGTGACTATTTCACTCATTCCATTTTTAGTGAGGAAGTTTCCTTAGCAACACTCGTTTCTCATCGATAAAACATGGAAACGGGCAAAACCAACAAGTTGGTTTTTCAGCGAGAAAATTTTTGACCTTTGACCTTTCTCAAATTCATAGATAGCTTCGGGAAGGAATACAATAGAGAAAACAAACAACGTTTAGTTGATCTATGATGAAAACTTATTCGTCAAATAGCGCAATACGTGTCAATTGTGAACATATTACCATATTTTCTCGTGAAATAGTCATGTCAAATACCACTCGAGATGAAATTTAAGCAGGTAAAATTTCTCTCTTGTAATATTCAAGTTTGTTGCTTTTCGGCAATTTCGCTCATGACATTTTTCCAAAATCACTCGCCTGACGGCTCGTGATTTTGATACAATTATCATTCGAGAAATTGCCTCAGCAACAAACTTTCATGTTACAATCGAGAAATTTTGCCGGCAAAATTTCACCTCTTGTGGTATTATATATGATAATAACTAGAATGGAGTGGAAATCACTCATCTTCTCCCCCCTCCCTTGTGATATTCTCCCCTCTTCACATCATAAGTTCTCATAACCGAAACCAATACAAGAGTAAACCTTATGGAATCATTACTATTGTATAAAATTTCAATGACTCTCGAACCCTATTACACGATTTACTCGGTTTATTAGACCCCCCGGCTCCTAAGTCCAGTCCTCCATATAATTAACACACTTTATAAACTGGAAAATTATAAGTTACAGATCCTGTACCCTGCAGCTAGTGTACGTGTGTGTGTGGCAATCGTCATAGCTTTCAATGGTTTTATTGTATTGAAGTGTTTTTCTATTTCGTATAGGGGCGGAACACCCTCTCGGGTGGTTCTTTGCGAATAAAATAAATCCTTAAATTACACACTTCCTTCGTCGACATTTGAAAGGCGTTCGCACTTCCATTTTTTATTCCGTTTCATTGTGTCGAAAAACAACCCATTTCATTTTATGATTGTGCTAACGATCCTAATTCAGGACAATAGTTTTTACGAAAGTATTGACCAAAAGTTGGATTGAATTCTTGGTATAATTCCTGATGCCATAGGTTACACATAGGCCTTTTCACATACGTACATTTCTCAAACAAATGAAGATTACACGGGAATAACGATCAGGGTCCACTATTGGTCGAAACTAAACTGTTAGTACCATCTGGTGGAGTTTTTCAAAATCTTTCGTTTGGATTTCACCGATTCACGAAATTATACTCAGTGTCCAAGTTATAAACGTTTCATTAATCACTGTTTTACACACTCCACACGCACTTCAAAAAATGATATCAGTGTCCAACCTAGTTTTTGCTTAACAATATCTTAGTCAATAGTCAAATACATAACACATGAATGTGAAGATCCACGCTCTCAGCGATATTTGAATGCGTGAGTGATGTGAATCTTAAATTTCGATGCTTAGAATGATAATAATGATATGCTACTAATTCTAACGGGCAAACTGGTTTTTGGAATTTCGTAACAGAATTACGCCACAGCACTCCTATTTCTTCAATGTCAAATGCTCAGGACAGGATAAACTCCTACAATTTATTGTTTGGAGTTATCTCCTACTTGAACCCTTATCCATGGAAATCGACAACGGGATTCATGTCAATTCCAGGAGTCCAAGAAGAAACACTCCCCTACATCCTACATGAGAACATCACTTATCCATATCAATACGGAATGGATAGATATTTACTTTGGAATGGATCAGATTTATTTCTGCAAATTAACTATGGTCAAACCCCCTCAGATCTGACTTCTTCTCATTAGGTACCCAGAATATCACAATGCGGCTAAAGAATAAAGATCCCATATTATCATATGCTGTTTTGAAAGATATTCACACAAGAAATCTCGAATAGACATAAATCCATTACTTTTAGTACGGAGCAAGAGGAACTAGGAGAGATATTGAATAACCAGAATGTTTTGAAGAGTTTGGATCGACTGGATTGTGATTTTATCGAAGATTATAGATCTTTCATTCTGCCACTTGATGACATAATCAGGAGAGCCAATCGACATCAGCGTTTCTTGGAAAAGAAATTTGTTCCAGTGTTAATACAGCATTAGACATCTGTAATACAGGGTCTTTCACGAGGAACCTCACCCATATTTATACGGGAAACTACTGAACGTATTTTCATGAAATTCAGCACTTATAAGTATTTCACGATGCTGATGAAATCTAAAATATTTTCAAGGCATGAGCACCTCCGGTTTTTCCGGAAATGACGTCAACTTCCGTTTTTCAAATTAGAACACCATTTTTTTATTGCAGAAATAGATTCCTTAGAAAATTTCAAGTTATTTTGATGTAACATTTTTCAGTTTTGGTTGGAAAATTCTCTCTGAGCGGGAAAATTCGAAAAAAAAATCTAAAATAGAGCTCCGCTGAAACAAGAATAACTTCGAGGTTTTTGAATGGAAAATTTTCATTTTTGGGATTTTTCAAGATGTAAGATTGATGTATTCACTTTAAAAATCGAAATCGCGATTCATGATATTTTCTGAGTTAATATCCACTTTAGGGCAAGGGTGTGATGAATACACTCACATTATTTTTTAACGTAGATTCAATATCTGCCATAAAAAAATGGGGTTCTAATTTGAAAAAATTGATTTTTCACGATTTTGTCATCCCTAACTTTGAAAGCGATTTTTTCACCCCCATGTATCATGAATCGCGATTTCGATTTTTAAAGTGGATACATCAATCTTACATCTTGAAAAACCCCAAAAATGAAAATTTTCCATCCAAAAACCTCGAAGTTATTCTTGTTTCAGCGGAGCTCTATTTTCGATTTTTTTTTTAATTTTCCCGCTCAGAGAGAATTTTCCAACCAAAACTGAAAAATGTTACATCAAAATAACTTGAAATTTTCTAAGGAATCTATTTCTGCAATAAAAAAATGGTGTTCTAATTTGAAAAACGGAAGTTGACGTCATTTCCGGAAAAACCGGAGGTGCTCATGCCTTGAAAATATTTTAGATTTCATCAGCATCGTGAAATACTTATAAGTGCTGAATTTCATGAAAATACGTTCAGTAGTTTCCCGTATAAATATGGGTGAGGTTCCTCGTGAAAGACCCTGTATTGCACCTGGAATGTGTTGAACATATTGTTTTCTATATATACATATACAGGGTATATCTCACAAAACACATTAAAAATTACAATTTTTTGAAAAAATCTGCAAGATGCACGAATACCTCTAGAAATGATTTGCAATTGATTATGTCTACACCTTTTCCAATTTTAATTCAGAAAACGTAAAATGTAATTCAGAAAAGCAAATTTGAATTTCAGAAAATGGAAATTGTAATTCAGAATAGTAAGTTGATACATATCATATACTATTCTGAATTACAATTTCCATTTTCTGAAATTCAAATTTGCTTTTCTGAATTACATTTTACGTTTTCTGAATTACAATTGGAGAAGGTGTAGTAACTTGAAATTATTATTTCTATTTGGAATATTATAAAAAATAAATTGATGAGAAGTTTTTTCCTTGATAGGCGACAGGGGTATTTTTTAGCTCTTGTTTTATATTGTATCTTTTTATTATTTCAGATTGTGAGTATATAGCACTTAATTGCAGTATTTTCAGTGCTTATGTGTGTCTAGTCATTGTCTAATTATGTTAAGAGAAGTTTAAGATGATTAAAATAAACTTTTTTATTAAATGTCCTATTTATTACCTTTCTGTTTTCATAATTCTCGTTCAAATACTCCCTAGTACACCTAGAACAGCCTATATCTCGAAATCGATACTTTTGCGGTCTCAAATTCATGACTTTTTCTTCTCAAAATTGTGCAAGAAATTTTCCCTCTCTGTTGGTGCTCCAATTTAGGAACACCTTGTATAAAAATTGTACCTTTCCGCTGAAAAAATGGTTACCTATATATAAAAAACTGTTCAAATCTCAATAATATCTTTATTGACGAAATAACAAATATGCATACGAACATAAAGCACACAGAGATAATTTTTGTTTAGTAGAGAAATAGTAAATAAATAATTAATCTAATATCACAGTAATCAAAATTTCAAGAAAATTAGATGAGTAGGAAGAAAGAAGTCCTGGTTCTCAATTCTATCTTATTTTCTTCTTTTCGGTATTTTTATATCTGTAATCCATGGAGAGTAGTTTTGAACCCATTTGTCTGTCAGTACATCCATCAGCTTCTTTCATGAATCTGAAAATTGTAGACATATCTTTGAAGCCTCATCAATGTTCTTTTATTCATAGCTGATACTGTACGACGTACACATGCTAGGGACAATTTATTCCATAAATTGGGATACAAAAATTCCAGTACCTCATCTTTTGCTTGCTGTAGTTTCTCTGCGGTTTTGATTGTTTCTTTCAGCTGATATTTGTAATATCGCAGGTTTTTCAAGAGATTATTATGAACACTGAAATTACTCCGAAATTGTATATTTCTCATAAGTTTCGCCAATTTCTTTTCCTTGAAACATAATAAGTCATAGAGGGAAACAGAATCAGGAAACTCAAGTTTTGTGGTCTTCATCAGATCTAATTCTTCCCTACTTTTATCCGTTATTGTTTGGACAATTACGCCAACTAAAGAGTCTCGGTTGACAAAGTTTCCATTTTCGTTTAACAGTTCCCCTTCTGGTATACCTTTGAAAATGGCGAGCGATAATATTGTTTGCATTGCATCCAAACGACATTTCATCACAGCTATGTCGAGTGGAGTTTGGTCTTTGGCGTTTTTCAATGACAAATCAGCGTTATTGAAGACCAACTGTGATACCATACAGGAGTTTGCACTTGATATGGCCATATGCAGAGGAGTGTTTTTTTCTATTGGTGTTTGGGCGTTTATATCTATACCGCTTTCCATCAAAACGCTTACGATTTTACTGGATGCATAACTTGAACGTTTGGAGGCTAGCAAGTGAAGGATATTCCAACCATTCAAGTTTTTAGTGTTGGGATCGCAACCACTGTCGATCAGCATAAATATCTCGTCGGTTCGTTTGTCAAATTGGGTTATAAAAAACCATAATGCGTTGAGTCCTGTTGCATCCGCCAAGTCCAGATCTGGTTTACACTGCAACACACTGAGGAGACTATCCCTAGGATCTTGAGTGTAAACCGTCATCTGGATCGGCCTCAACAAACTTCCTGCCATTCTATTTATGTCGCCACCATGTTTCACTAGTATCTTCAGCATTGTACGCCCTCTTGTCGATAATACAGCCTCATGTACGGGAGTGTGTCCTGCTTTGTTGCTCCTGTTGGGATCAGCTCCCCTTTCCAACAATTTCAGGACATTTTTCTCGTTGCCGCTTCGGACAGCGTGATGCAAAGGTGTTCCATCGACTGAATCTAGAGGGGCGTTGATGGTGTTCAATTTGGTCAGAAGTAAGTCTACCAGCTCATCATCTGAAACAATTCATATTCACATAAGACTTGTATATACTTATATTCACGTTTATTATGTTGGATGCTAAGCTATGATCGTTAAAAGATTGAGATGGTTCAATAAGTTTGGTCCCCTGATAAAATTTCGAATTATTCATCTGCATCCCCTTATGATTTTCTGCGAGGAATGGAAAAACTTCAAAATTGCAAGAGAAGAAGTTAACGGCATGCAGACAATTTTTTGAAATTCCGGAAACAGTTAACTCCTCTAATTGTTTTCACAGACGTTAAAACCTATTTATCTTCAAAATGGCTATTGCCCCATACAGTGAATATACTCCATTCACTTTCATTTAATCACATAGGAGGTCATGGTTTCGTTTTTAGGGGTTGGTGCACCTGATGAAAAGTCTGTGCGCGTACAGAAAATATCGTTAATGACAAAACGACGTTACCAGTTTCTTTGTCTACATCAAAGTAAAAGTATCAAAAATATTCCACATTTTGTTAGTTCGAATCGATCGGCGATTTTGGGGCGAAATATCGATAGGAAATCGCCTATTTTTCTGTTCTTCGTCGTCCAGAAGAAGTTTCCCGTCGATATGAGAAATTTCGTGTCATTTTTTCCTTTCACGACAAAAACCGATTTATAAGCATAAATAAAGCGAAAGTAAGTACTAATCGACCTTTATACACTTGTTAACGAAGTTTTTTTTTTAGGTATCTGGCCGTTTAGAAAGAATTCAAACGAAATTCCGGTCCCCCAGAAGTTTTGTTAGTTTCGGTATCGTTTTTGGTGCTCAAAATTTATTTGGAATGTGTAAATGGATAAAAAAAGGCTTCCTTATACGATCTTCTAACGAAAGCGACCGGAAAATATGGTTCAGGTAGGATTTTCGAGGACTTATGAGGAAAGGACTTGCAGAATGAAATTGCACGATTTTCGTAAGTAAACGGGTTCTGGATGGCCATCATCGGTCTCTAAATGACGTTTCAGAAAAAAAAACACGTCGACAAAGCTAAAAAAAGAAGAAATATGACTATATCGCATCCAACGGTAGGTTAATTCAGATTCCGATGAATTGAAATGTGTCACTGGAGCTTTCATTCCTTTGCCGAAAGTAGAAATAGGCTATATTGAACCAGAATACATCGGTTTTTTCCATATTCCAGTCTAATAGGGAACCATTTTGTTTGCCGAAAAGTAAACAGGGGGTAAAAGCCCGCAGTGTTCTATTTAGAATTTTTTGAAGAAAAATTTTATGTTTTAAGCGATAAAATATTTATATTGTGATCTCAGACCAATAAAACTATGTTTTGTTAAATTTTTTGTCATCATTATCAATTGAAATATAAATGGGTCTTTTACCTCAATACACTGACTTTTGCCCCGTAGCTTTAGGACTTTTACCCCAGACCATGGGGCAAAAGTTCTTTTTTACAACATACCGGCTAAAATTTTATTAATATTTAATATATTAGTCCAATTTTTTTAAGTTGTCAGGTGGATGTGTGTTGAGTGTAGCTACCCACATATAAAAAACTTTTTTTAAATTGTTCAAAATAGCGAAGTTATCAGTTGTTTTTCTTTAGGTGCGGACTTTTGCCCACAGTTACTCTATGAATATTTTTTAAACTAATAAATTACTATACAGTCAGAATATTTTACTCCTTGTTCATAAGATCAAATAAATGAAATGTAGTCAAGGATAATAATCATTAAATCTTCACAAGCATGCATATGAAAATTATGTGAAAGCAATGCAATTTTTTTCCATGGCGAAAAATAATATATTTCAACTTGTACTTTTCATTCAAATAACTAGAAAATGAATTCTTTCTATCAATTCATATAACCGTTAATTATTTTCGTTCATCACATCTCTTCCAATTCATTCACATTCTGAGAAATACGCTAAGAATGTAGAAACTAGAAAGGGCAACATAGTGGAACATAAAAATATTTTGAAAAACGTCATAACTTCGATACAGAGTGGAATGTGTCAAATTTCCAAGGCCAGAGTTGTGATTTTATAATTGTGAATGGAGTATAGGTACGTTTACATCTTCTCCTCCTTCTGTAGGTAATGCTGTAAATACGTGCTTGAAACATTCGTATGAATGGAAATACCCCAAGGTAGGGGAAGTGTGCCTATGTTGGCACCCTTAACGAATTATCCTCATATCTCATTGGAAAATTTTTTTTTTGGATCATCGATTATATAGATTTACTTATACTCATATGTAGTATGCATTCTTGAATATATTTTCAGTATAAATTTTGAAGGATATGAATGATAGCACTTTTCAAAATTTGGACAAGGGTGCCATCATAGGCGCACATATGTCCTATGATGGCATATAACTGAAAATGAAAATAAATTAATTATTGAATTGGTTCATTGAAAAAAATCTCACTGCCAACACATAAAAATAAAATTGAGAGGTCAACAGATGAGTATTCCTGCACGTAGTTATGAGTGTAACAAAACATAAAACTAAATTTAAATTCTTTGATATTTATATTATTGAATATCTAGGCATATATTATTTAGTATAGTTTGTTTTGGCGAAATGAAAAATATAACCCCAAATTTATACACAACACAATGACATTTGATTTACCTCCGGCCGGTGTAGTTCCTGAACGGTTACTCCGAGTAACAATCAAACATATCATATCTACTTTTCTAATCACGTGAATATTCTCTTCTCTACTCACTGGAGTAAGTTTATGAACGTAGCCCTGGCGAACAACCTGAGTGAACATAAGTTTATTCATTTGATCTTAACAGACTTCATAAATCATAGTGTGCCATCATAGGTAAGGTGCCATCATAGGCATACTTCCCCTACTGACCTGAGTTGAAATGTGCGAAGAAAATGTTAATCGAATTTCAAAACAATGAGAACGTCGTATAGGTCGAACAAAAATCTCATAAACGCGCATAAAAATATATAGGTGAGCATTTTGTACCTTGAGCACTCATTCTACTAAGAAAATATGAAAACTGAGTGATTGAAAACAGCAATATTTTTCAGATTATATCAGACAAACCAGAGAGGTGATGAAGGTTGCATATGAAGCCAGAAGCCTTATCGAATTCCGAAATATCACTGAAATTTTAGCGATGCAGATCTTTTGTTCATTCAGGTAGGTAATCACATTTTTCACTGAATCTCTTTTACATTCAATTATCTGATATCTACAGAAAATTTTGTTCAAGTATTCAATAAAGATTTGAACTCAAAATTTTCAATCGAATAGTATATCTACTCAAAAAAACAGAACTGATAATTTTTTTCTGACTGATTTAGATCTATGTATCTTCTTGTTGAGAATATGTTGTTAGTATCAATCATTTTTTTTTGACAACATTTGATGCGCTTACTGAGCAGATGGCAAAGCTAGTGAAGAATTATACAGAGTGTAGGTAACAGCCAAACGGAATAAATTCGATAACGAATAAATGAGGGCGTGTTGGGAAAAAGGCTCGGACACGTCGATTATTTATTTTTTGGATTCTTCGGAGAATTCTAGACACAATTCATACACAATGTCCTATACCTATCTTTAACTATTTCGGAAGTATTGAGTGTTTTCAGATTCATTGCAAAAATCAACGTTTTAAATAAAAATTATTTTATTTCACAAATTCAGTACATTACACTTAAAACCTAATAAGTAATACTGATTATTTCTTAATTATTAAAAAAAAAACAAAAAAAACATCAATGTCAATGAAGGAAATGTTCAAAATGCTCGCCGCGAACGTCTTGGTAACATGCTAATCTGGTGTAGAATTGTCTTCTGACGTTATTCAACATTTCTTCTCAGTGATGGTTTTTGCTTACTTTCTTCATATCGAGAGGTAAATGGGAAATAAGTATTGAGTGTAATGTATCGAATTTGTGGAATGAAATATTTTTCATTTAAAATGTTGATTTTTGTAAAATATCTTAGAACACTTAATATTTCCGAAAAAGTTGAAGATAGGTATAGGACATTGTACATGAATTATGTCTAGAATTTTCTGAAGAATCCAAAAAATAAATGATATAAGGGGGTTGCATTTGAAATAAGAAAGTTGGAATTGGCCACAGTCGCATGGATTACCCTATATAATTTTATTTTCTTGAAAAATATGCGCATTTTAAATTACAAATCGACGTGTCCGAGCGTTTTTCCTAACACCCCCTCATTTATTCGTTATCGAATTTATTCCATTTGGCTGTTACACTCTGTATGGAACAAAAGTAGACTATTAACGGTGGGTTTCACAAAGCGGAATCACCAGTGATTGGAGTTTGATCTGGAATCAGCGCGATTTGACACTTCAAAAATTAGAGAATCAAGCCGTGGATCTCGGATCACCGGTGTTTTCGCTTTGTGAAACCCACCGTAAATGTTCCTCAGAAAATCGTCCTTTATCAAAATGAATCAATTTTGAATGGCTATAGGATAAATACAATTTCTTTCAACAATTAACTTGATCTATGTGAATTTAATAATATTTACCATTGCATTGGATTATATAAACAGCAGGTGAGAATCCTGTAACCTTGTGTTGCCATAAAACATCAGCTCCTTTGTGTATAAGAAATTTCACCATTTCACTAGTTTCACATGGATATGGACCCAATTCCTTGCTGACTAGATACAGGGAAGTGGAATCATCTTCTGAACATGGAATATCTGGATTACGTATAACGTCAATATACGCTCCCAGAAGTTTGTAGCTTCGACTTTTCACTAAGCGATACATATTATTACCAAAAAACTTTGAACACATATTTCTTGTCAACCCAGAATAAGAACGTACAACTGTGAACAGTCGTGTAAAATTTGCGAACTAAGAGGTAGAATGCAAAACCGAAGCTTATATAGGTACGGATCTATGAATTTCTGAGAATTCTGAGGCAGGTATCCAAAATGACTTTTCGAAGACTAGGTACTATTCGACAGATAAGAAATGAATTGCTTTTTAGTGTCTTCTTATCTACAGGTACGGAATTGTTTGGGCCTTACTGATGGCAAGGGTGATATCCTTTTGTTAGAACAATAATTTGTCTCGTTACTTCTTGAACTATATCATGTCAAGACTTCCAAGTATTCCATCAAAACTCTATTATAAAATTGGCATAAGATCATCTTCAGATGAATACCTACCCAAAGATTATAGCCTAATTAGTGACTCCCAAACTTTTTTGTTTGTTTTTGTCATCAACTTATTTTACTCCATTCACTTTTATAAAGTATCCCGGTTAGCCATGATTTAGGTATATCAAGTTTTTTACTTAAAATTGCACAGGTCAGATGTCGAATGATTCTTTTTAAACTTTTTTCAAATCGCGATTCTTGATTTCCGAACAAGGAAATAGCATAACTGAATCAACATTTGCCAGGTCTTTGGAATTATCGAATTCACAATACAGGGTCTTTCACGAGGAACCTCACCCATATTTATACGGGAAACTACTGAACGTATTTTCATGAAATTCAGCACTTATAAGTATTTCACGATGCTGATGAAACCTAAAATATTTTCAAGGCATGAGCACCTCCGGTTTTTCTGGAAATGACGTCAACTTCCGTTTTTCAAATTAGAACACCATTTTTTTATTGCAGAAATAGATTCCTTAGAAAATTTCAAGTTATTTTGATGTAACATTTTTCAGTTTTGGTTGGAAAATTCTCTCTGAGCGGAAAAATTCGAAAAAAAAAATCGCAAATAGAGCTCCGCTGAAACAAGAATAACTTCGAGGTTTTTGGATGGAAAATTTTCATTTCTGGGATTTTTCAAGATGTAAGATTGATGTATCCACTATGAAAATCGAAATCGCGATTCATGATACAGGGGGTGAAAAATCGCTTTCAAAGTTAGGGATGACAAAATCGTGAAAAATCAATTTTTTCAAATTAATTTTTTTATGGCAGATATTGAATCTACGTTAAAAAATAATGTGAGTGTATGCATTACACCCTTGCCCTAAAGTGGATATTTTCTGAGTTAATATCCACTTTAGGGCAAGGGTGTGATGCATACACTCACATTATTTTTTAACGTAGATTCAATATCTGCCATAAAAAAATGGGGTTCTAATTTGGAAAAATTGATTTTTCACGATTTTGTCATCCCTAATTTTGAAAGCGATTTTTTCACCCCCTGAATCATGAATCGCGATTTCGATTTTTAAAGTGGATACATCAATCTTACATCTTGAAAAATCCCAAAAATGAAAATTTTCCATCCAAAAACCTCGAAGTTATTCTTGTTTTAGCGGAGCTCTATTTTCGATTTTTTTTTCGAATTTTCCCGCTCAAAGAGAATTTTCCAACCAAAACTCAAAAATGTTAGATACATCAAAATAACTTGAAATTTTTTAAGGAATCTATTTCTGCAATAAAAAAATGGTGTTCTAATTTGAAAAACGGAAGTTGACGTCATTTCCGGAAAAACCGGAGGTGCTCATGCCTTGAAAATATTTTAGATTTCATCAGCATCGTGAAATACTTATAAGTGCTGAATCTCATGAAAATACATTCAGTAGTTTTCCGTATAAATATGGGTGAGGTTCCTCGTGAAAGGCCCTGTATAATATTTTCTCAAATCCATTATTTTCCTAAAGAAAAACATTTCCATAAATACGAAATCACTACGACTTCTTCGTAGAAAAGAAAACGTTACTCATTCATATGACGGGAAAATGACTATAATCTAACATTTTCAGAATATACAGGGTGTTCCTGAATTGAACGTACAAACGGAAAGGGGATAAGTGGGTTAAGTTTAAGAAAAAAAAGTCCCACAAACATGAGGTCGCAAACGTTTCATTTTCGAGATACAGAGTGTTGAACTTTTTTTTGAATTTTTTTCTCATTATATCTACACTTTACAAGATATTCAACTGAAATTTGGCATAGATATTACATTTGATAGTTCTCACCACGTGACATGGCAATTTCGATAGCAGATCTACTGGGTGATATTTTTTCTGGAATACTGTCACCTGTTTTCCTCCAGAACTTTTTGTTGGTGAGCACCTGTTAATTTGAAAAAATGTAAAAAGAATCTATTTTGTTATACTAAACTTTTCGTTCTCTTGTGTTTTTGTCGTATCTGCTACCGATTTCGAGAAGAAAAATTTGAACGATTCTCTCTAAATCCTCAGAAGAATCAAAATTGTCATAAAGTTTTAGTCAGTGTGAAAAGAAATCTGAACTATTCAAATCAGGGGATTTGGCGGGCCATGACTGATGTCCAATCCACCTGTTTTCATAACTTTCTTCCAAATACTCCCTAATAAACCTAGTACACCCTGTATCTCGAAAACGAAACGTTTACGACCCCATGTTTATCGAACTTTTTTTTTTCTTAAACTAAACTTAAGGAATCTGGCCTTTTCGTTTGTACGTTCAATTTAGGAACACCCTGTATACGGTGCAATGCGTCAGAATTTCATGGCCAACCGGTATACCTTATAAAACTGAATGGAGTATAGGAATGTTTTGAAATCTGATAAAGTGCAAGACTATGGTAAATTTAAATTTCTGATTATTAAAGTTCAAGTCAGACAAATATACCTCAGCAAAGTTTTATACTTATTGAAAAGATATTGATGAAAAGTCGAGAGGTGAAAAGTAAAGATTTCAAATATGTATCTATGAGATAGAATCAAAGAAAGGGTACCAATTCAGCTGTACCGTAACAGTATACTAATAATTTAAATAGAGAAATATCGAGAATATTATTTTTATTGGTATACAGAAGAATTACGAGTTTTCACTTCGAATTTGGGATGAATTGAAAAAATAAGTGAGACAGTTTTGAAATTGATAATAATTTATTAACAGAATAACAAATATAAATAAGGACAAATAGCACGTGAAGTTAAATAGTTTCATAACATAATACCATTGAGTATTCATATATGAGTAGGTACTGAATCAAAATTGAGAAGAAAAAGAGTAGGAAAGGCAGGATCTTGATTCAACTCATTTTCATCTCTGCGTTGTTTCAACTATATAAGTATAATAGGTAAAAGAAAACAATATAACAGATAAATTACTTAGTTGATCTTTAATTGCCCAACATGTTTCGAGCTTGATAAAGCTCATCTTCAGGAGTAATCACGTGAGTGAAGCTGAAAAAGCATTATGAAAACATAAAGAGAGCTCAAAAAACAAAATAAAGCACAAAAACAAACAAAAAATGAAAAAACAATGTCACATAACTTCAGTGACATGACGGGATAATAAAATGAACAAAAGTCAAAATGAACAAAAACAGGTTGGAGAATAAAATTGGTTAAAATTGGTCAGTAAAATTATTAAAAGTACAGTAACGTAAAATCTTTGAAAGGTCATTATCATTAAAAAGGTGGATTAATAAAAAAACAGAGGGTGCAAACAAAATGGGGGGGGGCGAACAGAACAGCAATACAAAAATAATATAAAAAGGTAGAATGTCATGAAAAACTCACATTAAAATCTTCAAACACAATTCAAAGAAAATCGCTCAGAGTCATGTAGATGGTCCATAATGATTCTTCTCGGAAATTCTCACTTAAAAGGAAGCTTAAAGCGCGAACTCATATATTACAAATATAAAATGAACAAAGAAACGAACAAAAACGAATTGTCGAGAAGCGTTCTGTATATCTGTGAATTGTAGGAACGTCTCTGAACCCTGAACAATGTTTCATATCACAGTGATCAAAATTGAGAAGAAAATGAGTAGGAAAGGCAGGATCTTGATTCAACTCATTTTCATCTCTGCGTTGTTTTAACTATATATACATAATTCATTGTCGAGAAGCGTTCTGTATATCTGTGAATTGTAGGAACGTCTCTGAACCCTGAACAATGTTTTTTTATCCATAACTGAAACTGTACGTTCCACTGATAGAAGGGATAATTTATTCCCTAAATGAGAGTACAAATATTTCGCCACTTCCTCTTTTGCCCGCCGCAATCTCACAGCATTCCTGATTTTTTCATTCATTTGGTATTTATAACATCGCAGGGGCTTGAAGCAATTATTATTAATACCAAAATTACTTTGAAATTCGGAATTCTTAAAAAGTTTCGCCAATTTCGTTTCTTTGAAACGTAGAAGATCGTACAAAGAAATGGAATCGGAGAATTCGAGTTTTGTGCTCTTCATCAGTTCTAATTCATCCCTTCTTTTTTCAGCAAGTGTTTGAACAATCTCGCCAGCAATTGTGTCAGGGTCAGGGACGTTTCCTATTTCGTCCAGCCGTTTACCTTCAAGAATCGATAATGACAGTATCAATTCCTGGGCATCTAAACGGACTTTCATGACAGCTAAATCGAAGGCAGTTTGATTGTTAGCGTTCTTCAATGACACATCAGCGTTGTGGTATACTAACTGTGATACCATGAAGGAGCTTCCAATGGATATAGCCAAATGCAAGGGAGTGCTTTTGTCCGCAGGTATTTGGGCGTTAATATCAATACCGCCTTCGATTAAAGCCTTCACGATTTCACCTGATATACAACAAGAACTTTTCGACGCTAACAAATGGAGGAGATTCCAACCCTGCTGATTTTCAAAGTGAACATCGCAACCATTGTCGACTAGCATGAGTATCTCCTCCGTTCGCTGGTCGAATTCGGCAATGAAAAACCACAATGCACTGTGTCCTGTTGCATCTGCTAAGGCCAGATCTGGCTTACACTGCAACACACTGAAGAGACTTTCCTTAGGATGTTGCGTGTAAACTGTCATCTGGATCGGCCTCAACAAACCTCCTGCCATCATGTTCATGTCGCCACCATGTTCCATGAGGATCTTCAACATTGGACGCCCTCTTTTTGATAAAACAGCCTCATGAACAGCTGTGTATCCCGCTTTGTTGGTTCTGTTGGGGTCAGCTCCTCTGTTCAACAGTTTCAGAACAGTTCCGTTGTTGCCCCTTCGAACAGCGTGATGCAAAGGTGTTCCATCGACTGAATCTAGAGGTGCGTCAATGCCGTCCAATTTGGATAGAACTAAGTCTACCAGCTCATCATCTGAAACAATTCATATTCACATAAGACTCGTTTATACTAGTATTGATATACGTCTATTATGTTTCATGCATAGCTAAGATCGTTAGAGGCCCAAGATGTTCACATAAATTTGGTCTCCTGACAAAACTAAGTATCTGCAAAATTGCTTTTTGCTTATTGAGTAAATGGGTACATTTAGGAACAGTAAAAATCAAGAATTAGTAATTTTCCACGTTAACGCCCTGTATCTCGAAAACTGTTCATACTATCGGATTAAGAATTCATACCTCTGAAGATGTTATGAAAATCAATATATAGTGAAAAAATAGTTACATTTGACCGAGGATATTTTTGAATACAGGTTGTTCATATTTTTTGTACTTTTCCTAAAATAGAATACCTATGAATAAACCACCTTGAATATTTTGGAGTTCAGAGAAATTATATTTATATTTGTGGTATTATTTTTCCCAAAAATCGATGCATAAATACAGGGTTTCGAATTGATCAAAAAAAAAATAATTATGTCTAGTGGTTCTCTCTGTGAAACACCGTGTATAAAAATGTGTACTGTGCAATATTTTCTTGTCATAATAATCCAATCTAACTTTTAATGAATAAACAATAAATCAGAAAATCTGGGCATTTTTCAACTTCAACACCCCGTATTTAGAAAACTTGCCATAGGATTGGGTTGGGCCCATTGACACTTTTGGTCACTGAGTCGGGTACAGCAACATACCAAACTTTCACGAAATTTGACCTGTCGCCTCTTTACATAAGAAAAGTGTGGGGTCCTTTCCAGCATGAGTTGTCGTCTCAAATACTAAATCATTTATCAATTGGTTCAATAGGAGAGAAAATCTTTTTATAACCATGGGAGCCCGAAGAAATTTTTCTCAGGGGGGGCAAAATAAAAATTATTGCAATATTGGGGGGGTTGTGCTGAAAAACGATAAGGTCATCAAAATCTGGCCCCCCTGCGGGCGCCCATGCTTATGACTACCATAAATAACATTGAATTTTATGAATCTCTTGCTGTGCACTTCCGCTCAAGAAACATTAGGTGTATTAGAAATTATAGAACTGGTGGTATGTAGGGCTCTACAAAAGTTATGGAATATAATAATTTGTAATATTAATAATGAGTGTATAAAAACATGGAAATTTCGAACTATACTTCAAATTATTGACTAGAAATACCTCACAGAAATAATATTCTAGCATAATTTTAAAACAAACAGAAATATATAGGTAAACAATGTTGAAAATACTAATATAAGTGAAAATACAAAGTACTTACAGATTAGACAAAATCATTCGATGAAAATTAAAATCAACTCTACAATAATGTGGTAAGAAGATAACATAACAGATTAAAAGCGGGGACAAATAATGAGACCGGTGCAGAGACAACGATGTGTACAGATGGAGGTGAAATCAAAGAAATGAAGAACTGCAAGCAAATGAGGGTAAAAAACATAGACGCACGTATGTGGCGTATCGATGAATGAATAATGGAATTAAAATGGGCCTTTTCTGAGCTGTTTATTCGGATTGTGGTATCGTGAGACTCAACTCGAAAAACCGTCAGATGCAGAGGTTTGTGCAGGTTGAGAGGGCTTGCGAGATTCCCCCAATATTTTGTTAATAAGAGAAGCTGGATAACTATTGCTCAGTAGTTTTAGTGTTTTAGAGGTTTTTTTCATGAAACCTTCTGTAAGACAGATTTGAAGCCTTGATCTTCAAATTGCTTATGATGTTAACTTTATGTATTATAGCATGATGGGAATAGATACCTTTATATCTACCAGGAAAAGTGGACTTATGTTACCAAGTGACATACAAGACATTTTCAATCAGGCGTTCAGGAAATTCGAAGGGTTATTTGATTCTTATTCTTTAGTGAATTGCAATTTAGGATGAAACATAGCGTTTATAAATCGGTACTCTAAAAGGCGAGACAAACTCCTCAGAATGTCTAAAGGATAATTTTTAATCATCAATAAATTCAGTGATTTATGTGTAGGGAATAATATTTACCATTGGTTTGAATTATATGAACAGCAGGTGAGAATCCTGTAATCTTGTGTTGCCATAAAACATCAGCTCCTTTGTGTATCAGAAATTCCACCATTTCTCTTCTTGCACATGAATAATAATGAAATGTGCCTGGATCCTTGCTCATTGCGTAAAGGAGAGTTGAGCCGTCCTCTGTACAAGGAATATCTGGATCACACACTGTGTTAATATACTCTCTCAGAAGTTTGTAGTTTCGGTTTTTAACCAACCAATCTATATTTTTTCCCAAAAATTCGGAACCCATTTTTGCGAAGAATAACACGAACAAATATCACCTTTACTGTTGAGCAAAATTTGCAAACTAACAAGAAATCTGCAAAACCGAGTCTTATATTGGTACCTACCCTTCTATGAATTTCTAGGAATTCGGAGGTAGGTATGCAAAATACGTTGTCGAAGGCATTTTAGTGGAGAGGATAACCGAGGTGAGCTAATCCCCAAGAATACTCGATTGTCTGTCTATCTACAGGTACCTATTGAATTTCTGGAAAAATGTCTTATGAATTCCTATACTAGGTAGGTATCCACCAAATCACTTTACTTCAGAATTCCACAAGTTCCCCAAACTTGTAAATCTCCTGTATAGGGTAATATAAGGTCATAAATTTAAAGTATGTTTTTGACAGCTGATGAATTGCTACCCACTCTGAAACTTGCTAGCGCTCAAAAACAAAGCCTCGGGTGAAACCAAGGGCTCAAGTTAGTCTATGCATAATTTCAAAACCGGAAAAGAAATGTTCGAATTATTTGGTCCCATATTTTCACTAGGTGGATCCAAATATAATTTCATCTACTTCGAGCAGATAATCCGAAGATACGTCTTCAACAATAGATGAAATACCCCACAAAAATTGCACATTCGGAATTTATTGTTGTGAATACAGAGGGTGAAAAGGAACAGGCTCCACCAAGTGTTAGAGAGGTCGAATGACATAAAGCAGAAGTTTTTTGTGAATTAAATATGACACTTATCCATTTTATCCTGAGTTTGTAATAAACAGGAGTGTTATGTTACGAACTATTCATGTTAAGTTTAATGCCATTTATGTATTTGTATTGGAGCATGTTCCCATTCTCATTCGTACAAAGGCTCTTCTTTTATGTCAAATTGAATAGAGTGATAACTTCCGAAACGTTTATTTCGAGATTAAATTTTCTCCGGAAAAATTCATGCACACAGTAATTGGATGATGAGGATTGAAAAGGAACTGAGCACACGCCGATAAAGCGGAAAATTCTTCGACTCGAATCATTTTAGGAGTATTTTCACACTGAATAAAGTTTCTTCAGAAAAAAAACGAATTTTTGCCACAGCCACAGTTAATGCGAATCTAATGACACCTCAAATACAGAGTGTAACAGCCAAATGGAATAAATTCGATAACGAATAAATGAGGGCGAGTTGGGAAAAACGCTCGGACACGATTTGTAATTTTAAATGCGCATATTTTTCAAGAAAATAATATTATAAAGGGTGTTCCATGTGACCGTGGCCAATAGAAACTTTCTTATTTCAAATGCTGTCATGATATAGATTCAATTTTGAATTGAAGGGTAAGTATTACATAGCTTTGGTAGACTATTTTTCAAAGTTTATGGATGTGAAATGTTTGCATAGAAATTCTTCTTCAGAAAGTGTGATAAATTACTTGAAACGTATATTTTCTTTATTTCGAATACCAGATGAAATTTTCTCAGATAACGGTCCACAATTCGCATCAAATACTTTCAGATCTTTTGCTAGGGAATGGGAATTTCAGCATACAACAAGCAGTCCTTATTTTCCACAATCTAATGGTCAAATAGAGAGAACAATAGGGACCCTCAAATCAATTTTGTATAAATGTCTTCATGATAACACAGATTTCAATTTAGCTTTGTTAGAACTTAGAAATACACCCATTGACAATAATTTATATTCACCTGCACAAATCCTGATGCACAAAAATTTGAAAAGTATTTTGCCTGTTAGTTCAAAATATCTTAAACCTAAAATAATAAATAACAAACATCACAGTAACAATTTACGTCGGAAACAAAAAATTTATAAACGATATTTTGACAGAAACTCAAGAAATTTACCTAAACTCGAACTCGAGCAAAAAGTGTTCATTAAGAATAATGGTTTTTATAATTTACCTGGCAAAATAACAAATATTGATGAACGTACTAGGAGGTACAGTGTTGAATTGAGTGATTCAAATAGAATATTAATTAGAAATAGGCATCAGATAAAACCCGATTTGAGTAATTCCAGAATTGAGAACACAAATTCACATTTACAAACTCCTTATTACGTTACAAGGTTTGGAAGGACGTCCAAACCTCCAGATAGATTCACACCATAGGGTAATAATAATAATAATTACTTCAACATTTTAATATTTCTGAATTATAAAAATTTTTATATTGTGTAAATTTGCTATCCATAGATTAATAAGTGAATAGAAAATTTTGTAGAAAGGGAGATTGTTGGGATATGAAAAAAACATTTTTATTTGCAAAAAGGGGAGATGTCATGATATAGATCACAGTGTATTATCTATAACATTATTACGCATGTGTTAACCCTACTCATGTACTGTAAATATTCGATTTTCAATAAAGAATCAGTTTTCCCTTAATTCTTGAATGAATAACAACACAAATGCAACCCCCTGTATATTATTTATTTTTTGGATTCTTCAGAGAATTCTAGGCATAATTCATGCACAATGTCCTATACCTATCTTCAACTATTTCGGAAGTATTAAGTGTTTTCAGATTTATTGCAAAAATTAACGTTTTAAATAAAAATTATTTCATTTCACAAATTCGGTACCTACATTACACTTAAAACCCAATAAGTAATACTGATTATTTCTCAATTATAAAAAAAAAACAAAAAAACATTAATGTCAATGTAGTAAATGTACAAAATGCTCGCCGTGAACGTCTTGGCAACATGCTAATCTGGTGTAGAATTGTCTTCTAACGTTTTTTTTTAATTTCTTCTCAGTAATGGTTTTTGCTTACTTTCTTCATATCAAGAGGTAAATGGGAAATAAGTATTGAGTTTAATGTATCGAATTTGTGAAATAAAAAAATTTTCATTTAAAATGTTAATTTTTATGAAAAATCTGATAACACTTAATATTTCCGAAAAAGTTGAAGATAGGTATAGGACATTGTACATGAATTATGTCTAGAATTTTCTGAAGAATCCAAAAAATAAATAATATACAGGGGAATGCATTTGAAATAAGAAAGTTGGTATTGTCCACGGTCGCATGGAACACCCTATATAATTTTATTTTCTTGAAAAATATGCGCATTTGAAATTACAAATCGACGTGTCCGAACGTTTTTCCCAACACGCCCTGATTTGTTCGTTATCGAATTTATTCCATTTGGCTGTTACATTCTGTATGTTGAAATCCATCAAGCCGTTTGAGCTGTAGACTCTGAGAAAGAATTTTACTCGGAAAACATTTTCCTCCTTCTGGCTTAGTCGGCTAAAAAGGCATTGACGTCGCTTGTATCATTTACTAAGAAAAAAGTAATTTCTAAGACCAAGAGGCTGAAAACCTTGTATACATCTGGCTCTTCTTCATCTTGTTTACTGTCTAATTTTCTCATAACTTAATATTTATGAATTACTTTTTCCTGTTGTTTTTCCTGACGGCTTAATCCGTCTCTGCTGGAATTTTCCAAATATCTCCGCATATGCCTAATGAAATAAAAGGTCAACGTTCGTTCAAACGACGAGTTATCGAAGAAAGTACCACCGTACCGTTATTTTATCCCTCCTGCTAAAAACGTCAAACCCCTACCTTGCTGTCGAAATTAAGCTCGCAAAATGATTTATAATTTGACGTCTCGACAACAACGGACCCTCGAAAACCAATTCTAGTCAAATCCAATCCGACAGAAAGAGTCGACCAGTTCTCGAAAAGGCCGCGTGTTCAAGTCCTCCGATAGCATCGAGATGTTATCGATGATAAAAGGGAGACCAACTAGGCATGTTAAGCTAATACGAGCGCAGGGGTCTATTAAATGATTATCTAAGCAAACAAAAATCATCTACTTAATTAGAAGGGCCCCACCGGAAACTTGGTCGCGTGGATGAAATGCAACTAATGCGCATTTAAATGGTCGCTGTTTAGCGGATGTTACCAAATTATGGGGTTTTCGACTCTGCTGCCCTCTGGCGATTGGTTGGGGGCGTTGTGAGGTCAACACACCACATCATTTTTTCAGCGACATGAGATATTCGGGTACAATTATTATGATCGGATATACCCGGTGAAAACCACTCGTCTTTCTTCCCAGGTTCTCAAGAAATAAACAAACTATGTTCTGTAAAAGAGAATGAATATTTTCCTCCATTTTGAGTGCAATATACAGGGTGTTCATAAATTGAACGTACAAACGAAAAGAGGACATTCCTTACCTAAGTTTAAGAAAAAAAAAGTCCCATAAACATGGGGTCGCAATCGTTTCGTTCTCGAGATACAGGGTGTACCAGGTTTATTGAGGAGTATTAGAAAGAAAGTTATGAAAACAGGAGGATTGGACATCAGTCATGGACCGCCAGATCCTCAGACTTGAATATGTAGTTCAGGTTTCTTTTCATACAAACTAGCTCTTCATGATAATTTTTGATTCTTCTGAGGATTCCGAGAGAATCGTTTTTTCTCGAAATCGGTAGCAGACACGACAAAACTACAAGAGACCGAAAAGTTTAGTATAACAATAAAGCTTCTTTTTACATTTTTTCAAATTAATAGTTGCTCACCAAAAAAAAGTTCTGGAAGAAAACAGGTGGCAGTGTTCCAGAAAAAATATCACCCTGTAGATCTGCTATAGAAATTGCCATGTCACGTGGTGAGAACTCTCAAATGTAATATCTATGCCAAATTTCAGTTGAATATCTTGTGAAGTGTAGACACTATGAGAAAAAAATTTGAAAAAAATTAAAAGTTCAACACTGTGTATCGCGAAAACAAAACGTTTGCGACCCCATGTTTATGGGACTTTTTTCTTCTTAAACTTACCTTTTCGTTTGTACGTCCAATTTAGAAACACCCTGTATTTGATAGGAAATCCTTGTTTGTTACTCTTTGATTCATGCAGGATGAGACAAAATAGGAAAAATGAGATAAAATCTAAGTTTATCGATCATTCATTGATTCATTATTGATTAATTGTAGTTATTCCACAAAGGAATCCAGATTCAATCAACTGGACAATACGCCTATTATAGGCATCCCACAAATAGTCATAAAAAATTTTGGTATATCGTCCCATTCTTCCTGAAGGGTTGAACTCAATTCAAAAGTTGAAGTTGTTTTGGCGATTGTATATTGCTCTCCCTGAGCAATCCCACACGTGCTCAATTGGATTCATGTACGGTGAGTTTGCTGGCCAGTTCATTCTCTGGATATTGCTTTATGTCCAGGTGATGTCCTAGGTACCCTAGAAAGTCTGCCTGCCCTTAAATTTGAGGAATGCAACCGTCTCCTTATGGTACTGGTTGAAACTACCTGTCCGGTTTCTAGGAAAAGGCCGATATGCGCCTGAAGTTCGTGGAATATTCAAACGTTCGGTTTGACAAAGCTTCTTCATGAACGGCTACTATTCTTGCCTGGTCAAACTGAGAAACTGTGAAATGTTGTTCATGAGGGTGGCATTTTTTACATAAAAACCATCATCATATCATTTCATCCCTCTGAGCGGCAACCTCAACTCCTGAAATTTTAATAGGTAATATGAGTCGTGTGAAATGCTGTTGAAGTTCTTTTCACTTCTGCATTCTGTACAGTCTTTGAAATATTCAAATAAACTGCTTCACATGAGTTAGGGATATTGACTCAAATTGCAAAAAAAAAATAGTTAAAATAAGATTTTTGTGATGAAAATTCATATTAATATGATTTCAAGTTGCAAATTGATTTTAGCCTGTAGGTCTGCAGCGTATACAGAGTGGTTAAGAAAAATCGAGCAAAATAACGAAATTTTTTTCCTAGAGAATTCAAGTATTTTAAGACTATCAATACAATGTATGGCCTCCACGGGCATCAATAACAACTTGACATCTTCTTTGCAGACTACACACGAGGTTGTTGAACATTTCTTGAGCTCTCTCAGATCATTTAAGAATTCTGGGGTAGGTTGATGATTATCTAATTTTCTTTGGAGCATATCCCATGCATGTTCTATGCAATTCAAATCTGGTGAGTGCGGAGGTATTGGTATATGTGGAATACCAAGCTCCTCGCGCGCATTCTCAACTATGGCTGCATGGTGCGGTCTAGCGTTATCGTTCAGAAATTGAAAAGTTTCACCAATAGCAGCGTAAAAATTTGGCACAACATTGTCAATGACATGCTCCCTATAGTGTAAGGCGGTCATACCCCCTCGGAATGGATGGACTTCTTGGACATAGCTATGATTACGGGGTATGCGTGGGATTGTCCATACCCTTATTCTTCGAGAATCTGAAAATCGTCCATATCTGGATTCATCAGTGAAAAGGACACTACGCCATTGATCGTTACAATTGATATGTTGCCTTGCCCATTCCAGTCTTTAACGCTTATGGTCACGTGTTAATGGAACTCCTCTTAATGGACGTCTAGAACCTAGATTCACCTCTCTCAAACGTCGTCTGATGGTTTCGATGGAAACTTGGACCCCATCTGCATTTTGGAGAGTATTCCGTAGCATTCTACACGTAGATGTAGGGTTTCTTCTCGCCGAAACGGTGATGAAACGATCCTGAGCAGGTGTTGTTTTTCGTCGCCCACCAAGCCTTGGTCTTTCCAACACGGAACCTGTCTCCCTGAACCTATTCCAAAGTCGAGATATCACACTTTGGCTGACTTGGAGCCTTTCCGCTACAACAACCTGAGTTAGGCCATCCTGTAGCATTCCGATAGTCTTATTAGCCTCAGAGTTTGTTAATTTACGTCTTGGCATTTTCAGAAAACTCATTTCAAATCGAAGCCGTTGATAAACTGACTTCATTTCAAAATGAGAACATTCATAAAGCATTTGCAAAGAACCAAACGTCAGAAAAAAGGGGACCAGGACGAAATGTCTCATACTGATTTTTATTGGATCGATTCAAGGTGTTATTGAGTTTCAAATGATTTTACAGCGATTTTCTCGAAGATTACATACTTTTAAAAACGATTAAATACGATATCCCTAACTCTTGTGGAGCAGTATATTTGACTCGCAAGATGGATATAACTCCCCTATTTCATAGTGAAAAAATTTGAATTAACGCCATAATGGAGAAAATAAATAGAAATGATTTTTACAACTTGTCCCTTTATCATTTCTGCCCCAAAAATGAAAATTTGACCCTAATCGAAGCTCCAAGTAGAGCGTGTCGAGCCAAACCCATCATGAGCCGCAATTTGTGAACTAACACCTCAATTTTCACGTAAATACTGGGTCCTTTTTAATTTTCGAAACCGTATAATGACGCCATTAATATTAATTAAAATTTTAGTTCCATCAGCTGCTTCGGCTCGGAGGTTGTCTTCCTGAATGTAAATCAGACTCGTTGATAAAATTCTAATATATGGACGCCCTTAACATCCCTATAATTGTGGGTTTCGGTAGTATTATTTGTTTTATATATTTTTTAATAACGGTTGGGCACGAGCGAACGGTTTCGATCCTAAATCATTTTTATGTCTGAGGTCTTGATTCTGATTGGTTGAGTCTTCAAACTCGACCTATGTATTGTAAAGGGTTTTCTAATAAGAGGTGTTATTTTGACATTCAAAGAAATATGCCATTTTTTAAGATAAATGATGTTTATTTCATCATGAAGAGGAAGGTATGCCGTAAATAATGGAAAATAACATCAGCCAATGACCACCACGACCACGACTACCAGCATCATTTCCTTTTCATGAAATTTTCCGTAACTAAATCACAAAGTGGCTGCCCTATGTCTTCGATTGCCACATGAATGGGCATCATCACCAAGATGATTTTTCGATGGAATTCCGGGTCATTTTCATGATTGAATGAAAAGCACCCTCTAACCTTAAAAGAATGAGACACAGATATCAGTTTTTATTTACCTATAGTCCGTGCAAATATAAGAAGGAGCTCTGTAAACAAACAAAATCGTCATCACGACGCTCCCTTCGACTGCCCTAAGCGACTGCCAGGATCGTACTCGGACTGTAGATGGTACTGGATAGAAATCATTCAATGATTTAAGTACATTCTTAATTCTTAATTCCCACATTAGAACTTCTTTCCTCAGAAACTCTAGTGCAAAATTTCTGTTATGATTTGCAACTGTCATAAACATTTTATATCCGACGTACCCTATTTTTTTATTTTGTTTTGTTTTTATATGATTATTATCTACTAAATAATTTCTTTTTCGGATGCTCGAGATTGCGGCAAGGTAATTCCAGGAAACACCAGAGTTTTAGAGATTTGGGTCGGAATCTTGCAAGATTCCGACAAATTAATTCCGGGAAACACCAGATTTGGGTCCTTTTCCCTAATGGGTGAAAGCCATCTTGATTTGCATAAATATCATATTCAAATTTTTAATGGTCACTTACTTGTAATATCCGAAATATATTTAGTTTCGGTCCAAAATCTTATATTATTTTGTACGAAACTCTTTGTCGGCTGCTCAAGATTCCGACAAGGTAATTCCGGGAAACACCAGGTTTGGGTTTTTTCGCTTGATGGATTAAAGCCATCTTGATTTGTATAAATATCGAAGTTTTCAATTGACAAAACCAGTTAAAATACCTAGAGCTACTGTGAAGGTCTAGCTGTTCAAAGTGTTTATAGATTTTGTTGTGAAAAGTGTGTTGTGTTGGAAAATCTTTTGACAAAGTGTATATATACAGGGTGTCCCACTAGTGCCGCAGCGGACGATATACGCGTAACGGTCTGAGATTGGCAAAATTTTTTGATGCAGACTTGATATACTACAAGAAGAGCACAACCTAAAAATATTTTCGAATATATCGGGTGGCCCACAAAAGAGGAATAGCGGGTGACCTTGTTTTTTCAAATGGGACACCCTATATTCAATAGTGTTTTTCCCTTCTCTGAAACATCCTGCATGCTTCCGTATACTTTTCACATATTTTTATTCGACAGTTTTCGAAATATTGGCCATTTTGACAAAAAAATGATACTTGTAGAGGCTATGTTATCCAATTATATTTCACGAACGCTTGCACATACCAATAACAGTTTTATATGGATTGGAAGACAAGACTTCAAAGTATCCTACCCAGCTATAATGAGGCATCTTCAGCATACAGAGTGTCCACAAAAAGACTATCAACATGACGAATTTCAAATCGATTTTTCTTCATTTTTTCAAATGCAATGCATATAATTTTTTTTCATCATTGTAATCACCATTCATTTCACTTCATTTTTTGTCAAATACATAATATGCACATCTCTAACGGAATAGGATTTTTTAGAGTTTTTCCTCCAAATTCACATTTACTTTCGAATTCAAAAAGCAGATTTGGCTTTTCTGTGGTTATTGGGAACTGTCAAATTATTCTATTCAAAATTACCATCATTGCAGCTTCAATTCAAATCATCATAGATTTTACGGATTGGATGAATACTCACACAATAATGTAAAAATTCGTAAAATACCAATGATTTTGATTAGTTTGAATGTACAAGTTATGAATGCTTCAAGAAAACGAGTTTCAAAACTTCAGGTTACGAAAAAGTGCCCGCTCTTATCCTTATACAACTTTCTACGAAAAAATTATATTCATAAGTTTCACAGGCACGCACGCAGATCTTCAAGCTCCCAAGCTCTAAGCTTGTTTGAAATTTTTGGAAGATTCGACGTTCCAAGTAGAAACATAGAAAATTATCAAAAATGCATTTTGAAAAATGGGTACAGAAAGCAAGTTTCTTTCTTCAGTAACTGATTTCATCACATTTTTGAGTAGATACATCAAAACTTTCTAGTTCCTTTCGCTATAATATGAATTGAAGCTTCAAAGATGCTTATTCTGGGTGGAATATTTTGACAGTTCTTAATAACCACAGAAAAGCCAAATCTGCTATTTGAATTCGGAGGTATATGTGAATTTCAGGGAAACATTTCGAAAAATCGCTTAAAAATCCTATTCCGTTAGAGATATGCATATCATGAATTCGACAAAAAATGAAGTAAAATGAATGGTGATTACAATGATGAAAAAAAATTATATGCATTGCATTTGAAAAAATGAAGAAAAATCGATTTGAAATTCGTCATGTTGATAGTCTTTTTGTGGACACTCTGTATGCTGAAGATGCCTCATTATAGCTGGGTAGGATACTTTGAGGTCTTGTCTTCCAATCCATATAAAACTGTTATTGGTATGTGCAAGCGTTCGTGAAATATAATTGAATAACATAGCCTCTACAAGTATCATTTTTTTGTCAAAATGGCCAATATTTCGAAAACTGTCGAATAAAAATATGTGAAAAGTATACGGAAGCATGCAGGATGTTTCAGAGAATGGAAAAACACTATTGAATATAGGGTGTCCCATTTGAAAAAACAAAGTCACCCGCTATTCCTCTTTTGTGGGCCACCCTATATATTCGAAAATAATTTTAGGTTGTGATCTTCCTGTAGTATATCAAGTCTGCATCAAAAAATTTCGCAAACCGCAGTCCGTTACGCGTATATCGTCCGCTGCGGCACTAGTGGGACACCCTGTATATATGTATAGTGTTTATAAAACAATGTCGAATTCGGAAAAAGAGGAGAGCCCAGTCGTTAAAAATAATCGATTCGGTTGACGATTTCGATATGAACCTTATCAGAAGAATTGTCCACGGTTTTTTTTCCGGAATGACATCCCAACGATTTCTAAAGTTCTAGAAATCGTGAATGATAACGACAGTTTGCCAAATTTCAAAAGAACAACGTTCTATAAATTATTGAAAAAAATGGAATTCAACTTCAGTTAACGATTGTGTGAAATCTCCTCGTTTCGACTCTGGACGGAAAGAAACTTCACGAAGGCCCTCCTACCTCTGCGCGAAAGATGTTATTATTGCTCCTTCTTAAATTTGAACAGAGTATAGTTTACAAATAGAACTTCTCACTTAGTACTCTTGGATGATAATTTTACTACCTGATATAATTTACTTGGAAATATGTCTTCGTAAGGACCTATTATATAAGTATTGAAGTTAACTGTTAAATTTTATCCTCTATTCTCCTCTACTCTTAAATGGGATTTTATAGGATTCCTTCCAAAGTTTACCCTACCTTTCATTAACGCCATTTCCCAAATCTATAACACCATAGAAAGAAATTAATTCTAATCGTTACTTCCGCCAACTGGCCAATGAAATTGAAAAAACTATTCACTGGCCCATAACTGTCATAGTCCAACCGACTCGTCTGTCCTGGGGTTTAAATAATAGTTTTGTTTCTTTAATTAATTACATTAGATAACTCCCATTAACATAGCTAAGGGTTGATCATCAACATAGCTCGGTGTCAACTTAAAATTCTTCACGTTTCTCTTCGCAATTTAACACGTTTTTTATTCAAATGCTTCCCTACCTAAAGGCTGATGCGATTGCTGTTAGATATGTTGATTTCGAAAATTAATCACTAAGACTGATGTTAAAAGGTCGCATTTACTATGCGTTTGGAGAAATACTGTTTATCTGATCGATTTTCTGGATTTGAAATGCTCGGTTGGTTTTAGATTTTTTGTGGAGTTTTAAGGGCGTGGACTCCTCCTCGAAATCTTTTGATATACATACTAAAAAGGAAACAAACATAATAACTATATACAGGGTGTATTTTAAGGTGAGATTTTTTTTTGGCGGACGGTAGAACTAACCAAAATGAGTCATTTTACCAAATTTTTTTTATGAATTATGCCCCTGCTCCGAGAAAATGAAACTAGTATATTTTCTAGTTTCTATAGGTGGATCTGAAAATTCCTCAGTCCGAACCTGCTTCCTCGCCTGCCCCTCCGTAGATATCAACATCTCTTGTTTTTTGTCTTCTTATCTAACAAATTTGCAAAAAAAATTCGATTGCGTAGAACAGATAATTCTGCCATCATAATATGCCGCTTTTTTCATAAAGTGTTCGAATTGAGCATTTCATAAAGAAAATTTTCGGCGAGTTTCACCTGTCAAAAGAAAAGCCTGACCTTAAAATACACCTTGTGTACTCCATTTACTCTTATAAAATATACCGGTTGGCCATGACATTCTGACACATTTCACCGTGTATATTTTGAAAATGTTACGTTGTAGTCATTTTCCTGTCAGATAACTAGGGAACGTTGTCCTTTCTACATAGAAATCGTAGTAATCGCGTATTCATCAACATGTGTATTTACTTTGGTAAAAAAATTATTTCAATAATTCCAAAGAACAGGCAAATGCTGAAGAAACTTTTTTTCTGTTAATACTGGGAATATTTTACGTATATAAACATATTTGAAATATTAGTTATGGTTGGAGGATTCAGTGATGTTATTTTCTTGTACGGAAATCGAGAATCGAGTGTTGAAATTCTACTGAAAAATAATGGACAGAATAGTCCGTTACTTTGTGATAGTTCATTTGAAAACAGTATAAAGTACTTGAATAACCCGACAGAAAAACGAACTGTAGACATTTGAATACCTTCAGCATTGGCAAAGTCCCTGAGAATTATTTTGACATTGCCGATATTTCACGAGTGCCAACCTGCGTCAGTTTTGAGTGAAAAAAACTCGATAAACCTGAAATTTGGCCTATCGGGATACTTCATAAAAGTGAATGGAGTATAATGAAAAAATTGAATTGAATAGAAAACTCAGTCGCCATTCATGAAAATGAAATCTTCGATAATTACCAGATAATTACCATAAACATAATGTATATAGATAAATTGATAATTGAGTGGTACTTAAAACAATAATTTGCATCAATGAAGGTCGCTCATTATTTTCTGAAGTCAAATATCCAATTTCCTCTATGGACCATATCAATTTCATTTTTAATGGTTGTAATTAAAACTCTATATTCACGTAACAATATATTCAGGGGATGGCTGTCTTCTCGTGTTGATCAACACAAACCTATGAGTATGCCATCCTGAGTATTATAGGTACTGCAATATTTCAGCATCCAAAATTTTTTTTGGGCAAATCAATTTTATTTGGAGGGTTACGTCTTTAAATAACAAATTCGTGGGCGTACGATCATCCCCCTAAATGAAGAAAGTTACTAGAAATAAGGGCCCAAACAGGGCGCTAACAGAGTTCGACGCGAAATAAAAGCTCCATATACAGAGTGTAACAGCCAAATGAAATAAATTCGATAACGAATGAATGAGGGGGTGTTAAGAAAAACGCTCGGACACGTCGATTTGTAATTTTAAAGCGCATATTTTTCAAGAAAACAAAATTATATAGGGTGTCCCATGCGACCGTGGCCAATACCAACTTTCTTATTCCAAATGCAGCCCCCTGTATATTATTTATTTTTTGGATTGTTCAGAGAATTCTAGACATAATTCATGTACAATGTCCTATACCTATCTTCAACTTTTTCGGAATTATTAAGTGTTTTCAAATTTTTTACAAAAATTAACATTTTGAATGAAAATTATTTTATTTCACAAATTCGATACATTACACTCAATACTTATCTCCCATTTACCTCTTGATGAAGAAAGTAAGCAAAAACGCCTGAAATGTTGAGTAACGTAAGAAGACAATTCCACACAAGATTAACATGTTGCCAAGACATTCGCGGCGAGCATTTTGAACATTTCCTACATTGACATTAATATTTTTTTCTGTTTTTTTTAATAATTAAGATTAATCAGTATTACTTATTAGGTTTTAAGCGTAATGTACCGAATTTGTGGAATAAAATAATTTTTATTTAAAACCTTGATTTTTGCAGTACCTAAATCTGAAAACACTTAATACTTCCGAAATAGTTGAAGATAGGTATAGGACATTGTGCATGAATTGTGTCTAGAATTCTCTGAAGAATCCAAAAAATGAATAATATACAGGGGGTTGTATTTGAAATAAGAAAATTGGTATTGGCCACGGTCACATGGAACACCCTATATAATATTATTTTATTGAAAAATATGCGCATTCAAAATTACAAATCAACGTGTCCGAGCGTATTTCCCAACACTCTCGCATTTATTCGTTATCGAATTTATTCCATTTGGCTGTTACACTCTGTAAGTATTTATCATCTTTCATTATACAATATACATTTCTTGCAGCCGCAACATACTCGTCTTGATGCGTCTTGTGTGCGAATGCACGTAAGTTGCAAAATATCAAGTTTGGAGTTGTAGTTTGTAATTTTAGAAAAAAAAATTTTACTCTGTTTTTGTCAAAGAATTAGGATAAGAATGAATCTTTTACCATTATAGACTAAAAAGCATTTCAACAATAACTTTTTTTCATTTCAAACTCTTTCTGAAGCCCTTTATGCAACGGTTACACAATGGAGAAAAGATATTCAAGCCTTAGGCAATCCCACACCAGTTGATAAATCGACGAAACGTAAATTGGACTGGCCCTTTGTGTGGTCCTAATTCATTCATTTAAATGGATTCGCCATAGATGGTATCGGTTATTTCCGAAATTCGGACGATTCTCTGATTGATTACTTTCGTTTCGCTTCGCTTGTTCAGAGCGCCAGAAAAATGGGTCCAGTTTTGGTTAATTAGAATTAATTGTGACCTGCCGTCGAGGGGTTAGCTTAAGGGTTGTTGTTACGATTATAAATTTCTATACCATCTCATGGATATCAAATGAGAAAGGAAAAAATTTCCATCTATTTCTTTGATTTCCTAAATATATTCCACCATTTTCTACATGGTGGTAGCTGAAAACGATATAGTGGGGGAATCAATACTCTGTTCAAATGTAAGAAGGAGCATTAATAACATGTTTGGCGCATCGGTAGAAGGGCCTTCGTAAAGTTTCTTTCCGTCCAGAGTCGAATCGAGGAGATTTCACACAATCGTTCAGTTTTAACTGAACTTGAATTCCATTTTTTCAATAATTTATAGAACGTTGTTCCTTTGAAATTTGGCAAAATGTCGTCATCATTCACGATTTCTAGAACTTTAGAAATCGTTGGGATTTCATTCCGGAAAAAAAACCGTGGACAATTCTTCTGATAAGGTTCATATCGAAATCGTCAACCGAATCGATTATTTTTAACGACTGGGCTCTTAGGCTCTTAGGTGGCGTCAATGTTTTATTCTCTTCATATTCTCTGAGAATTCTGAATACAGCTGAATCATCCACCCCTCAGGATTTTGAAACAATTCCTACTAAGTCTCTTTTCGATGAATCAGGATGTTCTTCCAATTCTTTTCGAAAAATATTCAAAATTATCTCTTTCTCTTCAGCAGAGAAATGCGATCTTTTGGACCTTTTTCGTGGTGGTCTCCACATATCACCCTCAGAATCAGATGCAGTATCCGTTTCCGAATTCGACATTGTTCTATATACATATTCCTAGGTTATCATCCATTATGTTAATCAGTGAAATAGATATTGGGTGTTTTGGATATCAAACCAATGTCACATTGGTTTGATAGTCGACGCGTTTTGTTGTGTCCATGATTATGTCTAGCGTCACATTTGGTGTAACATTCTTATCAGCTGCAAACTTTTATTATTGTGAAATGATGTTGATTTCTTTGAGTTTTATATTCCGGATTCATATAATAAAGTACGATATTGTTTTAAATAACTAGCCCTGAGGAAGAAGCAAACTGCTTCGAAACGTCGGCATATTGTTATAAACTAACAATTGATCATTAAATATCCAAAACACCTAATATCTATTTCACTGGTTCTATATACACTTTGTCAAAAGAATTTCCAACACAATATACTCTTCACAACAAAATCTATAAACACTTTGAACAGCTAGACCTTCACAGTAGCTCTAGGTCAAGCATGTCAAACTCGCGGCCCGCATCGTAAATTATTGCGGTCCCACTTCAGAAAAATATATAGAATTTTCTCTGTTCAGGAATCAGATATTTGTTTTACAGTAATCAACCAACATGTAAAACTTGTAGAAAAAAGATTTTTTCTTCACGAGAGATTCAAGATTTTTCTTGTATTTGACATTTATATGGATTTTTAAGCAGTTTTATGGATGAACTGAATCTCCTATTTCAAATTTGTAGCTTGTAATCCTTGTAGGCTGTGGACTGTGTTGGGAACGGACTTTCATGGACGAAATATGAATAGTAACCCATATTTATCAATTTATCAGTATCAGGCAAGAAAGATTGAAGTGAAATGTGATAGTATTCATTGATTCATCCCCTCCCCCCGCTCATTAATTTTGAGTAGGATATAATTTGCGGCCCTTTTGAACTCCGTTTTTTTCATTCGGGCACAAGTCGCGCCTTGAGTTTGACACCCCTGCTTTAGGTATTTTAACTGGTCTTGTCAATTGAAAACTTCGATATTCATGCAAATCAAGATGGCTTTCACCCATTAGGGAAAAGGACCCAAATCTGGTGTTTCCCGGAATTACTTTGTCGGAATCTTGCAAGATTCCGACCCAAATCTCTAAAACTCTGGTGTTTTCTGGAATTACCTTGCCGCAATCTCGAGCATCCGAAAAAGAAATTATTTAGTAGATAATAATATAAAAACAAAACAAAATAAAAAATAGGGTACGTCGGATATAAAATGTTTATGACAGTTGCAAATCATAACAGAAATTTTGCACTAGAGTTTCTGAGGAAAAAGTTCTAATGTGGGAATTGCTGACTCAAATTATTGAATCATTTATAACCAGTATACCATCCACAGTCCGACTACGATCCTGGCATTCTCTTAGGGCGGTCGAAGAGAGCGTTGTTATCACAGTTTGAACAATAGCAGCTTTATTGTGCGCAAACCAGACGATTCTGTTTGTTTACAAAGCTCCTTCTTATATTTTAACGGACTATAGAGTTATTATTTCCTGATCGTCGAAAACCGCCGTAAAAGTTCAATAATCTTTTATTTAATGAGGATCACGTAGAATTGAATTGAATTTAAATAATGATGAGTGATTCTGAAACTGGTAGTCTACCTTCAGATTCGAAAGAAATGACGCGAAATATCGTGGACTTACCGGAAAAAATACGGAGTGTATGTGAAATAGCGTTCAATCGGTTCGAAGAATGGTGTTGTACTAAGAAAACAAAGAAAAATGAATTATAAGTAGTTTTAAACATAGATCTTTTAAACTTTTTGCTGATAATTATTGTGTAACGCTTTTGGAAGATGTCCTTTTGTCTATACTAAGCTTGATGTTGAATTGAGGTGGTATAGGTATTCGCTTTCATCTAGTCATGTCCTACTTCAGAACTACCATATATCATTTATGAAAATATAATGTTTTAATTACAAAATTAGTCGCTTCCTGAAAATTTCGCAAATTCATTCTGTTCGCAAGATAAGATTCATGTTTATTCAATTCCTGCACGTTCATCCAGGTCAAAGCAGCCCTTGCCACCGCCGAAATTAAAAAAGAAAAAATGGTCATCATCGAACCACCCAACGGCATATGGCCGGGTCATAGATTACGTCCCGTACAACATTTGGCGATATCAGATACAGGTAATTAGGACCTACTCCCGACTTGACATTAATTAAATCGCCCTATCCAATAATTTCATCTATTTGCACTTTACGAAATATAACCAATTATAGAATCGGACCTCATAATTTGATTGTGCGCGAGATTAGGGCTTTATTTGTCTTTCTTCTGGGCCCACCACCTGCCATTGGGAACGGTCGACGGAGGAAGTGCAACGCTGTGAATTTCGGAATGGTGCTATTTTCACAATTTGTAGCGGTGGTGCTATTTGCATTTCAGGTGCGACTTTTGATGGGCGAGATGCCGACACCGATACCCGTTCTAAATCTTCCAGTTGCATTATTTCGGGATTTAAGGGAAGGCCCACAAGGTTCAATGAAATTTGTTGTCCTTGGTATACCTATACCTGCATATTCCTATAAATTGGAGGTACAAATGAATAGGCAAAATTCCTTGGATAAACATAAAAAAAGTCCCAAAGACATGGAACAGGAAAAGTTTCGTTCTGGAAATATAGGGGTTTGAAATTATCCACTGCAATGCTGGAAATAAAGGGTTTTCCCATATAAGGTGTTATTTCGATATTCAAAGAAAAATGCCATGTTTTTAGATAAATGATCGGATGTTTATCTATACTAATATTATAAAGAGGAAAGATTTGTATTTTTGTTTGTTTGATACGAATAGGCTCAAGAACTACTGGACCGATTTCAGAAATTCTTTCACCATTAGAAAGCTACATTATCCCTGAGTGGCATAGGCTATACTTTTCATCCGAAAAAAATTTGGATACCTACTATAACTTCAATAATAACAAAGAAATCAGCGATAATCAGCTATTTTCACGTGCTGTGCAAAAACCGTAAGACTTTCGTGGATACAATGTATGACGGAAATGTACCTCTCGAATAGTTTTACAAAAAAGTCCGCGATAGCATATATCTATCTCTCAAGATTGACTTGCTATTGCCTGTTTATGGTAATCAGATGTTCTCCAAAATTATGCATTATTTGGGAGTGCGTTTTTGGAATAGGGTACCTATTGATCCTCATCCAACTTATTACGTTATTTATACCCAGTATTTAATTACGAACGAAATTGCTCTTTACATCATACAATTACAACCTCTCAAATTTTCACCATTTTATAGTGAATTTTGATGATTTCAATGCGTTGTTGGAAAGTGTATCGTTACATTTTCATTAATGGCGTAGTTTCTACTTGTCAAATGTCGAAAAATGATATTTTCAACAGTGACATCTACCGAAATAGCAGGCTATTAAAAAAAAACACCTCTTATTGGAAAACGCTTTACTATGTTATCGTCTTTTTCATACTTCACCTATAATAGGTTAGGTATAGAACTATACAGGGTGAGTCTTTGACTTGTACATATATTTTAACTGTAGATTCCTCTCATCAAACGAAACACATTTTTCCTATACCATTTTTCAAAATTCGGTTTGGTTTCGAAGCTTCAAGGTCGATTCTTTCCTTGATATCGAAATAGATTAGAATGCGGTCCTCCAAATCACTAATTCAGGCTGTGGAAGCCAGCTCAGCATTTCCATTATCCAGGGTGAGTCTTTGCCTTGTACACATATTTTAACTGTAGATTCCCCTCATCAAACGAAACATTTTTTCCCATACCATTTTTCAAAATTCGGTTTTGTTTGAAAGATACAGGGTGTCGAATATCCATGAAAAAAACACTTTTCTGTTTATATCTTCGGAACCGTTATTTCGAATGAACTGAATTTTGGTTGAGTTTTTACTCTATTCATGGTGCATATTCCTCAATCAAAGCCTATTCAATATCTCTACTAGTATAAAAGTTACAGGGTAGTCGACTCATCAATACACGCTAAACACCTTGAAACCACTTCAAAAAGATAAACGGTTCATATTTTCGAAAGAATCAATCATTTAAGAAACTGAAAGTATTCTTATTTTGTTCAATAAAACGCGTCGTTTTCGAGTTATTTCCAATTTTACCCGGAGAAATTTGACGAAAAAATCATTAATTTCAAGAATAATCTGAATGCGTCTCTGAATTAAATATCATTGAATATTATTCCTTCTCTGGTCTTTAAACGAGTTCACAATATTGTCACAATATTTATCAACTTTGTCGAGATATTTTAATAATAAAATCCCACAGATGTGGGAGATGAAATTGAACACCAAGGAGGATTTAACACGCACAGTTTCTATTGAAAATTCATAATTAACGGTCCATATTAAAGTTGAATGTCGATGAAATACAAAATTCGAATATGAATAATGAATCTCGATACAAACTACTTATTGAATTGAAAAATAAAATGATACCTAATAATCTGTGTCGATGTTTCTGTCTAAACAATATCCTCTTGAAATTTTATAAACTCGACACGGTTGAGATTATATTAATTCACTCCACATAATATTCACATTACAACAATAATTCGCTGAATGTATTAAGAACTTCACATAATATTTACAGTTTGTTCAGAGACTCTGGTTTGTTATTGTTTATAGTTGGCCTCCACAACCAATCTTTCGGTTTTCGCTCTACGCATGCGTGGTAAAATCTGGCGGCAAACTCGATTTATGATGGAAACGGCAGAATTCATAGATATTTATACCACGGTTCACGAGTGTATCGTGATTTATACTATGTTTCGTAACAAATCCTTAACCTCAATGAAAATATCAGCAAGCTGACAACATCTTCTTGAAATTTCTGTGCAAACATCCACAGAATCGATACAAAATAGATTAGGTTAGGTTGTTTAATAATGAATTCTGATGATCTGAATGAAAAGTCTTCTTTCATGATATTGTTTGGGAATTTCGAGGAAAATATACAACTCATTGGTGTTTACAAACTAATCTGCAGAAAAATCGAAGAATGAACTTATTTTGGTGTGAGAAATGTGGCTTTTTAGTTGCAGATATAATCCGACGAAACTAACTGTTTTTGTTGAAATTATCGTGTTTGCAACATTTTTATTTCAATAAGGTTAGTACTTGAGTATTCCCTAAATGCATCAACGCAATTTCTATCGAGAAATATGAAATTTGCATCAATTCCAGAAGATCATTTCAGAGGCGTAGTCAGCCCAATTTTTTTTTTTCGAATGGCTATATCTTTTTAACAGAGCCGAATTCGGAAAAATGGAAAATGATTAAAATGTTACTTTTGACCTCAAGAATCTTCAGTTAAAATATATGTACAAGTCAAAGTCTCACCCTGTATAGACATCTTACAAAGTACCTGATGTTCCACAGGCAATAAATATATTCAGGGCTGTATTTATCGATGTTATTTAAGTTGGCAGGACTGTTATGGTACATAAAAGAGAGAAGGTGAAGTAATTTTGGAAGCCATTGGTCCGATTAGGACCTAGGTACATCTCGTTTTATAATATGTATATTGGCGCCAATCTGGAGAATGTCATTTTTGTTATTCTACAAGATGAGAAGTTAGAGCCATGCACCCTTATAAATACCTCGTATCAGACGAAATTAAAGTGGAATGAAAAACCACTTCGGCGGTGTATTTTTTCCTCGTTCATCAATTTGCGCAGGGCCACCAGGGCCCCAAACACAACTCCTCTAAACATTTCGATTCAAGCAAATGTTCGATACATCAATATTTATGGGAAGTAACACTCAGAAAAGCTTTCCTGGCCGATTTATGTTGGAAGTATTCGTTTCGCAGAAGCGGAGGCGATTCAATGGCGGTATCTGGCACCGTTGATTAATTTATTAGTCGCTAGGGACGTTTTGCGGCGGTGGAGTCACCGCCTAACCTCGCAGTTGTCGGTAATGGCCGGTGGATAGTGGTTGCGGATCGCATCTTCCTGCGCCAACTTTCATTTTAATTATCGGTTAAGGATTGTCGAGGGATTGCTGCGTGGCAACCGCCTCTGCTCCTCTTCTCTCTGACGGGCAATATTCCAGTATTTTTTCCAAACTGATTCGATGAAAATGGACTCTTTCGTCTGATTCTACACCAATTCCAGAATGATCTAGTTGAATTCAGAAAACGTAACTTATATTCAGAAATTAGTCCATATCCAGAGTTTGTAAGAATATCCTTAGAAAACAAGGAATCGTAGGAAAAGGAGATTTGTACTAATCGAAATTTCGATCATTTCCCTTTCCAGTGGTGTACGCAATTTTTGTTCAGGAGTCTCAGGAAAAAAGCCTTATGCTCTCCCGTTTTGAATATTTTCGCAAATTTTGCCAATAGTTTGAATGAAGATTCAAAGAAAACTGGAGATCGTAGGAGAAGGAGATTTGTAGTGATGAAAAATTCGATCATTTCCCTATCCAGTGGTGTACGCAACTTTTGTCCAGGTGTCTCAGAAAAAAAGCCTTATGTTCCCCCGTATTGAGTATTTTGGAAAATTTTGCCAAAAGTTCATATGGTGATCCTAAGAAAACTGGAGATCGTAGGAGGATGAGATTTGTGTGGTCGAAAACTCGGCCATTTCCCTTTCCATTGGTGTACGCAACTTTTGTCCAGGTGTCCCAGAAAAAAAGCCTGATGCTCTCCCGTTTTGAGTATTTTCGCAAATTTTGACAAAAGTTTGTATGGAGATCCTAAGAAAACTGGAGATCGTAGGAGAATGAGATTTGTGGTGATCGAAAATTCGGTCATTCCCCTTTCCATTGGTGTACGCAACTTTTGTCCAGGTGTCCCAGGAGAGAAGCATTATGCTACCCCGTTTTGAGTATTCTCGCGAATTTTGCCAAAAGTTTGTATGGAGATCCTAAGAAAACTGGAGATCGTAGGAGAATGGGATTTGTGGTATCGAAAATTCGATCATTTCCCTATCCAGTGGTGTACGCAACTTTTGTCCAGGTGTCCCAGGAAAAAAGCCTTATGTTCCCCCGTATTGAGTATTTTGGAAAATTTTGCCAAATGTTCATATGGTGATCCTAAGAAAACTGGAGATCGTAGGAGGATGAGATTTGTGGTGATCGAAAATTCGGTCATTTCCCTTTCCTTTGGTGTACGTAACTTTTGTCCAGATGTCCCAGGAAAAAAGCCTTATGTTCCCCCGTTTTGAGTATTTTGGAAAATTTTGCCAAAAGTTCATATGGTGATCCTAAGAAAACTGGGGATCGTAGGAGGATGGAGGATGAGATTTGTGGTGATCGAAAATTCGGTCATTTCCCTTTCCATTGGTGTACGCAACTATTGTCCAGATGTCCCAGGATAAAAGCCTTATGTTCCCCCGTCTTGAGTATTTTCGCAAATTTTGACAAAAGTTTGTATGGAGATCCTAAGAAAACTGGAGATCGTAGGAGAATGAGATTTGTGGTGATCGAAAATTCGGCCATTCCCCTTTCCATTGGTGTACGCAACTTTTGTCCAGGTGTCCCAGGAGAGAAGCATTATGCTACCCCGTTTTGAGTATTCTCGCGAATTTTGCCAAAAGTTTGTATGGAGATCCTAAGAAAACTGGAGATCGTAGGAGAATGGGATTTGTGGTATCGAAAATTCGATCATTTCCCTATCCAGTGGTGTACGCAACTTTTGTCCAGGTGTCCCAGGAAAAAAGCCTTATGTTCCCCCGTATTGAGTATTTTGGAAAATTTTGCCAAATGTTCATATGGTAATCCTAAGAAAACTGGAGATCGTAGGAGGATGAGATTTGTGGTGATCGAAAATTCGGTCATTTCCCTTTCCTTTGGTGTACGCAACTTTTGTCCAGATGTCCCAGGATAAAAGCCTTATGTTCCCCCGTTTTGAGTATTTTGGAAAATTTTGCCAAAAGTTCATATGGTGATCCTAAGAAAACTGGGGATCGTAGGAGGATGGAGGATGGAGGATGAGATTTGTGGTGATCGAAAATTCGGTCATTTCCCTTTCCATTGGTGTACGCAACTATTGTCCAGATGTCCCAGGATAAAAGCCTTATGTTCCCCCGTCTTGAGTATTTTCGCAAATTTTGCCAAAAGTTTGTATGAAGATCCTAAGAAAACTGGAGATCGTAGGAGAATGAGATATGTAGTGGTAATTATCATGACCAAGTTTCATAATTCCATCCCAAATCATATCTCAGATTTAAGCTTCTTCGAAAATACAAACATACAGACAGAAAAACGAAAAATGGAGTGAGGCAGAAAATATGTTCATATGACATTTTTTGTTCGTTTTTACCTTTGGCATAACCACCTGAAGTTTGGCTGCTAACCTACGTAGATTTTATTATAACTGGAAATGAAGCGTTTAACTATGCAAAATCTTATAGCAACAATACACCACAAGATCATCAGTAGGCGAGCATATAAGGGTGACAATTTGGCATTCCCCTATCCTTCCCCTCATTCCTCGGCGCCATGTTCATGTATCTTCTTTTTTCCAGCCGTAGGTAATCCATCGTCGGCATGACTGTGTTTTACACCGGCTAGATGTGGTTGCAGAAATATCAGCAGGATTTAGAGATAGGCGGCAACGTCAATGTTTTAGAGCCTGTTGTACGGCATGTAGCGGCCCCCGCCTGACATCAGGATAATCCATCACGATTTACGGCGCATCGAGGACGATTTACAGCATCCATAGACATCTGGACCGTCGCATTTCAAATCATAAACCACGTTTTACTAGCTGACACAACTGTATTCCTCACCGCGCCCTGCTTCGGATATCCGATACCTACATTGATATATTTACGGTTTTTCATAACAATATTACACGACCACGCTATTATTTTCGCCGATATGTTTTTTTCCGGTCGCATAGGGGTTCCTGACTTTTTGTCATCATGATCAATTAGGCTTTGGAAATGCAAATTGTGATTGGTTACTAGAAAAAATGGAATTGCTGTTATTTCCGATATGAAGATGTACGGCCTTTCTCTCAAACTGAAATATACGGCGCGTTGTGAGTTGTCGCCATAAAAGTGATGGTTGAATGTGCGATCGATTCTACTGCTTTGAAAAACAGAAACAAAAATCATGTAATTTTGGTATGCCTTGTAACGGTCCTTTTTGTCGTACTGTTATTAGTGTTATTTTTGTTAGGTCAAATTAATTTGTTGTTTATTCCATCGTGGCATACGCCACTGCAACTGCTCAATGTGGCTGATCCTGTGGAGTATAAGAAATAATTTGAAGAAAGAACCAAATTAAGTTGCCAAATCTCACTGATAATATGATAATTTAATGAAAACAGCTCCTACACCTGTCAGTTTTTCATAAACTTGTCGGCACACTGGGAATCCAGTTAGGAGTTTCACTGTATTGGACAAGGCGACTTTCCTTCTTCTGGTAAAAAACAATATCAAGATATCGTGAGGGGTTCCTCTGCTTAATAGTTCCTGCAATAGAAGATAGCATCACTGCCACTTATCAGTATAGCGATAACAGTAAGTAAAGTTCAATCTAGAAACCTACATCACCTTTGCACAAAGTTAATTTATGTCTGTAAGTTAGCTTGCAGCTTATCTATTTCACTATACAGGGTGAGTCTTTGATTGTTCATATATTTTAACTGTAGATGCTTGAGGTCAAATAGAACTTTTTTTTTATTCGCCATTTTTCTGAATTCGGCTCTGTTCAAAGGATATAGCCATTTGAAAAAAATTGGGCCAAAAACGTGCCTGATACGATTCTTTGGAATGGATGCAAAGTTCATATTTCTTGATTGAAATTGGGTTGACACATTTGAAAAATACTCAAGCACTAACCTCTTATTGGAATATAAATAGTACAAACACGATATTCCCTAACAAAAACACTTAGTTTTGTCCGAATATTTCTGTAATTGAAAAGCCATATTTCTTCCACCAAAATAAGTTCCTTCTTCGATTTTCCTAAAGATTAGTTTGTAAACACTGATAATCTGTTCATATTTTTCTCGATATCCCAACAATATCTCATAAAAAATTGTTTTTACACTAACCTAACTGTTCACGCTAAACGTGAACGTTTCGAAGTAATAATTCTGAATTTTCAAAATTCGAATTATTGAATTAATTTCTCCACTAAGGAATTCCCATGTGGATCATCCTTTATGTATAAGAACGATTCGTCAGCTGTGGAGTGCAGCATAATTATGTCGTATATTTGTTTCGTTTCCATATATTTAATTCAGTTCATTGATTGACTTAATCGTGAATAATTCTGCATCCGTTAATTCCTAATTTTCTGCTTTCTTTTCGTGAATTCGGAAAAGTTCAGTTTTCCTGTGATTCGCAATTTTTAGTGATTTCGATTCAATCGAATTACATTCTCTTTAAACTTTCACTTGTGCGAATTATTTCGAACAAAAAGACTGTTACCAGTGGCGTGGTTATTTTATAATACCACAAGGATAAGTGTACACAATTTGACATTTTTAGCAACGGATTTTCACGTCAGCTTCATTCCATATTCGGTTGTCGAGCTCGAGCAATCTTTATATAGGAATAGGAGTCATCGACAGGATCCTGTTTGCTGATATATAGGTAACTATATTTCATTTGTTATTTTTGAGTGCATTTATCCTTTCATTTGTGTTGGGTTCAATTAATTTCATATATATTATACAGTCCACAAGCTCTATCCTTTTTCACTCAGAAAATTATATTTCGAAAAATAAAACTTAAATAATTGAACCACACTTCAGTTGGTTAACTGAAACTCGCCCCAACACTAACCTAACTTTATTAATCATACGAGGATACGAGGCAATGACCTAAGCTTACCAACTCTTATGATAGTTCATAGAGCTTTCGAGAAGACGATGCCAGATCGTGTTGACTAAGATTGGTCGATTTATTCATTCACAGAGAAGAAAACAAACAGGTGATGATTATGTGAAGAGTTTCAGTGAAAGTGATTCAATGTGATAATAATTCAAAAGGATATTGTTTAGAAGAATTTCATTGACTTTTTTTTATATGGACCGGTAACAATAAATTTTTAAGAGAAACTGTGCGTATCAAATATACAGGGAGGCTGAGAGATTGACGTCAAAAAGAAAAAAACAGGTCCCTCGTGTCATGGGCTATTCGAATCACCCCCATGTATGTTATGCTATTTTTCACGGTTTTCGAGTTATGAATTTTTTTATGAACTTTGAGAATTTTCGTCTTGACCATCTTAAGAAAGATATTAAAAAAAAAGTACAATACTTCTCTATGAAATTCTCCATGAAATTTTATACATAAAATAACCAGATTCGTAACTTCGATGAAAATTATGGAAATGTTGGTCTCAAGTGAAAAATTTACGTGAATTGGATTATGATCTGAATTTTCGAATCAAAATTAAAAATGTAAAAAGGCTAATTCACGGTTTCTTAGTATGCTTAAAAACTGTGCTCAACAGTCAGCCATTCTGTGTTCAGCCATTCTGTGATATTAATAAATCCAGGGAAGCATCCAAATTATTTTTGTGATTTTTTATTTTTTCGTCAAATTTTATCGGTAAAATTGGGAATTACTCTAAAACAACGCATTTCATCAAAAAAACATAGGAATACTTTTTCAAGTGGTTCTGTAGTATTTTTGCGTGGATTTATGAGTCGGCTGCGCTGTAACTTTTATGCCATGAATAGAGTAAACAATCAACCGAAATTCAGTTCATTTGAAATAGCGGTTAAGCAGATATGGACAGAAAAGTGTTTTTTTTTTCATGGATTTTCGACACCCTGTATCTTCCAAACGAAACCGAATTTTGAAAAATGGTATAGGAAAAAATTTTTCGTTTAATGAGAGGAATCTACAGTTGAAATATGTGTACAAGTCAAAGACTCACCCTGGATAATGGTAGATGCTGACCTGGCTTCCACAGCCTGAATTAGTGATTCTGAGGACCGCATTCAAATCTATTTCGATATCAAGGGAATAATCCATCACAGTCTGCCAGTTGTTGAGAGTTTTCACCGACTAGTCTTGAATCTGCCTCCATTCATGAAAAGCTCGGAAAAACATTCGGTACTGAGTCCGGCTCTGCTCCAGTTCAGTTCCGCCGAAACGCATCATTTTCCCTAGGTAAGTTTAATAATAGCGAGAACACATTTGTGACTGCGGTATCTTGCCAGTGAGTTAAACGAAGTGGATACAGGAACGGAAATGGCGAGTGGAGTTGCCCGTATAGTTTATCGTTGTGAGGAGGCCATGCAAACACAACATTTAGGTATCTTTATCATGTACTTTGAATGATGCATTAACCTTCTTTAACCATGCTCAAACTACACTGCTGCCTTGAAATTCTGACCTGGCCCGACTCACTACTGACATCTGTAACCAGAATATGGAAGAATGCACCAGGGACGCACTAGCCAAGATTGTTTTTGACCGAAATATGTTTCCTCATTTTGTCAAAGTTTGAATTATACAAGGTCGTCCTTTAATTCTTCCTCCGACCATGTATTTTCATTCGGAGAGATTCTTTGATCGAAACATGATTTCTTCCAGATCTTTCACATTGCCAGATGGTCCATATAGCGGAAGGAGTATATCATCTGATGAAGGAAACGGAAGTGAAAACACTTAATGTAAGCGATAACGTCCTCACCAAAGTATCTCCTAGAATAGTACTGAAGTTCAGTCTTCTTCAAGAGCTGGATGTATCCAGGAATCAGATTGCCACACTCCCAAATGACATTGTTAATCTTATCCATCTGGAGAAACTGAATATTTCCAGTAACTGTTTCATAGACTTGCCGGAATGCGTTTATAGGATACCATGTTTGCGAGAACTCGATGCAAGTAGAAACAGGATAACAGGTAGGGTCCTCTTCTTAGGTTTCCACCGAGAATGCTGAATAGTTGGATGTTTTTAGATATCGACAGTGAGCATTTGAAAAATGCAAGATGTCTGAAGAGCCTGGACCTAACTGAGAATCCCCTAACAAAAAAATGTATCGATAATTTACCACAAAAGGAAATATGCATCCCACATTCTGATCCAGCCGAAGAACAAGAGGATTGGGAAGATTTAAATGTTTGAGAAACAATTCTTCACTCAAAACTATTTGAAATTCATATTTATGTTGATAAATAAAGCATTCTACCAGATTCAAGGGTATCATTCCACAAATTTTAGGGCACCTTTGTTCTCAAATTATTCAGACAACTCGTTTGAACCTAAATTCTTAAAAAAACTATCAAAATTTAATCTTTGGACGTTCACCAAATTATTTCTGATTTACCGTTGATATCACCTGAAAAAAAATAAATTTGGCAAATAAAATTTCTTTGGGCCATAGTCAATGAAAGGATAGAGTAAATACTTCTAAATGATCGTTCTTAATGAGAGAGAAAGTTGATTATTGCTCTGTCGAATCAAAATTGCCGCCTCCTATAAATTGACTGATTTTCCACTAATTCTCATTCATCTCAAAATCGGTTATATGTGGTTTTTACTTCCAGGAAAGTATATTTCCGCAACCAATTCAACATTATAACCACAATGAACGTAACAATCAGATTACGGTGAATTTTCCTCTGCAGTTTTCTCGTATTGGACAATGATAATTAATACATCCTTCTTCGATGTTGACTATTTGATTCGAATTTATATACACTGCGCAAAAAAATTAACGCACATTATGGAAATCTCAAATTGATTCTACAACTGAAGGTATTCTCAATGATAATTCTTTTTATCAGAATTATGCATGCATATGTTATCCACTTTCAACGTTTTTCTTCAATACAGATGTTTTCTCCCAGCAGGAATAAAAAAAGATGATATTATCAGATTTTGAATGTATTGGCTCCATTCTAAAATCAGTTGTTCTCGATCAATTCTAGTGATCAAAAGTTTTTCTTTCGTTTGATTTTCTACACTCGATCGCTATGCAACGCGAAACACGCAATTTGACCCAAGAGGAATGTGCCCAATTGGGCCGATTGGGAAAGAGTTCTCTTTACAGATGAGTCTAGATTATGCCTCTACTATTGTGATCGACGTTCCCTTGTATACAGACGTCCACATTAAAGATAAGCTCACTGCAATTTCCTGAATACTACTGGTTTCGGGGGAGGATCGATTATATTCATTTTTATGGACGATAATGCCAGACCCCATCGTGCGCGCATCGTTCAGGAGTACCTTGAAGAGGTTGAAGTCTCTCGAATGGAATGGCCAGCAAGAAGTCCAGATCTCAATCCGATTGAGCAGGTTTGGGACAACCTCAATAGAAGGCTGAGAAGTTCAGAAAATCATCCAGCTACTCTTAATGACTTAGGAATCCAACTCGGAGAAATCTGGGAAGGATTAGATCAGAACATTTTAAGATCACTCATTTTGAGTATGAACCGTCGTTGCCGAGCTGTAATTAACGCAAGGGGTGGAAATACCAAGTATTGAATCACTTATCAGCATTTCAGTATTTTGAAAATTGTTCATTTCTCTTCTTTCACATAATATTCTGTGAAATCCTGAATTTTTATTCCATTTAATGTGTTTTGTTTCGTTCTAAACCTTCCCGAGAGAACATAAAAAATAAGTTATAAAGTCAATGTAGAGTTAACTTTCATTAAAATTGATATTTTCAGAATGTGCGTTAATTTTTTTGCGCAGTGTATTTGTTAAATTTCTTTTCACCGAGACTTCAGAATACTTTCATTTAGTTATTGATCGAAAATAACAATTAATCATTTGATACATCCAAGTTTTGAATTTTCTGAGATGTTACATCAAAAATTTAATACCTACCATTCCTTCTCAAATCGAAAGAATCAAAGTTCGATATATTGACATTAATGATACCAGCATGTAATAGAGTAATAACCAACGATAGATTTAACTCCGAAACTTGGGGTTGGCAGTTCGGAATCCCTCGTGACTGAAGAGTCATTTATAATGGACATGATGCACTCACTAAAAGAAAGATCACTAAGGTCTGCAGATTAATCTGTGCTCCCTATTAAAAGCTTCAATAGGCACCCTCGATTTCTGTAGTCTCCCCTAAATAAACTGGGGAGCATACACCTGCTGTTAGAAACTTGAGATCTGCTCCAGATCTCAGAAGCTGATAAAAAGGTACATGAAACGGGCTTAGCTGTTAATTGATTGACTAATCAAGTTTATTGCCACCATTATAAAATTCGTTTCTTTCGGAGGCTTCAGTTGAGTTGTCATAAGCTGCTCACAAGTTCTGCGGGTTTACTATACAGGGTGTGGCGTAATGAATGGATAATATAATACTTGAAGGTAGAGGATCTTAGAACCTTAGATAATCTATTCATATACTCACTATCACTCGTACAAGATTATGGCTGGAATCTAGCCAGTTACAAGAGCAATGATCGCCCGCTTCCATGGAAGCTAGCGATTATACTCTATTCACTTTTATAAAGTATCCCGGTTTGCCATGACATTCTGACACATTTCACCGTGTATATTTTGAAAATGTTAGGTTATAGTCATCATTCTGTCAGATAACTACGCAACGTTGCCCTCTCTACATACATACGTGCTTTATTTGTATATATACACGAAATGTACCCCATGACCTGCTACAAATGTAATGTTTTTTATATAACGTAGTTAATAAATATCTATCTATCTATCTACAGAGTGTAACAGCAAAATGGAATAAATTCGATAACGAATAAATGAGGCCAATGAGGGGGTGTTAGGAAAAACGCTCGGACACGTCGATTTGTGATTTTAAATGCGCATATTTTTCAAGAAAATGAAATGATATAGGGTGTTCCATGCGACCGTGGCCAATACCAACTTTCTTATTTCAAATGCAACCCCCTGTATATTATTTATTTTTTGGATTCTTCAGCAAATTCTAGACATAATTCATGTACAATGTCCTATACCTATCTTCAACTTTTTCGGAAATCGCACCGAGAGGGGGGGCTGTCGGGCTGCAGCCCCCCCCCCCCCCCCGAGCTCAAAAATAAAGGATTGTTTTCGTCGTTTTCGAGTTTTTTTTTATGTAAAAACCTGATTACTCTCGAGCAGCCCCCCCCGAATGAAATTTCTGGGTGCGCCACTGTCGGAAATATTAAGTGTTTTCAGATTTTTACAAAAATTAACATTTTAAATGAAAATTATTTAATTTCACAAATTCAATACATTACACTCAATACTTATTTCCCATTTACCTCTTGATATGAAGAAAGTAAGCAAAAACCATTACTGAGAAGAAATGTTGAGTAACGTTAGAAGACAATTCTACACCAGATTAGCATGTTGCCAAGACGTTGATCTGGTAATACCATTCCATGTAGGTACTATAAGTTCTATGAGGATTTCTTATTAATGCATGATTGTCATGGCAACCGAACATAAAATATTCAGTCAGAGCACTATCGAACTTGATTGGAAATCAACTTCTGTCACAGAAGGGTATATTGACAACTCCATTGAAAATAAAATAGCCTGCAGAAGAAATTTCAGGTGATACAAGTTGTAAAGTAAATAATACTTCAACCTCCACTTTCTCCACACGTTCCTTATGGAATACCATAGGTAATGATATAAATGCAAACTAAATGTAAACTATTCAGAATCTCACATGTCCAATATTCCCTCTATGAATTTTTCGAATTGTTCCACAGGGAGCATAAATATTAATTGTATCGAAATGAACATAGAAATTTACATTATGTCAAATTTGTGTATTCTATGCGAAATAAAAATTTATTTCAATCCAAAATTCATATTCAATTCGTGATGAGGTCGACGGAAAAATCTTGTAATCAACTCGTTTATTAATTCAGCGATTTATAAACTAGTTGATTAAATAACTATTAATGTATTTTGACAATATTTCGTTTCATTGATAATTTACTTGTAAAATTTCATGATTTTGAAATAAAGAGTATTATTATTATTAAATTCTTCTTGCCAAATGTCATATTCCTGTCAGTTGTATTTCGACACGCTAAATCTCTTGTTGACAGAACCTTTACGACTGATAGAAGATCGCTAAAGTGAACAATGTTAGAAAAATATCAAATGGAAGTTCCATTGATTGCAGCTACAGTCCATGACCCAGGAGAAGGAAGTAGTTTGAAACCCGCTGAAATCCGCCCCTGTCCCAATTTCTTCATATGTCTGGTAACTTGAACACAAAGACGAATGCAATGAGAGCATGCAAACATGTATATAGCAATTTTAATCATAATTCCGCGAACTCTCGACTTCACAGTCATTTGAGCAGGAACAAATCATCAACAGACATCAGAGGAATGGGGAGACAAAAACCATTTCAGCGGAGTTTCGCTGCATGCGCTTACTGATCTGGCGCTACACAAAAGTAAGAAACCTTACGGTGAAAAATTTCCCTGAAAATTAAACCTTCTTTGACACATTTAATCTATATGTCGGAAACATTAGGACTGCGTCCTCTGAAGGGGCTTGAGGGGAGGGGGTTAGCAGAACTTCAAAAGCTTTCAAGTTTCAATGGGATATGGAGATGATTATGATTTTGCCCGGGGTTCGGGTGAACCTAAGTGATTGCCGACATAAGAGCGATGTTATTCTCACTTCATTTGTTGGAATGCTGAAAAAGATACAGCAGAAACATGTACCTTTTTCAATTAAACAAATAAAAGTATCACCAACAAATTGAAAAAAAGATGGTGTTTGGGAACTCTGTAGGCAATATATAAAATCTTGAATTGTATTTGTGGTTGCCTATGTTGATAAACATATCCTTATTTATGACTTTGTTGGTGCTTGTTACTACCACGAATGCGCAGATTCACATTGAGTCTTATTTTTGGAAGATAATGCGCCACACATCGTGTGAGATTTACCGATGAAGCTCTTACAATTCATCAATTCATGGTATTCCGCATTTGGCCCTTTGGTCGCCCTACCTCAATCCCATTGAGCACTATTGGGATCAGCTTCAGAGAGTTTGGGATTCTCATTTTCCATCTCCACATAAACTTCAAGAATTCAGAAGGCTTTCACTACGACTCTGGATGGAAATTGATCAAGGCTATTTCAACATGCTAATCGAAAGTATGTTCTAGTAGGCCATAATCTTCACTGGACATTTTTTCAACAGAGTTTGTACTACAAACACCAAAAAAATTGGCGAAGAACTAAAAATAAGAAAAGAACTAAATAAAGAAAGCAAAATGGCTGCCCTATGCGCTCGATGTTCGCGAATTGCATCTTTGAGGTTTTGGCGTAGACCTTTTCTGTCACATGGACCCAAAGGAAGAAGTCGCAGGGTGTTAAATCACAAGATCTCGATGTCCAGTTGTGACCACCTTTTCGAGAGATAACACGATCCGGAAACTTTTTCCCGTAAAAGATCAATGGTTTCGTTGCATGTGTGGCACGTAGCGCCGTCTTGGAGAAAGTTAACGTTGTCCAGATCGAAACCGTCCAATTCCGGCCTTAAAAAAATCATTAATCATCTCTCGATAGCGCAATCCATTCACCATAACCATTGCTCTAGAGTCTAGGCTCATACTCGGCTGTTTTTCAGCGATGTGCACGGTTTTATTCTTCACATCACTAACTTGTCCCGACAGATCAAGTTTTACGAACCGTTTCTGCAAAATTTTTACCATTTTTAAATTAATTCCTATAATTTTGAGGGGAAGTTATACTCTCTCCATTCAAAAAGTTTCTTTTATTTGTCCAAGTTCACGCCCTCAATTTTCCACCTGAAAGCTTGATTTTTTTCAATTCTCCTGGAATTTCAGACGGTTCTATGTGATTTTACACTTTCTGGAAGTCTTTTCAGTATTTCCCTAATTTTTTGCATTATTTGAGCGCCTATCCGAATGGATTTTTCTTTCAAATATAGAAAATTGATTTGTCGAGGGCATTCCAATGAATTTAAGACAAAAATTGATGAACAATCGCCGAAAAACGATTATGAAGCCAAATTTCATAGACTCTCAAATTCAACCCGATTTTTTTATGCGAAAAAATAATTTTTTCAAAGAGAAGAAATTGAAGTGCCCACAAGTCATCCTTAAACTTCAATTTGAAGAAAAAATCAAGTTTTTAGGTGAAAAATTGATGAATGAAAGGCACTTTTCGAATCGAAAAACGGTGCCGTAGACGTCGGCCAGAGTATATCGTCCCCTTAATGCGTTATTGAACCCGATTTCGTTCCATTTTCATCAATGACGTTATTTCTACTTGTTGGTTCGAATCAATCGGCGATTTTGGGGCGAAATATCGATATTGGAAATCGCCTATTCGCCGTTCTCCGTCATCCAGAAGAAGTTTCCCGTCGATATGAGAAATTTCGTGCAAGTGTCATTTTTTCCTTTCACGACTTTTGGCGTGAGTACGAAAGGCAAATTTGAATTGGACCAAAAATCGATTTATGAGCATAAATAAAGCGAAAGTAAGTACTAGTCGACCTTTTTACACTTGATAACGAAGTTTTTTTTAGGTATCTGGCCGTTTAGAAAGATTTCAAACCAAATTCCGGTCCTCTAGAAGTTTGGTTATTTTCGGTATCGTTTTTGGTGCTCAAAATTTATTTGGAATGTGTAAATGGACAAAAAAGGCTTCCTTATACGATCTTCTAACGAAAGCGACCGAGAAATATGGTTCAGGTAGGATTTTCGAAGAATTATGAGGAAAGAACTTGGACAATGAAATTGCACGATTTTCGTAAGTAAATGGGTTCTGGATGGCCATCATCGGTCTCCAAATGATTTTTGTAGATGATTTTCACGTTTCAGAAAAAAAAACACGTCGAAAAAGCTAAAAAAAAAGAAGAAATAAGACTATATTGCATTCAACGCTAGGTGAATTCAGATTCCGATGAATTCAAATGTGTCACTGGAGCTTTCATTCCTATCAACTCTTTGCCGAAAGAAGAAATAGGCTATATTGAACCAGAATACATCGGTTCTCTCCATATTCCAGGAGTTTGTGTCTTATTTTAGAACAGGTGAATGATAAATGTGAAGCATATGTTTGACCTATTCCATTTCATTTGTACAAACCTACTGTGGTAGTAATGTATGAATATTTTTTAAACTAATAAATTACTATACAGTCAGAATATTTTACTCCTTGTTCATAAGATCGAATAAATGAAATGTATAGGTATCCATAAAGCTTTCAGGCTTATTAATTTATAACCAAAACTCAGTTACTATTGCATTGAAATTGTTAGTTTCTCTGTAAACAAATTCGTTAATTTAGTTATTATGTTTATTTTCTTTGTGATGAATGAATAAAACTGTTATTTATTTGAAATAAAGAAATATTAGAAATAGAAATGTTGTGCACCCTCACAATCATTTCACATACAATATCATGATGAAAACAAAGCACATCGATAAATCTTCACAATCATAAATCCAAAAACTCCTTTATATGTAGAATATTGTTCACAATTTTCTGTTGTGTTCTCCAAAATGAAATATACATTCTGAGAAATACGCTTAGAATGTAGAAAGGGCAACATAGTGTTGACTTGAAACATAAAAATATTTCGAAAAACGTCATAACTTCGATAAAGAGTGGAATGTGTCAAATTTCCAAGGCCAGAGTTGTGATTTTATCATTGTGAATGGAGTATAGTTGCAAGTCGAAGACTCTCCCTGTGTTTTACAATGCAACAAATCCGTTTTGGCAGTGTTGCAGCTAGTGGATCTAGAATCCTTGTCCCCAAAAATATCCATAGGTTCGGATCGGGCGAAAATAAGGATCCGCTTTCACCCTTGAGTTCGATCAAGATTGATCGACGTTAAATTGCGCTGGTTTTAATTTTCATGTTTCACGTACCACATGCGGTCTCTGTTTGATAGACAAAAGCCGTCAGAACGGCCGCGGCCCCCTGTTCAGATGTTTTTATCCGAATACAAAAAGATTCATCATCGTCCTCCGCTGCAAATGATCAAGGGATTTCCTATTCAGGAATTAAGTAATAAAAAGTCATACATAAATGGTTGGTAGATAGGGGAGGCGAATATCCGAGTAAATGGCTTCTTTCATCTCCATTATGGGATAAAAATAATTTTGGGAGCGATGATTGAGAGGCTGAGGATAAGGATTTTTCGATGTTTTAGACTCTTGCTGCACAATAATCGAGCTTACGTCGAAATAGTCCAATCGATTCATAGGAAAGAAATATCTGGAAAATTGACTTCAGGTCAGCAGCTTTTAAGCTTTCGTTCATATACACCTTGAAGGTTTACTCCATTCACTTTTATAATGTAGGTATGCCCGATGCCGGTTGGCCATGAAATCTGACACATTTCATCGTGTTTATTTTGAAAATGTTAGAGGTTAAAGTCATTTCCCGGTCAAAAAACTGCGTAACGTTGTCCTTTCTACATAGAAGTCGTAGTGATTATGTATTTATCAAAATGTTTATTTACTTTGGGAAAATTATGAATTTGACAAATTATTTTGTGAATTCAATAATTCCAAAGACCTGCAAATGTTGAAGAAACATTTTACTCTGTTAATACTGGAAATATAGAGGAGAGTCGCCTAATATGGGGAGGTTTCCTAATTCGGGGAAATCCAAAATCTTAGAGAATGAGGGTGTACGGCTAATCGCACGCACTCTATCTTGTAGAGTATGTCTGGTTGCCTACACTACAGCAATGAACACTTTTTTTTACCTTAAGCGTGAGCCCACGTTATCTGAACGTGAATATCTTATAAAGTTTATTCGTGTTATCGATTTTAATTAATTTTTAATTAACTACGGCAAGGTGAGTAATTAAGGATTTGTTTTTTAATTGAATGAAGCTTTGTAGATACAACATTGATGCTTTACGTTCATTTTAAATAATAAAATCTTAGTATCCATTTTTTGAGAATATGAACCTTAGAGGACTAGGTCTCCTATTACGGGGAGTTGAGGGAGTCCTAATTTGGGGCTGCCTATATAAGGAACTTTCTTACTCTAGAAGTAGTTTTAACACTTAGTAATTTATTGCAACTAAGTATGTCTTTTTTTATTTGCAGATGCCAAAACGAAATACATGGGACCCTGTTCGTGTCTTTTGAATTAATTTTTTTTATAAAAAAGTTGTTTTTAATAAATGCATCAATTAGCAGATTTTAAAGTTATTTCCTTAAAAACAACATCCATATTTTTTTTTTAATACACCTTGCATCCAATTGAATCGATGACTTCATTCTGCAAAGGTGTGTGTATATGAAAATTCGACCTCCCCAATTTAGGTGCCCACAGGTCCCTAATTTGGGGAGATGGTTTTTTTTATTAATAGGATAACTACCCCAATTTAAATAAATTTGAAAATTTTTGTACATATATCATTTGTCTTGGCGTAAAATATTATCAGTACGAGATTTTTCCAGTTTTGAACATATCATGCAATTGTTTCACTATTTTTGAAAAAACCTCCCCATATTAGGCGACTCTCCTCTACTGCTCCACAAGAGTTAGGGATATCGTATTCAATCGTTTTTAAAAGTATGTTATCTTCGAGAAAATCGCTGTAAAATCATTTACAACTCAATAACAACTTGAATCGATCCAATAAAAATCAGTATGAGACATTTCGTCAATCTGGTCGCCTTTTTTCAGAAGTTTGGTTTTTTGCATATGCTTCATGAATGTTCTTATTTTGAAATGAAGTCAGTTTGTCAACGGCTTCAATTTGAAACGAGTTTTCTGAAAATGCCAAGACGAAAATTAACAAACGCTGAGGCCTGAGGCTAATAGGGCTACCGGAATGCTACAGGGTGGCCTAACTCAGGTTATTGTAGTGGAAAGGCTCCAAGTCAGCCAAAGTGTGATATCTCGAGTTTGGAATAGGTTCAGAGAGACAGGTTCCGTGTTGGAAAGACCAAGGCTTGGTGGGCGAAGAAAAAAAACACCTGCTCAGGATCGTTTCATCCCCGTTACGGCAAGAAGAAACCCTACATCTACGTGTAGAATGCTACGGAATACTCTTCAAATGCAGATGGGGTCCAAGTATCCATCGAAATCATCAGAATACGTTTGAGAGAGGTGAATCTAGGTTGTAGACGTCTATTAAGAGGAGTTCCATTAACACGTGACCATAAGCGTCGAGGACTGGAATGGGCAAGGCAACATATCAATTGGAACGATCAATGGCGTAGTGTCCTTTTCACTGATGAATCCAGATATGGACGATTTTCAGATTCTCGAAGAATAAGGGTATGGACATTGGACAATCCTACGCATAGCCTGTAATCGTTGCTATGTCCAAGAAGTCCATCCATTCCGAGGGGGTAGTGTTATGGCATGGGCTGGGATATGTTTCAACTGGCGCACAGACCTACACATTTGTCCTGGGAATATGACCTCCTTACTCTATAGGGAGCATGTCATTGACAATGTTGTGCCAAATTTTCACGCAGCTATTGGTGAAACTTTTCAATTTCTAGACGATAACGCTAGACCGCACCGTGCAGCCATAGTTGAGAATGCGCGCGAGGAGCTTGGTATTCCACATTTACCAATACCTCCGCACTCACCAGATTTGAATTGCATAGAACATGCATGGGATATGCTCCAAAGAAGATTAGATAATCATCAACCTACCCCAGAATCCCTAAATGATCTGAGTGATCTTCTGCCCCGTTTATGGAACCAAATTCCTCAAGAAATGTTCAACAACCTCGTGTGTAATATGCAAAGAAGATGTCAAGCTGTTATTGATGCCCGTGGAGGCCATACATTGTATTGATAGTCTTAAAATGCTTGAAATCTCTGGGAATGAAATTTCTTTATTTTACTCGATTTTTCTTAACCACCCTGTATACGCTGCAGATCTACAGGCTAAAATTAATTTGCAAATTGAAATCATATCAATATGAATTTCCATCACAAAAATCTTATTTTAACTATATTTTTTTGCAATTTAAGTCAATATCCTTAACTCATGTGGAGCAGTTTATTTCACGTATATAAACATGGTTGGAATATTCAGTTATGCTATTTTCTTGTATGGAACTAAAGAATCGAGTGTTGAAATTTTAATGAGAAATAAGAGACAGAATAGTCCATTACTTTGTAGTAGTTCATTCAAAAAAAGAAAAAAAGTACTCGAATAACCCGACAGGAAAAGGTTTTTTGTGCCCCCCTATAAACCTTTGATTCGCAGTGGAAAGTAACCAAACTAACTCAGCTGATCTGGACAAAATTGCATCAGCTGGAATAAATATTAAATGTGAAATTTAATATCAATCAAATCCGTAGTTTTGAAATTTGGAGAAAAACAAGAATTCGAGCAGGAATGACTTCTGATCATTTTCAACTGCAAGTTGGTGATCTTGTGAAAGAAGATCCTACACTGAATATTCAGAGCGCACGGTCACCGTTAGCCCGCAACGTAATTTACAGGGTGAACCTAAAATCAATTACCCAAACACCTGGCAATATGAAATAAATAGTAGGCTCGCCGTACTATAATAAAATGTTGCCATGTAGATGGCACCGAGATATGGCCGGAATCAGATAAAATATAAATGAGTGTTAAATGTGGTCACGTGGCCGCGTTTGGTGGACGGGAAGCGGATGCTCCGGTTAAGGGGTGAGATGTAAAATCGAAAAATTGGGGCGAGGGTTTGTAGTGTAGGTTGGGCAGTGTGAAATAAATGACTTATTTATGGGGTTATGAGGAAATTAATTTCATGATCGAACTACGATGAAGTTAATAGTAGATACCATTGATATTGGTGAAAAGAAATTCAGATTATCTCTCATCATAGATCCCTGGTGTAACGGCTCTTTACTAAAAATCGTGACCAAAAATTGTTGATCAAAAACGGCACTCTAGGATGTAGTACTGGTGCTACTTCGGGAATAATCCGCAATATTTCGCGGTCGTGGCGCTACTGCGGCAATGGAAAATAGCGCGACCTCTTTCGGTACAAATGAAAAGTAGGACCCCAGCTCAGATTTTCGATCGACAAGAAAGTCTTGAACAAAATCTAATCACAAACCTCATTTTGAGAGGATTCAGCTCTAACGAATGATATATTTTCAAGGTTGTCGAATGAGAAAGAAAAAATGATAAGTAGTAAAAACATTTCAAACCGATTTCCGAAAAAGCCGACATCAGTAGGTATACTCAAATGATTTTGAACAGAAATAATACTACACAGGGTGCTTCAATATCTCTATTAACCGATTGAAAACATCAAATTTAAATAAATAAAAATAAGAAATCTGTAGGTAAAGTCCATTCACTTCTATAAATTTTCTTGATTGGCCAAGAATAGAATTATGTTCATCAAGTTTTTTTACCTGAAACTTAAAACAGGTTGCCACTGCTAAAAGTATTCAAATGTCTTCTACTCTTCTGTAGTGGGGAATCACAAAGTAACGGACTATCTGTCCATTATTTTTCAGTAAAATTTCAACACTCTTGATTTCCGTACAAGAAAATAGCATAACTGAATCTTCCAGCCATTTTTTCATACGTGAAATAAACTGCTCCACATGAGTTAGGGATATTGACTCAAATTGCAAAAAAATATAGTTAAAATAAGATTTCCGTGATGAAAATTCATATTAATATGATTTCAAGTTGCAAATTAATTTTAGCCTGTAGGTCTGCAGCGTATACAGGGTGGTTAAGAAAAATCGAGTACAATAGAGCAATTCTAATCCCAGAAAATTCAAGCATTTTAAGACTATCAATACAATGTATGGCCTCCACGGGCATCAATTACAGCTTGACATCTTCTTTGCATACTACACACGAGATGTTGAACTTTTCTTGAGGAATTTGGTTTCATAAACGGGGCAGAAGCTCTCTCAGATCATTTGAGGACTCTGAGGTAGGTTGATGATTATCTAATCTTCTTTGGAGCATATCCCATTCATGTTCTATGCAATTCAAATCTGGTGAGTGCGGAGGTATTGGTAAATGTGGAATACCAAGCTCCTCGCGCGCATTCTCAACTATGGTTGCACGGTGCGGTCGAGCGTTATCGTCTAGAAATTGAAAAGTTTCACCAATAGCAGCGTGAAAATTTGGCACAACATTGTCAATGACATGCTTCCTATAGTGTAAGGCGGTCATATTCCCAGGACAAATGTGTAGATCTGTGCGCCCGTTGAAACATATCCCGGCCCATGCCATAACACTACCCCCTCGGAATGGATGGACTTCTTGGAGCGACGATTACGGGGTATGCGTGGGATTGTCCATACCCTAGATTCACCTCTCTCAAACGTCGTCTGATAGTTTCGATGGAAACTTGGACCCCATCTGCATTTTGAAGAGTATTCCGTAGCATTCTACACGTAGATGTAGGGTTTCTTCTCGCCGAAACGGTGATGAAACGGTCCTGAGCAGGTGTTGTTTTTCGTCACCCACCAAGCCTTGGTCTTTTCAACACGGAACCTGTCTCCCTGAACCTATTCCAAAGTCGAGATATCAAACTTTGGCTGAGTTGGAGCCTTTCCGCTACAACTATACCTGAGTTAGGCCACCCTGTAGCATTCCGATAGCTCTATTAGCCTCAGCGTTTTTTAATTTACGTCTTGGCATTTTCAGAAAACTCGTTCCAAATCGAAGCCGTTGATAAAGTGACTTCATTTCAAAATAAGAACATTCATGAAGCATATGCAAAGAACCAAACTTCAGAAAAAAGGCGACCAGATTGACGAAATGTCTCATACTGATTTTTATTGGATCGATTCAAGTTGTTATTTAGTTTTAAATGATTTTACGGCGATTTTCTCGAAGATAACATACTTTTAAAAACGATTGATTATGATATCCATAACTCTTGTGGAGCAGTATATTTTCAGTATTAACAGAGAAAAAAGTTTCTTTAACATTCGCCAGGTACATATTTGGAATTATTGAATTCACATAATATTTTCTCAAATTCATTATTTTCCCAAAGTAAATAAAAACTTTGATAAATACGTGGATTATAGCACTTTAATCAAGGTATTGGTCAAATATAAGAATGCTCATTGGATTCATGAAGCACATACCCAGCATCCACAGAAGTTAAATGTTCGGATGGCAATTGTCGAAAATAGGCTTATAGGCCCATTTTTTATCGACGGAAACTTGAATGGTGAAGTCTATTTGGATCTACTAAATAACGAAATTATTCCTGCACTTCAATAGAATGGACAATTACCACAAAATATTTGGTTTTAACAAGATGGAGCACCTCCCCACTATGATAGTTATATAGTTATAGTGAAAAGGGGTTACAGTTTACTGCGACCTTAAGGTCTATTGTGCCCTCTATCAGAGCTGTTATCATCGCGCCTCCTACAGCTCGCCCTTCAGTTCCAGAGATTTGATGAAATCCATTATCTGGGATGGCTTCAAGGAGGATAACTCCCCACTTCTACAAGTTTCTTGTCCAAAGCTTTCTTTCATTTGGCTTGCAATGGCAGAGCATTCCGTAACCAGGTGAAGAGGAGTTTCTTCCTCCTCCCCACAGAATCTACACTCATCAGTGTCCGATAAACCCATTCTCAACAGATGCTTATTTAGGCGACAATGTCCTGTGAGAAAGCCCGTGAGTAAGTGAAGTTAGTTTTTACTGAGATCCAGATATTTTTCGGATCTAGCAGTTTCAAAGTTCCGGGGGAACTTTTTGTAGTGATCCATCCCTGATGGGAAATTCCGCCGGAGTTTTTCTCTTTCGGTTCTCTACTTCAGCATAAACTCCTTATCGGTGCATTTTCCTATACCACAGAAGGGTTCTGGGCCAGTGAGTGGCGATTGTGCGCTCTTTCTGGCCAGTGTATTGCCCTCTTATTCGTTTCCTACGATTCCCGAATGACCGGGAACCCAAATTAAAAAGACCTTATTCTTCTTGCCTACCTCATTGAGTTTGTTTCGGCACTCCCAAATCAGCTTTGAGTCAATGCCGTAGGAGCTCAGTGCTTTAATAGCAGCTTGAATATCTGTATGAATAGCTATATCGCACTTCTGATAGTTTCTTTCTAGATTTATATCTAGACATCTTCCGATTGCAAGTATTTCCGTTTGAAGGACGCTTGTACATGAGCCTAACGATAGTGCACACTTGGTACTTATCCCGTAAATCCCAGCGCCAGCCCCTGTAGCGGTTTTGGAACCATCTGTATACCATTTCATTGTATTTTCTTTGAGATTATAGTTGGTGTATTCCCTTTCCCAATCCTCTCTTTTGATTAGCAATGTACCTACTGCAGTTTAGCTTACTTTCTTGATCATTACATCACTAGGAAGGTTTGCAGATGAGGTGTAGTCATTTAGAGAGGACCAAACTCTTTGAAACCTGACTCTCTCATTGCCTGCTCCTTCTTCAGATACTCTGAGGAAGGCCTCATGGGCTACCCTATCAATCACTAGATGAAGAGGTGTGAGGTCTGTGATGATCTCAAGCGCCCTGCTTGGGCACGTTCTCATAGCTCCCGTGATGCACACACAGGCAAGCCTCTGCACTTTGTTGAGCATTTTCCTCGTACTTGCCTGACTTGCCTTAGCAAACCAGGCTACTGCCCCATATGTGACTATAGGTCTCACAATCATGACGTACATCCGGTACATCCATCGCAGTATTTTTGGGTTACAGCTCCAATTCCTGCCCCCACTATGATAGACGGATTAGAGATTTTCGGGATGCGAATTTTCCAAATCGTTTGTCATAGTGGGGACTGGGGAGGTGCTCCATCTTGTGGAAATCAAACACTTTGTGCATGGTAATCGTCCATTCTGTTGAAGTGCAGGAATAATTTCGTTTATTTTCATAAATATCGTTCTTTTCGGTTAAAAGATATCCACTTGGTTCCATACTTTATCCTAACCCTGTATATCTTTGGTATCTGCGGAATAATCTCATGAAATGCAGCCGGTGAAAGAGGAAATATAATAAAAATATTCGAGACGTTATAGGTAGGTACCACATTTTCCAGTCAGCAGCACCCGAGAGCGCAGCTATTCCCGAAGCAATTTATCTAAGAGATATAGAGAAGATATAGAGCGAGAGCCGCCCTCGGCAGCGATATCAAATATTGTCGCCATTTTGGCATAGTCGAGCGAAACGATAGACATAATAAAAAACGCTATATAAGGAAAATGCATTACGATTCCGTTGCACAAATGGGCCCCCAGGGACGGCCCCCTGAACTAGACCGTATTATTTCGCGGTTCGGTTTGCAGGCGGCGTTTTAACGTTAATAACTTCTCACACCCCCGGCGAGGCGGGATCTCTGCCTCCGTTCCGTGTGTTCAAATGTAAAATCTCGGCGAAGAGCAATTTGCCTCCTTCTGTTTCCAGCGCAGCGCCATTTCGTCTAAGCAGCCGGAGAAAAATCAACACCTTCCATTTCGTAACAACCGCACTTTAGGAGTGTTTCAATGCGGCTGGGATTTTCTGCGGCGCTGTGATATCGGGTGGATAATTAGATCGGCAAACTTCTTGGGGTTTTTGACGCGCTGAGAGGTTTTATTCGCGCTGATCAACGACACTGCCGAATTTTATGATCCGCATGATTCCAATTCTGCCATTCCACCGTTAGATTCAACAGCTACGGGCATGCAGCCGTAGGCTTTTGGCTTTACGGGACCGCTTCACGTCTACAAGATCAACTGCCCAGGAAACGCAGACTTCTCCGCGAGATCCTCTGTTACAGCATAGAATAATGTATAATTTATGATTCTTTAACCATTGAGTTAAAATATACCTAGAGGAACAACGCCCTTAAACGAATTGAAGATAAAATTTTTGGCCGTAAAGTGGTGGCACATAGTAGCTACCAAAAGAACTATAATCTGCCGGGATAGTCTGGTCCATTATGTTAGCTTTTCATTTACAGAAATCTGTAGGATATTTATTTCCCTCTAATATGAATCATAAGCAGGGTCGGATTCGTCCAAATTATAGGTAGAGGGTGAGTCTTTGACTTGTACATATATTTAAACTGTAGATTCATGAGGCCGAAAGAAACCTTTTTTTCATTTTCCTTTTTTCCGAATTCGGCTCTGTTAAAAAGATAAGTATAGCCATTTTAAAAAAAAATTGGGCTGACTACGCCTCTGATATGATTCTCTGGAATTGATGCAATGTTCATATTTCTCGATAGAAATTGAATTGATACATTTAGGAAATACATACTCAAGTACTAACCTTATTCGAATAAAAATGTTGCAAATACGATAATTTCAACAAAAACAGTTAGTTTCATCGGATTATATCTGCAACTAAAAACCCACATTTATCCCACAAAAATAAGTTCCTTCTTCGATTTTTCTGCAGATTAGTTTGTAAACACTAATAACTTGTTCATATTTTCTTAGAAATTCCCAAACAATCTCATGAAGAGAGACTTTTTATTCAGATCATCAGAATTTATTATTAAACAACCTAACCTAATTTAATTTGTATCGATTCTGTGAATGGTTGCACAGAAATTTCAAGAAGATGTTGTCAGCTTGCTGATATTTTCATTGAGGTTAAGGATTTTTTACGAAACATAGTATAAATATCTATGAATTCTGCCGTTTCCATCATAAATCGACTTTGCCGCGCAATTTATCACCACGCATGCGTAGAGCGAAAACCGACAGATTGGTTATCTGGAGGCCGACTATAAACAATAACAAACCAGAGTCTCTGAACAAACTGTGAACATTATGTGAAGTTCTGAATACATTCAGTGAATTATTGTTCTAATGTGATTATAATGTGAAGTGAATTAATATAATTTTAACCGTGTCGACCTATTTCGCCAGATCAGAAGTTCTGAACTAACTTCATGCTATCCTTAAGGGTGGCTCTTCAAAAGTTTCTGGTAATTCCACTCTTGTGCAGGAAGAATTCGTGATCAAAGAGCACAAGCCAAATACTGCAAAGCACGGTCAAGAAAGGCACAGCAAAAAAAGTTTTGCTCTGGACGCACTCGTTTTTTTTCAGAAGTCAAAGTACTACTGGCGTCTAGGAAAAATTTAATTAAACTCATATTGAGAAAATCAGTATTTTCAAAAAGCTCTCACTCGCCTCGCTCCCACGTAAAAATGTGATACATAACTTGAGGAAACCATTTATCTAATATAAAATATGGAAGAAATACATTGTGGTGCCCTCTATGTAGATGGGCAGAACATTGAGGCGCATTTACAGGAATCCATTTCAAATTACAGGCGACTCAACTGTCATCTTTGACAAAATAAGATAAACTTTAATCTCCAATTTTATCATTTTTATCAACAGTTCTATTTATGGAATTTGGAAATCCTGTTTATCACTCCTACGTACTCAAGTAAAATTATTCAAAATCATGGCTGGAATTTTCAATAAACTGGGCCGAACTGTAAGTGAGCCGCATGAGTGAAAATGTTTCATTAACAAGGAATTCAATTGACTCTGATGCAAAATGCAGCTTTTGAACTCAAATTTGAACCATAATTCTGATTGCAGCTGCCCCAGGTGTTCAGGGCCTCTTCCAACATCACCAAGATACAAAACTCTTTTGTCAGTTTTTCATTAGGTATTTAACCATCAAATAGAAAAAGATCAACCTTTAGAACTTGATGAAAAGTGATCTCAATTTTAGCTTCGTCAGCCTATGCTCCAAGGGTCCAGCAACCGGCACCTAATTTCAGAGGAACTGCAGTCATAGGAGAAACTTTTAAGGAAATTCAGTTGTCAGATTTCAAGGGAAAATATGTAGTTTTAGTTTTTTACCCACTAGATTTGTGAGTATGAAGTTCTTGATTATTCATGCTTACATTGAAAGGAAATCTTTTACAGCACATTTGTTTGCCCAACAGAGTTGAGAGCTCTTCAAGAGAAATATGATCAATTCAAGAAATTGAATGCTGAAGTCATAGGATGCTCAGTTGATTCACATTATTCTCATTTAGGATGGGTCAAAACACCTACTAAAGTATGTATTTCCTTATAACATGGAAGGTCTACATTCAATATGCCATTTTCATATTATCTTTCTACAAATTTCTCATTATAGGAAGGTGGCTTAGGACCTATTTCATATCCGTTGTTGTCAGACATCCATAAGACGATAGCTAAAGATTACGATGTTTTATTAGAAAATGAAGGTGTTGCATTGAGAGGAACCTTTATTATTGACCCTAATGGTATTCTCAGGCAAATGACCATTAATGATTTACCTATTGGAAGATCTATTGATGAAGCTTTGAGAATTATTGAAGCTCTTAGATTCCATGAGGATCATGGAGAAGGTATAAAGATCTTTATAATTCATTGCAATATAAATATGTATAATACGATGAATGATTTCATCTTTATTTTTTTTTTTCAGTCTGTCCAGCAAATTGGCAGAAGGGTGGTAAAACTATTAAACCCGATCCCCAAGGATCCAAAGAATATTTCAAGACTACTTAGGTGTAAATTAAGTTTAACTTTATTTTTTTTATGTGAAACAGACATTCTATTTTGAAAGAAAATAAATTGAGTTTTGGTGTTTTCCTCTATTACATACAACAGAAGTTTAATTATCCTTTTGTTCCTATTGATACAGAGTCTTCAAAAATGATTGTAACACTGTAGTGGACATAGAAACCGAATAAACTTAGACGCACAGGCAGCAGCGAATAGAAGATTAATATGATGTTCCATTTTGTATTCAAAACTGTATGATTACCATGTGAACTGCACCTCAAAAGAATAGGAGTGCATTTCCAAGAGAAGAATTTTTCTTCGATAACATTTTCAAATGTAGTAGGAAACAGAAAAAATCGAAAAACCTATGCAAACGCGAGCTTGCGCATTCGCATAACGCCTTTACAAATTATGGTTTCGACGAAAGACGTCTGTCAACTAGTGAATTCATTCCAAGCGCAGATGCAGTTCTTGTTTAACGTTAAGTGATGTGAAAGTGAGAATCGTTGGTTTCAAAAATGCATAAACCTGTAGCAAACAACGACACAATAATTGACGAAATAAGATTCAAAAGAATAAAATTCGAATCTTTGACTCCTAGTGAACAATTGGCGATAAAAGCAAACAGAAGCAAACCTGATATAGAGATTCTTCACAATGACTGCAATACTAAAAAATTCAACACCAAATGGTACGATGACTACTTTTGGCTTTGGGGGTCCAAGAGTTCGAACAAATTATACTGCATTGCGTGTGCAATTTATGGCGGCGAAACTTTTTGGGCATTTGATGGTAAGCCACTTAAAAATTATCTTGCTTTTCATTTATTTTAAGGTTAACGAAACGTTTTATTTTGTCAACAACAGAACGCATGCGTCAACTCCAACATTTGCAAACATGCTCTCTTTGTTTTGTTCTAGTTTCCTACAACTGAACAAATATTTAAATTCCTTCTTCCCCCAACTAAAAATTCATTTCTACATAATGGGATTGAGATATTCGGGCTATTTGTTATTTCCATCTCGAAATTGATATCCTTCGCTTAAGCTTGCTCTTCCGTGGCAAATTATCTGAACTGCTGAACCGGCTTTCTCTGACAGATACTGCAGAGAGCAGTGATATCTATCGGCTAAGAGAGTAAGCTTCCGTAAATTCAAATTGAGATTTCTTATATTCATCAATATAACCATAGAAATATTAATTATCCTTAAGTTATGAATAAAACAGAAAAATTTTGAATAATAATGATCTTGGCTTTCGATAATTGGTCTTTTTCAATTTCGCGTCCTAAAATATATGTAACTTTTTCGGTTATGATGTCGCGCCATCTATATTCGTCAGGGTAAACTCCAAGATTTCGAATAAAGATTTCTTACATGAATTTATAGGACCCTATTTGATAAAGAAATCTATACCTGTTCCATTTTCTGTAATAGACGACATCTTCATAGGAAAGTCTGAACTACCCAAGTTGTGAACAACACAACAGTTTGGTTTATTACAAGAAATTTTATTTTTCATAATGATATCCCCAGGTTCCAGGTTTCTGTGAAATCTCTCAAAAGCCTAGAGTAGAGTCGAGTTGATTCTATAATGCTGAACAGAGGGTTGGAATATTTTCGAAGCTATTGAAAAATTTTCGAAGCTATCCCCCCAAAAATTTGGCTTCGGCCTACCCCTGCCCCCCATTTAGAGCCATTGACAAGGGTTGATAACTGTTTGAGTTCCATTCCGCAAATATTTTTCTGGCAGTAACCCTTCAGAAGTACCTACTACTCATTTCGGGATTTGTTCAGAAAAGAAATAGTTAATTATCCATCTTCTAAGAATATTTTCAACTTTTCTGCGGAAGACTTGACCTCACATGGATTGACACTATAGCTCGAGTGGATCTAGTAATGATATTTCATAAATCTTCGTACAGGTCATACAATCTTTTATTATTTGTTGAAAATTCATTAAGAAAAAATAACAAGAGAGAATAGTTATTCTCCTGTCCAATTCACAATTACATAATTACATATTATCCATCCTTTATCCGAAAACTTCCTTGATTCTAACTAATTTCTCAATCGCGCAATCAACATTTGAAATTATACCTACTTCTTCCAAATCCTTTGTCAGTGCTTCCATTTTCATGTACCTAACTACTTCCTATCATGATTTGGGTCTATTTCTAGGTATTGATTCAATAAAAAAGTTCCCAGAAAGAGCAAATAAGCATCAGATGTCCAAAAGCCATATAAAAAACATGGACTCATATGTAATGGCTGGTAAAAATCGCATTCTACGCGAAAATAACGAATTGGTCGAACCATCTGAAGATGTGTCACTTCGGAAAGAAATTCTTTCGAAAATAATCGACGCAATAGTAGTCCTAAACAGATACGGAAAAGATATTGAGGTATTCAACGAAGAAACCAAAAATTCTGTAGTAGAATTAATAATGGATAAATACCTCTGCGACACCTCTATTTATAAGCGAATTTTTAATGAAGAAAGTGAAAAATTGACTAAAACAATGGAATCGCAATTGTTCATGGATATCAAGAAGGAGATAAGTAAGACTGCATTTTGTTCCATACTAGTGGATGAGGTCCCGTCAAGAACCAATGAATACAGCGTCATGGTCAGGTGAGTTGACTTCCCTAAACATTTTATTCAATTGTGGCATATTTTGGATTGATAGTTTCTCGGCACCCTCTTACATTCTTACCGAAATAAAATGAAGCGCCTGAACGAAGGTATTGATTCTGATCTTCTATTTTCAACCAGGTACATACACGGTGGAGAGGTGAAAATACGCTTCGTCGGATTCTACAAAATCGTTCAGATATTTGATTTAGCTCAAATATTCAACACTGTCACGGGGGATGTACGCAAGGCTATCTGCCATTCATATGACGGATCTTCAGTTATCAAGCCATTACGACTTGGAATCAAGACCATTATGCCTAAATTATTATTTCTTCCCAATCATTTGCACAGGATTAACACACTTCTCCTCCAAAATTTAGAGGGTATCGAAGAAATCAGGTCTTTCATTAGGAATGTCACCTACATATGTGATTTCTTCAAAACGCCGAACAGAGCTCATCAATTAAAAATTTACGGAATGAACTTTCCGGCGGAGAGTGAAACTTTATGGAGATTTCATTCAAAATCAATATCAAGTATACTAACACAACAAACCCGTTTTCTTAAAATGGTAAATTACATTATTTTAGATCCAAACGTCATTGATTTGGAAACAGTTAACGCAGCATATGGCGTTCAGAAAATCCTCCAATGTCCTTTGTTCATAATGTTTTGTTCCTTATTCAACAAGGTTTTCGTGCATGTTGAATTCTTATCAAATACAATACAGAAGAAACTGCATGAAGACGTCAAAATATGCATACAAGATGTTGAACAGACGGCTAAAAACATTTCGAACTTAAAAACATCGGTTTTTGTGAAACAATGCATGGACGATCATAAAACTCGCACGAACAAGATTGATTTAACTCCTGAAAGAATAAGAATTTTCAAAACTTGCGCTTCGAAAGCGATCGGTATTATGGCCAATCAAATTTTAGAAATATTCGACGATATCAAGTATCTCAAATTCATTGACCTGCTTGACGAAAACAAATTTTCTAGTTATTGGAATAAATTTCCTAAGACGTTATTCGCGGATAGTATGAGTTTCTACGAAGGATTTTTTAATCTTACTAAATTAGAAAATGAATTAATAATGATATATTCGGATTATACAAAGAAGTTCAACCCATATCTTCTCTATTGTTACTTGCATGACAATGGCCTACAAGACGCTTATCAGGAAACATACAAATTACTTCAGTTATATCTCACATATCCCCTTTTATCTGTTGAAAACTGCAACCGCAGTTGGAATAGGTTAAGAAATTTTGTGAAAAACAATGAAAACCCCAAAAAATCGGCTATGTTGCATGTAGAGTCATATTCTCAAGGTTCTTCAGAATATGCAGATTTCAAGAAGACAGTTATCCAAAATATGAGCTAGTGTAGCTCAATCAATTCAAACTCATTCAGTTTAATCCTATGAGTGATGTATATTTGTAGCCCTTCCAATGATTTTAGGAGTTTAGTTTATGATTTAATTTTTCGAATTATAAGGTGAATCTGTTTATTCATTCAATTCGAAATATTTTCCATATTTTTTTTTAAATTTTATCCATTCATATTAAAGCAGAATTGTTTGTTTTTTAATCATGTAACTTGTAACAATACTTCAATCATCAATTATATATATATATGTGTGTACAATGAATAGAAATGGCATTCAGACACTGAGTTTTCGATTATTATATTGTTGTTTTTTGTTCAATTCAAAAAAACTGTTAATGATTCGAGTTTATATTGGGGTTGTATGAAAGGTTGTTATTTATATCTTTGATTTTGTACGAAATAATTGTAAATAAAGTGATTCTATTTTTGAGAAGCTATCTTATTTACTCTTGTGGTATCAAAAGTTCCTTTGCGAATTTAATAATGGAAACAAAGCTACCCAGAATGTTGAGACGTTTAATCCCAATTTTTCCGAATTTTCTAACTTTTTGAATATTCATAATTGAATTTATCAGAGTCCAAAAACACGAAAATCATTAAATAATAAATGTATTCATTACATGCTCGGCTACTCTACTCTGAAAAACAGTAAATTAATCACAAGCCAGCATGAAACTGTCATCTTTTATTATTCACCTCCACAATTTATGGAGCACTAAAGCGTGACTGCCAACCATTCGGATATATTAACCCTTCCACATTCATGGTGCAACACAATAACTTAAATGGATGTCATTAATTGCTCGCTCTAATTTCTTAAAATCAACCGGCCACACGGAGGACAATATTCGATTTTTGTTCAAAAAGCTCCAATCATAAAAGACATTCTATTAAGAAGTATGGATCCAAATAGGATTATTGATGAGACAACAAGTGCTTGAAGTGCTGCATGAACTGTCTTGGTTGTCAGAAACTGCTTATCCTTATCCAGCATCAAGTAAGATGATACATTTGACAATGGTGACTGCTATTGTATTATTATTAATTGAACTGAGGCTTAGTTAGCCTTCCGGGAACTGCGATCACATAGATCTTTTGCACTCTACCCTACTCATTCATTGAAAACCAAGGAGGTCTTCGATGGTGTTGGAGCTTTGGCCGTTACCTCGTGGGTATCCAGGACCGATTTCCCAATATGAATGGTTCTTAGACCAGCCAGAACTGGACCCTTGCGTGTGCATGTGTTCAGCTGTTTCTGTCTCTGATCCACAGAGCTTACAGTAGGCTGACTTTCCCATACGGTACAAATAAAGTTTATACCGACAGTGTCCTGTGTACCATCACCTGAAGCTCAGTTAGTGACAGCTTTAGAAGCTTACTGGTATAGGTTGGACTACTGCTTTATATTGCTCTTTTCCAAGCCCACAGAAGTGCCCAGGTCTAGCAGGTATTAACCTTGATGCAAGCTCATCAGCCTGCACACATAGTTGCGTCACTTTATTGCATCTGGCCAGTTGCTTTGTGGTGTTACGGCACTCCCAGGCCAGCAGAGATCCCTGGAGTGTGATTCCAGGGATCTCAGCGTGGCCTGGCTGTCCGTGGTGATGCAGATATGCGCCCCTTTGAGCTTCATTTGAAGACACCCCTGAGCGCATACGTAAACAGCCAGTATCTCGGTCTGTAAAATAGAGGGTTCACTTCCCAGGGCTTTAGAGAAACGGACATTGTAAGGCCCAATGTGTAATTTTTTTCTGTTTATTGTGAAGTCTGCCTGCAGCTATCCTGCCTTTCTTTAATTCTCTTCCTGGGGAAGCAGGGTTCCAGTTCTTTGCGATGTAAGTTGATGTGTTTAGCTCTAGATGTACTGGAGAGACGGTTTTATGAATTATCTTGGGTTTATTGTGGATTTGATACGCTCAAAATTCAACGATTTTTCTACTTATCGGGGAAGTACGTACAAAATGACATAGGGTTTTGTCTAAGAGGCATAACTTGTAAGTTATGAATCACAGTAATTTCATATTCTACATCTATGATCTTTGGTCCTTTCTTTATAAAATCTAATCAACCAGCATGAAATGAAAGTAGATACCAAAAAATAAAATATTCTTATATGAATTGGGAAAATCGAAATTCATTTCGTCCGCATGCTATGGACAAAATGACATACCTGCAACAGGCAACTGTAGTTTTCTACTTATAGGTACAAAACTACTGACAAAGTTTACCAATGAAACGCTTGGTTCTTCTTGGAACTCCAGCACAAGATGCGTGAGACCATTGCAACCAATGCATGCATCGTCACCAGTCTTTTCCAGGGATGATTCTGGAGAGGACTAGTTTATTTATGGTCATAACAATAGACAGATGGACAGTCGTCTTCATCATCTCGAAAGTTGCTAGGAACATTTTCCTCTTCATTGTCTTCTTCGAATAATGCCCTAGGTACTTGTCTCCTCTCTTAATTGGAGGAGGTATAAGGGCTCATTTTTTGATTTAATTGCAATCCTAGGTGTAGGAGTTGAAACAAAGTACGTTTATCGAGTCTTCGGATCACGTTTGCCTTGTCCACTTATGAATCGTCCTTTAAGGATTGGAGGAACCTCCTCATAGGATCAGCAAGAGTAGGTTGAGAAGCATTGCCTTCATTAGCCGCAGATGAATATTTTGTTATGAGTAGGTATGTTAAGACAACTCCTGGCTCTTTGTTTGCTGATGCATGGAACCTGGGATGAAATACCTATGTTATTTTCTCCGTTATGAACATGTGGAACATTTATTTCGTAGATATTCCAATTCTCTGTCGCAAAATGTCAAGGGAAGTGAAAACACGAGAATTTATAGTGAAACTTTTTCAAAATAATCAAGAATGGAGCTTCAACAGAATCGCAAAAGAGGCTCGCGTTCGTACGGAAACGGTATCAAGAGTTGTTAAGCGCTTCAACGAAGATCTTACAATTAACCGCAAGGAAGGAACCGGGAGAAAAAAAGAGGTTTCATAGCCCAAAAAAAGTGAAGAAAGCCATCAGCCTTTTTCAGAAGAATCCTAACCTTTCAGGACGGAAAGTGGCCCAAATAGTGGGTTGTTCGCAGTCAACCGTTCAGAAAATCAAGTCGGGCTTAGAACATAGAAAGTGCATAGAAAGTGGCAGACAGGAACGCTGTGAAGAATTAAGAAGCGAAATCAAGAGCAAAGAAATGAAAAAAAGATTGCTTGAAAAATTTTTCCTGTTGCGTGATGGGCGCAACTTCCTGGTCAGGAATTTCATACTGCAGATTATCGTGGAAATGTTGACGAACAATTTCGCGTGAAGAAACAAGCAAAGTTTCCTAAAAAATTCCTGGTTTGGCAAGCAATTTGCACTTGTGAGAAAAGGAGCAAATTTTTCGTTGGCCAAGGCTCTGTTGACTCGAAGATATACATCGAGGAATGCTTATAAAGTTTGAAATGAATATAAATGAAAAAATGGTGAAAACTGGCCATTTCTTTTAAAAATTTGGCGCAATGAAAAAAACTCGTGACCTACCTACTGATTTATTTTATCACTCATAACGACCGAATGAACTAGAGTAGCGCTCGCTAATTTTCAGCAGAGGTTAATAGAAGCCCCTCGGGTCGTGTGATGTGGTAGGCAGTTCCGCATTTGATACCTCCAAACTCAAGTTATGATGCATATATGTCATTTTGTCCATATATGTCGTTTTGTATGTATTTCTCCTACTTTAAGTTCGTTCGCAATCGCTTGAACCAAAATCAAAATCAAAAAAAGATTCAATCAATTTCTAAGTCCTGCTTAGACACGAAACCAGGGCCGGATTAACCATATGGGGGGCCCCTAGGCAGGGCCGGATTAACCATGGGGGGGCTAGGAAGTGCAATCTTCCCTGTATAAAACATTCAATGGGGCACGTGGGGTCCCTAGCTGATGCGGGGCCCCTAGGAAGTCGCCTACTCTGCCTAATGGTTAATCCGACCCTGCACGAAACCCCAGTTTTTTTCAGCTGGAAAAGTATGAGATCCTTCATCGAGACAACGTTAAACTGTTTAATTCGAAGAAGAATTGTGGCATCCCAAAAACAAACACGACCTGCAGCCTCAAACGGTGCGCCAGAATGAAATTGAATATAGCGTCGTGTGCGGATCTTCCTCCACTGACCTGACCGAATGCGCGGCCACCAGGAAATCAATAAGATTCACGCAACCTTCCTCGTCGGGTCTGGGCACGGTGCATGTGCTACCAGTCGGCATGAAGCGGTACAGCGACGCGCTGTCCTTTCGGGCGCCGTAACGAAACATGTGGAACAACGATGACTTCCACTTCCGTCGCAGAGGATGACCTCGAGTCCACCGGCGCGTTCCTGGAGGCGAACCCCAACCTGGTGGAGCGCTGGCTGAAGCACCATGCCTCCCCCGAGCTGCGCCAGAGGGTCCACCAGGCCCTGCAGAACTCGCCCAAAAACTCCACCATGACCCCCGACCTGTTCCAGCTCTGGCTGGCCGCGTCGCCATCCAGAAACGAACACAGTCCTTCGCAAAATGTCCGTCCTAACAAAGATTTCGAGTCGATGGAGGAGTCCGAGCTGTTCATGGAGCTCATCAGAGATGTGGCCAACGAACTGGATATAGACGTGTTGTGCCACAAGATCCTGAAGAATGTCAATATTTTGACTCACGCCGATCGGGGATCTTTGTTTTTAGCTAGGGGAATAGGAAGCGATAAGTATTTGGTAGCTAAGTTGTTCGATGTTAGGCATGATACCTCTCTTGAAGAGGCTATTAAGATGGCTAGGGCTGAGGAGATCCGGATACCTTTCGGGGTCGGTATCGCCGGCAGCGTGGCTCAGAGCAAAACACTCATCAACATCAAGGATGCTTACAACGTGAGTATATCAAAACAATAAATCAACACTTTATACCTAGCATAATTATACCCATATTTGAGGTTTTCCGAAAATTTTCGTCATGTGCGTAGATCTTCATTTTTGCAAAAACAGGAAAGCTTTTGAAGCTTATTTTATCACTCTTTGTCAAAAATGATATCCAATAGACATAAAGTTAAGTTTAAAACTTTAAGAATGTGTAAAAAGTTGCTTCAAATCAGAAAAAAAACTAATATAATATAACCAGAATCTTCAAAGTCCAGAGGCAACTAAGTAGATTAGACATTACCTTTGAATACCCAAAAAACAGACTTTCTGGGGATATTGATTCATTAAACGTTGCACTGGGTTCTCTACAGAGTGTTACAGCCAAATGGAATAAATTCGATAACGAATGAATGGGGGGGTGTTAGGAAAAACGCTCGGACACGTCGATTTGTAATTTTAAATGCGCATATTTTTCAAGAAAATAAAATTATATAGGGTGTTCCATGCGACCGTGGCCAATACAAACTTTCTTATTTCGGATGCAACCTCCTGTATATTATTTATTTTTTGGATTCTTCAGTAAATTCTAGACATAATTCATGTACAATGTCCTATACATATCTTCAACTTTTTCGGAAATATTAAGTGTTTTCAGATTTTTTACAAAAATTAACATTTCAAATGAAAATTATTTTATTGTGGGGATATGTCAAGAGTATTGTATACGAAACAAAACCCTTAAACTTAGAAGACAATTCTACACCAGATTAGCATGTTGTCAAGACGTTCGCGGCGAGCATTTTAAACATTTCCTACATTGACATTAATGTTTTTTTTGTTTTTTTTTAATAATTAAGAAATAATCAGTATTACTTATTAGGTTTTAAGTGTAATGTACCGAATTTGTGAAATAAAATAATTTTTATTTAAAATGTTGATTTCTGCAATAAATCTGAAAACACTTAATACTTCCGAAATAGTTAAAGATAGGTTTAGGACATTGTGCATGAATTGTGTCTAGAATTCTCTAAAGAATCCAAAAAATAAATAATATACAGCTATACAGGGGGTTGCATTTGAAATAAGAAAGTTGGTATTGGCCATGGTCACATGGAACACCCCATATAATATCATTTTCTTGAAAAATATGCGCATTTTAAATTACAAATCGACGTGTCCGAGCGTTTTTCCCAACACGCCCTCATTTATTCGTTATCGAATATTTATGGATATTTATTATTAGGTATTGGAGAGGGCTTCTTCTTTTTTCCCCTTTTCTACGACGAGGGCTAGTTGGCATAGAGCAATGACTCAAGACTCAACGCAGCCCTAAAAAAAGTCAATTGGTGTGAAATCACTCGATGCGGGTGGTCTACTCGTTTGCGCATGGTTTGTATACTTCACCATGGTGAATGTGTGCATATTGACAGTGCTGTGATAGGTTCAAGAGTACGCTCCCCGTCAAAATTCAAGTATTAAGTATTAAGTATAAGCATACTTCCATGACCTGGCACCGAAATGAGGATAAGTTTATTACATTTCTCTAGTTTTTGCTGTTCCATACCATCCTTTTGGCTCTTGGCTCGCATTTATATATATTTCGATTGGCTTTAACGGCGTCTGAGGTCTGTTCTCCATAGCCTAATGGAAAAATTTAGCATCCATTAATAGAGAAATTAGTCGCATTCTCAGATTAATTCAGAACACGTTTTGAAATTAGCGTTCATGAAGAGGCTATATGCACCCAACAAAAATGTCATTATTTATACTACTCATTATCGTTGCGATGATACGATAATAAAGGATGGTATGCTGATATCCTTGAGGAATTGAATAGAAATATTGAGTTAGTAATGGGTACTTTTTTAAGAGCTATAGAAAATTTTCCAAGAAAAATGCTGGAAATCTTTATTTGAATCCACAGTACGATCCATATAATTTCATGTTTAAATTAGTTAATGCAAATGTTGACTGCGGCTGCGCCTCAAATGGTTCATCCGCCAAGTCCAATTTTGATATTCTCTTTCCAGCATTTCGGCCAGTATCTTACGAATAAATGCTTCAATGTTGTATTCCAATGCTCCAATTGAAGCGAGCTTGTCAGTATAGACACGAGCCTCAACATGAGCCCCACAAAAAATATTCCCAAGGCGTTACATCGTACAATATAGGAGGCCAAAACTTGGAATAAACTGTTTACCGATCTTGCCTTTCAATTGGTTCATTGTTTCGCGTGCTGTGGGTATGTCACCGTCTTGTTGAAACCACATGTCATGCAAGTCATGCTCTTCCATTTTGGGCAAAAAAGTTGGATATCATCTCACGGCAGCGCTCACCATTCACGGTCGAATTGCGATTCGCATCATCTTTGAAGGAGTACGGTCCAATGATGCCACCAGCCTATAATCCGCACCAAAAAGTAACTTTTTCTGGATGCATTGGTACATATCTTGCAATGCTTCTGGCTGATCTTCACTCCAAAATTGACAATTCTGCTTATTAACGTATCCCTTGAGCCAAAAATGAGCAACATCGCTGAACACAATAATTTTTCGATGACAAAGTGAATCTTTTTTTTCAAGAGCCCATTCACCAAAAATTCTGCGTTGCGGCAAGTTGTTCGACTTCAGTCCTTGCACCAGCTGTATTTTGAAAGGCTTCACACCTAAATCCTTCAGCAAAATTTTCCACGTTTTTGAGTAACAGAGGCCGAATTGCTTGGAACGGCGCCTAATCGATAATTGATGGTCATCACTACACTGGTCGATACAGCTGCGATATTTCATTCAGTTCGCACTGTACGTATAAGCGTGTTGGTGGTTGGATGTCCAATAATGTAAATTTGTTGCGAAATTTCGTCACAATAGCACTGATCATGAACGCGATGAACTTTCCTAAAAGAGCACGCATTTTGATAAAAAATTCAATGATTTGCTAGCGTTGATCGTTTGTAAAACTATTCATTGCTAAATTAGAGTCCAAACAGAAGATTTTTTATAGTGACTCAAGAGTCAAGACACGAGACGTGCGTGAGCTGTCAAAATCAGTGCTGCCAAAAGTAATCTTGATGATAACTGCGATAAGTTGTTATCAGTACTACGAAGAAGATCAGGAAGTGGTGAAATGTGAACGATTATACAAGTATCACGTATACAATGAATTATGAACTCAACCTTCTATATGAAAATCTATAGCAAGGAAGAATTATGATGTAACGTCTATATGAAAATTTATAGCAATGGAGCAAAGTGTTGTTGTGAATTACAAAAAATATCTAATTACTTATTGACAACTGGTTATTGACCGACGATTATAAACTCTACTGATCGCGAGGATTATGAACTCAACCTTCTATATGAGAATGTATAGCAGGGAGGAATTATGATTACTAAGGTACATTCGGGTAATATGGCCCGGGCAAGTTTAAGGCCCACCCGACTTATTTTTCTGTGAGATGACATCTGTGAACTATAAGATGAAGTACTGTATATGTTGTCCTAAATCTGTAAATATGGTACAACGCACTTTGCAGTTTCGCGCCTATTTCGTTACCTATTTAATATTTCGTGTTTGCACCGAATTTCTTAATAGAAGTAGTGAATATTCAACATCGAATATTTCAGCTCCAGATAAGGCTACAGGTAGGCCTATAGAATCTATTCATTCTATAGTTATTAGGCATTCTAGACATGGTACAATTTCTGTTGAATTTCGAATTTGCGATGAGAAAATGACCTCAATCTGTGAATGTGCACGGGCGGAAATTTGGCCCAGGAAATTTTATGCGGGGCCAGTGCGAAGAAAGGCAATTAATTATAAAGCCCAGGTTTTGAGGAGAGACATTTTTGAAGAAAACAAGCTCACATCAATTGCTGCAAAAGCAAAGGTCGGGAAAATCAAGGAAAGCTAGATGTGTTCCATTTGTAATGAAGATTTTGAAAGTGACATGCGTATGTGTGCGATTTGTGGCACATGTGTGCATGAAATATGCGTGGGACTAACCGCAGAAGATACTGAAGAATTACAGTGCCCAGATTGCTCATCTTAATGGAAGTATTATGCGTGGGTCATATTTTTGCTTCTTTTTTATATTCCGGGCCATATTTCAGGCAAAGTCGGAAATATGGTCCAATTTTGATGTTTTTGGTTTTGTTCCTAACATGATATGAAGTTTTGTTATTTTTAAAGTTCAAGAGTTCCTATATGTTCATTGATAAATGTTTTTTTTATAATTAAAAATAAAAATGTTCAAATTGTTTTTTTTGTAGTTTTATACTCCGCTAAAGTGAAAGTGGGCCATATTACCCGAATGTACCTTATTACTAAAATTTTACTGATTGCTCGTCTCTGTTACATACGTTTTTGAAGACAAATTCGAAAATAAGGGGAGTTCATTTCCTCTCAATAAAAGTGGGAAAGATCAACAATTGATGGGGTGTCTGATTCGAACAACGCCTCGCTAATCAAACAAAGTTGGCAATTTTGACTATAGTTGGGACAACAACCCATTTCTTGAATATACAGGCCAATGAGGTATTTTTTTATGTCTGGCCCTAAAATTCAACTTGAACCGTCATAAATGTGTCACCATATATTTACTTTTATGAGTATTATACTGAGGAAGAATGAATGTTGAAGACATGGTTGTTATCTCCAAAACAACCAGATGAATCTCCTGAACTCAACCGAAATTCTTGGGTTGAAAAGTTTTCAATAGCGGACCATAAATCACGAAAGGGGGTAATTTCGAACAAAGAATGAGAATTGTAACTTGAGGGATATGGAACAATATTGCAGTTCAAGGGTTCGATTCCATATAGTTGAAACAATTTATCTAAAATTTTTAAAGGAAACAGCTCAATTCTGGTGAACAAAGGAGACGGAATTTATGATTTGCAGATTTCGTGAAGTGAAACGCAACAGATACTATGAGAAAAAAAATGAAAAAAATTAAAAGTTCAACATTCTGTATCTCGAAAACGAAACGTTTGCAACCCGTTTGTTTATGGGACTTTTTTTCTTAAACTTACTTAAGGATTCTCTCCTTTTCGTTTGAACGTTCAATTTAGGAACACCCTGTATAATTTCAATTTACCTATAAATATATAATTTCAATTTATGAAGAGCCCCAGCGTTCTCTTAATTGGGTCTAGGGCTCCTCGTTCAATGTACATTGTACCTACTCATTACACAAATACCCACTAGCCTATGCACGAGTCTAAATGCTTTTCTTCCTGATATCATGAGTATATCCCTTTTATTCCATGGTACACCACTACCTCATTAAAATTATTATGCTCCTCAAAAACTGACCCGCTTCGGTCTAACCAGAAAGCAATTTCCTTCATCATTATTTCCGTCTGGTGCGTCAAGCTGTGAGCCTATTTGTGCTTTATCGTGGAAAAGTCGGGCTGAGGCGATACAAATTGGTGCTTTTGTATAGGTATTTTATTGTAAACACTGCGCAATCACTCCGATCGACATGCTGGAATGATGTATATCCGTTTTTATATGGCGAATGACGATATGAGGTCGAGCTATGCTCAGGACTAATGGAATTAATTTTGGAACAACATTTTTATGAGTGATTGTTCAGGGAGCCTTCATTGAGGTCGGAATATTATGTGTCACAGGTAATTGTGATGGAAAACGAAATGATTGATTGCGGCTGTTGATGAATTTCATAATTGGATTACTATCATCGAAAAATGTCCAAGTCAAAGGAAGTTTCATCAGGATCAGTGTAATACTGTAATATGATGGTATATGAAGGGTTTTTCAATAAGAGGTGATATTCTGACATTCAGAGAAGAATGCCATTTTTAGACCAATGTTCGGATGTTTATTTCATTTCAAAGAAGAAGGTATGACGTTAATACCTAATGAAAAATAACATCAGTCAAATGACCACCATGACTACAGGACCATAACCTTTTCATGAAATGCAGCGTGATGTATCGTTTCAATTTTTACAAATAGAGCGTAGTTTTTTACTCATCAAATATCCAAAAATTACAGCTTCAAAAGTGACATCTACCAAAATAGTGGGCTATTCACCTCTCATTTGAAAACCCTTTATGTTGACAACAAGGATTGTATACTCCATTCACAATTATAAAATCACAACTCTAGCCTTGAAAATTTGACACATTCCACTCTGTATCGAAGTTATGACGTTTTTCAAAATATTTTTATGTTCCAAGTCAACACTATGTTGCCCTTTCTACATTCTTAGCGTATTTCTCAGAATGTGAATGAATTGGAAAATATGTGATGGACGAAAATAATTAACGTTTATTTGAATTGATAGAAAGGATTCCTTTTCTATTTATTTGCATGAAAAGTACAAGAGATCATTGTTGAAATATATTATTTTTTGCCATGGAAGAAAATTGCATTGCTTTCACATAATTTTCATATGCATGCTTGTGAAGAGTTAATGTTTATTATCCTCTTGAACTTCAAGACTTGACGAAATCAATTGTTGATTCTAATCAAGAATTCATTAAGAAAAATCATCCCAAAGATATAAGATGAATTGATGGGTAATTACAAGAATCAAGAATAATGGAACATTATATCCCTCTATTGGAATCCGAATAATATGTGATATGATTGTGAGGGTGCATAACATTTCTATTTCTAATATTTCTTTATTTCAAATAAATAACAGTCTTATTCATTCATCACAAAGAAAATAAACATAATAACTAAATTAACGAATTTGTTTACAGGGAAACTTATAATTTCAATGCAATAGTAACTGAGATTTGGTTATAAATTAATAATCCTGATGAAAGCTTTATAGATATACATTTCATTCATTTGATCTTATGAACAAGGAGTAAAATATTCTGACTGTATAGTAATTTGTTAGTTTAAAAAATATTCATACATTACTATCACAGTAGGTTTGTACCTACAAATAAAATGGAATAGGTCAAACATATGCTTCACATTCATCATTCACCTGTTCTAAAATAAGACACAAACTCCTGGAATATGGAAAAAACCGATGTATTCTGGTTCAATATAGCCTGTTTTATACTTTACTTCCGGCAAAGGATTGATAGGAACGAAAGCTCCAGTGACACATTTCAATTCATCGGAATCTGAATTCACCTACTGTTGAATGCAATATAGTCATATTTCTTCTTTTTTTTTAGCTTTTTCGACGTGTTTTCTTTCTGAAACGTGAAAACGATCAACAATAATCATTTAGAGACCGATGATGGCCATCCAGAACCCGTTGACTTACGAAAATCGTGCAATTTCATTCTGCAAGTTCTCTCCTCATAATTCGTCGAAAATCCTACCTGAACCATATTTTCCGATCGCTTTCGTTAGAAGATCGTATAAGGAAGCCTTGTCCATTTACACATCGTAAATGAATTTTGAGCACCAAAAACGATACCGAAACTAATCAAACTTCTGGGGGACCGGAATTTCATTTGAAATCTTTCTAAACGGCCAAATACCTGAAAAAACTTCGTTATCAAGTGTAAAAAGGTCGATTAGTACTTATACTTTCGCTTTATTTATGCTTATAAATCGATTTTTGCTCCAATTCAAATTTGCCGTTCGTACTCACGCCAAAAGTCGTGAAAGGAAAAAATGACACTTCCACGAAATTTCTCATACCGACGTGAAACTTCTTCTGGACGACGAAGAACGGAAAAATAGGCGATTTCCTAGCGATATTTCGCCCCAAAATCGCCGATCGATTCGAACTAACAAAATGTGGAATGTCTTTGATACTTTTACTTTGATGTAAACAAAGCAACTGGCAACGTCGTTTTGTCATAAACGATATTTCCTGTACGCGCACAGACTTTTCATCAGGTGCACCAACTCCTGAAAACGAAACCATGACCTCCTATGTGATTGAATAAAAGTTAATGGAGTATACATGGGATGTATCACGAAAATAAAATGAAGTCTATACTTTTGATCGCAAATTAGTGAGATGTAGGATCATCCTCCTAAGCAACTCCCTCAACAATGTTTGCAGAAAAGTTCATTTTTTTAACGCTCATGCCACATTTCCCGATTCTACGAATTGCTGCCTGTTCAAAGGTTGGAGAGCCATTGTCTCGTTGAAGTGCACTTCTTTTTAAGAAGGCTGGTCTTGAAATAGCTTTAACGTTCCAACAACAAAGGCACTTTCGAATCCTCAAACATTTTGTGGGGAATGAAATCCTCGTTACATTATCTCAAGACTGGACTTTGCCGCACATTCAATGAGATAAATCTCATAGCAATTTTGTTTCTATTCACCTTTATTGCTGAGTACAAACGGAAGTAATGGAGCGAGCATTGTATCCGGTTATGTAACGCAATTCACATTTGATGCCTAGAATTTTATTTCGAACGGGATGGGGTTAGCTTTCCGTCCGAGAACAGCTCATAGGACTCATCAGATTGGCTGTTATGAGCGGAGCCTGCTTCAGGTTGGCCTCTTTGAAACGTTCGTTTTGAAATGCGGAACAAGGATAATTGTCTTTGTTTTCATGGGAATTGAAGAAAATCAAATTGCCTTTATTGGTATGGCATTTGAAATATACTGCTCCACAAGAGTTAGGGATATCGTATTCAATCGTTTTTAAAAGTATGTAATCTTCGAGAAAATCGCTGTAAAATGATTTAAAACTCAATAACAACTTGAATCGATCCAATAAAAATCAGTATGAGACATTTCGTCCATCTGGTCGCATTTTTTCTGAAGTTTGGTTCTTTGCATATGCTTCATGAATGTTCTTATCTTGAAATGAAGTCAGTTTCTCAACGGCTTCGATTTGAAACGAGTTTTCTGAAAATGCCAAGACGTAAATTAACAAACGCTGAGGCTAATAGGGCTATTGGAATGCTACAGGTGGCCTAACTCGGATTGTTGTAGCGGAAAGGCTCCAAGTCAGCCAAAGTGTGATATGTCGACTTTGGAATAGGTTCAGGGAGATAGGTTCCGTGTTGGAAAGATATGGACGATTTTCTGATTCTCGAAGAATAAGGGTATGGACAATCCCACTCATACCCCTTAATCGTCGCTATGTCCAAGAAGTCCATCCATTCCGAGGGGGTAGTGTTATGGTATAGGCCGGGATATGTTTCAACGGGCGCACAGATCTACACATTTGTCCTGGGAATATGACCGCCTTACACCACAGGGAGCATGTCATTGACAATGTTGTGCCAAATTTTCACGCTGCTATTGGTGAAACTTTTCAATTTCTAGACGATAATGCTAGACCGCACCGTGCAGCCATAGTTGAGAATGCGCGCGAGGAGCTTGGTATTCCACATTTACCAATACTTCCGCACTCATCAGATTTGAATTGCATAGAACATGCATAGCATGAGATATGCTCCAAAGAAGATTAGATAAGCATCAACCTACCCCAGAATCCTTAAATGATCTGAGAGGGCTACTGCCCCGTTTATGGAACCAAATTCCTCAAGAAATGTTCAACAACCTCGTGTGTAGTATGCAAAGAAGATGTCAAGCTGTTATTGATGCCTGTGTAGGCCATACATTGTATTGATAGTCTTAAAATGCTTGAATTCTCTGGGAATAAAATTTCGTTATTTTACTCGATTTTTCTTAACCACCCTGAATACGCTGCAGACCTACAGGCTCAAATTAATTTGCAACTTGAAATCATATTAATATGAATTTTCATCACAAAAATCTTATTCTAACTATATTTTTTTGCAATCTAAGTCAATATCCCTAACTCATGTGGAGCCGTTTATTTGTCTGTATAGTTAACAACAACTAATTCATAACAAAGCACTAAATTATTTTGATTCATAGAAATTTTCCATTTGTTTGATTAATGGATTTTGTATCAGCAATAAGGTTTTTTTTAATTCCATCCATTTTATTTTGGCTTAGCATCGATTTTTGGGTTGATTTCATTAGCTTCGTGTTACAGATTCAACTTCATTCGATTTCCATTAGGTAATGTAAACGACAAGCTCCGCACTGAATTTCCCAATTTAATTAATGTTTGTCTCAAGCGGGTATCAGAAAATGGAAATTAAGTTTATGCCAGAAACTTTTTTCAGTCTGAAACAAACTCTCGAAAATTCTATAGATGTAGCAAACATCAACTTCTTCTTCTTTTTTTTTCTCTTGTTGACTACAAGAGAAAATGAAATTCTGATGCAAGACTCCAGGGCACAAAACGTGCCTACGAAAACAACGGTACAACTTATCTCAAAATCTGCATTTTTCAAGTAAACTTTTGTAGAATTAATTTAAAAACTCATCCCTAATAAGACTCGGGCTGCTTTTTCGTACAACTTATATACCTGAATATCTGGATGATATTCGGTGATTGACGTTGCAGTTTGGAATTTGAAATTCAAATGATTGCCCAGTATCATTCATTCAACCATGATTAGCATAGTAATTGTTCATTAGGTACTACCATTCTATTCACAACCTTCGTTGTAACTTCATTCAATATGCTTGATTTGACTTAATTTCTAGGACAAACTCTCACTTCATTTCATTTATGATTTTTTTTCCAAAACAGTAGTCTCAGCATATTCTCCACAAGGATAGTTTGAAAGAATATAGGTTATTATCAAAGATTGAAAAATATAATAATAACATCTGTAATTGAAATAATAATGATTTTTTTTTAATTATATGAAACAAACTCTTTGCATTATTTCTTTGTTTCCATCTGAATTTTTTTTCGTGCAATATTTCACTAATCTATCTTGACTTGCAAATTGATGAAACATCTTCAAACACTTTTTTGGAGGTGTATATGGAAAATACACAAATCTCATATGTATAACTACGGAATATTCAATGAGAATTTTTTTATTGGTTGATACATCTCCACTTATCTTCATATAATTCAATTTTAAAGGTACATACGAAGGAACCTTTCATGAACTGAATATGTAGTCAAGTTCACAAATGATTTTCGAGTAGTAATCCATGAACAATGGTAGTATTCATTCATTGACACATCGGTGAAAGTACAACTTTAAGCATGTGGGAAAGTCCTACTTTTACGCATGCGGAAATATACTAATTTGCGCATGCTCATAAGAGAATTAATCATATTCTCAGGAATTCTAAAATTCATAATCTTGAACATAAATTCCCAGAATAGATTTTCCAAATAAAGTATTCAGCTAAAGTTTTTTTTCAGGATAACCGTTTCAACAGCGAAATAGACATGCGCACTGGCTACAAAACGAACTCTATCCTCTGTATGCCGATTTGCAACTACGACGGCGACGTCATTGGTGTGGCCCAAATAATAAACAAAACGAATGATTCTCATGAATTCTCCAAGCATGATGTTGAGGTGTTCCAAAGGTATTTAACTTTTTGTGGTATAGGATTGCAAAATGCTCAGCTTTTCGAAGTGTCCGTCCTGGAGTATAAGCGAAACCAGGTAATTAACAATTCAGATTCAGGAAATACTTGTTTGCCTTGTTGTTCCTTGAGTTTTTATACCGTTGAAAATAACTTAAAGCACGTCTGTGAAGATAAAAGCAAAGTTCGAACAAAGAAGACCTAAAATCGTCATTGCTCATAAGAGTATTTCGGAATTTGGCTGATATCTCTTATCGTTTCGAAATATTGTATTCTGACGAGTCCAAATAAGGACGATACCATGGTCGATCGATCTCCCGTCGATAGAGAAACCTGTTAGTTGATTGCTTCAATGAAGGCTATAGTAACAAAGTGTTTGTCGGTGATTATAGCCCATCGTTGATAGAAGTTACTGAAACGATTGTTTATAAAAGCGGAGGACCGACAAAAACAATATTTCAAACTGGGGTTCGAGTCATGAAATCAAGAAAGTGATCACTGAAAGTGAAGTCAGTGATTGTGAAGGAATAAGAAAAGTTGAACACCTATATTTTGCCTCTGACAGAAAATAAAAAGCCCTGGCGTAACTGGGGAACATAAATTCCGCAACATCTCTCTCAGAATATTCTTTATAATTTTTTCATATCGCCTCACGTCAGAGAATTCTATAGATAGGAGTTGAAACTCCCCAGAAGGTCGTATGGGGGAAAATCCTTTATGTATCCTTTCAGCATCTGTACTCCGGTTGATAGAACACACTCTTTTGAAATAGATTTCCTTTATACTGAACCGGAAAGACAGGAACTCGAGGTTTCCTCGGGGGAAACGAAGGGAAATTCGTGAAAACTCCATTTAAAACGATTGAATACTTTCTTCTCGGCATCTAAAGGAAGGACCGTCGAGTATCAGTATGGGAAATGTACCTAGCGTATCCTTTTGTGTCCTAGAGCTTCCTTTTGAGTCTTATGGGATTACGGACAAAGTTTCAAGAACTACCGGCACCGGGAGGAATATCAAGTAAACAAGAAGGTTCATGTTATTTCGGAATCAAATAAGGGTGGTCGAACTCAAACACAAGTCACACAGCTTATGTTTAAGAAGCAATCATTGCAAGAAAGAATTCCACCTTCACGTGTAAACAGGTCTTCTTCAAAAAGCTATAAATCCGAACGACTGAAGAATCATTTGTATGACCAGTTTCAATGATGACGTGCTTTAGTTGGGACACCCTGCATAATGATAATTTTCTTCATCATACTTGAACATACTTCCTTTATTCCGTCAGATATTCTTCCTCAAGTCAGTTGATGTTTTTCGTATTTACCTATGTTTATTTTTTATTGAATGTTTCTTCAGTGTTCTAATGAAGAAGACTCAAAATGTAACTTGTCCTTGTTTTAGATCCTTCTGAATCTTGCCAGAAGTATTTTCGAAGAGCAGAACAATCTGGAATGTCTTGTAACAAAAATAATGAAGCAAGCGCAGGATCTCTTGAACTGTGAGAAATGTGCAGTATATTTGATGGACTTGGATCTAGGAGAGGCGGTAAGAGTTCGAATAATCTCCAATTTTATGACTTATTCGTCATAAAATCTAGGAATATTATACGTATACTTACTGATAAAGAAACTGCAACGCCCAGAAAAGGCTGATCAAATCTTTTTTTGTTTAGCAAGGAATAAACGATTGAATTCGGAGAAAAAAATCGTGAAGGTTTTTTCATGTCAACATCTTTTGTTACTTAAATATTGAAGTAGTGTTTTTCAATTTTTTTAAATTTCACAACAAATCAGCTGTTCGAGGAGATCCAAAGTCGATGCCTAGAGCACGTGTACGCTGAATTTATCGCTAGCTATGTAAATTTGAAAGAGGTCGAATTATTGGTCAACGTGAGGCGGGGTTGTCATTTCGAGAAATCGCTGAACGTACGAACAGAAATCCAACTACTGTTAGGAGATGTTGTCAAGCATGGTTTGATAATGCCCAAAATCGAAGAAGAGTAGGCACCGGACGTCGAACTCGATCTTTGGCTGATGAGTGGTTAAGAGAACAAGGCCCCACGACTTTGGCGGCTCGGAGACATGGAGTACAGGTAGAAGGGGATAGTATCCCTCAAGAAGAAATAGACCATCTTATTGAATCAATGCCAAAATGCGTGTTAGGGAGTGTATAGAAAATCGTGGTGGACAAACACATTATTGAAAAATTTATTGAAAAAAATTGTAAATCATTCGTTTTTTTCCACAAATTTTTATCATATACTCCCTGCTATACCATCTATAATTCATAAATTTTTTTTTTATTTAAACAGCTCTTTCTTGGTGTTGCAGCTTCTTTGTCAGTTAGTATAGAGGAAAGTCACCAAATATGTAATACCATTTTGTTTGAAAATACTTTATATTATTATTTTAATTAAATCAGTTTAATGTTTATACTTATCAGTCATACATTTATATGTAGATAGTAATTAACAGCCTCTAATCAAATATATTAGTGATCCAATTGAAATCTAACACAAAAAACAAAATCACAAATCAGTAACATAATATGGAATAGGAACCCATATATGGAATATAAGCTTAAATCAACATAACAATAACAAAAATGGACATTAATATCTTTGAGATCAATTAAATGAATAATAACATATTGTGATAAATGAAAGAAGTTACATAAATACTTGCAAAAGTCAGATCCAAGTATCAAACTCTGGACCAGCACAATCATAATGTGCCCAGATCCCACACATCAAGCATATTCCATAATTAGACACCGACGACTGTCCATATAAGGATTTTTATACTAGTTCAAACTCTTCTGAATATTTTTTCAAGTCACAATATTTTAATGACAAAAGATCACAAAATGGTGAAATAGACATAATACCGATATACTTAATAGTATAACACTTATGTATACAAACATAACAGCAAGTAATACTCATTTACTACTTACCTTTCAAAATTTTCTTCACGACATTCGACAATAAAACAAAACACGCCTGTCACACGTTAAGCGTTTGCGCAACTGACTCGATGGTGTGAGTGCGATAGTTAGTAGACCGAATGAAACAGAAGATGGTCGAATGTTCCTCTTATTACTTATAGTCTTGGAGAAATGAAGGTATTCCATATAAGGATACTATTTCATATTTGGTGACTTTCCTCTATGTTTCTGATAATTGTTTCAATGGGATCGAAATGACTTTCGAAATCGTGAACAACTTTTTTAAGCACTGCAGCAATCCAGGAACGAAATTCCTCATAAACATCTGGATAATCTCATTCTTGGCACGAAACGGCGTTGTCAAGGCACCATAACTGCTTGTGGTGGCCATATTTGGTGTCATCTCCTTCGATATGTCTCAATGAGCTCTCTGCTACATTATATTTGATAACTAACGAATTTCCTCGTTAACATCTCGCTTCCAAATCACACTCACTAAGGAATTTTCTAATTCGAACATTCCCCAATTCACAGAGTCATCTGGAACGAATTCTGGAACGTCCAGGAAGGGTGATAGAACGCCAAGGACCTCTGAACCGAGTCGAGAGTGGAACGATAACAGCGGAAGACATGAGGGAATGCGGCCTCAAGAAACCGAGCACGTTCACCACGGTATTCGAGTTGCGAGACGGCGGCAACAACACCCTCGTCTCCAGGCCGTCTTGTTACGACCTGAAGACTTCGACCCTGGCACAAATCGCCGGTTACGCGGCTACCACCGGGCAGATCCTGAACATCGGAGACGTGCGAGCTTGGCTCAGCATGCAACATACGGACGGTGATGCCGAATCTGCCAGGACGATACTGTGCATGCCAATCATCAACGGACAAAAAAGACTGATAGGTAACATTCGAAATTCCTTCACCAAACAAGTTTACGCCCTCATTTCGCGCTGAACCCTGTTCACGGCCTAATTCCGCGTTGAACCCTGTTGACGCCATTATTTCACGTGAAGTTCTCTTCACATGGAGAATCGGTGCCGTAGCCGTCGGCCGAAGTATAACGGCCCCAAGGCAAAAATGGACCGAAAAAGATTCAAAGTGAAGTGTGTAGTATGTGGATTTTTTTCAGTTCACTTGAATAAATCATTTATTTTTCTTCGGAATTGAACTTAAAAATCGAAACATACAAAATAATGATAGCAGATGCTGTATAATCCTGTAGAGTGTGGAGTGTGTTAAAGAATTAAAAAACTACACTACAAAATTTTCTAAATATTTTTAATGCTCTCGGGAAGAAAAACATTGACACGCAATCCAAAATACCACTCCCCCCTTCAACTGTTGGTTTTCTAATCCTTTAATGCACAGTTGGAAAATTCTCGAAGCAACCCCCCCCAAAAATTTGGCTTCGGCCCGTCCCTGCGTTCAACCAGAAATGAGCTTCATCACTATACACAATTTTTCGATAAAAAGGTGGATCAACTTCATAGCTGTTCTAGGGTGCAAATTGGCAAACGAACGACCCTTATTATGGTCAAGTGGCTTTAGTTCTTGAAACAGTTGGATCTTGTACGAGTGTAGACCAAGATCTTCACGCAAAATTTTCCATGTGGTGGATGCACAGAGTCCAACTTGTTGTGAACGTCGACGAATAGACAAATCTGGATCTTCATTAACACTATCGGGGCTATTCACTAAGCAAAGTTGTTATGGATAGCAACTGTAAATCGTCGTTATCCCATGTAATAAGCATGGGATAACGACGATTTACAGTTGCTATCCATAACAACTTTGCTTAGTGAATAGCCCCGTATCACTTACACAACGATATTTTCTTCTGTACATCCAGTTGTTTGTCTTGTTGTTGTTGTTGCATCGAGTAGAGAAAATGTTTTCCGAAATCTATCGATAGTTCAACGAATAAGCTGCTCTGATGGACGATTATGTAAACCATAAATATCACGAAGTGCTCTATGAGTTTGGCGAATAGAACACTGATTTTGAATACAAATTTCAACAATTTGTAAACGTTGTTGCGTTGTGCAGCTTATTGAACATAAATGTCCAAACAACATATCTTCTACCTTCTGTCAAATCACAATTATCCCTATCGAAAATTCTATCACTCTGAAAAAACACCCGATATAAGCTTTGTCACGATTCAAGAAAAGGTTGAAAGAATATCTTTTGCTGGGATGTCTTCATAATATGAATGATTTTTTGGGTTAGTTTTTCTCTTGGAATTATTTTTTTTGTAATCTTATATTCAGTTTGATTTTTTCTTATACAATTGTACATTATTATGTCGCTGAGAAAAATAAGCTCATTATTATTAACCTTTTTGTCGACCATCCTAAATTGCAATGCTCGCAACGATGTGAACGCACCTTAACCCAGTTTTTTTCAGGTGTTGCCCAGCTCATCAATAAAAATAACGGAGTGGCCTTCACCGAATGCGATGTGTCGCTCTTCGAGGCCTTCGCAATTTTCTGCGGCCTCGGCATCCACAACACCCAAATGTACGAGAACGCCTGCAAATTAATGGCCAAGCAAAAGGTCGCCCTGGAGTGTCTTTCGTACCACGCGACGGCTGGAAACGACGATACGGAAAGATTAGCGAAAGTGGACATTCCGTCCGCTGTAAATTTCAATTTGTACAGTTTCACCTTCATCGATTTCGAGCTGTCCGACGAAGATACGTGTAAAGCGACCATAAGGATGTTCCTCGAATGCAACCTGGTGCAGCAGTTTCTTATACCTTACGATGTAAGTTTCAACAGATGGTAGATTTCGTCAAAATGAATTGTTTCACCAAAATTCGCCATCATAAAACTTTCGAAACGTCTCATTATCCTTATAAACAGCGGTAGTGCCGGCGCCGCACCGCTATGTCCCTGCATCTGCATTTTAAATCTGTAATATCTTCGGAAATATTCGTTTAAATTACATCCTGTTAGGGGCCATATTGATCCATATTGAATGGACAGTGTATTGAAGGAACTTATTGGATAAGGATTAATGCTGTATTGCTTAAAATAACTTCTTAAATAAGCCATTTTTCCCGTAAAATGTAAAGGATAGAAAATGGTTACTGTGGGTTATTCTTCAGAAATAGACATATACCATCGCGGACTTTTTTGTTGACCTTTTTCAGGAGTACAATACCGAGTACATTATTTTGATTTATCTCGTGGGGTTCAGTCAGCGTTTGCAATGTAAGCTCAAAAAATGTGTCTATTTACGACATCATATTAGAAACCTGTAAATTCATCAGTGTTTCTCTACAATATTATGCATGTATCATACATACAGAGTGTAACAGCCAAATGGAATAAATTCGATAACGAAAAAGTAGGGCGTGTTGGGAAAAACGCTCGGACTCATCGATTTGTAATATTAAATGCGCATATTTTTCAAGAAAATACTCAATATTTCCGAAAGAGTTGAAGATAGGTATAGGACATTGTACATGAATTGTGTCTAGAATTTTCTGAAGAATCCAATAAATAAATAATATACAGGGGGTTGCGTTTGAAATAAGAAAGTTGGTATTGGCCAATGGCCACGGTCGCATGGAACACCCTATATAATTTCATTTTCTTGAGAAATATGCGCATTCAAAATTACAAATCGACGTGTCCGAGCGTTTTTCCTAACACCCCCTCATTTATTCATTATCGAATTTATTCCATTTGGCTGTTACACCCTGTATAAACCTTCCCTTCCTCTTGAATCACTTTATCTATTAAACAAAAGCGTTTCAAAATCCGTTGCGTAGTTTTGAATATTTAAGCATACATAGGGACAGGCAGTGAAAGCGACTTTGTTTTATACTATGTAATGATTCTGACAAGAAATTTGAGACTGAAACTACACACACATCGTCAAAAGTCTTGCCCTCCCTTATAAACTCTCAACTTGTTGAATGTAACATGACAATTTTTTGGGTGTGGAATCTTCACTATCTTGTCACTTTTCATTTATCAGGATGATAACGCCCTACCACACCACGAAGGGTTCAAAACATTCTTCGAGAGAATCATATCCAGAGAATGAACTGGCCAGCAAACTCACCGGGCATGAATCCAATTAAACACGTATGGGATTATGTACTTAGGGAGAGAAATATTCCTCAACTTTTCAGGAATGTGGAATAACTATGAATAAATAATCGATAATTTGGATTTTTTTCTCATTTTTCCTATTTTGTCTCATTCTGCATAAAGCAAAGAGTAACAAACAAAGATTTTCTATCAAATATATTTTAGTTGAAATGGAGGAAAATATTCATCTCAATCTCATTACCAGAACATAGATTGTTTATTTCTTGAGAAACCTACTTGGGCCAAGACTCCTGACGATGTGTGTGTTTCTGAAGATTGTATCATTGAACTATGAATACTAGGTAGAATACTGGATGAAAAATTTCCAATCCTGTATTAATTCCAGGTCCTTTGTCGTTGGGTCCTCAGCGTGAAGAAGAATTACAGACCAGTCAAGTACCACAACTGGAGACATGCCCTGAACGTAACCCAAACGATGTTCGCCATGTTCAAAACGGGAAAAATGGAAAGGTTCATGACTGATCTCGAGATATTAGGTCTCTTGGTCGCTTGTCTTTGCCACGACCTGGACCACAGGGGGACAAACAATGCCTTTCAAACCAAAACTGAGTCACCATTGGCGATACTTTATTCCACAAGCACCATGGAGCACCATCATTTCGACCAGTGCGTCATGATTTTGAATACCGACAGCAATAATATATTCCAAGTAGGTGGGTTTTTCTTTTTTCGTGTAGATGTTTTGTAGGACTTGAGGAGATGCCATTTTTGAGCGCTCGTTTAATCATCTGGAATTCGATTGACGACAAAAATTCTGATATATTATATTATCAACAATATCAACTGGCGAGGATATATTGAAAAATTCTTAGCCTTCTATAGAACCAAAAAAAATTTCAATGTCAAAATATTTTATTACTCAACATATTCTCCTCTTAATTGAATACATTTATTACAGCGAACCTGCAACGTCTCTAGAAGTCTAGATCTTTCAAAAAAAATTTTTCTTCTTGCTCTGAAAACCAGTCCTCCACAGCTTTTATTACCTCCTCGTTGGAAAGAAATTCACGTCCTTTTAAACTTTTTTTTCAGTTGAGGAAAGAGATTCACCAAATCTGGTGAAGGGGGGTGTTCTAGTCATTCTAACACTAAGTCACGAATTTTTTGCATGGCAACATGAGATTTGTGTAGGTACTGGGGCGTTGTCTTGTAAAAACAAAACACCTTTTTTTCCCGTAGAGTAGTCAGTAATGTCGAATAGTAATCTCCAGTTATTGTTCTACCTTTTCCAAAGAATCAATCATGATTACTCCATGGCAATCCCAAAAAACTGGAGCAAGAACTTTTCCATCAGATTTTCGAACAAGAAACTTCTTAGGTCTTGGAGAACCAAAGTGTCGCCATTCCATGGATTGTTGCTTTGTTTCTGGATCTTTGAAATGTAGGTACCCAAATCTCATCCATAGTAACAAATCGGTTTAAAAAGTCTACATCGTTTTCAAATCGAGCACAAATCGAACGCGATGCTTCCACCCTTGCACGCTTTTGGTCAACATCCTAACATTTGGGGATCCATTTTGCAGAAAATTCTCTCATGTCCAAATTGACGTGAATTATATGATGAACGCGTTCGTATGAAATCTCCAGTGCTTCAGATATCCGTTTTAGCCCAATTCGACGGTCTGATAAAATCATGTCATGAACTGCATCGATATTTTCGGGGACTGACACAGAAACTGGCCTTCCCGATCGGTCATCATCTTCAATGGAAAATCTACCTCTTTTTTTGAAGCTTGCAGTCCAATTTTTCACGGTCGCATACGAAGGACATTGATCAGGGTATTAAGCATATCTTCGTAAATCTGCTTACCTCTTAACCCTTTTGAATACAGGTACTTGATGGTCGCTCGATACTCCAATTTCTCGATTTTTACAATTTCGGTGGACATCTTTTTTTTTAATTTATTGCGTTACTCTGGTTTACTTTTTTGCCGTCGAACTCTACACTGACACTCTTCTAATAAGATATTGTTCGTTGATATGGTATCGCAATATTTCGTTTATGCATAGAACTGGTCTAGGCTAACTAGATATCAATACATCCTCGTATATGTCTATATGTTAATGTACGAAGTATAAAATATTTCTGTTAATATTTATAAATTCCCATTGTTTTAGGCATTATCACCATACGACTATCGAAAAGTGATGAAGCTGGTGGAAACTGCAATTTTATCGACTGATTTAGCAATGTACTTCAAGAAAAAGAATAAATTTTTAGACTTAATAGACAATGGAGAATTTGACTGGCAAAGTGACGATAAAAAAGAACGTGAGTATATTTTATCTCGATATTCATTTCCTTCGTAACGCTTAAACTTCTAGTCCTATCTGGTATGATGATGACAGCTTGTGACGTGAGTGCTATAGCGAAACCTTGGGAAGTCCAGCATCGAGTTGCTAAACTGGTTGCTGATGAATTTTTCGACCAAGGAGATTTGGAGAAGATGCAATTGAAAGAACAGCCTATAGTTAGTATTTCTCAGCATAAGAAACATTCAGAGATTCAAATGATTGAAATGTTCCACACCCTTGAAACTTGACTCATCACTATTTTCAGGCCATGATGGATAGAGAAAGAAAAGATGAACTACCAAAGATGCAAGTGGAATTCATAGATATCATTTGCCTTCCTTTGTATAAAGTTCTATCTGATACATTTCCATGGGTGAAGCCTTTGTACCAAGGAACGTTAGAAAATAGAAAGAATTGGCAGGATATAGCTGAAAAGGTTGAGATGGGTCTTACCTGGATTGATCATGATACTATCAACGAGGCATTCAAAGGTAAAATTCAATATAATATGTATGAACAAAATACAGGCTGAAATGTGGCATGGATATTACAATAATTCAGATTTCACACCATGTGGCATGCCCATATCGATTGCAAATCTACAGATTACAATCTGTTTTGCAACAGACCTTTTTTGTTGCTATACTAAACTTTATGGTCTCTTGTCTTGTCGATTCTGCTACCGAGAAAAAAAATTCGAACGATTCTCTCGAAATACTCGAAATAATAAGACTTCATAAAAATCCAGTTAGTATAAAAAGAAATCTAAACTATTTCCGTCCGGAAATCTAGAGGGCCATGACTGATGTTCACCCCGTTCAATCCACATGTTTATGGGACTATTTTTTTTAATTACGCCTGGAATCTTCCTTTTCCTTTGTACTTCCAATTGAGGAAAACCCTGTAGGTATCTACCCAAGTTATACAGAGTGTAACAGCCAAATGGAATAAATTCGATAACGAATAAATGAGGGCGTGTTGGGAAAAACGATCGAACACGTCGATTTGTAATTTTAAATGCGCATTTTTTTCAATAAAATAATATTATATAGGGTGTTCCATGTGACCGTGGCCAATAACAAATTTCTTATTCCAAATGCAACCCCCTGTATATTATTTATTTTTTGGATTCTTCAGAGAATTCTAGACACAGTTCATGCACAATGTCCTATACCTATCTTTAACTATTTCGGAAGTATTAAGTGTTTTCAGATTTATTGCAAAAATCAACGTTTTAAATAAAAATTATTTTATTTCACAAATTCGCTTTACATTACACTTAAAAACCTAATAAGTAATACTGATTATTTCTTAATTATTAAAAAAAACAAAAAAAACATTAATGTCAATGTAGGAATGTTCAAATTGCTCGCCGCGAACGTCTTGGCAACATGCTTATTTGGTGTAGAATTTTGTCTTCTAACTTTTCTCAACATTTCTTCTCAGTTCTCAGTAATGGTTTTTGCTTACTTTCTTCATATCAAGAGGTGAATGGGAAATAAGTAGGTATTGAGTGTATTGTATCGAATTTGTGAAATCAAGTAATTTTCATTTAAAATGTTAATTTTTGTAAAAAACCTGAAAACACTTAATATTTCCGAAAAAGTTGAATATAGGTATAGGACATTGTACATGAATTATGTCTAGAATTTTCTGATGAATCCAAAAAATAAATGATATACAGGGGGTTGCATTTGAAATAAGAAAGTTGGTATTTGCCACGGTCGCATGGAACACCCTATATAATTTTATTTTCTTGAAAAATATGCGCATTTAAAACTACAAATCGACGTGTCCGAGCGTTTTTCCTAACACCCCCTCATTAATTCGTTATCGTATTTATTTGGCTGTTACACTCTGTATATTTCCGTCTGCGACAAATTTGGTGATCGTTTCCATCTAATTGGACTAAACCTGACACAATTAAAGTGTGGCAATCTGTGTGAAACCTTGTGAATTCTAATCCCTGATATTTTGCAGATGCCGAAGAAACGAAAGACTTTGAATTCACTGTGCAAACATTCAATCCAGTTGTCAGCAACCAGACGAGTCAATATGAATCGAAAATCAAGAGGAACAAGACAAAATTCTGTTGTGTGTTGTGACAAAGCGACTCCTATGATCAATTTCCTCAGAAATCTTGAAGTCATACTCTTTACTAGTTCTTTACTCAGTTATAACTTCTACCTTCTCTAGATTTCCTTTATTTTTATAGAATGGTCAGCAATCTAAATATTTACAATTGTGATCTCTAAATAAGACATCTAACATATTTTAAGACATGTAAATAATAAAGAATTTGTTATCGATAAAATGATTATTTTCTTGACGACACAGTTTTTTCATCGAGTAAGTTATGGTGTTCTTTCCTATGTACATTTTCGTAATTTTGGGTCTTTGGTCAGAATACCATCAGCTTTAAAGTGCAGCTGCCCCCCTAGAGCTAAAAAATCCCTTAGAAACTCATGAAATAATAGCATAATATACGAAAAACAGTTCATTTTCTCTATTCTGATTTTTTGCCCCCCTAGCTCAAAGGCTGGGGACGCCCTTGCTAAAAGCAAATAATCCCAATAATTAGGATTCGTTCATTTTGATAAGTTGCATTCAGCTATTAATATCTTCGAAACGTTTGTATATTACTAGTGCAAGAGAACGATTTTTATTGAGATAAATCAGCTTGTAGATTCTGAAATTTTTTGCATTATGAAATAACTTTGGAATGATCATTCCTTCTAGCAATACGCAGAATGGGTTTTATCACTTCACAGTGAAATATTGAGTTCATCGTTCTCGGAAACAGATAAAGCAAACTGGAATTTTTAATGATGATAAGAGCCAAAAGATTTTAAGTCCGAAAAAAAATCGTTGTCAACGATGAATTATAATTTAAAACAAATTTTACGATGTTTATTCTAATCGCGCTTTCATCAATTCGAATAAATAAATATACATTGAGAAATTCCTCCATGAAAAAATTCATTTATTCATTTCTGCAAAGTCATAAAATTATTTCCAGAATTATATCAGTGTGAGACCTCATAATATAAGGTCAGTAGTTGTATGTATCAGTACTTAGTGGTTCTGTTTGAAGCGAAGAAGATAAGTTTCTACTTTACGAAAATCATGAAGATATACCTTTTATTCGCTCTTCTGTTATGTTTCGTGAGTATCAAAATTATATCTACCTAATATTGTTTCCATTTGAAAATTTTCAGTTAGGTTACAACAGGGTTTTACCTAATATTTGAAATCAAAGAATAGGTTGACAAGCCCAGGCATTATCCATTTAAGGATATCCCCCTTATATTCTTTCAGATTCATGTAAGCTTGACTAAAGAAGTAGTGTGCAATACAGATAAAGGATTCATTTGTTACGACAATACAAGATTCTACCAGTGCGTCTACGATGGCAAAGAAAAACCAGGACTGATCACGGGAGAACTACAGGATTGTCCCCAAGGACTTATGTGTAGCAATGACGCAGATTTTGAATGTTCAGATTAATCAAATCTTTGTTATGAATGATGAACACAGAATAAACATTTTTAATTAATCATGTGGGGCCTATTTGTTTTCCAGAAAACATATCATTACTTTTGAAAAATCCTTAAGGACCAAAATATATCATTCATGGTTTGCTATAATCACCAATTCCTCATATTTGCAATTTCCTACTATCATTAATTAATTCGCCATTAAACATAATTAAAATATGATTTGTTTCAATTCAAGAGTAGAATAGTAGGTACTTAACCGTACGTCAAATAACAAAGTATGAATCTGTATGCTTATTAAACTTGATTGATGAATTTATTTCGGTATTAGTTTTTTCTATCGGGATAAAAGTGAAGCTGTAAATAGATTGGGACATTTGTGAAAATTCTGCTTTACTGTATCTCTCCTTCTAGCGATATGTTGTTTTACAAATTGACTTTATTAGTCCTTGGTATTTGTTTAACTGTGTATTATACTAACGCAGCGGTGAGTTGTGACTAGGTACTTATTAATATGGAAAAGGAAATCTACTACAAATTTTTACTTTTTTGTTTTTTCCCAATCCAATCCTATCAGAAGGTATAGGAACCATAATAATCACCAGAAATTTCAAAAAAATAAATTAATGTTGGCTTGAAAATTATTGAAATCGGAAAATTACTTATGACATCAATATGAAATTGAAATGAATCGTTTCAAACATTGATATTCAAAATATTTATTCGTAATATATTGCTCATTCTGCCGAATAGGATTGAAATGAATTTTCAAATAATGTATCCTCATAAAATCGGTACAAATTTTGAAAAAACTTGATGTTATATCCATTTCCTTCCAGATTTAGCTACCAGTGTATCAATTCTTGTTTCACTTAATTTCTTTCCAGTTAACTGAAAAGCAGTTGGCTTCAGGAAAAAAGATGATCACTAATATCTGTAAACCAAGAGTCAATGCCACTGACGGTGAGTCTTTCACCAATTCCAAGAAAGTTTCATTTGTTGACCTGTCCTGTATATGGCAATTTTCTCATAAATCTAACATACTTATACTCCGAATCAATTTTTTTTTCTAATTCGAAAACTGTGGATTCAGAAACTCAGTAAAACATAGATTATTTGATCAACATTGGAGAATTTGAGACATGAGCAGACAAACATATTTTTGAATCCTTCGAAAATTTTATTTTCATTCTATTGATACAACCTATTGAATTTTCAACAGAGGACCTTGAAGCAATGAGAAGTGGACAATTTTCAAGGCCAGCTATGGTGAGATCTCTTCTTTTATATCTATATCCCCAAAAATCTTCTCATATTTTTTGTTCCAAAGCTATAGTTTGATGAATGTAATTTTCACAATTTCACTCTGTACTAAAAAAAGAAGATCGCAGAAAAAAGTTGTTTTTAAATTTATTCCTTTCTCCGAAATCAGTTTTTTTTTTGTAAGGTACTTTCATAAGTTTCGCAGTACAAAACCAGTAAAAAATTGAACTATTGGTTATGATTGATGATGATCACTTCAAATAATGAAGGAAGACACAAATCAAGTTCCCGAAAAATATAAAAATCTCCAAGATTTAAATAAATTTCAACTTAAAATTTTAATAAAATTAATTCATTTATTTACCTACTCAATTTTCAATAACCATTTTTTTTCAGTGCTTTATCAATTGTGTATTAGTCAGTAACAAATGGGTAAGTTTGGTTTAGATATTCTATTGTATTGTGGTATAGCTTAATTTGAAAGATTTACCATCAAGAAACCCAATTATTATTACAGCAAAATAAAGACAATACTTTCAATGCGGCTGGAGCTTTAAATACAATAAAGATGTTACCAGAGCAATACCATGATGAAGGAAAACGAGTAATAGATATTTGTAAAGATTCAGGTACCTTTTTTGCGGAAGTATCCGGTTGAACTATTTATGTGGGGGCCAGAATTTATAACATTTATATTTCGAATGAAATACTTATGGAACCTCTTTATAGAATAAAAATACGTGTGGTCAATTTTTATTTCAGCGAAAACCCTGGATGATAAATGTGTCTCTGCTTTCGAAATCGGAACCTGCTTCTATCTGAACAGCGAAGACCTCAAGGTGAGAAGGTTGCCAAACTATGGGTACCTACATGAATCATGTTTCATACTCGAATGTAATTTTTTTCAGAAATTTTTGGCTTAACTCTTGACGGACCTTGGAAGATAAGTTATGGAAGACTTAAGATTCAATAAAATTACCTAATGATAGTCTCTGGCTGTTTTATTTCATGGCAGTGTCTAATTTAGAACCCTCGTAATTCACGTAGTCAAATCCCATTTCACGGCTTGTACCGTTTCACCTCTATAAAGACGGCTCTGCTCACAGAACGGCTCTGCTGCAGTAAGTCAAAATAATTCATATTTTAAATTTTAATGTTGGCGACATTGTCAGTTTTTCTTGTTGTCGCTTTTGTCAGGTGATCAGTGTTGCCAGGTCTACCGTTTTAGCGGTAGATCTACCGTTTTGGTGTATGATCTACCGTTCTACCGTTTTCATATAATTTTCTACCGCTAAATATTACACGGTATGATTAAATTTATTAAAATGATATTGACGATATTTGACGAACAAACGAACGATTCGGCAATCATTATCATTTTAAAACTACAATCAAACCAATTACTGTTCGTATTTAAAACTAAATAAAGAAACTCTTCATCGACATCGACTGGTATTGTTGGTTTGATGAATTCAGAAGAATATATGCAGAGACGCAGAGTGAATGTTTTAATTTGAAATTGACCAACAATTGTTATCATATCATAACAACAATATGTAGATACATCTTCAGTGTTCGTGTCCTATTCTTCAAATGTGTAGTAAATAAAGGTAATGGCTAAGAGGACTGGGAAAATAAAAATCCTTTATGAGATGCCGACGACTCGACCTTTATTTCTGGTCTTTTTCGAGGGTATTCATATGGAGTGCCCCTAATAATTTTACGGAACAGACATCAAATTGTGTCGTCAAATTAAGAAGTTTTAATATAGAGGCATTTGGAGGAGTAAAAATATATTTCTAATCGTAAACATGCGTTTGATAAAGGATTTTTATTTCCCCAGTCCTCTTAGCCACTACATTTACTAAAAAAAATATGTACAAAAAATCTGGGGAGTTTTCCATTTCAATTTCGGATCTATTTTTATTTTCTATTATGCACTCAAATTAATCATTAAAATTTCATGTTGAGTTGATGAAGGGTTTTGTTCAACTCTAATTTGAGTTTTATCCACATATTCTATGTACCTACAGAGTATTTCTGATTAAGCATTTCTAGTGTATTTTTGGCCCAATCAGAGTAAATATCTTGTCTATGGGCATATCTACCGTTTTATTTTCAAATCTACCGCTTTTTTTGGTCCTGTCTACCGCTTTCCTCATTTTCAACCTGGCAACACTGCAGGTGATTGTCAATTGTCAAATAGTTGTCAAAGTGTCAAACGTTTCAAAACTGTTTCCAATAATCAACATAAAGAAAGTAAGCTAAGCATAAATCGATTGCACTATGGATTCATACGAAAGCGTGTTATTAGTTAAACCAGAAGTTTACGTTTTTAATATACCGCCAAGAGCATCAAATAGAAGTTACAGGTAAATGTCCTCAACACTATGTTTTGAATAAAATACCATTCCAATCCACCCACTTCCTGCTTTGTGAGGTCGTATAAGTAACACATATTAAATATATAAATATGAATAGAGCTGCTGACTGGAATCTTGCTGAACCTACATGGACTGGTAGAATGAGATTGGTTTCTCAAGGAGACCAGTGTTCCTTGAAACTTGAGGATAAAAACACTGGGGAACTTTTCGCAAAGTGTCCAATTGAAAATTACCCAGGGGTAGCAGTAGAGGCAGTATCAGACTCCTCTAGGTATTTCGTATTGAGAATTCAAGATGACAATGGTATACCATTCAAGTTTCTTAGGTAGAGAGAAAATTCTGTAGTAATATTTACTTTTAGGCAGAACGGCATTTATTGGCATTGGATTTGGTGACAGATCAGATTCTTTTGACTTGAATGTTTCTTTACAAGATCATTTCAAGTGGCTCAAAAAAGAAAAACAAATCAGTGAAGAACCATCAGGTCCTGCTCTTGATTTAGGCTTCAAAGAGGGAGAAACAATTAAAATTAATATGAAAATAAGTGTAAGTTCAAATGCTTATTCTTTTCATTCCGTTTCCTCATTCTGTTGAATTATAATTTGACGTCTTATCATAAATTGAGTTCAATGCACAGCTAATTCATATTAGGTTAAGTAAATCATCATTCACATCTGTACTAACGATTTCAAGATGTTTTTGATATAATTAATCTATTGCAGAAGAAGGATGGAAGTGAAGGATCATCAAGAACTAAACCAAGACCTATAGGAGGAGCTACAGGTTTCTTACCTCCACCACCAGGAGGTACTAGATTACCAGCCCCTCCAGGTAGTTCACCAGCTGGCTCTCCAGCTCATGCTGTGAAAACTCCTACTGGAGGTAACGATTGGGGAGATTTTGCATCAGCGCAAACAAAGTGAGTTATTAGTCGCACTGTATTACACTTATAATATTCATTTTGTCATGCTCTTAGGGCCCCCTAATCTCATCTTACTTGCACTTATGATATTGATTTGATTTCATCCATTTTTATTTTGAAACTGCCTCTACATCTTCGAAAAATCCATATTCATATAAAAGAATATTTTTGTGTCACTCGGGAATTTTTTTTCAGTTCCACACCTGCAGATCAACATTCACCATCAAACAGTAACTGGGTTCAGTTCTAAGTGTGCAATATTTTCAAATTCCAAAGTGTGTATGTTGTCTATAGCAATAGGAAGAAATTAGTTCTTCATAAATGAAAGATTTGAAGATCATTAGAATATTGGATGCGGATTCATCGTTCAGATAATTTACTTAATTCAAATATTATGGAATTTGTACATTGAGGATCTTGTAAAATATCAATGTATTTATTGTATATTGTTGAGGTGTAAACATAGATTAGAGAATTTAAATAAGAGTATGATTGAGGATTTAAATTCAGTTTGTTGTAACTGAGTTTCAACTTTTGACTGCTATTACCACAGACATCTATTTTGTCCTGAAATGGTCAATCCTTATTGACAATGTTAACATTTTTTTATTATACATATTTCTATAGTCGTTATTTTCCTCAAATTGTGGATATTATTATTATATAACACTTATTTATGTGTAAATAAACACATTCAGGTGAATTTAAAAAATTTGTTCTGTTGTGTTCTCATTTTTTTGGTCTTCATCATACCCTTTTCCCTACTGATACACCCTGTATCAAGCATTGACAACGGCGTGGAAAGGAAAAAGAAACACATAATTTTTCTTAAGAAATTTATATAACACGTAATGACTTCAAAAAAGTGAAGTAGTAACAAACTACAACTGGTAATGGAAATAAAACACTACAAACATATTGGAGGAATTTCACTTGTTGTTCTGTGCCATCAAACGTTTCTTCAATTTTTCCAGATGTGCGATCCTCCTTCTTGTTATATTTAGCCTCTCCTCTAAATCAACAACCAAAGGTTTTGACACTAAGGACAAGATATGCACAATTTCCACAGCTTTCATGGCATCATTGTATAGAAGTGTTAGCTGATCGGTTTCTTCGCTTGCTTCTTCGGAATGGATGATCATCTCTTCTTCATATAATATTTTAGGCAACAGTATTGATCCTATAAAACAAGGGATAAATGACTTAAGCATAGAAAACATCTGTGTACTACACAAAAATGTTCTTCAGTGAAATTGAATAAATACATCAAGTGAATGGAATTGAAATTAACAACATGAAGTCACAAACCTTCCAAATTATAAGGTTTGAGACTTGACGGTACAATCTCCAAAGGTACACATATCTGTTCATGTGAATGACCATTTGGAACTGATTGAAAGCAACACATATGGACTGTATTAAGATGGGCCTTTTCTTTGTTTGTCATAAACACAGAAAAAGTGAGGCCAACAAATAATGAGTGCATCTGTTGATGCATTGCTTGTGTTCGGAGATCTGAAAAAAAAATCTTCTGATTACGTCAAAAACTGAAATTGAAAGCATTAAACTTGCCAACGGAACTGGGCCAAACTGTTATATGAGGATGCGAGTGGTACCATCCGATTACCCTCCAGACTCTTTGCACTCTTTCACTTAGTTTTTCAGCAAAGATTGTTCCTTCAGCAAGTTGTTCAGGGGATATCTCCACCCGATCAGGCTTCCTGTCACTTCTTCTACAAATCATGAGGTTTTTAATGTGGGTTTTCCTATTTAACTCATCTATCTGAAACATTAAGGAAATGACTCCAACTTAGAAAATTTTGGGAAATAATTTAACACCTCTCCTATGAGCAGTCCCATTATTTCCACCTTTTCTGAAGAAAATGCATGCTGAACAATTAAACCAAAAACATCTGCATCTATTGAAGTGGATTTGAGCAAATTTTCATATTCTGCCATTTAATAAATTTTATTGATATTCTCAGTCGAAAATAATTTTAAATTTGTTTCAAACAAATTCAAAACGTATTCTTTCAAGAGGTAGCAGGTGTTGTGGAAAGCTTATAAGGACATGATATCGTTTTATCGATATTATTTTTTCAACATCAACATTTGGAAAACAGGATGAAAAAAGACATAAATATTTCTGATAATCTAATGTAAAATACAAATCTACATCATAAACACAAAACCAAAGTTAGGTTAGGATGATTTGTTTTGGTTTTTGACGTTTGTGCTGAAAATCGAAGAGTAATAATCAGTTTTGCCAACTGCCAAAATATGTTAATTATCGCCATAGCGGGACTTCCCCTTGTATGAATTTCAGAACATTACCATTGTTTCCAGAAACATAATCTGATGGAAATTTCGTTGGATCAAAATGTGGACAACGACATCACGAAAAATTCGAATCCTTGATTCGTAAAATTGGCATGTTTTTAGCACTCCCACCAAAGAATCTACCGTTGATTAAGCATTAAATTAAACACGATAACTTCCGGACGCCAGAAGGCCTCCTTTTCCGGAGGAAATGAAAATATCATATTGCTTCCTATTTTGGCGATGGTTCCTCTAAAGACACTTATTACTGGACCATAATTAAAGTCTTTTGAGACACTAAACATGAAGAAGTAAGAACCTTTGACTATACCTAAATAGTCTAAGATATGAACAGACACGTATTCAGGGGGGCTCTAGCCTAGCCCTCCCACCAAGGCTTATGCCAGAGGTCCCTCATTCTCATTCACCACAAAGAACTTTCAAGTATTGTACAGCCACAGCCATCAATTGCATTTTAATACGCAAGAATTTTATTCGTGCTGCAATCTAGTGCTTCTTTCGGCCATTGGTGTCCGGATATAACCAAGAAATTAATGTTTTATTTTATTTATTAACTGAACTATTCAACTCTTCCATGTTTTTTTATTTGTTTTTTCTAATTTGTTATAGTTATAAAAAATAAATGTTTTTGTTACATTTCGATCTTTAACTGGATAATAGCTGAACCCCCCCCAACACACCTTTCTGGGTACGCGCCTGGACATGAACCGAATAAAATAAATATACAGAGTGTAACAGCCAAATGGAATAAATTCGATAACGAATAAATGAGGGGGTTTTAGGAAAAACGCTCGGACACGTCGATTTGTAATTTTGAATGCGCATATTTTTCTTGAAAATAAAATCATATAGGGTGTTCCATGCGACCGTGGCCAATACCCACTTTCTTATTTCAAATGCAACCCCCTGTATGTTATTTATTTTTGGATTCTTCAGAAAATTCTAGACATAATTCATTGACAATGTCCTATACCTATCTTCAACTTTTTCGGAAATATTAAGTGTTTTCAGATTTTTTACAAAAATCAACATTTTAAATGAAAATTATTTTATTTCACAAATTCGATACATAACACTCAATACTCATTTCTCATTCACCTCTTGATATGAAGAAAGTAGGCAAAAACCATTACTGAGAAGAAATGTTGAGCAACAATTCTACACCAGATTAGCATGTTGCCAAGACGTTAGCGGCGAGCATTTTGAACATTTCCTACATTGACATTAATGTTTTTTTTTTTAATAATCAAGAAATAATCAGTATTACTCATTAGGTTTCAAGTGTAATGTAGGTACCGAATTTGTGAAATAAAATAATTTTTATTCAAAAATTTTATTTTTATTTTTGCAATAAATCTGAAAACACTTAATACTTCCGAAATAGTTAAAGATAGGTATAGGACATTGTGCATAAATTGGGTCTAGAATTCTTTGAAGAATTCAAAAAATAAGTAATATACAGTATACAGGGGGTTGCATTTGAAATAAGAAAGTCGGTATTGGCCACGGTCACATGGAACACCCTATATAATATTATTTACTTGAAAAATATGCGCATTACAAATCGACATGTCCGAGCTTTTCTCCCATCAACACGTCCTCATTTATTCGTTATCGAATTCATTCCATTTGGCTGTTACACTCGGTATGTTTTAAAGTTGCAAAATGGCGAAAGTGTCGAGTGAAACAGTCTTGTTTTCTTGATATTGGCACTTTTTTGAATCCCTTGAGATTTGAACCGTTTAAGCCCATTCAATTGAAACAATCTTCTGTTCCTTGCAATCTTTTTATGAAACGCAAGATTTTTGAGAAATATGTCAGAATGTGATTTCGTGTATTATACTTTTCAGGTTTTCCCAAAAATCTTGCTTTCAATAAAAAAATTTCAATTGAATAAGCTTCCTTGCGGTTTAACGATTTTCAAAAAATTTAAAAACAAGATCACTGATCCTGTTTGATATTACGATATATCTTAACAATATCGAGCTTCGCGAACACGTCTACTCAACAGATGAACTTAAACCATGGGCGCCCGCAGGGGGGCATGGCCCAGTCCTGAGATTTTGATGGCATCGTTTTTCAACACAACATCCAACACCCTCAATATTAGATGGGTACTCATCTTTTTTTAATAATTTATATTTTGCCCCCCCTGAGAAAAATTTCTGCGGGCGCTCATGACTTAAACTAGAAAAAAACATTATCTACCAACTTATTGGAGCAGTAGTTTTATGAGAACTGATGAAAAGCAATATTGTATACCACTGCTATAAGGGTCGTTTATACTGGCCCGTAACTTATGCCCTTAACTTATGCCTTTAAAATTTGTTCTCTTTAAGGGAATAAGTTAAAGTTCGAGTATAAACCAAAGCATGAAATTTCTATCTTTCAACTCTTAGGGTAAGGGAAAAGTTTAAGTTACGGGCCAGTATAAACGACCCGATAGTTTCAAGCAATGAAAGGAAGCAACTCTGTTTTCTCAAAATCCGATTGTGTACCTATTTAATCATGAACATATAAAATAATAGCACCGTCCCATCGTTCAATAGCAAGACATCCATATTTTATTCATTTCCATCTTCTGTTACCAATATCTGTAACAAACCCATTTCCATTCACATCACAATGCCGAATAAAGGAATAAACCCCCCTACCGCTTTCGTTCTCCATAAAATAAATACGATATCCCAAACAAAGACAGTCCCAACTTCTACGTCGATCTGCAGATGCCTGAAGCTGCACAAAAAGGATGAAACACGACGTCGCGGCGCTGTTCATCCTCTCTCCCTCGTGATGGCGTCAGTCTACGCACGTCAGTGATCGCGATCAAGTCGGCCACGTCCTTGTCAATCTGACATGTACCTACTTGTTTTAAACGAGCAATAAGCTTGTTTATATATCTCACGAAATCTAAAGGTGAGTTCTGACTTACTTTATCTTTTGAAGTGAACGGGGGATGATGTAGCCCTCATTTATCTTTTTCTTATCGCTTTGTCTCGTTATGTCCCGTTGTTTATTTTGGTTTGCTTGATCATTAATTTACTGAAGGGTTGATTGAACCGTAAGTGAAAGGTGTAAGGAGGCCTTTTAGTTGTTTTGACATTGTTCGCAGGTATATAGGTTAGAAGAATCAATATTTTTAGGGGTCAATGCTTATCTGAATCGTGGCTGAAATTCAATCAATTAACACTTTCGAATTACAACAATGCACGTATATAAGGCATCCCTGCTCCAATTTTCCAAGAACGTTTCAATTCATCCCCAGCTAATCATAAAGCAATAATCCAAATGCACGTATCCCCAGTAGAATCAAATGAGTATCAGCTCGTCCATCAGTTGATTATTCTTGGGAAATGGTGTGCTTTTAATTGCCAGTTAGGCTGATGAATATTCAATAAATTTGGCATCGAAAAATCGGTCTAAGACTGCAGTGCTTCAAGGGTAAGTTTACGTCAGAAAGGAATTAGGGCAGACGTTTAATGGGCTTTCACTTTCGTTCTTGTTGGGACCTAGAAGGGATTTGAATGCGGAATTGAAAGTTGTTGGTGAATCTCTTTTGCGTGACTGAACACGGATATGAATTTCGAGGACAAAAAGGGAGATGGCGAATGAAAATTAGTTCTTTTTAGTCGTGCAAAATGTTTGGCTTGATTGCTTGGGATTTTTTTACGCATAAAAATATGGATGTGAACCAAAAATAATTCATAGCAACTACTAATCACCTTCTCAGGACAAAATATAATATTTTCGAAAGTAGTGTCGAAAAATTGCAGTCTTGGAGCATTGTATTGAACAACAACATTGATGTAATTTTGATAAATTTCCAAGAGCAAGTGATTCGAAAAGATATTGAAGGTGTCGGAAATTCACCAACATTATTTTTCATCATATACATTTTGAACAAATTCAGTATCACTACACATACACGGGGAGACAGAGTTTTTTCAGAGGTTTTTATCTGTTCTCGCGTATCATACGCAGAATTGTATGGTACCCCGTTTACATTCCCTCTGCTAACACAGATTTGGAGCGGGAAACAGATTTCTTTAAAAAAAATCTGTTCCTTGTCGCCTTTTCCTCACACGAGCCTTATGCCATATATTGTTTGATTTAAGAAAAAAGTATGTAATACTCTCTTTCAAAAGAATATATATCATATACATATAGGGGAAGTATACTTACAAAATGACATAGGGTTTTATTTAAGAGGCATAACTTGTTAGTTATGAATCACAGTAATGTCATATTCTACACCTATGATCTTTGGTCCTTTCTTTATAAAATCTAATCAACCATCATGAAATGAAAGTTCCAAAAAATGGAATATTCTTAGATGAATTGGGATAAACGAAAATTCATTGTATCCGCATGCTATGGACAAAATGACATACCGGCAACAGACAACTGTAGTTTTCTACTTATAGGTACAAAAATACTTACAAAGTTCACCAATGAAACGCTTGGTTCTTCTAGGAACATCAGCACAAGATGCGTGCGACCAATGCATGCATCGTCACCAGTCTTTTCCAGGGATGATCCTGGAGAAGACTGGTTTATTCCCGATCTAAATCGGGAAAAGTGGTCATAACAGCAGACAGATGGACAGTCGTCTTCATCATCTCGAAAGTTGCTAGGAATATTTTCTTCTTCATTGTCTTCTTTGAATTATGCCCTAGTCTTCTTCTATTTGAAGGAGGTAATGGCTCATTTTTTGATTTGATTGCAATCCTAGGTGTAGGAGTTGAAACTAAGTACGTTTATCGAGTCTTCGGCTCACGTTTGCCTTGTCCACTTATGAATCGTCCTTTAGGGATTGGAGGAACCTCCTCATAGGATCAGCAAGAGTAGGTTAAGAAGCATTGCCTTTATTAGCCGCTGATGAATATTTTGTTATGAATATGTTAAGACAAGTCCTGGCTCTTTGTTAGCTGATGGAGCCTGGGATGAAATACCTATGTCATTTTGTCCGTTCACTGTATATGTCATTTTGTCCATAAAGCGTTATGAAACTAGAAATATATCCAATAAATACAGAAAATACACGAACGAAGCTTCGTGAATACAATGACGAATAAGTAAAGTTTGAAATGAATGCAATTTAAATGAAAAAAAAAAATGGTGAAAACTGGCCATTTCTTTTGAAGATTTGGCGCAATGAAAAAAAACTCGTAAACTATTGATTTCTGTTATCACTCATAACGACCGAATGAAATAAAGTAGGGCTTGCGAGTTTTCAGGGGTTAATAGAACCCACTCGGGTCGTGTGATATGGTAGGCAGTTCCGCATTTGATACTCCAATGGCCGAGGAAGGTTTGGCAATTCATGGTATTCCGCATTTCTTGTCCCTCAGTTGTCAGACCTCAATCCCATTGAACATGCTTGAAATCAGCTACAAATAGGTTTGGATTCTCAGTAACCACCTCCACATACACTTCAGGAGCTCAGACGGCTTTTCCCGCAACTCTGCTTCTGAACTTCCCTTACTTTCGTGGAGCAGTATATAAGCCAGGGATGGCATACCTCACTTCAATATTGAAACATTTTCATCGTGGTGAAATACACAAAGGAAAAACGTTTACAAACAATTGAACTTAACAACCGAACTATCGAGAACTTCAGAAGCGTAAACGCCATATTTTGATCGTAATTCTCGTCCCAATAGACGAGCAATTCATTGGAATTTCTATAGGATTACTTCACGAACCATGTTAGAGCCATGCTTCTGATGAAAAATGAGTTCTAGAAGTTCAGATTGATAAACAATTAAATGCTGTTACAAATTGGTGAAGGCGCAGGTGTCGTTCCGTACTTCTGTATGGGTTATATTTATTTCTTTCAACCGTTCAAAGGTAAACATATAACATTTATGAATCTGGGGACGATACGACGCAATTTTGGTAATCTCTTCTATCTATAAGCGTGTAATTTTTATCAGCGCGTGCTAAATACATATTTACTCATGTAAATTAACGATTGGATTTGAATTAAGTTATTTATTTATCAGTTCTGAACGTTATGAAGGCGTAGGTTCACATTATTAAAGACAATAGAAGATAGACATGGAAAGTTATTTGATGCCTCTGATGAATAATCGTTTCTAGAGCCTAAAAAGATTGAAGATTAACAATTGTTACAACTTGGCGGAGGCGCTGGTACCGTTCAGTGTATTTTTATGATAATTTTAACTTCATTTTCATGCCAAAAGAAACAACTTGTCTGTTTCATTGGGATGGCGAAACGGTATAATTCGCTGTATTGCAACGATTCTCTAGAAATTCTCAGAAAAATCCAAATTGTCATGAAAATCCTCGTGAAAATCCAGTTAGTAAGATGCGGTGAATAAACTCATTATGGCGTGAACTCTAAATTGTAATATCTAAGCTAAATTTCAGTTTATTATATTGAGAAGATTCTGTGAGAATTTTCTTTCCAAAATTTATAGATACTCATTTTAAAAGATCCATTGAACTCCTTGGAAAGAGCCTGGATCAAAAAATGATTCAAATGAAAGTTTCTTGGTTTTTGGGGGACATGGAATGCAGGCGGTTAATCTGACTTTGTAGTTTGATTTCAAGGTCAAATAGATTTTTCGAATAGGGGATATCCTTTTCTCATTGATCTTCTGTTTTTCCACAAAGAGATATGAAGTGTTTCATGCTTAAGATGGTTATGGTACAGAACTACAGAGTTATTTCTCATAGATTCATTTGGTTTTGTATTGCGTATGAACGTATTTTAAAGAAAAAAAAATTTTTTTATCTGATTTTTCTTCCAACTGCTCACATAAGTTGATACCCCGAAAATAAAATCTGTGCATACAGATACATTGGTACATAAATGTGAATTTTAGATTGTGCGTAATTTCAGACAATTTTGTAGTAATATTTTGTCTTCTTCATTAATTTCTCTTTATTATTCTGTCTCTCGGAAAGAATGCCTGATTAGACATGAAGAGAAATACAGGATGCGGCAACTATAGTCCGTTCAAATATAAGAAGGCGCTTTGTAAACAAACAGAATCGTCTGGTTTGCGCACAATAAAGCTGCTATTGGTCAAACGGTGATAACAACGCTCCCCCTTAGAGACTGCCAAGATCGTACTCGGACTGTGGATGGTAATGAATAAAAATGATTCAATAATTTGAGTCAGCAATTCCCACATTAGAACTTTTTTCCTCAGAAACTGTAGTGCAAAATTTCTGTTATGATTTGACACTGTCATGAACATTTTATATCCGACGCACCTTCTCTTTATTTTGTTTTGTTTTCGTACTATTATCTACTAAATAATTTCTTTTTCGGATGCTCGAGATTGCGCCAAGGTAATTCCAGGAAACACCAGAGTTTTAGAGATTTGGGTAGGAATATTGCAAGATTCCGCAAAGTAATTCCGGGATACACCAGATTTGGGTCCTTTTCCCTAATGGGTGAAAGCCATCTTGATTTGCATAAATATCGAAGTTTTCAATTGACAAGACCAGTTAAAATACCTAGAGCTACTGTGAAGGTCTAGCTGTTCAAAGTGTTTATAGGACAATGTCGAATTCGGAAACGGATTCTGCATCTGAGGGTGATATGTGGGGACCACCACAAAAAAGTTCCAAAAGGTCGCATTTCTCTGCTGAAGAGAAAGATATAATTTTGAACATTTCTCGAAAAGAATTGGAAGAACATCCTGATTTATCGAAAAGAGACTTAGTAGGAATTGTTTCAAAATCCTCAGGGGTGAGTGATTCAGCTGTATTCAGAATTCTCAGAGAATATGAAGAGAATAATACATTGACGCCACCTAAGAGGAGAGCCCAGTAGTTAAAAATAATCGATTCGGTTGACGATTTCGATATGAACCTTATCAGAAGAGTTGTCGACGGTTTTTTTTTCGGAATGAAATCCCAACGATTTCTAAAGTTCTATAAATCGTGAATGATGACGACAGTTTGCCAAATTTCAAAAGAACAACGTTCTATGAATTTTTGAAAAAAATTGGAATTCAAGTTCAGTTAAAACTGAACGATTGTGTGAAATCTCCTCGATTCGACTCTGGACGGAAAGAAACTTTACGAAGGCCCTCCTACCGCTGCGTCAAACATGTTATTATTACTGCTTCTTACATTTGAACAGAGCATAGTTCTCCATCATTTGAAGGAGCTGTTAAAAAATACGAAAGAAGATCAAGATTCTTCTTTATTTTGAAAGCCTACATAATCAAGTTTTTTCATTTATGTCTTGAGAATAATATCATCCAAATGCATAGCGGTTTCAATTTGGATGATTTCCTCCCTGATTGCCTCTTTCAATTCATCAACATCAAGGGTCCTAGGGCGATGTTTGAAGACCTCCTTCTTGAGGTCTTCATTCTTGACTTGAAAGAGGCAATCAAGGGGTAAATCATCCAAATTAAAACCGTTATGCTGTATAGAGCAATGGAAAACTTCCTCAAAATAAAAAAGGATTTTTTAAATATCTTTTTTCGTAAAGTGTCCTCTTTCCAAAACATGTCGTATTTAATGGGAGGCTCTGTATCGATTCATGAGCGGAATGATGAGTTAACGGGGCCAGTAAACATCCACACAGTTTCGAAAAACGTCCCGAATTCCTGCAGGAGCCGCGCGTGTACTTTTTGCCTCGGAAAAGCCAAAACCTTGCCAGTTTTCGCAACTCGAGGACCGCCAGAGCCTGGCGTCCTTCAGACACGTGGCGCCGGCTCATCTCCAGATTGGCGCCAGCCATGCCCCAGCTCCTGAATAACACCGGTGTATAACTTGATTTTGCGCTGACCCCGTTTGTCGTTTTTCGCGTTCCCGCCTTCGAAGGATACACTTTTCCAATGTCCTTCGTCTTTGTTACGAACAATGCGCTAGTTATGCTCTGAATAATTACATAGGCTCGAATTAATACAAGCAATTGAAGGTGCAGGATGAAAGGAAGTTGATCCATGCGCGATAATGGAAAACTGGATGAGTTTTCTGTCCCGAATTTGAGGCAGATAGCACATAAATAAATAACATTTTTCGATTTCAGTTGTTCTATTTCTATACTAAACTAAAATGGTAACTCCATAGAGTTAGTTACCCGAGGAACTCTGTCGAAAAAGTGAGTCCAGAAGAATCTTGAAATCGCAGCAACGCTGCGATACAGTTTCAGGAATTCTATTGCTGCTTCAATTTGTGTTGGTGAACTGAGGATGTCTTTTAAATTATCTTTGAGGCTCACTCGATGTCTGATGTCATCATAATGTTGACAGCGAGTTAGGAAGTGTTCCACAGTCAATCGATGTTCTGGGCAGTATTCGCATATAGGATGTTCTTCCGATGACATCAAGTAGCTGTGTGTTAGCCTGGTGTGTGCAATTCTTAATCTAAGAGGAATAATTGATTCATACATGATTCATTTTTTAAAAATTCGCGCAAATCGGGAAAAAATCCAGCAGAAAGGGCAATTTTGAACTCGATAAAACTTTTTTCACAGATATATTACCGCAGATGTAAATATACGGATCGAAAAAGGAAAGGTCAATGCAAAATAACTCGGTATTCATATGTATTTTCCATTATTTTCCCATTTCTCCAGGAAAATTTATCAAACTTTGACATTTTGCCTCTAAAATCACCCGATTTGAAGATATCTACCATGTAAGGATAATTACTTCATAGGTAGATCTAGGGGCTCTACTAGTATTGTTTAATTTGAGAAATATTTCATTCATGAAGTTAAAGAGATTTCTCAGTTCATAATCAATAACGATAATTATTAAGTTTCGTGTTCGCAAAATCCAAGGGGTTCAGTTGCGAACAAAGTAGACCATAAATATTGCGTTTGCGGAATCGCCAAAGCAACAGTCGTTGAATTAAACATGCGGAACCATTATGCGCCAATAAATACAATGCGGATCAAGATTCCCTTCAACTATTGAGCGCGTCGACGTTGAGGCAGTAAAAACTGAACGTAGCGGTCAATAAGTAACGTGTTCGCAAAGTCCAGAGGGTTCCGTTGTGTTTGCGGAAGCCAAAGCGACAATCGCTGAATTAAACATTCATACTCATTTTACGCCTATGAATACATTGCGGAGCAAGATTCCCTTCAACTATTGCGTTCGTTGACGTTGAGGCAGTAAAAACTGAACGTAGCGGTCAATTAATATAAGTAACGTGTTCGCAAAGTCCAAAGGGTTCCGTTGCGAACAAAGTAGACTATAAAAATTATGTTTGCGGAATCGCCAAAGCTAGAGTCGTTGGATTAAACATGCGGATTCATTATGCGTCAATGAATACAATGCGAAGCAAGATTCCCTTCAACTATTGCGCTCGTCGATGTTGAGGCAGTAAAAACCCAACTGAATGTAACATGTTCGTCAAAGACCAAAGGGCTTTCGTTGGGAGGAACTTTAGGAGGATTATCGAAGAAGAAAATCCATACTGAAGAGAATTCATCTACAAAAACTAATACAAATTATAGAAAACTTTACGCATACTTATTTATCTGATAAGTCTCGTCCTTGCTGTTTAATTGGGGGGAATATTCTCTTGGCTTCAGGACTGTGGGGTGAATTATAAACACTTTATTGAATCGTCGACGTTTCGACCTCTTTTTGGATCTTCTTCAGGGCTGCAAAAATATTTATTTCTCAGTCTTGGAGGAGTGTACAAGTTTATATATAATATAATCTTAAACTCTACGATCTACAAACTTAATCGAATGAAACACAATAACAAACGAGTTACATGGACACGGGTTAGAGAGAGACAGACGTTCAGGGGGAATTTGCTATTATATTAATTTTTTTTATTTATATACTATTTCTTTTATTATTACTTTTCAATTTTTTTGTTTCATTATAAATATATAATTCACCCCACCACATTATAGAGTAATGTAACCAAACGGATATTCATTAATCGATTCCTTGTTTCTCCTCAAATTTAATAAGACGAAGGTCAAGAGATTCTACAATGGGAATAAGTAGCAACTCCCTTTTCATGTTTGGGAAATAAACGTACATCTTCAGCAAACCAGTCTTCTGAATAAAATATCCCCGGTGTTGTGGGCCTTCCCTTGAAAATGATAGTGTACGACGAGGGTGTCCAAGATAGCGGTTTTACGGCCCTTATCTGGTGGCATGCAAGCCGAAGTTGGAGGGACCGAAAGTGTCGAGTTATCATCGCTCCCTCCATTCAGGATTTTGATACGGGGCGACGACACTGTAACCTGAGGAATTATAAATGATTCCCTTGTACATATGAGAGTGGTAGAGACGTTATAATTGGTAGAAAGTAGCTTGTTTAGTTCAGTCTGCCATGAATTGTGTTTGTAGTTTTTTTCATTTTATTTTTCAGATGCAGATTCACTTTTCTGTTTGTCATTAGGGGAGTTTTGTAATTAATAATCTAGTTAGTATAAACTGAAGCATACATCCAATCTACGACTTTGTTTTCATTATTTTCATTTTATGCGATGTGAATCCAGGTTCTAATTAAATGCATCTCAAATTCTGATGCGTCAATGTGTTTCACATAAAAAAGTAACTCTTGATTTATTATTCTTAAGTGAACCGTTTTCGAGAAATCTGGCATTTTATGATCAAAAATAATTTTCTAAAGTTGTGATAATTAACAAGTTTATAAATTTCAACAAAATTTGACAACTGGGTTTTTATGTTCAAATTGCAAAGTTATTTTTTAGTATTTTGAGCGACCATAGGAAACATTTAACCAAACCATCAGGGGTTTCTTCCAGACGATTAGGGGAAATACGTACAAAACGACAAATGAGGACAAAATGACATAGGCATCATAATTTGAATTTGGAGGTATCAAATGCGTACTGCCTACCAAATCACACGACTCGAGTGGGTTCAATTAACCTCTGGAAACTCGCAGGCGCTACTCTTGTTCATTCGGTCGTTCAGAAAATAATAGGTCACGAGTTTTTTTTATTGCGCCAAATTTTTGGAAGAAATGGCCAGTTTTCACCATGTTTTTTCATTTATGTTGCATTCATTTCGAACTTTACTTATTTGTCTTTGTATTCACAAAGCTTTTTTCAGATTAAATATACTTTTCGTATCAATTCAAAATATTTTTGGTTTACTAACGCTTTATGGACAAAATGACGTATATAGTGAACAGACAAAATGACATATAGCCCAGTCATATTAGGGCTTTCACCTCGGAATGAATAATAATAAGCTGCAAATTGGTATGAACCTTTGTTTTGTCATTCTAAATGTTGTCTCAAAAGTCACAATCGTTATCGTGTCCGCGTCTCAAGATATTCAAGGTCAAAGGTCACAAAAATCGGTTTTTCGCGAATATCTGGCTTCCTATCGGTTAAATGAGATTTGCATTTATTATAAAAGTTGTAGGCTATAAAATTCCCTACAACTTTTGTTTAAACTTTTTTTTCATACGACCAACCGTTTTGAAGGTAGAGCGCGAAGTGCACATCGTACAGTCATATACGGCCTAATGCAAGGTCAAGCGTGAGTTATGGTTATCAGTAGATACGTTATAAAGTCAATTATTTACTTGGAAATTATAATTATTAAACAATGCCTATTATTTATGTACGTTTTAAAGAAAAGATATATAATGTCTTGTTAACTTAAAATAAAACTAAAATATATAATCCAGAATTAATAATATTTTATACTTAAATAGTTAAATATGAATAATTATATATAAATAATCAAGTTACTTACTTTAATTAAATATAAATAATTAATAGTTAGTACATAAATAATAGGCATTGTTTAATAATTATAATTTCCAAGTAAATAATTGACTTTATAACGTACTGATAACCATAACTCACGCTTGACCTTGCATTAGGCCGTATATGACTGTACGATGTGCACTTCGCGCTCTACCTTCAAAACGGTTGGTCGTATGAAAAAAAAGTTTAAACAAAAGTTGTAGGGAATTTTATAGCCTACAACTTTTATAATAAATGCAAATCTCATTTAACCGATAGGAAGCCAGATATTCGCGAAAAACCGATTTTTGTGACCTTTGACCTTGAATATCTTAAGACGCGGACACGATAACGATTGTGACTTTTGAGACAACATTTAGAATGACAAAACAAAGGTTCATACCAATTTGCAGCTTATTATCTTCCATTCCGAGGTTGACCCCTTTTTTTACCTAATATGACTGGGCTAATAGGTATTTCCGCTGAATTAACCGTATCTAACTACTCGGAAACGACGACCCAGAGGAGAAATGGATAAAAAAAATTATTTTTTCATGAGAAATATAGAGTTGACCGTTGATTCACTTATTTAGGAACACCCTGTATATGGTTTCAAAACATTATCGATCCCCATTACTCGGAGAACAACCATTTTCACAGTAGCTCACTGCAGCCCCAAGGCCAACTTACAGAGTCAATCGAATTTTAATAAACTCCCAAGTTATTCCTTGAAGCATTAACCAGAAAACCCTCCCAGTCATCCAGAACGATGTGACAATTCATTAAACTAAATCGTCCTAACTGGAGCATTTGCCCGACATGTAATTGAGATGCTTTTTCTCTTTTCCAGTTCATATTTTTCCATCCCGCTGGCTCCAGGGTTAGACGTCCGTAGAGGGAAGTGCAATGCGACAGTTTTGTGTTACGTTTTCGGAAACTCTTCAGTTTTTCCCATACTTATGACTACGGTAAGTTCAGATTTTTTATTTTCGAGGAAATAATGCGGTTCAACGTTGCTGAATGATATGAGATAGGCCGGATATGATCTTGCAGTTTTGAGCCGATAAAATTACGTAGAAGGAAGCAATGTATATCAAGGCGGAATCTCTGCTAGGAGAAGTTTTGAAAGCAGTTTATATAAGCTACCCCATCGAAGATTGGCTCAAGCTATCACGCTTGCTCTTGGAATTTAATCTTGAATAAATTGTTCCGATCTGGCATAAATATACTGCTCCACAAAAATTGAGAAATAAGTTCAGAAATTTTGAGACTGTTTCAAAAGTTTAAATTTTTCGTCACCAGTTTTTTAGATATGGGAAATCTAAATGAAGAGTACACGGAAATATTGATCAGGGTCCACTTTTGGTCGAAACTGAACTGTTAGTACCATATGGTAGAGTTTTTCAAGAGGTGTCGTTTGGTTTTTACTGATTTATGAAATTATACTCACTGTCCAATTTATAAAGGTTTTTATAATCACTGGTTTACACAAAAACGATCATAGTCCACACGCAACTTCACAAAAATGATCATCTGAGTTCAACCTAGTTTTTGCTCAACAGTCAACAACATCTTAGTCAAAAACATAACACATGAATGTACATACATTGTACGTACCTACATACATACATTGTACGTACATACAAAGTGTAACAGTCAAATGGAATCAATTCGATAACGAATAAATGAGAACGTGTTGGGAAAAACGCTCGGACACGTCGATTTGTAATTTTAAAATCGCATATTTTTCAAGAATAATATTATATAGGGTGTTCCATGTGACCGTGGCCAATACCAACTTTCTTATTTCAAATGAAACCCCCTGTGTATTATTTATTTTTTGGATTCTTCAGAGAATTCAAGACACAAATCATGCACAATGTCCTATACCTATCTTTAACTATTTCGGAAGTATTAAGTGTTTTCAGATTTATTGCAAAAATCAACGTTTTAAATAAAAATTATTTTATTTCACAAATTCGGTACATTACACTTAAAACCTAATAAGTAATACCTACTGATTATTTCTTAATTATTAAAAAAAAACAAAACAAAAATTAATGTCAATGTAGGAAATATCTTCATATCAAGAGGTAAATGGGAAATAAGTTTTGAGTGTAATGTATCGAATTTGTGAAATAAAATAATTTTCATTCAAAATGTTAATTTTTGTAAAAAATCTGAAAACACTTAATATGTCCGAAAAAGTTGAAGATAGTTATAGGACATTGTACATGAATTATGTCTAGAATTTTTTGAAGAATCCAAAAAATAAATAATATAGAGTTGCATTTGAAATAAGAAAGTTGGTATTGGCCACGGTCGCATGGAACACCCTATATAATATTATTTTCTTGAAAAGTATGCGCATTTAAAATTACAAATCGACGTGTCCGAGAGTTTTTCCCAACGCGCCCTCATTTATTCGTTATCGAATTTATTCCATTTGGCTGTTACACTCTGTATAAATCCACGCTTTCAGCGTAATTTGAATGAAAGTTTTGAGTCTGTGAATATTGAATTTCGAATCCTGCGAATTTTAGGTTTTGTGACTCTGATCAGTCTGATCGTTATTCCTGTGTAGGTACTTTTCAAATGTTCTTTTTCCCATTTCTTTATAAGTTTCACAATGTATTCTTAGTACCTGGGTACAAACTCAGTTTACAGAAAAAATTTAAAAATGGAGTCCAGTAAAGAGTAGGAACATCAACCACGGCCTGACAATGCTTTTGCAAACTTTCGATCAGAGAGAGGATAACTGAAGATCTCAAAAGAAACGTTGCTGGTAGAATAACAATAAATTATGCTTCAACTAAGAGAAGGAAAGTTGATGATTTCCGCAGACGAAGCATCAGTGGCGACTGCCAGTTTGAAACACAGAAAACGAAAGCTGAAACGATGCTTTTCTTCAGAAGGCCAAAAAACTTCCGAAAATACTGATCGTGAGGAAGAGATACTTCGGAAAAGGATATCCGAAGTGAAGTCTTTAAAACGAGATGTAGTGGATGAGGAACTCATTACCAAAGAAGATGAACTGATAGAATGCATACATATTATGTCGGAACGCCCAGCAGATCTACCTTTTACAAGTAGTTATCCTCATTTCATTATAGATCTCGGGTGATTTTATGGGCGAAATGTGATCAATTTTCCTAAAGAAATGGGACAATTGTGGGATATATGAATAACAAGCTATTTTGTATTGACTTCTCCTCTTTCGATCCGTGTATTTACATCAGACCAGGATATCTGTGAAAAAAGTTTTATGGAGTTTAAAATGGCCCTTTTTGTCGGATTTTTTCGCGAATTTTCTAATAATACTTTCACATCGCTTACTGAATCGAAATTTCAGCTACGTATGAATCGATTATTCCTCTTTCCGACCGTATGGAAATTTCTACGCTGCGATTTAAATATTCTTCTGGACCGGTCCACATAGTTACCTTTTTAGAATAGTTATAGAACTAGTATGGGCCAGCAGATCTACCTTTTAAGCAGTTATCCTTATCGGTAGGCCTCCGATCGCGGAATCTGAGCGCAGTTGTCAGTACGAATCGATCATTCCTCTTTCCGACCGTGTAAAAGCGAAGCTTCTAGGTAGTCTATGGAAGCTTCGCTGCGATATTAAAAAATGAATATACTACAGATTTCTGTAAATGGATAGCTAACAAAATGGAGCAGACTGTCCCGTCAGATTATAGTTATTTTAGTAGCTACTATATGCCGCCAAAAATTTCAGCTTCAATCCGTTCGAAGGCGTATATTTAAACTCAATGGTTTTACGGAAGTAGGGGAAGTACGTACAAAATGACATAGGGTTTTATTTCAGAGGCAAAACTTGTTAGTAGTGAATCACAGTAATGCCATATTCTACAACTATGATCTTTGGTCCTTTCTTCACAAAATCTAATCAACCTTCATGAAATAAAAGTATCAAAAAATAAAATATTCTCAGATAAATTGGGATGAACGAAATTCATTTCGTCCGCATGCTATGGACAAAATGACATACCGGCAATAGGCAACTGTATTTTTATGCTTATAGTTAAAAAACTACTGACAAAGTTCACAAATGAAACGCTTGGTTCTTCTAGGAACATTAGCACAAGATGCGTGAGCCGAATGCAAGCAATGCATGCATCGTTTTGTACGTATTTCCCCTAACACAAATACATTGTCTTCGATGTGCAAGCTCCTATTCCTTTTCCTATGTTCGTTATGAGCAAAGCAACAAATATGTCCACCAAATCATTCGTCGCGTCTTACCTCGATGTGTGAGCCTTAAATTGAAATGTCCCAAAAAAACACCGAGCGTTAACCAAAATTCTTGGCTACAAACACTCAAAATTGCGAATTTAGGATATGATTTTTCGCATCATTTTTCATGGACGTATTTTTCAACTATTTTGCTTATTGATTCCAGCAGCTAGGAAGACAATGTGATGGTGGGCATTATACTTGCACAGCCCCTAAGGAATGCTGCAAACAAGGATGTTGTTTCGTTAATTCCATCCGATCACCTGTCTTTCAATCTGGAAATATAATAAATCCTCTTTTTATTGGTCACTGGTGAGTACTCGAAGAAATATTTATCAAGACTTATACGGAACCATGTCTTTTTTCAAAATCATGGAAGGAATTTTCCTCTTCCTTCGTACCTCTAGTTTAGGAAGTCCCTGTATAATCGAAATAATCGTTGGAACCATTTTGGGAATGTGACCATTTCCAGGTATTTTTGGTTAGCTGTGACGGCCACAGTAGCCGGCATACTCTGCGCTTGTTCCTTGTGGAAACGTCACCACCAAGGGGGAATCTGTTGTCGAAACTCTGGAAGAGATGACAGGGTTTCTGAACCCGAATCTAATGGATCCTTTTACGCGCCGCCCCAATACAGCAGATGCAATAGTTTCTATCAACCACCACCGCCATATTCAGAGGTATTCAAAATAATCCTGTTCATTCGTCTGCCAAACTGATCATATCTTCTGGTTTCGCAGGTGACTTCGAAGCCCGATTTGTACCCTCTGGTGATAAGTTTCAATGGAGATCCCGTTATCAAGGCGAATAACGGCACATCCGGCTATTTTATGGTGCAATATTTTCGAAATTTTATCGTTAGGCCTGTTGGTAAGCTACTTACTCGAAATTCTTCTATTAAAATTTGTAACCCTATACATCCTCTGCAGGATCTATATCAGCGACCAGCACTCTGGATTCATTGAGTTCGAGTTATATTTGCAACGCTACAAATGAGGTGAGTCACTTTCTTTAACCTTCACAGCACAACTTTTTAGTAACCATATCTGGTGGGGACTTTAAGATTCTAGTTATTATAGTGTAAACTGAACTACACATTACCGAAATACCATACTCCTTTGGCATTCGGAAGGTGAATTTCGGAGCCTACATATCTGATATTCTAGGGACCTCTTTGACTCCAAATCTGCAGCAATTCTCCTGAAGTAGCAGATGTACTCTACCCAATATCTCTGCTGAAACCAATAACCTTTCTGCCTCAGCAGTCAGCAAAATGTAGAACATCCTAATGGTGTGGAACAATATTCTACAGAGAACGCTGTAGACTGGTTTCCTATTTTTGTCTCAGATTATAAATGGTGAATTTTATACCATGGTGTTGAATTCAGAAATGAAAGACTATAGTTTCTGTATGCAGGGTCCCGCAATAGTGCGTTCTTCTTCCATAGCTGCCGAACCAGACATCTCAGAGATTTCATTGGAAAGTAGACCTCTTGTACCTTCATTTCTGTATCTCAGGAAATTATTTTCTGATATACAGGGTTTAGGGTGTCCCCGATAAATGTTATTCAACAAATGGATGATTTTTTTAATGGATCACCCCATATATTTTCACATATTTTCAATGACCCCCATTACCTCTTTCTTGACGCAAAATCTTAGGGACATTTTTTCAACAGTTCAGATCTTATTCGAAGAAAACTGCAAAAAGGTGAGGGAAAAGCAGTTCAGTAAAAGTCTTCTGACGATTTCCAGAAGCGATAGTAACATGAATTTGAACTAAAAGTTCTTTAATTGAAGGATTTGCCCTGACATGAGTCCTAAACGATCAACCTGTCATATACAGGGTATCTGTTATTAAGGTCCAAATATGAAGAACTTAAAATTATTATTTCTCGATTTTTTCAAATAGAACACCCTGTATTTTTCTCCACAATAATGTAGACAATTGAATACCTTACATTTTCTCAGAAGTAAACTTAGGATTATTTTAACCCCCGCATCCAGCAGACACGAAAAATGATATCGCAAATGAAAATTTTATTCAAATTGTAACATAATAAAACTATCGGACATTCAAAAGAGGTCAAACAATGAAATAAAACAAAATGAATAATTATTGACAAACTTCAAAACCTTTCCAGAATCATATTTCCATATATCATAAAAATGATATTTCTTTTTCGTACAAGCAATTCATATTGATCACGCATTCAACCAATTATATCAGTTTTTATCGGCTTTCCAAAAAAAATATTGATCAAGTTATTGCTACCAGACCAGAGCTCAAAGATACTTTCGAATACAGTAAATCAGTATGAATTTTTGTTTCCTATCGGAATATTGGGCAGCATAAGATCGACTTCCTTAAAAAACAGGTTCTGTGGCACTGCCCTAACATGAAAGTCATATCAACCATCCTATTTTTTCCAAAAATTCATACCGATTCACTATATTCGAAAGAATTTTTTGAGCTCTAAGTAGCAATAACTTGATCAATATTTCTTTTCGAAAGCCGATAAAAACTGATATAATATAGGTTGATCAACGTGATCAATATGTATTGCTTGTACGGAAAAGAAATATCATTTTTATGATGATGCTCAGGAAGTATGATTCTGGGAAGGTTTTGAAGTTTGTCAATAATTATTCATTTTACGTATTCAATTTTCTACATCATTGTGGAAAAAAATGCAGGGTGTTCTATTCGAAAAAATCGAGAAATCATTAGTTTTCCATATTTGGCCCTTAATAACGGACACCCTGTATATGACAGGTTGATCGTTTAGGAACCATGTCGAGGCAAATCCTTCAATTAAAAAACTTGAAGTTCAAATTCATTTTACTATCGCTTCTGGAAATCGTCAGAAGACTTTTACTGAACTGCTTTTCCCTCATCTTTTTGCAGTTTTCTTCGAATAAGATCTGAACTGTTGGAAAAATGTCCCTAAGATTTTGCGTCATGAAAGAGGTAATGAAGGTCATTGAAAATATGTGGAAATATATGGGGTGATCCATTAAAAAAATCATCCATTTGTTGAATAACATTTATCGGGGACACCCTGTATATCAGAAAATAATTTCCTGAGATGCAGAAATGAACGCACTATTGCAGGACCCTGTATATCCAAGAAACAGGACTGGTTCAATTCGCGAAGGGGGTGGATTTAGTCTTATTCGTTTTTTCTCTGGATCCATCAAGAGCTTGTAACATAAACTTCTCAAATTCCAGGCCAACATAATAGTACCTCCGCCGTATTCAGGAATCAGCAGCTTGGAAGAAGTGACTTCAACGAATAACCACGAAGGCTGCTCGATACCCCATTCAGTATCGTCGAGCCCGAGTTCCGACTTCCACCAACTCCATTCCGCCTCTACCCACAACGCGACCTCTTCCCTCCAAAACACGCCGTCGCATCGTCCACCCTCCAGGCAGCAATCGAGGCCTCACTCCGTAGTTTCCATCAGAGACAATCCTTGCTACGCCCACGCCACAACGAATCCACCTCTTACGGCCAAACCAAAAGAAGGAACGGACGTCCAGTCCAAGAACGATAGAACCAGCTGTGATCCAACGCCATCTAGAGCTCCTAGAAGCCTTGTGACACGTAGAGCCTTAACGTTGCCGGAAGGAAGTGATAAGAATTCTGTCCACGAAGAGCAGCAGAATCCTTCCTCTTCTCTAGCTACCAATAAGCCTGTTTCTTATGAAGTTAGATGCAGTTCTCTTCAGTTCGGTACCAATAGTTTGACAGCATCGGATGCTAGTAACTTGACGAACTTCAGAACGCCTGATTCACCGCCTAGATGCTCTCCGGTGGAGGTTTTGCATAGGAGTCAGCAGATACCTCAGCAGAAGAGTCCGCCGGTGCACTTTTCCAAACAGGAGGGTAGAAGCAAGTCTTACCTTCATAGGATAAAGGCTAAAACTATGTATATGCCGTTACACGAAGGGCCTAATTCAAATTCTAAATCTAAAGTTTCGCCGAATAGTTCTAAGCTCTTCTCGAAAGGTTGGCTATCGAAATCTGCACCTACCACCCCTTGTGGGAACTTTGTACCTAGTTTTCCCAGCCATAAACGCAACCCTTCTAACAGTCAGAAGAACAGGAGTAGAATGGAAGATGACAGTCCATTGCTGAGGGAAAGAGACGAATCTGAAGAGGAAACGAATCGTTGTCAGAACTCTTAATGTTAATTCCCTTTCTTCCGATACTTCTCCCGATAGATTTTCGAAGAGTTGCAGGTAATTAGTTGCCAAAACGCTACTGTTGTAAGAATCTGCTGTTAAATAGTGAGCTTATACGAGTGATATTCATTAGTGCGTTGGAATTGAAGGCTGATGCCTAGAAACAGCATTCACGAATCATTAAAGGACGAATTAGACAAATGAGAGACAGTGAAATTTGCTGAAACCAATTCACTTCAAACTATTATCATTGAGTTTAAATATACCTAGAGGAATAACGTCATTGAACGAATTGAAGCCATTTTAGTTGTAGTTCCTCCTCCCGTTCATAGTGGCATCTGGCGGTGAGCAGCTGAACTATAGAGCACTATTTCCTAAGCGGGCTGGGCACGAATGCGTGAATTATCTACATGATCTCCCTTTCCCACCGTTTGCAACGTAGATATATAATTTGGACGAATTCCACCCTGCCTAGGATTCATAGTACTAGAGGGAAAATATCCTACAGATTTCTGTGAATGAATAGCTAACAAAATGGACCAGACTGTACCGGTAATGTTCCTTCAGTAGCTACTATGTGCCGCCACTTAAAGGCCAAAAATTTTAGCTTCAATTCGTTGAAAGGCGTTGTTTCTCTAGGTATATTTAAACTCATTGCTCTTTTTGAGGACAAGGTCGTTGCTAAAAGGGGCATAGCCTAAAACTACTTCATGTAGCCTTGACTTCACCTGAAATTCATAAATTTCTCATCTCCCGGATAATTTGCCTGCTTCTGTTGGGCCATTTGTTTAATCGAATAAGCTCATCGGAATGTTTCACAGTATGATTCAATAGACATACCAACTTTTGAAATTAAGAAATTTAAAAAATAGATAGATAAAAAGATTTCCATCTTATTCCATTCACAAAAATATAGCATCACTTTTAAATGCAATCTACCGCATTTCAACTCAAAACTTTTGTATCTTAAGGTTAAAAAGAATTCCTGTTGAATAATATAGATAGAACTAAAACAATTATGAATCGAATTAAACGAAATAAGCATTAAAAAAAACGACTGCATTACTATTAATAGGTGAAATTCATCAGAAGCCCACAGAAGTGCTTGTAATTTTGAATAATGATGTTGGTATAAATAAATGATATGTCACGTAAAGAACAATTACTATATTATCTAAATTAGATATTTTTCTTAATTTCAAAAATTCATTGAAACCCTTATGAGTACTCTCCTCAATAGACTGCAACTCCTTGAGAGATAATGAAAATTTTTGGCAGATGAAAAACTATCGACTATACACTTCTTTCGAGATTAGTTTTTGTTGCTCCGATTCTAAAATTAATTAAAACCTGTCAATTGTGTCATGCCGCTATTGGAGATGTACTGTAGATTATTGTATGTTCGTATTTTGATTATCGAAAAGTGTACTTAAAATATTGTAAAAATAGGCGTTTGATATTTACTTGTAACAATTTAATAAGTACCTTATGTGAAAAAACCCGACGTATTGAAACTATAATGTATTTTTGTGGAGTAAATAGAATACCAGGTTACTTCCTGATAACTGAAAAATAAAATGATTGATGCTCTGTAGATATTTAACTGAACGGCTTCCTTCATTTAATGCAGCTTCTGGAATAGTTCATAATCATAAATTATAATAGGAGTATTTTTTATATTATTACAGTTAAAATAAAAATTTGAATTCATTGTACATTGCTGTTTGTAGATTTTCCCACTGGACACTGCGAATCCTACATTGATTCACGCAGAAATAAAGATCTACTTTTTCAATACCTATAACATTTAAGAACAGCTTCCTAAAGTAAAGACCTAGGATATTTTAGAGAAATACATTATTCGATTAGGAAACCTTTCATCTGATGATCTTTAAAAAATTGAAAAGTGAATGAATTAGAAGAGAAAAAAATTCATCTTCAGTAAAAGAATTAGGAAGCTCAAATTAGCGAGGGAAATTGAAGTCTTAACTCGAGCAAGTCTTATAATGAAGAAGAATAATATATACAGGCTGTTTTTAAGGATGAGTAGTCTTTTCACCCATGGGCTACGTTCATAAACTTACTCCAGTGAGTAGAGAAGACTCGAGAAGAGTATGATCACGTGATTTCTGAACGTAAAAGCACTGGTAGAGTAAATTTATGAAAGCTTCGGAGTAAACTATCCTTACTCTGAGTAAGTTTATGAACGTAGCCATGGAGGTAAAGGAACCTTCCCGTTTTCACCTCTCTCACATCATTTATAATTCTATGGTTATACTACTCTTTGCTTATAATATTGGTTATGTTGACCTAACCTCAGTTTTTGAAGTTTATTTCGCTGCTGATATACATAAACAAATTGATAAATATAATTGTTCTACAATGAGATATGCACAGATAGTTGTCGGTCCTGCTGGTAGTGGAAAAGTATGTATAATTCCATTTTCTAGTTCGCTGAATACTTAAATATCCTGGCCTGCCCAGCATCAACATTTGCATTGACATCTTCATCCCTCGAATAACAATACTTTCAATCCTTACAGTCAACATATTGCAAAGCCATGCAAGATCATATTTTGCTCATAAATAGGAAAGCGGACGTAATCAATTTGGATCCTGGAGCAGAACATTTCGAATATGACCCACTCCTCGATATAAGGGAATTGATAAGTGTTCAGGATGCAATGGAAGATCAGGAACTCAATTTTGGCCCAAATGGAGGGCTAGTTTTTTGTATGGAATATTTGATGGAAAATTTAGATTGGCTGGAGGAAAAGTTGGGAGAACAGGAAGATGATTATATACTTTTTGATTGTCCAGGGCAGATTGAATTATTCACTCATATTCCAGCCATGACAAAATTAGTTGAAAAACTTCAGAGTTGGAATTTTTTTGTTTGTACCGTATTCCTAATGGATGTTCAGTTTATGGTAGATGGTCCCAAATTTTTATCCGGTGAGTGGATTCAGGCAGTTACAGTTAAATTTTGCTCAACAAGCACATTTCATTGAGAGAGCAAAAAATTCATACAATATTCAAGACTAATTTTCTTTGCTTGTTTTTATTCATTATTCATTGAAATTCTCAGGTACAATGGCTGCATTAAGTATAATGATGAAGATGGGAATACCACATGTTAGTGTACTATCAAAAATGGATCTGTTAAGTAAAGCTACTAGAAAGCGTATTGATAGATTCTTAGACCCAGATACAGATGCCCTTCTTGAAGAAATTAGTTCAGACAGTGTCACAGCATTCAATGAAAAGTATATGAAATTAACAGATGCTATAGCACATATTATTAACGATTATTCATTAATCTCCTTTGTTCCCATCAACCTGAATGAAGAGGAAAGTCTCACAAATGCTTTGATTACTATTGATAATGCATTGCAATATGGGGAAAATGAAGATGTAAAAACTAAAGATTTTGAGGAAGAGGATGAAGAGTGAAGAATATCTCACAGTTTTGTATTTATGTATGTAAATAAATATTTTTTTTACTAGATTATAGTTTTTTAATGCTTCCTAGAAGAATCCCCTGTATATAGTCTTTGGTACTAATGGTAGTAGTTTTAGAAGATCCCCTTTCTTATTTTGCTCTGATGCTAGTTCATGATTTGCAAGAGCAAGACGAATATCTGTGAATTCAGTAAAAGAACATTGACTCCAAAATATCTTCTGTGGACTGGGCTAAAGTTGGGTTAGAGGTCATAGAGGTTCAAAACAAAACAAATAACTAAGCAAAACAACTTCCTCACATTACAAACATAATTAATATTATAACCATTTATCTAACACTTCTGATTTTGGTAATTATGCAGAACTAAAAGAACCGTTTTTGAGACGTGAAAAAATCAGTACTCACTAATTTTGGGTCCCAGAATACGAAAATGAAAACGAGAAGTCTGCAATTCTCTTAGTTTTTCCAAAAAAAATTCCCAAAGTTTCCGTTTGGAAGGTGAGGTTATATATAGTTCTAGCCAGTTTTATTGTGATTTCTCAATGAATACTCATTGGAAATGGTTTATTTAACAATCTCTGAGAGTTTCCAGCAAAATAAAGCTTTCATTTCGTCGAAATCGACGATTTTGTTCGTTGTTTACATTCCTTTGTGAGCGCCATATTTCGACCTTGAAACTGTCAATCGACGCGAATTCTGCAACGTTGCCAATGTTTCAAGCTCGTAGTTAGTTAAGTTTACGTTGAGTTCGAGATAATGACGTATGTTCTCATTTCGCGCCCCTTTTTTGTTGAAACACTTGGCAAGAGTTAAGCTTACTTCCCTCCAATTCTTGTTGGCTGAATTTTGATATTTCCAATTTGAACTGGCGGGGCCCCGCTCATTGTTTTGTGTGTAAAATACACCAAGGCTCGGACCCCCTGAAAGCACATTATTGAAACGGCCTCGTTTTTTTTCTTTTGCCAAATTTTGCTTCGTCAATTTCAACAATTTGCCCGGCGCGCGCCGGGCAAATTGTTGAAATTGACGAAGCAAAATTTGGCAAAAGAAAATATGATTGAGGCCGTTTCAGTAATGAGCGTTTAGGGGGGCCGGGCCTTGGTGTATTACCGGGCCGGCCCGGCCCGGTAATACACCAAGGCCCGGCCCCCCTAAACGCTCATTATTTGTATGTAATAGACCAAACATGAAATTTTGCTTCGTCAATTTCAACAATTTGCCCGGCGCGCCGGGCAAATTGTTGAAATTGACGAAGCAAAATTTGGCAAAAGGAAAAAAAAACGACGCCGTTTCAATAATGAGCGTTCAGGGGGTCCGAGCCTTGGTGTATTACACACTCAGACCTTTGTAAAAGATTACACACAAAACAATGAGCGGGGCCCCGCCATTTCAAATTGGAAATAAAAAAAAATAGCCCAACAAGAATTGGAGGGAAGTAAGCTTAACTCTTTCTTGCCAAGTGTTTCAACAAAAAAGGGGCGCGAAATGAAAACATACGTCATTATCTCGAACTCTACGTAAATTTAACTACGAGCTCGAAACATTGGCAACGTTGCAGAATTCGCGTCGATTGACAGTTTCAAGGTCGAAATATGGCGCTCACAAACGAATGTAAACAACGAACAAAATCGTCGATTTCGATGAAATGAAAGCTTTATTTTGCTGTAAACTCTCAGAGATTGTTAAATAAACCATTTCCAATGAGTATTCATTGAGAAATCACAATAAAACTGGCTAGAACTATATATAACCTCACCTTCCAAACGGAAACTTTGGGAATTTTTTTTGGAAAAACTAAGAGGATTGCAGACTTCTCGTTTTCATTTTCGTATTCTGGGACCCAAAATTAGTGAGTACTAATTTTTTCAATGCGCTCAACCAGTTCTTTTAGTTCTGCATAATTACCCTGATTTTCGCTGAATAATTCATGGGCTAATTTTACTCCCAATATACTTCTGTTAATTGTCTATGTCAACTTTTCTGCCCGCTGGGATATAAACATTTCAGTTAACTCTTGGATTTGATGTGATGTACAACTCTGCTGGATTAGTGCCTAGTAGATTTTTAATTTTGATTGCTCATTTTGTTATTTGCGTTAATTTATTATGGAGTCAGAAGGACAACCCGCATCAATGTTCCTCAATGGTAGAGATAGACAACCAGGTTCATCCCCAATTGCGACAGCAAACAGAGTAAGTTCACGATGAGCGGACTTAATTGATTTTCATTATGCTCTCGTTATGGTAAAAAGGTCAATGACATAACATTAAATCCCAACAATGAATGTAACATGATGGGGCGCTTTGGTTTTGCTGTTTGTTCAACCGTGCAGTCCAGGGTTTGTTGTCCCTGAATTGCACCAAATAAAACCCAAACGTTTAGCTGGGTTCTTCAAGCACTTTGTAAAAAAAAACGTATTGATGCATGAGCGGTTAGTACTGGTTCTTGTCGAAACGAAATAAGCAGTGTTGTAGTTCATTACTTCGTTGTGTGTTCAATCTCATATGTGAAATATTTCAGGTTTGTGTTTGGCCTGAGTGTTTCTGTTGGATTGATATGCATTGAGCTCGTTGCCTTTTTACTTGGACTAACTATGTTCAATTCAACATCTGCTTTATTGTGTATCCTTTTAATTAAATTCTGACAAACAGTTTGCTATTTTGGGTTGCTGATAAGCAAATTGTTTATCACAGCGAACACTTGTTATAGAAGGTCAGTAATTATTTGCCTTTGTTTATTTACAATACAAATTGTCAATTTAGCAAGCAATTCGTCTTCCTCATTTACTTCATTTAACATGAATATGATATTCAACTGTTTATAACTTGCTGCAAAAATGCCATTCAGAATGACGATCAAAGGAATTCATTGAACATAGACTGATAAAAATGATTTCCGCAAAGGATTACTATTATTGGTATTCTTGGAGTGAGCCATTTTCAATAACTTTTCTTTTTAAAAACTTAATTAACGTTTATCGACATTTCTATAAACTGATTGAGTAAAAGAATTAAAACAAGGTTAGACAAAACCATTTTCAAAGTTAAAGCTGCTATTCTTTGCCAATTTCATCCAATCAGATGAATACAACAAATTTCAACTCAAAATTTTTCTTCACAAAAATCAATTGCTGTAAATAATAGAATGAACTATTGATGTTATGCAGGGTGTTTTATACATCTTTCAAAATGTCGAAGTTCATAGCCTTTGAAGTTGAATTATTTTTAGGGAAATAAAAAGTACTTATCTGTTCCCGATCCATGAAGCATCAAGGCTATGCCAAGGTCAAGTAATTTTTGGTGAAATCTTTAAAAATATCGTGTAAGAGAAAAATATTTTGCTTTGATTTCTAACCAATTATTAATTATTTCCTAAACCAGAAATATTTATCTCACAACTGTAACCCTAAATTGCAGATCACCTAGATGAATCTGAATGAAATGCCTCTTTTAAGAAATTATTTGATTAGAGTATTATAGTTTTGATCTATTCATTGATAGAGTCATACTTTTGCTGGAAGTGAAATTACCATGTAGACATTTTTTATTTAAACTATGTCCTTAATATACAAATCCAAATATTTATTCGGTTTTCATTGCTTACAAAGATTAGAGAGTTAACTCCTTGATTGATTTATAGGAGAATGTCACATGGCCTTCCAGAAATAAAAATTTTTCATATTCAAGTTTTCGCTAGTTTACTTGAAAATAACTTATATTTTCAGTATATAGATTAGCATTTTATAAAATATATTTTTCTGAAGGAGATTTCATCTGTAAATATTTTCCGAGATATTTTCCTCTCGAAATTCGAAAATTCCTCAGTTTAGTTTGAAATGGACCACTTTCTCTCGAATCAAATTCGCTACAAAAAATTTGCTCAATAAAGACGTTTATTTTATTTTAAGAGTAACTAATAAAGTGCGGAAACAGTTTTGTCTGAATAACAATTAAAAGTAAGATATATCCAATTTTTGATTCAAATTTCGTATAGTTTCTTTCCAAATACCAGTAAATTCTATCTTTTAAATGCCAGTGAATTTTCGGTACAGCTTTTATGATAGTGACGATCGAATTTTTTGATCAAACCTATTTAAATATCAATTCGTTACCTGTTAATATGCGATCGTTGTTTTGAATTGAAATGACGATTTGGCAACGTCTTTGAATTTTGTCACATTATCTACCACGCACGATAATAAATCCTATAGCACGCTATGCGGTGCATTCATACATACCGATAGTCGCTCCAGTATTAACATTGTTTTAATGGACAAATGGTAGATAGAAATGACTATAAGTTCAGACGTGAATTTTCAATTGCAAGAAAAAGTGAGTTACTTACACGTTGTCTTTCAATAGGTTTGTAATTTTCCTGCCTTTGCGAAAAATAACAATGTTTCATCGTTTTCGCGCCATGAAACAATTTTCTGTATCTAAAAGCGTCTCCTGTGTGGTGCTATCACACGAAATACTATAATGAATTACCCTATATGCTCGATTTTCAATTTACTGCGATCACAGGTCATATAAGAGAAAGTATTATGATCGTGAAAATGTCCAACCACAGCCATAGCTGTTGCGCAAGTACCATTGGAATCTTTGAAGTTGAGGGGTAGTTTATGCGTAGTAATTCGATTTTCACAAAAATAGTTTATGAGTTTTTCATTTGCACATCACAAATCCTTCAATTGTAGTTGGTTTGTCCCAGAAAAAATGGAAAGATTCAATTTGATAATTGAAAATTTGAAATTCATTATTCTCTGAAGTAATATAGGTAATACTGTTACTAGTACAGACTTTCCCAGCGTAATTGATGTATTTCCAATTGCGAACGGAAAGATTTTAGAGGAACAATTTTGTCGAAAAAAATTTGCAAAACTGGTATTGTTGTGTAGATCATTTTAAAAACTTTGAAGGATTGTCATCCGTAAGGAATGCTTTTACAGGGTGTGTCAATTATATCACTGCCTGTTAAACCATAGATCGTGTGGTACTCCGGATTCAATTGATTCAATCTGTAAAACTTCCCAATTTTCCTTAATTGAAATATTAGCTGTGACATCACATTTTTTCTCCTCGACTCTGCTCAGTTATTTCGTCTTCGATGGATGGCAGTGCGGGTGGTTCTGGTGGATTTTCAGTATTGGTGCACTTCCCTTGATTTATGATTTCTTTGTAGTGTGTAATGTTTTGTTCAAGAGGAAATATTGATATGATTCAATTGAATATTTTTCTAGTTGTATAAAAAATTGAGATGTCTTTGGAAATCTGTGAAACGGTTCTAGTCTTTTTATATTGTTTTGAATAAAATATTTGAAGCGAAAGGTGTTTTTTATTTCTGAAAATCAAAATAGTAGTTTCCAAGTATTTACCGGAAAAATGAATTCATTTGTGATGAACTGAATTAAGAAATTGTAAATTCCAGTGTTCAAGAACAAGAAATAGTGTAATCAGTGACAACTTTTCTGTTTTTTCACAAATATCTTTGAAAGCATTGAAGGAATCGTTTTTCACTAAAAAAAAAATAGCTTTTTCTAATTTGGAGACACTCAACTACACATTATAAGATTTTGATTCATTACATTAGGAGGTTCGACATGATTTAAAAGCCAAAACCCTGCTTCGCCAGAATATATGATTTAGACATCGTTTTTCTTACCGTAGACTGTTATCCTCATTTTTCTCAGGTACCTTCACGAGGATGGACAAGAATCTTGGTTCTAGCTGGATTTTCGACAACAATAGGAGGTTCACTTTCAGTTGGATACAACATAGGTGTTGTAAATGCTCCTGCCGTTGTAAGAATGTCTTCATTTTATACTATCACATTTTTGTTGTACACTTAATTTTTATTTCTAATGTTATTTATTGTTGGTAGTTTCATTTATTTTTAAATCAAAAATTATAAATTAATCCTAATTTTTCAATTTTCCAGGTCATCAAACCATTTTGTAACCAAAGTGTATATGACAGATATGGTTCGGTTCTGTCCGCTAGTGAATTAGATTTATTATGGTCTTCCATCGTTTCAATATTCCTTATTGGTGGGGCTATAGGTTCTTTAGGGGGATCTTCCATTGCCGATTCCCTTGGTAGACGTGGTGGTCTTATTGTCAGCCTGTTCCTTGGTTTCATTGCAGGCCTACTTTTCGTTTTCAGTGAAGTTTTGAAATCTGTTGAGACACTGATGCTTGGTCGACTCCTAGTGGGACTTTCTGCAGGTTAGAGATACGCGAACAAGTATCGCGAAATATAATTGAAGTCAGAATATCATTCGCATTTGATAAAAACTGTTTTAACCTCTTCCATAGGTATGATAACAGGTATAATGCCTATGTATTTGATGGAGCTAGCACCTTTGCACCTGAAGGGGTCCATGGGTGTCTTGTGTCCGCTAGGAGTTTGCACGGGCGTATTGCTCGGACAAATAATCTCACTTCCAGTAATATTAGGTGAGAGAATGTACAATTGGAAAATGCAGTCCCTCCGAATACAGTTTTTTAGGAAATGAACATTACTGGAACTATTGCCTCTCCTTCTATATGCTTCCGCTGGTCTTGTGTGGTATTATTTTTCCATTTCTTCCTGAAAGTCCGAAGTATTTGTTCATTGTAAAAAGGAATCAACAGCGGGCTTTAAAAGGTGCGTTTTTTTGTAATGTATGCATATCATTTTTGCCCTTAATTGATTGAGGACGTTTCTGGATTAAAAATATTCAGAGACTCAATCCAACCAATTGAAATCTATAAACCCAAAAGTTTCCAGGTCTCTCTCGAATACGCAATTTATCAGTCAGTGAACTTGAAGAGGAAATTCAAGAATTGAGAGAAGAACTACAAGCTAAAGACTTGTTGAAAAATAACGTATGGACGATAGGGAGAGTATTGAAAGATCGTAAACTACTTCTGCCACTACTTTTAGTTTGTGCTCTTCAAGCTGGCCAACAATTCAGCGGCATCAACGCAGTAAGTTTTCTTATTTCTTTTTACCCCTAACTAGAATAAAAAGGTAGAATCACTTGCCAGAAATTCCCTCTGAGTAGTTCACATGCACCCATCATTTTTCCCGAATTATTCTTTTCAGTACTTTATCGAGTTTTTACTGTTCTATAATTTTTTTGAATGCTGGAAAAATGTTCCTTCTAGGTGTTTTATTACTCCGTGGCCATCTATAAAACTGCTGGATTGTCTGAAAGTGGTCAACAACTAGGCACCATTGCTGCAGGTATCTGTAATCTCTTCATGGCTATTATATCTATCCGTATCATGGAAAAGTTCAGTCGAAGGTTGATAATTCAACTGAGTTTGGCTAGCACTTCCCTTTTCCTATTTTTACTGGCTGGAGCAGTACAATTCTTAGTAAGTATTAGTTCAACTTTCATATCATTTCAAGTACTTCTGTTACTTTCAGAGGATCTTTGTTAAATTAATTTTGATATGAATAATTTTTTCAGAATGCTGCCACTTGGATGCCTTACCTGAGTATAGTGGGCGTGTTAGGTTTCGTTCTTTGCTATGGAATTGGTCTTGGTCCCATACCGTATTTTATAGCTTCTGAACTTTTCGAAGTTGGACCTAGACCAGCAGCTATGGCTCTAGGAAGTATGGCTAACTGGGGGGGTAATTTCTTTATTGGGCTCCTCTTTCCATTGATGAATCGATATCTTGGAGCTATTTCCTTCGTTATATTCGGAACCTTGATGCTATTTCTGTTATTTATTGTAAGGTGAGCTGGTGTGCTGTATTAACTCTTGTTTCGTAATTTTGTGTTGAGGATCCCTTATGCGAGCCTTTTAATATGTTCCAGGATCTATTTACCAGAGACCAGAGGAAAAGATGTTGCTCAGGTAGCTTTACTTTGTCAGCATGGTCTAGCATCAAAACCTTTATCATCTCCAGTTACTCCACATACATAAGAATACGCATGAATTAGGTTTGTTGACAAACAAATTATTTATTAAAAATAACATTTTATGCTCATAATAGCATGACTTATTCGATCATGAGGTAAAAAGACAATGGAGCGGTACTTACCATAAAGTATGATACTTTTCTACATTTTTATACTCTGATTAATTTTTAGTGCATATTCATTGTTTTCATTAAAGGTTTATGAAAATTAACAGATGTTTTAATTCGCAATGGATCAATAAAAACCGAATCTCAAATTCAGATTTTTATTCATTAGAAAAATGCATCTTAGAAAACAGAGACCATCAAAATTTTACTACAACGAAAAATTAACAAAACAATGCTAATCGAGAAATATAGCTGTATTTTGTCGCTTTGAAGAAAAATACGGATTTACCAAATTACATCATCACTTGTAACATCGACAAAGATTTCTGTTTTGTGGTTTCTTTATCAGCATGATTATTTTCTCTCAATAACCAGGCTGAGTACCTGATGTCTTCTATATCAGCTCTCTCTGACACTTCTGGTTCGAGAATGTTCCTTGAAAAACACGTATGTGTTATAATAAAATAATTATTGAATTTAGGAGTGTGATTTCAAGTCGTATTTGGCTATGATTTGGTGTCAAAATTGTGTATTTTATCATTTCTTGAAATACACATTACACAAGAATAATTTTATCGCCATTCACGATCTCTTGATTGTATAGTCTCTATATTACTATTGATTTAGAATGGCACATATGGTCGCATGTAGAAAATGAGTTGTTTCCGGCAAAATTTCAGAGAAATAAGAAGGTATTGAAAAAGTGTGAAAGAAAACAGAATCAACGCTACTTACCCCATCAACTCTTTTAGTGAAAGTGAGGTTTTCCAATTGAACTTCATAAAAGTATTTATGGCCCGATTCTGTTGGGCCTTGACCATTTTCTTTATATTTGAGTCGTCAAAGGGCATGGATGCTGACAACATTATGTACAAAATACAACCCAGGGCCCATATGTCAATCTTTTTAGGGTCGTACTCGATTCCCTAGAATGAATTGTCCAAAATGAAGCAATAATAGATACAAACAGGCGATGAATCTCGAACGGAAAAACTAGAATCTAGAAATTTGCCGGGATTCGAAATTTCGATTATCCGCCAGTTTCACTACTATAGATTCGATCGAGAAAATGAATTATCGAAAAATATTCCCAATATTTATGTAACAAGAGATCTGAGATCACTTAAGCAATCGGTTCCTTGAATTGGAAAATGCGAATCTACCTACAAGTTTGACAAACTAGCGCTCAAATGCTGCTGACTTCACGTCGGTAATTTAAGTGATCAACATAAGTGGTATTGATATCTTTGGAGGTTCAATTGTTGAACTGAATTCCTTCAAATTTATAATTAATTAAATAATTTTTGAGGTCAATGCAATATATGGAACCTGTAATATTTCTGGTGCGGCGTATGCTGCTGATCCACAAAAAGTCTCCGACATTACAGCTTCTCCGTCCTCATTTACTGTGAATCGTGCAAATCCAAAGTCTGCTATTTTGATTTTGTTGGCGGATGTGAGAAGTATATTCTCACATTTCAAGTCCCTGTGTGCTAGATTATGCTTATGTAGATATTCCACTGCCGATGTTATTTGCCTGTAGGAACATTTAGAATATATGATGAGTATTTGACACACTGGTATTTTCAGTCAGAAAATCGAGTAACACCAGTATTATTACTTGGCTACCCTATTCATTACTCATTTCATGTGTAGATATACCTGAAAAACATCTTAGCTCGGGTTTCACTGAGGGGTCCATAGTTTTTTATATATTCCAGTAAATCTCCATTTTTACAAAAATCCATAAAAATATGAACAATATTATTTATATCTAGAATATGGTAAATCGTAACAATATGAGGATGCTTTATACTGCCCAATATCCTGTAAAGAAGGATTGTTAAAATCCGCGGCACGATTCATATATTTATAATTTACTTCAATTCTCTCGGTAAAAATTTCTCGATGAAATCTTGTCCAGCGTTTTTCCTATTTATTATTTTACATGCCAGTTTCTGATTCTCATTAGTAGCCAGACAAACTTTGCTATATGTCCCTTTGCCTATGGTTTTCCCTATCGAAAATCCAATTGATTTGAGGTATTTTTGAGAACATTTCTGAAAATATAAAATTGATCAAAACCGCTTCATCAATATTTTCTCATTACCTCTGCTGAATATTGTCCTGTTTTATATTTCATTGCTGCCATATCGACAGTTTTACCTTTATAATGAATAAAAAGCAATCTCAAGTACACTCTTAATACTTCTACCCACAATTTACTTAATCTGGACACTTATTAGATCTTTTGCTAACATTTGAGTGACTTCTGATTGTCAAATTATTAATTCAAAAAAAGCACCACCTAACTTTTGTCAGATTCAAATCTGGCGGATATTTCCATGGTAATGTCATTTTAATTTTTTCATTTTTTTTCGAGGTAAATCGAATAAGTTTTTGGAGACGACTTGTTCGAAAAATGAAATCGAGAGTGCATACAGGGAGGACAAGTATCTTTTAGTTCCACACAGTCGGTAGAATCGAAGCAAATTGACACAATATTTTAATTTCGAAGGAACTGTTCTTATTCCAACAAGATGGTGATGCGTAAGGATTTATTTATGCTTCAGCGTGAACAATGTGAACAGTTCGATATTCTTTTAGTAGGGGAGAGGGGGGCAAAGCCGGGTATAGGGGTATAATCGGGTACCCCCAATTTACCCCCTTTGCGTGGGTTAATTTATGTTCACGTAGCATACGTTGATATATCTCATCTACGCAAGTATTTCCACAAGTTCTGACAGGTGTGTATGTTTATTTATCAGTGTTGTGTAGAACCACGTAAATCTTTGGTATGAAATCTTATTTTATCTAAAAATATTCTTACCTACAGATTGATCTAACTATACAGCCAAATGGAATAAATTCGATAACGAATAAATGAGAGGGTGTTAGGAAAAACGCTCGGACACGTCGATTTGTAATTTCAAATGCGCATATTTTTCAAGAAAATGAAATAATATAGGGTGTTCCATGCGACCGTGGCCAATACCAACTTTCTCGTTTCAAATGCAACCCTCGTAGATTATTTATTTTTTGGATTCATGAACAATGTCCTATACCTCAATATCATCAACTTTTTCAGAAATATTAAGTGTTGACTAACGTTAGAAGACAATTCGACACCAGATTAGCATGTTGCCAAGACTTTCGCGGCAAGCATTTTGAACATTGACATTAATGTTTTTTTTGTTTTTCTTTAATAATTAAGAAATAATCAGTATTACTTATAAGGTTTTAAGTGTAATGTACCGAATTCGTGAAATAAAATAATTTTCATTCAAAACGTTGCTTTTTGCAATAAATCTGAAAACACTTAATACCTACTTCCGAAAAAGTTAAGGATTGGTATAGGACATTGTGCATGAATTGTGTCTAGAATTCTCTGGAGAATCCAAAAAATAAATAATCTACAGGGGGTTGCATTTGAAATAAGAAAGTTGGTATTGGCCACGGTCACATGGAACACCCTATATAATATTATTTTCTTGAAAAATATGCGCATTTAAAATTACAAATCGACGTGTCCGAGCGTTTTTTCCAACACGCGCTCATTTATTCGTTATCGAATTTATTCCAGTTGGCTGTTACACTCTGTATATTCTACAATAATTGCCAATACATAATTTGATATGAAGGTTGTTTGGCTTTATGCTGTATGAAACTCTGTAGATATGTTTAATTTTTCTCATGTGTTTTTTATTATTCAACATTGTTTAAAATATTAGCTCTGGGGCAAAATCGGAAAATCCTCGTGGGGCATAACCGGGTACCGCCCGGTTGTTCCAGATGGATGCTCCTCAATCAAATCTTGAAGATAGTGTTAAAAAAAATGAAAGGAATGTCTTTGGAAAAGGCTGCTCCAAAAGGTAAATAAAATCTCGAATTGGAACCCAAAATAAATTAATACAAGAGGTGAAGAGAAAGATTGTGATACAAAAAGGAAACAAAAACAAGAAATTGACAAAACAAAAAGCTAAAGAGTCCAGCTCAGAAGAAGAAGACGATAAATCACAAGGTGACAAGGACACCTTCTGCCTTTACTGCAATAGAGCAGTACTCTCATACTACCAAAAATGATGGGTGGATAGAATGTACTGAAGCGTGCAATAACTGGACACACGAAGGATGTACAGGATGGTTAGAAGATGATTCAGATGATTTCTTCCCCGAGGGTTGGGGCATAACCGTAAAATAGAATATAATTCTTTTTGTTGGTTTTTTCATCTTGTACTGGATTTCAATAAGTTTAACTCATTTCACTCTTTGGCTCATATGCTACGGCATAAATAAGTCAAGTGTCAACCAATTAACATAAATAAATAAAAAATTATTACAGATTTTCCCCCTACATTTTTTGGATCTTTTTCTTCAGTTACATATTGCCTAAGATGAAAAGCCCACAGAACGTTAAGGGTATTTCCCCAAAACACAATCGCCGCAATCACATAATTACAATTTGCGGCCAATCGCCCTGTATATCTAATGCAAAGAGATTGCCCCCACTTCAGCCTGGTGCACTGGAAGCCCATGAAAAAGGATAGTAAATATTGAGCGATGGAAATGAATTGACGAACACGAAACTTGTTTCCCAGCTTACCCACCTGCCTCAGCCGAGTATAGTTCGAAACGGAGAGAAGCCGAGGAGTGCGACTGTGTGTATTAAATCGGCCCGACCAGTGCGTTACAATCAGACGAAGGCATGCATGTAATCGCGATTCGTATCAGATGATAAGGGATCGGATCATGGTGTCGGTTCCAAAATCCACATCGTACCCCCAGTTTTAGATAATCGTGCGGTTGGTTCGATACGTCGATATGTTCAAGAAGTACAAGAACAAGCCTACGTTGGAGCCCTTCAACAACAACGACCACAACCACGTCAACTCCGCGAATCATGCTCCTGTAAGTCCTGCTACACCCGTGACCAAGTCCCTGCTGCAGTTCCACTGTCAACTGGCCCATGGCAGTCCCACCGCTTTTGTTTCCGGATTTTCCAACGTCAAGGAGTTGTACCAGAAGATCGCGGAATGTTTTGAATTTCCACCATCAGATGTGAGTACTTATTTGAGACATATTCGATGTTTTCAGAGGGAAAAGGATTCAGTGGCTGCTGGGCTCTTGTCATGGGTTTCAAGCTAATGTACTTCGGGAATACTTAATTAATAACACGAAAGAGCCACAGCATAGATAGCCACATTGTTGACGTAATAAATTGGGATCAATTTCGATTAAATTGGAGAGGACGCAAATACAAGTATGATTTTATTGGACTTGAAAGATTCATACAGCTGAATAATCTAATGTTCGAGGAAGTAAGGCTTCAGGAGAATATAAAGAATCTAAATCGAGAAAACTTGAGTAGTATCTACTCATCAGAATTGATTTTCAATAAAACTTGTTTTCCTTATATGAATATAAGCATTCCCTAAGAAAAAGATAAACAGATTATTACTCTTGAGAAATAATATCAATATGTTTCACTGCAGATTAATTCAAACATAATAAATAGTAGGATAAATACATCTGCCCATGTTCAGATCAGTATAAAGACGAAGCACACCTTATGAAATGATTATATCCAATAATTTTTAGAGTGAAAGTATGGTTTTGACCTCCCTCTCAGAAGTTTAGTTGGAATATTAGATTGGTTTAGTTTAGGTTAGTTTTTTTTTTGTACCAGGCTTCGATATCCTGAAGTCAAATTGTTTTCCAATCAGTGGCGTACTCCCCGTATCCTTTTTTGGGTCCGAATAAATAATAATAAGTTAATGCATTCTACGTCTATAGTGTGGGCATTTGCCACCTTCGCCCATTTCGTGAATACGCCCTTGCCTTCAGTGGGTAGTGGATTTCCAAATCTACAGGAAGAATAAACACATGACATGGGTACTCTCGGTCAAACGAACCATTTTACCTCATTTCTATTTTCCATTAGAATTAATTTTCAAAGTGAAACCATCTTTCCACAATGTATCGTAAGCCAATATTAAATCAACGAATTCTATTCTCGATTCTATTTATATTGAAACGTGATCAATGAAGATTGAAAATATTGGGTTGGTCAGAACAATTTCTATTCTTGAAGAAACCTTTCTGACAATTCTGCAAAGCATCTTCAACATGATTCAATACTAAAGAATATCAATATTTCTGAAAAGGGACTCTACCTATATTAGAATTTTGACCATGTTTGAAAATTGATATAACGAGAGTTCAAAATATCATTTTAAAAAGACAATAACCAAGAAAGACATTCTTAGCCAAATGTTTTATTAATTCAGGATAAATGCCACCAAAACCAGCGGCTTTTCCAGATTCTTTGTTTAATTGCAAATGTTAATTCATCCATGTTGAATGGACTAAGCATTTTTTTCCATGACTTAGGAAGAGAAACTGATTCGGCCTATTTTCGATAATGAGAACTAGGTACTGTTGACTTTACATCTGAGTGATTGATAGCAAATTGTTATATTTTCGTGAATTTTCGAATACCGTATTTGTCGTATTTCAAATGATTCGAGTATATTGATGCAAGATAATGAAACAATTAAATAAAAGCACGTAAAATGCGAGATAATAATCATCAAAGGGATTTTTTCTTCCGTTATCTATGACATCTATACAGTACTAATTTCTACATTCCGTATCAATAATTTCTTGAAGTGTTTACCGTCATAGTTTCAACTTATCAACCGCCAATAATAATAATAATAACTCACTCAGTTATTACATATGAATGCACGAAAAGCTATGGGAAAAATTATGAAAAAATATGGTTCTGTATACGCCGAGGAAAAACCAAATTCGAGTAGTTAAATCGTGAGCAATTCTCGTCAAACGTGATTTATCTGAATATTTCTCTCCTGATTTAATATTTCAATTGGAGGCAAAAACGTGATTTTGCTTCGATATGTGACGTGATCGAGTTAAAAGGAATTCGAATGCAAGAGATCTCACCAAGGCTATTGGACTGTTTCTCAGAAGACGAGATTATAATGGAAGAAGTTAAACGTTATACCTAGTGATTGCTACAGTATACTTATGCAAATTCTTTGTATTTCTCATGATAACCACCAATTATACAGAAATATTTTTTGGGATTTCGCCTAGGTATAGAGCAATTAAAAGAAATCAAAGCATATAATTTAAAAATAATTCTATTTGGAATTTTTCGCATGTATTTTCCTTATATTATATTTATATTAGAAATCGATAGAGAAGTATTTAATCCACATTCTCCGCAATAAGTCAACAAGGAGGATATTACAGAAGGACCAGGAAGAATTCATCTTTATTGCCTCTAAACATACAATTGGCCATCGACCAAGGGTCCTTCAGCCGAGTTATACACTGCGCAAAAAAAATTAACGCACATTATGGAAATCTCAAATTTATTCTACTACTGAAGGTGTTCTCAATGATAATTATTTTTATCAGAATTATGCATGCATATGTTATCCACTTTAAACGTTTTCTTCAATACAGATGTTTTCTCCCAGATTTTGAATGTATTGGCTCCATTCTAAAATCAGTTGTTCTCGATCAATTCTAGTGATCAATAGTTTTTCTTTCGTTTTATTTTCTACACTCGATCGCTATGCAACGCGAAACACGCAATTTGACCCAAGAGGAATGTACCCAAGCGGTAGTTTTGCGAGAAGAAGGGTGGACATACACAGGAATTGCAGAAAGGTTTGGAGTTTCCCATACAAGTGTGTCCAGAATGTTGCAGCAATTCAGGGAGACAGGTATGAATGTCCGAAGACCAGGACAGGGTAGACCACGGGTAACAACTGCCATTCAAGAACGTTACTTGAGAGTTTCTTCGTTGAGACAACGGTTTGCAACCGCTCGCCTCCTTCAAAATCAGCTTGAGCAAACTCATGAGGTGCAAATTAGCACTAAGACAATAAGAAATCGCCTCAGAGAATATGATTTAAGGCCTCGTGTCGCGGCAAGAGGCCCAGCTCTTACCTACCCTAGCTCATCGAAGGGCGCGTTTGGATTTTGCGAGAGAGCATATTCATTGGGAAGAGGCCGATTGGGAAAGAGTTCTCTTCACAGATGAGTCTAGATTCTGCCTCTACCATTGTGATCGACGTTCCCTTGTATACAGACGTCCACATGAAAGATATGCTCAGTGCAATTTCCTGAATACTACTGGTTTCGGGGGAGGATCGATTATGGTATGGGTTGGAATATCTTTGACTGCTTGCACAGACCTAGTGGTCGTTGATAATGGAGCTATAAATGGTGATAAGTATATAAGGAACATTCTTGAAGAGCATGTAGTGCCATTTGCCCCATACATTGGTGAAAATTTCATTTTTATGGACGATAATGCCAGACCCCATTGTGCGCGCATCGTTCGGGAGTAGGTACCTTGAAGAGGTTGAAGTCTCTCGAATGGAATGGCCAGCAAGAAGTCCAGATCTCAATCCGATTAAGCAGGTTTGGGACAACCTCAGTAGAAGGCTGAGAAGTTCAGAAAATCATCCAGCTACTCTTAATGACTTAGGAATCCAACTCGGAGAAATCTGGGAAGGATTAGATCAGAACATTTCAAGATCACTCATTTTGAGTATGAACCGTCGTTGCCGAGCTGTAATTAACGCGAGGGGTGGAAATACCAAGTATTAAATCACTTATCAGCATTTCAGTATTTTGAAAATTGTTCATTTCTCTTCTTTCACATAAGATTCGGCGAAATCCTGAATTTTTCTTCCATTTATTGCATCTTGTTTTGTTCGAAACCTTCCCGAGAGAACATAAAAAATAAGTTATATGTCAATGTAGAGTTAACTTTCATTAAAATTGAGATTTTCAGAATGTGCGTTAATTTTTTTGCGCAGTGTATAATCAAACTCTGGTCCTAATCTTCATTAATGGTGGTTTGCCTAAATTGAATAAATTTATGTTAACGAAATATCGAATGAAGGACCTTGAAGCCAATAAAATTCCAAACTGTGTCAATTAATAATTGCAGCGTATTATAGTCCTAAATTATAATTGGTGAATTCCATATAGATCCTCCTGTTTATAATATATTTATGTCTTCTTTGCAGATGGGTAATTTATGGAACCTTCAAATTTTTTTTTCTTGTTGCAAAGGACGAAATAGTCTACTCGATGTACAATTTTATACAAACGACCTTCGGTGTTAATTTCATTAGTGCTTTTTGATAGGTATTGAATTGAATTCGGTCAACCGTTTTCAATGCCGTTCAAGTTTAATTGCCATACAATTCGTTGTCGTGCAACAATCGGGAAAGAAAACATACACACTCATTATCATCACCTACATTTCATTATTCGGCTCACTTTAATCGTTTTGTTGTTCATTATATTCATCACAACGTAATATTTCTTGTCTGTGTGGTGAATTTGGGTTTTTGTAGGAAGTTGGCGTAATTTATAATGATAGCTTTCGTGTAGGAACATTTGGAAGGTATAATTATTCTTCTCACGAATTTTGACTGTGAGAGACAGAATAGAATTGGGAAAATTAAGAGATTATTGGTATGATGTGTTACTATGTTTTCGCGGTTCTCTTCGATGTTTTAGTAAGATATCCTCAAAATCTTTTTCTATTATATAATCACGATAATGAAGCGCCAAACAAAAGTGAAATTTTGGATCACGTTAAACCAGAAATACTCATTGGAAAATATTCATGAGAATAACATACGAGAAATGATAATTTCTACGTAAGTAATCGGAATGTGAACTAATGGGTAACGGAATCTCCTTAACTTAATGGTTATTAAGTCGTACTGGAATATGCATAACCACATAATCTTATGTCAATTAAAAGTTAAAACGCTAGAGTTGCCAGATAATGATATCGACATTCAAATGAAAATTCTTGGAGATTTTATTGGAAACACCTTCAACATTTGCAATGAGGGACAAGGGCGGATTTACGGGGGGGGGGGTACTGGTGGTAACTACCCCCCCCATGAGTATCCAAAACCTGAGAAAAAGGTGGTTTTTGTACCTGATTTAATGGTTTACAATCGTTATTACCCCCCCATGATCGTTATTACCCCTCCCATGAAAAAGAACTATATCCGCCCTTGATGAGGGATAGATATAATCAGGTTATTTTCCATATAGAAGAAATGTTCCTGTCAATCAAATAGGGATAGGATTTTGATGTTGTTTGCGTAACATTTTTATTATCAATCAATGATCTGTACAATTTTTTGGTATTACGGGTCTTATTCTGTCTCTCCTGGAATCATATCTTGCGGATCGACAGCAGTACGTTGAATATGAAGGAGTCAAGTCACTAAAATTTGTTGCAGCCTCAGGAGTTCCTCAGGGGTCTAATTTGGGCCCCCTTTTATTTCTTCTATTTATCAATGATGTATCTGATGAGATCGGTTCCAACAAACTCCTTTTCGCTGATGACTTGAAGGTATTCAGGGAGATAAGAAATCATTCGGACTGTTTTATGTTGCAGAGGGATCTTGACAGGTTGAGCGAATGGTGTGCGAGAAATGGACTCAGTTTAAATACCAGCAAGTGTAAGGTTATGACGTTTACAAGAAAGGTATCTAATATCGATTTTAATTACTCCTTAAATGACGTCGTATTGGATAGAGTTGAGGAGTTGAGGGACTTGGGAGTTCTATTCGATCGAAAACTGACTTTTTCCTCACATATCGTGAATATTACAGCTGCTGCAGTTAAGTTGCTGGGTTTTGTTATACGCAACTGTAAAGAGTTTTCTTCATTTGAGGCTATCTCCTCTGTGTATAAGTCCTTGGTGAGGAGTAAGCTGACTTACTGTAGCTCAGTGTGGAATCCATCTCAGGCGAAATATATATCTTCCATTGAAAGGGTCCAGAGGAAGTTCCTTAAATTTGCTTTTTTTCGAAAACATGGGCGTTGCCCAATAAGAAATTATAGTTATGACCTACTCTTGGAAGAATTTAATTATTTTTCACTCAGGAAAATACGAGAGATTAATGATGTAATGTTCATATATAAAATAATTCATGGTCAGATTGATTCATCTGTTTTGCTGTCATCTATAGAATTCCATGTTCCCCGTATCAGGTCAAGGTCCAACTTGACTTTTCATGTCAGTGTTCCCAATTCTAGGCACCATTTTTACTGTCCACTCACATCAATGTGTAGAAGCTATAATAGTGTTAAAAATGCTGATATATTTTTTTTGTCATTATCTAGATTTAAGGAGTCTGTGTCTAGGGAGGTTCAGAATTGATTAATCTTTTGTATATTTTTGTTGCTATATGATCTATCACATTTGTGTTATAAAATATATTGTGTACACCTGTAATTGGGCTTCCGGCCTGTTGGATGTAAATAAATAAATAAATAAATAAATAAATAAACAATCTGTCCTATAGGAATTTCACTACAGCTATACAGGGTCTTTCACGAGGAACCTCACCCATATTTATACGGGAAACTACTGAACGTATTTTCATGAAATTCAGCACTTATAAGTATTTCACGATGCTGATGAAATCTAAAATATTTTCAAGGCATGAGCACCTCCGATTTTTCCGGAAATGACGTCAACTTCCGTTTTTCAAATTAGAACACCATTTTTTCATTGCAGAAATAGATTCCTTAGAAAATTTCAAGTTATTTTGATGTAACATTTTTCAGTTTTGGTTGGAAAATTCTCTCTGAGCGGGAAAATTCGAAAAAAAAATCGAAAATAGAGCTCCGCTGAAACAAGAATAACTTCGAGGTTTTTGGATGGAAAATTTTCATTTTTGGGATTTTTCAAGATGTAAGATTGATGTATCCACTTTAAAAATCGCAATCGCGATTCATGATACAGGGGGTGAAAAAATCGCTTTCAAAGTTAGGGATGACAAAATCGTGAAAAATCAATTTTTTCAAATTAGAACCCCATTTTTTATGGCAGATATTGAATCTACGTTAAAAAATAATGTGAGTGTATGCATCACACCCTTGGCCTAAAGTGGATATTAACTCAGAAAATATCCATTTTAGGGCAGAGTGTGATGCATACACTCACATTATTTTTCAACGTAGATTCAATATCTGCCATAAAAAAATGGGGTTCTAATTTGAAAAAAATTGATTTTTCACGATTTTGTCATCCCTAACTTTGAAAGCGATTTTTTCACCCCCTGTATCATGAATCGCGATTTCGATTTTTAAAGTGGATACATCAATCTTACATCTTGAAAAATCCCAAAAATGAAAATTTTCCATCCAAAAACCTCGAAGTTATTCTTGTTTCAGCGGAGCTCTATTTTCGATTTTTTTTTCGAATTTTCCCGCTCAGAGAGAATTTTCCAACCAAAACTGGAAAATGTTACATCAAAATAACTTGAAATTTTCTAAGGAATCTACTTCTGCAATAAAAAAATGGTGTTCTAATTTGAAAAACGGAAGTTGACGTCATTTCCGGAAAAACCGGAGGTGAAAGACCCTGTATAAATTAATCTGTGACCACATTTTAATGCATACATTTCGGGGCACCCTGTATAGATATCCAATAACCTTTCCAGTGAATTCGTGAACCATTCGATCTTCCTACGAGAGCAACATCATGCAAAAGATACTTTCTATAAAAACTACTCTCGAATATCATTACCTCAAAAATATTTCGTCATCTAAATATCATCAGATCGAACGAACAATAGATTCAAAATGTCGAAACTGTATCGTTCACGGTGACCTCTGTACACGAAAGGTTAGAGGAGATAATAGGATTCAAAAGACATGGAGAAATTTATGAAATGAGACAATGAGGGTGATGCAATCAAAACTGGAATTCATTGAATGTTATGTTATATAGATTTATGCCATTTAGGGATCTTCCTCCACAAGTTGTTGAATCGAACCAGAAGGAATACGTTAAAATTACGACAAGATCAAGAACTTTAAGCTTAAGAAATACACTGGGAAGAAAAATTAACGCACATTCTGAAAATCTCAATTTTAATGAAAGTTACATTGACTTTATAACTTATTTTTTATGTTCTCTCGGGAAGGTTTTGAACGAAACAAAACACTTCAAATGGAAGGAAAATTCAGGATTTCACCGAATCTTATGTGAAAGAAGAGAAATGAACAATTTTCAAAATACTGAAATGCTGATAATTGATTTAATACTTGGTATTTCCACCCCTTGCGTTAATTACAGCTCGGCAACGACGGTTCATACTCAAAATGAGTGATCTTAAAATGTTTTGATCTAATCCTTCCCAGATTTCTTCGAGTTGGATTCCTAAGTCATTAAGAATAGCTGGATGGTTTTCTGAACTTCTCAGCCTTCTATTGAGGTTGTCCCAAACCTGCTCAATCGGATTGAGATCTGGACTTCTTGCTGGCCATTTCATTCGAGAGACTTCAACCTCTTCAAGGTACTCCTGAACGATGCGGGCACGATGGGGTCTGGCATTATCGTCCATGAAAATGAAATTTTCACCAATGTATGGGGCAAATAGCACTACATGCTCTTCAAGAATGTTCCTTATATACTTATCAGCATTCATAGCTCCATTATCAACGACCACTAGGTCTGTGCGAGCAGTCAAAGATAATCCACCCCATACCATAATCGATCCTCCCCGAAACCAGTAGTATTCAGGAAATTGCACTGAGCATATCTTTCATGTGGACGTCTGTATACAAGGAAACGTCGATCACAATGGTAGAGGCAGAATCTACACTCATCTGTGAAGAGAACTCTTTAATCGGCCTCTTCCCAATGGATATATGCTCTCTCGCAAAATCCAAACGCGCCCTTCGATGGGCTGGGGTAAGAGCTGGGCCTCTTGCTGCGACACGAGGCCTTAAATCATATTCTCTGAGGCGATTTCTTATTGTCTGAGTGCTTATTTGCACCATTGCACCTCATGAGTTTGCTCAAGCTGATTTTGAAGGAGGCGAGCGGTTGCAAACCGTTGTCTCAACGAAGAAACTCTTAAGTATCGTTCTTGAATGGCAGTTGTTACCCGTGGGTCTACCCTGTCCTGGTCTTGGGACATTCATACCTGTCTCCCTGAATCGCTGCAACATTCTGACACACTTGTATGGGAAACTCCAAACCTTTCTGCAATTCTTGTGTATGTCCACCCTTCTTCTCGCGAAACTACCGCTTGGGCACATTCCTCTTGGGTCAAATTGCGTGTTTCGCGTTTAATAGCGATCGAGTGTAGAAAATCAAACGAAAGAAAAACTATTGATCACTAGAATTGATCGAGAACAACTGATTTTAGAATGGAGCCAATACATTCAAAATCTGATATCATCTTTTTTTATTCCTGGTGGGAGAAAACATCTGTATTGAAGAAAAACGTTGAAAGTGGATAACATATGCATGCATAATTCTGATAAAAATAATTATCATTGAGAACACCTTCAGTTGTAGAATAAATTTGAGATTTCCATAATGTGCGTTAATTTTTTTGCGCAGTGTAGTTCTGTTCTTGCTCAGCATTTGGAAAGTTATCTGAACATTCACAGCAAGTGAGCAACCTGAATTAAATTTCCGGGGAACATATTTTTTATAACAAGTTCAGCATATTTCACGATTAGTAGAAATTTCATTTTTCTTTTAGCTATAATAAATCTTGTGGGGTCAGTAGCCCCTTGACGTCAGTGATTCCTAGGAGCTTTTCATGTGCTATCCAATGAAAAAGATGAATCGGAACAAGCTGCAGTCCACTAATTGCGAAATTGCAAAACGCTATTCGATTTCCTCTTTTTTCGATACCACCTCGCAGTTCAATGACATGGAACGATGTGAATGGTTTCCATTTTCTATGTGCTTCTCTACGATAGTTTATCTACTGTTTACTGACAATTACGAAATAGGATTCCAACATTTACATCGTTTTCGGAGAATGCCTATTTTTTAAAATTTTATTTATTTTTGCTTTATATCAGCATGGTAATATTCTTGAATTTTTTTCCTTATTTCAGCAATAACACGAGTTACGTTGGCTTCCATTTGCCTTCAATCTTAATTTAAATGTTTTATTTCAATTTAAAGTTTTATCACTCTAAAAAAAACTCGATATATTTTTTGAAACTTTTGGTATTTCTTTTCACATCCTTTAGCATGATGAGATGAACCTGTTAAGGGAGGAGATAGCAGGCACTTTGATTATTAATTGTCTTATTACCTGTACCTTCCCTAGATATTCTGAGGATAGCCTCATGGGCTAACATATTGATCACTAGATGTAGATAAGTGAGATCTGTGTTGACCACAAGTGCTCTAGTCGATCCATCGAAAAAATCCTCGAAAAAATTAATGCAGTGGACGTCATTATGTATTTCTTGATTTTACTCTATCTCTTAGGGTTGAAAAGTTGCAGTTATCAGCAATTCTGCCCACCCTGTAGATCGGCGCATCAGCAAATCAATACCGACTTGTGAGTAACATGAGAAGTATTGAAAAATATGAGGAAGAATATCTTTTAAGCCGCGTCAAATGATGGAACTAATCCCTTGGCTTAAATTCATTGCTCGTTGAAATGATGTGATGTGACATTGTCCAACTTTTCTCCCGGCGGTTAAAATACGGTGCTCAACTTCCGGGACTCAGAAACCGTGATACCGCTCCGGTCAATTTGAATACATACACAGAATACGGATTATATGGAGCTCTTTGTCATTGTTGATCAAAAGGGTTCTTACTATTGACTCCACACTGAGAGGCTTCCATAATTAAAATGCATTTCTCTGTTTGAAACTATATACAGGGTGTTTGGTAATTCGACGGGAACCTTGGAAAGGGATATACTAGACGTCATTTGCAGTGAATTGCGTCGAGTAAAGCATGGTCCGAAAATCTATGGTTACGAAGATATGGCGATTTTTCAACTTTTTTGAAATTTTCTGCTTCGTTATCGAAAATAATGGATTTTGTAAAAACTACTCGATTCTAAATAGTCAAGTAATATTTTTTTCAAAGCTGAGGAGATGGTCTTTTTTTCTTGCGAAAAAGTATTCGCTAAAAATTCAGATAACCCGAGATATACAGGGTCATAAATGGATGCACCTATTCTTCATAAAATCTTGATAAAACAATTGAGAATTACTCGAAAAAGTATTATGAACTTGGTGTACAAATGTGAGTAAAAACTTCCCCGTTTCATCAGCTTTCCAAAAAGGTACATATGTCAAGAATTCCTTCAATCAATCTAAAAATATGGCCGGAAAACCAAGCAGACAACAGACTTTTTCGAGTCATTTAGATATCGAACCATGGCCCGCTTACGGCTTACGAATCACGCCGAGTGAAATAAAGGATAATAGCAGGATATCTGAATGACTCGAAAAAGTCTGCTTGGTTTTCCGGCCATTTTTTTAGATTGCATGAAGGAATTAGGTATTGACATATGTACCTTTTTGGAAAGCTGATGAAACAGGGAAGTTTTTCCTTACATTTGTACACCAAGTTCATAATACTTTTTTCGAGTAATTCTCAATTGTTTTATCAAGATTTTATGAGGAAAACCCTGTATGACCCTGTATATCTCGGGTTATCTGAATTTTTAGTGAATACTTTTTCGCAAGAAATGAGGACCATCTCCTCAGCTTTGAAAAAAATATTAATTGAATATTTAGAGTCGAGTAAATTTCACAAAATCAATTATTTTGGATAACGACGCAGAAAATATCAAACAAGTTGAAAAATCGCGATATCTTCGTAACCATAGCTTTTCGGACCATGCTTCACTCGACGCGATTCAGTGCAAATAACGTCTAGTATATCCTGTATATCCCTTTTCAAGGTTCACGTCGAATTACCAAACACCTTGTATTTAACATCTATAGTGCAGTACATTTTACTTGAATTCAGTTGGAAATTCAGGAAAAATCAGTCAGTAGAATTTTTCTCCCTGCGTTCCTTATTGTAAATAAAAGTCGTATTTCGGTATTTCTCATTTTGATGGCCGTATTTATACTTGAATTCTCTTGAAAGCTACCGATCTATCAACACGTCGTCCAAAACGATGAAACGATAGTTCCATCTTCATCTTTTAAAACACATTTTAATTCCAGTGGCCGACTATTTTATATTTCATAGCGACATTGAATTCTTACGTGAATATTGATTTATTTGATGTATTGGGCAAGAATTTTGTTGTTGAGGAAAATGCTTGAACAAACGGAATTATTTCCTCTGAAGTACAATAATAATTAATTTGCACAATCGTTAGTTGTTATGTTTTATCCGATAAAGCTTCCGACCAAGTGTGCAACCAGGAATGATATTATATTATCACTGAATATTTATCCGCCTCTAACATTCAATGCCATTTAGTCAATATACAACATTGCTCGGTAAAGTACTAACACAAATAGACTTATACAGTTGTTCATTAGCTCATAACGTTGTAATTTGAATAACAGTTGCATGATAATCTAAGCCCGCATAATAGAATGAATATAAGTTGTAGAGCTTCCTTATTTAACTTCGCGCCAACTGCTCTGGGTGCTGTGTCAATTTATAATAGCTATATTAGGTTTTGAAAATATTCTATCGTTCAAAACTGACGAAGAATATCTGCGTGAATTTGATAGAGAGACGAGAGTTCATTATTCAGAACAGCAGTTGATGAGGAATTTCAAATAAAAACATGTAACCTACCTAATGATATACAGGGTGGTCAACCGACCTACCTCACATAAGAGAGGAAGAACCAAAGCCTCAGGAATATACAGAGTATAACAGCCAAATGGAATAAATTCGATAACGAATAAATGAGAGGGTGTTAGGAAAAACGCTCGGACACGTCGATTTGTAATTTCAAATGCGCATATTTTTCAAGAAAATAAAATTATACAGGGTGTTCCATGCGACCGTGGCCAATACCAACTTTCTCATTTCAAATGCAACCCTCGTAAATTATCTATTTTTTGGATTCTTCAGAAAATTCTAGACATAATTTATGTACAATGTCCTATACCTATCTTCAACTTTTTCGGAAATATTAAGTGTTTTCAGATTTTTTACAAAAATTAACATTTTAAATGAAAATTATTTTATTTCACAAATCCGATACATTAAACTCAATACTTATTTCCCATTTACCTCTTGATATGAAGAAAGTAAGCAAAAACCATTACTGAGAAGAAATTTTGAGTAACGTTAGAAGACAATTCTACACCAGATTAGCTTGTTGCCAAGTCGTTCGCGGCGAGCATTTTGAACATTTCCTACATTGACATTAATGTTTTTTGTTTTTTTTTAATAATTAAGAAATAATCAGTATTACTTATTTGGTTTTAAGTGTAATGTAGCGAATTTGTGAAATAGAATAATTTTTATTTAAAAAGTTGATTTTTGCAATAAATCTGAACACTCAATATGTACTTCCGAAATAGTTGAAGATAGGTATGGGACATTGTGCATGAATTATGTCTAGAATTTTCTGAAGAATCCAAAAAATAAATAATATACAGGGGGTTGCATTTGAAATAAGCAAGTTGGTATTGGCCACGGTCACATGGAACACCCTATATAATATTATTTTCTTGAAAAATATGCGCATTTAAAATTACAAATCGACGTGTCCGAGCGTTTTTCCCAACACGCCCTCATTTATTCGTTATCGAATTTATTCTATTTGGCTGTTACACTCTGTATATGTGTACTTTCATGTACAGGAAGATCTTTTTGGAAATATCCAATACTGAATCTGCCCATGCAAACACGAAGTATATTTTTCCTGCGATCATGCAGAAAGTCACTATTTTTTGCAGTGTTCAGTGTATCAAAAGTTTAACTTTTCGCACTACAGAATTAGTAAAAATTATCATTATGATTAATCCAAATATTATTACTAATCGAAAGCATATTCATACTTATTTATGTATTGTGTCTATGGAATATTTTTTCAGAAATTTATGTTACTTTTTTATTTCAGATACTTTTTTGTACACTAAACACACACAAAGTAGATATGAGAAAACTATTAGGAGGACAAATAGGATTGGAAGATTTCATATTCGCACATAGAAAAGGTAATAGAAGACTATTTTCTTTAATAAATTGTCAAAATTACAATTTCTTTAATTTACTGCCTGCAAAACATGTTGAAAGAGGATCAATTTTCAATTATTGCTTGCATTCATATCTATAACTATAATTCTCAATATTTCTTCGACTTCATTGTTCTTCGAAACAATTCGATATATGAAATAATTCGCTATAATTTAACAATCATTAAATATAAAGTAATACGGAAGATCTTGAATCCATCCTGCTCTCTCAACGACCTCGAAAAGGAAAGTTCAGTGAATAAGTTGATTGTTCTAGTTCCCAGGAAACCAGAACAATGTTAGATGATTATTCTTACACTGTTATGCAGAATATATTTTCATCAGATTATTGTTTTATCACAAATCATGAATCGAGCGAATGAAATATTCAACGAAAATATACAGAATGATCCCACCGAAATTTGCAATATTTTACATCTGAACATATAAGTTTTTGAAGAAAAGAAAATCAACGTCCTTCACAGGGTGCTCCTTAATAGGAGGTCCAAACGGAAAGGGGGGATTTCTTGAATAATTTTAAGAAAAGGAAGTCCAATCATGGGACTGCAAATGTTTCGTTTTCGAGATATAGGCTGTTTACGTTTGAATTTACTCATTTTTTTTTCATAGTATCTGCATCTCGCATAGATGTGAATACAATATGTGAAATGCCAACTGATGTCCACCATATTCCATGGGCGTCCTTAGGGGGATGCAGGGGGGGCAACTTATATTATGCTATTATTTCATGAGTTTCAAGGGATTTTTGAGCTCTAGGGGGGGGTTGCTCATGAAATAATAGCCTAGTATACGAAAATCAGTAGGACATTATTTCTATTCTGATTTTTTGCCCCCTCCTAGCTCAAAGGCTGGGGACACCTTGCCCCATCCAATCTACCTGCTTTCATAATTTTCTTTCAGTTACTCCCTAGTTAGTAAACTTAGTACTTGTATTGCGTTGCCATGTTTATGCGACTATTTTTCTTGAAATTATCCAAGGAATCTCTGAATTAATTAATGAGTGGTTATCGAATCACTACATTCTTAATTATACAAAACATCGTCATAGCGAAATTTGAATGAATGCTCTAAAAAAACTGCCTCTTTTATGTACTTGAAGGCCATTAAGATGAGAAGAAAATGCTGTGATCAATGGACTCAGTTGAACCTAAAGCCGACTGAAAAATCTGGTTACGCATTCTTGCACGGTTGTGTTTTCGCTGGCTTCACAGAATTCTTCATTCTTCCAATTTTGCCGTAAAGTGAATCCGATAATAGCTCCTATATTAGCATGGAAAACGTGTTGCGTGATAGTAATGGATACTGGGAATATTTCAGGGTTACAGTCTCCGTTTTGTCAGAGCTATCTCATTGGTTTACCAGCAGAAGTATTTTCGAAAAAATTCCAGAGATTATTCACCCATGATTCTGATATTCCATTAGATTTGTTTAGTGTTTCCTTCGAATTGCAATAATTCAAGTGGAAAATGATCCTGATATTGCTGTTATAGCATATCCAGGATCATGGACTATTTATTTGACAGCTGTCAAATTTTTTTGACAGTGGGTTATCGAAAGCCCGAAGTATATCAAGAACTGTTTTGATAGAATATGGTCCATTTCGAAAATGACATTGTCTTTGTTTTAGGAAGACCGAAAGAAGTAGAACTCCAGAAAACTGAAGACGCTCTGGGCCTCACGATTACAGACAATGGAGCGGGCTATGCCTTCATAAAGAGAATAAAGGACGGTTCCGTTATACACAGCATACCTCATATACAGGTGAGAACACATTTACGGTTTCAGCAGCCGAAGATCATACCGTAAGGCTTCGGATTCTTGACTGGTGGATGGGTAAAAAGTCCCACAACCAGTTTCACTTCGTAATTTCATCAGTTACAAGTCCGATTGACTGCGTGTCTGCAGTTGACGCGACAAATGCACCGAGCAGTATTTCCTGCCTCTATTATATCGATAAGAATTTATGGAAGCAATGGAAATCCGAAAGTGCTTCTACGTAGCGAGATGTCGGCAGTATTTGAGAAATGTCACTGTGTTTTCAATTATAACTTTTTTGTTGTCTATAAATCTTCACATATTTAGAAAAGACGTTCAGTAACAATGAATTGCCACCAGCCGTCACGTAACTACAGGGTGTAACTGAATAAGTGTAAAACATTTAAGGAGGTGATTCCTCATCGAAAAAAAGATAGGATCTTTCATATAAAGAAACTTCATTGGAGCATCCCTTGTTAAGATACAGCCCCTTAAAGGGGGTACATAAAATTTGTATAACAATTTTTTTCACAAGCACTGAAAAAGTTACAATATTGAAATTAACCTGTTTTGTACTACCAAAAAGACACTTAGCCAGTAATTTATTTGGTTTACCCCATGGTTGTAAGGGGTGAAAAACGCAACCCCTAAAATTTATTTCCAATGTAACTTTTTGTCTTATTATTTGTTTACCATTTAAAAATTTATTTCCGATAGCCTGTTTCATTCTAAACAAAAAATGTCTCTTGGGTTTTTTGCCCAAAATAAACCAGTAAGCAGCAAAACATTATTTTACGAACAACTACAGAGATACATCGTCATAAATGCGAACTGGATTTATTGTTATTTTGTAGTTAGTACCTGCATTAAACGATTAAAGGGTAATAAACAAAACTAAGTTATTAATAACAAAACACACAACATGTAGAAATCATAGTGAATGTTCAATATACCTTCAAACAAATTTTATGTACCCCCTTTAAGGGGCTGTATCTTAACAAGGGATGCTCCAATGAAGTTTCTTTATATGAAAGATCCTATCTTTTTTTCGATGAGGAATCACCTCCTTAAATGTTTTACACTTATTCAGTTACACCCTGTATATGTGATCAGCTCTACCAAGAAAATGAAATCATTTATCATTGATTGAAATGATACACAAATCGTCTCATAGTTGAAATGCAGCTGGAACATTAAACCATAAAGCGAATAGCTTTACGTTTCAGATCAGTACTCATTAGGTATTTATTACAAAGCACGAACAAGGTCAATGTTGAAATGAATATGAGTTATTACTTTACGAATTTCATTGAAGTTTTTTTCAATCAAATGTGAAGAACTATTGACAGTTCCTGATTCCTGTAAATTCAAATATTTTACATGATCTCCATTTTACACCGTTCGTAACGAAGATATATAATTTGGACGAATCCTACAGATTTCTGTAAATGAATAGCTTCAAAATGGAGCAGACTGTCCCGTCAGATTATAGTTCCTTTAATAGCTACTATGTGCCACCACTTCACGGCCGAATGTTTTAGTTTCAATTCGTTCAACTGAGTTGTTTCTCTAGGTATATTTAAACTTCAATGGGCGTTCAATGTAGTGTGTTTTTTTTATTTCAAGTTGCATTTGAAAATGCAACTGAAATTTTGTGGGCGAACTCAGAAAAGATTGGAGTTCTTAATGAAATAATTCAAATCGATTTCATTTCGACAGTTCATTTTTTTTCTTTCAAAAATTGAAGAAAATGAGCCAACCAGCCAACTCATGCTCCTGTTTCAACTTCCGATTAAAAGTGAATCTACAGATAATTTCGTTCAGAAAAACAACTTGAAATACGGAATTGGCAGAGAATGGCCAAATTCAAATATATGGCGGGAAAAAGTTCCTGCTTTACCCACATATTCACTAATTTCATAGTTCAGCGATTTCAGAGCGCCATTGTACATTTCATTCATAATTAAAGAGATATTCATAGAACTTATAGAGATAATGTAAGTTCTATGGAGATACTCCATAAAATGCACGGTGGCGCCTCTATCGGATGAGTTTTCCTACGTGCTCTGAACAGCGACCTTAATGCTAACACTGATGTTTTTCCATAGGTAGGCGACCATATAGAAAAGTTGGACGGCGTCAATATGGTGGGCAAACGCCATTTCGAAGTGGCGAAATTCTTGAAAGAAATCCCGAAAGGAACAACCTTTACGATCCGTCTTGTGGAACCCCTGAAGACTGGATTCAGCAGTATCGCCCCCAAAAGTAGCGTTAGATCGAACAAAAAAGGTATCGGCAATGGCAAAGGTACCCTCAGGTTCAAAGCTGGCGGCAAAGCTGAAATTCAAGAACAGGTAATTGCAAATTCATAGCCCGTTTGCTATAATTGAGTAATTGCGATAATTCTTATATTTTATCACCTCATTACCATTAGTTTTGTACGGTTCAATGATCTAGGAGTCCGCAGTGAGCAGGTACTAGGAGAGCAATGTCTAGACTCTGGTTGATTTGAATATGGATTGCTTACGAATTTGTCATTTCAGATGGCCTCATTCACTTTATATTTCGAATATTATGACTAAGCACTTTATCTAAAATAAATATCCAAGTTACTCAAACAAACAGAATTCTGCCAAGGACCCAAGACTAGATGGGGCTTAGCAAGGACTCTCTATGATATTTTTCGAGTCTTCGAGGATAAAGTACAAAGTTATACAGGGTGTTCTATAATCTCTATGACAATCTTTCGCAGATGATAGCTGTGCTGTTTCTAAAAGAACTTGTTCTATGAAGATAGGTCAGATTCTTCCAGAAGATACGAGCATTTGAACGAATACGTTTTAATACCTTAAAAATTCGATTTTCAGGATGATATGATGGACGCAGGCATCGAAAAAATCAACTCAATCCTGGAGAGCTTCTTGGGAATCAACGATTCAGATTTGGCGACGCAAATCTGGGAATGTGCAATCGACAAATCGAATTCGATGGACTTCGCCGAAGCTATCGACAATTCGGACTTGGAGGCCTTTGGTTTTTCGGATGACCTCATAATCGAACTTTGGGGTGCTGTCACTGACGCAAGGGACGGCAGACTGACATAGGGAAAAGTGCCAAAACAGGGATCAAGTGATAGTGAATAGGATGAGAGAGTCTATAGCGGGTGCTGTCCCGCCGTGTTACAAGAACTTTTGTATAAAGAAAAATTGAAATATGCGTATAGAAATTCTTCATTTTTCAAAAGAAAATGGCGCTAACCGCTCTTATTGTTTGTTATGAAATAAAGTTTCTATTCTTTCGAAAATATTGTTATTCTTTACGTTTATCGACGGAAATATTGATGAAATTATTTACTATACGTAGGTATTTGTATTTTTGTTAAAAATTCCAATACAAAAATAAAACAATGGTGAGAATGTTTTCGTACAACCTGCATTATTTTAAACTCTATTTCATTCCATTCCAAATCGATTAATTTTTTTTTCATAAATTACACAGTTTATTTATTGGTGTTATAATCTTCAATACCTACAAGAAATCAGCTAATAAGCTTATAGTTTTTTTCCACTTGTATTTAGGACCAAGGGCGGTATCATTTAGTCAGAAAATACAGATCCGATCGATATGAATGAATGATAGTATGTAGTAAGCTGAAGAATGATGAAGGATTATCCATAAATTTTGATAGGATTGTATCATTCGACAAATAAAAAAAATTATGCGGATTTGAACAAGCACACAGATGGTTCTAACTCCGGATTAGTGCTTTTTATATATCCTCTTCTTCAGTATGAGCAAAGTAACAGAGCTACTTACACAAAGAAGATCTGAAGTCTTGAAATAGATAATACCATTGTTCAAACTTTAAACAATGATGATACTATTAGAGCCCCTAGATCTATACTCTGTTCAAATCTGAGAAAGAGCAATAATAACATGTTTGGCGCATCGGTAGGAGGGCCTTCGTAAAGTTTCTTTCCGTACAGAGTCGAATCGAGGAGATTTCACACAATCGTTCAGTTTTAACTGAACTTGAATTCCATTTTTTTTCAATAATTCATAGAACGTTGTTCTTCTGAAATTTGGCAAGCTGTCGTCATCATTCACGATTTCTAGAACTTTAGAAATCCTTGGGATTTCATTCCGGAAAAAAAAACCGTGGACAATTCTTCTGATAAGGTTCATATCGAAATCGTCAACCGAATCGATTATTTTTAACGACTTGGCGCTCCTCTTAGGTGGCGTCAATGTTTTATTCTCTTCATATTCTCTGAGAATTCTGAATACAGCTGAATCACTCACCCCTGAGAATTTTGAAACAATTCCTACTAAATCTCTTTTCGATATAAATCAGGATGTTCTTCCAATTCTTCTCGAGATATGTTCAAAATTATCTCTTTCTCTTCAGCAGAGAAATGCGACCTTTTGGACCTTTTTCGTGATGGTCCCCACATATCACCCTCAGATGCAGTATCCGTTTCCGAATTCGACATTGTTCCATAAACACTATATAAACTTTGTCAAAAGATTTTCCAACACAATACATTTTTCACAACAAAATCTATAAACACTTTGAACAGCTAGACCTTCACAGTAGCTCTAGGTATTTTAACTGGTCTTCTCAATTGAAAACTTCGATATTTATGTAAATCAAGATGGCTTAAACCCATTAAGGGAAAACTCAAATCTGGTGTTTCCCGGAATTACCCTGTCGGAATCTTGAGCAGCCGACAAAGAGTTTCGTACAAAATAATATAAAATTTTGGACAGAAACTAAATATTTTTCGGATATTACAAGTAAATGACCATTTTATAAGGGAAAAGGACCCAAATCTGGTGTTTCCCGGAATTACTTTTTCGGAATCTTGCAAGATTCTGGTGCTTCCTGGAATTACCTTGACGCAATCTCGTGCATCCGAAAAAGAAATTATTTAGTAGATGTAGATAATGATATAAAAACAGAACAAAATAAAAAAAATAGGGTACGTCGGATATAAAATGTTTATGACAGTTGCAAATCATAACAGAAATTTTGCACTAGAGTTTCTGAGGAAAAAAGTTCTAATGTGGGAATTGCTGACTCAAATTATTGAATCATTTTTATCCAGTACCATCCACAGTTCCGAGTACGATCCTGGCAGTCTCTTAGGGCGGTCGAAGAGAGCGTTGTTATCGCTGTTTGACCAATAGGAGCTTTATTGTGCGCAAACCAGACGATTCTGTTTGTTTACAAAGCTCCTTCTCATATTTGAACGGACTCCCTGCCAAAAATACCGCATGAAATCTCATAAGAACATATAGACAATTTATGAGATTTCATAAGGATCAATGAGAAGAAACTGTATCCTATACGTACGTTATTCAAGACATGTAAACTTCTTATAAGTTTTTATGAGGATTTATAAGTATATGTTATTTATAAGCATACCCGAATACAAGGTGTACGAGTTTCTATCAGGTAGGATTCGTTTGAGGAGGCTATGAGATTCTATACAGTATTCCAGTTTCAATCATAATAATGTTTTATGCTCATTCACAAGCCTGAAAACCTACGAGGAGTATGTGGAATGTATCAGGAATTCCTTATGTAATTTTATGCGGATCTTATGAGTTTTAATGTGGCTCAAATTAACTGAGAATTCACAAGTTTCAGTGAGGAAGCTCGGCTGTGAAGTATAAGAGTCTGTATCAGGCATTGTTAGATTTAGGCGGCTACGAGATTCAATAGTGTATTCCAATTTCAATCATTATTATGTTTTATCCTCATTCACGAGCCTGAAAGCCTATGAGAAATATGTGGAATGTATCAGGAATTCCTCATGTAATTTTATGCGGATCTTATGAGTTTCAATGTGGCTCGAATTAACTAAGAATTCACAAGTGTCAATGAGGAATGTCGAGTTTATAAGAGTCTGTATCAAGCCGCAAGGGCGGATTTACGGGGGGGGGGGCTGCCAAAAATGTCTCATAGAAACTGATAGAAAATGTATGTACGAGAACTTATAAGATCCTAATTGGATAGTGAAACCACGAATCCGTATAAAACCATATGCGATATTCATCAGTATTTAATGGAGACTACAGATATACATTGCTTCAGTTTCTAATGGCATTTCCTAACGTAAATCATATCCGTTTCTATAAGCGTTTCCTACATTGAATTGTCCTTGTTCCTACGAGTTTTTTAAGACTCTATAGTTTTCAAATGTGTTTTTCACACATAAGACCTACCTGTTTCTAATGTGTTTCCATAGATAACTTATATCCGTTTCTACGAGTTTCTATAAGAATCTATAGTTTTCAAATGTGGTTTTCACACACAATACCTACCTGTTTTTAATGTGTTTCCACAGAAAACTCATATCCATTTCTACGAGTTTCTATAAGAACCTATAGTTTTCAAATGTGGTTTTCACACACAATACCTATCTGTTTCTAATGTGTTTCCACAGATAACTTATATCCGTTTCTACGAGTTTCTATAAGAATCTTTAGTTTTCAAATGTGGTTTTCACACACAATACCTACCTGTTTCTAATGTGTTTCCACAGATAACTCATAAGTATCTGTTTCTACGAGTTTCTATAAGAATCTATTGTTTTCAAATGTGGTTTTCACACACAATACCTATCTGTTTCTAATGTGTTTCCACAGATAACTTATATCCGTTTCTACGAGTTTCTATAAGAATCTATAGTTTTCAAATGTGGTTTTCACACACAATACCTACCTGTTTCTAATGTGTTTCCACAGATAACTCATGAGTATCCATTTCTACGAGTTTCTATAAGAATCTATAGTTTTCAAATGTGGTTTTCACACACAATACCTATCTGTTTCTAATGTGTTTCCACAGATAACTTATATCCGTTTCTACGAGTTTCTATAAGAATCTATAGTTTCCAAATGTGGTTTTCACACACAATACCTACCTGTTTCTAATTGTGTTTCCACACATAAGTATCTGTTTCTACGAGTTTCTATAAGAATCTATAGTTTTCAAATGTGGTTTTCACACACGATACCTACCTGTTTCTAATGTGTATCCACAGATAACAGTGTTAGTTTGAGGCGGCTATGAGATTCAATATGGTTTTCCAATTTCAATGACATTGATATTTCCATCAACAGCCTCAGTTCCCATGTGTAGATATTCACAGGTTCAATTGAATAATTGAAATGAGAATGTTGTTGTGTACCTACAGAGTGGACAGTCATTTCAGGATTCGACAGACGGCGCGGGCATCGGAAAGTTCAGGTTATAACGCGGTCGACGCGGACGCATAGACTTATAATACAAAATGGACGAGCCACTCGGAAAAATGCTAGGTCCCAGCATACAGACTGATGTATCGTCATCCTTGTCATATGATTTACAACCATGTTGCCGCTTTTACCAATAAATTAAACCCAACTTTCTGAGATTCGTTTAAATGTTATGAAAATTGTATGAAAGAACCATTCAAACATAAATTTTCAATTTGAACATTTATTCAATAAATTCGCAAAAGTTAGTAATTTCATAAAAATCACACGAAATCAACAAAGTAAAGAAAAAATTAGTGGAAACTAGTAACAGAACAATTCGGTAAATTTGACGATAATTCTGTTGTAGCGGCAACACTGATGCCTTCCAAATTGCTTCTTGCCTACCAAACTTGCCTACCAGTTTGGTAGGCAAACTATATACCTCTCTGTTTAGTCAGAGCCTCCAGATTGCCCCTCTCTCTCTGTATCCGGGGAGTCCGGGGACCTAAGCTTCGAATGCAGAAAGATCGGGTGGCAGGGCAGGGCACTGCGCGTGCGCGGACGCGTGGAGCGTCACTGCGTGGACGTAAAACACGTGTGATGCAAATTCAGAATTGACGAATTATTTCTTATTTGTTGGGAAATTGCAATAATAATTAATTTCACTTTTCTAGAATAAAAATGTGATGCATCAGTACCTTTATGAAAGACTATTATGTGTTTTCGGTCTGAAGAGAACATTGATGTTTTTGTGTGAAGTGGAGTTATAATGTTATATTGTAGAAAACTAGAAACAAGCTGGAATCTGATGTGAATTATATCTTTCTAGAAGAAAAATGTGATGGATCAGTGCCTTTATGAAAGACTATTATGTGTTTTCGGTCTAAAGAGAACATTGTATTTTGTGTTAAGTGAGGTTATTCTGCAGAAACAAGTTGAAATATGGTGGAAATTATATGAATAGGTATGGTTTTCCGTAATTATGTGTTCTTCTCAAGTTACTTCTGTAAAATTATTCCATATATTGTCCCCAATCTCAATGAAATTATGAAATGTCAAAACGGATCAGAAATAAACATTTTAAGCCGCTATGAATTCTTTCACTCCAACTGTATAAATCCACCAACCAATAGTTCGAACATACAGGTATATGAAACGTTTTATAATCCTAGGAATTTCAGTCAGAAACATATGGAAGATATTTTAACTAAACGTTTAAACTGTCAAATTCTCATTAGCGAATGATTAACTGTGAATTATAATGATTTCTGGCGAATATCGGTGATGGTAAGATCTCATACGATATGAATTTACATTTTCACTCAAACTTCAATGTTATACATTCGTTCTATTATCTAATTGTACTAATTTTCTGAATTGCCATCAGAAACACATTTGAGAACTATAGATCCTTATAACTTGTGACTGATATTAAATCTTAAACATTCTCATTTATTTTCAAACCTCATTAACTCGTAAAACATACAGCAGAAATTAATTTTGTGTAGAAACAGATTCGAAACAGGTAGGTATTACGTGTGAAAAACTCATTGAAAAACTATAGATTCTCATAGAAACGGATATTAAGCATGTGTGAAAACACATTAGAAACCGGTAGGTATTAAGAGTGAAAACCATATTTGAAAACTATAGATTCTTATAGAAACTCGTAGAAACAGATATGAGTTATCTGTGGAAACACATTAGAAACAGGTAGGTATTGTGTGTGAAAACCACATTTGAAAACTATAGATTCTTATAGAAACTCGTAGAAACAGATATGAGTTATCTGTGGAAACACATTAGAAACAGGTAGGTGTAGTATGTTGAACACACTGTATATTTCGTACGTGATATAATAAGATTAGTGCGACCTCCCTTCAAGACCTTAAGCGGCACGTGAAGCCAGAGCTCTAGGTCTCATCATTGCCAGTTATGTTATCAAATATAATGTTATTAAAACAAGTAAACATTTATAAAATATATATAACAATTGGCTAGGGAGAGTCATTCAGTGATTCATTCAGAAGTGTATACGTATTGACCGCTTGTTAGTCAACAGCGAGAATCTGTAGTAAACATATTGTATTCAATGTAAGTTCAGTGAATTAAACCCCTTTGATGAGTCTGCCTGGTATTATTCTTCACCATCCTTAACTGCATAACGATTGGTCGAACCTACCCTAGCTGGGTACATCACATATGTGTGAAAACCACATTTGAAAACTATAGATTCTTATAGAAACTCGTAGAAACGGATATAAGTTATCTGTGGAAACACATTAGAAACAGGTAGGTATTGTGTGTGAAAACCACATTTGAAAACTATAGATTCTTATAGAAACTCGTAGAAACAGATATGAGTTATCTGTGGAAACACATTAGAAACAGGTAGGTATTGTGTGTGAAAACCACATTTGAAAACTATAGATTCTTATAGAAACTCGTAGAAACGGATATAAGTTATCTGTGAAAACACATTAGAAACAGGTAGGTATTGTGTGTGAAAACCACATTTGAAAACTATAGATTCTCATCAAAACTCGTAGGAACGGGTATGAGTTATGTGAAAACCACATTTGAAAACTATAGAGTCTTATAAAAACTCGTAGGAACAAGGACAATTCAATGTAGGAATCGCTTATAGAAACGGATATGATTTACGTTAGGAAATGCCATTAGAAACTGAAGCAATGTGTATCTGTAGTCTCCATTAAATACTGACGAATATCGTATATGGTTTTATACGGATTTGCGGTTTCACTATCCAATTAGGATCTCATAAGTTCTCATACATACATTTTCTATCAGTTTCTATGAGACATTTTTGGCAGGGCTATTATAGAGATAAAAAAAATTGATGGGAATTTGAACAAGCGCACAGATGGTTCTAACTCCAGATTAGTGCTTTTATACATCCTTTTCTTCAGTATGAGCATGGTAACAGAGCTACCTACACAAAGAAGATCTATGTAGAGTCTTAGAATAGAAAATACTATCAGCGAAATTTTTAAAAATACTTCTACATCGCCTAAAGAATTGAATTCGACCGTAAAGAAATTTCCACACTGTATATTTTGATTTGTAGAAATGCAATAAACATTGCAGATAAAAATAGATGTATTGCGTTAAGTCGAAACTTGAACAGGAATTTTAAATAAATTACGAACGTAAACGATTTCTGAAATTCAGATCAACCCGATAATTACGCTCAAAATATTTGTTGCCTGCAGTCGATATTGTCCTGTGTCGAAACCCTATTATATTGAAACTCGATAACCTTGTATGATGATGGATCGACAATGGAGTTTTCAATTCAGTTCAACTTCACAAGTGGGGGTCATCTCCAGAAAGCTGGTGATTTGAGGTTATACTCTCGGGAAGTTCGAAAACGCGATTAAAACAATATGTCGAAATTGATGAATTTAACCTGCGAAAGGGAAATACGGAGTGTGTTAAAAAAATTGGAAATATTGCAGAGGTTGTCATACCAGGTGAATATATATTCAGAAATCCTTCGATTTTATGTGGTTTTCCTACCTACATTGCCTCTTATCGACTCGATGTCAACAACAGGAACATGCGGTGTTGACAGATTCACACGAAATAATTCAATTGAAGACTTCAGCTCTATTGATAAGTTCAATTCCAATAAAAGTGTTTCAAAAATAAATCATTCCTATCTTCATTGATCATTAACATGGCTCATTATTTTATCAACTTTTGAAAATTCGAAGTACCTATGTATACCTATAAGTACCGATATTTTTAAAAAGGACCTATTGTTTTCATTAAGAAAAATGATTAGTAGGTTCTAGTATGCTCTATCTAGTCTTTCTACACAGGGAAAATGCGAAAAATGCCATATTTTCGAAAATACACACATCGTGAAGAGAAGATATAGCCCTTGTTTGAGTGGAAAATGCGCTCAAAAGTTCAACTATATCTTGGCAATTTATTGAGCGCTGCTTTCAACATAACCTGATGAGCTACCCCCTACCTATATCAGTTTGCCACTGTATAAAACGCACCTAGGTTTATTAGACAGAAAATAATCAGAAAAATTAAATTCAAAATTAGTTCGTACATGCTGTAGGATTTCAGGAGTTATGTTACGACATTCTGCCACAATTCGTGCGAGCCCTTGGGCATTTGCGGTAAATTTTTACTAATATACAAATTGTTAAAAATATTTTCAAATTATACTATCAATTAGAACATCTGATGTTTCATTCAGTTTTATCGGTACCATAATTCCGCAAAAAACACTCTGTAACTTTGTGAATATTCACTTATAAAAACACAAACTGCAGGTGCATACAAATTTGAATCCATGCATACATTTGTGCTACAAAACTACCCACTACTTCCCTATTCAAATTCCTGATAGGGTTGCCACCCTCTCCAGGGGGTTTCTAGTAGAAACAAGCTTTGCACCCCAGATCATGTCCTCTATCATCAAAAATCGACCTGTCTGAGTGTTTTCACAAATTCTGATTCGTTGTTGAGTTATGGAGGGTGGACACTTTTAAATGGGGTGGAATGTGGAATAAAGTTTATGATAACTCATTTCCAAATTGAACAATTTTCAGATATCAATTTGCAAATTTTCAACTACCTCTTCGCCCAATGATAGCACGAATAAAATTTATAACAATGTGGAAGCAGCACTGAGAGACATAAAAGATGGATCAACACTATTGGTGGGAGGTAAGTTCTAAGTTCATCATTTCACACAAAAAATGAGTCAATTAGAAGAGTACGATGTCATTTTGGCTTTACTTGTTAACTTTATGGAAATACCAAATCTTATTTCAGGCTTTGGGTTATGTGGCATCCCAGAAAATTTGATAAAGGGTTTGTTGAAACACGATGTGAAGGGACTGACGGTTGTATCAAATAACGCTGGTGTGGACGATTTTGGACTAGGTTTATTGCTCAACCAACGTAAAATAAAGAGAATGATAGCTTCCTATGTTGGGGAAAATGCAGAATTCGAAAGACAGTATCTCACAGGAGAATTAGAATTAGAGCTTACACCACAGGTATGCATAATTAGATAAGTTTTTTCAACTTCGTTTCCTAATCGTTAATCTGAGCTCGAAATCGATATCTTCAATTCTACCACCAATCGACTCATCATTCCAGGGAACTCTTGCAGAGAGAATACGAGCGGGAGGTGCAGGAATACCAGCATTCTTCACTCCAACAGCCTACGGTACTTTGGTTCACGAAGGAGGAGTTCCTATAAAATATACCAAAGACGGTAAAGTGGCGTTATCTAGTAACCCAAGAAGATCAGAAGTTTTCAACGGTAAACCGTACATAATGGAGGAGGCAATAGTCGGTGACTATGCACTGATTAAAGCTTGGAAGGCAGATCCTCTTGGCAATTTGATATTCAAGTAGGTGCAATGATTCTTTAATGTTATTTTCCTGGAGTATGACTTTCTGTTGCTCTGGTGCTGGTCTTCAGTTCCACACTCACTAATACTAAACGTACACTGCGCAAAAAAATTAACGCACATTCTGAAAATCTCAATTTTAATGAAAGTTAACCCTACATTGACTTTATAACTTATTTTTCATGTTCTCTCGGGAAGGTTTTGAACGAAACAAGACACATTAAATGGAAGAAAAATTCAGGATTTCACCGAATCTTATGTGGAAGAAGAGAAATGAACAATTTTCAAAATACTGAAATGCTGATAAGTGATTTAATACTTGGTATTTCCACCCCTTGCGTTAATTACAGCTCGGCAACGACGGTTCATACTGAAAAATGAGTGTTCTTAAAATGTTCTGATCTAATCCTTCCCAGATTTCTCCGAGTTGGAATCCTAAGTCATTAAGAGTAGCTGGATGATTTTCTGAACTTCTCAGCCTTCTATTGAGGTTGTCCCAAACCTGCTCAATCGGATTGAGATCTGGACTTCTTGCTGGCCATTCCATTCGAGAGACTTCAACCTCTTCAAGGTACTCCTGAACGATGCGCGCACGATGGGGTCTGGCATTATCGTCCATAAAAATGAAATTTTCATCAATGTATGGGGCAAATGGCACTACATGCTCTTCAAGAATGTTCCTTATATACTTATCAGCATTCATAGCTCCATTATCAACGACCACTAGGTCTGTGCGAGCAGTCAAAGATATTCCACCCCGTACCATAATCGATCCTCCCCCGAAACCAGTAGTATTCAGGAAATTGCACTGAGCATATCTTTCATGTGGACATCTGTATACAAGGGAACGTCGATCACAATGGTAGAGGCAGAATCTAGATTCCTCTGTGAAGAGAACTCTTTCCCAATCGGCCTCTTCCCAATGGATATGCTCTCTCGCAAAATCCAAACGCGCCCTTCGATGGGCTGGGGTAAAAGCTGGGCCTCTTGCCGCAACACGAGGCCTTAAATCATATTCTCTGAGGCGATTTCTTATTATCTGAGTGCTAATTTGCACCTCATGAGTTTGCTCAAGCTGATTTTGAAGGAGGCGAGCGGTTGCAAACCGTTGTCTCAACGAAGAAACTCTCAAGTAACGTTCTTGAATGGCAGTTGTTACCCGTGGTCTACCCTGTCCTGGTCTTCGGACATTCATACCTGTCTCCCTGAATCGCTGCAACATTCTGGACACACTTGTATGGGAAACTCCAAACCTTTCTGCAATTCTTGTGTATGTCCACCCTTCTTCTCGCAAAACTACCGCTTGGGCACATTCCTCTTGGGCCAAATTGCGTGTTTCGCGTTGCAGCGATCGAGTGTAGAAAATCAAACGAAAGAAAAACTATTGATCACTAGAATTGATCGAGAACAACTGATTTTAGAATGGAGCCAATACATTCAAAATCTGATAATATCATCTTTTTTTATTCCTGCTGGGAGAAAACATCTGTAAATTCTGATAAAAATAATTATCATTGAGAACACCTTCAGTTGTAGAATAAATTTGAGATTTCCATAATGTGCGTTAATTTTTGCGCAGTGTATGTTTGGGACTATATAGTTCACCCATCACTAGCACTAGCACTAGGACTTTTTATGTGAGCCACCCTGTAAACAATTCGTGGCTTGCTACGAGAACTGCTGCATACAATCGAATATAGATCACTGAAAGTATTGCATAAATGAAATAGGTATTCAGTTGCCGACACTTAGCGCCCATATATAATGGACGAACAATTTATTTATAGCAAGTCTGCTAGAAACTTCAACCCAACGATGGCTAAGGCAGCGAGAACTACAATTGCAGAAGTAGAGGAAATTGTTGGTGTAGGTGAAATTAGCCCTGATCAAGTTCATGTGCCAGGGATATTCGTGGACAGGATTATTAGGGGAGATTCTTTCGAGAAAAGGATAGAGGTATGGGTTTATTTTTCCTTAATTTCGCTACAAGAAATTGTGTGAAAAATTATTATTAATTTTATTTCTAGAGGCTCAAAACAACGAATCATGATAGCAGTCATTCTAAAGTAGAAAAGGGAAAGTCAGATCTACTGAGAGAAAGAATCATAAGAAGGGCAGCTTTAGAATTCAAAGATGGAATGTATGGTATCCTTTTCGCTTTTAACTCAGGCTTTAGTGTTCTTCTGCATGTTTCGATATGAAGTTTTCAATCTTTCGATTTTGAAATCATCGTAAAAATTGTTACGGTGAAAAATCTCGATTGATATTTTTGGTGTTGCCAATTCTTTTTGTGCAGTTCTGAAAAAGACTTCGGAGTCCTTGTGAGGACAAAACTAGGTCCATACATTCACTTTAATCAAAAATATAAAATACACTGAGCAAAAAAATTAACGCACATTATGGAAATCTCAAATTTATTCTACAACTGAAGGTATTCTCAATGATAATTATTTTGATCAGAATTATGCATGCATATGTTATCCACTTTCAATGTTTTTCTTCAATACAGATGTTTTCTCGCAGCAGGAATAAAAAAAGATGATATTATCAGATTTTGAATGTATTGGCTCCATTCTAAAATCAGTTTTTCTCGATCAATTCTAGTGATCAATAGTTTTTCTTTCGTTTGATTTTCTACACTCGATCGCTATATGCAACGCGAAACACGCAATTTGACCCAAGATGAATGTGCCCAAGCGGTAGTTTCGCGAGAAGAAGGGTGGACATACACAAGAATTGCAGAAAGGTTTGGAGTTTCCCATACAAGTGTGTCCAGAATGTTGCAGCGATTCAGTGAGACATGTATGAATGTCCGAAGACCAGGGTTAACAACTGCCATTCAAGAATGTTACTTGAGAGTTTCTTCGTTGAGACAACGGTTTGCAACCGCTCGTCTCCTTCAAAATCAGCTTGAGCAAACTCTTGAGGTGCAAATTAGCACTCAGACAATAAAAAATCGCCTCAGAGAATATGATTTAAGGCCTCGTGTCGCGGCAAGAGGCCCAGCTCTTACCCCAGCCCATCGAAGGGAGCGTTTGGATTTTGCGAGAAAGCATATCCATTAGGAAGAGGCCGATTGGGAAAGAGATCTCTTCACAGAGGAATCTAGATTCTGCCTCTTCCATTGTGATCGACGTTCCCTTGTATACAGACGTCCACATGAAAGATATGCTCAGTGCAATTTCCTGAATACTACTGGTTTCGGGGGAGGATCGATTATGGTATGGGGTGGAATATCTTTGACTGCTCACACAGACCTAGTGGTCGTTGATAATGGAGCTATGAATGCTGATGAGTATATAAGGAACATTTTTGAAGAGCATGTAGTGCCATTTGCCCCATACTTTGGTGAAAATTTCATTTCTATGGACGATAATGCCAGACCCCATCGTGCGCGCATCCTTCAGGAGTACCTTGAAGAGGTTGAAGTCCCTCGAATGGAATGGCCAGTAAGAAGTCCAGATCTCAATCCGATTGAGCAGGTTAGGGACAACCTCAATAGAAGACTGAGAGGTTCAGAAAATCATCCAGCTTCTCTTAATGACTTAATGACGGAGAAATCTAGGAAGGATTAGATCAGAACATTTTAAGATCACTCATTTTGTGTATGAACCGCCGTTGCCGAGCTGTAATTAACGCAAGGGGTGGAAATACCAAGTATTAAATCACTTATCAGCATTTCAGTATTTTGAAAATTGTTCATTTCTCTTCTTTCACATAAGATTCGGTGAAATCCTGAATTTTTCTTCCATTTAATGTGTCTTGTTTCGTTCAAAACCTTCCCGAGAGAACATAAACAATAAGTTATAAAGTCAATGTAGAGTTAACTTTCATTAAAATTGAGATTTTCAGAATGTGCGTTAATTTTTTTGCGCAGTGTATTTTGCTTTCTCTTCCACAAGAATGCTGATGACTTTTCCTCAATAAATCCATATAGCAAATCTAGGAATAGGAATGCCGATGTTAGCCTCAAACTATATACCCAAAAACTTAAGGCTATCCCTGCAATCCGAGAATGGTATCCTTGGTTTAGGACCTTTCCCTCTATTCTCTGAAGTAGACCCAGATCTCATAAATGCCGGAAAAGAAACTGTGACAGTGCTACCAGGAGCTTCCTTCTTCAGCAGCGACGACAGCTTTGCTATGATAAGAGGGTATGGTGCATTAACTCCATACAATTATGTAGATAGACCTTTTTTAACATAATTTCATTTCTAGTGGACATGTGGATCTAACAATGCTAGGGGCAATGGAAGTATCGAAATATGGTGACTTGGCCAACTGGATGATTCCTGTAAGTTGAGCTTTCTGAACAAACCACTGGCGTACCCACAGGTGGGGTGAAAGGGCTTCACTAAGTATTGATTTTCAGGGAAGACTAGTGAAAGGAATGGGCGGAGCTATGGACCTAGTAGCAGCTCCTGGAACCAAAGTAGTGGTATGCATGGAGCATAATTCCAAGAAGGGAGATCCCAAAATTTTAGACAGCTGTAGTTTGCCGTTGACCGGTAAGCAATGCGTGGACCTCATCATCACAGAAAAAGGAGTTTTCACTGTTGACAAACAAAAAGGACTTACCTTGATTGAGATAGCGGAAGGACTGAGTGTTGACGATTTGAAGGCTTCAACAGGAAGCGACTTTGATGTTTCTGATAGTTTGAAGCTGATGCAACAAGTGAATGTCGATTAAAGTGTGGGTACCTACATGTAAATTTCTTAATTTTAATTTTACTATTTTTTATTTCGTTTATGACATTTTGCATTGTGATTAAATAAACTCAGGCGTAAATACCATTTGAAAACGTAAACTCAATGAAACAAATGTTAATAATAGGAACCTATACAATTTATAATATTATCTCTGATACTTTAGAATCTCCTCGAATCATTTCGATACGAAATTCAGAATTTTTTATGAAATTACATAATATGGAAAAAATTATATTATATTCTTCACTTTTCAAGTTGAATAATACCTACCTTCTTCCTCTTTTCTGAATATCTTCAACATATCTCATAAATTTCATATTTATAGGACGACCGATGGTATTGAGAGAAAAATACCGAATATTTTATAAAAATTTATTTCTAGAAAAATCATTCAAACACAACATCAGTACTCTATAACTTTGTTTATCATTTTTATTCTATCCGAAACGATAAAATTATTAATTCAAGGATAAAACAATTAAAATCTCATCAAAATTTGTTCATTCAAATTGATTTTACTAAAGTTAGAAAACCTTTTTTCTTTACTATTTTGTCTCACTCCTATCCAGTTGTCTTCATTTCCAAAATGAAAATTAATAAAAATAACAGCAACAATACAAATCGATGTATATTATTCCGCAAATGAGACTGACTAGAAATAAATAAAACACAAACGAGATATACCTACCTATTAATATAAATAATTCATCAATAAAAACTATCAAATGCAGAGAACAATATTATAACAGTTTTATATTAGTGAAAATCAATGGAGATTCAGGTGTACTAGATATGTCTGAAGGTATAATTGATTTTCTTAACGGACCTTTAAGGACAAAATAAAAACTCTGATATGTGAAAAATCCGATTTGGCAAGTTAGGCATAAACCAAAGCCTATTTTGGCACTTGATTCCTGAAGAAAAGAAGAGGTAAACATACAACTCTTCAAGCTAATTGTAGAACTCACCCATAGTATCTTACAGCTTTCATTCTCAATGCAGTTGAATTCTCTTTACATTTGTAAGCTAGAACTTGTTTTATTCTACTAATTTCCACCATTGGAAAACGAGTGGCTACATAAGCTGAAAAGAAAGTGAATAAATCCGATAACAGTAAAAAAAATGTTAGAAGAAGAAAACCAGTGTTGGAATACATATTGGAATAAAAAATTGGTGTCCTACTCACATATGATTGCTTGTACCTTTGCTCTATCTAAAGCAGGCTTCACAGGTCGCTCTACACTACTAGCCCTACTCCATCTCTGACCAGTGACGGAACAAGTAGCTAACTCTGCTGGACTAAATAGAATAGTTGCCAAACCTCTGGTCAATTTTCTATAGTCGTTCCATTTCACACTCCTCAGTTGGTCCTCATATATTTCTATACCATCTCCTAATTTAATCTGTAATGATAATGCCCATAAATCATCAAAAATCCATTTCCAGCAGAAGAAACTAGGGCTTATATCCTTTGTATTTAACGTTTCCTCATTATAGTGGGAAAAACCGAAAAAAATATGAATAATGAATAAAAAAAAATAAATAAAATAAAATAAATAAATAAAATAAAATAAAATAAAATAAAATAAAATAAAATAAATAAAATAAAATAAATAAAATAAAATTTTATTTAGGTACTCTGTAATTTGTATCCAAGCTCCCCCAAATTTCATGTTCAATTGGAACTATGGCTGAATTACTATTCTCTGCTGGATACTCCAAAAGAGACTCATACATTTGGAAGAAATTGAGAAGTCTTGTTATTTTTATTGTAATTTGAGGGAAGAAACAATCAAAATGTATTAATACGAATATTAAGAAAGCTCTGTTTGATTCAATCCTGCTCCTTGTTAATTAAACATCACCAAACACCATGACTAATCAAAATTACAGAACAAACTGAAGAATAGTAAAAATACTAAAAAATTATAGAATCAATAAACTAAAGTTATCCTTATGATTTGGAAACAATAAAAATATATTTCTTCCACGTCCAAGTCTAATTAATATGACAGAAAAATCATCATAAAAGTTCTTCAATTAATCCAAAAGGTGCGGAACCAGTATGCTCCAATACTAATGGACGTGCCGCCCTTGTGCAGTGCACACCTTACACGCCCGCTTACAGCGGGCCTGAACCCAGTTAGTACGAACTTCAAATGACGAGATCTGTCACAGGGTCTCCCATTCAAACTAAATTTTCTGTTAAATCGAAAGTGTATTATTAACAAAAAAATCGCATCAGATGAAAAGTTTAATGAATATCGTTCTTTTCACTTGGTCCCAAGCATGCTTAGATAAGGGTCTAGTCTAAGCAAGCATGTATAGGCAATTTGAGGTGACAGGAATTGACTTACCAGTCTGTTACTCTTTTCTTCTTCTTTCCACGAATTGCACAGCTCAGATTCCGCAAAATCCTTCAGCCAAGATTCTGGTGGTCTCCTCCTGAATCTGAGCATATCTGAATATATCAAATTACTTCTTAGAAAATTTAAAAAGCAGTATCTGGAGGTTAGGAGCCTAGGTCTATTTTTTCGAAAGTAAATATCGCGTATACGGAGGGTTGCTCGTGAATTCTTCATAATTTATTACCATTTTCGTCTCGAAATTCGAAAATTACAGACCGTCAAGCAAAATTGGTGACGCTCTTAGCAGGAACAAGCGCGCAAAATGCAAAATACGAAAAACTTTCTGTTGCACTTGCGGAAAGTCTATCAAATGTTAAACCCGTTGGACCTGAACCCTTCTGTGCCCTTGGAAAGGACCGCTATAAGGCACCGTTACAGCAATATGGCAGATTCAAAATATGACAGTCCTCTGGAGAAGATCTCCAGGACTAAAACAAGCGAAAAGATTTGTAGACTTCCCGCTGTTCTGAGAGGTTCTTCTACAGCCAATCGACCAAATCAAATAATAATAATAAGGTGCAGATTAAAAAAGCATTATTGTTTCAATTTATATTATGGAGTCTAACATTGGAATAAATAAGAAGTACTTAGGTATGAATATATAAAAGAAGATCGAATCTTCCTTTCATCATTTCACTATTCTCCTCGACAATTTGCACTATGTCTGCTAGTGTAGCTCATATAAATACGATTATATAAAAATTAAACTCTCTCTTCAACATTTCACAGATTTCAACGGAAGCCTGTTAATTCCATTTTGACTCTGTTGAGGGAAAGCACGGGTTTCGTATCTGGAAAACTTCGATTATGTACGTTGTTGTGGGCACCAATCATGTGCCTCCTTAGATAGAGATCGGTTTTGAAAGATTTGTTGCAAATATCGCAATTCACGTAGGTCGGGTAGTGGATCAGTTTCATGTGTTGTCTTAGGTTGGATAGGTTGCTATAGACCCGTCCACATTCTTCACAAGGCCTGGGATCCAAAGAATGTAGCTTTCTAGAGTCTGCGGCTGCAACAAACCAAGTCAATAATTAACAAAGATAGTTGCAAGCACGCCTAGAACACTATATTTGTGGATCCCAGGCCAAGGCACTAGAATATGCATGCACTATAGTTCTTCCAAAGTTTTCAATAAGTGGTTTACTGCGGCTTGTTCAGCAAAATATTACATGGCAAATCTTGAGAAATCACGAGGAAAAATTTGCTCTTAATAATGTTATTTTCCCAATATTCTTTACAAGAATTAATATGAAATTCTTTATCATCTATTGCTTATCAAGAAGAGCATTAAGAAAAAGATTTTTGAGTGTCAAAATTGCATCGATTTTTCGTAATGTTGGGCAATTCCTAACAATTAGATATAAAGATAGCAGCTTCCCAATGAAATGAAAATCAGTTGTTCTCAAACGCCTCAAGTTTCACATACTGGATTGAAGAGTTCGGCTATAGTAATAAGCATATGACTCTCTCCCATCATTCCACCACAATAGCCCAAACTAGTGCACAAATTAATTAACAGTGTATGATTATGTTCAAACATCTTCTTTGTGGAAACATTGAGCTAAGAAAAATATGATTCTATTTTTCCCAATGTCCTCTTTCACTTTATATGAGCTGCAAGCTCAATTGGAACATATAAATATAGATTCTACCAAAACGTTTCTAAAGCATTTACATTACAAGCATTCATACTCACTCTGTAGTGTTAGTTCAGGTGTGGTTCCTTTAAAGCTGAAAGTTGACGTCTGTGGTATAATTTCTGTACCTCCTGAAAAGGGCAGTATTACATCAATCCATTTAACAAAGAGATAATATAATTCAATTTCGACATTGGTCAAGTACCAGAACATTTTGAAATCATAATTGAAATTGAACTACTCTTATATGAACATCAACGAAGATCCTAGTTCAATGGAATTAAACCAAAAAAGACGTTTATTTCGAGAATGACTCATAGATGTCACCACATGAGAACTATATCCACTATAGGTCATGTGCAGTGAAGGTTTTTGAACAAGCAAAGTTGTGTTTTGCATCTGAATGCATTTCAGTGATAAAAATCTTAAAAAACTCACCTGGCAGTTCAGTAAGCTCAGAACCCCCATAAAAATTCGAAATATCTTCCCTCGTCTCATCATCGCTTGAGTAATCTGGGAGTTCAATCTTTGGTTGCAATGGAGAATTACCTAACTCTAATTGACTTCTCACTTCAGTCTCTATAGCAAATGGATTCACACCACTCAACGATTCTTCCTTCAGTGATCTCAATAGTGAAAGGTCAGAGTCTGACTTACATTGCCTCTTGGGAGGTGGACTAGGACTAGGCGATAGCTCTTTTGGTATATCTTGACTAGAAGTTACAGTACTGGATGACGATATATGCTTACTACTTTTCTGTCTGTTCGCTGTGTACTTCGAAGACTGAGGATTCAGATACAATGTGTCTTCTTCTTCTTTTGGGGCTTCATTGTCGTAAGAAGTACTCGTGTCTGTCAGCCCTCTGATTTTTAAGGATTCCGCTGTTTTAAGAAATGCGGAGAGATTTGCTTGGGCTACATTCACCTCGCCGGCGTACATGAATTCCATCAATGCCACTATGTGATGGGCCTCCACATCCTTCATAAAGATTATAGGATGTGAACATGGGTTCGTCTGGAAAATGAAAAGCGTTTTTGAACATCTTCATTTATTCGTTTCAATGAAAATTTTTAACTTCAAAAACATGCAAACATATTCTTGAACAAGTCGAAAAATACGGCAATTTCAACTTTTCAGCCAAAAAAATAATTATTCTACACGTCTTAACATTAGGGACAACCACGCTCAAATGTTTGTTTTTGAGATTACAATTAGGTATTTGGTATTTTCTTAAACTTTGAAGAATAATATCCAGGAAAATTCAAAATGCGATAAATACATAAATTATCAAATTCCTCAATTTTATAACATACATACACGTACTCGTGCGGTTGGTTGCCTAAATTGTGATACTTGCCGCGTAAAACTTTATATCTTTCTCTAACCCTAAACCCACCCCTAAATTGGAATAATAGTATTCGCCAATAATTCTTATGAATACTCCATTATTTCAGTTGAAGACCAGCGACCATTATTCATCCATCAAACAGTACTGTAGGTACTTCATTATCTCAAGTAAAGTGAAACTGGTGGTTCCTGGCTGAATTTTATGATTTTAAAATCACCATATTACTGAGAATAGTGGTTGTCTCAATCTGGGCGAAACGAAATCAATTTTGTTTTCGAATGTGATGTAAGTTTATTCATTAATCTTTACTCAGACATAATCAATGAAATAAGATTCAAAAATACACGAAATGAATCTTTCTGACTGTAGGACTCAATATAAATATCAACTGTAATGCATCAGAATAATAATTTCTCATATAAAATCGGAAAATAAAAGTTCATTTATTTCAATTCATCCGTGAGATTGTGAAGATTGTTCTCAATTTTTTCGAGAAAATCCCGCAATACAGATTTTCAATATTTTGAATTCACTGCCGCCATACACAACCACGAAAATTCCCTGCTTTAACTAATCAGCATTAAGATTCATCATTTATTAATGAGTGGGAAACCTTGGGTTATATTATTCAAAATGAAAAGAAAAACTACTCACTTTAAATAATTCCTTGAAATAAGGACTGCATGCTGAAAGAACAACTTTATGTGCTTGTAGTTTCTGACCTTCACATGCAATCGTGACGTCTGTGAAATCCTCATCGTCCCTTAAGGTTTCGAATTGTGATGTGAAATTAGCTTGAAAATTATTCCATCTCAGACAAAATTGCTGATCTTCAATAATAGCCATATCCTTTACAAACACCACGAAACTCAAAATTTACAGGACAAGGTACAAAAATAGATCAGACGTTTCAAAGATTGTGGGAAGACCATCTCAGACTCAGACAAAAATAAACTACCTTTAATTTTAATCAATATATGTCTACTTCTTTTGGCCAACCAAGGAAAAGTAGTTTCCCTATGAATTCGACTGAAATTATACTCAACGAAATGGGACATTTTCAATACTCCAAAAAAATTCCACATTTCTAATACTCATGATTTTTCTAACAAATTATATTTAAGAATCTGTATTAATTTCAATCAAAAAGCGCGGACAAGTTACAACTGCCTCTATAAAGGTTTAATCAGGGATAATTATAAGATTCAGATGACCCATGTATCAAAATGAGGTGATAAATGATTAACGCTCCAATTTAATTTGTTCATTCTGAAATTATTGTTAGAGATTTTTTTGTTTAAACATTGGTAATGTTAGTAATGTTGAAAATAACTCATGACGTCATACCGTTCTAGGGATATTTGGTTTTTACGGGTACGATTCCTCACGAATATTACTTGAACTCTGAAAAAGGAATGAATTCATGAAACATCTGAATAAAATTTATAAACATACAGATATTTCAATATTTTGGCGTAATTTACACTATTGAAATAAATTACATATTTGAAATGATTATTTTATCAGTTCCCTGTGCAGTATTGTCATATCACATCAAATTCCTATAATGAACGAAAAAACCTCTAAATCTTTTACATTGATATTGATAAAATATTTATCATCCACATTTTATTAAATTCATTTTGATACATTCATTTCTAACATTCAAGTCTTTTTCAGTGATTTTTAATAATAATAATAACGAGGTAAATAACTGATAAATTTTTGTTGCATTCAAATTTCCATTGGACTAGTCTGGCAATGTTGCATCTTGTACCCGTCTGGTTTACTGTCAATCCTGTCATTGTTGTCAATTTAATGACTGATGTCAATTTTATATGAATGTGAAAATTTTTCGCAAATTCTACACACAATCTGTTATTCTACTATTCTAGTCTTTGTGCTGGCGCTAATTAGTTAATTTTCGTTATGATGGTGCTTTGTGATCTGTGTGTGCTATCTAAGTTGTGATAATAAATCCGCTCCCTACTGTAAAGTGTATTGTGTAATTTTCTTTCGTTTGCGTTACAAAACATTATTATTAGATTTCATAGTGCACACGAGTATGAAATGTCTAAACGTAAGTTGATTTGGATAATTCCATCATTGGAATATCTAAAATATCCAAAAAATCAATAGTTAAATGAAGACATAACCTTTCTCAAGGGTGGTGTTTCATGGGTTGTTCCCATCTATGTACCTATAAGATGACTAATACCCCATTTGTTTCAATGCCAAATTCATTGATTGCCTCGTTATGAAGAACTTAATTGATAATATCACATGTGACATGTTCGTCCTTTTGCATGTTGAATTTTTTGGCATTTTTTATTTGAACGAATCTTTCAGCTTTACCATCAGAAAGTTTTATAAGCTTTTCACCATCAATAGCCTTCGAATCATACGTATTTTATAACGATCTCTTTTTAGTATTAAACTGATTGTCAGATGTTTCAATGGTCCTTCGGAATGTCTTTAGTTTGTATCATTTTGATTTCAATTCCTCTTGTTTTGAAATTTATATTCAATAAAGTTTATGTTATGTAATTTTTTCTGTTTTACGTTTTTTGGAGTACCTACATAGAAATAAAATTGATTTTGATCTCAGTTTTATCTCATCGTTCATTTATTTTAACCTTCCATTCATTACTTTATAGATTGATATTGATGATATCCTTATGTCTGGGTAAAACCCATCAGAAACCTGATGTAGAGCTCAAACGAGTCAGGAGGCGATATCTTGAGATACATATGTTCAGAGGAAGAAGAAATTACTGAACGCGACTTATTTGTTTTAACGTACAATGCTATACCCTTGGATAACACCTAATTACTGATATCATAGTGGAGTAGTTCTTTCATCATGTTGAGATTCATCAATTATAAATCATCAAATTTCATTTGTCCACAGGTTAAAGAATGTGGTGGTATATTTAAGAGTTATGGTTTTGAGAGCCGTTCAACTTGAATAACATTATTTTAAAATAAACAACGGTAATCATCTAATTCCAAATTGGAAAATCTTATGAATGCAAGTCTGGCATTCTGTAAAAGTGAAATCTAGTGTTCGAAATAAGAGTGAAAACCCACAATAGTGTTGAAAGTTATTCAAACCATAGTATCAGAAGAGTTTTACTAATTTGCCTGAGTTATGTATGATTTGATTACACCTGCTATTAAATTTTATCAATTGAAATCTCAAAACCTTCCATTTGAATAATCTTTGGAATTTCATACATACGTCTCTTCACACTGCTATTCTCTATGATAGTTGCAAATAGGGGTATGTAGATGGCGCTCCATTTCTTCATATTATTGAGTCTTTTTGAACTTTTTGCAGATTGAACTATGAACAGCATGAATTGGAAATAAATGTAGCATGAATAGGAAATAAATTCGGTACCCGTAGGCCAGAAATTTAATTTTTTTTGTACAATGAGGTACTTGGAGTATCCTTTGTGCAAATAATTCATATTTGAATATTGCTTTTTTTGATGCGGATTATTCTGCTGAGATGCGTTTCATTGATAATTAATATCATATCTTTATGATTAATGTATTCATCCATTATCTCTTATCGATTTTCCGGACTATTTTATAGAAACACGTATACAAATTATAAATATACTTTATTATTTGTAAAATGTTTGAACACTAAGATGATTGTGAAGAGTAATTTTTAAAAATCTTCAGTTCTTAATTAAAATGATATTCTTGTTTGAATGAACGTGAAACCAATCGTAAGTTACTTCCTGAAAATTCAATATAACATAGATGCATAGAAAACCTGGTGTTGGAACTGATTTCATTTTGTTTGAGGCTTTCTGGTCGATAGAAAATCTGACTATTTGTTCTGCTCTTCATTTGTCCCGAAATTCTTTCATAACCACAATCTCCTAAAACATTCGAAATGAACACTCGTTCTGATGGAATTTTTGACATGCACTTCTTAAACACAAAGAAGACATTCGTCATATCTTTAAGAACATAACATAACCTATTTCACAACAAAATAGCGCCACGACCGTGAAATATTGCGGATCTTTGCGGAACTAGAAAAAATTCTCCAATCCAGTGCCGATTTGATCTACAATTTTTGGTCACGAGTTGTTGTTTGTATCTCTAGTTCTACCATTCACTTTTTCCTCAAAGGAGGACCAAATCAATTTCGCCATAAAACTTATTTTCGTTCTGATTTTCCACATTCATCAGATGAAACTTGATCCCATCAAACAGGTTCGGGATAAAGTTTGCAACCAAGGGAAATTATTCAAAAATGGAAAATGTTTATGAAACTTTGCTGATTGGTCCAATGAGAATAAATGCATCAGATGTGTTTTTTTTGTTAATTAACGAATTTTGATAGATCTTGTAGTTCAGAATTCGAATTCAAGTCGAGACTTGAGTACTTGATATTTACTAAATGATTTATTTTGTTTGTTTTAGATTAATAAGAAAAAATTTCAATATCCCAGAATCACCTGTTTGAAGGTATAGTATTGATCTATTTCGCCATTTTCCAAAAAAAATTATATTTACGGACATATCCGGCTGTGCTTTTTTATGGGTCACCCTGTATGACCCCACGAATGCCATTTATTTAAATTATTCGAGAATATCGCGATAAACAAAATCTGTGTTGATACTCAAATCATAAAATCAATACGACGTCAAATAATGGTATCAGTTACATTTACAGAGTGAATAATTTGTATCAACAACTCTTTTACGTGAAATTGAAATGTTTCAGTAAAATACTGCAGGGTGATTTCATATGACTTTAGTCTGTGAGGCAAAACCACCCCCTCAAATTTGAATTGGGAAGATGGATCGTGCGATATGTTGTTGAAAAGGTCTTTCATAGTTATTGTCTAATCATGAACCCCTTTGCTACTTTCATGAAGTATAAATGTCGTACTTGTTACAGGAGTTGTGATAAACGTGATCGTCCAAACTGGCAGCCCTAGACGACTCGCGTGGTGCGCCGCGCTTCCCCTCTCCACTTACCAAGGATCAAGAAACGATTACTGGTAAGTGAGGTTATGTTTCATCCATAAACCTGATTTTCCAGGCGTTATTTTGAGATACAGGGTGGCGAAGAGATTGACGTCAAAAAGAAAAAAAATTAGGTGCCTCGTGTCATGGGCTATTCGAATCACCTCCATGTATGTTATGCGATTTTTCACGGTTTTCGAGTTATGAATTTGTTTATGAACTTTGAGAATTTTCGACTTGACCATCTTGAAAAAGATTAAAAAAAAGTACGAGACTTCTCTGTGAAATTCTTTCGTAACTTAATTCCCACGAATTGTACTTTTATACATAAAATAACCAGATTCGTAACTTTGATAAACATTGTGGCAATGTTGGTCTCAAGTGAAAAAGTTACGTAAATTGGATTATGACCTGAATTTTCGAATCAAAATTGAAATTGTAAAGAGGCGAATTCACGGTTTCTTAGTATGAAACTTTGAAAACCTACTGTAAATTTTATAAATAAATTTCTTTTTATTTACATTATGATGTGTGATTTATTGCCATACCATACCCATAAAATGGCAAAAAATAATTTTGTAGTAAATGTCTAGTTCTTCGATTTTTTCCACCTCGATGACTTTGAAGGCTAATTCTAGCAAAAGTAGAGTGTTAAGCACCATTTTTTATCAATGATTCTGAAAGCTGACTGTTGAGCGCAGTTTTCTAGCAGACTAAGAAACCATGAATTAGCCTTTTCACATTTTTTATTTTGATTCGAAAATTCAGATCATAATCCAATTCACGTAAATTTTTCACTTGGGACCAACATTTCCATAATTTTTATCAAAATTACGAATCTGGTTATTTTATGCATAAAAGTACAATTGATGGAGATTAAGTAACGAAAGAATTTCACAGAGAAGTCTTGTACTTTTTTTTGATATCTTTTTTAAGATGGTCAAGTCGAAAATTCTCAAAGTTCATGAAAAAATTCATAACTCGAAAACCGTGAAAAATCGCATAACATACAGGGGGGTGATTCGAATAGCTCATAACACGAGGGACCAGTGTTTTCTTTTTGACGTCAATCTCTTGGCCACCCTGTATAATCACATAACATGTTTCATAATATAGCAAATTGTCTTTCAATCAGTTTGAGAAAGTATGCATATTCTTTTACATTTAACCCAAAGATAAGTTTTGAATTATGTTATATTCACTCCCTGGAGTCCCTGGTAGTGATCTTTCGCTATTTTCGGCCTCAAAAATAGGATATCGTCTGTTGAACTATCTGCTGTTTTTTTTTAGAAAAGGTTTCAGAATAAAACGTAAACTCCTACTAGGTAACTGTCCTTTTGTTTGGTTCTGTGGCAGCATTTGAGCCACTGAACAAATCGTCGATCTTGCCTCATATGTCTCGTTGATTTTGTGTGTTGTGATATTCGTAGGTAAATTATGAAGAATTATGGTCACTTCGTAGTGGATATTTCCGCTAAGCGCCCCAGGATCATTAGTCAGTCGAATAACTCAATGCGCTTCCGACTGCTCAAATATAGAACACTGGCGACGCTCAAGAGGAATTTCTAAATATTGAGAAAGGCGTCCAGACACTTTGTCTCTAGTTCGTTTTATTTCGGTCCTGAGATATCAAACGACTATATTCCTGCTGTGAGAGGTTAATGGTTGAGTGTATGAGAAGACGAATTTCACATATACAGGATGTCCCAATGGAAAGAAGCCACCCCCGATATTCTCATAATAAATCTTCCCTTCTGATCGTCTCATTTTATTGTGTACAGAAATACTAGGAAATCATTCAAATTAAATGTATAAATTGAGGTACATTAGCTCTATCTATATATGTATATAAAACAGAGTTGTTGGTTACACCATTTATACTCCATTCACATTTATAAAGTATACCGGTTGGCCATGACATTCTGACAGATTTCACCGTGTATTTTTTGAAAATGTTAGGTTATAGTCATTTTTCTGTCAGATGATTGAGCAATGTTGCCCTTTCTTCATAAGAGTCGTACTAATTACGTATTTATCGAAATGTTTATTTACTTTGGGAAAATAATGAATTTGAGAAAATATTATGTGAATTCAATAATTCCAGAGACCTGGCGAATGTTGAAGAAACTTTTTTCTCTGTTAATACTGGAAATATTTCACATATAAGGGGTTTTCCAATAAGGACTTGACAACTTTTTTTCGAAATAAAAAGCCAACCATTTGAGATATATCAAAAACTTTATTATCGGGTTGAAGTACAATCAAAACATTTATGAATGGAACTCGACTTCGTTCATATGGCCACCGCGGGCACGTTTGCAGCGGTCGATTCGTTGGACCCAATTTTCGTGACTCTGCCACACATTTCGGCCGAAACGGCAGCTATTTCGCGTTCAATGTTGGCTCTGAGCTCTACCAACGTGTTGGCATAGACCAATGACTTCTCGTGGCCCCATATTTTGCTTATTGACGAACCCATTGAGCCAAAAATGAGCTTCGTCACTGAAGATGATTTTGCGATGAAATTGATCATCTTGGCGCATCTTTTCCAGAGCCCAATCGGAGAACGTACGTCGCTTCAAATGGTCCATCGGCTTCAAATCTTGAGTCAGCTTAATCTTGTATGGGTGTAAACCAAGATCCTTACGCAAAATTCGCCATAAAGTGGTCTGGGCGATGCCCAACTCTTGAGAACGCCGTGGAATTGACTGATTTGGATCATTTGCTACGGACGTTACAACGGCAGCGATATTTTCGACACTTCGACCAACCCGTTGTCTCACTGGCACGGCAATATCACACAACGAATATGTAGACTCAAATTTTTGCACTAAACTTGTTAGTGCCTGTCTACTAGGGCGAGAATTACGACCGAAAATCGAAGTTAACGCTCTTAAAGTAGCGGTCACCGACTCCGAATTTCTGTAGTAAATTTTTATGATTTGCAGACGTTGTTCGTTCGTGTACTTTACCATGATGAAAATGTTGAGTTTACTGTGCAAATTGACAATGACAGTTCGATGATTAGTGAAAGGGTGCGTTCACAAATTGAATTCAAAGTTGTCAAGTCCCTATTGGAAAACCCTGTATTAACATGGTTGGAAGATTCAGTTATGCTATTTACTTGTATGGAAGACAAGAATCGAGTGTTGAAATTTCACTGAAAAATAATGGCCAGAATAGTCCGTTACTTTGTGATAGTTTATTCGAAAAAAAAATCAAAGTACAATGGGATGAAATAAGATATATACAGTATAATTCATAATGTAATTTCCATACATAATTTCAATGGCATTACAGCTTAAGACATAATTTTTTAACAATATTCAATTAGTAATTTTTCAAGAGAATTGCACACATGGAAGAGTTCAGGTGAAAACTTCTGATGTAAGCAGTACCTAATATTGAATTCAAAAAAGTCTACTCATGGAGGCTATGAATACAATCATTAATAAAGATTCTTTTTCAAACTGGCATAATATAATGATTGGATACAAAAACTTGAGAAAACGGTAACTCAATAAAGAAATTGGATTATAATTTATAAAACGTCCATAATTTTCAATCACAAAACATTATTTTCTAACATTGTTACATGTATATGTTTCTTTGAGAAAAGAAAGGTTAGGTTATTTGATGTATCAAACATTATAGCATGTTCAAAGCAATTACAGTAATAGCAAAACAGATTCGAACAGGACACCATACATTTTTAACTATGATACAAGAGCACAAAGATAAAAACCTCTCTGAGTAAGTATAGAGTTTTTGGAATTTTTTCAAAGAATAGGCTGACATATTTATAATGGATGGAATCTTCTTCAGGAACAACATTTTAGCTTTCTTTTGGATTGAGACTGACAAAATATCTTGAAATCATATCTGCAACAGAAAAGGAGATAGAAAATCATCAGGAAATAATAAATAATATGACCTACATTTGGTCCTTGACAACGAAGGTCTTCTGACCAGATCTGGCCCTCCAAGCAATTCTTTCCCAGATTCCTGATTGGTTATTTTTCTATCTAGGTGGTTTGCAGCAACTTCCTTTTCGATAGTATAGGCTTTTTGTCATTTTGTTTGATTCAGTTGAACCTCCTTGATCGTAGAAAATCTTCGATACAGTACTAGTTGAATAAGGAGGGTATTCGACATTATTGCACTACTAGAATATCCAAACGTTAGGTCTTTCACACTGCCGGATAAAGGGTTCTGTTGAACTTACACTAGTAATGTTCCTTTTGGAGTTTTTGAACCTCCATCCATTTTGAACTCCCCATTTTAAGTGGAAGAGACGAGTTCTCAGAATTTCCTCTACATATTATTCCATATCCATTAGATCATTGTTTGAGTCAGAGTAACCCTCAGAAAATTCTGAATCTGAATCAGATTCTCCCAATGAAATAACGAATGGAGGAATATCTGCCATTGGAAGATTACCCATGTGTTTCGTCCAGTCCTCTGTGATAAGTTTTTGACTCTTTCACAATGTAAATAAAAATTTTGCCACATATCTGATGTACATTTTGAAAGAGCCAGACTCCATAAATTCAACACTATATCCGTTGTATAGGGATGCGAATTTATGTTTTTGTTATAGAAGTTCTTACAAAACGTCCATGCCATTTCAATAGGATTGTACTGACAATGGTATGGGGGTTATCTAAGAACCTCATGCTCCTTCAAAAGGTCATCAACACATATCGTCTCTGTCTGTCAGTTCGATGAGGTAATATCAAATTCCAAAGTTGTTTCTTGGTAAAATTTTGATTAAAATCAATCTTGTTTTTAATCAACCAATCCTGCATCACGCTTTTTTTGCTGGAAAAGGTGGGTGGTTTATCCAATTGCAGATCTTTTTTCAAAATGAAGTCTTTAGTCAATGTCTTTTTTGTTGCACCAATAGAAGGAAATTCTTTGTCGTCTCTTTCACTTAAAATCCTCCTGTTTGTGTTTATGTGCAGCTAAAAAATAAATATCTATTCTCATAAAATATAATACCTTGGTTTTTACACACATACGTTAAAAATGTTGGATAGCTGGTATGATAAAGTGTTGATTCCAAATTGATACTTTTTGAATGAGCCGATTTCAATTCTTCCTCATAGTTTGTCTCTGCTTTTTCGTCACTACCTTCGGCATTTTTAGTTTCCTGGCGTGATGAATATATTTATATTTGTTAAAGTAAATGTGATCAACCCTTACCGAACAGTTTTTATAGTTTTTTATTTCAGAAAGCGAAATATCTTTCAAGTGAATCAGACTTTTATTGTTTATTAATCAAACTTGACATTTCTCTTATCAGCACACTAATTAAATAATTTGAAGACTTCAAGATCACTTCAAGAATATTGAGGGGATAAATTAGCGAATTAACATTGGCAACGTTGTTTAATTTTCACGAGTGCCAACCTGCGTCTGTTCTAGGGGAAAAAACTTGATAAACCTAAAACCTGGCCAACCGGGATACTTTATAAATGTGAATGGAGTATATATAACTCGAGATCGGATGGACTGTTTGTTATGAAACTTCATTTATGGATTCGTCTACGGTCTGGTTATTATAAAATACATTGAAACTCTGAAAAATTCGATGACACTGTAGCGTAGTCGTGAAGGTACTATATTTGATATTATCGCCACTAGATGGCGATGTATACAATTATTGTGTAATTTGCATAGAACTTATTTGACACCTGTCAATGTTTTTTTCTTCATATCAGTGACCTCTTTTACATATAAATGCGAATCTATCGAAAATATTGATCAACCTAAAAGGCGAATCTACCTAAATGGTAAATCTACCTTTTACATGAATCTAACGAATATATTGATCTGCTGGCCCATATATACCTACTAGTATATTAATAAAATCTCGATTCGATTTGTTAAGCTTCTGATGAATATTTTTACATTGCGATCTCTGTTTCATAAATATAATGAAGTGAAACCTTGTCCTTTCTTCCTTACACATGTGAGTTTTATTTTGAATTTTAGTAAGTGTTGATTTAAAAGTTCATTAATTATGTTATATTATATTGATTGATTCAATCGATATTAATCATCCTCTGAATTAAACGCCTCTCCTTTTTACAAGCTTTTTACAAGCTTTTATTTAGTTTCACCTGTCCCGGTGTCTGTCTGTCTGTCTGTAATCAAATCTTGCAAGTTGAATATGACACACTTCTAATCGTCCGATTGATTTGAAATTTGGCAGGTGTACATAATTCTGATGACAATGCATCATGAAATATTTTTTATAGAAAAAAACAAAATGGCGGCTCCAAAATGGTGGATGAGTTTTGTAATTATCATCCGATTCCATTCGAAATTAGTATCTGGGGGTTTTTGGGTTCGACAATGATGATTTTTCCGTCAAAATTGGAAAATTCAAGATGGCGGCCACAATATGGCGGACGAGTTTTGTAATTATGATCCGATTCTATTCAAAATTGGTATCTGGGGGTTTTCTGGATCGGAAATTACGATTTTTCAAAATTGAGGAATTCAAGATGGCGGCTTCAAAATGGCGGATGAGTGTTGTTATTATAAAAGCTTGTCTTAAAAAATGATTTTTTTATTATAGCTTGTTTACAAGCTTTTATTTAGTTTCACCTGTCCCGGTGTCTGTCTGTCTGTAATCAAATATTGCAAGTTAAATATGACACACTTCTAATGGTCCGATTGATTTGAAATTTGGCAGGTGTACATAATTCAGGTGACAATGCTTCATGAAATATTTGTTATAGAAAAAAACAAAATGGCGGATGAGTTTTGTTATTATGATACGATTCCATTCAAAATTAGTATTTGGGACTTTTTCTGGGTTTGACAAAGATGCTACAATATGGGGGACGAGTTTCGAAATTATGATGCGATTCTATTTATACTCCATTCACTCCTATAAAAAGTATCCCGGTTGGCCATGATTTAGGTTTATCAAGTTTTTCGACTTGAAACTAACGCAAGTTGGTACTCTTGAAATATCGGTAATGTCAAAATGATTGTCAGAGACGTTGCCACTAATTTCTATTTATTCTTTTTCAACTTTGTAATTGAATTTAGTTCTTTTAAGGCTTAACTGTGACACAGGTTTCGTAGTACTACTACATTTTCATACTGGAGTATTTCCAGTTGTGCAAAAAGGTATTCGAATGTCTTCTCTAGGCTTATTTTGAAAATTTTAAAGAATGGGGAACTCCATAGGTCCGTCTGTTCATTCAGAAGTTTTTCTGTCGGGTTATTTGAGTACTTTTATTCTTTTTTCGAATGAACTAGCACAAAGTAACGGAATATTCTGTCCATTATTTTTGAGTGAAATTTCAACACTCGATTTTTGATTGCCGTACAAGAAAATAGCATAATTGAATATTCCAACCATGTTTATATACGTGAAATATTTCCAGTATTAACAGAAAAAAGTTTCTTCAACATTCGCCAGGTCTTTGGAATTAGAGAATTCTTATAATATTTTCTCAAATTCATTATTTTCCCAAAGTAAATAAACATTTTGATAAAAACGTAAAAACGTTGCTCATTCATCTGACAGGAAAATGACTATAACCATTGAGTTTAAATATATTTAAACTCAATGCTATAACCTAACTTTTTCAGAATATACAGAATGTCATGGCCAACCGAGATACTTTATAAAAGCGAATGGAGTAAACAATACTTGGTATTGCAGATCTACACCTACTCCTTAACTATCTCACCTGAGATATAGTTTATTGGATAACAGAACTAATTCCGCTTTAATTGATGGCCAAACCGTTTCGTTAGCTTCGTTATTGCATTATTCAGCTCATTGAAAATAAGTCGGGCGCGCATAACTTTTACCGTCCGATTTTTGCCAGCCCGTCTCAGTTCCTACCCAACTTTGGATCGTACGGTTTTGTGCTGCGTCCCCGAATATATTTTTGTGATGTTTCTCGGAAAGAATTGACGGTCGATTGGGTGAAGGTGACGACAGTTGGTTGGTGCGGGTGGTTTTTTGAGGTGGCGTGATGAAACTAGGACGCGTTCTAGTGCTCGAGGTAGTATACAGGGTGTTTACAAGCTCTATGAGAAAATTTGGCAGTGGACTGAGGAGTTAATTGAAAACATTTATTCTTGAATGATCGCGTGTCCAATTTGTTTTGCTTTGAAAGCAGTTGAAAATATTGCTATAACGGGCTCACTATTCTCTGTTCAAATGTAAGAAAGAGCAATAATAACATGTTTGGCGCATCGTTAGGATTATTTTTAACGACTGGGCTCTCCTCTTAGGTGGCGTCAATGTTTTATTCTCTTCATATTCTCTGAGACTTCTGAATACAGCTGAATCACTCACTCCTGAGGATTTTGAAACAATTCCTACTAAGTCTCTTTTCGATAAATCAGGATGTTCTTCCTATTTTTTTCGAAAAATGCTCAAAATTATCTCTTTCTCTTCAGCAGAGAAATGCGACCTTTTGGACCTTTTTCGTGGTGGTCCCCACATATCACCCTCAGATGCAGTATCCGTTTCCGAATTCGACATTGTTCTATAAACACTATAGGTATACACTTTGTCAAAAGATTTTCAAACACAATACACTTTTCACAACAAAATCTATAAGCACTTTGAACAGCTAGACCTTCACAATAGCTAGGTATTTTAACTGGTCTTGTCAATTGAAAACGATATTTATGCAAATCAAGATGGCTTTAACCCAATAAGGAAAAGGACCCAAATCTGGTGTTTCCCGGAATTACCTTGTCGGAATTTTGAGCAGCCGAAAAAGAAATTATTTAGTAGATAATAATATGCAAACAAAGCAAAATAAAAAAATAGGGTACGTCGAATATGAAATGTTTATGACAGTTGCAAATCATAACAGAAATTTTGCACCCAGGTTTGTCCATTCCTCGTCGTTGTTTGGAATTAGGAATTTCACAAACGTCATAACACCGTATTTTGCATAAAGATTTGGGTCTTTAGGCTTATAAAGTTCAGTTAACACAAGAACTCAAGCCGGCCGATCATCAAAAACGTCGTGTCTCTGCTGATTGGGTCCTCGAGGACATAGGGCAGCCACTTAGCGATTTGATGGAAAGTTTCATGAAAAAGTTATGGTCCTGTTGTAGTTTTGATCATGGTTGTCATTTGGCTGATTTCATTTTCCATTATCACCGACATACCTTCCTATTTATAATGAAATGAACATCCGATCATTTTTCTGAAAAAATTGCATTTTTTTTTGTCAAAACATAACCTCTTGTTGAAAAACCCTTTATATTTTTCAATTCTACAAAGGAATATATAGGGGGGTGTAAGTTTCATGAAGGTTAGTGTAAATAAAACAATCAATATGAGAAAAAGGTACTTTGACGAATATTTTCCAATAAATGTCAAAAAAGACATAGACGATTTGATATAAAATCGTATCGTTAGAATTTCGAGTTGATCTTCACACTGTATACTTATTTATCTCAATTCAAACAAAATTATCCAAAGATAGATAATTGATGAAAGTGTATGCATGAAATTTTTTGGACCTTGAATGATAACGAAATATTTGCACACTATCTACATAATTGCCTGCATTAGTGGTTGGACAAAAACATTGATTGGATGCTGAATTATACCAATTACAGTTTGGAACGTTAAACAGGGTGTCACGTTAAAATGGAAACCGGTTTTTTCTAGTGAAAAAAATTAAGATTTTGGAAAACGCTAGGAACCGCCAATTTTGTTTTTGAGGGGGACATTTTTTCACATGAATACCATCATCAAATCATTTCATCTCTCTGCGTGTCAATCCCAAACCCTTAAATTTGAATAGCGCTAGCTTTTTTTTTTATATGCAGGGTGTTCCATTTATATTAAAAAAATTGGGGTCTTCAGGTGAAACACTGAGTGAACCAGCTGGGTACAGGTACTGCCGTTTGATCTATTCGAAGTTCACTTCAACTTTTAGGTTAACAATGTCCATGATGTTATCAGTCTGAATGCGTTCCCCGTATAAATTCTCGGACATTCAGTTTCTTAGTTCATTATGTTCGCAAGGCTTAACACTTGTTGAAATGTTAACAATGTCTCATTAATGCTTCAGGAAGAATGAAAAATACGTAATTAACAGATAATACATGGTGATTAACTGTTTTTGTTGCTAGAATTTGATAGTTTTGTTAAGTGTTCAATCTCCTTAGTTTAGTGGATCGAGTGTAGGATATGATTTTTTATCTTCGTAGCTTGTTGGCGAATTTTTGCTGCATTTTTGAGACCATAATATCGAAATGTTTCTGGTTAGTTTTATGTAAGTAAATTCCTGAATTTTCAACAGTCGATTCGTATTCTCAAACGTTGAATTCAAAAGGAGACTTTGATTATTAACTGAAAATGCTATTGGAACTATTTTCTTATGTGAACTTCGTTCAATTATTATGATTTGAATGAAGCGGATAAATATTCATAAAATCCCATGTTTTGCCGTCAGAAATATTCAGTTCTTAATTGATATGTGCGAGATCATATCAGGATGATAATTCTCCTCATATTCAATTAAGTAATTAGGTAATTTCGCGGTGTTTATGAAACGGAAGAACACTTCCGGGAAGTTGTTTCCGACTTCTTGAACTTGCTGGTTCTTTGAGTAGTCTTCATGCAAATTATAAAATCTTCTATTGGATTTGTTCAGGTCGATTCAAGAACTCGATGATTAAATAATATAATAATGATATGAAGAGGAAAAACTGCTCTTGGGATGAAATAAGATTCTTCATTTGAAAAGTGGAGGGGGAATATAATATAACTTTTGCAAGATACCACAAATGTCATCGGTGTTTTAGTTAGTGTTCTTATTGAAAACGCGCAAAGTGGTTTTGTGACCTTTTTATCAGTGGTTCATTTTTTGTTTCTAGTCTCACTTTTGTTTCAATGAAGCAAGGCAGTAATGCCGAATTCTATATCTTTTATTTGAAGCATATTCATTGAAATAATTAATTTTTTTGAGGGATTAGGAACACGAATACTGGGTGAGTTTTATCAATGTGGTCGTAATGGATTTTCTCTCATTGCGGCTATAATTGCGGTTGTTACTTTGGAATTGTATTTTAGTTTTGACTAGTATCAATATTTTGCTTGGGCTTGATGAGATGACCACATTTTTTTGCTGTCATTTTAGGTTCCCCCGAAGCATTTTTTATATCTTATTTGTTAGTATTTATTCAGTTGAAGAATGTTTTTCGAAGATATTTTAAACCTAGAGACAGATACAAAGTAATCGTAAAATTGACAGCTTTTTCCGAAAATTTTATTAGATAACTTCAAGAATAACTCGAAAACATAAGGATATTTGTACAAGGTGCGGCACGGAGGGCGGACGTTTTTCAGATGGGCATAACTTTCCCCCACTGAGGACGAGAGAAGTGGGGAAGGTGCCGTTAGACTCGTGTGTTCCTAGCATTTATTTACCAGTTGTCGTCATGGAGCCTTGGAGGGTGGAGCATCGTGTTTTCGCCTATGATAGTTTCGTCCGAAATAATGAGTCAGTCACGGTCGTGCAGCGTGAGTTTCGTCGCCATTTCCACATTCATCGGAATAGAGCTATTCCCTCTCGAAACACCATCCTTCGTTGGGTTGAATCACTTCGCAGACGTGGTGAACTGATCAACAGAAGACCACACAGCCAGAGCATCAATGGACGTTATTCGCCCTCTCTTCCCTGGTCGCCTTATTTCCAGGTTTGGCGATGTTCATTGGCCTCCCCGGTCCCCAGATTTATCCATATGCGATTTTTTCTTATGGGGACACCTCAAGGCTAGAGTATACGAGACCAAGCCCCGAACTCTGGACGAATTGAAAAGGGCTATTCGCGTGGAAGTTGCCCAAGTTGAGATAGCGATGTTGGAGAGAGTCTACGCGAACTTCCAAGAGCGCCTCCAGCACTGCATCACCGATTTCGGCCACCACATGCCTGATGTGATTTTCCACACTTGACTGTCTCAAATGCTATTTCCTTGAGAATCTGATTCCGTCAATAAATGTGTTTTTGAGTAAAAATTAACGCTTTTATTATTTTTTTAAAACCATCCATCCTCCGTGCCGCACCCTGTATTATCCAAAATTATGTGAAGCATTCATTGTTTACAATTAGTCTAATACAGGGGGAGTCAACAGTGCTCGAGAATTATTCAAATTTTGGCGACATCGACTCTAATCAGCGCACAAGCTTACATCATTTTTTGCTCTATAGGCAAAGAAGTTCATTCTTCAATGGCATGCCCTGAACATTTTCGTCTCTTAGACACCCTAGTCACTAGTGGATTCCCTTCGTGTTTTCAGAAGCAGGAAACTGTATGCAAATTCTCAGAAAACTAGTACCAGTCATTTCCCGTATTTTTGAGGGTAAATTTTCCGTATACCGAAGAAAGAAGTGCGACGAAACCGCTGAAATTTTTTATACTTTCGCTTCACGATACCGCATTCTCGAAATTCCCACCGCTCGTCGCCAAATCAATCTTTTCCTCCCATTAAGACGTCGAGATTTCCGCAATCACAATGCAGTTCGAAAAGAATGCCCGAGCAATTAGACGAACAAAAAACGATTTCCACTCATTATCACGTTCACTCCATTCGTATTCATGCGTTTATTTCAGGTACCATTCCTACCTACGACGGCGACGTTCACACGTGACCATACTGATCAAATTGAATACTATCTCTTTCACCTACGATACACCGTAGGTTAAAATCGTAAACGCGTCGGTTGCGGACGCACGCGGAACCCCGAAAAATCGACGCGGGAAGAGTCCGGTAGGTTGTGCGGCCACGGCGGGATAGGAAGTGTCCAGGACACGTGACCCGTCTTGTTCGCATTCGTCGCGGTCGTATCCGGAGTTTGGACGGCGGCCAAGAGGTGTAGCGGACGATTTGGGGGCCCCTGTAGTTTTCCTAACAGTTTTACACTGTTCGGAAGTTGGTGGAGAGTGGAGGTGCGCGAGCGCTTGATGGAAATTGGAGATTTTTTCGATAGGTTATTGGGAACAGAAGGTAGGATCAGTCGATTTCTTCGGGGGATGTTTTGTTTAGAGGTGTTTTTTTGAAGCGTTCTTCTGTTGTTGGTTGGTGTCTTTTTGATACTTATTGGTGTCGAGGTTACCTTTTGAGAGGGTCCAAGGTGACTGTTTGAGCATTAGATTTTTTAGATTAGATTTAAGGAGGGGCGTTCAGACTTAGCTTAGCCTCGCAAACACCTTGACCTGAAGATCTATTGTGCAGGTAGCAAAGCCTCTATGAACTTCACTACTCTTCTCTGTTTGAGCATAATCTGAATGGCATCTTTTTTTAAGCGGTTTATCCAACACAATTGATGATATTCCTTCCATCCGTAATTTGAAGGTGGCACATCGTGAAAAAGGGCATCTACTTTTACTTCTTCTCCAATATGTCTAATCCTGGCGTTTTATACAGAGTGTAACAGCCAAATGGAATAAATTCGATAACGAATAAATGAGGGGGTGTTAGGAAAAACGCTCGGACACGTCGATTTGTAATTTTAAATGAGCATATTTTTCAAGAAAATAAAATTATATAGGGTGTTCCATGCGACCGTGGCCAAGACCAACTTTCTTATTTCAAATGCAATCCCCTGTATATTATTTATTTTTTGGATTCTTCAGAGAATTCTAGACATAATTCATGTACAATGTCCTATACCTATCTTCAACTTTTTCGGAAATATTGAGTGTTTTCAGATTTTTTTACAAAAATTAACATTTTAAATGAAAATTATTTTATTTCACAAATTCGATACATTACACTCAAAACTTATTTCCCATTTACCTCTTGATATGAAGAAAGTAAGCAAAAACCATTACTGAGAAGAAATTAAAAAAAAAACAAAAACAGATTTGTTTATTCTCATAGCCTACATTTCCTACATTGACATTAATGTTTTTTTTTAATAATTAAGAAATAATCAGTATTACTTATTAGATTTCAAGTGTGATGTACCGAATTTGTGAAATAAAATAATTTTTATTTAAAACGTTGATTTTTGCAATAAATCTGAAAACACTTAAACTGCATGAATTGTGTCTAGAATTCTCTGAAGAATACAAATAATAAATAATATACAGGGAGTTGCATTTGAAATAAGAAAGTTGGTATTGGCCACGGTCACATGGAACACCCTATTTAATATTATTTTCTTGAAAAATATGCGCATTTAAAATTACAAATCGACGTGTCCGAGCGTTTTTCCCAACACGCCGTCATTTATTCGTTATCGAATTTATTCCATTTGGCTGTTACACTCTGTATGATTAACAAGTCTTTCTGACCACCTCCTAAAGTAGGTACATGAATAGGTGTCTTCTGTTTCCTGTGGTAAAAGTACCTGGAATTGTTACCTAAATATTAGAGAACCAGAAAGTTTTGCCTACCAGCGTGCAAACTTTTAATGCCGATTCTATTTTGGATCTCAATAGATAGATATGGCTTTTCTAATATCAACAATTGCAACTCTTTTTTTCTTCCTTGTTTCTCCTGGTTGTAAATCTGAATTAATTTTTTTAGAGTTCGTTTTGCTCAATGCGGTATCGCGTTAGCTTTCTTCATCGTTCAACTTATGCAGGACCTTAACATCTATCCTGCTTACTTTCCCAAACTGTAATGTTCTTGAAGGTTCGACCAATGTTGGTCAAGTCCATTTGACTCTCCCTCTGACACTTCCACCCTTAATACGTCATGCTCAAAAGATTTTAACTTATACTCCATTCATTTTTATATCGGCCATCATGTCATTCTGACACATTTCAGCGTGTACATTTCGAAAATGTTAGGTTATAGTTTTCCTGTCAGATAACTAAGCAACGTTGTCTTGTCTACCTACATAGAGATCGTAGTAATTACGTATTTATCAAAATGTTTATTTTACTCCGGGAAAATAATGAATTTGAGAAAATATTATGTGAATTCAATAATTCCAAAGACCTGGCGAATGTTGAAGAAACTTTTTTCTCTGTTAATATTGGAAATATTTCACGTATATAAACATGGTTGGAAGATTCAGTTATGCTGATTTCTTGTACGGAAATCAAGAATCGAGCGTTGAAATTTTACTGAAAAATAATGGACAGAATAGTCCGTTACTTTGTGATATTTCATTCGAAAAAAAGAATAAAAGTACTCGAATAACCCCACAGAAAAACTTCTGAACGAACCAACGGACCTATGGAATTCCCTACTTGTCAAAATTCCCAAGAAATAAGCCTAGAGAAGACATTTAAATACCTTCTTGCAAAACTTGAACTACTTCCAGTATGAAAATGTAGTAGTGCTACGAAACCTGTGTCACAGTTGAACCTTAAAAGAACTAACTCCATTCACAAAGTTAAAAAAGAGTAAAGAGAAATTAGCATTGGCAACGTCTCCGAAGATTATTTGACATTTCACGAGTACCAACCTGCGTCAGTTTCAAGTCAAAAAAAACTTGATAAACCTAAATCTTGGCCAACCGGGATACTTTATAAAAGTAAATGGAGTATATCTATCCTATTAGTAAACAAAGCGAAAAAATATCAAAAGAACGCATAATCAATAATAACTTGTGTGTAAAAATACAGGTGTTTATTACTTCAACTAGCCGAAGTTACATACATACAGGGTTGGGATAAAGTTTGGCACCAAATTAATATCTTTAAAACGAAACGGGCGATATTTTTGAAATTTGGCAGCTGAGTGTGATGGACCACAATGCATCTGATGAGCATATTTTCATTAATGAGATACTTCCGGTTTAACCGGAAATGACAAAATTTTTTTATTTAAATGGGACACCCTGTATATTTCTGCAGATTCTGAAAGTGCACGTTGTTTCGGATCTGTCCATGTAAAAATTCTCTGTAAAAAGCAGAAATTCAGTCTTTTTGTACATTTGAGAAAAAATCCATTCAAATAAATCGTTGTTATTTGTATCAATAGTGAGAAATAAAACGAAATACATCAGATGCATTGTGGTCCATTACACTCAGCTGCCAAATTTCAAAAATATCGCCCGTTTCGTTTTAAAGATATTAATTTGGTGCCAAACTTTATCCCAACCCTGTAGTGGTAATCTCGATTTGGCTTTCAACGTGTTCATATCCTAACAACATGGAAATTAGTCTAACTGTTCGCAGAAAATGTATTCATATTGCTTGCGTCATCTTATGCGGTTATTTCTGGATGTGTAATATTGACTTGGAGCTTTTTAACTCAATTGAAGGTGTTTCATTGAGAGTCAGAATTCTTTACTTTTCAAATCCAGATCTACTTCAACCAGTGTAGTCGTTTCATGAACTTATTTTGAAAGCTTGCAGAGTTGAATTTCTTTAATCTGAGAGCGTAATTGGGAATAGTTGACGCAGTATGTAGCTCAGTATTTAGACAACTTTCCCACCTTTAGAGCCTTAGAGGAAATAAATTTTCCATTCTAATAAGCGCAATATCCTTATGCTAATAATTTGAAGTTTCTTCACGAAAAGCGAGTGGTCAGTAGATATTTTGATGATTATATATCGGATATCGTTCACAATTTGCTTAAATATGCGTGTCATCGGTAGAACATATGCTAGATGGAGTTTCTGTACACACGTTTGAAAGTTCATTAAGTCCTATGCGTATTCATTGTGGAAGAATCCTTAAGACAGTTTTATGGATGAAAGTGGATCTTTTATTCATATGCTTGGTTACTGATTAATTTTATTTCCTGTTGTAATCGACACTGTGATTTGATATGGCTAAGGCAAGATGCATAGGACTCAATGCATCTGCTGCCACTAGAGGGGAAACGAGCCAGTGCTCGGCTCTGCCTCGAACACATTTTCAAGCTTTTTGAGGAAGTTTCAGTAAAATTTTCAACACTTCTTCCCAACCTTACATATTGAAGATATTGATCATTGCTTCCATATGCCGTGTACAGAATTTGAATATCACGATTCCCCTCTAGTTTGTGCATTTTACAAGATGAGCCAGAAATCAACTTTAGCACAATTGAACTACATGCTATTATCTATCACTTTTTGCAATATTGTTTGTCTAGCTTTGGATTTATAAAAATTATGATTTTTCTGAAAAATGGTCTCATTTTTCGAAGTTTTTCCGGATTTTACCAGAGGAAAATGCATCAATAAGGTCGCATAAAAACCATTTATGTATACTCCATTCACTTTCATAATGTATATCGGTTGGCTATGTACCTATATGTGTATATTTTGAAAATGTTAGGTTATAGTCATTTTCCTGTCAGATAACTGCGCAACGTTGTCCTCTCTACATAGAGGTCGTAGTAATTACGTATTCATCAAAATGTTTATTTACTTTGGGAAAACAATGAATTCGAGAAAATATTATGTAAATACGATAATTCCAAAGACCTGGCGAATGTTGAAGAAACTTTTTTCTCTGTTTATACTGGAAATATTGCACGTATATAAATATGGTTGGAAGATTCTTTTATGCTTTTTCTTGTGCGGAAATTAAGAATCTAGTGTTGAAATTTTGCTGAAAAATAATGGGCAGAATAATCCATTACTTTGTGATAGTTCATTCGAAAAAAGAATAAAAGTACTCGATTCACCCGACAGAAAAACTTCTAAATGAACGTGGACCTATGGAATTCCCCATTTTTCAAAATTTTCAAAATAATCCTACAGAAGACATTTAAATACCTTTTTGCTCAACTTGAAACACTCCAGTATGGAGATGTAGCTGTACTACGAATCCTGTGTCACAGTTAAACCTTAAAAGCACCAACCCCATTTACGAAGTTAAAAAAAGTAAATAGAAATTAGCATTGGCATCTGAGAATTATTTGACATTTCACGAGTACCAACCTGCGTCAGTTTTAAATAAAAAACTTGATTAATCTAAATCTTGGCCAACCGGGAAACTTTATAAAAGTGATTGAAGTAGAGGTTTCATAATTCTATATTGACTGTGAAAATATTTCTTCGATGCTTTCGTCAAAAACTAAAAAAGTGTTCATGGTTGAAGAACGCCATCAATCGATTTTGTTGAAACAGCCCTCGGAGTTTCCAAATTAGACCTATCTTATACAGGGTGTTACATTGAAAAAAAAGGGGTATCTTTCAGTAGAATACCTAATCAAGATTTTGGAATATCGCCAAGATCAGCCAATTTTGTTTATGAGGGGGACAGTTGAAAAACTGTCCAAGCCAAAGCTCAACCTGTATACAGGGTGTATAAATTGGAGGTTAAAACGAAGAGGGGAGATTCCTTGCATGCTTTTATGAAAAAATTCCATAGACAGGGGACGGCCAAGGTTTCGTTTTCGAGATACAGAGTGTCCTAGGTGTACTTCATGAAAATCCAGTTAGTAGTAAAAGAAATCTAAATTATTTACGTCTGGCTAGTTCAGATTTTGTTTTATACTAACCAGATTTTTAGGACAATTTTGATTTTTCTTAGGATTTCGAGAGAACCGTTCAAAATTTTTCCTCTAAATCGATAGCAGATACGACAAAAATACAAGAAAATATTAAGTTAAGTATAACAACAAAGATCATTTTCATGATTTTTTAAGCCAATGGTGGCTCACCAAAGAAAATTCTGGAGGAAAACAGGGGAAAGTGTTCCAGAAGAAATATCACCCTGTAGATCTGCATTCGAAATTGAAATATCACAAGGTGGGAACTCTTAATTGTAATATCTATGCCGAATTTCAGTTGAATATCTTGTGGAATGCAGATAATGTGAGAAAAAACTTGAGAAAAATTCAAACTTTAACACCTTCTATCACGAGAAGAAAACTTTTGAGGCCCTAGTTTATGGGACTTTCTTTTCTTGAAATTATCCAAGGAATCTTTCCTCTTTGTTTGTACCTCCAATTCAGGAATATCCTTTATAATAAGGACTATTATACAGGGTGCGGCAACTAGTTCTCCCACATTTGAAGGAGCTGTTGAAAAATACGAAAAAAAGATATTGAAAAAATTCTTTTTTATTTTGGAAGCCTACATCAATCAAGTTTTTTTTTATGTCGTGAAAATAATATCGTCCAAGTCATGTGGAGTCTTTCGCGGAAGTTTTCCATTGCTCTCTTCAGCATAGCGGTTTCAATTTGGATGATTTCTTCCTTGATTGCCTCTTTCAAGTCATCAAGGTTCCTAGGGCGATGTTTGAAGACCTAATTGTTGAGGTCTGTCTTGACTCGAAAGAGATAATCAAGGAAGAAATCATCCAAATTGAAACCGTTATGCTGAAGAGAATAATGGAAAACTTCAGCGAAAGACTCCACAATTTCCAATAAACCTAATTATGATTCGTCACCACTTCTGTGGTACCACAACTGAAAACACTCTGTGAAGTAACTGTCAGATTTGACAAACGCCTCGCATCCGCCATTTCGTGTTTTATTTGCATTCCATTCCTCCAGTCTACCTCCCATATCGAACGCGACAAAGAAATACCTCCAAACAAATCATCCTCCGAATTTCCAGCAGTGAACAGCTCGAACAAATCTGCCGGCGCGCCAAAAAGTGCGAAAACTGTCCTTTGAAGTGGTGCCGTTTATAGAACGCATAAATAAGCGCGTATCCTGACCGTGTGATGCCCGAGGATAATGAGTGCTATAGGGGTTGACGCGGTGCCCCCTTCTCCCTTTGGGCCGGATCGGGCACGGCGGGGCCATCGTGGAGGACGTCGCGGCGTCTCGCGTCGCTGCCGTCACGTTTCTTCAGTATGCAACAACGGTTCCGGGGTCGGCCCCGCGTGAGGTCCGGACGTTCGGTGAACATCAGCGACTGGGAGAAGCAGAGCGAGATCGTCGAGAATTGGAATAATGGTAAATGATTTTTTGTTTGTTTGCTTGTTGTGGTGTTTTTGGGAAGGGTTGTTTGGGTGGGGGTTGAGTGAGTGTTGAGGCTGCGAGAGGATTCTGCAAGGTGAGTTGTATTGAGAAATGGAAACTTTTTGAATTGTTTTGGGGAGTTTTTTGGGTAATTTATTCGGCAGCAGGATGGTACTGTGTGGAGACATTAGCGACTTTTCATCGGCAATTAGTTGGGCCAGTCTTTCGAATACCTCCAAAGTACAGGGTGCGGCACGGAGGATGGATGGTTTTAAAAAAATAATAAAAGCGTTAATTTTTACTCAAAAACACATTTATTGACGGAATCAGATTCTCAAGGAAATAGCATTTGAGACAGTCAAGTGTGGAAAATCACATCAGGCATGTGGTGGCCGAAATCGGTGATGCAGTGCTGGAGGCGCTGTGGGCTGTGCAGCGGTCTTTCGTGTAAGTGTTGCGGATTTTCATTAGCCCAATAACGGCAATTCTGCCGGTTAACCATGCCGTTGAGGTGAAAATGGGCTTCGTCACTCATGAACAAAATGAGATTCTCATTTTGATCGATCAGTGCTTCCATCTCACGTGCGAAGTTCATTCGTTGTGCATAATCTCCGGGGTGTAACTGTTGCACAATGGCCAATTTGTAGGGGTGAAAGCGAAGATCCATATGCTAAATTCGCCTCACCGAACGATCACTGAGGCGAAGTGCAGCAGCATGTTTGCGAGCAGATCGCGACGGACTGCGAAGAATGGCTTGTCGAACGCGTTCAACATTTTCAGGCGTTCGAACTGTTCGCACAGGTCCTCTTGGTCTTCTGTTGATCAGTTCACCACGTCTGCGAAGTGATTCAACCCAACGAAGGATGGTGTTTCGAGAGGGAATAGCTCTATTCCGATGAATGTGGAAATGGCGACGAAACTCACGCTGCACGACCGTGACTGACTCATTATTTCGGACGAAACTATCATAGGCGAAAACACGATGCTCCACCGTCCAAGGCTCCATGACGACAACTGGTAAATAAATGCTAGGAACACACGCGGACACGAGTCTAAGAGCCGTTTCACATGCGACTGATGGTCGGTCCTGATGGTCAGTCGGAGCCGGCGTTTGAACTGAATTTTGCAATCCTTTCACATGCATGCGTATCATCAGTCGACCGATGGAACAAGCAACAGCATCGGTCTAACGGCACCTTCCCCACTTCTCTCGTCCTCAGTGGGGGAAAGTTATGCCCATCTGAAAAACGTCCGCCCTCCGTGCCGCACCTTGTATATTCAAACTGAATGACCAACGTTTGGTTCGACTTGTGATATCGCCTTTATATCTCGTGGCTTGCTTGGAGATGTGGTCACGTCGAAAATACCAGTTGAATAAAGGATAAACGAAAGACGGTAAATATAAAGGGCCGTGCCTTTTACGTCCCGCGTATAACTTAAGCAATGCACATCAGGAGCAATCAACCGCAACTGAAGTTTCGAGACCTACGACGAAAAATATGATCTTCTACGACTCTACGTAATAAATCTAATCTGAAACGTTTCCGACTACAATCCGACATGCCTTATTTTTTCTCCGGTCGTGCTGCATCGTTCCCTCGCATTTCCTAATCATAACGACCGTTAAGAAATGCAGGTCTTGCTCGTATAGACGGACCCCGTGAAATCGGAATACTCCATGGCGGTACGTAACGAATCGTCGGGAAGACGTATCGCGGATATTTGACGATATCGAGATTTTTTTCGATTGAGGAATCGGATAGGAACTTCTCCGCATTGTTGTGTTACGCGAAGATCGCTCGACCGAGAAGGTTGTATCGAATGGGATCTAGGAACGATTTCCGATAGATCGACGTTTCCGCGTATTTTTTGTTGGGTAACCCCGTTCGATTCGAGGGAAACGAACAAAACACAATCTACAATAGAGTACGACCATTGAGTTTAAATATACCTACCTAGAGGAACAACGCCCTTGATCGAATTGAAGCTGAAATTTTTGGCAGTGAAGTGGCGGCACATAGTAGCTACTAAAGGAACTATAATTTGCCGGGAGAGTCTGGTCCACTTCGTTAGCTATTCATTACACTATTACAGAAATCTGTAGGATATTTTTTCCCTTCAGTACTATGAATCATAGGCACCGTCGGATTTGTCCAAATCATTTATCTTCGTTACAAACGTGAAAGGGAGATCATGTAGATCATGTGAATTACAATCTATATAAAACAAAGTTGTTGGTTACACCATTTATAACTCGAGATCGGATGGACTGTTTCTTATGAAACTTCATTTATGGATTCATCTACGGCCTGGCTATTATGAAATACATTAAAACTCTGAAAAATTCGATGAAAAATTTGTTTATGTAGAAAATGTTTTTCCCCCTTTTGAATAAGGCCACTAGGTTAATGGCTCTTATCTAGACACTGTAGTGTAGTCGTGAAGGTACTATATTCGATATTATCGCCACTAGATGGCGATGGTAATTACGATTCGTGAAATCCACCGTGAGTAGGTATCATTTAGGCGAAACAAAGTTCGCCGGGCCAGCTAGTAATAAATAAGTCACGCATTCGTTCCCAGCCCGCTTGGCAAATCTGTTTATATCTTCGGAACCGTTGTTTCAAGTGAACTGAATTTTGGTTGATTGGTAACTCTATTTATGGTGCATATTTCTCAAACGAAACTTATTTACTATTTCTCCTGGTATAGAAGTTACAGCGTAGTCGACTCATAATTACACGCAAAAATACCATAAAACCACTTGAAAAAGATAAACGGTTCATATTTTCGAAAGAACCAATCATTTTAGATACTGAAAGTATTCTTTTGTTTTTTTAATGAAACGCGTCGTTTTCGAGTTATTTCCAATTTTACCCTGAAAAATTCGAAGAAAAATCATTAATTTCAAGAATAATTTGGATGCTTCCCTGGATTAAATATCATATAATAAAATTCCTTTTCTGTTTTCTATACAAGTTCACAATGGTGTCAGAATATTTATCAACTTTGTCGAGACTAAATTCAAATTCAAATGATGGAAAAACGTTTGATGTAGAAATATGTAATAATAAAATACCACAAATGTGGGAGATAACGTTGAACACCAAGGAGCATGAAATTATACATTTAATACGCACAGTTTCTATTAGAAATTTATTGTTATCGGTCCATATTGAAGAAGTAAAATGTCGATGAAATACAAAATTCAGATATTAGAATGATGAATGTCGATACAAATCACGTATTAAATTGAAATTATTGAAAAATAAAATAATAACCCGTAATCTGTGGCGATGTTTCTATCTGAACAATATCCTCTTGGAATTCAATAAAATCGACACTACACGGTTAATATTATATTAATTCACTAAAACTCTTCACGTAATCATCACATTATTACAATAATTCACAGAATGTCTTCACAACTTCCCTTAAACCCTTTCAAGCTTAGCTTATACTAGACATACCACAACTATAAGATTCATTCCCGATTCTGCTTTGAATCGAGAATGAATCTTATAGTTGTGGTATGTCTAGTATACCACTAAGCTTGAAAGGGTTAATGACAGAATCCATAGATATTTATACTATGAAAAAATCAACAAGCTGGCAACATTTTCTTGAAAGTTCTGTGAAATATTCACAGAAGATCATTGTTTTTAATACGAAATAGGTAGTTTGATATAGCTTGATCAATAAAAACCTTTTTTCTTATGATATTTTTGGGATATCGAGGAAAACATGAACAAGTTATTAGTGTTTACAAACTAATCTTATGAAATATGGCTTTTTAGTTGCAGATATCATTGGAAAAAACTAAGTGTTTTGTTAAGAAATATCGTGTTTGTAACATGCTTATTCCAATGAGGTTAGTACTTGAGTATTCTTTGAATGTTTTAAATCAATTTCAATCGAGAAATATGGACTTTGAGGTATTTGCAGAGAGTCGTATCAGGCACGTATTTGGCCCATTATTTTCTTTCAAATGGCTATATTAAAAAAAGTTTCCTTTACACTTTTTACAAGTCAAAGACTCACCCTGTATTTAAACTCAATAGTAAGATCCTAAAGATGCCAGACCCAAGTCAGTATAGCGGATCTGCAGATATTATTTTGACAGAGGGAAGTGACATAGTCTTCAGATATGAATGCCATTAGAATTCAAAATATATTCTTAGAAGAGTTCACCTCTCCACAAAAATAGTTCTTCAATTCAAAAGTTGTCATTTTCGGTTTAAAAGCCATTAACTATATTTCAATAACTGAATTCTTGAAGTTTCGAGTGTCCATACTGTAGTTTTACAGTATGTTAGTTCCAACGTGGACATCATTTTTGTTTCAAGTTGTTGAGACTTTCGACCGATTACCCGAAGAAATAGCTGAATCGGCATAGTGTGGACGCGCCTTTAGGCTTACAAGATGTGTTTCTGAGTCGGTGATCGGTATTTGATTTCAACTTTGCAACCAAGATATTATTATAACAGATTCCGCACAACTGTACCTACATCCCCGCGGATATTATTGCTATCTCGGCCGTCAAAAACAACCAATCTCGGAGCAATCACGATATTACAGAAGCTCGTAACGCAAGACCGCAAGACGGCACTTAGCCTTTTTCTCCTCGAGAAAACCCCAAGCTCAAGGCGCGATCGCATATGAAATCGTTTCCTACAACGGCCGGTAGTATGTGCGGAATTCTAACTGAACTTGTTCTTCGCCTTGTGCAAAGTGCATCTCGTTCCTTATTAGGATTTTTCGATGCGAATCAACGTTGACCTACCTGCCTGGCGCGTTCTATTCAGTTTCTAGGCGAAGTGAATTTTTGTCTTGTAGCGTATAGGGCGAGGTTAGGATTTATGGGCAAGTAATGATTGTAGAAAGTGGAGTTTGCAAGGTGAAGGGAACGAGCAGATCCTACGGAGGGGACTCTGCAGTATTCTTTTTGGAAAATTGCAGACTTGCATGCTGGGTGAAGGGATAATGTACAGGCTCTGCTACGTCGAGCTGGGTTGATAAGTTCATGGCTGATTGAATAGTTTTGAACGACAAAAACTACATGAATGAAATCTGAACACAGAAAGATGCATAGTCCGAATGTTTGTTGAAAATTTTTTTTCTCGAAATCGGTAGCAGATACGACAAAACTTCAAGAGACCGAAAAGTTTAGTATAACAACAAAGCTTCTTTTTACATTTTTTCGAATTAACAGTTGCTCACCAAAGAAAAGTTCTGGAGGAAAACAGGTGACAGTGTTCCAGAAAAAATATCACCCTGTAGATCTGCTATCGAAATTGCCATGTCACGTGGTGAGAACTCTCAAATGTCATATCTATGCCAAATTTCAGTTGAATATCTTGTGAAGTGTAGATACTATGATAAAAAAAAATCGAAAAAATTAAAAGTTCAACACTCTGTATCTCGAAAACGAAACGGTTGCGACCTCATGTTTATAAGACTTTCTTTCTCGAACTTACTTCAGGAATCTTCCCTTTTCGATCGTTCAATTTAGGAACATCCTGTATATACGGTGAAATGTGAATTTCATGGCCAATCGGGATACATTATGAAATGCGCATAAGCACATCTTTCCCAGTCATAAATATCCAAAAATGAATGAATGAAGCCATCATAATTCGAAATTTTGCCTTCAAAACATGATCATATTATTTCAACTATACGATATTCAGGCCGGCAGTTTCATGTGAGTTATTTATGCACATATTTAACCTCTTATAATCTGAAAACTTATTCTCATAAAGATGAATTATGGCCAATGTCGCCTAAGAATGATGTAAAAGTGAAAAAACATAATATATTCGGCCATGTTCAAGTTATTAACTCTAACGAATATTCAAACAATTTTCTCTCCTTTCGATATCATATTTCTCTATTTCCGTGGTGAGTTTAATGTGAAAGACAAAAATTTGAATGGAAAGGTTTTATGTGAAAAATCTCCACCACATGAATAAAACTGACAGGTCCAACTTTCTTCTACGAGAAAAGACCTTTGTTTCCGTTTCAATGTGTCACCATGTATATTTCGAATGTTCTTGTAAGCCGTGAGGTTTTCCAGCTTGAGACGATTCTGGCTCGTATAACATTGAAATATGCCAGTAATTTATGTTTTCCTAGGGCAGTGTATGGACAAACCCGTTACTCATAATGAGGAGAATTTAGCTGATCGAATCTGATTCGTTCAAATTAAAACCCATTAATAATAAAAGGAGATAAATACTGGTGAATTTAATCTAACGTTAGCCATTTACTCCATTCACTGTATTTCAACCTCATTTTCTAGGCACGACACCATTATCGATTTTTTTTTCTCATTTCATGGAACTGTAAGATTGCGATGTCAAAACTTTAAATATTGACTGAGGTGACTGCTTTAACTGAATAATGTCGTCAATTCAAATTCAGCGGGGGTTTTTTGGAGTGATGGAATTTTCGATAGGGTTAACTGATTTGACAAAAGGTAGACGGTAGAAGTTTTGACATTTCTGTTCGGTAAGCATTGACAAATAATTATGGAAAGACTCAAGCCGAAAAAACGTTTAGGTATTGTTGAAATTTATTTTTAAAATCAGTGTTCTATCCGCCAAACTTATAGAGCACTTCGTGAAATTCATAGTTACATAATCGTCCATCAGAGCAGCTTATTCGTCGAACTATCGATAGTTTCGGCCAACATTTTCTTTACTCGATGCAACATCAACAAGTCAAAGAACTGTTCGTACAGAAGAAAATATCGGTGCTGTAAGTGATAGTGTTGATGAAGATCCAGATTTGTCTATACGTCGACGTTTACAACAAGTTGGACTCTGTGCATCCACCACATGGAAAATTTTGCCTAAAGATCTTGGTCTGCACCAATACAAGATCCAACTGGTTCGAGAACTAAAGCCACTTGACCATAACAATTGATTTATTAGAGGAAAGATTTGGCGATAACTTTATTTCGAGCAATGGTCCAATAAATTGGCCTCCAAGATCATTCGACATAACACCAATGGATTATTTTCTTTGAAGTTATGTCGAGTCATTGGTTTATGCTAATAAACCAGAAACAATAGTCGCTCTGGGAGCCAACATAACTCGTGTTATTGCTGAAATAAGGCCTGAAATACTTGAAAAAAATGGTTTCAATTCAAATGTGTTTCATTTCAATTCACTCTTAAATATCACCCCATACAATTTGAAGAAAATTGATGAGTTACATTGATGATGAAGTGGTAATTCTCATAATTCAGCATTTCGATGTTCAGGATCCTTCAAACTTGGTATTTCATTATAGTAATTCCATTGCATTCTTATTTTTACGGTTTATATTCCACAACCTCCTATCTTTCGTTGCCATGCTGCAATGCATAATGCATGTATATTCTTAGCTCAAATTTCTAATAAAAGACATAAGCAAGTTATGTAAAGATTGCACTGAGAAACCCTTCGAATAATATCCCTCAATTGAGGACGACCGATCGACCTATAACATCAGTTGAAACCTGAGTTCGGAAAGATTGAGGTCGCTATAAGCGGATTCAGTTCTAAACCTATTTCGAAAGGGCTTTTGTCGTCAGTGATTCATGTTTCTGTTTTTGAAAACGAGACAATTTTTCAGCTGCTGGAAAATAGAGTGGGTTATGGCTATACCAGGTAAGTTTTGTGACACGTACATCTCAAATTCAAATTCTTTCACGAATCAACTTGAATGTATGTGACAAGATTTCCGGAAATCGATCGGTAATCAGGATCGAGTGATGATTAAATACGAGAAACTGGAATGGGAATAATTTGTTTAACAAATTGCTCGTTTGCATTTGTTAATCTTTGGTTCTTCGGGAGAGATTTAATTTGTATACCAATATTTGGGCAGAAATATTATTCCTTCATTCACCTTCCTTTAGATCCGCTACTGTTCAGAACGGTATTGTCGATAGATGCATCCATTAATAGCATAATCATCGAATTATTGAAATAGAGTTAATTTTCACCGAAACAAAAATCAAACATCTCATTCCGACTTTCTCCGGGATCTAAAAATCGCCTTTTTCAATTTTGATACGGTGTTTTGCTGTCATAGTCCATATAGATTCGAATAAAATTATCGTCAACGAATCGTAGCGAACTGTTTGGAGCACGAAACGCCAATTTGGGCATTTTAATATTTCATGATGGATTAGATTAAATATCTTTTATTATTTTTATTCGGTACGGATGTTTCATCGTTGGAAGATTTTCGGTCAGTCGTTGCTTTCCTTTGTTTCTGGATATTTGTATCCGATCTATAGCAGTTCTGTGCGGGTGGCCTCTAATTTTTTGTGTGGGTGGTTATTGAATGTGAATAATATGTGAGGGATAGAATTGCTTGGGATCCTGACGATCTTCAATAACCTAAGGTCTGTGTTTATTCATCATGTAGAAAGGTCAATATGATCGTGTTCTGGCTGTTAATTTTATAGCAAATGTATACCTTTCTTGTTGAATTTTACATTTTATGACTGCTGTTTTATTCTGATATCTACTAAGGACTGAACGAGAATAAATTCGCTATCACAAAAACGCCTATATCTCTTGAACCAATTGAGAAAAAATCAAAATTTGATCATAGTTAGCTTTGTTATGAACGTCAGAAACATGTGGAACATTTACTTCATAGATATTCCAATTCTCTGCCCCAAAATGTCAAGCCAAGTGAAAATGCGAGAATTTATAGTGAAACTTTTTCAAAATAATCGAAAATGGAGCTTCGAAAGAATCGCAAAAGAGGCTCGCGTTCGTCCGGAAACGGTATCAAGAGTTGTTGCGCTTCAACGAAGAACTTACAATTAACCGCAAGGAAGGAACCAGGAGGAAAAAGGGGTTTCATAGCCCAAAAGAAGTGAAGAAAGCCATCAGCCTTTTTCAGAAGAATCCTAACCTTTCAGGACGGAAAGTGGCCCAAATAGTGGGTTGTTCGCAGTCAACCGTTCAGAAAATCAAGTCGAGTTGTGGGCTCAGAACATACAAAGTGCAGAAAGTGCCAGACAGGAACGCTGTGAAGAATCAAGAAGCGAAATCAAGAGCAAAGAAATTAGATAAAGATTTCTTGAAAGATTTTTCCTTTTGCGTGATGGACGACGAAACCTATGTTTTGGCTGATTTCTTGCAACTTCCTGGTCAAGAATTTTGTACTGAAGATTCTCGTGGAAATGTTGACGAACAATTCCGCGTGAAGAAACAAGCAAAGTTTCCTAAAAAATTCCTGGTTTGATAATCAATTTGCACTTGTGAAAAAAGGAGCAAATTTTTCGTTGGCCAAGGCTCTGTTGACTCGAAGATATACATCGAGGAATGCTTGAAGAAGCGACTTTTACCATTTTTAGGTGAGCACGATGTGTCAACAATCTTTTGGCCAGATTTAGCTTCATGCCACTACAGCAAGGTCACCAAGGAATGGTACGAAGCTAATGAGGTGGTTTTTGTCCCCAAAGAGGCCAATCCACCAAATTGCCCAGAACTCAGGCCAATCGGAAGATTGTGCCCTGGTAAAAAGAGAATTGAAGAAGACTATGAAATCAACGAAAACATTAGCGGAATTCAAGCAAAAGTTGAAGATGGTATCCCAGAAAGTGACTGAGAACACTATAAGAAGCATGGTGGGAAGAATTCCAGAAAAAATCCATGAATTTTGTGAAATATAGTTTTGGTTTTTTTATTGTGAACCCGTTTTCATTAGAATTAGAAGATGATTCGAAAATGAGTTTGATTTTCGAAATCGATCCAGTGGTTCAAAAGATAAAAGCGTTTTTGTGATAGCGAATTTATTCTCGTTCAGTCCATAATCGAATTTATGTGCACTGGCCTCAACTGTCGTAGGAAAGAAGTTGACGTTCTTGCTTTCTTTCACACGACTCCACGCTGCGAATGATGCATGTGAGAACGCTCAATTAATATCAAAACGGAAATAAATCATCTGGAATTATAACTGATGCAGCAATCAAAAGTGATTCCACTAATCAGACTAATTACGCAACTATCTTGCTAGGGCACCTACTGATGGATTATCCAATGAGTGCGCCATCTTCTCTTCGCGGTTCATCGACTTCATCAGGTATTGAAAAAAAAAACAGTTCAGTAGGGTGCGACTCGGAAACGAACGAACCGTGAGGAGTAATTGAGTAATGCGACCAGGAATTCTTCTTGGGTTGCGATTGTATGGGTTCTGTGCAAAAAGGATAATTTATGGGAAAATACAATTTTTCATGCGGAATGTTCACAGCGTGTCGGTGAAGAAGTTGATGAATTGGAGTATTGGGAAATTATTTATTATAGGTATTTATGATTAGTTGTGAGAAATGTGTCGATATATTTCATTATGGTTCTGATGGACCAGTGTGACATTACAATATGATTGGATGGGAAGAGTTTCTAATAATCCCCTTATTGTTGTTAGGATAGTGTCACAACAAGAGTGCGTCTTAAGATACTGTGATGATGGATAGAAAACAGGCCCATTGTTGTAATTATTATTATTATATTGGAAGAAGTTTGGTTTCCTAGCAAGAACCATATAAGGGGTATTATATAGGTAGTCATATTGGGGGCCGCAGGCCCCCATTATGTTTTTAGTATGACGTTGAATCTACGGTTCTTCAAAATGAAAGTGTCCATGTAACTTTTTCTTTCCATATCCACAATTAAATGGTATAATTTAATGTTTATAAAAGTGATATTGCATATTATGTATTGTGTAGTTATGTGATTGTATATATTCCAGACCATCAATATTCAATAAAAATCGTTCATTTCATATTCTTGAAATTTTTGACCATTTCATTCAACAATCCTCGACAGAAGTGAATTGTGCAGTCGATAGGTATCTGAAATTCCATTCCTCAATATAATTCTAACTTGGAAAAAGAATAGTTTGAAAAAATTCTTGAACTGTTATGAGGCGTTTTCTGGCGTCCATGTATTTGAAACGTATTCGTCCTACGATTCAAATACATTCATTCTGGCGTTGAAACGATGACGTCACAAGTAAAACGATTCGAAACGTATTCATGGAGTTTTGAAACTAAGCAGGATGCAGTTTCAAAACGCTATCATAACCATTGTCAGATATGACAATGAAGTGTCAGAAGTTTTTTGAATTTGCTCTTGCTCTTTTGCCGATTTTTCGCTATAAACAACCACTCTAATCTATGGGAGATGATCCCCCAACATAAGGGGTCTGCAGCGTTCATCGAACACCTGATAAACAGAAGAATCATCACTTGGAAGATCGGACCTGATCGAAAGATCCTCCCGATCCATAAGAGAGTTAGGACTTTGTGAAAAGGTTTTTTAGCAGGTGAAGTATTTTCTTTACTGCTTCTTTCTCGTTTTTCTTCCTCTTTTCCTGTTACAGATATAATTTCAAGATATTTGCATCCAGTTCAATGGAAAGGCTTGTTTTCAAGCACAAGGAGCTCTGTAACATGGATAGCAGCATATTTTTTGAACAAATTCAGTATCACCACACATACACGGGGATTCTGATGATGATAATACCCCAAAATCGAAAAATAATAACCCTAGCCAAGCCAATGAGACTTCAAAGAAAAACAAATTCCAAAGTATAAAGAAATCTGTACGCCCTAAGAAAACACTTCCCTCCACAGTTGAGAATATTATCAAAGAAGAGAGAAACCTAAGAGCACAACAGTTTAGCACTTTAGCAGTCTTCTGGATGCAATGCAAGAGCAAAATAAACAGCGCCATGAACAAACCATGGGCATAATAGACATTCTTAAAAAACAGGCCAAACAAGAATAATTTTTTAATGTTTAACTAAGTACCTATTTTGTTAAGTTTTGTTTTATTATAACAAGTTATTTATTTCTGTTTCATGGAAGTATTAAGTTTGTGTTATTGAAATGAATTATATTATGAAATGTATAAGAACTCCATTTATTTAAAGGTAATGGAATTGAAAAAAAAAGGAACATAGTTTCAGGGTTCATCTTTGCTTATAAAAAATTAATTTCGGGATTATTCAGCACGTTCTCCAAGTGCAAATAGGGTTATGTTTATGTTTGATTATTGAACGTATTTGAAATTAAGCATTCTCGCGGTTCATGACATTGATGACGTCTCATAGGAATCGCATTCAAATACAAGATTGAATACGCTTCAACGCCAGAAAACGCCTCTCGATATTGAAATCTTGACACAAGTTTTCGCAAGTCCATAAAATTAGAGAGAGACACAAGTTTCAGGAATCCTGAAACTCAGCATATAACGCAATGTGTCAGAGTGAGATAGAACGACATGAACATAGCCATAGCCATATCAAACATGAAGATGTGATAACTGTGGTTTTTCGATGTTTATCACAGAGCTTGACACCTCTCAAAGATGATTTTTCTTCTTCTTCCTACTACTGTCCTCTTTATTTTTCAAATGCGAATTTACCTTCAATATTGATCTGCCGATCTACTTAAAAGGTAGATCTACGCGCTCTACTAGTCATATTTATAAAATCCAGAATAGACGCCTTTTCACCCCATAGGTTTAGACTTGAAAACTGTTGGAAATGATTCCCATTTGGTTGAATGACCTGTATGTACTGCAACGTTAAAAGATGTCCTGAAGTGTATTCGAAACATATTATATACAAGGTGTCTCATTTGAAAGTGTCTATCCTCCATAACTCAACAACGAATCAGAATTTGTGAAAACACTCGGTACAGGTCGATTTCTGATGACAGGGGGACATGGTTTATATATACCAATAGTTTATGTTTCTAGTGAAAAGAGGTAAGAGTCCACTGCGATCTTAAGGTCTATTGTGCCCCCTAACAGAGCTGTTATCATCGCGTCTCCTACAGCTTGCTTCCAGTTCCAGAGATTTGATAAAATCCAGTATCTGGGACGGCTTCAACGAGGATAACTTCCCACTTCTACAAGTTTCTTGTCCAAAGCACTCTTTCCTTCGGCTTACAATCGCATAGCATTCCGTAACCAGGTAAATAGGAGTTTCTTCCTCTCCAGAATCTACACTCATCAGTGTCCAATAAACCTATTCTCCACAGATGCTTCTTCAGGCGACAATGTCCTGTGAAAAAGCCAGTGAGTAGGTGTTGTTGGTTCTAACTGAGATCCAGATATTTTTTGGATCTAGCAGTTACAAAGTTCCGGAGGAACTTTTTGGAGTGACCCATCCCTGGGAGATTCCGCCAGAGTTTTTCCTTTTCGGTTTTCTCCTTCACCATAAACTCCTCCTTATAGGTGTATTTTCCTATACCACAGAAGGGTTCTGGGCCAGTAAGTGGCGTTTGTGCGCTCTTTCTGGCAAGTGTTTTGGCCTCTTCCTACGATTCCCGAATGACCGAGAACCCAGATTAAAAATGCTTATTCTTCTTGCCTACCTAATCAAGTTTGCTCCGGCACTCCCAAATCAGCTTTGAATCAATGGCATAGGAGCTCAGTGCTTTAACGTCAGCTTGACTATCTGTATGAATAGCTATTCGCACTTCTGATGTTTTTTTTCTAGATTTATATCTAGACATCTTCCGATTGCAAGTATTTCCGTTTGAAGGACTCTTGTACATGAGCATAACGGTAGTGCACACTTGTCCCGTAAATCCCAGCGCCAGCTCCTGTAGCGGTTCTCTATACCATTTTATTGTATTTTTTTGAGATTATAGTCGGTGTATTCCCATTCCCAATCCTAGCTTTTTGCTTAGCATTGTACTGAAGTTTTTCTCAATGCTTACTTTTGTGATCATTACATCACTTGGAATGTTTGTAGATGAGATGTAGCCATTCAGAGAAGACCAAACTCTGATCCCTGATTATCTCATTGCCTGTTCCTTCTTCAGATATTCTAAGGATGGCCTCATGGGTTATCCTATCAATCACAAGATGTAGAGGTGTGAGGTCTGTGATGATCCCAAGCGCCCTAGTTCGGCACGTTCTCACAGCTGCCGTGATGCACCCACATGCAAGCCTTTGTACTTTGTCGAGCATTTTCCTCGTTCTCACTTGACTTGCCTCAGCACACAAGGCTACTGCCCCATGTGTGATTATAGGTCTTACAATCATGACGTACATCCATCGCAGTGTTTTTGGGTTACACCCCCAATTCCTGCCGCATAGACGCCACCAGAGCGCTTGTGGCGCTGCAAGAAGTATTTTCCTGAAGGGATAATAGAAGAACACCTACTATTTCTCGTCTGAAATCGTCCAGAGCCGACCCTGACTATTCTAGCCACTTCCTTAGCCGTTCAACGAACGAATTCAACGTATCGAAATTAACAACAAAAACTAATAAATATCCTTTCTTGCCTAGCCATTCGACATACGATCGTTCATTGTCATAGCCTCAAAGAAACGCAGCACATCAAAATGATGCTTCTTTGCAGCATTTGCACCGGACCCACTAGTACGCGTAATACCGGATGGACCGGTCGTCGGAGCACGAACTCGCAGGAAAAAGCTCGAATATGTCACGTCAAATGCAAAACGATCGATCAAAACGTTAGAGGCCCGATGATGGAATCGGAATGACGCCTAATGAAGATGATGTAATGACCCCTTATTTGCTGACGGTCGTGCTTCTTCACATAAAGTCGTTAGTCATTCCGAGCCATATGAAATCCGGAGTGCCATGTGCTCCGGAATTATCTGTAGAAAAAAAGTTAATATCGTCAAGATTTCTTGTGTTTTCTAAATGAAAAGGTTCGATTAATATTATCATTAAAAGCGTATAAGTGTCGGACTACGAAGAGTTGAGGGTTCCGTAGTATAATTCGCTTCCTTCCAACAATGAACCAGAAGGTTTCCCTGTCTCGTCCATGTAAGGACTCAAAAGGATCGAATATCACAAGTCGATAAGGGTACACAATGTTTTCCTACCCATATAACGCCGCAGGTATCGTTTATTCTATGAAGAGCCAGCCGAATTCTTCCCATCATGCTTCGTATAGTGTTCTCAGTCACTTTCTGGGATGCTGTCTTCCACTTTTGCTTGAATTCGGCTAATGTTTTCGTTGATTTCTTAGTCTTCTTCAATTCTCTTTTCACCAGGGCCGAATATCTTTCGATTGGCCTGAGTTCTGGGCAATTTGGTGGATTGGCCTCTTTGTGGACAAAAACCACCTCATTAGCTTCGTACCATTCCTTGGTAGCCTTGCTGTAGTGGCATGAAGCGTAATCTGGCCAAAAGATTGTTGACACATCGTGCTCACGTAAAAATGGTAAAAGTCGCATCTTCAAGCATTCCTCGATGTGTATCTTCGAGTCAACAGAGCCTTAGCCAACGAAAAATTTGCTCCTTTTCCCACAAGTGCAAATTCGGACTTTTTTCTCATTTTTCCTATTTAGTCTCATCCTGCATAACGCAAAGGGTTAACAAACAAAGATATTTTATCAAATATATTTAATTTTAAATGGAGGAAGATATTCGTCTCATTTCCAGGACATAGATTGTTTATTTCTTGTGAAGCTTAGAGGGGCCAAGACTTTGGACGATGTGTGTATATTCGTTTTTATAGTTATCTATTGTGATGAGTAAAATGTGACAAGATGTACATGATATAACGGAAGTGAAATATGGGAAACATTTACTGTACTTTCCAATTTGAAGAATATAAATTTAGATCTACTATCTTAATTACATAATTTAATATAATTCCTCTTTGTTTCAGGTGAGTCCTCCATTTGACAATGTTGTGCCTACTGACGTGAGTATACTTTCCTCCTGTTACTTCACACTTTTTCGATGTGAACAGAAATTACCTACAACGACGACACAGCTATTTGAATCGAAATTCGATTGATGCTTTCCTGATGGGAATTGATGGAGTTTGATACGAGAAAATATTTTTGAAGGACTTGATTGTGAGGAAGCATAACTCAGTATTCTTTTTTCTTGTGGAAATTCCGTTGATGACGTTCTGGGAAGTCGAAAACTACACAGATTCTACATCAATTTTCTTTAACCGACTTGAAAAATGAGTCGCTCGTTCATCCATCTTGTAGTTAGATTCTCATTTGCCAGTTCAAGAAACCAATAAAAAAGTTGTCGAAAAATTGATAACAGTGGTCGAAAAAATATTCAATGATTTCGGATCTGTTGTTACAGAATTTTTTTCCGATATTTCACTAGAATTTACTGTCCAGATAACGCGATTTGGGCAAAATTTTGCATGTATACTCCATTCACTTTCATAAAGTACCCCGATTGGCCAAGATTTAGGTAAATTAAGTTTTTTTTTACTTGGAATTGACGCAGGTTGGCACTCGTGAAATATCGGCAATGTCAAAATAATTCTCAGAGACGTTGCCAAGCTAATTTCTACTCTCAATAGTCTCAATCTCAATATAATCATCACGCTTGGAAATTAAAAATGCCGAAGGTAGTTTTGAAGAAGCAGATAAAAAGTATTAGGAAGTGCTATGTAGAATTGAAATTTGCTTATTCTGATAGTATCCCTGATAATTTGGAATCAATAATTTATCACCAGCAATCCAACATTTTCGACGTATGTGAGTGAAAACCAAGGTATTATATTTTATATGAAAAGATATCTATTTTTCAGCTGCTTATAAACAGAATGAGAAAGTTTTTCAGTGAAATAGACGACAAAGAATTTCCATCTGTTGGTGCACCCAAAAGACACAGACTGAAGACTTTATTTTGAAAAAAGATCAACACTCGATTCTTGATTTTCGTACAAGAAAAAAGCATAACTGAGTCTTTCAACCATGTTCATATTCATATACGTGAGAGGACAACGTTGCGTAGTTATCTGACAGGAAAATGACCATAACCTAACATTTTCAAAATATACACGGTGAAATGTGTCAGAATGTCATGGCCAACCGGGATACTTCATAAAAGTGAATCAGGAAACAAAATAATATGTTCTTCTCTTCGGTTGAAGGAAATTTTCACATTATCTATGCGGTTCTCGATGGCACCATCTTCACCAGAGTCTGCCACCTAGACCCTTCTATCGAGCGGGGCATTAAACCGCGATGCCGGCGTGTGTTCTTGAAGGTGTTATCAAGACCGCCTCTCTTTCGCGAGCTCTAGTACTCTTGCACTCACCTCTCGGTACGGTTCGATGCGTTTCTGGTACCGCTGCCTGTCGTCCGCTGTGGTGCGTCTCAGTCGGCCTCTAAATCACCTTTCACCCATTTTCGGATCTCGCCGGGACCAAGGTCGGAGGAACTGGTGCCAAGGTACGTTCGGGGATGCTTAGAGGAGGTTCGGTCTTTCTTACGATGGAGTTGGATCCATCTGAAAAGTTCTGCGGGTTTTCCGTGTGTCAAGTGCATTTTCCTCAGGCATCCCAATTCTTTACAAGGAATATTGAACGCACAGCTTTGAAATTTTCATAAAAAATCATACGTACAAGTAAAATCTGAATATTTTCCCTTGTTGTTTCATGAAGGAGTCTATTCTAAAATCTGATACGTTACCTTCACAAGTTCTACATTAGTATTGTTCCAGTTTTTTTTTGTTATTCAGCATTGTTTCAAGAAAATTGCTTCTAGTGCACTACAACGTATAACGCAGGAACGATTTCTTCATAAAACAATTTTTTATTAAGTGTGTCATTTATAATAGAAGGGGAATTCACGCATGCGTACGATTTTCTGAAATTCCAATAAAATTCACATAAATTACAAATTCTATTTCATAATAACAGACTTTAAAAACCATATTTTCATTGATAATGTTGAGACTTTGTTGGAAATGACCAATCAACCGTTTTATGTTTTTTCACATGATTATTATTCTGTTATATAAAATCTTGAGGATTTCATGACGTATGAAACGAGCTGACATTGACCTTTAACGTTCAATTCGGGGTTGTCGTGGTGTCAACCCATCCTGTATTCATTCAGTAATTGAATATCGCCTTATTTTCCCTTCTCTTTGAAATAAACCAATTTCAAAGAGAATGATAGATAGCTTCAGGTTGTTCGTTCTGATTAAACTGAAAGGTGCTTCCTCAATTATCAGTAATCAATAATTGCAAATCAACATATTCCTTTGAAAAGTTATTCTATTCTGACGATTAATAAGGTGATGTTGCATAACGAATATGAGGAAACGTAAGTACTACTGGGAGAAGCGAAAGAACACGTATAGGCTCCCCTACGTTGCGCATATAGACTGCCTAAGCCGCACATAGGCTGCCCTATGCCGCACATAGGCTGCCGATGCCGCACATAGGCTGCCGATGCCGCACAAAGGCTGCCCAATGCCGCACATAGGCTGCCCAATGCCGCACATAGGGCGCGGAATGCAAATTCAGGTCCCCTATCGATGAGTATGTGAGGCTGTATAACTGTGAACAGTTTCCGAACCATTCTCGAGGAAGATTTCCTGACAGTATTATGTGATTGAATAATTTGGATTGCACCGAGACAATAAATGGACAACATCGACATAACCGGGATAAAACACAATGGTTATTGAATGAAGTGTGGGAAATAAATACCGAGGTGACATGTATGAATATCTCAAACCATTCATTCGGTTTTCATCGACATTGTTTATGCTTCCTTTGAACCCTGATGACTAAACGCTTTCGATTGAGAAACTTGTTTTATACCTCTCGTTAATCCGTCAGGTCTCGTTAAGAATCGGATTATGCGAGCTTTCTCTGTCGAGATCCTACACAAATCCTTCCCTGATGGATATGAAGAAATGATCAATAAATATCAATCTACAATGAATTGCGTAACAGAGTGGCGCATACCAGAAATGCTTTCAACGCTATTCTGTGATTGCTCTAGAAGTCTAGAATAATATTGATCCAAATTCCTGTCTTACGGTACATTAAAATGAGAGTCGTTTTCAACATAATAAGCGTAAAGTTGACTGAAATACAAATTTCTTCGAATTGAGCTTTATCCTAGCTTGCCGATATTGGTTTTCGGTGGAGGTTTCAAATTTTGATACTGAGTGAATTATTATTCTCATTCACTCGAAAAGCGAAAGGTCTCAAAAATGTATTACTATTGAAATGTGAAGAATTTGCTTTATTTATTATATTATTATTATATTATTTATTTTTTCTCGTCTGAAAACTTCTTCATGGAGCTTAATGTCCTTCAGATCCAGAATGGAAAATTTTCCTACTTGTTAGGAAAACTGCAGTGTTGAGTAAATATTTCATAGATTAGAAAAATATGTGACACGGTAATTTCAAGGTCTTATATTCTCCGAAATTGGATTAAATTCGAGAAACGTATTCTCGAACCATGTTGATCATCACGACCGAAAAATAAAGAGACAACAGCAAGGAAAGTCACCTTGACATTGTCTTGAAGCGAATATTTATTGACATATGAGTGCGAAGAATAGCACATGATGAAAATAGATTCAGACTTAATTACGTAAAACCATCAGTATAATGAACAGCACGTTCGCCAAAGTACACTTCCATTAAACGCTGAGTACTTGTTCGTTTACTTTTTCACGACTAATAACCATAATCACGTGAGATGTTTTATTCCTAATTACAGGTTGCACGGTTGAATTTTAGATGCCGAAGCTGCAGGAGCACGCAGCCATAATCGAAGTGGATTAGCTCGAATTGTCTCAAACTTCCTGGTCTATTGAATATCGACCGATGTGAAGTTATCAGTTACTTTTTTGGGTCTATTTCTAGTTTAGGTCCTTTTAAAATATTTTGTCTCGTGATTGTATATGTTGAAGATATCCTACAGTTTAAATTTCAGCATTGGCAAACAAGTATTTTTTTCAGAAAAAAATAAAAAAGATTGTGACTATTTCCACCTGCGTTTAGACTTATTTAAAATTCATTCGAGATATTCATTCATCTGTCCTTAGATTATAAAGCAGTAATTTGTCAGAATTTCTTGAAGCGTGAGTGTGGGAAGATATGAATGTGTGTGTTCCAAGTTGCGGTTACAATAATTGCAAAAAAGAGGATGCCGAAAATGTGATACTTCAGTGTCTTTCAAGGTACGTTTTTGGAGCAATCGCTTCTAGATTTAATGAAAATATGCTTCCTGGTCGACATATTTTTATCAACCGATACTGTCGGAGACTTTCGAAAAAACAAATTATTTTTGAAATTTTCAGAAACTATAGCCTCGAGAAAATTTAAAATCTTCATTGATTCTGCCCCAATGAAATTGTACATTTTTTGAATTCCTTTCTAAGTCAAGTTCTTGAAATGATAGGTCAATTACCTTGACATTTTTGACAAATTTTGATCTTTTTAGACTATTCAAGACTAATTCTTTTCGTAAATTGTCGTTTTTTTTTAAGAAAAGTTCTAAAATTATAACCCACCCAGCACCCCTATTCACTCCAAATCCCGTTGAAAAAACAGCACAATTACTTGTTTGCCAGCATTGAAACTAGTGGTAAGTCATACCAAATCACTTGTTTTTCACGAAACAAATTGAAACATCAAAAAATCGAGGGGGACTTAAACTAGAAATTTACCCTTTTTTGCGACACAGCAGCTGTTTTACCAGCAGCATGAATCGTGAAAAACTCAGAAAAATTAAAAGTGTCTTTGTCCTATTTTCCACCGATTAAGACACTGGAAATAACTATCAGAATTTTCATTCATATCCTATTGTTTACAAACGATCCGTTCTGTAACCAACAACTCAATTTGTCAGCTTGCGCCGTTATCTCCTAATTTACAATCGTGAGACGAAACCTGGTTGGACTTCAAGATAGATGGATTGTGTCCTGCCAGATTTTCAGGTCATGTGAATTTGTTCCTCGACCAAGTCGAACGAAATTAGAATAGTTGCGCAAACATTGAACGAATAACCTGTGTACTGGTTGTGAGATCAGCGCCATGAATTGAATCGAGATGACCTGGCAACGCCATATTTTTGACCGGGTCAGTGATTGGGTGGTCAAGTCCTAATGGACCTGTCGGAAAAAATTAAACTGTTTCGAATAGAGGGAAGAGGATGATTGGAAAGAATACTTGATTGAATCCGTCAGGAAATAGGAAATTCAAAAATAGGCGTGAAGCCTTTTTTATTTCTGACACATGACGGTTTTCTTACATGCTAAATGGAATAGGAAACAAAAATAGTGTCGACAATTTTTTTAGTAGTCCCCGTTGACTCGTCCCGAGCGCATCGTATCTATATGTTGACTGTTGAGGAATAATTCACAAAAATTGACGTGGTCATTCGAAAATTCTAAATATATTCGGATGAAAATGTAGCTTACAGTTCGAATCTAATTATTTTATTCGTTAAACTTGACATAAATTCGGAGATATGGAATCATCAACAAAAATTGGAAGATATTGTGGTGAGTGGCTTGTTTTATTATGGAATACCCTTCCTTTTTATTCGCAACTAGCTGGCCCGGCGAACTTTGTTTCGCCTAAATGATACCTATACTTACGGCCTGGTTAGATTTCTGAACTGTCAAATCGAGTTGATTCTAGATCAAGCTCCGATCACCGGTGATAGATAAGCTTTGTGAAACCCACCGTTAAAGTTGTATAAACTTACAATTGCTATTTTTTCAAGCTAGAGATGAATAAGGCTTAATGAAAGCTCTGTCAAATGTCATCTGTCAATACTCATCTGTCAAATACCATCTGTCAAACATCTTATCCATGGATATGAGCTGTCACACAAAACAGAAATACGAAAATAATATGTCAATTACTAATTATGGGCAATTTTGAATTCAGTTATTTCCGCAAATATATTTATTACCCAAACATAAATCAAAAACATTTCAAAAATATAGAGAAAAGATGAAAATGGACAACACACGATTGATGCTGATCGTCGCAATCCGATTTACTCGACATTCCGGTGAAAATTCACTGTTCCACCAACTTGAGATGTTTACCCGCTTTTTGATCTGATAATAACCTTTCATGTTATTATAAGTTCTATGCAAATTACACAATAATTGTGTACATCGCCATCTAGTGGCGATAATATCAAATATAGTGCTTTCACGACTACGCTACAGTGTCTAGATAAAAGCCATTAACCGTAGCGACACCTAGTGGCCTTATTCAAAAGTAGAAAAAAAATTTCCTACATAAGCAAACCGTAGCGACCTTATTCAAAAGGAGGAAAAGCATTTCCTACATAAGGCAATTTTTCATCGAATTTTTGTGTTTTAATGCATTTTATAATAACCAGGCCGTAGACGAATCCATAAATGAAGTATCATAGCAAACAATCCATCCGATCTCGAGTTATAAATGGTGTAACCAACAACTCTGTTATATATAATATATATATATATATATATATATAATTATGTTTTTCGGGGAGAAAACTATGTTTTTAAAAAACAACTTTATTTCGGAACTACCAATCTACTGTACATGAAATAGATTTACAACTAATGAGATAATCGTTCAAAGTCAATTCCGATGTCTAAAGGGACATCTCTCATATTTATAGGTTTATCAATTGAGTAGGTGGTAATGGCTGATTACACGTGCCATGGAATATACGCAAATAATAACCACCTGCAAATCTAAACAAAGAACAATGAAAAAGCTTACTATGCTGTTTTTATAATATGGTAATATACAGGCTGAATAGTATATGGAATATAAATCAATCTAATTAGTAAGGGGTAGTATTACATAATTCCTCCCCACCTTGGTTAAAGGTATCACCTTTATGAGGTGTAGCTTTATTGAAAAAATTATTATTTCTAAAATATCTGAAAATAAAATAAATGATAGCAATAAGTATCAATAAAAATATTATAACATAAAATCTTGAGGGTTGGAAGTTCCATTGGTCTAAATCTTCCAATTTGACATCTGGGATATCCAGGTCTTCTTTCTTGAAGTTTTCTTCATCTAATGGACTCTTGGGTTGCAACGTCATCTTGGGCAGGATGATGAATTTTTCTTCATCTAACGTGGTAGTTGGAACGATTTCTTTTTCGGTGTTGCTGAGGGAACATTTCGATTTTAGAATAGCCATTGGGCGAACGAAATAATACCTTGTTTGATGTGGGCATTTTTCTATAATTTTCTCGTTGTTGACGGAGAGGATATTTCCATCTTCTAGTTGTTTCAGGTCTGGAGGACGAACCATTCTCGTTCTGGGACAGTTTTCTGAGTGGTTTTTCAGAACATTCTGCATACATGTCGGTGATCTAACTAGGGAATCTTGGTCGCATAGGTAGTCTTCTTCGACTGGATGGCACTCTTTAGTAGACCATTTCAATACTTCTTCTTGTGAGAGTAAATAAGGATCGGTAAAAGGAAGGGAAAGATTGTTTTGAGGTAGATAATAGAATTTGTATAAATCGTAACTTTCCTTGTAAACTATAGGAATCGATATTAAAAATAGTAAAACTTTGTTTTTGAAAATAACTTTGGTATGACATAATTGATAGTAATCTTTCAAATGATGCAAAGGTATTATACTGACATTTTTGGTTAATTCTGAGAATTTGGAATAGGGTAAAATAGATTCATGTAAAAGATGTAATCTCGCGAAGCTTACAGCTGTTTGGATTTCATCTAAAATGGTTTTAATATCCTTGATTTCAAATGTCATGAGATGCATTTGTTGTATTTCTCTTAATTCTGGAACGATTTGCAGTAATTTAAGGATTTCTGTCATATTTTTAAATTTCTCAATATACTTATTCTTTAGGTCATTCACAATAGTGGCAATCTGTTTCTGATTCCTCATGAGTGTCTTCTCATTTTTCTCAATGCTATTGAAATAATTTCTATACAATTCTTCATCGTCAGAATCTAAGGTTCCAAATAATATCTTTGAAATTTTTCCTCCTAAGTTAATTAATCCTCTTTTGATTCTAATATTTTCATTTAGAAGTTCCTCAAGTGCATAAATATTCATTTTATTCGAATGTTGCAAGTATTTATAATTTGCCGTTTGTGCAAAACCCAAATTTTGATCACTTAGATTATCTATTTCTTTTTGATACTTAAAGATTATTTCTTTAATAACATTCAAATCTATGTGATACACAAGTTGTAGATTTCTATTGGTTACATATGCTTTGCCTAATGAAATGGGCAATAAGCTATTTTCTAATGGTATAATTTCTAATGATTTCGTAAAGATGATTATCTTGAATAATATTATAAGGAATAATTGAAGATCCATTTTCTCGAATCTGTAACAAAATTGAAACTAATGCTTTCTTTGCTTCAAAATTTTCTTATGATACACATGTTTATTTTTATTATCTTGAATACGATTTTTATCAATTTCACGAGCATCTATCTTTTTATAAACTGGATCTAGTTTGCGTGTTATAGGATTTTTAATATAAGTAGGATTTTGATTTAAAGGGTGGTCTTCTTTTGCTGACCTCTTTTCATTTCTTTTTTCTAAACGTTCAATATTTTTCTGTTGACTTTTTTCAAGTTGTTTGGATATATCATTAAGATTTTCAACATAATTTTCAACATAATTTTGGATTTGTTCATTATGTGTTCGTTCAATGGGTAATGAATAATTCAAGTCCGCTTTGATTATTTGCATAGGAGATGTGTTCAAACTTCTTTCTGTATAAGGAAGTTCTAATATTGGATTTTCAACATTACTATGAACAGTAAAATCTTCTGTTTCTAGATCAATTAATTCTTCAATTATATCATCTTCAGATGTATCATTTTGATTACCCGTATTCAAAAGTTCTAAGCATTCATCTAATTCTTCGTCAGTTACTTGATTTACCATTGAAATTAAATCATCTTCAATTCCGTTTATTTCAAAAATATCATAATTAAAATCTTCAAATTCTTTATAATTAGCTTCTTCAATACTATTTAACTCTATAAGATTATGACTAGTATTCATTTGATTTGATAGATAATAAACAACTATCTTCATATTGGAATCAGCAAAAATGTATTTAATCATTTTCAATATTGTAGACCATTCTAATCGGTCTAAGCCACATGCAATTCGTGGTAAAGCTAAATATTTTTCATTATTGAATTCACATAATTTTTTAAGATTTATCAATGAATTGAAAACCGTCTCATATTCAGGTTTCTGATAATAAAGTTTCTTCGTAATTAAGTAATAAATATTTTGATTATCCTTTTGGATCATTGCAACTTCTCCTAATGATTTATTTTGAGATTTGAGTACTTCTATTTGACCAAATTTATTTTTAAATTCTAAGGCAATGCCTTTATTCATATGGAAATCTTCCGATACGCAATGTGCTAGAGCAAAATTCTGAGATGCTTCAAATAAATTACCTACTTTCTCTTTTATATTTGTACAATTTTCAAAATTTGTAGTGTTATCAAGTTTCAAGAAATTTTCATACGTTAATTCATTAGTTGGTTCTAAAATAATTCTACTAAGGGCATCTGCATTATTCATCGAGCCTTTTCTATATTTAATTTCATAATTGAATTCTTCTAATTTTATTCGCCATCGCATAAGGCGTGAATTAGGTTCTTTAAGAGAAAATAACCAAGTTAAAGGTTTATGATCTGTAAAAATTGTGAATTTTCTTCCGTATAAATAGGGTCTGAAATGTTTACATGACCACACGATAGCTAAAAGTTCCTTTTCAATCGTACTATAACGAGATTCTGCTTCATTCAGCGTTCTGCTAGCGAAAGCAATTGGAAGGTCGTTTGGTGGATCTCCTTGTGAAAGCACTGAACCTACCGCAAATCCTGATGCGTCAGTAGTTAATACAAAGGGTTTATTGAAATCCGGATATCTCAATACAGGATGGTTTAATAAATTTCGTTTACATATTTCAAATGCTTCTACATATTTTGGATCCTCGATATTGATCTTAGCATTTTTCTTCAAACATAGTGTCAAAGGTTTCGTAATTTTCGCAAAATTAGGAATAAATTTTCGATAATATCCCACTAAACCAAGAAATGATTTTATTTCTTTTTGAGTTTTTGGAATCGGGAAAAGAGAAACTGCTTTTAATTTATTCGGATTAGGTTTAATTCCTTCAGGGGTAATGATATGTCCTAAGAATTCAATTTCAGTCTTGAAAAAATGACATTTATCTAATTGAATTTTTAATTTATCTTTTTCAAGTACTTCTAAAACATTATGAATATCAGCTAAGTGCTGTTCGATAGTATCTGAAAAAATTATTATGTCGTCCATATAAATATAACAAAACTTTCCAATGAAGTCTTTCAAAACATCGTTCATCAATCTTTGAAAAGTAGCTGGGGCATTTTTAAGTCCAAAAGGCATTCGCAAAAATTCGTAATGACCATTTTCAACAGTGAAAGCTGTTTTTTCTATTGATTCTTGATCTAATTCAATTTGATGGAAACCCGAAGCTAAATCAAGGGTTGTAAAATATTTCTTATTTCCGAGTTTATCTAAAATAGATTCAATTTGAGGTAAAGGATATTTATCATCGATAGTTTTGTCATTCAATTTCCGATAATCGATCGCGATTCGCCATTTCGTTTTTCCGGACAAATCTTGCTTTTTAGGAACAATAACTACTGGAAAAGACCATGGGGAAATACTTGGTCTAATAATTTTCTTGTCTAACATTTCTTTAATTTGGGTTTGAACTTCTTCCCTATGAATTTCGGGGTATCTATAAATTTTACAATGAACAGGGACTTCATCAATTGTACGAATTCTATGTTTAATTCTATTCGAGAAATTTAGTGGTTGACCTGGTAATTGAAGTACATCTTCGTTTGTTTGGAAAATTTTCATTAATTGATTACTAATTTTTGGTTCTAAATGACTTAAGTCAACAGGAATGTTAGTTGGTTTCTGACAAACTTGTTGATATTCAAAAGGAATTTGGCAATAATCATTCATTAATATCTGATTCTTGAAATCTAAGTTAAATCCGTATTTATTTAGAAAATCTGCACCAATTAATCCATCATAATTTTTATGAAATTTGTATAAAATGAATGGATGAAAATCATTAATTCGAAATTCTGAGAATACTGGTAAAAATACTTTTTCATTAGAGGTTTCCTGCTTCATACATGCAGTTAATGTAGTATTTTCATTAAAAATGTTTCTAGGAAAATTATTATATGCAAATTTAGGGTCAATGAGACAAACTGAACATCCGCTATCAATTAAAAGTTTACAAGAAGGATTTTGGAATTCAATAAATGGGAGTTGGTTTTTATGATCAAAAGTATTATTTAAGTCAATGCATTTTCTGGAGGCAATTCTTGAAAATTTTCATCAGATTCAATATGAGTTAATTCTTCAAATGTGAAATTGGGATTGGTATTGTTGAAAAATTTTCTTTGAGGATTCATTTGATATTGTGTTGAGTAATCCGACCTTTTCTGAGGATAATTTCGTGTTTGAATCGACATTTTTTCTGGCGGTGTATTTATTCTTTGATTTGGATTAGGCTTGAATACATTTACATTTCTTTGTTGCGATGTGCTAGGATCATTTTGACCAAAAACTTGTCGACTTGTAGGATAAAACGTTTTCACAGGTCTCTGTTGGAACTGAACAGGTTGTGAAGGAAATCTATTATTACTGTAATTATTTCTGAAATTATTTGATTCATGATTAGTTCGAGCATTTTGTCTATTAAAATGCGAATAATTGTTTCTATAATTGTTTGGAAAATATGGTTTTTGAAATTCTGGATTTTTATTTTTTCTACTTTTATCAAGTAATTCATATTGAGCCATATTACAAATATAATCTTTAACCGCGTTTACTGTATCGTCAAAGGTGAATTCGTTATTGGTAATTAGATAAGTTCTCAATTCCATTGGAGAATTAGAAATTAAAACGGTTTTACAAATTTTCAATATATTCGCTTTGTAGATTCTTTTTTCAGGATCAGACATAGGGTCTGAATCAATTCGATAGTTTATACGTATCTTTAAAGCAATAATTCTTTCGATGAAATTCGTTATGTCTTCATGAGGTTTTCTACTTAAAAATTGTAATTGATGGATGAGTACATCCAAATTAATTGAATCACCGAATTTAGCATAGAGAAATTGTTTGAGAAGATCCCAATTATCAGGAATATCTGAAGTTGAAACTTCTGCCAAAGCTCTATCTATCAATTTTGATTTTACGACTGCATAACAGTATCTTTTAACTGTTTCAGGTTCTTTTACAAACATTGTTAAATATTCTTCTGCGCTTTTTATGAACGAATGCAACTCATTTTCAACACCTGAAAATCTGGGTAGTAAAACACCAAATTTTTCAGCAAGGGTTAAATCTATTCTTTCGGTTGCCATTTTGATTTGCTTTTTACCTTTACGTCCTGAAAATTGTTTAATTGACGTAATCTTGATTTATTTAATTAAATTAATTGTTACGATTATAATGATTAAAAAATTCGCGTTTTCGGTTTTTTGCTTATAAGAAACCTAGGAAAAACTCTGGTAATCGGTTTTTTGAAAGTAAACCTAGAGAAAACTTTACACAAGTTTTACGCTCAAAACTGTGGGGAAAAAGGTTGACTAACTTTGGGCCAGGTTAGGTAAAACTGGGGGAAAGATAATGAAGGATTTTTCTCACCACGTTGGTTCCTTGAGTCGTTGGAGACGCTACCCAACCAATCGGACTCCTGGTTTCTCTCCTGATTCGTCTTGCACCTTAACAGTTGAAACTGACAGTCTTTGGAAGATTTTTCGTGGACGAAATTCACGTTTTCACGAACGAAATCGACACACTTTTCTTCGCACAAAAAGACCGGTACAAAATCCCATCCTCGTCGCCAATTATGTTTTTCGGGGAGAAAACTATGTTTTTAAAAAACAACTTTATTTCGGAACTACCAATCTACTGTACATGAAATAGATTTACAACTAATGAGATAATCGTTCAAAGTCAATTCCGATGTCTAAAGGGACATCTCTCATATTTATAGGTTTATCAATTGAGTAGGTGGTAATGGCTGATTACACGTGCCATGGAATATACGCAAATAATAACCACCTGCAAATCTAAACAAAGAACAATGAAAAAGCTTACTATGCTGTTTTTATAATATGGTAATATACAGGCTGAATAGTATATGGAATATAAATCAATCTAATTAGTAAGGGGTAGTATTACATAATTATATATATATAGAAGATTATAGCTGTATCACACAGACATACTTCGGTCCAGTCCGGATTGGTTGACGAAATTTTCGTGTCTTCAACGCAAACTTTGAGCGATCAACGACCTACGGATTTTTGCGCCTGCATTAAATTCTGCCGTGTAGAGCAATAGCACGTTTTGCGATCTTAGTACCGGACTACCGGAGGCATATTGTCCCCAACCTACGCAGCTGTGAGCATGGTGCAATTTATGCAAGTTTGCCCGGACAAAATTAGGGACGTGTTTAGCAACCACCCTATTTAGAATCTTAGATCTGATGAACCTATCTTTGTCAGCCTCATGTTTCGTTCAGAGAATTCCAAAAAAAGATTTTGCTGGAGCGGACACGCTTTAGGTGACCCATCATTTCCGAATAACATTTTGCGCTGGCAGGTTTTGTGAAAGGAGTGTTAATTGTAATAAGTCTCATTATCGATGTTCATTTGCCGCTACTGCTTTTATCGATTAGATTCCTCCGGTGAAATTGTTCTGATTCATCGATAACGCCATATTCGGTTTGTTGGAAAAAGATCGAGAGAAAAATACTGTTGGTTGCATCTTGTTCCGACTCAGTTGCCCATACCCGGTGAGCCATTTATCATTCAACAATCGACAGGAAAGAGAAATTCCCGTTTGGTAATGTTACGAAATACGAACGATTGATGGGGTTTTATTATTGGATAAATAAACACAGAATAAAAAAGCTTTTTATCATACTACCGTATAAATTTTCTTGAACGAATCGTTGCGATCGAAAGGTTTGTTCTGAAACACGTTTCATGTCCAAGCAATCCTTTATCTGGAGACCATTTGTATCTGGTGTTTTTTTAAGAGTGATGGAATTTTCGATAGGGATTACTGAGATTTGACAGACGGTAGAAGCCATGTTGTTTTGACATTTCGGTTCAGTAAGCATTGACAAATTATCATGGAAAGACTCACGCCTCAATAACGTTTACAAATTGTTGAAATTTACTTTCAAAATCAGTGTTCTTTTCGTCAAACTTAAGGAGCATCTCGTGAAATTCATGATTCACATAATCGTCCATCAGAGCAGCTTATTCGTCGAACTATCGATAGATTTCGAACAACATTTTCTCTACTCGATGTAACAACAAGACAAAGAACTCTACGTACAGAAGAAACTATCGCTGCTGTAAGTGATAGTGTGATAGTAAAGCCACTTGACCATATAAGCGATTTATTGAAAGAAAGAGCTAATCGTGGTGGACATATGCCGGAAATTATTTTCAAAATATAAATGTCATAAAATTATCACACAAATAAAAAGAATTGGATTAATTTAAATGTGTTTTATTAGTACTCGGTACCTATTATTAAAAATATAAGGAACATGGAAAATTTGACGTTTCGCGGGGTGACTGTTTGAGTAAGTAAATCTTCATCTGTCATTGTTCAGCCATCAAGATCATTTCTGCCAAGTCCAATCGCACCTTAACATCGGCCGAAAAATAGACGGTGACGGAGTGCTTGAGGGACCAGTCATCTTGTGCTATTTGGCAGTAGTCTTCGGTCGCATAGGTAGGATCTATGGTTCGCCACAGAACGCAGCCGACCGCCGGTTCTATTTCTGTATCACGGCGCCATTTCGAAGCGTGCAAGTTCCGATTCCCAAAATAACGATAAAAAAATCGAGAAGAAATCGTGCCGCGATTGCTGTTCAGTGCTTGTAGTTCATTGTCAAATCGGATTTCTGTTCGGATTAGAGGTAAAGAGGATGGAATAGGTTCTTATCTTCGAACTAGTTGAGTTCTCGTCATATAAACGATAATTGCAGGTACGAATGAACTAAACGAGTGCATAAACTTCAACACCGAATGTGAAAATCATCGTATTTTTCCTTCTGTCGTACAGAATATTCGTTCAATTTGCTATGAGAGCGTGTGAGTTCTCTCAATGCTGATCGTCAAAATCCGATTTACTTGACATTTCGGTAAAAATTCACTGTTTCACCAACTTTAGATGTTTACCCGCTTTTTGATCTGATAATAGCCTTCCATGTTATTATAAGTATCTAGTGGCGATAATATCAAATATAGAACCTTCACGACTACGCTACAGTGCCTAGATAAGAGCCATTAACCGTAGCGACAACTAGTGGCCTTATTCAAAAGGAGGAAAAGCATTTCCTACATAAACAAATTTTTCATCGAATTTTTAAGAGTTTTTATGTATTTTCTAATAACCAGGCCGTAAACGAATCCATAAATGAAGTTTCATAACAAACAGTCCATCCGATCTCGAGTTATAAATGGTGTAACCAACAACTTTGTATATATATAAATATAGAATATATAATAATCTGATTATATAGGATATATAGATATAGAATCAATCATTCATTCCATTCTTTCTATCTGGTAATATCTCGACAAATTCAATTCTATGGTGCACTCAACTTTTTTCTTCATCTAGCACATCCGCTATAATTACCCACCTACAAATTACAAGCTAGATAAATCACATGGATAAGATCTGAGCTCATCGCATCCAGATCGCTCGAATTATGTCATCAGCCTTATCATCTCAAAACATCTTCGGAACAATGTGGAAAGCATCCAGAGTCTATTGAAGCTTGAGAACTTTCCATCTAGAACTTAACGGTCGGTTTGAAAAACACGATAAGTCTCTTATTGGTGAGATTTCGACATGCAAATTTTATTTGTTTCTTTTTCTCACCTGGTTTGCGTGAAGCCTTTGGAACAATGTGCGGTGCATGTTTAAGAGTGAGTATGTTGAAAAGAAAGCTCATATTTCACTTGTCGACAAGCTTCTCATATTTTATGATTACAATAAATAGGATGGGAAATAATTAGGGGAAAAATTTAACAACAAATATTGTGGATGATAATCTTTCATGGTGGTCATTTGGTAGTTGGTTCGAGTCTCTTCCAAGTAGGGAAAAACGAACGGGTACCAATCACCGAATTAAACTCCAAATGAGATGATGAGGAAGAGCGATTCTATGGGTGAACAAAAAATATTTGTACGTCGCAAGTTTCATAATTCTGTTGAGATATGAACAATGAGGAATATTCGGTCTTGTTGCTCATTGAATTACAAAAATCTGTATGAATCTCTTATATTTAACCTGTTGGGAAAAATCTGTATTCAGATTCCGTTCTAATCTACAAGTAATCTGGTTTTCTTAAACTCGGTAGCTTCTTCTCGGAATAACGTTATAAATACATAATTCATACATTTTTGAGGTCTACATCGGACAATTGTTCTACATTCACCGGTGTAAATAGAGGTGATTGTGTGTAAGGTGAACTCTTCTCAAACTTATCAAATGTGATGGAATTATTTTTGTGCCTATTTCCTAGTCACGCTTATTATTGCTTGGAGCTTTTCCGCTCAATAACTACCGATATCGCTTGCAATGGAGTAAATTTTATTGGTCGTTAATGGTATGGTGTGTGACAGTGCATTTGGTATGTACCTACGCAGTTTTTTTGCTTTTACGAGTTCCTGTGATGGAATTACAATCCTGTTGTCATTTCAAAGAAGATTTGTTGTACTATTGGGTGTTTAAATGAAACACTTGGGTGTTTAAATGAAACACATAATTTGCATTCATTTTCAACAACTTTTTATTGGTAATTGGAGTATCAGTTATGACATTTATGTACGAAAAATAATATCTGCCAAATGGCCTCCTATGGCAGTTCTACAGACGTCCACCCTTTTGTAAAAATTTTGAATGACATTTTGACATAATTGAGGCTCTATCACTCCAATGACACGAATAATTTCGTCCTTTAGTTCAGGAATCGATTGTGGATTATTCTTATAGATCTGGCTTTTCACATTACCCCAAAGAAAATAGTCCAACGGTGTCAAATAACATGATCTTGGTGACCAATTGATATCACTGTTTCTGGAGATGATTCGTCCAGGAAATTTTTGTCTCAATAAAACAATTGTGTCATTTGCAAATTGAGGTGTAGTGCGATCATGCAGACTGAACCCAAACGTCCTCCAGATCAGTGAAAATTGTTTCGAAACTGCCTTGATTAGAGTAAACTTCTCCTAAAATCTGACGGTCTCCTCCGGAATCACCCTGTATAACTACCGTTATGACATCAACTTAAAGCAAAAGAAAATTATGCCTTTCGAAATGTGTAGAAAAATCCATAGAAACCTAGGGATATCATCAACACATTAACTTCCAGATTTCGGAACTCAGCACTGCGGAATTTGCCGAAATTTAAACTCTGTTTCTTTGTCGACGATTGAAACTATTATTAATCGACGACAAAAGGTGGTTTGTCAGTTGGAGATTCTAACAGAAAGATATTTTGTTTCAGAGTTGTGTAGTCGGGACTCCCTTCCGGAAGTTGAGATCATCAGTCTCCTGGAGGAACAAATTCCTAAGTATAAATTGAGAGCGGACACAATAACGAAGTTTGGTGGTGAGTATGCTTTATGTATTTTCACTCGAGCTTTCGTAGATGTTTGTGAATGAGTCATTGTGGTTGGTAACTGGCTATGAATGATTTGACGCGTGCTATTTCCAGACATCGTAAAGAGTCCGGGGAATTCAAAACAATGTTTTCAAAAGAGTTAACTGCTAGTAGATGCACAGGCCATTTTCTTAACATTACTTTTCGTTGAAAATAACGAATTTTCTAAAGATTCTCGGTAGTTTAATCTGGTTCAGATGTTATAATGACAAGGCCAACTGGTTTAATGATTTCTTCTACAAGAATCAATCAGCCATGTCTCTGACGGTTTCAACTATTGTCTCCTTATTTTCATCTAATTGATTACTGTTTTTATTTTTCTCAAAAACGACCTTGTTGCGTTGTTTTGCTCCAAGTCCTCCAAATTCTAATTCCCCCTTTTGTGGAAACAATAATATTAGTTGATACGTACACAATGGTGCATTATGTGTATTTTTCATGTAACAATCTTTATGAGCAGTAAACTGCGTTTGAAGCTACAAATAGCGTTTTATCAACAAATTGATAATTGAATTTACGATCGGGCAGGTTTCGCGAGCTACTCGATTAAAATGAACGAGGTGTTAATGTTTTGCGATGCTCTCTTATGTTTCATGCTCGGGCGGTTCATCGGAGTCACATGCTGCAGTTAAAAAAAATTGTTTGTAGGAGATATCGCGCTTTTATGGTGAAGTGAGAAGTTGTTTTGGGATTGTGCTTCAAAATGGGATGAAACTGGAACTTGAAGGGGGTTTGTGTATTGGATGTTCAATTTGGAAGAATTCGCACAGAGCTAAATTTTGGTGAAGATCTCGGTAAACTACAGGGTGTCCCACGGTCGAGTGCCTATTAGACGTTTGTGGAGAACCAGACATATTTGAAATCCGAAAATTGGTATTATGATATTGTTGGAAATTCTCTACAGACCTAAAATATTTTTGGAGCTTGAGCACTTCCGGTTATACCAGAAGTGGAAATAAATTTGTTCGAAAAATATTTTTTTCAATATTTTCGTTTCTGACATAATTGAGTATTCAATGCTGAATACATTTCTGTTGAAACCATTGTATTCATTCGAATAGTTTTCAAAATATCGAAAAAAAAACCTGAATAAATGTCAAATATTCATGGTCAGTGTTGTGTTCATTATTCTTATTCTGGAACATTCCGAGTGTAAACCGTTCTCACAACGTCAAAGTAGAAGAATGTTGAAAGGTCATGCATCTTTTGAATTTCATAAATATCATCACAGGGTATTTCAAATTTTGTGTCGAAAACTGTGATCGAAAATTGGCCGTTACTTCTGTTTTTCAAATTGGAACCCTATGTTTTTATGATTGCGTTGGATTCTGCGAAGAAAAATAATGATAGCACTCTCAGGTATTTTTGCTCCTAAATTCAGTAATTCCCGAGTTATTTGAGCTTTTCTGGATTCATGTTGTACGTAGAGTCAAATTCATCGAATCTGAAGAGATTCGATGAATATTCTTATAGAACCATAGTAACAACTAATAATTAGACCTGTCACCTGTGAATTATTAATGGAACCATTTATCTTCTATGGTCACAGAATATTCTCATGCCAACAGATTCGATGACCATAGTAACCAGTGAAGCGAAATCAAGAAGTGAGGTTAAGGCCTAAAATCAGACCTGTCACTTGGGATAATTTATCTTCTATGGGCACAAAATATTCTCATGCGACAGATAAGATGAATTTGACTCCACGTACAAACTCAAATATCTCGAGAATTACTGAATTTAGGAGCAAAAACATCTGAGAGTGCTATCACAATTTTTCTTCGCAGAATCCAACGCATGTTTTGTATTTAATAATTTCTGACGTTTTCTATACCATTAATTTGTATGGTCCTAAAGAAAATAAAGTGTGTTCATTTATTATTTATTATTTATTCAATCATAAAAAATAGAGTTCCAATTTGAAAAACGGAAGGTATGGCCAATTTTCGATCACAGTTTTCGACACAAAATTTGAAACACCCTTTGGGATGATATTTATGAAATTCAAAAGATGCATGACCTTTCCCATTCTCTTACTTCAACGTTGTGAGAACGGTTTACACTCGGAATGTTCAGAACAAGAATAATGAACATAACACTGACTATGAATATTTGACATTTTTTAAATTTTTTTTTTTGATATTTTGAAAACTATTCGAATGAATACAATGGTTTCAACAGAAATGTATTCAGCATTGAATACTCAATCATATCAGAAACGAAAATATTGAAAAAAATGTTTTTGGAACAAATTTATTTCCACTCTTGGTATAACCGGAAGAGCTCAAGCTCCAAAAATATTTTAGGTCTGTAGAGAATTTCCAACAATATCATAATACCAATTTTCGGATTTCAAATATGTCCTGTTCTCCAGAAACGTCTTATAGGCACTCGATCGTGGGACACCCTGTATATGTAATGAAATGAGTCTCAACCGATTTTACGTGCGTTGAAAAGCTCGAAAATATCGTTTTTTGCATTTTTCTCCTGAACGGTGGGTGTAATACTGAAAATAGCACTGGCTACAAAAACTCAGAACACCGTTTCTGAGATATCGCCATTTCAAAGATAGAAACGTACGCCGCTTATACAGGGTGCGTCTTGTACGGCTAAAATTGCGCCTAAACTGTACCTTGTGGAAAAAACTTATATGGCATGGTTATAAGGTTGACAAAAATCTACAAACAAGAAATAATTATATATTAACTTGAATTGACATGTTTGTTTATATTAAGTAAAAATAAGTGTCTTTTTCAGAGTTATCTGTGTTCTTGGTGGTAATTGCAATTTTGTTTTATTTCCCATTTTCCATGTTTCAAGTATTCTGTTATGTTCATGTAATTGACCGCAAATTCCTTAAGCAACAAAATAATGTTTAGTGGAAATTGGTTTTTTTCTGATCATAAAGTAAATGTTGCGTAATTCTTTTTTCTAGGATACGAGAATCAAGACTGGTTCATACCGTCACCGGCCTTACAGGTAGACGAGGCCGATTTGAAACTATCGCCGGATCAGATCCGAGAAACCCTAAACTATTTCCGTAAGTACAACAAAATTTTTTTTATAGAATTAAACACTTAGGTCCATAACCCCATTCTTCTTGACATTGTTAAAGAAACAATTGGTATATTTATGACTTGTAGATTGTATCTGTTGATAGTTCTGTTGATCAATATTAATCCCAATCTCAATTAACCATATCTCATAAAAGCGGTGTAAAACGTAATCTGAATCCAATTACCTCATTTATCTGCCCAGCTATTCGCTTAGATTGATAGAATTAATTTGGAACAATTTTTGAAGGGTTTTCGACTAATACAGTCATTCGTCCGAATCCAGTAACATACCATTAACTGAATGCGATAAACTTAATCTTTCCGAAAAATAAATGCAGATAATGATATGATTGCCGGAATTTGATGAAAACACTACAGCCTTAGTTATAAATAATTCATTATTGTCGAGACGAAGTGAGTGTCTCTTTATTATAGGATATTTTCTCATTACTGACGAAGTGTGTTGATGGACAAATAATTCATACTCATTATCTTTTTATATCTTTATTTTTCGGTCTCTTACACTCAAACTCATTATTTTTGCAAAAATTACCATGAAACATTAATTATCTCCAAAGTGGAGATGTTTAGATCTATCAATATGACTATTACTTTTGATTAGTGTATTCTTTAATTATTATTATGCAACTATAACTATTAGGATTGTAGTAATTGAACTTTCTGAGTCAATAATTAAACTATTAATTTTTGGTGTGTTGACCCATTCACACCATTCTTGCCAGTTGGTCTCCTCCACCAAAAGTTGGGCTCAAAGGAGACAACATTAGCAAAATAAATTGTGTGACCACTTACAGGGTGTGTTATATTTGAGACACCTGTATATTTCCTGATAGGGACTGGATCGAAACTTGTTTCATATTGTTATGTTTTCATTCCATATCTATGCATAACCCAAACAACACACACACATCTTTTAAACATTTTATAGACTGTATGAAATAGATTATTAGATGATCTATAAAACATCAAAATGTATTGAATTTCTAACCTAGGTTCGACGTAAAAATGTCCGCGAGATTTACGTTGAAAAATATTACTTTTTTAGACGTCTATTTTACGTAAAAAAAAGTCTTACTATAACAAGTGAAATTTCTGTTTTTTTTTAGTTTATCCTAACTTAGTATCACGTTTGACATGTAATAGACGTTTTAGGATTTATGTTATTGTGATGACTCGCTAATGTCTATATATCATTAGATTTTTGTCGTTTTTTTTCGATCAACAATCTGATAATATTTAGATGATCCGAAAAACATCCACACTCATGACCTCTAAAATATATAACATCATAGATCTTTTTTGGAGCATTGCCGTCATGATCGAAATTGGACGTCTATTAGACGGAATATTATTTATGAAAATAGTTGGTGATATTGTACACGTATATAAGATGACATAAGATGAACGTTTGTTCAATGTCCCTAAAAAGTCTTTGTATTGTATAGTTTTTGACATCTAAATATTGTCAATTCCAAAACAATATTGATGTAATGATTTGAAAAACGTCATATTAATGACCTGTTACTGATTTTTCGAAAAAGGGTTATATGGTCTGAAAATTCAAAAAAATTGACATTTGATAGTTTCAAGATCATGGTTATCCTAAGGAGATTTGGTGAGAGACTTCAAAAGTATGCAGATATAGATTTAAATTTAAATTTGATAACTTCTGAATATTTTCAATATTATTGCATTTCCATCAGATCAGATTGTGAGTATGAAGAATACATACATATATGATAACCTATAAGCACACCAAAGAAACATGAAACGCGAAACAAGAAACATAAAACATTTTCATTCATAAAAACACCTCGAGTCTTATTTTATCAATGAAAACTGTGTCATGTTTCTTGTTTCATGTTTCTGTGGTGGGCGGCCCTGCTAATTATCAGATATAATACATTTTATCTACACAGTTGAAATCTCTCATAGCAGTTAGGAGAGCAAAAACAAGTTCTGATATGAAAAAATAAATAGGTATATTCATAATAATAAATAAACAATTCAAATGTATCAAAAATATAAATTGTGTCAATGACCAATGTAGTCGAGACAATTTGTTTGAATAAAAATATATATAACAATGTCCTAGGCACTGGCACTTTGTGAGGATTTTCTCTTCGTTGTCTCATATTCGTATCGTTGGTTTGCAAGGCGTAACCAGTCTTGAATTGCCTTTTTTATGGTCGTGTCGTTGAGATCTGCCGAGGTTTCACTCTCGAACAGATTATAACAGCCTCTGGAATCAACACACAAACCAAAATAAGTGATTTTTTTTATTTTATTGCAATTAAGTACAACTTTTAAAAACAATCACAACAAATGTCTAAGATGATCTGAAAAACATCTAAACATTTCCTCGAAGATTTCAAACTCTGGAAACTCAATTATTCTTCAAATCCTGATTGAATCTATATTTTGTGCTCGACTTTTTGACTTATGTGTAATGGTAATATTTTTCAGCAAGTTTTTCAAGTCGAGTGGTTCAGTATTATTTATCACTCAATCCATTTCTCAAAGAGGTCTATCAATAGACTTCTTAGATAATATTCTTTCCAAGTTATTTATTCAGAAAAATATTACTACTATGATAGAGACTTATAATTTCAGCCCTACGAAATCTCCAACGCAAATTATGAAATTCTATAATTTGAAATTTCAGATGATCTTGAAATATTTATCCTAAAATATTTGAAAAGATTTCAAAACCGATCATCGTATGTGTAAACTATAAACATATTTTCAAAAAGGGCGGATTTCAGGTATAATATACCTGGGATAATATCTAAATAAACAGAGTATTCAAAATTGTGATAACAGACATAACAGTTCAATAGAACGGTTATTCAAAAGATGTCATTCAATAGACTCCTTCAGATGATCATTCTATGAAAGGTTACAGATTTCTAATTTACAATAGTTTCTAATTTACAATAGTTAATCATTAATTAATCAACATATTCTTCAGTAGAACACATGTTATAGGTATAATATTCAGGGAGTAGTACCTAATCAAAAGTTATTCACTAGTGAACGGTTGTCTGAATGATATCATTCAATCGACTTTTCTAGATCATCGGATCAATTTTATAATAATTAGCTTATCTCAGTGCCACCACATATTAGGAGGAACACATTTTAGGTACTACACCGGGAATAGTAGGTTCCTATATAATTCAACATTACATATTCACTTTTGAACGGTTATCTAAAAAACATCATTCAATAGATCTTAATAGATAATCCATCTATGGAAGATATTTTCATTTAAGATCTATCATAATACCTATTTTGCTTGAATCCAAAAATGCAGGTTAGTTTTTGAAAATTATAAATAAATCTCATTTTTATAACAGTGAGCCCAGACCTGAACCATCTACATTTCAAGAGCTAAATGATGAAGAAATTATACTTACTAGAACTAGGTACCATAAGGAATATTTGCACTCATCTTCTTCAATTGTGACAGCACTGATCACTAAATACTATATTCACCAAGCTAAGGCGAAAGAAAAAACAATCACTATTCGACTTGACCTTTTGACGAAGCAGTGTTCTAACGAAATGATCAGGTTCAAATGTCTTCCTATCTATAACACCATAACCCTATCCGCTATCCATATACATATTACCTATATGAACTTTAACATTTGTCGGTTCGGTTCGGCGGTTCGTTACCACGTGATCGAGCCCGATATAGGAGTTCGCATCTCGCTCTCTTTTCTCATCGTGATCGCATAGGATCACCTATTTTATTATATTTTAACGGAATATGGAAACACGCTCACATTTGAATAGGTGCTATTCAAGTTATCGATTTCGTTTTTTTCAAATTTAACGTAGATAAATTGTCTGACCCACCTACTTACGGTCGTATCGAAATATTAGAATTTATATTTATATTTTATTTCCAGAGCACAATATGCGTCATCTGACAAGATCGCCAGATTCAGAGTATTATATCTTGATAATTTATTACTAATGCGATTTTGATCTATTATGTATCGAAATAAGCAGGAAAAATGGCCTTTTCAATAATACTTTGTTTCCAATGCATTTACATCTGAAGAAAAAAATTAACATTCCGAAAATATTGAAGGCTGAAGAAACTAGGAAATTTTAGACTTTTTTTGGGGGGGGGTCAATTTTTCCCTGATGTTGGAATGAAAATTCAACGATGACATTTTCAATCATCTAGGACGAAACTGAAATAATAAAAAAAAAATCACATAATATATTGTACATACATATTGTACATACATTGTACAACTATGGGGTTAGAGGTAAGGCTCTACAACTACTAACATCATATCTGGAAAGAAGGTGGCATAGGGTGAAGATTAATGGTGTCTTGAGTGATTATTGTGAGGTGAGTACTGGTGTTCCTCAGGGTACTGTTTTGGGGCCATTGTTTTTCATTTTATATGTTAATGATGTTTTTGACGCTGTGCCTAACGATGTTCTGATCTCGTTCGCTGATGATACCGCAGTGGTGTCGACTGGTAAAAGCTGGAGAGAAGTTCAGGATAATCTGAACCATTATTTGGAAAACATAAGTGGCTGGTTGACTTCAAACATGCTCTCTCTGAATATAGAAAAGACGGTCTACATAACTTTCGGTAGCTACTGTGATAGTGTTCCACAGTCTCTTAATATATGTATAAATGGGAAATTAATAAATAGGGTTGATTCGGTTAAATACTTGGGACTAGTATTGGATTATAGAATGAGGTGGGACAAGCATGTTGAATATTTAATCAATAAGACAAGGTACTTGGTGTTCATTTTTCACAAACTTTGTAAGATAATGTCCAGTGAGGTTCTTCTTATGATATATTATGCGTTGTTTCATAGTGTTATAAATTACGGTATAATTGCTTGGGGTGGTGCTTATTCAAACTGCCTAAACCTTCTAAAGAATCAACAAAAAAGAATCTTGAAAATTGTAAATAAAAATAAAATTGTTCAGGGCATCCCCCTAAATATTGATAATTTGTTTTTGCTGGAATCGCTGAGGTACCATTATGACAACTTTAAGAGTGAATTTTTACGGTCACGGAGTATCACTAGGAACAGGAGCATTCAATTGCCGATGAGATTCAGGACTATAAGTTCCAAAAGTAGTGTTATTAGAGCAATAAGTGTTTTTAACTCTCTTCCAAATGAACTCAAAGTTTTGAATGATGGTTGTTCCAGGAAGAATAAACTAAAGCGGTGGATTGCAGCTAAATACTGTTGAGTTTGTATTTATTTCGTTATTTCGCGGGTTGATTGTGTTTCACAAGTTGATATTTGATGGTTGTTTGTTTTTTTTTGTTTGTTCCTTCTCTACTTGATTATATTTTGTTTCTTTTTGTTCTTGATCATGGATCATGCAGATGAGGTAGATTTCAATCGAGCTCACAAACAGGCAACTTGATTGCCTCAGTGAGATGCACTTGTTTATATTTGTGTATTTTTCGATTTAATAAATAAATAAATAAATAAATAAATAAATAAATAAATAAATATGTTAACAAGTGACACATATGAAAAAATATACCTAGTGAGCCATTTGAAAGAAATCATTTCCGGTATAACCAGAAGTGTACTTCAAAAATTTTCTCTCATTTAAATTATGCCCAAGTGAACGTATTCCACATGAAGAAAAAAACGAAGTCGATGCATTATATAGCGTGTTTCCATATTCCGTTGACAGCCGGTACCTATAGCTCTCTATCAGGCTGCACACCAAAGAAACATGAAATATTTTCATTCACAAACACACCCCGTGTCACCCAATAGTTGAAGAGAAAAAAAGGACCATAATTTATTATTTTTTCAATAAATTGGGTAGAAAATATTTAAAATGTGAAACCATTCATATTGAATGCTGAATGCTGGAAATGCCAAAATATGTGAACGTAGTTTACGTGTCATGGATTGCCGTACACGTTCTAGGATTTTTCTTTAGTCACCAACTTTTAAGGGTGATATTTCGAAAGGGGATGCGCTGAGAAAATTTTGTTATAGGGAAGACCCATCTTAAATTTCATGTGCTTAATTTTGTCGCATGAATTTAAAAACAACGGTATGTCTATGCGTATCTGCTGGTCGAATTCATACCTAAATAAATTATTATTTTCAATATGATATTATTAAAATTGTAGCATGGCATATCTGAAAAACGTGAAAAAATTGCTCATTTCTCTACTGCATCAAATGGATATTCTATAAACATTTTAAAAACGTATGGTCGAAATGCAATATTTCCATCGACATCTTGAAAACATTCATAATCTTTGGTTGAGAGACTTTATATAAATAATACTTCTTAACCCTTAACCGCCGTCGTTGCACTTTGGGACATTATCCGCGTTGTGTGGTCCCTGGGACCGCATTGCTTATATATTTTTTTTCCACTTTTCATTTGTTCAAAGAAGATTTTATAGGATGGGTCAAAAAATGTATGTCTTATTTAATCGTTTGAGGCAAAAAAAATCATTTTCAACTCTAAAGAAGGTTTTAATATGAAAAAAAGTCGAAACTCTTTTTTCGGCAACATTTCACATATCATGTGGTAAAACATAAAAAAGTACCACAAAATAAAAAAAACTTCAACAATTTTTCTTATGAAAATATTCATTACATATCAAAGCAACAAAATAAACTAATATTCGTGACATAAGCGTTAAGAAAAAAAAATGTGCAAATGGTATAATTCACTGATATTTCAAGAATAGTATACAAGGTTCATTCGTTTCTTATGCAGTTTGTACAAATTTTTCTCGAGCATTCGAGACATATTGGTCTTTTACAATGGCAACATAAGTAAACAGTTTTTCTTCTTCTTTTTGGAGGACAGGTGTAGCAGGTTTTTTTTTTGTTTCTATTCAATCGCCCAGTATCTTGAGAAGTAGAGGGTACCTCTTGACCCAGAGCTCTCGCAATTGAAGAGCGTATAGTTCGTAAGGCAATTTATCGTTTTCTGAACGACTCCTCAGGAATCACAGATGTTTACTCGGTCCGGAACTGATCCTGAAGCTATTATAATTCGTAAACCAGCACCAGACAGATGACCCTTTAATCCTACACAAAGACCGTTGTAGGGTCCCCTGGACCGCGCGATCAAGATTACGCCAAAATGATAAAACTAATGGATGCAAACGCAACATACAAATATTTACACAATACTAATAGGAAGCTACTCCGGTCTCCGATCGCCGCAAGACTAGGCAGGAAAGAAATGGGAGAATTCTGCTTGCCAATTATGTCACCGGTCCAAGGGACCGACGACGGCGGTTAAGGGTTAAAGAAATTAATCAATTCACGATTCTTCGACCTTTTAAGTTAGATATTTTATATATGTATTCTAGATGACTAAATAATGTCGAAAAATGATGTCTAAAATCGATGTGACATGGCATATTTATTACACGTCAAAAAGTTATTCTTTTTTCGATAGTATCAATTAGATATCATATAAACGTTTCAAAAACGTGTGATCGAATTGAAATACAATTATTGACATATTTGAGACATACAAAACCGTACGTTTAAAGACAATATATACAGTATATATCTAAAAAATGTCAATCAATCTACTGTTTTATGACCATATGAGTTAGATGTTTTATTCATGTATTTTAGATGACAAAAAACAGCCAAATGTTGATGTCTAATATACGTAAAACAAAAGATGTCCATTAAACGTTAAATAAAATACCCCCTCCATGATTTTAAAAATTTGATATTCAATATACGGCTTTTAAATGTGTAATCAAAAAGCTATACATTTTTGGATATCTGCAGGATATAAAAAATTCTTCTGGTCTTAGATTATGCATCTAAAGGATGTTTTCTAGACATCATGTATAGAAAACATCTTATTTAGATAATCTAATTTCAATCAGAATTTAGAGCAAGATGGCTTTAGATCACTTTTGATATCGATTAGATGTCATTTAGATGTGAGTGTGTTGTTTGGGAATGGAGACAATGGACCCGCTTAACCTTAATTTCCTTCAGTTTTTCATTCATAATCTCTCACTTCTGAAAACTGCACGAGATAACATCAATCTTATCTGCTACGTTCAGCTCAAGATTCATACCTTATTATTTTTCTGTTGCTCGTTCTAGTTCGTTCTCGAAATGATTTTAATCAATACTTGCAATGTGTTTAGTGCCAATCTGAATGAAGGTTATTTTTACAGTTCTATGTAGCGATCGCGTGAGCCAAATGACCAAGACTTATGATGATATAGAAGCGGTGACAAGGCTTCTGGAAGAGGTAAGTTTCGTAGTTTGCAAATAGAACAATACACCTATCACTCAGCAAAAAAAAAAAACATATAATTTCTGCTACTAGTAATGATTTTGAACTGTGATTCGGAAAGTAATTGAAATAAGCACGAAGGATATTGTTACACCTGAAGTTAATGATCTGAAAAAATAGGATTTGGCTAGAAAGTAAATTTCTCATAATTGGTGATAAATGATGCATATGCACGAATTGGCTGAAATTTAATGGTGTGTGGTGTGAAAGCGCGAAAAATTTGTTGGAGATAGAAGATAAATGGAGATAATATTCGTTATTTTCGAATTTCAGAAAGAAAAAGATTTAGAACTGACAGCCCGTATCGGCAAGGAACTGCTACAAAGCAATAATAAACTAGAAAATACCATCGCGTACTTGGAAAACGACCACAGAGCCGCATTAGAGAAGATCACCCAGCTGACCCATGAGTGTCAAAAGAAGACTGAGCTCATCCAGATACTCACCAATGATATGGACGACGCTTGCATCGAGATGCCGTCGAACGGTGGGAAGGTGAATCTGGAGCTGCTCAACAAGAAAATATGTGAGTATGCCGTTAATATCAACATAAGTCACTGCCAAAATCTTCTCCGTAAACCCTTCGATCATAGCGGTAAAGACCAAATTTCGGACTCTTTCTAAATTGCCTCTTACCAATTGTCATATTCCTCACAAAATCCGATTAGCTGCTGTGTGAGCTGGGTCTAAAGCTGCAACACGAGGCTTCAAATCAATTTCTCTATGATTTATATACCTCGAACTGTCGAAGCTGCTTTTGTAAACTGCGGTCATTCCTTAACCCTTGAAAAGACAAGGCCTCCAGGCATGCAAAACACTTGTAGGGGGCACCCCCAACCTCTCATGAATCCAAGTGTAGGTCCCCTTTCTTCATGTGAATCCTGAGCCAAATTGAATGTACACTTCATGCAGAATCTTATATTTTTGCCTTCTTCACTAATTTTTGATGTCCTGGGCAGCTTGCGATTGTCTTCAAATAAGTTTTCACTTTTCATTGAAATAACCTGATAAGATTAGGTTAATTCTTCCCAGATCTAGAAGCATAAATTTCACAACCCTTCTTTCATAATAGAAACAACATTAAGATAAGAAAGGCTAACCTAGATCCAGCCCGAAAAGTACTACCAATAACACGCAAGGTTATTGATTGCCGATAAAACCAACAAATACATCCTGGAAATACGTTGTGATTAACTTCATTATTGTTAATTATATCTGTCGATCGTGTTCATATCCCAGCCAATTCAACAATTCGTGAAATTTGAGGCTACCCTCGCTGTATAACATTAATAAATAAAGATACTTAGATGGTTTAGAACGATAAATAATGACCGGGTTGTGTTGTTGCAGCAAATCTACAGGACGAGAATAAGGCGTTGAAAATGGAATATCACCGGTTGGCGATTGATACGAAGGAAGTTGAGAACCAGGAGAGGAGGCTGCTCAGCGATCTTACCGGTCAATTGAGTGAGTATAAACCGGTGTATACCGAATGTGATGAATCCGAATTGGTTTAATGCTTAGTTTCAACAGTAGCCCTTTCTTATTTCCCATCTGTTCTTACATACTTACATTGTTTCTCCTCCAAACATACTGTTTGTGTTGATGGTTCAATTAGTGATATGTTTCTCATAAGTGAGTTTTCACTGTTGCTTAATCTTTGTGTTTAATTCTGCATCAAAACCGTGAATAGACACAGACAGAGTTATTACAGCTATGTGAAAAAAGGCAGACACATCAATTTGAGAAAACTATGGAACAAAATGAAATAAAAATAGGGGTTTATGTCCATTGTGTTAGGTACTTCACCATTTGAAATATCATCCGAAGTAATTGAATGGAAGAATGAGCACTAACAAAATTTTCTATCAAATCTGATCTATTGTGTAATTGAACAATTTATGTACAATATTCTATTATTTGCGACCACCTAGAAAGTGTGTCAAGAGCTTCAAATGGAACTTTAAGATTAATTGAGATCCCAAAACGTAATTGCTTTCGAACGGTTCAGTATTTACAGTTCTTTTGGCTTTTATTTGTTAGTTTTGGTGAAATATTTCAGCTAGCTAAGCTATGTATCATTACAACTTAAATAGTGCCATTTCAACCTTTTGAATGGACCTCATATGTCGTAACAAAGAGGAGTGAAAATAATTCGCTACACAGAAAGGTAATTATTGTCGATAATTAATTCAACGATTACCCATTAGCTGCCCCATCTGTTTACCCGTTTAACGCTCGCCATATGTTTATACGTATTATAACAAACATTTTATATAAACTGAAGAATTTTCGAATCAAGTTCAAGATTAAGTCAGATGTAGCGACATTGAACCATAAAATGGAGGAGCAGTGCCCTCTGAAGTAATTTCGCAATAAAACGTAGGTACTTCAAATAAAGCATTCATTTTATTACTGGAAGAGCCAATTTTAGAACAATTCTTTACTGCAGAGTGTGAGTTCATTCCGCAGATTAATTAGCAGGTGTTTCAACCTTCGGTCCAATTTCAAGAGACATATACTCAGTCATAGAACCTACGAAATACGGAGAAAGGTGAATAAATGAATGGTTAGGCTGTTGTCTCGTTCTGGAATTGAACACAGCTCTGTTAGGGGCACAATAGACCTTAAGGTGGCAGTGAACTGCAACCCCTTCAGCTCATTCAGAGTAATTTCATCCACCTGATAAAAGAGTTTTTATTTGACCAAAATCTCTGCTTCGTACCATCTTCGAAGAGGTCGAATAGAAATGTGAAATCATTCGATTGGTATCTTTCTTATTCACTATCGTTACTATCTTTTGAATGCCTTGCCGTTATTTCATTATCATCATAACTAGAGTCATTTTCGATATTATATTCACACAGGAACCGAGCAGTTCTATCCCTCGAAGAGGCACAAAAATTCAGTTTCAATTTAGGAATATTTTTCCAAACACCAAAGATGAACTATTAATACATAGCAAACCTACAGAAGACTGCGATTAATATCAGGCATTCTATCAATATGATATCATATAATATTTTCATTCCAAGCAACTTCAATGTTCCAAAACAAAATGTTTTGTTTTTAACATAAAGTGAGGTTAGTTGTCGGCCATTTAGAAACGTCAAACGTTTCAATCCTCGGTTCAAATCTCAAACGGAGCTATATTCACCGGTTGAGTCAATCCAGGGTTGGATGTTTATAATACGGAAATCGACATTCGACGGCGGATTTGGGCTCAACCGAGGATTGAAATTCTTTTATAAAACCGGCCCTTACTAAAACGATAGAGTAGTCTTTAATATTCAATGCTGATTGAGGGCTGGTTAGGGAGATTCTTTATTCACTGATGAATAATTACCATCTATTCTATTTCCGAACTATCCTATGTTTTCAAGCTGCATTTAAGCGTTTTGTCTTGCTTCACCATGAGATAACTTCGAATAAAAACGTTAGATTCGGCATAGCCCCTAAACAGAAGTCGTCGTAAGAAACTGACACTGAAAGGTGCAATTGATACATCATATAAGGAAGTAAAGTAGGCAAAAAAAATCAAAATTTCGATGCAATAATATTATTCCACATGTTGTTCAACTTCCTTGGAAACAAACCTCATAATAAAGTGTTTATAGATTGATTTGCGGTGTTATTAGTTCACCATCGAAGATAAGAGCCCCCACAAAAATTCTGATTACTTTGTTGTTTAACGAGTACCGATTTAGTTTGTAGTCTCGTCGCGAATAGGTCGCTTGTGCTAGCGCCGTTCGCTGATCGGAAAGTATTATTCCTGTCCTTATGTGATTGACGATGTCGTTATATAATGATAAGCGAGACGTATATTTAGCTCTTCAAATAAACGTATCCTAGCGATCGCAGATGCGCCACGCTCCTTGGACGTTCCTCCTCGTTCTTTGAACCTCGGGACAATCGATCAATTTATTCATTGTTATCCTATTGCGGAATCTGAAAATCGAGTACGCGTCAGTGAGAGTCACATGAACATACTTTTTTCGTTGTTTTTTCAGCCTGCGCGAATTCTAGCATGGGGTATCTGGAGGACGAGATTGACAGACTGAAGGATGAGACGCACACGCAGCACGATCTTATCATGTCGCTGCAGGATCAGATCAGGCTCAACGAGGAGAGGTTGGCTAAGGTAAGTTTCAGAGGATTTATACCATGGGATTTCCTTAGAAGAAATATATGAATGGAATAAAACACACAGTTTGTTTGATCAATTTCATAACTATTGATTTGATGGGACTTTGAACCAATTTTCTTTCTATACTTTTCTTACTGATATATTCGGCTGTATGCAAGGATCATTTTTCAAATCAACAAATATGCATTTCTCGTAATCATGAATATTATTTGACAAAACATGAGTTTTACCCAAAAGGCTTAGGTATAGGCGGCTTAAAATATTAAATAAATTGAAACGAAATAATTATCAATGTTTTTTCGCTATGTTATGAGACTCAAGAAATAACAGAAAGGTATTATGGCATTCTTTCACAAGAGATGACCTTTAAAAACAAACAAAACTAAAACAATTGGACAATATCCAAACGTTGTGATACAGGAAAACACTCATGATAGACAGCAAACACTATTGAAGACAACTGAGAACGAATGCCAAATGTTGTTTCTATTCAAGCATTCTCTTTTTGCTGTTAACGTTGTTTTGTTTTATTTTTGTTTCTATTTCGTCATATTTTTGGTTGATTTTGAGTAATCTTCCATAGATTGCAACATCGCGTATTCCTCAATATTAATAATTTACTAAATCCAAATTTAATCATTTACTCCTTGCTATACTCTATGTTTTACCAAAAAAAATTTAAATTTAAACGGCCCCTTCTGGGTGTTGTAGTTTCTTTGTCAGTTAGTATAAATTTTCTGAATCATTCCTACGTTTTGGGAAACCAGTTGGTACAAGGAAAAACATTTTTTAATGAAAGTTTTAGGTAATACTTCACTTTCTCTATTTCAGTATCGTAATGATATTTTTCGTTTTGTGGTTGTCAGCACTGGCTTCCGATCCTATCAATTTTCAACTCACGTCAATTTGGAAATGTCAATTTCGTAACAGTCACCAACTGCCAAGATACAATACAAAAGTCACTAGGATGTGTAATCTGAAATTTTCATTGAATTTCAACGAAATTTGACTGAAATAGAGAAAATATCGTCTAATACTCGTTGCAGAATGCAATTCCAACACACATGCGTGTTGGAATAGGAGCCCATTCTGCAACTAGTTTTAGAATATACTATTACGATACTATCTTCGCGATTCTGTAGCATAAAACAACTTTAAGACATGTTTGGATTTTTTTTATTCGTCTGCAGCTTTTGGAAGAGAACGAAGAACTCAGCAGCCTTCTACAGATCACGAAGGACAACCAAGGATCGCTCGCGATCGAACTGTCAGAATTCAAAGCCCGATACTACGAAGTCCACAATCTCCTCCAGGACGCACAAGAACAAATTAGGAAACTGCGCAAGAAACAGCAGCCCGGAGCCAGAATCTCATTCTTCTCGTCGTTGGGAGCGTCATCAGGCGTCGCGCCCTTCGAAAGTTTGCACAATGAACTGGAGATGTCGCTACATTCGGAACTCAGCGCGGATTCTGGAATATCTGATGCAGTGTAAGTTATATGAAGAACTACAGCTCTAAATCTTCGGTTACTGTCCTTTAATTCTCTTATAGAACTTCTTGAACTTAATTTTTCATGTTACAGTCCGCAATACAAGAAAGTTTTCGAAACGGTACGCTGCGCCTCGAGAAACTCGCTGAGCAGCCAGGACAGCGGTACCGGCAGCGCCATCCATCCCACCCTGGGCGGCACCGTAAGTAGCTCCAGCGTGTCGGCCGGTTACGGCGGTCCCAGGATGAGCTTCAAGACCCAGACGTCGTCGGAACTTCGACGTTCGTCCGGTTCCATCTACAACAACAGCTCACTCGGCTATCCCAGTCTGGAGTCGTCGGTTACCAGCCATTCGGACACGGAGTTCAGTCAGGTGTCCGATTCCGACGAAGGGTACCCTGCCGGTACGTCCAAGGGGATACCGGGCATTCCGGGCGCTACGGAGATCGAGACGGCGCTCAAGAGACTGACGCCTGCCGAGGTGTTGGCCAGGAGGTCGAATTTGCAGTTCGGACCGGCCTTTGGAGGGTATGTATTGGGTTTTTTGACAGACAATTCCGATGAGAAACTGTGACAGATCGAAAAGCACGCGACTGATTCGTTATCAAAATATTTTATGTTCTTCTTCTAACAGATACGATGGGGAAACAAGCATGCCTTTCGGCTGTCGAACACCAGACAGTCTAATGTCGACGGGCTCCGGTCACTACCGCGGATGGAAGTTGCCTGAGAAGCTTCAGATAGTGAAGCCAATGGAGGGGTCTTTGACTTTACATCAATGGTCCCAGTTGGCGCAACCCAGCTTTGCCGGTCTCTTGGAAGAGAGACCAGGAGTTAAAGTCAGGTGAGATCTTTCACAATTCGCTGAGGGCCGGTTTTATAAAGGGCACGTTCAATCCGAGGTTACTCAAACGAGGGTTCGAAAGTCAACCCTCGGTTGAAAAAAGTTCGCTATTATAACCGTCTTTGTAGCCTCGGTTGAACAACCTCGGATTGAGATCGCTTTTTTTGGGTTGGCTAACCTGAATCTTATTTCTCGAAGTATTTTGGCACGTTTTTTTTTATACCATGTTTGGATAGATTCAATCATCGTAGTCTAATAAAGATAAAACAAGAAGCTAATTCGAATATTCCCGTGTTTTGTGACAGTCACGGCAGATAATGTAGAGAAATCTGATTTCCTATATCAAAACATATTATGTAATAAAAAAAATTTGTAATTTATGAAATGAGGACAGACTTCGTACGAATTTTTTCCACTCGAAGCTATTGCCAAATACGCTCTAGTCTTTATCACTTTTGTCAACTTATTTGGCTCGAATGATCTGAGTTTGTACTATTTTGATATTCTGAAAAGTTTCATCTCAAACTCTTATGCCAAGTAACCAAATAAAAGCTAGGACAATACAAAACATCCAATGAAATTGCATTAACATTTAGTCGTACAAGGATGTAGTTATATTTAGGATAGGAACAAATCATTCTTGATCTTGTTTGATTGAGTACATGAAATACACATCAAATTTGAAGATAGCATTTTTTATTAACTATTCAGGTTGGGAGTCATGAATAGAATCAGTCAAGCAATATTATGCGGGACTTCGCAAGTCACAAAAATAATAGTTGTTTTCAAATGTAATCAAATCCTGAATGAAAGAATGGAAAATGTTCTTTTACACGCCAGAGAGTCTTTGAATTGAATTCATAGTTCATATGTGAGCTTCATTGAATAATTGATCATCCATTGATCTGCGAGACGGGATCCGTGTCATCGATAATTTCTTTAGAGTATATTAAAAATTTTCTATGATGAGAATTACCAAATTTATAAGCTTAGCAACTTAGAAATTTGAAGAAAAGTAATCCTTTTCACATCTCAAGCATTCAGCATTTTCACAACCCATTAAAATAGGCATGCACCTGTACTATGTTATAATAATCAAGAAATTCTTCAAGAACGTGAGTGCGCTCCAGCAACAGGGTTCTAATACACCGAAATTTGGTCAGTCAATACAACCTTTCCCTTGTTAGTTGCTATTCCTGTTGATTGCTTGGCATTTTGATAGAGAATGATAAAATAAGCACTAGAATACTTTTTGATAATGTCCAAAGTTCTAGACATTTCACAACTTTCTGACTTTTTTCTGATGTTGATTTATGTATACCACAAAAATCTTTGATAATGTTAACAACTCTGAAAAGATTCAGCTTATTCAGAGTAATTTCATCCACCTGATAAAAGAGTTTTTTATTTGACAAAAATCTCTTCTTTGTGCCATCTTCGAAGAGGTTGAAAGGAAATGTGAAATCATTCGATTGGTATCTTTCTTATTCACTATCGTTAATATCTTTTGAATGCCTTGCAGTTATTTCATTATTATCAAAACTAGAGTCATTTTCGATATTATATTCACACAGGAACCTGGCAGTTCTATCCCTCGAAGATAAGGCACAAAAATTCAGTTTCAATTTGGGAATATTTTTCCAAACACCAAAGATGAATTATTAATACATATCAAACTACAGAAGACTGTGATTAATATCAGGCATTGTATCAATATAATATCATATAATATTTTCATTCCAAGCAACTTCAATGTACCAAAACAAAATGTTTTGTTTTGTTTTTAACATAAAGTGAGGTTAGTTGTCGGCCATCTAGAAACGTCAAACGTTTCAATCCTCGATTCAAATCTCAAACGGAGCTTTATTCACCGGTTGAGTCAATCCAAGGTTGAACCCGAGGTTGGATGTTTTATAAAACGGAAATCGACATTCGACGGCGGATTTGGGCTCAACCGAGGATTGAAATTCTTGTATAAAACTGGATATGAATTCGCAATTACTGATTCCAGGGGTGGCAAAGAATTGGAAGAGCTTGGCCTTGAGTCCTACGGCCTGGAAGATCTGGAAGAAGACGTGGAATACACGAATCCCGGGAAGATATTCGAGTCTTCCGCGTCAACGTATACGATGACTACCAGCATGATTATGCATCCAGACGATGGAACTTTCCTTACTCCTAGCAATAGAACGAGCAGGGTCGCATCTGTTTGTTCCAGTATTCAAAATTCTCCTCCCCAGACGCCCAGGCTCAGTAGAAGGAATTCTTGCAGTACCTTCTCCACCACCTTTGGCCTCGCAAAGATGCTGAACGAAAGAGGTGAATTGAACTGAAGATGTCATGTTTTCATAGCATTTGATCCGAACTTTCCTTCAAAACGATGATTGTTTCAGGAATTAAAGCAGTTACTCCATCCGCAATCAACAGCCCATCTGGCATCAACAGTTTCACCACGACAGCGACACCATGCAACAGTCCAGATGCTAGCCCGGATCATTCAAGGAGCAGTTCGCCTGAGCGACCAGAAGCTTTCAGTCTACCCCAGCTCATCTTGAGTTCAGTGCCGCAGTTTCTTCGAGATTCTATGGGAGGAGGTGCGAAGAAGAAGACGACCTTCCGAAACAGCAGGAGGGGTAGAAAGGCTGAGGTAGGTCATTTCTATTGCTTCGTTTAGATTTATTTGGAGTATTTGGCGATTTCATTACATATTGGATTGGTGTTCAGATGAAAAAAAAGGCGAAATCCAATAAAGCTGTTTCTTTCAGAGTATTGTTGGGAAGATAGAACGAATAGGCATCTCCAATTTGATGGGAAACCCTGGATCTTTATCTATAACAGCAGGCATGTACGCAAGACCTGCTCTCACTAGTCCTATGGCTCAATTAACGTGTCTCATGCCAAGTACAAGTACTGAAAACCTATCCCACATTGGCAACAAGGTTCCTCCAAGCGTTCATTCAACACCTACGCCTGCTTCCAGTAAGTATAAAATATGTTTTACAATTTTCATGCACTTTGGTAGCTTACTGGGCAGAGCCCTCGAGCAATTAAGAAACGCAGGCTCGATTCCTGTCCCGATTCTTCTATATTAAAAAAATACTCGCTGACCATTCTTGATCCCAATTTTTCTTGCAGGTCAAATAGGCGCCAGTGGCATGGGTGTACCAGGTCGCCCTGGTACTGGAGTCCTCAATAAACGCTTAGAACAATTGAATTCTCGCAAGCAGAGAAGAACGAACGGCGTCACCAGACCAGATTTAGGTACAGTATCGACTTCGAAATCACCGGAGGAACAATCTTCAGCGGGCGGTAGTTCCACGTTGGGTACGTTAAGTTCATTGTTGTTTGGTCGTAAAGGAGGTCTCTTTTGAGCGGTGACAATAAAGGAGTCCAATACGCACCAGTTGAGCATTAGCACATTGACGTTTTTTTAAATGTTGGAAAAGACGACTTCTTTGGTAGGTGCCTATGGGAATAAAAATGAATCAGTATTTTCATTGTGTTGCAGTGAGCGAGTATTATATCTTAACATTTCCATGAATTGGAGGGGTAAACGATTATATCTCGGGAAACAATATTAGCTATTTTATTTAGAGATTTTTGGTCTGAACGGAGGAATGCTTTGCTTGGTGTATATTTGGTGGGAAAACTGATATCGATATTAGTCATACAGAAAGTATACAAACTTAAATGAAGACTACACTGAGATATTTGGATACGACCAAATCCAAAAATTACTAATCATGGACGTTCGAAGGTGGATACAGATTCATCAATCTTTCGATTTATTATCATCTCATTTTATTTTGAAAATCTTTTCAATCGAACATTCTAGCAAGGATAATAAATAAATAATAAATGGAGATATGAAGTTGGATTTTATATTTCCAGACAATTAATGGAAAATCTCAATATATCAAATGATAATAATGTTTTGAGTTGCTTTGCTCCGATGAACAATTTTCTAGCTAGAGTTAAAGAAATTCTGAAAATTACCTCTCCCCCCCTCCTTGAAAAGTTTGCGAGGGGACTTTTGATATACTCAAATACCTAAACATATTCGTTAACTCTCCCAAAACTACCTAGTATTCACAACGAAAGAAGGGTTATTCATCTAGGTATTGACGTTGCAAGCAAAGCAAACGTGCTATGTATTGGAAGGTGCAGATCTTCGATCTTTCAGTCGTTCAATTTTAATTTATACTTTTAGATCATTCTCTTTTTTGTTTAAATTGTGTTATTTTAACATTCAAGATAAGAAAAGGTATGAACTATGAAGTAGGGTCTTCAGAATATATTCAGGAAGAATAATGAATGGAAATATCACTATATATTTCAGATAAATTCGATATTAAGATTTCAACATATTTTTCACTTAGAACAAACAAGTAGCATACTACACTTTTCTATGAATTAGAAAATTAAGATTTTATTTCATTTATAGATGAGATTTATTAAACAGATTGATTTCGGCTTAATTTCATATCAATTTTTAGATTCGTTTAACGTTTTATCTTTTATATCTCTAAATGAGACTGAAAATAAAATTACCCTGCCTAATGAGTCTTAATAATGAATAATATACAATCTTAATTTTTTATTCATTAATGGATCATGTATAAAAATTGAGTTATTGTAAATAAGAATATATTACCATTCCGATTTTCCTTTCCTTCATTATTTCTTCTACAACATGCCAATTGATATACCCAAAAAAGCATTTCTATTTCATACTGCCTTCAAGAAACGATGAATTTTCATATGATTATTCATTATATATTCCCAAGTATGCGGCTTATTTTGTGATATTCTGAAGTAATAATTTTCATCTTACTGAATATTTAAACGTAGCTATTCGTTCAGGTTGTTTAGGTATTTCATGTGATTTAGTTCTTTGATCTGCGGCAGTTTTTTCAAGTATATTTGGAAATGTTCCTGTTTATGAATATTCTGGTATGGACAACTTAGAAAATGTATTTATTTTAAAATATTTTATTGATTGATTTGAAACAATTCAACAAGCCTGAAAATTAGTAATCGTTGTCCATATTCCTGAATTCTGCTGGAATATTTTCGAATGCATCTTTCTAGTTTTTATTGATATAGTTTAATCTTCTGTATATAGAAGGAAAGCTTTGTGAATAGAGTAGCCAATGTAAACTACTTTGGTGCTGTTACTGAAAAGTGTTTTGTTATAATTAGTGTATCATGTAAAGAATATTATTTGTAAATAAAGTGTAACAATGAAGGATGCAGAGGTGAATGTATTATTTACTTAGTTCAGATAATAAATTATTTGACCAGTGCAACTAGTTTTTATAATAAACATCCCTCCTTTTTTTAACGTCAGTCGGACAATCCAACGACCATTCAAATATTTTTTTGAGGTTATCTGGTGGACAAACAATGGAAAGTTAGCTTGGTTCAAGATATTAATGTATTGGTATATAGTGGCTTGGTTTATGTGCAGGATGATCATCATGTCATCACTTCTCAACTTTTTGTTCTGACATATTCAATCATTTAAATGTTGAATATTGAACACACAACGCCATCCAGCAACTCAATTGATAGGATTTAGGAGCTTATATTGTCGATTAACGATTAACATAGGTCCTTTCTATTTTAATATCTTGCAAGTGGAAACCATTGAACCGATTTTGTCTTATCACGAACAGAGGTCTTCGGATCTTAAGGTACATACCTTGAAAATTTCAACACTTAAGGTCTTTTGGAAGCTATTGGGTTTGCGGACTGCCAGCTGGCCAGACAGAATCGAATTTAAATATTGATAAAACGATACTATGGGAGGAGGAGTATTTCAGGTTCTTCTCTTTGAATAAACAAAGAATATCAAATGAGCTTTTGAGTTATCTTTCACCCACCTTGTAGGTATATTCGCATTTGCCAGTACCTATAAGAATTATAGAGGATGAGGAATTCTTGCCCTTTCACAACGAATTATCTCGTAGCTTAAAGGCTCGCTGGACATTTTCTGAATATTGTTTGGACAATTTTTGTACCCTAAGATTGAAATGTTGACAGGAGATACCACTTAGTAGGAGAGGTCAAAAATGAGAATTCCCTATAGCGTTGAATCCACACAATAATTTCAAATTAATTTCTATGATCTCTTTGATTTTATATATATTCACTGAAGATCCCCCATGATCTAGCTGGAAGAAGAATAATTTCACAGAATTGTTAGTCCTATAGTGCGAGAATTTTGAAAATCGGTTATTTTTATTCGTTGGTCTTCTGAAAGAAAACAGAAAAACACCTTTGTGATTTATCTTTGGAAGTTTATTTATAATCTACTCATAAATACTAAAGAATAAATATCGAGGTAAAATTAGGAGCGAAATATTCATGAGCTGGTGTAGGATCTCTGTAACCCAAGAGGAAGTGGAACATCCAAACTCCTTCCATATCCACTGTAGTGCCCTGCATGTTCTACCTCAGTAGAATGACTATTTGTATGAGAATAAACTGGCTTGGACACTATTTCGTAAGTAGTTTGTTTTCCACCGTGACTGGTCAACGATTTCAAGCCAATTATGGAAGACAACAACAGGGAAATCATTCCAGTCATGAGTGCTTTTCCAGCAAGGGCTGCAAGACCTCCCATTGCAAGAGCCATCATGGTACCCTTCATCATAGCTGCAGCAGCAAGGATGTAAGCCATTCCATTTTTCTTGTCTTTGCCTCTTCCTTCAGCTGTATCTGTTGTGGGGGGATTCCAAAGGTTGAGTCTGATGGAGTGACTGCTGAGGTATCCACCAATTTTTCTTAGAAGAAAAGCGTCAAGTCTTGCCTCAGCGTCTGTTGGAAATTCCCGAGCCAATTCAGAAACCATATCCGCAGTGTTAGCTTGAGTGGCGTTGTCTTTGACCAAACTGATGCCAGGGAAGACTGAAAATTGCTCTGCTTCGTTCAACTTGTCCACGAACGAAACAATGTCCAGTTTGAGACACGTCATGCTGTAAGAGTTTCCACAATCTCTAGACAATTTTTCGTTTTTCACTTTATCATCACAATTGACACTCACGAACATAACAATCGCGATGCACGAGATCGAAAGAGCAAACTTATTCATGTTGGATGAATGGAAGGACTTTTAGAACTGATACCCAATTGTCGATAGTCCCCAGTTTATATAGAAGGAGAATTTGATTGAAAAAAAGTCTATTTTATGATCTAAGCCGAACGACGTGAAATTTAATGGAGCAAGAAGTAAATGTGAGTGACAGGACAACCAATAACCAAAGTGAAACAAAATATAAGAATAATTGCCGGCTTATCATCGTAGCTGAACTAGTTCTTTTCAGTTAGATGTAATACTTTGTTGTTCACACTTAAAGGTATGTAATAGCCCGAGACAAAACCGTAATTTTGAATATCAAGAATAACCACCTCGGGTGAATAATGAAAACGCTAAACAATTTTTTGCGGTTATAACCTAGAGAGCATGGAGAGTGGATCCTATTAATTCGACGGTTTCGTGACCATTTTTTGCTCGGAAGTGCACCTTTTCACTGCCGAAGAGGAAACACCTAGGTACAGCGATGGGACATGAGAGTTCGACACGCTCCAAAGTCACGAGGCAATGCGATGCTGACAATTAAGCGAAATGAGGAACAGTTGACAGTTTGGAAGCTAAAACATCTTCTCTTTGGATTTAACACGGATTTCAGTTAGTCGAAATTTGAAAAAAAATTATCGATATTTGTATTGCTATACTCTGTTCAAATCTGAGAAGGAGCAATAATAACATGTTTGGCGCAGCCATAGGAGGGCCTTCGTAAAGTTTCTTTCTTTCAGAGTCGAATCGAGGAGATCGTTCAGTTTTAACTGAACTTCAATTCCATTTTTTTCGATAATTTATAGAACATTGTTCTTTTGAAATTTGGCAAACTGTCGTCATCATTCACGATTTCTAGGACTTTAGAAATCGTTGGTATTTCATTCCGGAAAAAAACCGTGAACAATTCTTCTGATGAGGTTCATATCGAAATCGTCAACCGAATCGATTATTTTTAACGACTGGGCTCTCCTCTTAGGTGGCGTCAATGTTTTATTCTCTTCATATTCTCTGAGAATTCTGAATACAGCTGAATCACTCACCTCTGAGGATTTTGAAACAATTCCTACTAAGTCTCTTTTCGATAAATCAGGATGTTCTTCCAATTCTTTTCGAAAAATGCGACCTTTTGGACCTTTTTCGTGGTGGTCCCCACATATCACCCTCAGATGCAGTATCCGTTTCCGAATTCGACATTTTTCTATAAACACTATATACACTTTGTCAAAAGATTTTCCAACACAATACACGTTTCACAACAAAATCTATAAACACTTTGAACAGCTAGACCTTCACAGTAGCTCTAGGTATTAACTGGTCTTGTAAAATGAAATATTCGATATTTATGCAAATCAAGATGGCTTTGATCCATTAAGGGAAAGGACCCAAACCGGGTATTTCCCGGAATTACTTTGTCGGAATCTTGAGCAGCCGACAAAGAGTTTCGTACAAATTAATAAAAAATTATGGACCGAAACTAAATATATTTCGGATATTTCAAGTGAATGACCATTATAAATTTGAATTTTGAACAGAGATCTTTTTCGAGTCTTGTCAATTGAAAACTTCGATATTCATGCAAATCAAGATGGCTTTCACCCATTTGGGAAAAGGACCCAAATCTGGTGTTTTCCGGAATTACTTTGTCGGAATCTTGCAAGATTCCGACCCAAATATCTAGAACTCTGGTATTTCCTGGAATTACCTTGCCGCAATCTCGAGCATCCGAAAAAGAAATTATTTAGTAGATAATAATATAAAAACAAATCCAATTAAAAAAATAGGGTACGTCAGATGTGAAATGTTTATGACAGTTGCAAATCATAACAGAAATTTTGCACTAGAGTTTCTGAGGAAACAAGTTCTAATGTGGTAATTGCTGACTCGAATTATTGAATCATTTCTATCCAGTACCCTCACAGTCCGTTCCGAGTACAATCCTGGCAGTCTCTTAGGGCGTTAAAAGGGAGCGTGGTTATGACCGTTTGACCATAATAGCAGCTTCATTGTGCGCAAACCAGACGATTCTGTTTGTTTACAAAGCTCCTTCTCATATTTGAACGGACTATGGATGAAGGGGAGAATTATACTAGATTTGAGGCGACACTATATCAGTATATCCTTTGTTCCTTATTCTAATTCTTGGGGTTATAGCGCCCTCTCATTTAGGTGGATGTGTTCTCAAGACTCAAAAGTACAGCCTTATCTTACCCCCTCGAACATTGACGAACGTATCTGAGTTAATTTCGCACATCATTACAATACTAGAAATGGAGTATAGGCTAGACCGAGGGCTAGACTGCTAGAGTATCGATATCTGAATTTTTTTTGTGGACCACAAGTTCTTTATGTATTCTCTCCAGCATAGTAGAGGACACCAGTCTTTTAAAGTAAGCTGGTATTCTCTTCTATACGTCGAACATCATCTGGATCTGGTCTTGATAGTCCTGGGCTCTTCTTCGAGTTCTGACACTTTGTTATCTGATTACAATGGCATTAGTTGTATACCCAATGTATACGTGTCCAGTGAGAAAGTGTACATAGTTCAGTTCAACGAGCAGATTTGTCAGACGCCCTGTATACAAGTTATGGGAATATGGGAATATAAGTAATACCAAACTTCCAAGCTTGTTGAAGCAGAGTGTTTTTATTATCACAGTCAAATTTTGTCACACGTCTTGGTGGCAATACTCCAAATGAAGGAATTTTTTCAATCATGTCAATCATTGAATGTGAACTATGTTTTGCCTATTTTTCCCTGAGTTCAACCTATCTTGGTTTAAAAAAGGGTCATCTGCTAAATTGGAAAAATACATGCCTGTTTCATTGAGACTGATACAATATCCAATTTCTGTCTCTTATTCTTATACCATTATATGGAAGTTGGCAGTGCTAGAAAATACCTGTTTCCCTTTCAATGTGACACTCTTTATATTCTTAGATATGGCAAGTTGCTGTATAGCCAGATAAAATATACTTTGAAAAAATTGAATGAATATCAACTTCGAAATAAGAATTCAAGTCTGAAAAATATAGATATTCGAGGACGTGAAAAAATCAAGATTTGCGAAAATATCCGTTTTTGATGAAAGGAAAGTTCAAAATTCGAGTTTTATCCAGTAAACGGTTTTCCAATTAGGGGTGATATTTTGAGATTTAGAAGAAAATGCCACTTTCTTTAGATATACGATCACCTCTTTATTTCTGTCCGATACTTCTCCGAAAAAATGCTCATATCCAAAGGATTAATTCAAGAAACGCTTGCGAGATGGTAAAAGTCTATATTTAAATGATTAAAAGTTTACAATAATAAGTTACATAAATTAATATTTGGCAAAACTAAACTGGGAGCCTCATTTCGGTTGATAATCCGTATGCAGCCCCAAAGGCAGGGGCATATCATAACTCCTGCCGTATCCAGAATGTCCATAACTTCCATGGCCTTCATCGTGTGAAACAGAATGAGTATTTGAATGACTATAAATAGGTTTGGCGACGATCTCGTAGGTTGTGGATTTGTGCCCGTGACTCAGCGACTTCAAACCAATAATGGCCGACAGCAACAAGGAGATCATACCAGTCATTAAGGCTTTTCCAGCTATGGCCGCCAAACCACCAAGTGCTAACGCAAATAGAGTTCCCTTCATCATGGCTCCAGCAGCTATCATCATCCCGCCGTTTCCTCCACCCCCGCCCCCTTTGTTGCCGCCGCCGCCGCCGTTTCTTTCCCTTCCTGTTTCCACCATCTGATTTTGGTTCCAGAGGTTCAAACGGACCGAATGGCTGTTGAGGTATCCCGTTACTTTCTTCATGAGGAAAGCGTCCAGACGAGCGTCTGCATCGTTGGGGAAATCCCTGGCTAATTCAGCCACGATGTCTGCCGTGTTCACTTGTTTACTTCCGTTTTCGCGAACCACAGAAACGCCCGGCACAAGGTCAACATCATCGTTTTCGTTCAACTTGTCCATCCAAGACACAATATCCAATTTTAGGCACGTTGGGGTGTAAGAGTTCGCACAGTCCTTATGGAGAGTCTTCTTGGTTTCACTTCTATCACTAGTCGCCGATACATCTTCACTTCTCACCACTAAAATCGCACTTACAGCGACGAACACCACTAGCTGTAGGTTTGACATCTTCAGCTAGACGGCTACAAAGTTGCAACTAAGGCAGAACACGAAGGAACTAATTTATATACCTATACCTAGCAAGTAGATTGAAAAATGCAGATCTTTCCCTTGGATAATTGCTGCTGTATCTTGAAACAAAAATAAAATATGAAATAATACGGCGGAACAGGTTTTCTGAGCGGCCTGTCTGAACGAAAGATGAGAAATTTACTATCACTGCACTAGATAATTTTTTTTGTCGGTTGTGTTTAATTTCACATCCTTCCAGGCGTATTTTTTCTTGTTTGTAACGAGATCAAATGCATTTCTGCACCGTGCAACTCAGTCGGGCCCATATTAGTAGTGACAGTGAACTATCTATTACCCACTACGCTAATTAAAGAGCTGCAAGCCTGATTGAAGTTATATCGACGTATCCTGGTATATTCAATTGGATATCTCAATATCCTACATAGCAGACAATAGTACTCTAGCGGAATACGATGTCTTCCAATTGGAGAAGGAACAAGAAATGTGGTATTATAATGATTTTATGAAAAAAAAGTCTTACGGATTTTGTCCCTTTTACTTTCTCGTATATTACGAAATAGAAATGTTCAGTCAGAGCCATAGGGGAAGTAGGTACGTACAAAAAGACATAGGGTTTCATTTCAGAGGCACAACTTGTTATTAGTGAATCGAGGTAATGTCATATTCTACTCCTATGATCTGTGGTCCTTTCTTTATAAAACCTTATCAACATTTATGAAATAAAAGTAACAAGAAACGAAATATTTTTTGATAAATTGGGATAAACGAGATAAAGGCAGAAGGCAACAGTTGTGTTGTGTTGCAACTATAGAAGTACAAAATTACTGACAAAGTTCACAAATCAAACGTTTGGTTCTCCTGGGAACATCAGAACAAGATGCGTGAGCCCAATGCAAGCAATTTATGCATCGGAACTAATCTTCTCCAGGCTTAGATTGGCAAACAGATCATTACAATAGAATAAATACATGTACAGTTTGTTGTTTTCATCATCTAGAAAGTTGCTAACAACATTTTATTCTTCATTGTCTTCTTTAAATAATGCCCCATGTACCTATCTCCTTCTCTTTGGAGGAGGTGTGGGCTCATTTTTTCATTGGTTCTTCTGGGAACATCAGAACAAGATGCGTGAGCCCAATGCAAGCAATTTATTCATCGGAACCAATCTTCTCCAGGCTCAGATTGGGAAACAGATCATTACAATAGAATAGATACATGTACAGTTTGTTGTTTTCATCATCTAGAAAGTTGCCATGTTGCTAACAATATTTTATTCTTCATTGTCTTCTTTTATAATGCCCTTGGTACCTATCTCCTTCTCTTTGGAGGAGGTGTGGGCACATTTTTTCATTTGATTATATTAGGTGTAGAAGTTGAAACTAAGTACATTAGCCGAGTCTTCGTCTCACGTTTGCCTTGTCCACTTATAAATCGTCCTTTAGGGACTGCATAAATCTCTACATAGGAACAGCAAGGTTAGGATAAGGTGGATCGCCTTTATTAGCTGCAGATGAATGTTTTTCTTCTGAATATGCTAAGACAAGCCCTGGTTTTGTTTGCTGATGGAGCCTTGATTTTGTCCGGTAGATTCTGTTAATTCAGCTGAAATACCTATGTCATTTTGTCTGTATATGTCCTTGTAAAGGAGTTCGAGAGCTCCCTCTGTGATGAGGAGACTTGCTACGTTTGGATCTATTGGGGGTGCCTTCGATAACACAAAGGTGTAGAATTCTTCACTATAAAGTAGAAAATTGCAATTCTGAAGGACGAAACATCACTGCCCACCTCGTAGAGTCTGCTGTGAAGCTCGGTCATGAATGACCTCCTGGAAAGGCTAACATCGAAAGGCTTTAACATTGAGGATAATGCTGATGATAACAGTTAGAGGCAAGAATGAAGGCACTATAAGTGACCGTATGCAAAAGGTCCTATGCATCACCGAAAAGTGGCACTAGAAGATTAATCTTAGAGCGCCATCATCAAAAGGCCAGATTCCAGACAGGTTAAATACCTAGGCGTCACAATAGATAGTAAACTCAAGTAGAAACAAACACATCGACAAAATTCTTCCAAATGCCACAGCCCACAAAAGCAAAAGGCTGTTTGAAAAGATTTGGGACTAAAACCTGACAAGCTTCTCTGGACCAACATAGCTAGCGTACCTACACCCCTTTGTCATCTATGCGTCTTCAGTATGGTGAACCAAATAAGAGGTCACCACACCCAATCGTCTGCAAACTATGCAGCGGCAACCATATGGCACTAAGTGCTCACCTGGGAATATCGCAATACCATAAAGCACAACTGCCCAGAGGCAACTGAGTGACTCTCTTATGAGTCTTATGCGTGCCAGGGCACTGTGACATTAAGGGTAATGAGCACTTGCGAAAAGTGAATGATAGGTGTTGCTTTATCATCTTAGAGAGAATTTCTCTTTTTGTTCAGGTTTTGATTTTGGGATATTGTCTCATCATATCAATGATCTATCAAAAATGAGAAGACTTAATATGAAAAATATACTTTTATTTCGAAAATAAATAAAATAAATACCAATAAATCAACACAAATTTAGGCGAAGCCACCAGAAGGATACATCGAAGAGATGGGATCTACTCCAACTCTGCTCCAGTGAGGTGCTGACAAGGATGGTAGGACCTCATACACTTTGCTACCAGCTGCGTGATTCTCGAGCAGGCTCTTGAATCCAGTTGCTCCAGATATTGCCAGAGCTATCAGACTGGCACCAAGACCCTTGAAAGAGATGAGTGCGATGACGGCTAACACAATTGTGATGACGATTGCACCCTTCAGTTTCAGGAGGATCAGAAGAGGAAGGAGGATTTTCTTGATCTTGCTGCTTCGGGATTCTGAAAATAGATAAGGAAGGTCAGAAGTTGTGTTAATAAAGATACATTATAACGTATTATAGTTTTAATGGGAGAAATTCTCCTTTCACTGCTTTAAGTCCTGCTTTCATATTTTATAAAATAGTGACTCATCTTCTAATTGACTCATTTTTGATGAAAATAGGAAAAACATTTCATTTGGAGAATTTCGTATTTGTTATTTTCTCGAAAAAGCTTGACCTATGAATTGGTTCCTCAAATTTTAATATTGCTGATAAGAAACATGCACGATGTGGCCTTAGTTTTTGCGTCTAAGGCTTGAGAGCAGTTCTTGATGTGTTTAATATATCCAGTTTGGAACCATTGGATATCACCATTAAGCATGTGAAATTCCTCAGCAAATCTGCAATGTCCGCTCCTCGAGAAGAACGATACCCAAAGATCGAAATCCCACCAATTCGCCACACTATATCCTATTCGTAACTACCACACAAGTTGTTCACCTCTCTCTCGGTCTTACTCCATTGATCTCGTTCATCGTCTTACTGACCTACTGGTGCGAAGCTACTTCCTGCCCCTGGCCTACATCAAGGCCGCATTTCTCCTCATGGCCATGGGCGTGAATGCACACAGCACCGCATTCCCCGTTCTTGTACCAGCCTCACCTTCGCTTCTATTAACAGTACCATGCTCTGTCTATACCGCATTTCTCCTAGTAAAGGATTCGTCCCATGAAGTTGTCAATTGGAAGCTGGAGATTTGAGACAGATAGGTAGTATTTCCTTCACATGTAAGTTGTCATACTGCCTGACTTTGTCATCAATTTTCTCCTCATTTTCAGCTACATGAAGTTACCTCAGTATAGTTGATCTCTCGTCATATATTTTAAGCTATCACTCATTGCTTTATTGTTTTATATTCCTCACAAATTCAGTGGCTTCCCACTCACCATATGTTTGATTATTCTTCTAGTGCATTCACTTATTTCTTGATTGATTCAGACTATCTTTACTCTCTACGAGTTTCATTCTTTATGGCAGGGTTTTTTCTTCAGTATCAGTCAATTGGAATCTGCTTCTTCTTATAAAATCTTCATAAGATTATTGATCCACCGTATTTGGATTCTAATCCATGTCTTCCATGGATGATTTTGTAATGGAAGATAAAAAAAGATATAGAAATTGATGAAGGGGGTAGGAGAATATTCTCACTTTGTAGATAGGTAAGCCTTGTTGACAATACTATTGGGTATTCCTTCTCTAAGCATGATTCGAAATTGTGTTATCAATTCATATTTCTTTTCGATTCTTCAATACCAAACTCACATTGATCTTCTGTTTGGAAAGACTGGAAATTGATCTATTCGTGTTGTTATCGTCTGTTTTGATATATATTTTCCATTACTTGTTATTGTTATTTTATCTGTTATACCTCTTCACGTCATCAGTGCTTCAAATGACACATTTTTGCTCAAATTATTTATTTTTAACTTGTTATTCTTTTTTTGATTTTAAAGGTTTGTATTTGTTTCTGTTGGTTGATATTTGTTTCGTTAGTTTTATTCTTTTTTGTCTGTGGTAATCGTTTCTGTTGTTTCTTGTTTTCATTACTCTGTATTGTTTTTGTTCGTTTCTGTTATTCTGTAATTTGATGCTTTATCATCGATTGTGTCGAACGAACATAAAGTTATTGCTTTGTTATAACATCACAAAAAACGCTGAGCTTGACAATGAATTTTGAGGAACAATGCACATGATTTGTTTAGCACATTTCGATGATTTTCTCCTTCGAATCAAAGTATTCAGCTTTCTCAAATTGAAATGAAAATAGAACATAGCTAAAATCCAATAACCATTCATCAAGTCCGATCAGACCGCACAGAAATAAACGTTTTCCAAAGATCCGTTATTGTTCTGTGAAAGTGTGAGTAATTGTATAGAAATGTGAGACTGTGTACTTGCCACAAGAGCGGATTCATCATTATTTTTCCCAAGATGTCTTTTTTTGCACGTCGGACTGATTCGCAACAATCTAATTCGAAGAGTAGCGGTTAAATTTCTTCGAGAGAAATTGGAAAGTGAAAGTCAGACGTAAATGCCTTCTTTGCGGCCTCCGCATCTACCACCTGTGCAATCATTAGCATATCCACATAATTTTCAGAGTAAATCTTAGTTATAAATGAGGATCTCTTATGATAAACGCGTTAGGTGTTTGTGGTAACTAATTGCTTTTATGGTTGGGTCGGATTTCTCATAAACGTTGGAATTGTTGGTACCCAGGAGGTTCCATTTTATGTGGACCTAATCCATGAGTTATATAGAATTTCTTGAGGATTTCAATCGCTGTTGAAGGGTGTGTATACTAAACAAAAATGACAACTGTTGACATTTCTACCATTGAGCATACGACTGCCGTCATGTTTTTAAACATTGTACTTATTTGAAAACATTTATATGCAAATGGTTGATCAAGCAACAAGAATAGTCGGTAAACTAACGGTTTTTTATAAAGAAAAGTCTTGAGAGAAATGGAGGTAGGTCATACGGAAGTTGACTAGTTGCACTGTCGATTTGCTGAAAATGAGGGCCAAGGACTAATAATTATGAGTATGGTTGAGGATGTATTCTATAGAAGAAATGGGAGCTGTGGGCTTCCCAGGTCATCTAAACTACTGAAATAGTATATTGTTCTATGAGCGGTAATGTAAGCAAGGGCGGTCCTAGGCTGATTTCCTGGGGGGGGGTAATAATTGAATGAACAATTGAAAAGACTATAAAAATTTTTTTTTGTTAGTTTTTTATAAATGAAATTTTAAAAATCGAACTGGTTGTAGTGCTCTGGGGGGGGGTAATTACCCCCTTTACCCCCCCCGTAGGACCGCCCTTGAATGTAAGTCATAACACACGTTGATGAATTTTGCAGCCCGAGCCGTCAGTGTGTTATGACCATCACCGCGAATTGAACACTATACTTCATATCTTCGACTTCTTCAGTAAAATTCGAATTAATCTGCATTTTCAAAATGGACAACTGTTGTCAAAAGCGATTTATGTGGTCGAAAATCGAATCGATATCGAATCCCGTAAAAAACGTCAAAAATTCAAGTTTTCCAAATGCAATTTTTGGATATTCAGAGCTAAGAAAATGTAGAAATGGATGGCGAGAACGTGACCTTGATGTCTGCAATAAGAGTTCCTCTTTGACCCGACTTTTTTATTCATTTCGTTGTAGTACCCAGGGTAATGGAAACAAATTATTCCATTTTGAAAACTCAATATTAACATAATTCTAGAGGAAAGTCATTCAAATGTGTGGGATCCATTCAGAAATCCCAGACACATAAATTAAAACTTCGAAGGGCGAAGCTGATATACAGTTCAAGGGTCGCGTATCCCAAAGGGTCGAGTCAACGGTTTTTTTTTTATCGTCAGATTTGATAGTTTCTTAACCAATAGTATAAGACCACGTCGTCTAAAACAAATTCCTTCTAGAATATTCCAAGGGGACAAAGAGGCAGGGGGGAATTTGATTTAAATAGAGAAATTTTCGGGAATTCAGGGAGTTCGACGGGAAAGTGGTTTGAGTTAGCATCGATCAGTATTTACGGTTTTTGAAGTAGAATACTAGAGAGTAATTTTTGTCTGAAACGTATCAGTAGGTGATTTTTGTTGATTAGAAGCAAGTGGGTTTGTTTTGTGAGTGTAATTTGGGTAAGAAAGATATTTTGGTTTTTTTTTATAATATTGTTGTGAATTTCATTTTCGTTTTTTTTTTTGGTTGATTTTGGCACTAACTACGGACTACGTCGCTCTCCAACTATTTTTCAAGTTTCTGAATAATTCATAATTTTTTTGTCTGTCTGTTAATATAAACTGTTGGTTCGGTACTTGTGAAACCGAAGAAAGATAATCCATTTTTTTTTTGTTTTGTCTATGAATTTTTGAAGATAATTATTATTTTTTTGGATTTAATATATAATTGATTTCTAGTAAAATAATTGTTTTATTTTGACTCATAAATACTCTCAGAAAAAGATTTAACGGTTCATAGACCTTGCGTCTGCTCAAGGCACGAATCCAGATTCCTTTCGGCTGGAAAAGTGTGCGGTTTTAAAAGATAAGATATTTCATATTTTATTTGCGGTAACAGGTGTTTTAGAAACACCCCTGCAGGTATTACAATTTGGTGACAGCGGCGAGATTGAATATATCTGTTTTCTGAGAGTGGGTATTTTACAGTTCTTTTTTAATTTTGATAGAGGGACAAAGTGGAAACTCAATTCAAAAAATTTTTCATTTTGTATACTGGCGATTTAAAGTGAATTAAATTACGCAGGACATGCAAATAGGTCTGAGGAAAAAAGAGAGAGTTGAGACGTTAGTACATCGGAAAATATTATAATTTTTTTTTTGTCGGAGATTTTTTTTTGTGGATGTTATTGAATTCTGGTTTTGTTCGTGTTACTTACAAGTTTTTTTTTACAGGAATAATGGTTCGTCTTCAGTGGATAATTTTTGAGTTTTGATTAATCTGAATTCACATTTTGATTTGTGTGTGGTTTTTTCTTTATCTTCAGGAGATTTTCAGATTTAGGGGCGTCACAGATGAGGAGCTCGATAGCGAATAGGAGGAAGAATGGATGGAAGAAACTGTCCTAGCTTTGGGAAGATCCAGAAGAATTACACGTCCACCAGACCGATGGACCTATTCTATTGAGGAAATACTTTTCCGCACGGAGTGGTTTGAGAACCATTGGGCAGTGACGACCCCACGTTCCGAGTTAATAATTAAGTACCTAATCATGCAAAGGCCACTTCATTCATTTTCAAATTGTTTTATTGGTAAAGTTAACAGGGGCAATTCTAGTTTTAGTAGCCCAATTTTCTAATTGTGATTCAAAATTTTTAGGTTCCAAGGTCATTTCCGTTGAAATTAACTTTAGTAAAATTTTTGGAGAAAAATCAATGTAGCTGTGTTTCAGAATTTTGAGTACATTATTCAGAGGAAGCAGTTTAGGTACCATTATTTTTTGAGGCCTCTATTCGAAAATTGGAAAAACTAATAAAATTTTGTTTTGGGTAGTTTAACGGTATATTTTTGAGGATTTAGAAGTTATTCCTTCAAATTGGTTGGATGCTATATGAAGATAATCTGAAACAGATTATAAGAAAGCGTTTTGGTCGCTGGTTTACGCGAGCACAAGGCCTTGCATGTTATGGATGATGTGTTTAGAATGTTTAGATGAATGATTTTTTTGTCTTGCTTTTTTTTTTTTGAATAAGTTCAAGGTTTTACTGTTTTTACAAATTTTCTGATGTGACTGTTATTTTTGAAGATAAGCTTTGATTTTTGTTGTTGTTGGGACATATGTTTTTCTTGTAATTTGCGTGAACGTTAGAACAATGCGCGTATAAGGACAATAAAGACAATCAACGGAAAGTTTTGTGATCGACGAGAAGCGAAAATAATCATCAGGCCATCATCAGACGAATAACCTTCCTGTTCAGCTTTACCTGATTATTAGGCGAGTGTGAAAAACACGATTCCGCAGGTGTTTCGCCAGCGAGATGTCTATGGAAGAAAAATCTGACAACCTAGCTGGTTGAAAGATACTCATGGTAGAATAAATTACGAAAATCGAATAATTCAAAGAGTAAATGGTTCGAATTTCATCTTCCGAAATTGGGTACGACAACAACGACGCTAGACGATTAAGTACCACCCTCATCGATCAATCAACGAGAACCGAAGAAATTCGATATGTCTGCAGTTTTATCTATACTGCGGGGATGTAACATGCCACAAGGGGTGCTAGAGACAACAAATTTGGACAAACGGTGACAGGGCATAAACAATAATGATGCTACTGGGAGTGCGACATAAGTAGAGGTAGAGCAGTGGCGTAACAACAGCGTGAGAGACTTTGGGTAAGCTGAAGATGTGGAAGCGAAGGTTATTCCGGAACAGAGGACCAGAAGCTACAGCGGAAGGTGATGTGTAGTGAAAACCGAGGGAGGACGCGAAAAACTTACAGAAGATCGGAAAAGGTGCGCGCAAGACAATTGTTCGAAAATTGTGGTTATGGACAAACGAGAATATATGTTCGTCAATTTTGGAAATTTTTGTAAAGTATAATAGATCATAGGTTTTGCGAATTTTTTTTATTATTGGTAATCTTATGTTTCATATGGCTATGTGCACGTAATGTTTTTTTTTATTATTGATTTTCAGGCAGTAATAATGTTATTGAACTGGGAAGAAATGGATGCGTGTATAAGTTCAGGTAATTCTATAGAAATAAAATGTTTGTTTCGTGTCGAGTAGGATAGTGACATGTTATAAGTAGGGGTATGAGGGAAAAGTTTTGGCGATGTGGAGCCAAAACTTTTTTATTGAGGAGAGTGTTGTAGTACCCTAGGTAATGAAAATGAATTAGTTCATCTTAAAATTAAACTTTTAAAATCATTCTATGTTAGAATATTCCAAACGTGTGGAATAGAGGCAGACACATAAATTAAAACTTCGAAGGGCTAAGATGATAAACAGTTCAAGGGTCGCGTATCCCAAAGGGTCGAGTCAACGGTTTTTTTTATCATCAGATTTTATGGTTTTTTTTAACCAATAGTGTAAGACCGCGTCATTTCAGACAAATTCTTTCTAGAATGTTCCAAGGGGACGAAGAGGCAGGGGAGACTTCGCTTTAAATAGGGAAATTTTCGGGAATTAAGGAGTTCCGAGTTCCGACAGTGGCGTGAAGTACAGAAGCACACACGTCGTGCATCAGAAGGGAAAATGCGAATAGAAACGTAGGAAGTACCTGGGTTAAATGGAAGTAAAGTTCGGTCGGTTCTCCAAAATTTGTAACGTAACTTAAGGGTAATCAGTAAGTGATTAATTTTCTTTTTGTGATTAACGGCAAGTGTTTTCGTGAGTGTTTGGTCTGGTAAGAGAGAAATTTTTATAATTAAATGGGAATTTTCGAAGATTTGAAGTAGGAACGTACAAAAAGGTACTACGTCACTCTCCATTATTTTCATTTGTTTTTGTTCTATTATTTTTTTTTATTTACTGTTCTGATGTTCTTGAAAAGGTCGAGAAATAACACTTTTATTTTTCATTGAATGTAGAAGAGAATATTTTTGGAATTTAATATATCTATTGTTAATGTTAATGAGAAGGCTTTTTTTTTATTTCATCCCCTCTCAGAAAAGGATTTAATTTTTCATAAGACCTTGCGTTTGCTCAAGGCACGATTCCAGATTCCCTTTCGGCTGGAAAAGTGTGCAGATTTCGAAAGGTAAGATTTCTAATTTTATTTGCGGTTACAGGTGTGTTTAGAAACACCCCCGCAGGTATTACATCGTAAGCTACATTTTTCCTATGTGTATTAGAGTAAGTTATAGGCGTGAGTTATTATTACCTCACACTATTGGTTTATAGAGACTATTACAGATCAAATTCAGTTGAATAATGGATATATCATTCTATGGGAGTGGATAAAAATTGTTTTTTTAAAGAAGAATCTAGACTTATGACTTATTATTTCCTGAAGCTTGTAGTTTGGGGTACAGGCAGCGATTAACTGAAGAAAGAATATAATGACTATCGATAATTACAGGAATATTGGAAATTATCGACAGATCTGATCTACTACGAATCATATCTACAAATACGGTAGTTTGAGTGTGGTTTTCTGCTTGATTGATCCTGTAACTCGACATTGACATCGATAATGATGGAATCATGGAATTATTTTGAATATTAACTGACCGCATAACACAATTCTCATATTAGATATTCCGTGGAACTGTTCTTTGTTAAAGAGTTGTTAGCATGAAAATTTTTTGAAACTTATTGAAATTTCTAAAATAATCGCGAAAGAGCCTTCAAGAATGATCGATTCCTGTATAACTTGAAGTTATTTTAAAAAAAGAGTCGATAGAATTTCTGAATCTTTCAAGCAACTAAAACATGTTGATTCAACATTTTTGTGTAGTTCATATTCGAAATATTAGTCACTAGCTGCTATTTATGTTTAATAAAATTCGAGATGAGTCGTTCTTCAGAATTAAGAAGTTTTTTCAATATTTCAGATATTTTTCATTTCATTCAGGGTTGGCAGGTCGGCAGGTCCCAATTTTATTCCGAAAAATAATTGATTGCACTATTCCCACAACTGTGATGTCACAAAAAACATATTCTGAAGAACTTTTTATATATCTGCTTGCTTGAAACATCCTAAATTGATAACCATCTCAAAAGTTAGGCGATGTCAGTAACCCAACGTAATTGATGTTATTTAAGAGCGTAACTATATTTTGAAGTTCTCTATCCAACGTTATGTATCGTACAAAAAATTAATTGATATGTAACTAGGTCTTCAACTTCCTACTGGTTCTAATGACATCTTTACAACTGAACAGAATAAGGAAAAAAATAGAAGTGGGTATACTTAACAAGAATTCGTGGGATAAGGTTGTCGTATCTTGACATCTTGTCGATTTGACGACCTGGATTGAGGCATCAGATGAGATTATCTTGTTATCCGGCTGGAATAGTCTATGTGGGTCACCCTGTATGATTCAATTGGCGCAGCAGTACGTTTCGTCTTCACTATTCATGAAGTTATACACCAATATTTCCTTAATATGTGAGCTTAGGGAATTTCTTTTTTGCCAAATCTGTAGTTCCTTCCAACTTTTTATGTTAATACTATCATAGTATGACTTCATACTATGATACCTACTATTGTTGCCAGAGTTCTTCTCATTGTTATCGTTCTTATTTCAACTCAACTCCTTTGTTTTACTGACTTTACACAATGCTGAAGCTACGAATATTTGTATGATACTAATTTCTTAGAATTTTTGCCGTCAGATTTATTTCAAACAGAATTGCTGCAATTATTGTTACTTGGATTTTAGGGTTGTTTTCTTCAGAACCTGAACAAACCAATATAATAATCTGAAAATCTGTACGAGAGCAGAATGGAAAACTTTAGTGCTTACCCCAAAAAATGCTGCGTTCTCTAAATATAATTTTCTTCTTCTATCAATTGTCGCTAATTTGTCGTTTATTTATAAATTTGCCCACCAAAGATCGATGAAATTGAATAAATAGATAAATAAGTACTTCTGATGAAGTCTTCGTTCATTTTCGTTATAAAACCTGAGAAGAAAGAATCCGATATGATACCTTCAATAGTTTTTAAATTTCTCTACAGTCTACACCTTTCTCTGTTTGATTTCCATCGACAACTTTTCATCAGTTTGACAGATTAAACTAAAGATTAAACATAAAAGATCTCTAAGAACATTTAAACCTACTGACGATGTTACAAGAAAATTCTCATACCAGTGCATGAATTCCAGAGTGAATTCCCACAATGAACGTGTTTTCGTTTACCTTCAATCAAATTCTTTGAGACATCGGAAGGAAGCTTCAGGCGGATCTCGCTATTGGCCAAAAACCTCGCACATCTCTCCAAGAGATCCTCTTCAGCCCTTGGTGCCTCAAACTGCTCCTCGTTCTTACTGAGAGTCACCAAATCTCCCAAGATAGAAACGTTGTTTGGTCCATCGAAACCATCCACTAACTTTATCAATCTCTTCTCTACACAGTGATAACTATCGCGGCAAGAACTGTAAATATCCTCACTTGCACAAAAACCGAAAAGGAAGACCACGAGGACTAAGACCTTGGTAGACATGTTTTTGGATTTGGAACTGAACGAAAAATACGGGACAATTCTTGGAAACCCCTGTTTTTATTGTTTTTCTGAATCTATCGAGTGGGGGTGATGTGTTAATGAAAATAACATTTGTAACACGAATAAATAATATGTAGGGTCAGGTCGTGTTTTGAAGACCAAGTTGGTATTCTTCAGAATTCAGTCTCTGTGTTTGTATCGATTGTATGTAAAACATGTATCGACATAGGTATTTCTCTAAATATTCTGAGCGTGTCTTCGAGATCTGGTAGATAGAGGCCGGATTGTTTTATGTTTCCAATCAGTGAATCTACAGACGCTCCTAACTTTCTCGGATATTGTTCCGTTTGTATTTTCGAATATACTTTTTTCTTACTTGTCCAGAAAGCTAGTTCAGTCGAAACAGAAACTATTCACTGCCTACTCATGTAGGGGAGGACTTTGTTCATCATCAACGAAATACTTGACGAATCAACATGTTCGAGGATGTATTGATAACTAGTTAGCCTAGACCAGTTCCATGCATAAACAAAATATTGCGATACCATATCAAAGAACAATAACTTATTAGAAGTGTCAGTGTAGAGTTCGACGTCAAAAAAGTATACCAGAGTGTGACGCAATTAATTAAAAAAAAAGATGTCCACCGAAATTGTGAAAATCGAAAAATTGGAGTATCGAGCCATCATAAAGTAGGTACCTGTATTTAAAAGGGTTAAGAGGTAAGCAGATTCACGAATATATGCTTAATTCCCTTGGTGATCAATGTCCTTCGTATTTCTGCAAAATGGATCCCCAAATGTTTGAATGTTGACCAAAATCGTGCAAGGGTAGAAGCATCGCGTTCGATCTGTGCTCGATTTGAAATGTAGACTTCTTAAACCGAATTGTTACTATGAATAAGACTTGGGTACATTTCTACGATCCAGAAACAAAGCAGCAATCGATGGAATGGTGACACTCTGGTTCTCCAAGACCTAAGAAGTTTCGTGTCCAAAAATCTGCTGGAAAAGTTCTTCCTTCAGTTTTATGGGATTGCCATGGAGTAATCATGATTGATTTCTTGGATAAGGGTAGAACAATAACTGAAAATTACTATTCGACATTACTGACCACTCTACGGGAAAAAATTAAAGAGAAAAGACGCGGAAAGCTATCCAAAGATGTTTTATTTTTACAGGACAACGCCCCAGTACACAAATCTCATGTTGCCATGCAAAAAATTCGTGATTTAGGGTTTGAATTACTAGAACACCCCCCTTATTCACCAGATTTGGCTCCGTCCGACTACCATCTCTTTCCTCAACTGAAAAGAAGTTCAAGGTCGTAAATTTTCGTCCAACGAGGGGGTAATAAAAGCTGTGGAGGACTGGTTTGCAGAGCAAGAAGAAACATTTTTTTTGAAAGGTCTAGAGACGTTGCAGGTACGCTGTAATGAATGTATTCAATGAAGAGGAGAATATGTTGAGTAATAAAATATTTTGACATAGAAATTTTGTTTGGTTCTATATATCCTCGTCAGTTGAATAAAATATTTGAAAATATTCTACCAAGCTTTGGTTGTATAATATGAGTGATTATTTAATATGAATAAATATATATGATATTATATAATATCGATATCAAGAGTGAATATAGTGAAGAACGCCGAAAGGATATTTGTCAGTGCACAAACATTAACCATTTTTCTGGTATTATACAGTTGGCTTATTTGTATTATTATTCTTCTTTTTTGAAAATTTGTCTGTATGGACTAATTTTGAGAATTATTAGATGTGCAACTCAGTTCTTTCTGTCCGTTAATAGAATGCTCCAACGGTAAGAGTCATACTTTTGGTTGTGTGATTTTGTGCCAAAATAATCGTCATTTGCAGAAAGTGTTGATTCTTTTTTTATTCTTTTCATAGAAAAATGGCTTGATTCGTGGATAGCTTCAAAAGATTCACACTATTACCATTATGGTAATCGAGCTCTACCAGGAAGATGAGAAAAAAATTGTTTTCTATGATAAAGTGGCATTTTCATAAAAAAAACAGCAAGAACTTAGTTGCGCACATAATTACCTAATACCTCTCAGGCCAAATTGAAATTCAGGTATGCAATTTGATATTTCTTATGTTTGCTAAGTATGCTCCTTCGTCGCTCGTTTTCGAATTTCGCATTCGTATTGGAATAGGAGCCCATTCTGCCACTAGTTTTAGAATATACTATTAATTATCAATGCAATATTCCTATCTCAAGAATTTCAGATACAAATTGAGGAGCTGAATGTAAAATATGCTCCAATCCACTGAGGAATTCCACAATATACAGAGCTCGTTGTTTTAAGTTGAAACCATTATTGCCACCTAGCGTTTCGAGACATGAATTACTTCAAGTGATATCTGTTACAGTTCGACATCCAAGTAGGTAACTAGATTTATGGTAGTACACTCCCATCAGAGCCTAGCAGGTATTTAAAAGCATTATAAGGATACTTAATATGTATCTCTCATCTTCTGTGGAGAAATAGGTTGAGGATTCTTGAAAATATCACATTTTCGTCATAAAACTCATGTAATTTTCATTCAATAAATACACACAATAAGAATAAAATAAATACATAAATAAATAAACAGGTAACTTTCAAAACAATTTATCTGATTCAGGACTTATTGTTGATTTGCTGCATATCCTTTGTATGCAATTTGTTCACCTTCGAAACTTTCTGTTGTACCTCTGTCCACTTCAAGAGATCTAGCATAGGGGTACTGTGGATTCCATCCACCCAAATTATTTGTGCCGTAGGTAACTGATGGGTAGTAGGAATTTCCGCCGTAATATGGGGGTAAAACGTTGGATCCCTGAAAAAAAGTGCTCTTCAACTTGTTTTCAGCTTGAAACTTCGAAAGTAAGAGAAATTAGGCTTCTGAGATTTTAGAAACTTGTTCTTTAAGGTATAATTCGAATACTTTCGTATATTGCTCTACAAGGTTTTGCGTGCAGATATAAAAGACTATTTTCGAAAAGAACACATGTCATGAGAATTGAAATTTTTTTCAAGAGTTAATATGTTTCAACTTACTCTGTTGCTGAAATAGCTCTGTGCCAGCAGAATAATAGAAATGAACAAAGCCAACTTCGCAACAACTATGGCTTTTGCTGATAGAAGACCTACACCACCAATCAATGCAAACAACTTTGCAGCCATAGTGATCATAAGAGGACCAATCATTCCACTCAAACCTCCACGCCTATTCTTCTTTCTTCCTCGACCTATAATGATGAATAAAACTATTGATTAAAAAAAAATTATTATAATTTCAGTCCTCACCTTCGTCCTCTGAAAATGCTCTTGATACTTCTTCAGAATCAATTTTGGGAAGTTTGACTGTTAAGGTTCTTTGTGAAAATAGATTCATGGTTTCATCCCCAAGTAGCTCGAGAATTTTTTCTGAGCGATTAACTGGATTGGCAGGTAGATCTTCGTCCTTGATTTTCTCAGGTACATCAAGAGTTGTGTCTTCCCTGTATGAAGAAGTATATGTTCATAGAATTATACTGATGGTGAAAAATCGACTATTTCAATAACCAAAGAATCTTATCATTTATATCTATTGTAGGAAAAAATCTCTACAAGAAATAATTTCAGTATTTCCTGGTGGAGTCTTCATTTTATTTCATGATAATCATTAACAAATATAGAATAAAATTCTCTGCAAAACAAGCGTGTGATCCAATACACGGTACAAAATGGTGAAGGCGCAGAGTATAATTTCTCTATCGCGAATTTGTGAATATCTTTTTTGCTTATGAACCATGTGGAAGGATATTATGGATAGACGTAGGTATTCCTTTTTCTCCAAGTGAATTTATAAATATATTTTATCAAATAATTGCATTTCTGAACTAATTCTTACAGTTCACGAAAAAGCATTTATATCTTAAATTCTTAAACCTCTGAATTGATTGTTTTCAGTTAATATTTCATTCCATAAAGACTTCTTCAATACAATAACACTATTTTCTGTCGGTTGTAATTCAAGTTATTCAGGATATCATTTACCCGTATACCAATCGACCTTTTTATTTCAATATTTCGATGATGATATTGAATAGGTATACAACAAGCAAATTTATTGTCAAAATATTTTTATATTTTGATCGATTAATAATAAAATGATTCCTTTGAAATGAGCAATTTTCAACTTAACCTCTCTTATCTATTATTACCTTTGCAGTACGATTCCTGGTATTATATCTATAGTGCTTTTTGGAGAAAAACTCCTCATCATGTTCAATGTCCTCAAACCAGCACAATTTACCACTCCATTCAATCCACCTTTGTCGAAGCACTTCTGAAGACTCTTCATTATACTTGGTGCTACTTCAGCCTGAATAAATGAAAAATTATTCGATTAATTGATCGAATCCATTCAGAATTCTCCTTGAAATTCATTAATACTAAGATTTTGTGTAAGTCAGGAATCCATAGTTTGAGCTTGTCATGATAATTTCTTCCCGGATACAGTGGACATTTTTGGATATTCAAGCTGTTCAAAAAAAAACTTGCAGATATTTGAGAGGATAATTTCTGAGAATATCTCATGAAGAATTTATTCATATATGGAACCAATCCAGAAAAATTGGTTCGAATAATTGCTCCAAGAATGATATCTTCATGTATTCTCTTGGCTTAATGAAACAAAAAGCGTAATAAAAACCTTCAATTCATCTGGCAACGTTTCGTTGAATTTATTGACATCTTCACAGGCTAACATCAAAACAAGAGACATGGTGAAAAAGAGGATCAACAACCAAAAAAAACAACAAAAATAGACTGATCAAAATTTGAGGTACAAAATTAAATTGAAATGAAATGAGAAATTACAATGAAAAATTGAATATAAAACCTAGTAATGATAGATAACTGTCATTTATTGCAGAGCAAATGGCCATCGACCTTGGGTACTTCAGCCTAGCAATGATTTATACAGGGTGCGGCACGGAGGATGGATGATTTTAAAAAAATAATAAAAGCGTTAATTTTTACTCAAAAACACATTTATTGGCGGAATCAGATTCTCAAGGAAATAGCATTTGAGACAGTCAAGTGTGGAAAATCACATCAGGCATGTGGTGGCCGAAATCGGTGATGCAGTGCTGGAGGCGCTCTTGGAAGTTCGCGTAGACTCTCTCCAACATCGCTCTCTCAACTTGGGCAACTTCCACGCGAATAGCCCTTTTCAATTCGTCCAGAGTTCGGGGCTTGGTCTCGTATACTCTAGCCTTGAGGTGCAGCAGCATGTTTCCGAGCAGATCGCGACGGACTGCGAAGAATGGCTTGTCGAACGCGTTCAACATTTTCAGGCGTTCGAACTGTTCGCACAGGTCCTCTTGGTCTTCTGTTGATCAGTTCACCACGTCTGCGAAGTGATTCAACCCAACGAAGGATGGTGTTTCGAGAGGGAATAGCTCTATTCCGATGAATGTGGAAATGGCGACGAAACTCACGCTGCACGACCGTGACTGACTCATTATTTCGGACGAAACTATCATAGGCGAAAACACGATGCTCCACCGTCCAAGGCTCCATGACGACAACTCAGACAACTGGTAAATAAATGCTAGGAACACACGAGTCTAACGGCACCTTCCCCACTTCTCTCGTCCTCAGTGGGGGAAAGTTATGCCCATCTGAAAAACGTCCGCCCTCCGTGCCGCACCTTGTATTTAACATTGTTGACGTTTTGTGCTTGCATCTCACATGTTTCACATTTTGATATGATCGATGGTGTGCTTTAATAGGTAGCTAATTGTTTTGAGTTTCTCTCATGAAACGATGTTTACATTTGGATATTCTTAACCAATTTGAGGTAGTGTATGCTAGATTATATTCCAATAGTTTTTTTCTGTCCATCATTTCGAATTTTTCATTGTAATGTCTCATTTTTAATCCGTTCACTTTTGTTATATGTTTTTGATTGTTGATATTGTGATTCCTCAAATTTTGATCTGTCTATTCTTGTTGTTTTTTTTCGGTTGTTGATCCCCTTTTTCACCATGTCTCTTGTTTTGATTTCAGCCTGTGGGGATGTCAATAAATTTGACGAAACGTCGGCAGACGAACTGAAGTTTTTTCTTTCGCTTTTTGTTCCATTAATACACGAAAAATTTATTTTTTTCAAGAAATGGGTGGTGAATTTTTTTAATGTCTGAATGATAGTTCGACCGCTTCTTTGAAATGTGAATGCGTTATCTGTGGAAATGAGTTACTCTTTAATGTCTACTCAGATTAAAATTACTGAGTCCAGTGGCGTTCAGGGAAGCAACCCCACTAATATTATAGACAGAAAAAGTGATTACTCTATTTTTTTCTATTTAGTTATTTTCTTAGATGAAGCAACACTAAGTTCATTTCTTTCTCGAATTGTTTAGCTTTTCGCGCTTTAATAGTTTTGTTATTAAGAATGCGAACATGGCAAAATATATATTTTTTTATTTTGCCATATATCGAATTTGTTTCTAATATCCCTAGATGTCTGGGTACTATGAAGGATAACCGATGTTTTTTCGATAATTTCAACCCCCAGTAACTTTGAAAAGAAGTGTTCAAAGGCCAGAAATGCGGAGACATCACTAAGCGAAATATTGCATTTCATGGAGACCGAATTGCTCACTTACCTTGCTCAGTTCCAAACAGATCAAAATCACAAAAACACTCAAACACTTAACCTTCATCTTGAGACTGTTGAACCTTCAAAGAATCTGAATGACTATCTTCTTAAAATTCCGTCAGAAACTTTTATACGAAACGAAGACAAACAAAAGACGGTATTTTATGAGTCAAACAATAAAAGGGAGGTGCTTTATTTGAAGAGTACACAAGAAACATTGATTTAGCCCATATTTATTGACACCTGACCTACAGAAAATAAAAGTTACTCACACGACAGGTACTGTTTTCGTCAAATATTCGTCACATACTCTTGTTTTGGACTCATTTTTATTTTAGTTTGTAGGTGGGCTACATAATATAAGGCCCACATGACTCTGATATGTGTTCCCTTCTAGTAGTAGGATAGAAGTGCAATGATATTACAAACGTAATTTGAAGCTGGATTGAGAAATTGTGTTTTTTACTCATTTTCTTCGGGTGCTGAATGATTTCGTGTTTAAACATCCAGTCTACTAGACAAAACAGTGAATCTGCTCTTCGCCTTTTCATTTTCTTCACGATTGAAAAAGCATTTCCGAAAAATATCAAAAGGTTTTAGATTCGAATCCCTTTCAGAATCACTGAATATGGATAACGTAAGTACCCATTTGATCGTGAAGATTATAGGAAATAATAATTGAACATAGGGCAAATAAAGCACTGTAGTCTATGTTGATGTAGATCATTTAATGAATAAATAAATTTAATATAAACAATACAATAATTTGTATGATCTATCTTAGTACAAAATGTAAATGGATGACATGATAAAGGTATTAATCTACGAAAGTATGATAATGATCAATAACCTTAGTCTCATCATCTAATACTACAGATTCATCCCGAGGTACATATGAAAATTTGGACTTGAAAATGGGAGGAACAATGTACTCATCAGGTGATGGGTTCCAACCTTTCTTAACCCTAGGATTCTGATTAACATAAACAACTTTTGGTGCCGTGACGCTGTGTGCAAAATTTACATATCCTACGATCGAAGATACGATCAAACTTTTGAAACTCAACAAAACTGCTACACTGGTCATGACTGCCATGGCTTTGAGAACCAGTGGAAACACGATGGATTTTATGAGTAGGGCAGTAACAACTAGGTGTAGAAGTAGGTGAAGTTTGTGTTTTTTCATTCGAGAATCATCAATACCTGAAAGATACATCTTAGTTAATTTCAATACTTTTTTCATATGTGTGGAGAGCCAAATTAATTAAATGTGGGCACAGAAGATAAGAGAAACGTGCATATTTTTGAGTTTATTTTGTTTGAAATTAATTGTGCCCACTCACCTCTATTCGAAAATTCTTGGCTGTGGTTCTTGGTGCTAACATAATCTGCTTCAACGTACGAATGAATTGGCACAATCAAGATTGAGAAACTAATGAAAACAAAAAGAGTAGCTCTGTCCCTCATGCTACTGGTGATTCAGCAACTGAAATGGAACTGAAATAATTCGCTACTAACTAGAGCATTTTATCCTGAAATAGATAAACTGGAGTTGTTCTGATATGGGTAAAACATCGAAAACAGTTTTCCGATTTACATGTCAGTTTATCTTTGGTCTTATTTTCCACTGCCTTAATGTCAGTCGGAAGTGGAACCTCGATATAGGAATGAATTTTGTTTATACAGGGTGTCCCAGTGTTAGTGTAAGAAGCTGATAGGGAAGAGAGAATGAAAATAGCAAATTTCCTACTATCATTATAGGCTCAATCCTCCCCATTTCAAGATTTGGTTCTACCAAAAAATTGAGGAAGTTCTAATAGAAAGCCATTTAAAGTAGATGTTCGATATGATCACCTACAAATGTCTTGAATTAACCTAAACCCACAAAATTCAACACTCTCTGTATCGGGATTGAAAAAAATAAGGGTCCATATATGCAGGAAATTTATTTTTATTGTTATTAGTTCTATTTACTCTATTACTTTATTCCGTTTTCCATTCTTTCTTCCTAAAGAGCATCGTGTTGAAGTTCTTTTCAATGCTTGCTTTTAAATTATAATATGACATGTTTAACATACTCAGATACACCCTGATACTAGATAGAGATTCAGGTTGTGAACAAACAGATGTAGAGCTTTCTGAATGAAATGAACGAAAGCTTTGATGATAAATGCAAATCTTATCAAGTTGAAATCTCCTAATTCTTGGCCCTTGAAGAATCTAGGTACTTGACAACTGTTAGTGAAACGCTTAGAGGAGGTATCATACGCAAATATTTTGAGGTGTGAATGAAATAAAAAACCATTTTTTTGAATATCATTATATATAAAAATGCTACACGATTTTGGTATTGGATGATTGAAATGAGTCATATTTTTAAAATGAATAAATAAATAAATAAATAAATACATAAATAGGTATATGTCATATTATCAGTGACCGATTGTAGAATATGAGTTCATCATATTCCTAAATATTTCATCAGGATTCAACTCATAGAAATGCATTGTTTCCGTATCGACTAAAGGAATATCATCAAGTATGAAAAGCGTGTTGAGGTAGATTCCGACATTTTCGAAAATTTCAAATCCAATTTTCTAGTGATCAGAATGGCCTTTAAGTCCCATGACCGCTGCAAAAAGAGCAAAAAAGAAACCAGCCAATCCAGTAGCTCCTGTAAGCAGCAGAAGTCCTCCGATAAAAACGGGAATCAATGTGAAAAATTTCAGTTTGTAGGCCAATAAAAGTGGAAGTAAAAACTTCTGCAGTTTCTTCTTCAGCCTTTTCTTTTTCCCTCTGCCTTCATCTTTCGGTTGATCGAACTCTGAAAAAGTCAAAATGAAGCTACATTTATATGCGAGATAACAATTAGTAGCTTCATGAGTATAAAGCTGTGTCTAATTGTATTAACTACAATTTAGTTTTTTTGTTTAGTATTCAATAGATTCACAAAAAAAAGGTAGTAGCTGTCCTAACAAGAACACGACTTGTGCTATCTCATTATGAATTTGAGCATGAAATCTTCGTTGCCCATCAGTGGGTTTGGCAGTTCCGAAAAGCAGGAAACTGCCAAAATGAACTCTATTGTCTCTTTCAGGTCGACATCTCCGTGAGTAGGAATTGTATTTGTTGGATCCGTCGAAAAGTTGACTATCGTGAAATCGTGTGGCTTTCATGCATCATTTGCAATTATCGTTGAACCTACAGATAGTTGACCACGAAAGGAAATTGACGAATGTAATGATCATGGCGTTAAATGAAAGATACAGTGACTAATTGTGCATGTCCAACTAGTTCTCAAACTTTTCAATGCGCTCAAATTTGGTCAGTTTCAATCTCCACTAACTGAATATTTTCATGAATATCTTTCCTTCTTGAAGAGTTCACATGAGCGAAAAATGTTTTATACATCTTGAATTATGATGTTCTATGTTTTGCTATGGAGGATATGTTACAAGGTGTCCCAGAATGTTAGAACAAGGATGAGATTCCATTTTTCGAAAGGCATCCTTTATTTTATATCAAATCTTGAAGTTCTGAGAATAATGTTGATGAAGCAATCAACGAAGTACTTCCACAAATTTAAGTAGCTATTGGGAAAAAGAACCCTTGGAAAGCAGAGAAATGCCAAGTAGTTATTGGTCATTTTTTATATTCAGGTGAATATCCACAATTATGTATTTTTGAAATTCAACTCTATAATATACAGGGTGTTTCACCATACACTGGACAAACATATATAGCCGTGTAGATGACACCGAGGAAGACATTTTTGCCTTATGACATATACCCCGTTTTCGACGCATAAGTGAGATACAGGGTGTTTAATGTCAACTTTGAGAAATATTCTGATGATTGTGGTGAGTTATGCGTGACACTTGAAATAACGGTTTCTGGTCACATCTTAGTATTTTTTCGGGCTCAATTCAAATGTGGTGTAGAATTCTGAAAATACAATTTCAAAATGGCGGAGAACCTGCAAGTTGGAATTTTATTTTCTCGGTCGCCAATTTGAAAAGCACTTTTTCAACGTACTAGATTTTCTACGATTTTCCGTGAAATTTTCTTCCAAATTCGAACTCAACTTTTTTTTACATGTCTTCAGTGAAAAAAAAAATTCGACTGAAATTGTTGGAATTTTTCATGGTTGAAATATCTTTCATTCTGAATACTGAGGTGAAAACAGAATGAAATAATATCCATTAGTTTTCTTTTTGTAGCCTTCCAAAGATTACGATCGAAAAACTTTCATTATTGTTATTCAAAAAGCTGGAGGCCGTACGAAGGCCAAAATTGTGCTAATGGGCTGCCAGAATGACCCGGACAAAAATATGAACTTAAAACCAAAAAATTTTTTTTCAAATAACTTAGGTAGGATTCGAACTCTGTACGAGTATGAATTGGGTTTATTTTAATCTTATAAATGTCCGTTACCAGAGCGACGCTAGTTAATCGAAAGTGGGGAGTTCGATCACCACCAAAGTTTTTTGAAAAAAAATTTTTGGATTATAAATTCATATTTCTGTCTGGGTCATTCTGGCAGCCCATTAGCACAATTTTGGCCTTCGTACGGCTTCCAGTTTTTTGAATAAAAATTATGAAAGTTCTCTGAGCGTAATCTTTGGAAGGCTACAAAAAGAAAACCAATGGATATTATTTCATTCTGTTTTCACCTCAGAATTCAGAATGAAAAATAGTTCAACTATGAAAAATTCCATGAGTTCGAAATTTGCAGAAATTTTTTCACGGAAAATCTTAGAAAATCTAGTTTGACATAGTGCTTTCCAAATTGGCAACCGAGAAAAAAAAATTAAAAAAAAAAATTACAACTTTGCAGGCTTTCCGCCATTTTAAATTTTTTGTTCAGAATTTTACACCACAACTGAATTGAGCCCTAAAAAATACTAAGATGTGTTCAGTAACCGTTATTTCAAATGTCACGCATAACTCACCACAGTTATCAGAATATTGCTCAAAGTTGACATTAAACACCCTGTATCTCGCTTATGCGTCGAAAACGGGGTATATGTATTGAAGCAAAAATGACTTCCTCGGTGTCGTTTACACGTCTATTGTATATGTTCGTCCAGTTTATGGTGAAACACCCTGTATAGTTGAATGAAATCTATCTAATTCTATAGCAATAGAGTAGCACAAACTAATGGAGCCCCTAGATCTACCTATTAAGTAGATCGCTGCAAATCTGGTGATTTTATAAGAAAAATGTCAAAGTTTGATCAATTTTCCTGAAGAGATGGCAAAATTATGGAAAATACGAATACCAAACTCTTTTGTATTGACTTTTCCTCTTTCTATTCGTATATTTACATCACGGCCAGGATATCTATGAAAAAGTTTTATCGAGTTTGAAATTGCTCTTTTTGTCGGATTTTTTCGCGATTTTCGAGAATTTCTCAAACATACTTTCACATCGCATAGACAATCGAAAATTTCTTGATCGTATTTTAAGATTTAAAGATTCTCCTGGACCCACTTTTCAACAGATTCCCTCGGACCATTTTAGTATAGTATAGAATGAAGAGATTTTCCCTTTATTATAGAAGAAATGTTTTTTTTTTTTATTTAAATTATTGTGTCTCGGCAACTAGGCCATTGACACAGTACAATATTCTATTTGTACATTACAGATGAACACAAAAATTTTAACAAAATATGGATATTAACAGTATTGATCATATATGATTGATTTGATGCTTAGGAGTGAAAAAAGCAATATTTTACTATTCAGAATCACATTTCTTGTATTAAAATGTGAAACGAACTTTACAGTCAAAATCGGGTCAAAATGTAAATTATAGAAATTAGACGTAGTTTAAGAGGTGAACTACGATCATTCTTGTATACAGGGCGTGGCGTAATGAATGAATGATACGGCACGACTTTGTGTCGGTCACAAAAATATGATATATGTGCAGTAAAAGTTCTTCTGTTTTCGGGATATTGGACAATTTTCGGGAATTCAAAAACTATGTCCTTTGCCACTTGTTTTGTAGAAAAGACTCCAAATGAATGAAATTTTTATATAGGGTGGGCTTTTCAAAACGAAACAGACGAGATAACGGGCGGAATAAATTTATTTCGAGAAAATGCTCGGACACGTCGACTTTTGTTTCGAGGGGGACAACTTTTAAGGTCAAATTCACAACTATATCGCTTCAACCCTTAGTGTTAGAACACCAACCCCTAAATTTTGAATAGGAAAGATAGGGTGAGTGATACCTCATTTGAAAGGCCTTTTTATCATGAATTCAGCGTAATAATTTTTTCCTCATTTAACGCATTTGTTTTCGAGATATTCAATTTTGAATTTCGTACAGTACCATTCATTCCACTATCCATGCTATGTGAATTCATCAATTATTTGACTAATTATTCATTGTTAAAATTTTAACTTTGTATTTTGATGTCTTGTGTATGGCAGTTATGGAGTTTCATCAAATCTACAGAATGAATGAATAATAAATTCTATTGATTCAGACAGCTTGCTTGACGACAATACCATCTTTGTTTCAACTTCAAATGTCAATATCTCAAGAATCAATGAATCAAATGAAGAAAAAATCAATATTCTGAATTCAGGATAAAAGGACCTTTCAAATAAGGTATCATTCACCCTATCTTTCCTATTCAAAATTTAGGGGTTGGTTTTCTAACACTAAGGGTTGAAGCGATATAGTTGTGAATTTGACCTTAAAAGTTGTCCCCCTCGAAACAAAAATCGACGTGTCCGAGCATTTTTTTGAAATAAATTTATTCCGTCCGTTATCTCGTCTGTTTCGTTTTAAAAAGCCCACCCTGTAGTATACCAGGACAGATGCGCTATCGAATGTGAACTCAGATGTTTGGGGCGCATGCTCAGGTGGGTGGCAAAGGGTGTAATTTTTTTGAATGGTCGAAAATGTTGAATATCTCGGAAGGGAATTTCAATGGATAAAGAATATATGTTTCTGAACTTCCACAATGCCTTCTACCCGCAAGTACCGTGTTATCCATTCATCACTCCACACTTTGTATACTGAACGTCTTGGGAATTTCAGGCGACATTTTTTGACCAACTCCATGCACATTAATCAACATTTCCTTTACCTGGAGTCATGGGAATCCTTGCTTCCAAAGACCAAGTGGCAGAATCCGGATGACTTTCCCAAGAAGTCGTGATTTCCGTCTTGCCACCCTTCTCAACCCCTTCACTACATCTGACATCCTGATGGTTAAGAACGAAAATCGATATTAACACAATCACTTGTTGAATTTTCCACAAGTCCATCTTATTGTAAGACACAAACGTTAACTAAAAACATTCAGAGGTTCGGACTTGGCCCCATATTCGATATCGAAATCGCCAAAAGCCGACACCGGTATTGATTTTCGTGGAGGACCGCAATGCTACTACAGAGAAACTGTAACGCGTAAAAAGATAACTCAGTTTGTCATTTACTGTTTTCACAGAGCCGTGTAATGATTCCGGTCTAATGTTAAAGATTATCTAAGTTTCCGCATGAATTACCACGGGACAAAAAGAGCTGACAGTGGCGTAGTTATGGTATCAGATTTTTTCTTAGTTTTTGCCATGAGAAATATGGAAGCCAGTAAAACGTTTCTTTCTGTAGAAGCGTTAAGAGGTTATTCCTGAACGATCAACAGACTACAATCGCAAAAATCATCCCATATTTTGAAGCTACCATCTTGAATATATGAATCTTTAACCTTAAAAACCCCCACAGACCAGTTTTGGTGAGTTTTGGAGTCACCATCTTGATTTGTTGAATTTTTGTAAAAATATCCAGTTCCTCGCCTTCACTCATACTCATTTTGAATTGAATCGGACCCCAAACAACAAACTCATCCGCCATTTTGAAGCCGCCATTTTTTTTCAATTTCAGAAACGAACTATGAATACCTGCCAAATTTCAAGTAAATCGGAAAAATTGTGGGTTGCAACATAGATACATAGAATACCTGGTTGAGTAGATTTTGTTTGAGAATTTCTTATCTACCGAAAATCTGAGATGGGGTCCTACTTTTCATTTCTCCCGAAAGGGGTCGCGCTTGGAAACTGCAATAGCGCCTCGATCGTGAAATCTTGTGGATTATTCCGGAAGTAGAACCCGATCAGCAATTTAAGCTGCGTTTTGATCAACAATTTTTAGCCAGCATATATGCGTATATGAGAAAAGATACCAATCCATCAAGTCTGATTTTTTTTTTTCCAGGATTCATCTCCATCTCGAAAGCTCAACAATTTAGGATTTTTCACGTTCTCATGATTTTCTTGAGGAATTTATTTTGAACAGTCTTCGTGATTCACCCTGTACATATATGACTGCGTAACTGAAATAAGAATAGTTACAATAGTTACGAATTTTATTAATGTCATTGGGGTTTTCCAAACAGAAAAATTTTTCTCTTCATCTTATAAATTTATAATTCTTTCTTTCAATATGAAATTTTTGGTTGGGTATGTATAGACAAACTTTATAAGGGATTTAGAATAAAATTTAATACTTGATTTGGAGTTGAGAATAAAAGTCCAACTTCAACATCAGCAATGACAGCTAACCGATATATTTTGTGCTAGATCCACATGTAATTCCATTTGCACCGTTTATAGGAAAAGAATTCATGTTTATGCACGACAACGCTCGACCACATATTGCGAGGATTGTATCTCAATATACGGACGAAACAGAAATTCAAAGGATGAACTGGCCATCACGTAGCCCAGACCTCAATCCAATTAAGCACGCCTGGGAGATGATGGGCAAACGAGTTCGTAACCGAGTTCCTTCTCCAAGTAATTTAAATTTTTTGAGAGATGCTTTGGTCCAAGAATGGGATCAGATTGACCAGATGGGAATTCGACATCTAATAAAGGGTATGCCACGACGCATTGAGGCAGTTATTCGCGCTCGTGGGGGAAATACCCGTTAATAAGTTGTAATAATCATTAGTTCATTTGTTGATTGATTTGTTTATAAAATTAGGTACGTATTACTCTGCTAAAACTGAATAAAAAAATTAAGAATGTTGCATTTTCTTTAAACCGTCACATTTCACAAACAAATCAAGATATCGGGATGAATAAAAAAACAAAATGTTGGAAACAAATCATTCTTCTTGATAAAGTTAATTATGTGCAGATCCACTAGCAGAATTAACCTTCAGGGTGTGTCAAAAGTAGAGGAAAAAATTGTTTTCTCTTCTCCCCTGTATATACAGCGAATACTGAATTACTTTCAGATGTCCGAATGATAACCCTAAAAATACAGTATTTTATCTAAAAGTTGCTACAAAATTCAAATAAATCAGCCTCCGCATTTGAAAGTTATAGCATTTTCAAATAAATCATTATTTTGAATGAATCGAATTTTAAGTCGGTAAGTGTATAAAGCATTCTATTTTAATCAGGTTCAAATCTTTTGATCCATGATATGACAAGGAGTAGGTATACAACGGTGCACCACTTTATATCATATATAACATTGAAGTGGTAGTACGATAATATGTCATAATTGCCTAGAAGAAAATTATGATTTACCAGCTGGAAAAGTGCGACAAATGTATTTATAATGAAGAAAATTGGGTGAAAGATATTTTTATTGTAGATATGTTTACTTAGTTGGAAAATTATTTCATTCGATGAAATATACTCGTTGCTGCGTCTTCTATGCCTGATGGTGTCCCAACAACTAGAGACCACCATTCAAAAGACAAGAATTTTGTAAAATTCTTCATAAACGTTTTTTTTTTTGAAGAGAGATGTAACACCACTACCCACAGCATATATCGTTTTAACTCACACTCTACATGTAGTTTTCACGAATAAGTTGTGTATTGGAACCCAGCCACTGTTATTGAATGTCTTCCAAGTTCAATAGATACCGGTATAATACAACAATAACCTCAAACCACAATAGAATTGCAGTTATATGGAACACAATGTCTATGTGAAAATAATGGAATTACAAATTTGAGATGGGAATAGGTATGGATTGTATGAACATCCTTTCAAGTTTCTGCTGGTACGATGATAACTCCAATCTGTTCACTCATGATCCACGATGAGTATTTGGTCGAAAGGCATGATCTCTTATATCTTGAACCGCATGGAAGATGTAGCTGTAGTCTTTATCCATTTAAAAGGACCTGTTAACTTCATATTATATTCACCTTGCCAATTCAAGCCAAAGAAAATAATCCTTCCGAGATATTGAATTTCATTTGATTTCTGGAACAGTTAGCCCTGTAAGGGGACACAATAGACCTTAAGGTCGCAGTGAACTGTAACCCCTTTCTAACTCAAACTATAAAACCATGTTTTTCACTTTTCTGGACCAAAAACCAAAAACTGATTGAATTGAATAATTTGTAGGGGAAATACGTACAAAACGACATATATGGACAAAATGACATAGGCATCATAATTTGAGTTTGGAGGTATCAAATGCGGAACTGCCTACCAAATCACACGACCCGAGTGGGTTCAATTTACCTCTGAAAACTCGCAGGCGCTACTCTTGTTCATTTGGTCATTATAAGTGATAACAGAAACTAATAGGTCACGAGTTTTTTTCATTGCGCCAAATTTTTGGAAGAAATGGCCAGTTTTTACCATTTTTTTCATTTATGTTGCATTCATTTCGAACATTACTTATTTGTCATTGTATTCACGAAGCTTTTTTTATGTTAAGTATACTTTTTGTATCAATTCGATATATTTCTAGTTTTCTAGCTTTATGGAATATTAATCTGCGGCTAATAAAGGCAATGCATTGATGATCCTATGAGGAGGTTCCTCCAATCCCTAATGGACGATTCATAAGTGGACAAGGCAAACGTAAGCCGAAGACACGATAAACATATACTTAGTTTCAACTTCTACACCTAATATGATTGCGATCAAATCAAAAAATGAGCCCATACCTCCTCCAAAGAAAAGGAGACACGTCCCTAGGGCATTATTTGAAGAAGACGACAATGAAGAAGAAAATGTTTCTAGCAACTTTCGAGATGATGAAGGCGACTGTCCAACTGTCTATTATGACCCTTTTTTCCCGATTCAGATCGGGAAAAAACCAGTATTCTCCAGGATTAGCACTGAAAAAGACTGGTTACGATGCATGCATTAGTTGCATTGGGCTCACGCATCTTGTGCTGATGTTCCTAGAAGAACCAAGCGTTTCATTGGTGGTTTTGTAACTATAAGTAGAAAAATACAGTTGCCTATTGCCGGTATGTCATTTTGTCCATAGCATTAGGATAAAATGAATTTCGGTTATCCCAATTTATCTGAGAATATTTTATTTTTTGATGCTTTTATTTCATAAAGGTTGATTAGATTTTGAAAAGAAAGGACTTGATCATAGTTGTAGAATATGACATTACTGTGATTCATTACTAACAAATTATGCCTCTGAAATAATACCCTAAGTCATTTTGTACGTACTTCCCCTACAAGAATACGTCGAACCCAGTGATGCATTTCAATTAAATGTAACTTCCTCACACCGCCGTTTTATTGAATGATAGCGTAAATTATCGAATCCAAGATATCACATAGTAACATGGGAAGTTAATTGCTGGCATACTTCTCCACTATATGATGGCCATTACACAAGTCTTATGCGAATCATAACGAGACGCCTCTGGGTGCTCTGAGTTTTTTTTGAGAAGATGGATTTCAAACCTGTCATTATGCATGCTGTAGTGGAAAGGAAAATTGTCATCATTTCAACCTATCATTTGCGTGGGACTAACGGAAGGCGAAGCGTGCACTTGCTTTATGTATTTCAATTCTACCTGACATTATGTCAATAACCCGTGGATAAGTTGTTGGCATTGTTACAACTTTCGATGATCGTATAATGTTGAGCATTTCACACTATCGTATAAATGTACTGATGAGCGATTAACTAGAAAGAGCTCAGTGGCAATTGGATTATGCCTACAATGGTCGATTATCTGAACGCCAACTTATGCATTATACTCGATGTTTGCCTAGAAATGCCAACTGGACTTTGAAAGTGTGGATTTTAAAATCGCCTTGCACTTGGAATTTCGAGAAATTAGCAATATCTCAGAGATATCTTTCAAATAATTTTTCTCCCGTCAGATGCTAAATCCAGTTATAATTTCGAGTACAACAACCCGTACCTTATTCTGGGAAGAATGTAGCAATGAATATTTAAATAATGTATTTCGACTCGATATACTTCGAAGGAAAAGTAGATTTGAATAACGGCTATATTAAGAAGCTAAATAGGCGCGTTTACGCACACAGTGTGAACGCTATTACAAAACGGCAGTCGAGTATCAAAATAACATATTTTGGACGACAATATTCACGCTCCATAACCGACTCTGATTATACTTTTTTGTAGAGTTACTGGGTGGAATGAATGAAAACGCTAGTTTTTGCTTGCTATATGTAAATTGGTTCGTCTTTTATTAGGTAGGTACCTACATTGTTATAATAAGGTTAACTGTAGTAGGAACCTACCTATTTGTAAATGTTTTTAATTCAGCGGGCATATAGGAAGAGTTAGCCCCACCTATATTTTCCACTTTTCACTTCGTCATTATTCATTTTCCCATAAAACTTCAAATGAATATACCTACTCAATAGCATCAGCGCATTATTAATTATTCTAATTTTATTGTAGTGGAACCCCACAAGTACCGCACTGATTGCCTGGTATGATCACTGAACATGTAATGTGATGCTGTATACCTACCAAATTCGGTTTATATATCCAAGTTTGAAGTAGCTACAATATAAATAATTTTTTTTCCAATATTTATTTCGACACTGTGTATCTTTGCACCGAAACGTTTTCATAACAATTTTGGCGTCAAAAGTCCTTTCTCGGAATTAGTTTTTCTATCCATCGTCCAATTCTGCCTCGAAAAGTTGCCTATATCCTTATTATGGTAACTTTTGTGTGGAGACTACAATGCTAGGTCAAGCGACGAAACTGATATGCACTCACTTTTATGCTTATTCTCGATGTACAAGATCCACTAACGGATGGAATTGGAAGTATTAGAGGTACTACTATGTTCCCTAATGAGAACCAAGGATTCAGGAAGATGGGATTAGGGTAAAAATAAAGATTTTCCAATGAGAGGTGTTATTTTGAATAGCACGCTATTTCGGTTGATATCAATTTTTTTTAACATTCAACAAGTAGGAACTACGCCACCAATTAAAATGAATTTCTCTTTGAATTTCAAGATAACACCACTTATTGAAAAATCCTTCATGTTGTTGAAAACTTTCCACCTGAACTTCGATACTTTGCTAACTTGGAAAATTTGATTATGATTAGCGATATTCATAGAAATACTTGGAAATATTTGTGGGGAAATGCTCACAATATTATTTGAAATCTGAAAAACTTATATGAAGATCTCAATAATGATGTTGCGGTCACGCAAGATTTATTATTTCTTTATAAATGATTATCAACTGTTTTTCTGAGTATCAATTCCTTTTTCAATCATTTTCGAATTAATTTCGCCTAGAAGGTATTAAGTGCCATTATCATTCAATCTTTTCCGGTACATGCCTTAAATTTTTCTTTATTCTTATAATATTTTTTTTTTAAGTTAAGCCATACGTTCAAAGAATCATGTAACAAACGATTCATTTCAAAAAATATTTGCATGTACCGGAAGAGATTGAATGATAATGCACTTAATATCTTTTAGGCGAAATTAATTTGAAAATAATTGAAAAAAAAAATTGATATTCAGAAAAACAGTAGATAATCATTTATAAAGGAATAATAAATCTTGCGTAACCGCAACTTCATTATTGAGATCTTCATATGAGTTTTTCAGATTTCAAATAATATTGTGAGCATTTCCCCACAAATATTTCCAAGTATTTCTTTATGAATATCGCTAATCATAATTATTAGTAGGTTAAGTAGTTGAATTAAAAATCGAAAATTACTCGAAAACTATTGGGTTTAGGTAAAGGGAAACCCAATGAAGATAGTTTCGATATTAATTTTTTCGTTCAACAAGATACAGAAATATTGGGTGTGCCATTTGAAATAAGACAGTTTTTGACCATTATTTGTAGTTAATGTTTGAACATTAATTATGATCACTCAGTATATTCCAGAGTTGAATTTTTTTCTTCTGCATAAGGGTAGCCAATATGTCTACAAGAAAAAACATTATATGTCTCGTTTGCTCGAAGGGTTTATTCATTAATTGCAAATTAAAAATACTCCTTTTTTACGATTTTTCGTCATTTTTTCTACAATGGTTCTTCTAAGGCATAAAATGGTCTTTATAAACTCATCATTATTTGAGCTTGCCATTCAATTTTTGAATTCATTTATATATAGGGTATTCCATTTAAAAAAGTGTAACTATGGTCTATATCTTTGTTATCGAACACCCTGTATATGTGAAAACAATTTCGAATTGTGAATCTGATTGTCCTTTACATTTCACGAAAATGTCTTCATTTACTGCCTCAAAATGAGAACCGCGTCTGGGGTGGGCCAACCTGTATATTTATTAGCTAAACTATTCTTCGTCGTTTTTGCTATTTCCTCTGATATTTTAGTAGGCCACGGAAAAGGCGAACATAGCATGACAGGATGCAGAGTTTTGTACAATACAGTCGAAAATATCCAACCCGATCGTTCAAACATTCCAAAAGCATCAATCAAACTATACGAAAGATCAACAATTAAGGTCAATCATCTTTCAAAACACCTAAAGCGATACAATCAGGTTTCCAAGTATACGCATCGACCCACTCATTACTATCTCAACCCGTCGTGAGAGAAAGACTCGGATCATCTCCTTTCTGGGAGGACAAAGAAGAGAAAGCGGAAGCATACCGGACCCCTTCGAAGCCGCTAAGCAGAAGGTGCCATACTCAAAGAGTGAAACTCTTAATTGCACCACTAATTCAAGCTTATCATTCTCTCGTTGCACACTCAACTACGCTTCATTCTCGCATTGTTAGCGCTGAAAGCATTCGGTGGTCTCGTCTAGCACCTGAACAATTGGGTTAATTGAAAGATTGGGTAGATAAAAGAACAAGGTTCGGAATCTCATTAAAATTATTCAGATCCTGGAGAAAATTTCTCACTATGGAATTATTCGCACTTCATGGTTCCCAGACGATGCGACTTGAATAAAGCCGGACTCCCACTACTCGTATATTTGGCAAGTACACAATTATTTGCGTACTTGGCAAGTAGATGAAGTTTCGAATTTGAATGACAAGATTGACAAGTATTGGCCGAATGAACCACTCCCACTACATGCCAAATATAGGCAAGTGGCAAATATTTGCCAAATACACGAGTAATGGGAGTCCGGCTTAAGATGATTGAATAATTTAGACTCTTAATATTGATGATATCCTGGTCAATATCAGGGTTTTACTTGAAGACCGTGCTTTTCCTGACGCAACTGATCTCTACCACAACTGTTTTGTCAGATCTTTCTCTGTTAATGTTATCGAGAGTTTTTTTTAATTAGAATCTCCTTATAATGGAATAGAGGGATTTAATATCTAGTTTACTAAGTTGAACATTAATGGTGGAGAATTGGGAACAAGGGGGTGGATGGTCTGTCATGGCACGTCTATTATTTAAGATTTCGATTTCGAGAAGTTAGGCGTAATGAATCACTGCATTGGAAAACAACATTTATTTTTTTTTGCAACAAAGATTCTTGGATTTTCTCATTGAACAAGTGATGTAACATTTTCATAAATAATTGAAATAAATACATAAATAAAATAAATAATCAACTATTGTGTCTGAAAAGGAAGACCAAATTACGGAAGAATAAGCTGTGGATGACCAAAAAATCGGTCGATATTTGTACAATTGTCAATGGGAATAATCAATCCCATTCTTATCTAGATAAATCGAATTAACCACTCAATCCAAATCATTTTGGGGCGTACGCGCTGTAGGCCTGCTTTTGGGATTCGTTGATTTCATCGATGGATCTCTTGTCCCATCCACCACCGCTTGATTGCCATCCACCGGAGTGTCCACCGCTGCTGTGTCCGTGTCCACCTCCCTGTTTGGAAGCCACGAGTTTCTTGATGGCGATGATACCAGCGAGCAACAAGGCGATTTTGGCGGTGATCAAAGCTTTTCCTGCCAGCAAGAACAGACCAGCAATGGCGACTGGGATCAAGGCAGCCATTTTAGCGACGATTCCCATCATCATACCTCCCATCATTCCCTTCATCTTCTTGCCACGTCCTAAACATAAACAAGGGTTAAAGCTTGAATTTGCGTGCAAAAAGTTTCTTTCTTACCTTCTTCCATGCTGAAATCTGAGGCTGTGAATTTTGGCAGAGTCACCTGGATGGATCTGGTGCTCAGGACTCTGGAAACTTTGTCGAAGAGCATAGAGTTGAGCACTTGGTCTTGAGCATCAGCACCTCTAGGCAGAGATTTCTCAAGTTGTTCCTCACTGATTGGTGGTTCCAAGGTATCATTCTGGACACGTGTCACTGTAACACCGTCAGCCAAACTCAATTTTTGCATGCGTCCCAAACGGTCCAAGAACGTAAGAGCCTTCTTCTTCAAACATGGCCCGAATCCATCAGATTTGGTGCAATCGTCGTAAAGTTTGAGGGCCACCCGGACTCCAGCGTTCTCGAATGTATCCTCGCTGGCCGAAACGGCAGCTGCCAAAGCGATGAACACAAACACACACAAATATTTCATCACTGCGATTTTTTTTCACTGCACTGCAGACGAACGAGGAAGAACTGATGATAATCAATGGTTTGATGTGGTTTTATACCAAAGTGCGATACACACGACGTTGACCTTTCCTACCAGTGACCCGGTGAGAAATTTCAGCGAGAAGAAGTGAGAGAGGAAGAGGAGAAAGAAGGACATACCTACCTGATCTTCAAAGTTGTTGCTTCATTGACATATTTGCCGACTACCCCACAACATTCATTGGCTAAACTTGACACACATACGTTAACTCGCGTGGTCTGGGACCTGGTGCGCCTGCCATGTGCGCACCATGCTGGAGACGATTCCCACCCGATTTTTGAAGGCGCTGAAGCGGTCGTCCGTTTTCGTAATAATTATTTACTGAAAGAGAGTGAATATGCGAGGATAGTGAAAGAGGCGAAAAGTCTTGAAAACGAAATTGTTCATTTTTATCCACGAACAGCAGGTGTAGCTTGTTTTCAGTGTTGAAAAAAGATTATTGAGGATTAAAGTGATTTGACTTTTCGGAATAACACGATTAGATCTCGTTTTGAAAGGTGACTATTCGACTATTTCCCCAAATCGAAAAAATTAAAATTAATAAGTATTGCATTTATGAAATGTGATTTTTAATGTAAACTTGGTTAACAGATGATTTCGAAGAACTGACTAGAATATCATGGATTGATCCTGAGATTCTTCAATGAAATTCAAGGGAATACAAAATATTTATTAGCTTGTTTATCCTCAGAAAAATAACGGAGTCATTACAATTTGTCAGCTTCAATGTGTCTGCTTTTTATGCTTTCTTAATATTTTCAGCAAATAGATCGATGCTTCAATAGAGTTGGGTACCCCATTATTTTCGGATTTATTGAACTAATATCCAAGAGAAAAAAAATTCCAATATTCCTGATACAAAAAACTTGCCATAAATCAATATGAGCTGAACATTTCATTGGAAGAAAGATGTTTCGAACAAACTGTATTACAGCATCAGTTATTTATATGAAATTGTTTTAATTTGATATGGCTCCCAATAATGGTCTTCTAAAAACTTGTAAGAAACAGCAAAAATTACCTGATTGAGAAAGGGTACACTGACATTGAATTTTTTTCAAATAAAGCTCATACCTATGTTAGAACTTCTTTAAAAAAATTAATGCTACCATATCCGAAACATAGTGTGTATAAGACAAACCAGGTTTCATAAAGGACGTATTGAATTCCCTTATGGCTTGGAAGAAAAAAAGACAACTGAAGTTGATAAAACTTTTTTGTAACTTTATTTATGTTTGAATATATTTTGTATTTTGGATCTTTCAATAAATATACATATTCCTGTGAGTTCTTACTTATATTTTCATTCTGTGTTTCTATTATATTGAATCATTGATTCCCTTGTGAAATAGGGTGAAGGTCTGTCCTGTTAGATCAAAATTAAAATGTGCTGTGTCTAAAATTCACTTGGTATAGTTATATCTCAACTCCAGCTTAGTTTCAAAAAAGCTTAAGGCCTAATTCCAATCGACCAATATGCATTCCAGTAAAAAAATCCACAAAACGATCGATTTGAATATGTCCCAGAATTTGTTTACCGAAGTACATGATGACATAACGATATTCATGATACAGGAATTATTCAATGGACATGAGATCATACTGAAATGATTCGTATTCATTGAGTCGGTTTATTGCCCAGACAACTCAAGCACAAAGGATAATCTTTGTGAAGTGTAGCGATAAGGTTTCGTAGTACTTAAAAGAGTTATCAAATTCTTTGTTCTGATTTACGACTCTGTGATTAGTGTTGAGGTGATAAAACTATTCTACGGAAGAATGGCTTCATTTTATGGTTCACTTAATGAAAGATTGATTCGCGTTATTTGGTGGGTTGTTAACGATATCTTTTATGTTTTTTTCTGTTGATCACAGAAGCAAAAATAAAGGACATAATAACACAGACCATCACTATAAGGCACCTCTACATTTATGAAGACTTGTCCGACTTAATGTGCAAGGGACATTTCATAAGAATTTTTAAAATAAAAAACTTCGAATGTATTATGTGGCATATTACATGAAATCTCCTATTATGCAGACAAAAAATACATTTTCTCCAGATTTTTAAGTGGCATAGTTCTGGAGATTTCCATAGAATACAAGAAAACTATGACGAAAATTCTTAGTCTCAAAGATCATATGAAAAAATCAGCAAAAGTCACCCAATTTTGAAATACATATTGCTGGACAAAAATCGTTCTCACCTATCGAAAGGGCATATAATATTTTGAATACTCTTGATATCTTTTTACTGTTATTGGGATAAGTTGGTGTGTATTCATATTGCTTTGATTTCAGCCGTTTATTATGATGTCTATAATTCTTATTCTCAATAAGGCTTCATATATTGTTTATTTTTGTAATTTTTTTATTGAGTAAAAACATAAATGATTGCATATAGTGGTTTTTATTTGAATCCTTCAGTTTGAATCACAATTTCAATCAATGATTCAAATTAAGCGATTTAAATCATTGGAACCCTGTTTCAGACACAAACAAAAAAAGTCTTCATACAACTTTTCATACAATTTTATGACAGGCGATTGATCAGTTTTCCTTTTTTATAGGTACTTAGATCATTTTCAATCACAGGGAATCTTCTTGTGACCATTTTTTTCACTTAGTCCTGGACCCTTTTAACTTTTGAATAGTGTATAGCAGTGGTTCTCTGTTCTGAAAAAATATGTGCATTTCAACTCTCTGAGAGTAGATATTTGTGGATTTACTGAAAATAAAGAATTCTCACACTTTTTCAGTCCTCATGTTCATAAGCAAATATGCAAAATAGGATAATTATGCCGAATTATTTCATTTAGGATAATCCAACAATATAAAACCATCATATAGGTACACTAACACCTTTCGTATAAGTCTGATTCCAACATGCATTATACTAATTTAATTGAACATCAAAATTACGTATTTGAAGGATGATAATAATCACTCTCACTATCCTTCAAGCTCCAATTGCAAAAACAAACGAGCTAACCGTTATTTCTAATATTTGAGGATGTGTTTATAACAATCTCATTAGGTGATATATTGTTGACCGTGAAACATATGCTGTAAATTGAAGAATCTATCCTTATTTCAAGAGATCCTGATACGGAAAGTTTAAACATTTATGAAATTGAAATTTATGCAGAATACATTGAGTGTATTCATTTATGCTGTTCATTATTGAGAATTTCTCCACATCTGTTGTGGAGATCTAGGAATATGAATCCAAAAGTTTGTTGTAGATTCACAGATTATTTTCTATAATTGAAAACTGAATTTCATCAGTTGAGTTATAACTAATGCGGATTCATTCGATTTTATTAACATCCGAAATTAGTAGGTGAAAGATCTCTGAAAAGTGTGATGAACAGATACTCATTTAATTTAATGATGGAATAAATGGAGTAACCTTTGAAACTGATGGTATTGTTAACATTATTTTTATTAGGTACCTCGAATTCACGGAGCATGCTCTCATTATTAACCAAGATGCATACCTCCATATAGTCAAAACGCAAGATCCAATCTTAACTGTTGTCATTGAGTGAACAAAAATTAACGCCCAAAATATATATATTCAGTATTTACTATTTTGTAGGAACCCTAATTTTTGGGCCTTAAATCGATAGATTTTTATTTGCTGAGGACGATTTCGTCCTTGTGGTCGCAGTGAACTATCATATAGTATAGATTCACTCGTAGAATAACGACACAAAATTTTATGATGATCGTACAATAAGATAAAAATTCCTCTGGAATTCCAAGTGATTGGCCATTCCAGAACCATGAAAAACTAACGAATTCTTAACAAAAAAATTCCAAATATTACTGTGATAACATATGTATACTCCATTCACTTTTATTTAATCACATAGGAGGTCATGGTTTCGTTTTCAGCAGTTGGTGCACCTGATGAAAAGTCTGTGCGCGTACAGAAAATATCGTTAATGACAAAACGACGTTGCCAGTTTCTTTGTTTACATCAAAGTAAAAGCATTGTTTAAACAATGGTAAAAGTATCAAAGATATGCCACATTTTGTTATTTCCAATCGATCGGCGATTTTGCGGGAAATATCGATAGGAAATCGCTAATTTTTCCGTTCTTCGTCGTCCAGAAGAAGTTTCCCGTCAATATGTGAAATTTCGTGCAAGTGTCATGTTTTCCTTTTACGACTTTTGGCGTGAGTACGAACGGCAAATTTGAATTGGACGAAAAATCGATTTATAAGCATGAATAAAGCGAAAGTAAGTACTAATCGACCCTTTTACACTTGATAACGAAGTTTTTTTAGGTATCTAGCCGTTTAGAAAGATTTCAAACGAAATTCCGGTCCCCCAGAAGTTTCGGTATCGTTTTTGGTGCTCAAAATTTATTTGGAATGTGTAAATCGACAAAAAAAGGCTTCCTTATACGATCTTCTAACGAAAGCGACCGGAAAATATGGTTCAGGTAGGATTTTCGAGGAATTATGAGGAAAGAACTTGCAGAATGAAATTGCACGATTTTCGTAAGTAAACGAGTTCTGGATGGCCATCATCGGTCTCTAAATGATTATTGTTGATCGTTTTCACGTTTCAGAAAAATAAACACGTCGAAAAAGCTAAAAAAAAGAAGAAATATGACCATATTGCATTCAACGGTAGGTGAATTCAGATCCCGATGAATTGAAATGGTCACTGAGCTTTCATTCCCATCAATCCTTCGCCGAAAGTAGAAATAGGCTATATTGAACCAGAATATATCGGTTTTTTCCATATTCCAGGAGTTTGTGTCTTATTTTAGAACAGGTGAAGGATAAATGTGAAGCATATGTTTGACCTATTCCATTTTATTTGTACAAACCTACTGTGGTAGTAATGTATGAATATTTTTTAAACTAATAAATTACTATACAGTCAGAATATTTTACTCCTTGTTCATAAGATCAAATAAATGAAATGTCGTCAAGTCTTGAACTTTCAGTTCAAGAGGATAATAAACGTTAAATCTTCACAAGCATGCATATGAAAATTATGTGAAAGCAATGCAATGTTTTTCCATGGCGAAAAATAAATATATTTCAACAGTGATCTCTTGTACTTTTCATGCAAATAACTAGAAAAGGAATCCTTTCTATCAATTCATATAAACGTTAATTATTTTCGTCCATCACATCTTTTCCAATTCATTCACATTCTGAGAAATACGCTAAGAATGTAGAAAGGGCAACATAGTGTTGACTTGGAACATAAAAATATTTTGAAAAACGTCATAACTTCGATACAGAGTGGAATGTGTCAAATTTCCAAGGCCATAGTTGTGATTTTATAATTGTGAATGGAGTAGGGGAGAGGCAGGCAAGATGGCATACAATCTTTTGAAAATCGATATCTCTTATGAGGAAAAAAATATAGAGTACAGCATCAGTTGAATCTTTAGTCAATCAAGTTAGCTATCAATTTTTGAAGAAAGATATGAATAAAAAAAACTATAGACAAAAAAAATCGCGATCTGAAACATTCGAAAAACCATTTTACCCTACAGTGTCGGGCAAGATGGCATATCATATAATATGATATATTTTGTAGTGAAAAAACCAAATTCCAATAAATAACAGATAATACAAGAAAAAGAAATTTATATTTATATAAACAGGAACAGAACATTAAAAGAATTCTCACAGATTTAGGAAATCACTGAAAAATATTTCATAATCTTATATCAAACGAAACAAGAACTAAACAAAACATAAAATTAATTCTCTTGACATATTATTCTCATCCCACTCTCCTCTGTTGGTTTTCCTTCGATAATTGTAGACCATCTGAAACAATATTTTATTGTTAATAAAAAGTACCATTTTTCGGGCAAGACAGCATACCAATATACCATGCCATTTTACCCAGCCTCTATGTTTGCCAACTTGCCCTAACCACGAGTCCAAAAAACGAATAAGTAAATCAACATTTTTGTGACATCTTTTTGTCAAGGTAAATACATAAAAAGGATTACAATAAAGGTACAATTCTACTCGGATATAAAAAATTTAGTGAAATAATCTGTACTTACAGTTATAAAGGCGAGAAGAGAGAGCTTACGTCGAAGTTGTACACGGTCACACCACTTTTTCACCATTTTTCACGACTAAGTCATCAACTACCGTAACGGATCCCTTGAAACAACGTTAGTACACTGTTGCCAACTAATTCGAACATTTGCACCGAGTTCTAGGATTCCACTCGCAGTGGATTCTTCAGTACATATGGTATGCGATTTGGCCCTACTATGCCATCTTGCCTGCCTTTCCCCTATAATAGGCATCTGAAAATTACAGTGACTATATTACTTTATTACTGGTAATATAGTCACTGTACTGAAAATAAGAATGCAGCGCCAAGGTGGGCAGTAGTGGAACTACAATTATCGACATCAGATTGTTGTGTTGTGTTAGTTCTGAGGGTATATTTTCGTTATAAAAATTTGATTCGAACGACTCATAACTATTAAAATAATTTTAAAATATAAATATTTGTAGAAATTCACATCAACACAAAGCCCAATGCACGAACTATGTCAAGAAATTTAGGGACTCGGATTGTCACCAGGTGGCGTAGCGCTTATGTTCAGATGCCTATAGGATCATGGACGACTGCTTTGACAGCTGCTGTCATTTTGTTTACATGTCAGTCGAAATTTTAGTTTTTGGATTATTGAATGCAAATCTTCCTTCAAGATGATTCTACTCACAAGGTGGATGTACGAGCGCTCAAAAGCTCCTGAGTTACTGAAAACGTCACCGAAGAAACTGAAAAATTTCCGAGAAAGTGGATTTTACGACCGTCCAAACATTCTGCGACAACTCATTCGAGTCACCGACATTCCAGAGGAGATAGAAAGTGGAAGAAGAATCTCGATGATTTCATAATTGAATATACATACAGTCCACTCGGTATATCGAATTATGTTGATATCTCCCGTGTAATGGATAGAAACCTCTCGGATAACGTTATGAATGGACCGAAAAAATTCTTTTACATATTACATTATTCATATTTCCGACTTGAGTTCATCAATCTAGGTCGTCGTCTATATCATTTGGAATCCATCGTATCCAACCTCTTCTCGAGTTGCTAAATTGACGAAACAAGTCCTAAGTAGGCACCAAGATCTACCTCAATTCACGTATTCTTAATGGCCACTTCGACCTCATATTTGTGATGCCGATCGATGTATTGGTTTTTCTTCTCCGACAAGAAGATGGGTCTGCATTAAACGTAATTTCTATTATACTTTGTCACTTTCCACTTTCTTTGATTGCGTACCACCAAATCTCGATTTCACTCATGATTTGTTGTGGTAAAATGAATGAATTCAGTCAATTTCGTCTATTTTAGGAGAAATTTCCAACAATAAACCAACGATACTCAGATTTCGTTTTCACCAAAGTAAATTTATCCTATTCTGTAAATGAAATAGTTACAATTCATGCTGGTGGCACTTGAACGTTCAATGGTACCATAATATCCATTCATATCGCCTCACCCTGTATACTTTTTGATTTAGGTTGTGAAAGGACGGATTTTTCTAAATTCGAATAAATTTGACATTCTGACACATTTCATCGTGTATATTTTGAAAATGTTGTCTCTTCTACAATCGGGTCGTAGTAAATACGTTTTCATCAAAATGTTTATTTTCTTTGGTAATTCAATAATTCCAAAGACCTGGCGAATGTTGAAGAAACTTTTTTCCCTGTTGATACTGGAATTATTTCACGTATCTATAAAAAGATGGTTGGAAGATTCAGTTATGCCATTTTCATGTATGCAAATCAAGAATCGAGTGTTGAAATTTTACTGAAAAATAATGGATAGAATAGTGATAGTTCATTCGAAAAAAGAATAAAAGTACTCGAATAACCAGACAGAAAAAGTTCTAAACGAACAGTCGGACCTGGAATACTCCACTTTCAAAATTCTCAAGAAATAAGCCTACAGAAGACATTTAAAAACCTTTTTGCACAACTTTAAACACTCCAGTTTCAGAATGTAGTTCTATATTATACTAAAACGGTAACTCTGTGGTCCGGCCCGGGGAATCTGTCGAAAAAGTGGGGCCAGAAGAATCTCAAAATCGCAGCGAAGCTGTGATACAGGAATGAAATTTTTGCACAGTCGAAAAGAGGAATGATCGATTCGTACGTGGGCGAAATTTCGATCCTCTAGGCGACGTAGAAGTATTTTAAAAAAATTCGCGAAAATCGCCAAAAAATTCGACAAAAAGGGCAATTTTAAACTCGATAAAACTTTTTTCGCAGATACCCTGGTCGTGATGTGAATATACGGATCGGAAGAGGAAGAGTCAACGCAAAATAGCTCGGTATTCATATTTTCCTAAATTTCCCCATTTCTTCAGGAAAATTGATCAAAGTTTGACATATAAAATCGCCCGATCTTCAGAGATCACAGAGAACTATTTGACATTGTAGCTGTAAGCTGTCATAGTTTGGCCACAGCCTTCTATAGAGAGAGCCCGGAACACAATCTGACAACTGCGCTCATATTCCGCGATCGGAGGCCTAGAAACAAGGATAACTGCTTAAAAGGTAGATCTGCTGGCCCATACTATTAGTACCTACTTCGAAACCTTTGTCACAGCTGAACCTTGAAAGAACTAACTTCATTTACAAAGTTAAAAAAGAATAAACAAAAATTAGCATTGGCAACGTCTCTGAGAATTATTCTGACATGCCGATATTTCACGAGTGCCAACTTGCGTAAGTTTTGAGTAAAAAAACTTGATAAACCTAAATCTTGGCCAACTGGGATACTTTATGAAAGTGACTGGAGTACCTATACGTATAGGAATTGAAGAAATCACAACAATTGATTGAATTTGATGAGTAAAATCGCATTTTGTAACAGTCGACTGTAGCTTATACTGATGAAGAGATTCAGAGCGGATTCTGTGATTCAGTCGGCGTATTTTTCCTGCTTGTCCGCATTCCGACATTTCAGAAGTGTGTGCGGAAAGAGGAGTATCTAATGGACCTTGTAAATGTAGCCTGGTACTTCTTCATTTCGCATTTTCAGGTTATTGTTCTAGGTCTAGGTCGTAGAAATCAAGGCCGATTCTGTCCTTCCTGCGTTTTACAATCTGTATTTTTGCAGTCAATCAAGATTAACGGATTATTTTCAGGAATGTAGTTTCAGGTGGGTTCTTCAAGTTCTCGGGAATGATCAATAATTCGATACATTGCGGGGTCATTTTGATGCAAATCCAAGAGTATTTTCGGACAATTATTATCACTGATGAAATAGCTGCGACATCTCTTAATTATAGAGAATGAAATACATCGTAAAAGAAAGTTTCGTGTTTTTTTTTGGGTTATAAAACTTTAATTTCAAATAAAAAACATACCAATTAAAACTGAGGCCAATTTTGTTTATTTCAAAGATAATTTTATGACTTTTATGTTTTAAAAATAATTTTTCGGGTTATGTTGGCTTCCAAAGAGTCTATTGTTTCTGGTTTATCAGCATAAACCAATGACTTGACCAAAGAAAATAATCCATTGGAGTTATGTCGCTTGGTCTTGGAGGTCACTTAATTGGACCATTTCTCGAAATAATGTTATCGCCAAATCTTTCTTTCAATAAATCGCTTATAATGGTCAAGTGGCTCTAGTTATTGAACCAGTTGGATCTTGTATGGGCGTAGACTAATCTTTACGCAAAATTTTCCATGAGGAGGATGCACAGAGTCCAACTTGTTGTGAACGTCGACGAGTAGACAAATTTGGATCTTCATTAACACTATCACTTGCAGCAGCTATATTTTCTTCTGTACGTACAGTTCTTTGTCTTGTTGTTGTTGCATCGAGTAGACAAAATCTATGGATAGTTCGACGAACAAGCTGCTCTGATAGACGATTATGTAAACCATAAATTTCACGAGGTGCTCTATAAGTTTGGCGAATAGAACACTGATTTTGAAAAAAAATTTCAACAATTTGTAAACGTTGTTGCGGCGTGAGTCTTTCCATGATAATTTGTCAATGCTTACTGAACAGAAATCTCAAAATGTAGATCTACAGAGTGTAACAGCCAAATGGAATAAATTCGATAACGAATAAATGAGGGGGTGTTAGGAAAAACGCTCGGACACGTCGATTTGTAATTTTAAATGCGCATATTTTCAAGAAAACAAAATTATATAGGGTGTTCCATGCGACCGTGGCCAATACCAACTTTCTTATTTCAATTGCAACCCCCTGTATATTATTTATTTTTTGGATTCTTCAGAAAATTCTAGACATAATTCATGTAGGTACAATGTCCTATACCTACCTATCTTCAACTTTTTCGGAAATATTAAGTGTTTTCAGATTTTTTACAAAAATTATCATTTTAAATGAAAATTATTTTATTTCACAAATTCGATACATTACACTCAATACTTATTTCCTATTTACCTCTTGATATGAAGAAAGTAAGCAAAAACGCCTGAAATGTTGAGAAACGTTAGAAGACAATTCTACACCAGATTAGCATGTTGCCAAGACGTTCGCGGCGATCATTTTTTTCCTACATTGACATTAATGTTTTTTTTGTTTTTTTTTAATAATTAAGAAATAATCAGTATTACTTATTAGGTTTTAAGTGTAATGTACCGAATTTGTGAAATAATAGTATATTCTAAAACTATACTCCATTCACTTTTATAAAGTATCGCGGTTGGCCATGATTTAGGTTTATCAAGTTTTTTCCCCTAGAACAGACGCAGTTTGGCACTCGTGAAAATTAAGCGACATTGCCAGGTCTACTTTCTATTTACTCTTTTTCAACTTTGTAAATGGAGTTAGTTCTTTGAAGATTTAACAGTGGCGCAGGTTTCGTAGAACTACTACATTTTCATACTGGAGTATTTCAGGTTGTGCAAAAATGTCTTCTGAATTAACATAATATTTTCTCAAATTCATTAATTTCCCAAAGGAACATTTTGATTAATACGTAATTACTACGATTTTTTAGCAGAAACGGCAACGTTGTGGGCGTATCTGACAGTGTAATGACCATAACCTAACATTTTCAAAATATATACGGTGAAATGTGTCAAAATTTCATGGCAAACCGCGATACTTTATAAAAGTGAATGGAGTATAGTTGCAGAATGGGCTCCTATTCCAATACGAATGCGAAATTCGAAAACAAGCGACGAAGGAGCGAGTTTTCTAACGCATGAGTGTTGGAATTGCATTCTGCAACGAGTATTAGATGATATTTTCTCTATTTCAGTCAAATTTCTGTTGAAATTCAATGAAAAATTCAGATTACACATCCTAGTGACTTTTGTATTGTATCTTGGCAGTTGGTTCACTGACGAAAATTGACATTTTCAACTTGACGTGTGTTGAAAATTGATAGGATCGGCAGTCATTGTTGACAACCACGAAACGAAAAATATTACTAAAAACAGTGCTGTAATGAATTCATTACAGCACTGTTTTTAGTACTGTAATGAACTCATTACGGTACTGAAATAGAGAAAATAATTTTTATTTAAAACGTTGATTTTTGCAATATATCTGAAAACACTTAATACTTCCGAAATAGTTAAAGATAGGTATAGGACATTGTGCATGATTTGTGTCTAGAATTCTCAGAAGAATCCAAAAACTAAATAATATACAGGGGGTTGCATTTGAAATAAGAAAGTTGGTATTGGCCACAGTCACGTGGAACACCCTATATAATATTATTTTCTTGAAAAATATGCGCATTTAAAATTACAAATCGACATGTTCGAGCGTTTTTCCCAACACGCCCTCATTTATTCGTTATCGAATTTATTCCATTTGGCTGTTATACTCTGTATGTAGATAAATCTGTGTTTTCTGATGTCGACAGTGTGAAACAGGGAAAAATATGTTTGAGAAGTTTGAGAGTTTCATGTTCATGCAACCGGAAGTTAAAATAGCCGTCGATGGTTTGGGTTGATTGCTAGTCTGCCCTCACATCTCTACATGTTTCATTATTATCTCATTAGTTGATATCAGTGTGCTCTCCTTTGAAGGGTCCATTGGACTTTCACTTTCCTACATATTTAAAAGTCTCAACCCAAACTTGATATCAGAAATTACGGTCCAATATTAATTAGATACGACTTGCTGATATTGAGCTGATGAACCAGTTTCCTTAGCTATGGGAACGAGCCAATTATATCGAAATAGTCGTTAATAAAATTCGGAACCATGTAGAGCAAAATCGTCCCACAAATTTGTCCAAGAATAAAAATTAGTTCCTATGAGCGCAGCAAGACAATGAAGCATATATTTTCGAGTACTTCGTGAAAGCTCTACCTATTATAATAAGGTACGTGTGAAAAGCAGGTACAATTATTCCGGTTCAATTCAGAGAGCAAAAGGAAACTATAAGAAATGATAATTATTGTATAGAATAGGTACAGGATATTCTATAATAATTCACACCGATAAAAGAAGAGTTGATATTATTACAGTCTTGCTGAAAAGGAAGGTTACAACTGAATATATTCGATAGCACAGGGACTCTCTAGTTCATTGTGACTATTTGTCTCATGAAAAATATAGGTACCCGACGTATTTATTTTTCGAATGATTTCTGTTTCGATAAAAGTGAATAAATCCCATATCCTGTTTAATCCTTTTTTGCCTTAGGAAGGGAAGTAATGAAAATTGTTTGCTTCAGTTCAAGTAATTGAAGTTGTTCAGTAATAATCTGATTTCAAAGGTGGCAACCTCATCAAAAGACCTGAATGGTAATAGGGGTCGAGTAACACATCATTTTGAAGCTTTTGCAATTCTTTTCATGAAGATGCTAGAAATCCTGGACCGTTTTAACACTATTGACCTCGAAAACCAAATGGGAAGTTTCCAAATTAAAGAAATTTATATCTCTCTATCACTTGATAAGAAAGGAAATGGTCTTCACGACCTCAGGACCCCATAATTGATTCAATATTCGATAACAGGTTGTCTTATAATAGGAGATCTTCAACCTGAATACCTGACCAGGATGAGGTGTCTACGATGGAGTTTTGTTACACCCATGTCGTGATGTCTGAGAGATTGAATCGAATGCATTCTTTATAAGATGTAATCATGAGTAGTGATATCTGCGAAAATTATCAGGTTGAATGAAGGAGAAAACTTGAATACGAGCATTAACAATATTTATGATGCTCATCTGAGGAAACGGATATTGCTCGAGATTATAGTAGCTATCAGTTTCTAATGTGGGAAATGATTCTTAAGTATCAGCTTGGGGATTTCGAACGGAAATCTAGGACGATGCGAAGAATATACTGGATCCTAGGATAATTATACAGGGTGTTTCAAGAATAAATAAAATAGAGATGGCGCACTGAATTCGTCTGGGTATTTTGTATTTTGATATTTAAGAAGTGTGCTGTTAGACATTTATGAAAATGGCTTCGTACACGATACAACGACGCTTGAATTATTTAATGAAAAGCAGCGTTCTGTGAAAAATGTTTTTAGAAAATTACGTGAATTTTATGGTTTACATAATCGTCCATTTGAAAGCACTATTGGTGGAAATTATTAAAAAAATTCAAGAGACCGGTTCGGTGGAAGACCAAAAAAGTGAAAACTACTGTCGTAGCGGTCGTTCACATGAAAATATTGATTTGGTTCGTGAAAGTGATGCTGAAGACGCTGAAGTGTCCATTAGACGACGTTCACAACAAGTTGGACTTAGTGGGTCTACAACATGGCGTATTTTACACAAGGCTTCAGCTGTGAAGGCATATAAGGTTCAAATAACACAGGAACTTAAGCCACTAGATCATTTTAAACGTCGTTCATTTGTCAATTTCATCAATGAACTTCTTCTTCTTCTTAAAGTGCCATATCCATCTCAATGAATGTTGGCAACAATTACAGCGAAATTTTCCCAAAAAATCATGTTTTCCAATGAGGCACATTTTGAACTTGGTGACTATGTTAATAAACAAAATTTCTTTGAAAATGCTGCTGATGAAGCTGTAACTGCCAATGATGATCGATACCTTCGGATGATAATTGAATTTTTGTGGCCTGAACTAATGAATATTGATCAAGAGGACATTTGGTTTCAGCTGGATGGCGCAACACCTTACTTTGCAAATGAAACAATTGATTCATTGAGACAAAATTTCCTGTACGAATAATCTCCAGATATCAATTGGCCACCAAGATCATGTGATTCAACACCTTCGAACTATTTTCTTTGGGGTTATGTGAAAACCAGGTCTATAAGAATAATCCTCAATGGATTCCTGAACTAACGAGTCTCAATGAAGCAGGCAACATAAATGTCCATATTTTTTCACACCAGCTTAGGTTGAACTCAGAACAAATAAGAAAAGCATGAAACTTGAGATGGATCTTTGTTTAGAACAAACTAGCATGCGCTCCAAGAATCCTGATTCACATTCAATGGCGCATCTTACCAGGAAAACTATCCAGAGAACCAATTGAAAAAATTCCTTAATTTGGAGTCTTGCCACCAAAGACCAGGATCTACGATTTTTTCTGACAGGGGCAAAAATTCATGTTTGCGCCCCCCCTCATGAAAATAAAACTAATAATAAGGAAAATATCACAAGGAAAGAAATTGGACTTTTTTCTTCACATAGCATCATGCGGCGTGATTTTCTTTCCGCGAACGCATCTATCAGCTCCTCGAAATCTGTTTCGGAAGCAGTTTTGTATTCTATAGCTAAGATCGAGAGGCCATAAAGACTTTTCTGACTCATTAATGAACGCAAATAATTTTTTATTATTTTCAATTTGCTGAAACTGCCTTCACATCTTGCAGACGTGGTAGGCAATGTGAACTATATTCTACAGGGTGTCCCAGAAGTACCGCACTTCCTTCAGGGGATCGAAAGTGAAAAATATTCTAAGCCCAAATATCCATGTTTGAAATTTTTTGATAACGTAGTTAATTAGTTATTAATTAATGAAAGTGACCAATGAGGAGCGCCCAACAGAAGAATAAGTAGGCAGTGGGGACGCGAGAGAGAGACGCTAGAGCTGCGGCCGGCTTTTTACGCAGTAAACTTATTCTTATGTAGGGCGCTCCTGATTGGTCACTTTCATTAATTAATAACTAATTAACTACGTTATCAAAAAATTTCAAGCATGGATATTTGGGCTTAGAATATTTTTCACTTTCGATCCCCTGAAGGAAGTGCGGTACTTCTGAGACACCCTGTATATAATGTCAGCTATACTGACATTATAGGAAAAGCATCTTTCAGATCTTGCCTGTGAAGAATTTGTAGCAGGTCTAATGAAGTCGATCTTTCACTTATTTCAGAAACCAACATTTTGAAAACCGCTAGTTCCTAACGAAAATCAACTGCATTCAAGTCTCTTCAATATTTTTGCGCTAAAAGGGTCCCATTTTCTGCAGATCCTCATTTTGCATGTTTAAAAGAGCATGGCCATTGAGGAATGAGAAATTCGTATGCAGACTCTGCGCTTTCTAATCTTTTTTTGATTTCTGACAATAATCTGTCAAAAACAACCTTATTTTCCTCGGAGAATAAACCAACTAGATCCGTTCTTGACTCATCATCGCATATTTCGTCAACCTGCTGTTTCTTCTTGAAAAAACGTTTATTTCTAAGAATTGACTCCACATCCAATCGTTCTGAAAGGAGTGTAGCTTCCGAGATTCAGTTTTCAATAGGTTTTTCTGTAATTCCTTGCAAGATCTTCATAAGACCTTGCATGAACGATAATGAACGAGAAGTAACTATATCTCCTTTCTGAATTTCCACGTTGACCATATTAATCTCTCGCAGAATATTATCCCAAATTGTTAGGTTCAGTATGAATCAAAAATCCATCCCAGCATGAAGCAAATGACCAGCTTCATACTTGTATTCTGCGACTAGTGAGGATTCTTTGATTTCTTCCACTGCCTTCACAACTCCCGGTAAATTATTGAGCAAGGCATTAACAGCTTGATGTTTAGTCCATCTAGTTTGGCTACTTCCTTTGAAATTTCTTTTCGTCCACTTTTTCATAATTGTTCATCGTGTGGTTGAACTAACAAAAAAACAATACAGTTTTTGTACAACACCAAATAAATTTACTGCTTCTGAACATGATAAAGACGAATGGATATCCACAAGATTCAGATAGAATTCTGGATTGGACTCCTTTATATAAATATATGTCAGCTTGTCAACTTCTAAGAAGTCAATAAAACTTTCCTTTATTTTTAGTATTATAAGTCTTTGCCTTTATCTCATATCCAGACTACGTTCTCTTTAAATATCGTATAACCTGGTTCATTTGTTCTGTGAGAGATACATCTGGGGTAGGTACAGTCGAACATAATAGTGAAATAGTTGGCCTCCTTGATCTCATTAATAATGCTATTCCGAACTTTGGTGGCGATTGAATCGATAATTTCATTTTGCATATTTTTGGGAAGATAATATGTTTGTCCTTTTTTTGAGTGGTCAAGATGGCACTTCAGAGTCGGGTCATATTTGATAATAATATTTTTTTCCGAGAAAATCAAAAATAAAAAAAATTTAACCTCTGGTTGTTTTTAGCGCCCCCTTAAGCTGGCGCCCAGGGCAAGCGCCCCGCTTGCCCCACCCTAGATCCAGACCTGTGCCACCAGAAATAGTGGCAAAGTCCCTCGAAACCGAGGGACTTTTATTGATAATGAAATATGTTATTTCTGAACTGCCACAAAATCATCCAACTGCAGGTAGGTACTATATTAGACATTCATTACGCTATACCCTGTACATATATCAACATAGAAAAACTATCCAAGCTTGAAAGGATAAATAATACGGCGATTTCCAAATAGACAAAAAATTGTCAGTTAATTTTCGTATTTTCGATCAGATTCCCTTTCTTCAAACTTGAAAATCTCAAATAGTAGGGCAACTAGTACAAATTCATAGACATATAGTTGAAAGCTGACATAGAATTAATATCGTAGGTGGATGTTTCCACCCCGACACAAGTTTTAAATTTTTACAGAAAAAAATCATTCAAACGCAATGAATATTTTCAATAACCTTTATCCAAAAAAATCTATTTGAAACTGCATTACAGCATTGTCTAGCCTGTGTCCACTTTCCAGTGAATGAGTGGAATCGGGAATTGAATTCCTTCATTTTCTCTTGAAAACTGTTATATATCGAGTTCAGAGAAAACAGTTGTTACGCGACAGCACGTACAGCAGTAAATTCCTTTACAGTTGCATCCTGCATGTGCGACAAATTTGCAGTGTGAATGGCACTTTCAATAGAAAATCAAGCTCTAGCCAGGTCAGCAATGGCAATAAAGAGATGACAGTTTTAATTGTCGATGGCATGAAAACGAATTCGGTATTCATTTCGTTCTAAACGAAATTTCACAGATTCATCTGTTCAAGACAACCCATTTTCCTTGTACAGGGTACGCATTTGGACTAATTCAAAATGCTTTGTCTACCCTTTTAAGGGGCTGTTATACGTTGGTCAACGGCTACGGCACCGGCGATTATCCATTCAAAAAGTGCCTTTCATTTTTCCTAGTTCACGCCCCCAATTTTTCACAAAAAAGCTTGATTTCTTTTAAATTGAAGTTAAAGGATGTCTTGAGGGCACTCCAATTTCTTCTCTTTGATAAAATTATTTTTTCGCATGAAAAAATCGGCTACGGCACTGATTCTCCATTCAAAAAGTGCCTTTCATTTTTCCAAGTTTACGCCCTCAATTTTTCAGCTAAAAGCTTGATTTTTTCCTTAAATTGAAGTTAAAGGATGTCTTGAGGGCACCCCAATTTCTTCTCTTCGAAAAAATTATTTTTTCGCATGAAAAAATCGGGTTGTATTTGAGAGTCTATGAAAATTGACTTTATAATCGTTTTTCGGCGGTTGTTCAACAATTTTTTTATAAAAAATTCATTGGAGTGCCCTCGACAAATCAATTTTTTATATTTAAAAAAAAATTCCATTTGGATAGGCGTTCAATTAATGCAAAAAATTATGGAAATATTGAAAGGACTTCCAGAAAGTATGAAATCGCAGAGAACTGTCTGAAATTCCAGGAGAATTTGAAAAAAATCAAATTTCCAGTTGGAAAATTGAGGGCGCGAACTTGGAGAATTGAAAGGCACTTTTTGAATGGAGGATCGGTGCCGCCGGCCAAAGTATAACGGCCCCTTAAGGAAAGAAAAAAATTGTGTTTTCAGAAAAAGATTCCGTTCAATATAGTCCGCTTATTCTGTGAACAAATTCCATAATCCTACACTCATACGGGGGCACAGTCGCTGAGGTTTTATAAGTGCTCTCGTATCATACGAAGAATTATGTATGGTGCTCCTTTATAAGTGGGTATACGCCGTATAGGGGGAAGAGTAACTTCCTCCTTTAAAATTATGGTATTTTCGAATCGCATGTATGACTTGCCTTACTTACCCATTTAATTGTTTGTGCATATCGTCTATGGAAGTCCATTAATCTGAAGTGCGACTAAGTATATATTTTTAAACATACAGAGATCATTAGTTGATTGAAATCTTGTTGTAAATCAGGATCGTACTACGATTCACTCGTTTCTTTCATTTCACGATGGAACAAATATCAAGCGGAATTCGTTTTATGGTTAGGACCTACTCGTTTTTTTTCATGAAATTTAATACATAAATATCGATTTTAAATTTTCATTTATTATCATTGAAGTTTGATCGATTAAAATTGATTCAGATATCATTTTCATTTCTCTAGTGACAATACTTTCATCAATTGATAATAAAGTTAATAAAGATATTCAGACTGGGAAAGATCTTACCTGTTTCCCTAAATGGAGATAGGTGTATGTTTAAGAAAGTAACGGTGTATTTCTATCATCGTAAAGTGAGCTGCACCTCAAAATCTGAATTATGAACTAAATTCTTTCTTCATTACGCTATCTAGAAATGAACTGCGAATGCTTTGAATGTTTGCTCTCAAAAAAGTTAACAAGAAAAACTAATATATTATTTTTTCATGCATTACACCGCAAGACAATGAAATAAATCACAGATGCATAGAATACCTGCTGGGCACTGATTAGATTTTGTTTAAGACTTTCTTGTCGATCGAAAATCTGAGTATTCGTTCTGCTTTTCATTTTTCTCGAAAGGGGTCGCGCTATTTTCCATTGCCGCACTGCCGCAGTAGCGCCACGACCAATAAAATACACAAATACTCAAATCTAGAGTGCCGTTTTGATCTACAAATTACATTGCAATAATTGAAGCCAAACGACCTACCAGAACACCAACGAGTTTTTTGTGAAAGGGCTGTTGAAAACTTGGCGGGAGATCCACTTTTTTATCGAAAAATTGTGTTAAGCGACAAACCTCATTTTTGGCTAAAGGGATACGTAAATAAGCAGAATTGTCGATTTTGGAGTGAAGATCAGCCAGAAGCATTGCGAGATCTACCAATGCATTCCGAAAAAGTTACTGTCTGGTGCGGATTATGGTCTGATGGCATCATTGATGGACCATTCTTCATCAAAGATGATGCGAATCGCAACGTTTGTGGTTTCCACAAGAAGGTGCCACATGTCGCACAACACGCGAAACGATGAACCAATTGAGAGGCAAGTTTCACGTTTGGGACCGGTCAATTGGCCGCCTAGATCGTAAGATTTAACGACTTTTTTCGTGAGATACCGGTCGAAAGGTTGGAAAGAGTATGCCAAAATTGGACTAAGCGAATGGCTGCTTTTTTTTGCATGGAATAATCTTCAAACATTAAATTATATGGACCGTACAATCGCTTCAATTAACACTTAATGCATTTTTCTGAATTTCATGTGTTTTAGAGGAAAATTTCCTATAGCTCTCAAAAATTCAACCATTATAATGATTTATTCGTAAGTAATAAGGGCATCCAATTTTTCCGAAAAAAATCTAAAAAACACGTTACTCAGTAATAATTAAACAAGAAGCATGAGTGCTTGTGGCAGCAAAAATCCGAGTCGAAGACGAGGATTTTTGCACCTGCACGAATGCTTTATATTAAAAAAAATATTACTTTGCATTGTGAATTTTCGATTTTTTTTACTGGAAAAATTAGATGCCCGAATGGTATTTGACAAGACTATCTCATGATAGTAATAGATTATTCTGAATGCATTATTTATACTCCATTCACTTTTATTTGATCACATAGGAGGTCATGGTTTCGTTTTCAGGAGTTGGTGCACCTGATGAAAAGTCTGTGCGCGTACAGAAAATATCGTGAATGACAAAACGACGTTGCCAATTCCTTTGTTTACATCAATGTAAAAGTATCAAAGATATTCCACATTTTGTTAGTTCGAATCGATCGGCGATTTTGGGGCGAAATATCGATAAGAAATCGCCTATTTTTCCGTTCTTCGTCGTCCAGAAGAAGTTTCCCGTCGATATGAGAAATTTCGTGCAAGTGTCGTTTTTTCCTAACACGACTTTTGGCATGAGTACGAACGGCAAATTTGAATTGGACCAGAAATCGATTTATAAGCATAAATAAAGCGAAAGTGAGTACTTATCGACCTTTTTACACTTGTTTAGGTATCTGGCCGTTTAGAAAGATTTCAAACGAAATTCCGGTCCCCCAGAAGTTTGGTTAGTTTCGGTATCGTTTTTGGTGCTCAAAATTCATTTGGGATTTGTAAATGGACAAAAATACGATTATACGATCTTCTAACCAAAGCGACCGGAAAATATGGTTCAGGTAGGATTTTCGACGAATTATGAAGAAAGAACTTGCAGAAAGAAATTGCACGATCTTCGAGAGTACCTAAACGGGTTCTGGATGGCCATCTTCGGTCTCTAAATGATTATTGTTGGTCGTTTTCAAGTTTCAGAAGAAAACACGTCGAAAAAGCTGAAAAAAAGAAGGAATATGACTATATTGCATTCAACGGTAGATGAATTCAGATTCCGATGAATCGAAATGTGTCACTGGAGTTCATTCCTATCATTCCTTTTCCGAAAGTAGAAATAGGCTATATTGAACCAAAATACATCGGTTTTTTCCATGTTCCAGGAGTTTGTGTCTTATTTTAGAACAGGTGAATGATAAATGTGAAGCATATGTTTGACCTATTCCATTTTATTTGTACAAACACTGTGGTAGTAATGTATGAATATTTTTTAAACTAATAAATTACTATACAGTCGGAATATTTTACTCCTTGTTCATAAGATCAAATAAATGAAATGTATATCTATAAAGCTATCTATAAAGGAATTGACATTCTTGGTTATTAATTTATAACCAAAACTCAATTACTATTGAATTGAAATTATTAGTTTCTCTGTAAACAAATTCGTTAATTTAGTTATTATGTTTATTTTCTTTGTGATGAATGAATAAAACTGTTATTTATTTGAAATAAAGAAATATGAGAAATAGAAATGTTATGCACCCTCACAATCATATCACAGACAATCTTTACAATCATAAATCCAATAACTCCTTCACATGTAGATAATTGTTCACAATTTTCTGTTGTGTTCTCCAAAATGAAATATACATTCTGAGAAATACGCTAAGAATGTAGAAAGGGCAACATAGTGTTGACTTGGAACATAAAAATATTTTGAAAAACGTCATAACTTCGATACAGAGTGGAATGTGTCAAATTTCCAAGGCCAGAGTTGTTATTTTATAATTGTGAATGGAGTATATGTATTATTAATTTTCGTTGAAAACAACTGTAAAGTTTTGCCGCGGGTTAACCCGAAAAACCTGCTTACAGCTGCTGCCATACAGTTTTTCCATCTAGACACCATTTGTGATTCAAAAAATAATGTGAGTGGTTTATCATAAACTGGAAAACTTCAAATGAATCAAACTGAGATCTGGCCAACTCCTGTACTGAACATATTTGATCTGAAGCCGGAGATGAAAACGAGTGCAATGTGCATTCCATCTTAAATGAAGTGCAAAAATTATACATTTTTAACGCTCCAGAAGCGACACGCAAATGGATGCAACAAATAAAAATGCGCATCTCCATCATCAGAGCACAGTGCATCTCATCCTTCCACACAAGAACAATGTGTCTAAGGCTCGTTCTAAGCCTCTTTTCCATTTTTCTACTAGCAAAATGTGCAAGTGCGGAAATTGGCGTATACGATAAAATTTCCAAATTGTTCAATGAGTGCGTGAAAAAGGAGGAAGTGCTCAAGTGTTTCAAAATTCACGCCCTCAAAGTTTTGGATAGAGCTGTTCATTCGAAACGTTTATATGTCAACGAGTACGTTCAGTTGGTCAGCAGTGATACTGGAAGAAGCTTCAACAGTAGATTAAGCAGGAATGAGACCAAGTTAGAGGAATTGAAGAGCGAGAAAATAGATGAGATGCTGCTAGAGACTGCCTCAAAATTCATGGACTCCCATAAGTTAGAGTTGAAGCTTCCCAAACTCATCGATGAAGGAAGAGCTAAGGGAGGCGGTGGCGGCGGCAACAAAGGAGGTGGAGGAAATATTGGAGTACTCCTTGGAGCCCTCGCCATCAAAGGAACCTTCTTAGCTATGGCGTATAAGGGAATAGCTATCATGTCAGGGACTGCACTGCTGGTGGGAAAAATGGCATTGATGCTGAGCGCCATCTTAGGTCTTAAGAAACTTGTAGGTGGAGGAGAGAAGACCACGTTTGAAATCGTCAAACATCCTAAGTATTCTGAAAGCCACACGCATTCAACTTCGTACGAAGATGATGGGTATTACCACAGAAGGGCATACCTGGAGGACCCATCACCGCAAACTACCACTTATAAATTTTATTCAACAAAGTGAAAGACTGAATTGTTTTGGCTACTTCCCTGTGACCAATTTTTCCTAAAATAATTTCCACTATTTATTTATTTATTTATTTGTTATTTATTTTATTTATGTTCCAATGAATAAATTTGTTGATATTGTAAAGGGTGTACCAAGCTATTTTGCAATGACCTTTCCTCTTTCGATCTGTGATTTTACACGGCCAGGATATCTATGACTATTTCCCTCGTCTTGACTTCCACCAATCAGAAACGCGGAATTTTGAATTGCAATTGGCTTCTAGATGGAAAAACTGTAAGGCAACAGCTGTCAGCAGTTTTTCCGAGTTTATCCGTGGCAAAACTTGACAACTATACATAATGCATTCAGAATAATCTGTAACTCATGAAATAGTCTTGTCAAATACTAATCCTGGGCATCTAATTTTTCCTACGAAAAAAATCGAAAAAACACAATGCAAAGTAATATTTTTTAACAAAAACCATTCGTGCAGATGCAAATACGTTGCCACCAGCACTCATGATTCTTGTTAAAGTATTACTTAGCAACGTGTTTATTCAATTTTTTTCTGAAAAATTATGATATTACTCACGAAAAAAATTTAATCGTAAGTGATATCATGAAGGCATCCAATTTTTCAGACAAAAGTCGAAAAAACACTATGCAAAGTAATATTTTTTAACGACAACTATTCGTGCAGATGCAAATACGTTGCCACCAGCTTTATCGTAAGTACCTAATATCATAAGGGGAATCAAATATTTTTCACAGGAAAAATTAGATGCCATACAGTTTTTCCATCTAGAAACCATCGAAATTGCGCGTTTCTGATTGGTGGAAATTAGGACGAGGGAAATAGCCGAGTTTAAAATTGCCCTTTTTGTCAGATTTTTCCGCGATTTTAGCGAATTTTTCAAAAATACTTCTACATCGCCCAGACTCCTAGAGAATCTAAAGGACCCCGCACTTTTTCTATGGGAAATGGCGTTCCTTCAAATTTTCTAAAATTTTGGTATAATATAGTACTCGACATACTGATCAAAAGTATCCATGGCCCCAACTCAATCCTATGACTAGTTTTTGAGATACAGGGCTTTGCAGTTGAGAATTACCCACTTTTACTACGCCCGAATCTCGGAACAGAATCGAATGAACTTCAATTTTTCTCAAGAAACATTTCATTACATCCCCAAGGAGCAAGCATATAGAGGAATATGACCGAAAATCTTTACGAATACAGGGTTATCCATAATTGAATGCATGCGCGATATGAAAAGTATAAAATATGTCAGTTCCAGAGCGAGAACGTTCGCAAAATGAACTATTACACTAGATATGTTGTTGTTACATCGAAAAAGTCTGAAATACCCAAAATTTATACTGGGTGATCCATTATTATAGAAACTATTCTCAAGGAAGGTTAAATGGACACCCTGTATTTATGGGTTGATTCAAGGTGTTTGTTTAATTTTTTTAGAATATATCATCATGGCCTTCAAAGAATACAGGGTGATTCAGTCATGAAATGAACTTTGAACCTCACGAAAATACCCAAAAACCACCTCTTTTTTTCATCATCCTCTATTTCAAGATTGAATCCGATGAGGTGGGAGTTTTCTTTCACCATTGTACTTGATATAAAAACATCAATACGGCTGAGAGTTTTATCCACTTCCTATGACCAGATTTTTAGCTGGAATAAGAATTGAATAACATAAATAAATAATTTTCATATTACATAAAAAAAAACTGGTCATAGGAAGTGGGTAAAAACTGTCAGCTGTATTGATGTTTTTATATCAAGTACAATGGTGAAAGAAAGCTCCCACCTCAACGAAGTTATTCTTGAAATAGAGGGTGATGAAAAAAAAATGTGGTTTTTGGGTATTTTCGTTAGGTTCAAAGTTCATTTCATGACTGAATCACCCTGTATTCTTTGAAGGCCATGATGATATATTCTAAAAAAATTAAACAAACACCTTGAATCAACCCATAAATACAGGGTGTCCATTTAACCTTCCTTGAGAATAGTTTCTATAATAATAGGTCACCCAGTATAAGTTCTGGGTATTTCAGACTTTTTCGATGTAACAACAACATATCTAGTGTAATAGTTCATTTTGCGAACGTTCTCGCTCTGGAACTGACATATTTTATACTTTCCATATCGCGCATGGATTCAATTATGGATAACCCTGTATTCGTAAAGATTTTCGGTCATATTCCTCTATATGCTTGCTCCTTGGGGATGTAATGAAATGTTCTTGAGAAAAATTGAAGTTCATTCGATTCTGTTCCGAGATACGGGCGTAGTAAAAGTGGGTAATTCTCAACTGCAACGCCCTGTATCTCAAAAACTAGTCATAGGATTGAGTTGGGGCCATGGACACTTTTGATCAGTATGTCGAGTACTACATTATACCAAAATTTCAGAAAATTTGACGGAACGCCATTTCCCATAGAAAAAGTGCGGGGTCCTTTCACCTACGTATGAATCGTTTATTTCTCTTTTCGACTGTATAAAAATTTCTTCAATGTATCGCAGCTTCGCTGAAATTTTAAAATTTTTCTGGACCTGCTTTTCGACAAATTTTCGATTTCTAGTGCCCCACAAAAAGAAGTCCAGATGGGACAGTTCTGGAGATCTGTCTGGCCATTCTATAAGATCCCTTCATTTTTTCTTTTGAAAAAGACCTATGTTTTCTTTGCAAAGTGACACTCTGTATACATTTTTCGTTTTTTCGAGAAGGTTGATTAGTTTCTCCTTCATCAGAATGAATGGACCTCTCCTAGCTCAAAGAATGAATCAAACTTTCCATTTCTATTCTCCCAACGTTTGTTTTCCCATTAACAAAGTTGAGAACTATTTCGGAGATATTGACCCCGAGATTCAGCAGCAGAAAATCGTGAGTCCGCAATCGAAAAGTCCATCATCATCCACTTACCACTTGAAGCCATTCGAAAGTAAAATTCGTAGATCGGCAACTCCGCCAAACGTTCAAATTGAAGCAGTCAATATTTATCGAGAGAATAACTCTCACCTGTCTTGGTGCATTGTTTCCATCACGAACTTTCTCTTTCCGCGAAATTTTCAGCAGATTGTTTCGAAGGAGCGAATTCGACTCAAAAATCAGGGTTAAATATTATGGAACGCAGTGCGAGTATCTGATGTTCGAGTGAAAGTTAGAGGCTGTGGGAAACGGCCGACCTAGAGATATTCGACGGTCAAGATCAAAAGATCGAACTTGCCGAAGATCCGATCGGTTCAGTGGCTCTTAAGAAGTTGACAGAGGATTGCAGGATTCGGTGACATTCATTGCGAAATATCGTTATAAGCGATTGTCGATAATTATGTTGAATGCACTATTAAGGAGAATTCGGTTTCTTTGATTGGAACCACCTTTCCTCTTAAACTTACGCGGAAAAATATCGAATACATTCAATTTCAAACTTTTTTTTTTTTTTTTTTAAATTATTGTGTCTCGGCAACAAGTCCATTGACACAGTACAATATTCTATTTTTACATTACAGATGAACAAGAAATTTTAACAAAATATGGATATTAACAGTATTGATCATATATGATTGTACAGTTGGCTTTCTTTCAGGAATTCTATTGCTGCTTCAATTTGTGTTGGTGAGCTGAGGATGTCTTTTAAATTATCTTTGAGGCTCACTCGATGTCTGATGTCATCATAATGTTGACAGCGAGTTAGGAAGTGTTCCACAGTCAATCGATGTTCTGGGCAGTATTCGCATATAGGATGTTCTTCCGATGACATCAAGTAGCTGTGTGTTAGCCTGGTGTGTGCAATTCTTAATCTCCTTATTACTATTTTGTCTTTCCTTTTTAGATAAATTTTTATCGGGGAATCTATTTCGGATTGGATTGCACGAAGTTTATTATTGCTGCTATTCCATTGGGTTTGCCAGTCTCCAAGAGATTTCAACTTTATTGATGCCTTTAACGGCCGTTTTCAATAACCGATCTATCCCTCGAAACGGCCGATATATAGGTACTAGAGATCGAGCAATCTCCCGTTTTGTACCTGTTTCCGTTTCAATATTGTATCTGCAGATAAGGATTCTTACTGGTCCTTGCGATCCATCCCTTGTTCCGAAAAGAGGTCAGATGGATAAGAACTTTCATTGTTTATGCGCCTACCTGCGTTTCAAAGAACTTTCACGTTAACCACAGATAGCCAGAAATATCTCTAGTAGCTCTGTTTGTTTATCTGAGGAGTTCGAGCAGTAAGGGGTAGAGATAAGCGTTGAAAATTGTTGTTAGTGCAATTCAGCGTTGGTTTCTTGACTATTTAATTATAAATTAACTTTAAAAAATGGATTATTTGAGTAGCGACGACAGTGACATGGAATTATTAGAGATGATTGATGAGTTCGATGAAGAAAGTGAAGAGGAAGCATTTTATTTTTTTAAATTTACTTTTGAACAAATGTGATTATTTTTTCTCAATTGTTTTTCAGGAAAAAAGTAATAATGCAAACAGTACAACGTTCATGTAAAATTTTTACTGTTCTTCCACGATGTTGATAAATAAAATGAATAGAAAATTAGGAACGAAATTTTTATTTTATTTCACAATTCATTGCTAATACTATGAATCTAACAACTTTTAAATAAAACAAGTAGAACAAGAAGAAAATGATCTCCACAAAGTTTGCTACTTCTGGATGGAGTCCAATTCTTCCAGCGAACCGCCTTCATCCATAGCTTCAGGATATCTGGTCGTTTGAATGGAAAACTGTACCAAATGAATTTACTCTTGCTAGCCAAGTCGCTAATTATTCATTAAATAGCAAAATCTAATATTATCAATTCACCTGTGAAAAGATATTTTCCGATAATCGTACTCGTTTTTGCATCCAAACGCTACACAAGACACCACCATTGTTTTTTTATATTCGAATTTCAAATATAGTTCAAATCGAAACTATTGCCGAAGCAATCAACAAATTACACTAACGCAATATGCTGCTTTACACGAGGAAGGAAACGGAACTAATAGCACAGTAGAACACAAACTTCACTAATATTGTACGTATTTAACAAAAAGAATCCCCAAACTAATTAATTTTCACTTAAAAGATAATTTATGCATACAACCGTAATTCATTTGACTGAGTAGGACAAAGACAGGTTACCCTAAATAAGGCTATCTCTGTTTCAGCTGCCCCTGTCTCACTTTACGTTCAAAAGTATACAGTCGGATCCGTTCCAGGTACAGAGTTCAGTGGATCTGAAGAGGTTCCTTCCTATCTATCCTTGTCTTGAGATAGATCAGGTTAAACCATGATTGTGAAATGCAAACCACAGACAGATAACTACAAGGATAGATAAGCCGACAAACCGGAGATAGCGATCTATCCCTTATCTTGGTTAGGTTATTGAAAACGGCCGTAAGTCAGAGTACAGCTGTATGTTTGTGATGGGAAGATCAGAGGTTCGTGCCAGATTCGCGGATTGATCTGCAGTTTCATTTCCCTCAATACCTATATGAGATGGTATCCAAATTATGGTCGTATAGATGTTTTTGTTCGTTCTAAGTATATGGCATCGTTCTTGAATTTTTAGTATCAATGGGTTCTTAGAGTAAATGTTGGATATCGCTTGTATTGAGGACAATGAGTCTGTGAATATTGCTATATGTTGGCCAGGCGTCATGGTGCTGAATAGGGACTTGTATATTGCGAAAAGTTCACCAGTTTGAATACTGCAGGTTGATGGAAGTTTGAAGGATACTGGATTATTGAGTTTGTCAATGACTGAGCATGCAATTCCATTTTCATCTTTAGATGCGTCAGTGTAAAATTCCTCATCAAATTCCTCATTAGCTTTCAATTCGAGGAAATGTTGTTTCAGAATTGTACCATGGGTTTCTTGTTTGTTGTATCTATGAAGAATTGTATTGAGCATCGGTTGGTATCTGCACCAGGGAGCATGTTTTGAGTAGGTCATGGGAACTAAAGCATTGAGTTCAATAGATTCTAAATGTTGCTGGGCAATCTGTGGGATTGGAAGTAACGTCGTAAGGTTTGTAGTGGTGAGGCAATTTGATGTTTTCATCAGTTCAAGTATCGGACGGTTCGGCATAGCAGATATCTTTAAAGTAATGATGATAATGGATAACTTTTTGTGATCGTTCATTGAAAATTTTCACGGAATCCTACATCCTTTTGATGTATCCTTCGCTATTTTTGAACGGTTGTTACTGTGTCCATCTATCTGAAATTTTCTAATTTTAAACCTTAAATTATTAACAGAAAAAAAGGGAGCAATTTGCTAACGCTTTTTCTGGTGGAACATATACCACGGGCTTGATCTGACCTTGATGTGTTGCTGTGATTTCCTTCCATAGATGCCAGAAATCTGAGTAATGCACCAATTTCCACTTTTTCCTTTCACTCTAGGAATTTACTTCAACCTCCTTCATCTCGAATTCAGAGTGTTGTGGGAAGACCAATTAATTTCCACTTTTATCGACCTCAAAATAATAAAGTAGCTTTTTCTTCAATACTCAAGGTAATTAACTCCCAATATATCGTACAACTGCTTTCAGCTCTTTATTACATACTACCTATATACAGAGTGTAACAGCCAAATGGAATAAATTCGATAACGAATAAATGAGGGGGTGTTAGAAAAAACGCTCGGACACATCGATTTGTAATTTTAAATGCGCATGTTTTTTAAGAAAATAAAATTATATAGGGTGTTCCATGCGACCGTGGCCAATACCAACTTTCTTATTTCAAATGCAACCCCTGTATATTATTTATTTTTTGGATTCTTCAGAAAATTCTAGACATAATTCATGTACAATGTCCTATACCTATCTTCAACTTTTTCGGAAATATTAAGTGCTTTCAAATATTTTACAAAAATTAACATTTTGAATGAACATTGTTTTATTTCACAAATTTGATACATTACACTCAATACTTATTTCCCATTTAACTCTTGATGTGGCAAAAACGCCTGAAATGTTGAGTAACGTTAGAAGACAATTCTACACCAGATTAGCATGTTGCCAAGACGTTCGCGGCGAGCATTTTGAACATTTCCTACATTGACATTAATGTTTTTTTTTTAATTATTAAAAATAATCATTATTACTTATTAGATTTTAAGTGTAATGTATTGAATTTGTGAAATAAAATAATTTTTATTTAAAACGTTGATTTTTGCAATAAATCTGAAAACACTTAATACTTCCGAAATAGTTAAAGATAGGTATAGGACATTGTGCATGAATTGTGTCTAGAATTCTCTGAAGAATCCAAAAAATAAATAATATACAGGGGGTTGCATTTGAAATAAGAAAGTTGGTATTGGCCTCGGTCACATGGAACACCCTATATAATATTATTTTCTTGAAAAAAATGCTCATTTAAAATTACAAATCGACGTGTCCGACCGTTTCTCCTAACACGCCCTCATTTATTCGTTATCGAATTTATTCCATTTGGCTGTTACACTCTGTAGAATGTAGATGCATAGAATACCTGGTGTAACGACTCCTTACTCAAAATCGTGACCAAAATTTGTAGATCAAAACAGCACTCTAGATTTCAGTAATCGTCCTTCTTTCGGAATAATCTCCGTTGTGGCGCTATTTTTTATGACATAGGTTATGTTATGTTTTTAAAGAGATGACAGATGTTTTATTGTGTTCATGGAGATCATGTCAAATATTGCATCGAAACATGTATTAATTTTGATTTAATATGGAAGAATACCACGACCCCTTTCGGGAGAAATGAAAAGCAGGACCAATACTCAGATTTTCGATCGACAAGAAAGTCTTAAACAAAATCTTATCAGTGCCAACACCAGGTATTGTATGCATCTATCATAATATGATCCAAACAACAATATAATAAAAATATTTGAAAATACCCGCAAGAACACAGAGAATTTCCGGGTTTAGTTTTATAGGAAGTTTTCGTCATATTTTTCGACGTAGGTTATACCACAGAATACCTAACTACACAGAAGCGTCACTCTATGTGATGTCGCTTGTGCCATGCTAGGTAGTACATATGTCAAAATTAAATTTAAACTTCCCGATGGACCGCTGAAGTTTGTTTTTTCTTGGTATGATTCTAATCGTTGATAAATCAAAAACTAAAAATCCTCTGTTATGTGAACCATTGACCATTCAAATCAAATTTGCCGCTCAAAAGTGACATATGTACTACCTAACTGAGAATGAAGGTCACGAAATTTTGCCCCTTGAAGATCAAAGTGCCGACGCTTACTGACGCTTCTGTGTAGTTAGGTATTCTGTGGTTATACCATTATATACCAACTGATATCATTCCAGCCTATCAGTCAGATTGAAAAGTTATATTTATCCACTTCTTCCTTTACCAGTTACCTGTATTAACTTTCATATCGTCGAGGGAATATCGATCAATAATTATTCACAGACAGGACTTTTATTATGTACGTATCTACCACTATTCCTTCAATACCAGAAGTAGGTACGGCCACGAGAGGTTTCGCGCTTAATCGGCTATAGAGGTCTCCGAATTTTTGCAGGAATATCTGTATTATACTGCACTGCCCGTGAAATACTAATGATATTGTGTGAGAATAAGTACTGATTGATATTGTGGCTCTCGAAGAGATTGAAGAAACAGATTACATGACCATAAATATAACATTTTATAAAAATTTCAAAAGCAGCTTGAAAACTAGTGGCAATATCTGCTCATTATAGTGAATTCTTTGCAGTGCTGACCTCTGTGGTGAATAGAGTACATTTCCTGAATGCCGAGTCGTAACTTCTTCTTCTGTTCAGTAAAAGAACTTATAGAGGACACTGGTCATGTTGATAAAATGATGATACAGATACATACTAAATCTACCCAATTTCATCGTGTCTAGATCGCAACCATTTTGCAATAAGAAATATAGATGGTGCTCTAAAATCTACATTACTCATACATGCATACACTCGTTTATACTTATTTATTATTCATAATCATTGCACCATACTGACAGATTTTCGAAGCAATTTTGTTTGAAAATGAGCTTGAAAGTCTTTCGACTTGAAAGAGTTGCAGTGACTTTTTGACAGGATCCAATCCCTGCATCTTTATGTAGGTTTTTTTATTTCTGACATTGTGGACAAAGTGCATCAGGCTCCTTTCTTACAGTTTGATCCTTCTTTCGCTTTTTTATGTGGTATGTATCCGAATATATAGAATTATAGAAGAAACAAATTCCTTTGTGTTTTATTGATATTTTGAATTTTTAGAGTCTGAGGTTTATACTGTTTTATGTTATCATTATGAAAGGTCAGTATTGTTTTCAGCTCTGATGGAAAGTCAGTAAAAGTTTAATTTTAATAAGATTTTGTGTTCTCTTTTTAACAATTCATCAGTCCTGAAGCCGAGCTTGCTAATTGTTCGTCCCAAAGATTAAGGATCAAATTAGATTATATCAGTTCAGGCTGTACAGGTCATTTTGTCTTAACCCCACTATAATAAACAATGTGCATAATGACAAGATATTCGAAGTCAATGACTTCGAATATCTTGACAGTATGCGTATTGTCCTATATGTGTTAGTAGGTATGAAGAAAGTCTAGAGCGCCCTCTCTATTTCTTATTACATAATAGTTGCGATCTAGAGGCGAGTAAACTGACAACATTGAGTAACTGTATTTCCAAGCGAATACCAGTGTACTCTATAATTTATCATGACAACATATGAAAAGAGGCACGACTAGCAATACAGAGAGAACACACTACTCACCACAGATGTCAGTACTTCCCAGATTTTAATATACATAGTTATATGGTCTCGAAGATCTTGCCACTAGCATAATAGATACATTTATGATTACGAAATCGGTTTCTTCAATCTCCTCGCTAGCCACAATATCAATTCGTACTCATTTTCTCTCAATATCACTAGTATTTTACGAATATCGCATTAGAATGCAGAAATTCCTACAAAAATATTCGGAGATATCAACAGCCGATAAAGCGCGAAACCTCGGACATCTGAGGGACGTGCTTCTGATATTAAAACCTTATTGGCTGATACATTTGAATTTTCATTCGATATGCGATTGAAGTTATAAAATGTATTTCCGGTAAAGGATGAAGTGAACAAAATAGCATTTTTTTAGTGTTTGATATGTAGGAATATCCACGGAATTGGAAATGAATTCAAAAATATATTAATTGAAAACATTGAAATTGAGCTGAAGGGCCAATGCTATATGTAGCATTTGTGAGCATCGTCAAGATGTATAGGTTGAGGCTTTTGTACACTCATGATTTGAATTGTAAAGATATTTATTTGTTTCTCATTTGTAAACGTCAGTTTTCAAAAACACAATATTAATCAAGGAAGTTTATTTTATCAAGTCACTAACTTGTAAATCTGACAGTTAACTTGCAAAATCTTTACAAGTTAGTAGTATTATTTACATTAGAAAATTTTGTTTTATCGTCATATATGTTGAAAATCATGGTACAATTGTTATTTCCAGTAACACAGATTTTTGATGATGAAAGAGTTGATACTGATGATGATGAACCATCTGTTGACTCAGAAACTGCTGAACTCGAGGACTGCAGAACATTTGTACTCTCCTTACTACCAAATAATTTGCTAGACATTTCGATTTTTTTGTTGACCGAATCATCGACATAACTCATCGCAATTTCGGTGCTCTTCCACCCTCCTACACGCTTTAGTGCTAAAATATCTCCACCCGAATCCGCAACCAAAGTGGCTCCAGTTCTGCGAAAAGAGTGGCCGGTGTAGATATAACTCTGGGTCTTTTGCTTTGGGACACCACTAATAGTGTGCTGGCCAGCATTAAGGGAAATGCACTTTCCATGTCGGTATGTCAAAAAAAATCTTAGGCTTTCTCTTGCAGGGCTTGAAGCTGCAGCCATCATCGGTTATGGTGAATCTTCTTGTTGTTGAATTTTTGTTTGCCGCAATGTCACAATAACGTATTTTCCCATATTTTCTACAGCATTCATGTTTAAGGAGAGAATTTCGTCACATCGACAACATCCAAAAATCCCAAATATTGTTACAATTTTCGACAGCAACCACTGGTCATCAGGAGCATGTAAAAGAAATTATTCAGCCTTATTCTTTACTTAATACCTTTGCCTTTTTTGGCCTATAACGCTCATTTTTTCGTTTCAGAAACGCTATTACCTTTTGAAATCTGCAAATGACAACTAAACGTCATATTTTTCAATAAATTTTTTAAGAAAAACAAACCTACGAACAGGGGCATTTTCTTTCATTTCCAAGCAGCTTTTCAGCATAGACCATTAAGTAAAGTATTAGGGCTGAATCTAGCTGATATTTGATTCAAGTAGACCAACAAAACATCTGCAGTTACCCCAATCACACTATTTTTATTTTGCCACTTTTTGAAGTCGTCGTAGTCTCGCTCGTACCTTGAAGCTCATTTTGCAGGTAATGAACTTGAAGCTACACTGCTGGCTGCCTCAATAATTTTTTTTGGTACATTCATTTTCGCTTTCGCCAAAACAAATGTAAAGAAAAATAAACAGACATGTTCATGGCAACGCTTCCATAGCTTACGACATTTGCGACAAATTATTGAAATTTTTTTGGAATTTATCTAACCTTTTTACAAATGAGAAACAAATAAAATATAAAACAATACACGCAAGGTAACGGGTTTTACTGGCTCAAGGAGGTAACTGACTCGCCTGCGGCTCGTCAGTTATATCCTCCATTCGCCAGTAAAAACCCTCTTACCTTGCTAGTAATGTTATATACTATAACAATATACTGAAAAGATATTGGTTTAATCCAATTCAATTTATCATTAAAACGAAAAATACGAAAACTGCTCTTCTCCGTTATCATCACTGGCGAAATGGACAGTAGTTCAAGCTAGAATTATAGCCTATACCCTATAATGATTACTTTTGAAGTCCACTGGAAAGTTGATATGTGAAAAAACGTAATTTTGGTAGGTTTATTTAGCAGTTTTGATTTTCATTTGGAAAAGGACGTTTTATTTAGTGACACATTGAAACTGGCAACTGCAAGTTAGGTGGAGAATCGAAAAATCGATGCCGTTTCGTTAGAATTCACGAAAAAAAAAAGGTTTTTTACAACTTAGTTGAAGTAGTTACTCAGAAAAAGTTCGGTCACGGTATCACACTGTTAGTGAGTATATTATGAATTCTGAACAAGTGCGGATTGAAAAATATGCACCATAGGTGGAGCGAACTCATTCCCAAAATTCAATCAAACTGTTTTGGAAACATGTTTTTACATTGAAACTCGACAACACCATGCATCTTTCAAATGAAGTCAAATTCTGAAGAAAGGCATGATGGGAAGTTCATACTGGAAGTAGGTATGCGCATTTGAAAAAAAGCAAAAAAAGAACTTTTCTTGCTACGTGAAATGGTTTTCCTGAAAAGGGAAAAAGAAAAAATAATAAAAATAATTTTATTTGAAATTTATTGAAGCATTCATTGAAAACTACATATTTAATATCGTTCACAATAATCATATTCACAACATGAATACGAAGATCGCACGATTTGATACACAACAATATATACTTTAGTGAGATAGCAGCCCAACATACATGCTGGTGATATCGAATGAATTCGCTCAATTATTTCGAACAGTTTGTAACACAATTACATTGAAAAAATATTCATAGATCTCTCAACTATTGATTTAATATATTACTGAGTTATGGCAAGTTCAAACAATTGCTAATATTAAGAAATAAATAAATAAATTATTAAATAATATAAATTACTGAAGCGAAGCTATAAATAAATCAAAAATACTACACGAAAATAAGCTGAGATTCATTCGAGATGAGTGTTCTGCGTCGACTCAGAATCACTTTCTTTTCTATTCGACTGAAATCTCAGTTTTTTCTTTTTTACTACTTCATGGGAGATCAGTACCCTCCAGAACTCTCGGGGTATGGCGCCCTGTACGAATCTTCACCCATGCTCCTATGCCAGCCTCCGCCACCACCATGGCTGTGTTCCGCTGGTGCTGCATAGACCACGTGGGATTCTCCGCCGCCTCCACCTCCTCCTCCCATCTTCTTCATTCCCATCATGGCGGTCATGAATAAGGCTACTTTTGCGATTATCATTGCTGTGCCTGGAGGAAAGAATGAGAAAATGTATTGGAGATTTTCGTTTCGATTTTGGATATATGGTCGAAATTTTGGCCAGACCGTAACCTCCAGTAATGTACCACGCATATGCATGTGTTTTCAATAAAAATTGAGTCGAAATCTTGGCACTAGTTCTCGAGCAACTAATGAAATTAGAGAAATTCACATAATATGCACATTTCTGATCATGAAATCGGTTTCTCGCAAGCCACAGTATCAATTCGTACTTAGTTTTACACAATATCAGTAGTTTACACGAATATTACATCAGAATACAGAGATTACCACAAAATAATGTGGAGATATCAACAGCCGATAAAGCGCGAAACCTCGGACATCTAGGGAGAACTTCTGATATGGAAACATAAGCGGCTGATACGTGTGAAATATCTTTCGATATGCGATTGGAGTTTCAGATGAAAGAAGAAGTGAACAAATAGCTTATTATTAGTGTTTGATAAGCCGTAATGTCCACGGAATTGAAAATTGATTCAAAAATATTATTTGAAAACAATTATATTGATTTGGAGAGCCCATTTCATCTGCGGAATTTGTAGGCATCGTCTATACAGGGTCTTTCACGAGGAACCTCACCCATATTTATACGGGAAACTACTGAACTTATTTTCATGAAATTCAGCACCTATAAGTATTTCACGATGCTGATGAAATCTAAAATATTTTCAAGGCATGAGCACCTCCGGTTTTTCCGGAAATGACGTCAAATTCCGTTTTTCAAATTAGAACACCATTTTTTTATTGCAGAAATAGATTCCTTAGAAAATTTCAAGTTATTTTGATGTAACATTTTTCAGTTTTGGTTGGAAAATTCTCTCTGAGCGGGAAAAATCGAAAAAAAATCGAAAATAGAGCTCCGCTGAAACAAGAATAAATTCGAGGTTTTTGGATGGAAAATTTTCATTTTTGGGATTTTTCAAGATGTAAGATTGATGTATCCACTTCAAAAATCGAAATCGCGATTCATGATACAGGGGGTGAAAAAATCGCTTTCAAAGTTAGGGATGACAAAATCGTGAAAAATCAATTTTTTCAAATTAGAACCCCATTTTTTTATGGCAGATATTGAATTTACGTTAAAAAATAATGTGAGTGTATGCATCACACCCTTGCCCTAAAATGGATATTTTCTGAGTTAATATCCACTTTAGGGCAAGGGTATGATGCATATACTCACATTATTTTTTAACGTAGATTCAATATCTGCCATAAAAAAATGGGGTTCTAATTTGAAAAAATTGATTTTTCACGATTTTGTCATCCCTAACTTTGAAAGCGATTTCTTCACCCCCTGTATCATGAATCGCGATTTCGATTTTTAGAGTGGATACATCAATCTTACATCTTGAAAAATCTCAAAAATGAAAATTTTCCATCCAAAAACCTCGAAGTTATTCTTTTTTCAGCGGAGCTCCATTTTCTATTTTTTTTTCGAATTTTCCCGCTCAGAGAGAATTTTCCAACCAAAACTGAAAAATGTTACATCAAAATAACTTGAAATTTTCTAAGGAATCTATTTCTGCAATAAAAAAATGGTATTCTAATTTGAAAAAAGGAAGTTGACGTCATTTCCGGAAAAACCGGAGGTGATCATGCCTTGAAAATATTTCAGATTTTATCAGCATCGTGAAATACTTCTAAGTGCTGAATTTCATGAAAATACGTTCAGTAGTTTCCCGTATAAATATGGGTGAGGTTCCTCGTGAAAGACCCTGTATAGGGTCAGGTTTTAATTTGAATTGTATTGATACCAAAGAAATACTGAAAATTGACGTGAGTAGAAAACTGCTCCATGTAACATTTTCAGAGCTACAGAACAAGAACTTCAGATTGCACTGTTAACAAAGTGAATGACAGATGATGCTGAATTACTTATGCCAACTTAGGGACAAGAAAAATTTCGAAAGTCCCTTCAAGCGGGCTCTTTGAATTTAGGAGAGTTGGGGTAATCCATATTTTGGATACGTACCTGCCATGAATGCCACTTTGCCCATCATCATTTGTCCCATCATACAAGCCATACCGATCATACCCATCATCATCATGCCCCCCTTCTTACCGCCGCCACCACCGCCACCGCCTCCCTTCTTCCTGCCTGAAATTATAACACAAATTATGTTCACAGTAAATCCTCAGTGGGTAGAGTTTTAGGATTTTTCTACGCTTCGAACGATTTTTTTTTCAAGCAGTAGAAACCTTCAAATATACAGGTGTTCCTTAATTGAAGGTATAAACGAATTCCTTGCATGATTTTAAGAAAAAAAGACTTAAATATTTCAGATTTATTTTTGGGCTAACTAGATTTTTATGACAATTTTGATTTTTCTCAATATTTCGAGAGAATCGTTCAAAATTTCTTCTCGAAGTCGGTAGCATAAACGACAAAACTACAAGAGACCATACAGTTAAGTACCTACAGTAACAAAGCCTCTTTCTACAATTTTCCACACAAACAGTGGCTCACCAAAAATGAGTTCTGGGGGAAAACAGGGGACAGTGTTCCAGAAAAAATATTACCTGCAGTCCTGCAGAAGTCGGCATGTCACATGGTGTAAACTCTAAATTGTAACATCTATGCCAAATTTCAGTTGAATATATTGTTATATGCTGATTCTATGAGAAAAAAAAATTGAAAAAAATCAAACTTCAGCACCTTGTATCTCGAAAACGAAACATTCACGGTATCATGTTTTTGGGACTATTTTTCTTAAAATTATGCAGGGAATCGCCTTTTCCGATGCACTCCCAATTTAGGAATACGCTGTATAATAAAATTGTAACTGGTCCGATGTTTGTACATGGGGGATATTTGAGCATTAGAATACTGAAGAACAATCTTTGCCGGAGACTCACGTAATATCAAAATTTTAAAGAACATTGTCGTCAGGAATTCAAATTCAATCACTTTTGATTGACTTTGCCCTTCGTTAAGTGGATCCAAGTTAGCCTTTGTCATCTTATTCTTATTGTGTCATTATGATAAATTTTGCTATACTAGTTAAATATACTGAACAAATATTAATAATTTTTATGAACATGCTTCAAATATCTTATAGTAGTCTCATATTTGATAAATTACTCAATGAAATTTTCATTTGTTTTCAAAATAATGAACAGAATATTCTTGCATTGTATTTTAAAAACAATGTTTCAGAAGAAGAAGACCCAAAACAAATGGTTATGACCATGCACTGTCGCTCCTTGTAATTATTTTTCGATTTCTTTCAAGGATGACATCTGAGCATCGATGTCACCTCAAAGCAGTTCATTAAGAATGGAATGGCTTAGTTTACTTAGTCACCTTAAGTTCCAAATGTTCCGAGTAATTTGAAATGATTTATCATGCGCATCTTGAATGCCGAAGACATTTTACGGCCGCTTTATTTTGCGTCGACAATTCATTTGGATCAAGTACCTAGACAAAGTGGGGCATTAATTCGATTTTAATTTTCCTGCACTGAATTTGTCGGTGGAAATATGGAACAATAAGATTCGCCTACCTCACTCTTCACTCGACTCATTATGACAATTTAGGTTGATCGTTTCACCTTGACATTGCAGTCTTAATGAGCGTTATGACTTATTAAGGGCAAATGCGCACTTTTCTTGTCATTCTATGAAGAATTGTTTGCTCAAGAGGTCACGATGGTAATGATAGGAAGAGCTAGTTCCTATTCTGATTGTGTGAGATTTTTTATCATTTGGTTCGAATGCAACGTGGATGAGAAATAGGAACTGCATTGTCGTTTTTGCAGTTAGAGATAATGGGATTTCATGAAAAGAATTGATCTAGTTACTTTGTCATTCTGGGATATTCCACGTGAAATGAATTCAAATATTGTGGATGTTCTCATTAGGACTATTTCCCTCGTCTTAATTTCCACCAATCAGAAACGCGCAATTTTGAATCACAAATAATGGTTTCTAGATGGAAAAACTGTATGACAGCAGCTGTCAGCAGTTTTTTCGGGTTTACCCGCGGCAAAACTTGACAGTTGTTGTCAACGAAAATTAATAATACATACATAATGCATCCAGAATAATCTTTTACTCTTGAAATAGTCTTGTCAAATACCATTCGTGCATCTAATTTTTCCTGTGAAAAAAATCGAAAAAACACAATGCAAAGTAATATTTTTTTAACAAAAAACATTCGTGCAGGTGCAAAAATCCTCGTCTTGACTCGGATTTTTGTTGCCACCAGAGCACTCATGCTTCTTGTTAAAATATTACTTAGCAACGTGTTTTTTCCATTTTTTTCGGAAAAATTAGATGCACTTATGATATTACTTACGATAATACCAACGTAGAGAATACTTTTATTCCATTTTGAAAAATGAACAACTATTAAAACAAATAAACCTAAATATTCAATTCTTTTTCCAAGTTTTTTACCTCTGAATCAAAAAAGTTCACAGTAAAATACGCAACAGAAGATTCAGAACTTGAATTTTCATAGTTCCTTGTGCAAACAGAGTGATATATTTTTCGCAGAGGGTTTGGATTTTTGAAGTATAATCTAGCAAATATCTCACTCATTTAAGGGTTTTGCACATCTGATGCAAAAGAAACCGTTTCATGAGAATACAAGCTTGTCGGAGACAATTTTTTTTAAACCTGTCTGGCAGAAAAGGTTCTAAATTAAAATGGTATTTATGTACAATTTACAATTCTCATTTTGAGATTATAGTTACCAAGAAGATGAAAGGGGTAAAACTCTACCCAGTTCTTGAACAATATACATCAGTTGTTCAGTAGAAAAATGAGCTTCAGATGTTGATTTATCCATGATTCCTCAAGAGCTCTAGACTTATAGGACCTTACAAGAAGATCATGACATTCTGTCATTTCGAATTCCAATCTAGTCCTGCAATTTATATTTCGTGCTTATATAATAAGCTCATTCCATTTTTTGAGATAATCTTTCGATAATAAAATATCTCTATGGCTTCCATTGAACAAATTTGTCAGATATATTCGAAAATGCAGGTACTTGAGTTGAATAAGCTCATTCCACTTTTTGAGATTATCTTGCGATAATAAAATTTCTCTATGGCTTCCATTGAACCAATTTTTCTGATATATTCGAAAATGCTACGAAAATGTACTTGAGTTGAAACATGTACTTTACTAAATCAGAAGATCCAAAGACGATATGACATTTGTACTGAAGTAGCAAGGATTTGGCAGCTCCGTAATTTTCGGCTATTTGAATAATTTCAAATGATGACAATTGGCTGCATGAGTATCACAGCTTCCAGATTTGTTGACTGCCATTGAATTCCACAGCCTCGAAGTTTTCTCAAATACCATTTGAAGTTCGGATTGTAATAATTATTCCAGTTCAAATTTTGCGAACAAAATGGTTGAAAATAAAGGTATCATAGAAAGAAGTCTAGTTCATCTAAATTTCATGCAACACTCCACAGAAAACTCTAAGAGCTATTCTATGTCTATTTTCGCTATTGTTCTATGGTTCTGACATACAATTGCAGCCTCCACCGCCGCCTGAAGCGCCGCCTCCGTATCCACTGCCTCCATAACCGCCGTCCCAACCATCTTTACCACTTCGTGATACCTTTTCAACTTCTTTTAGAGCACGTCCTGTATCTTCGTCTGAAGAAGAGCATTGGAGAATATCAATGAATGCATCAAATTGACTGAATACGCTATTTGGACGTGATACTATACAGGGTGTGTCTTTGACTTGTAAATTTTTTCAACTGTGGATTCTTCAGGTCATTTTCCATTTTTACGAATTCGGATTTGTTAAAAAAAGATGGAGCTGCTGTCATTTCTTGTTTGGAACCGACATTCAGGAAATACTCGTATACAAACTTTGTTGGAGAAAAAATGTTGAAAAACCGATATTTCCTAACAATGGCACTAAATTTTGTTAGATAATTTCTATGACCTTTTTAGGATCCCCCAAAGATCAAATAATATTATTCAATAACTTTGCCGGTTATTAAATTTCATCCCCCAAAACCGAGGCCTCAGCCGTCTTCATAAAGATGGATCTAACTAATAAGTGTTATCAGAAGTCTTGTAATATCAGTTTACGTTTATGTCGGTGTTAGTTTTGAAGTTTTCATCGAACGGTATGAAATGGTCAATTGACTCATAATTAAAGTTGAAATTGTAATCCTGGTTCTAGTACACTTTGAATGCTCGAGGTACCAAAAAATAAGTCTTTTGTCCTTATGAAATTTTCATCATCCGAAGTATTGTTTATAACAAAATTTGAAATGATTTGATTTTAATTGATTCCTTGATCTGAGTTTTTGTCAAAACTGGGATGCGAGGATTCATGGAAACATAGTTTCCATATTTTCCATCAAGATGTACTCTAAAATATAAGTTTTTCTCAATGTCAAAAATAAGCTAGAAGGAGAAAATATGTAGGGGAAAGGCAGGCAAGATGGCATAGTAGGGCCAAATGGCATACCATATGTACTGAAGAATCCACTGCGAGTGGAATCCTAGAACTCGGTGCAAATGTTCGAATTAGTTGGCAACAGTGTACGAACATTGTTTCAAGGGATCCGTTACGGTAGTTGATGACTTAGTCGTGAAAAATGGTGAAAAAGTGGTGTGACCGTGTACAACTTCGACGTAACCTCTCTCTTCTTGCCTTTATAACTGTAAGTACAGATTATTTCACAAAAATTTTTATATCCGAGTAGAATTGTACCTTTATTGTTATCCTTTTTATGTATTTACCTTGACAAAAAGATGTCACAAAAATGTTGATTTACTTATTCGTTTTTTGGACACGTGATTAGGGCAAGTTGGCATACATAGAGGCTGGGTAAAATGGCATGGTATATTGGTATGCCGTCTTGCCCGAAAAATGGTACTTTTTATAAACAATAAAATATTGTTTCAGATGGTCTACAATTATCGAAGGGAAACCAACAGAGGAGAATGGGATGAGAATAATATGTCAAGAGAATTAATTTTAAGTTTTGTTTAGTTCTTGTTTCGTTTGATATAAGATTATGAAATATTTTTTAGTGATTTCCTGAATCTGTGAGAATTTTTTTTATGTTCTGTTCCTGTTTATATGAATTTAAATTTCTATTTCTTGTATCATCTGTTATTTATTGGAATTTTGTTTTTTTCACTACAAAATATATCATATTATATGATATGCCATCTTGCCCGACACTGTAGGGCAAAATGGTTTTTCGAATGTTTCAGATTATCGCGATTTTTTTTTGTCTATAATTTTTTTTATTCATATCTTTCTTCAAAAATTGATAGCTAACTTGATTGACTAAAGATTCAACTAATGCTGTACTCTATATTTTTTTCCTCAAAAGAGATATCGATTTTCAAAAGATTGTATGCCATCTTGCCTGCCTCTCCCCTAGTTGAAACTATTTCCAGAAACACTGATTTCAAATTTGTAATCAATCTGCAGTTGGATAAAAATTAATGGTGCTAAAAAACATAAAAATCTATATCCGAAAAATACATAATCGAAAACAAGAACAAGAAAAATTTTTTGTGGGACTTTACTGTCTTGTACCAATTTTCTTGTCCTTGTCTTCAGTTATTTAAATTTTGAAAAAATGTTGTAAATTCAAACTCACCCTCATCCCCCTCAACTGCAGGCGCCATGATGAATTTGATGGTCCTCGACTTGAAATAACTCTCGATTTTGTCGTGCAAAATCTCATCAAGCTTGATGCTCCTGGCCTCCAAATCTCTCGGCAGCTCTTCGGTGATGGTGTTGTTGATTCTATAGTTGGGATTCCTGCCAATCTCTATCATGTCGTAAAACATCATGGGCTTGTCATGCACTAAAGTCTCGTTTACAATTTCGAGACCAGCTTCCTTAACGCACAAAAGAGGGTATCCACTGATCAGGCATTTTCTGAACGAATTTATAGTCCTGTATACTTTTGGATGGATGTACGCACTGCTGTTTTCTATGAGGGTTGTAAGAATTGTCACAACAAGAACATTTCGAAGTAAGCCCATCTTGAGATGTTGTTGTTCTTCAGCGATGGTTTGATAACTGAGGATAAGCAGGTGCATATTGTCTTATATAAGAGTGGGTACAGTAGACCGTGTCAATCATTAAGTGAAGACATGAAACGTTAATGTTTATGGCAGAAGCAAACGTTTTTAGGTGAATTTTAATGGCAAATTTTATGGTCTCTTTGACTTGTGTTCCTAATGTCGAAATTATATCAAGCATTTAAAATACAGATCGACGAATGCCCTAACAAATTGGGAGGCTCATCGCTGGTTTTGGCAATTAATATAGAAATTTAATGAGGATTTCGATGTTTTTGGAATTGAATCTGGGAATTATCAGAGTATGGCAAGTTCTTATCCATAGGTAGGTTCAGGATTTTGGCTTCTAGAATGGACCTCTGAAGCTGTATACCTGATGGGAAATTCGTTTCTAGTTTTAATTTTTGTTCTGAGAACCTTGCTTTTTGATACAAAATCCTGTACTTAGTAATTTCGAAAATTTGAACAATTGAAACACTGAAAGCCAAGCTTAATATGAAAACCTTGTGATAGATATTTCTTCAAGAGTAGACGTTGGATTCTTGCTACGAATTTTGAGTTTCCAACAAATATAGAAGATATGATTATGCCTGTTTCACTGACATATCCTGCTCTAACATTTCTTCGATCCGGCCATTTCAAGTAGGTATACAGGTTGACAATTTGAAAACTTGCCAGTCCAATTATGTCACGACAAGGATGATTTCAGAGTCAATTTCTATTCGTAGGGACATATTTTGAGCAGAATTGTAAGCCGAAATCTCCTCAACCCTAGGTGTATGAGCTAACACCCCTAAATTCTCAATAGGGAATATAGGGGGTTAGCTATATCTCAATTGAAAGATCACTTGACCCTTTACTTCCAATTGAGATTTGAGGAGATTTCGGCTTAGAATTTTTCTCAAAATATGTCCCCCTCCCTTTGAAAATTGACCTGTTCCGGCTTTTTCTTTGAAAACTTCTTTGTCGGGACGTAACTGGCCTGGCAAGTTTTCAAATTGTCACCTCCTGTAACTACTTCAAGGAATCAATAAAAATTTGCAAACCATAGTATTTATGTAGAGGGACAAGTGATCTTTCAATTGAGGTAAATCTCATCCCCTATTCTCCATTAAGAATTTAGGGGTGATAGCCTCTACACCTAGGGTTGAGGAAATTTCGGCTTACAATTCTGCTCAAAATATGCCCCCCTCCGAATAAAAATTGACCTGTTCCGGCATTTTGTCTGGAAACATCCTTGTCGCGACATAATAGGCCTGGCAAGTTTTTAAATTGTCACCCTGTATGTTGAAGAAGCTCTTGGATCATTAAGAGAAAGATAGGAATCTTTCATAAATTATATTCTACTGTTAATTATATAGGTCGCTTGAATGAATGTTTCTATCGGGTCTTTTTTTAAGAGTGATAGAACTTTGAATTGAAATAAAACATATTTAAATTAAGATTGAAGCCAATTTTTTTTTATTTGAAAGATAAGTTTATGACATTTATGTTTTGAAAATAATTTCCGGCATATGTCCATCAGTTATTTTGGCCTCTAAAGCGTCTATTGTTTCTGGTTTATCAGCATAAACCAATGACTTGACATAACCCCGAAGAAAATAATTAATTGGACCATTTCTCGAAATAATTCTATCGCCAAATATTTCTTTCAATGAATCAATGTTTATGGTCAAGTGGCTTTGGTTTTTGAACCAGTTGGATCTTGTAGAGTTGTAAACCTTCACGCAAAATTTTCCATGTGATGAATGCACAGAGTCCAACTTGTGAACGCGGACGAATAGACAAATCTGGATCCTCAGTAAGACTATCGATCACTTACAGCAGCGATATTTTCTTCTGTACGTACAGTTGTTTGTCTTGTTGTTGTTGCGTCGAGTAGAGAAAATGTTGTCCGCGAAATCAATCGATAGTTCGACGAATAAGTTTATGTGATGGACGACCATAAATTTCACGAAGGGCTCTATAAGTTTGACGAATAGAACACTGATTTTGATGATAAATTTCAACGATTTGTACGTTGTTGCGGCGTGAGTCTTTTCATGATATTTTGTCAATGCCTACTGAACAGAAATGTCAAAACAACATGGCTTCTACCTTCTGTCAAAACACAGTTATCCCTATCGAAAATTCTATCACTCTTGAGGGTCTACATCCCTGAAAAAAAGGGATTCAGAAACGATTTATTTGTTCTGATTGATGAAGGGATGTATGAGTGTATAAAGATAAAAATAATAAAAAAAATATTTTATGAGTATTAAATGAATGAGAAGCATATTCCTCATAATTTTTGGTTATTTTTCAACATTTCCACCATCGAAACTAACGAATATCTTTGTGTTTTTTCATTTCAGTATTGAAGTTTATCATTTGGTTAATCAAATTTCTATCTCATTTTTCTTCAAGAATTCACCGTTTTTTTGTAAATAATATTAGGTACAACAATGTGTTGTTGTCGCGAAATTTATTTCCTTGAATTTTTATATTCGAAATGATAAATATCCATTTCTATCAACGACAATTTATTAAGGTTTGTTTTAGCCGTCGATAAGTGAAAATTATTTGTTTCTTACAATTGTGGATTCCAACCTGGAATTGAATTTCTCTTAAATGACACGCCCCGCCGGTATCTCTTCCCAGATGACAGGTGAATGAAAGAGAGAGTATCTTTTAGCCAGTGTGAGATCTAGTTCAGGGTAGGGTTTCTTGTTTTATTCCTTGCGCCCCAACATTAGTTTTATTAAGCTTAATAATCCAATAAATAAAAATTAATGCGCTGCACTGCCATCTAGCAGTATACGTTTCTTATTCTGAAGAATAGGAAGACTCTTAAACACTCGATATAAGATACCTAAACGTTCGGTAGATTTACAGAGAATTCGGCACAAAAGAATATCAGTTATCGTATTAAGAGCCGACACGTGGATGGACCAACAAGATTTTTAATCTCCTGATATGTGAAATGAATGTCTTGACTTCCAGGATATTCCTTGATATCACCAATGGATTTTCATTTCACTGGTGGTAGTCTTTCTTGGAGCAGTTCTTGAAACCCCTATTGAAGCTATCATCAATAGAGTAACAAACACGAAACAAAAGGACCGTTCCTTTTATGTTCCGCATTTTAATTTTGAGCACAGAGGCAATTACTCGATTTAGATTGTTAAAAAAAAAACAAAGATCCGATCGTTTCTTGGGAAGGAAGGACAAATAACTAGAGTTACTGATTACTGATGCACCGAGTGTGCAGGTATTGACCGAATACTATGGACGAAATATCTGACCCCTGCTGTCAGGTACCGGAGAATCATCAAATCTCCTCTGGATCTTCAATCTCCACTTCGTTGGCCCATGACTTAATTTTTAAGCAATAGGAAAATTACTACAAATAACTTTTATTGCCTCCATAGGACTTATAAATTGTCGACAAACTTGTTAAAAGTAGAGAAAGCATATTATGAGTTTTCACTGCTTCAGCCGCCAAATTTTTGTCTTTCATTGAATGCGACAATTTGCAAGTAAATGCATCCTTGAATGATGATTGCGGTGTTGCATGAGAATCTGGAGAAATCAACGTCATTAATTTTGCCATGAATTATTGTTTCTATCGAAAGGAGTCACCAAGTTGAAATAAGGCCAAGTTCTAAATCAGTCGATCGCTTAAAGGATCTATTAAAAATGTATCAACTCGCGAATTCTGAATTTCGTTACTTTCACTGCAACGAAGTCATAAACTGTGAATTCATTATTTCGTGTGCATTATGCATACCCACTTTATTCGAACTGAATCTTGTTTGAACTTCCAAAAGTCCAAAGCCCCACATAAAATTAATACTTGGCCTCAGGGATTTTCTGACTCGATAACTTTGTAAGCCCATCTTTAGGGTTGCTAGTTTCTCATCCTGCACCTTTACTATTTTTTGTTTAACGTTGTGGTCTATTTTGTAGTATCTACTATATCATTTCGACTTTCATAATAATATACCAAATTTACTCTTTCCCAATTCTAAAAGTTACTTCAATAGCCTTTAATTGATGCTCAGTTCTCAGAGCAACAGGTTTCATCCAATTCTTATAAATTCTATGATGATGAAACTGTAATAAACATTTGATTGGAATTGACTTTCATAAGGAAATTTTCCCTTTCTTTCTACACCTAACTTGGCATCATCGGCATAATATTCTAAGAATTCCACATAGATGTAGTCTGAACAATCGACTGCATTAAATTATGATCGCAACCCTCAAATTCATTCGAAAGATCCACTGATATGTGACGAAGATTCAACAAATAAATAAAATAAAATAAAATGGTTTCAAACTCAAACCAGAAAAATGGATAAAGATTTCATCGTATGATCGGTTTTTTAGGTTCCTGTTGGTGAGATTCTGAAGTGACAAGCCATAAATGAATCGAGCAAGTTATGCACCAGTTCAAGTTTTAATTGTCCCGAAATGCTCTCTTCTTCGAAGAAGATAATTACGCGAGTACAGCTAGAGCTGTTAACGTTTAATCAAAAATAATAGCATTTTGGAAGCGGAACAAAGTATCCAAAATGAAATTGAATCGATAATATGAACGAATCTTTGTTGGAGCTACAAACCAACTATGCTAGGGAATGGCTAAGATACTTCTTGTCTAATAGAAGACACAGAGTTACCATCACAAAAAGCAATCAATATACAAAATCAGGAATTTTATCAACCTCAATGGGAATTGCACAGGGAAGTGTTGTGGGTCCATTGTTGTTCATAATATTCCTCAACGACTTGAGTAAGATTATACAAAGCACTGAAGGGAATATAATTAACTTTGTGGATGACACTAACTTGATGGTGGGTGCAAGAAACATGCAGCAGTTAATATCTAAAGCTGAAAATATATTCTCATCTTCTAAATTATGGTTTGATCAAAATAAATTAATTTTAAACAATACAAAAACAAAAATAGTTATATTTGATACAAATAGGTCTAAAAAAGAAAAAGCTGAAAATGTCAATTTGGCTCATTTTGATGTCTTGGTATTTGTTTGGATCAATTTTTGAATTGGAGACAACATACTAAAAATTTAGCCAAAAAATTGAGTCAAACTTGCTTTGCCCTAATTACCCCATTAACAAATTTTATGAATGATAGTACAATGAGACCATGTATTTTGGTATCTTTGAATCGAAAATAAGATACGGTATCATTTTTGGGGAAATAGAGAAAATTTAGAAAAAATATTTTTAATTCAAAAGAGGGCAATGCGCATTGTTTACAAGTTGGGATATATGGAATCTTGTAGGGGTCTTTTTAGAAACTGAAATATATTAACAGTTTCTGTTCTTTATTTGTTTGAGTGTCTCATGTTTTTTCACAAAAATAGAGAGAAGTTTATAAATGACAATGTGAACACAATTTATAATACACGTACATTGAATTACAATTTTCCTATACATAGACTAACTTTAACAGAGAGAACCCCTGCTTATATGTGTATCAGAATTTTTAATAAACTCCCTAATGAGATTAAATGTGTTAGTGTTTATATGTAATATGTTTAGAGTTAAGGTTAAAAATTTATTAGTTGGTATGGAACCATATAATTTGGCTGATTACTTTTTGTAATCTTGTGACGTCATTTAATTCAGTAGTATTTGTAGTATTTTGCTTTATTTGTGAAAACTGTAATTATTTGAAATGAAAGATATTAATATTTTTGTTTAAACGTCCGTGTGAGGGGAAAACTCTTTATGGGCGCCGAGAGAGTCCACACTCTCGGTAGTGTGAGAATCCAAGATCTTGTTTGGCTACTCACTAAAAACCCCTCACACTTTCAATGGAGGAGTTCTTCATCCTGCCCTCGTAGCGTCCCTTAACAAAAGAGATGAGCTGCAAGTGGCTTCTAGAGTTCGTGAGACCTGATGATATGGAGTGACCCGAGCAACACTGCTTTCTGCATTCTGTGCGCCAATACCTCGGCCAGTGGTCTACAGACCGGGATAATCTTCAGTTCATCAAAAAAAAATTATTATTATTATTATTATTGATTGAGAAGAGTGTGTCGAATTGAGGAGGAAGAAGAGGCTGTTTTTGGGTAGTGTAAATTCCACCTTCGGTTGAAGAGGTTCCTCAAAATCAATGATATCATATTATCATCCGCATCCCCCTATGGAAGTCTTGTAGTTTGAAAGATTTTCTTATAGGGATTACAAGATTCAGAATCCTTCAAAGACCTTTCGTCGTCCTTATATTTCTGTTCCGAAATATGTAGATTTCAGTTAGGTCTGTTCATCTTCTTTGGGAATCAATTTTCGTTCTCTATCCTTAAGACCACCTCTTGCAGACTTCATTTATAGTATAAGCACTGGCGGATCCAGCTCTCGAGAAAGGGGGGGGTCACGGTCAGGTGGATTACATACCCGCCAATTGATTTTTTTTATCAAACACAAGATTTGAGGGTTCGTCCAGTCCAGGGGGGGGTCATGACCCCCATGACCCCCCCCCTGGATCCGCGCTTGAGTATAAGTCTTCTCTTGAATTCTTTGACAAATTCAATTTCTAAATTCTTGTCTGCTGAATTGAAGATTTTCGTATATTCCACGTGCATGATGGCTTACTGGTCCTATAACCTTTGAGATTTTCAGCAGAATACTCCGAAAAAATACTCATTATGGAAATGAATATTTGTATATCTTTACTAAGATACTTTGAGAAATGCTCTATTTGTTATATTTCGCAATAATTTTATGATAGGAAGGCAGTTGCCTCTTACAATTTATTCATATTTCATATTACGTTTTTATATGTTGTAGTGTCCTTCAAATCTACATCTTGAAACCAGTACATCATCGCTCGATTTCAAACAATTTTTATGATACTTTGTAAGGTCTTTTGTTCAGAATTCTCAGATAATCCTGAGTAACATATCGAGATGAAATGATCAGCCAACCTTAAATAATAACATGGTTCTCTCGATAGGTTCGCTAAATACCTGCTTCATAAAATAAGATACCTCATCTTCGGTATTTAATGAAATAACATGAGATAAATTGATACCTTCGAATGGAAAAAAATTACAGTCTCCGAAAGTACCAGAATGAACATCATACCGAACGGCTTTTGCGTATATGACCTGATAACTTTATAAATGGAAGAACCGTTCGATTTTGAACAGTAAATAGTTCGCGAAAAATTAATCGGTTAACTGTTGAATTTTCCCGATATTCATCAGTGTATATCGAGAATAATATATTGGGGGATTATCTTTCTACCGGTAGGTAAAGCATGTAGTACCATGAATATAGAGCTATCATTTAGTGAGACATTCAAAGCTTCAGTATTTTTATTTCCTCAAAAAGGAAAAAATGAAGAAGAACCAACAGCACCTTGGTCCCCAAAAGCAAACACCCTCAGCTTCACAGTTAAATAAGCCAATAACAAATTGGTAGAACATTATGCAGAGGATTTAGAACATATGAGCTTGAATGACAGCAACTAATCAAGTCATCATCAGTTCCCGAACGAGAAAAGGAAGTTCCCAGAGTGTATCTACTCTTGAATCAATTAAGATCGTCAGGGAATGTTCTATCGAAAAGGATCCGTGAAAAAATACACATTGTCGAATTGTCTAATGGCGATATTCTCATTCACAGTCTCACAGTTACTTAGTCTAGGTTCTACCAGAAGATGTTTTTCGAAAATTCACGTTGTTTTCTTAAGCTTTTCCTCTTCATTCCATGCAAAGTTCCTACGACTTTCTCTGTCACTTTTCCCTATGCCTGTGGAAAATATCTCTTGTAGATTCTCAGGCAATTTGATCTGATCGTTTGGTGAAGCTTCGTTATTGTCGATGCCATTTCCAAAATTGTTAGATCTATAAGCAGAATCATCAGCATAATAATGCTCCGGATATCTGAAAAATTAATAAAATTTCGAAGTTAATGAAATAAAGCGTTTATTGAATTAACTATAAGAGATGGAACATCAGTTTGAATTGTTACCTACCGATTGACATGATAGGGAGGAGCATAATGTTGATTAAAAACTTGAGGTCCTACTGCTGGATCATGGTAATTACCATGATTGCTTCCCAACAAAATTGTTCCGAGACCAAGAGCAGTGCTGATGATGAGTGATAGTTTGCTGAGTACTAGAGCCTTCTTAGCTATCAGTGCTAGGAATCCAAATATCAGAGGAAGCAAAGTAACTACTTTCAACTTGAAACCCAAAAGCAGCGGCACAATCAAATTTTTGGTCAGCAATAATTTGGCTGAAAAAGATTTCATTCATACCGAAGAAAATTGTATTTTCAAGGAGATAATGATATAATTCCTGACTATTTCAGTTCCTATTTATGGGCTTATACTCACCGATCAAAAGGAGAACCATTTATTTCAATATAAGATCAATCCCTCACTCGAAATAATTTTGAGTATTGTAGCATACTCCAGAATGAATTAAAATATTGAATATCGAGCTTTGCAGTAAGTAGACCCAAAATTATTGGTCAAATATTCCATTGATTAAAAAGATCTTAAAGTCGAGTAATTGGTAATAGAAGCAAGAAAAAGTACCACATAAATATGCAGATATAGGTAAATTGTCAGAACAATGTTACCCATTAAAATTATATCTATATGAGCATGAAAGAGATTAGAAAAAATAAATTATTCTACATATTGAGAAATTGATAAGAACTTAGAACTACTTCAGCAGGAAATAGATAAAAACAATTCAGCTTAACTGAGGGGAAAAATATTGAGTGGAAAGTATCTTTTATCATAAGAAGATTTTCGTGGAAATTGACGTTCTGATGAAAAAATTTTCCGGGAAAAATACTCCAAGAAAAGAAAAATTTTGGTGAGAGGAACTTTTAGAGAGAATTCTTCTCAAGAAAATAATTTCAAGTGGAAAGAAATTTAATGAGTTTATGGGTATATGTAGAAATAAAATTTTCTTTTGAAAAATGCGTTTTTCATCAACTTTCATAGTTCTGTTCTGCTAGCACAAAATGGACCAACTCTACAGAAGCGTCGTTCACATATCGACTGGTTCAAAACATGAACTGAAGATGTCGATCACTTGGCAGGTGAAATATTCTTCCGATGATGTATGACAGGTGTCGCGTGAAAATTTGAGTAGAATAGGAGATTTCTTCGAATAAGAAGGAATTAACTCACCTGTGGAAGCCTCCTGCAATCTATGTCTGTTCGCAGCTTGCTTGTGTGGATCTAGAGTGAACTCTAGATATCCTGCTGTCCCAGGAGATGGCGTTATATGCATTATAAGACCCGGATATATGGGACTCATATCCCATCTCATTTGCCTCTGAGAGAAAACTTGACTGATTGAATCAACAATTGATCTGAAATTATGATGTCAAGAATTGAACTCTCATAATTTCACCCTCAAATTGAAAATACAATTTCAGGATGACTTTTTCATTCAAGATTATAGTTGGTGATATTAGGACATGAAAAAATTCACAGTTAAATTGATCTAAATGAAATTCGTTGTTTATTTTGACTACGAAACCCTCCATTGTGCTTGACGCGGTATGTCTTTGCATTTTATGTTTTCGTACGTGACAGGAATCCAACAATTTAATTTTGGATACTAAATTTTTCCATTTCATCTATGATACTGAACTCGAGTTATGAACAAGGTAATTCATTAAAGTTCCAAACTTAATAGGACCCTGGAAATCACTCGGTTTTTTTCAACTCAATTTTCTCCGCATAGGCTTGGAATGAAATTTTAATGTGGCATCCGTTTTTTTCTTGGTTTCCCTCTGGAATGCTGAGATGAATTATCCAAATTTTTTGTTTATCGTTTCGCTGTTGTTTGAGGAATCTTCATGTTTGTACTCCTAGTCACTTTTCAAATAAAACATTTTTCCTGTATAAACACGGAAAGAAGTCTGTTACTCTCAGCCCAATATACCTTATTTTGGGGTGTATAATATAATGTAGTGTAAATGTAAATGTAGTGTAAATAATGAAGAGTTTTTCCATGAGGTGTTATTTTGAATAGTTCACTATTTTGGTAGATCTTTTTTTTAATTCAAAATGATACATCTCATTGGAAAACTCATGAATCCTTTTGCCGAAAGGCGTTTTTTGAAGTGGTTAAATGACTCATTCTAGCAAAAGTAATAAGTTCAGTTGTGGGCAGTGATGGTTCAGTAATTTCTCAAACATTATGGTGGTAAAACCCAAGAACTCCGGCACTGGTATTGATGATCTTCTCTTGAAAATTCCAAAGCAAAAAATCTTTCCAATGAATAGCAACGTGCTTATGTTGATATAACAAAATCTTTGTGGATTGAGGTTTCCTACTGACTGTCGTGCTAGAAAAGGGTAAACCACCCTGTACATATTTTGTTTCGAAAGGAAATATGTATGGAAGTTCAGCTTGCCATCGCTCATTTGGACGAAGCCAATTGGCAGCAAGCTTTGAAGAATTTCCCAACGGAAAGTACAAACTTATGTCAAATATACTGAAAATGCAAAAACGCGGGGAGTTTCAGTGGAAATGGGATAAATTTTGACGCAGTTGACACCATCTGAAAAAGCATTTTTTCAGAAGGTGAAAACTCTTGGTAAATAGGTTTCGAAATTCACCACACGATGATATAAATTTCTCTTTTCCTCCTAAAAGTGCTTTTAAGAAACGTGGATGAACTTCGTGATCCATTTATCCTTTCATTAATTTTACCTGAAGCTAGAAGGATCGCTTTCGGCAAAACTGTACGCCTCCCTATATTCCTTCGGGTCTCTGGTCAGTGAAACTCCATCAACCAAATCGAATTCCGGCTCGTTGTCCCAACTCTGTAATTTGTTTAACACACCCATCCCCAAGCATTGACCCATACTCCCTGTACCAACAGGGGTGGATAGAAGGCATTGCCTGAATGTGTGCTCAACTGAGGGCGAACTCACTACAGTGCATTTCACACAAGAAACAAAAAGGAACGACAAAGCGAACGTTCTTGTCGGGTTGAACATTTTGAGGAAATAAAATGGAGTATACTCCCACGCTTGATTATATATGGAGCTTGTTTGGGGTATTACCTGCTAGTAGGCTCTAAATTGGTAGATCTGATGAAGTAGTGAAAGTACATTGTCTTTTCTGCCAGGATGTAATTAGTGCGAATTCGATCTCATTGGCTGATTTTCTTTGTTTGCGAATCTCAGCGGTCACAGTGAGAGGTTTTGTGGAAAAGAAGACTTTCCATCCTTTATGTGGAGTACAAATAATAAGAAATACCTTCGAAAAATCTATTGCAATGAGATGAAAATGCACCGAAAAGGTTGGTTTACATATGGATTGGGTCCAATGTATCACCGGCTCTGAATAAAGAAAAAATGGTTTCATTCTTCTTGCTCTTTGATGGGTTTCGCTTGAATCCAAACCAATAAGGTACAAAACATCCCAGTAAAAACGAGAAACCCTCCGTCCAAAGGGATCCTAGGTCAGCGTTTGTGATAACATTCACAACTGAGTTATTGCCCCTGTGCATTGATAAGCTATAAGAAAGACATGAACGGCAGGGTCCGAACTTATTTAAGTTTAACAGCGTTGTGTTGATCGGTCTGGAGGTTTCATTTAGGAATCGAAAGTGGAAACTGTTCGTCATCCAGTATTCTTCGAGTTTGGTCTTCAAGTAGATGTTATTACCAACGTAATCTCATCTGTGGTTCAATGAAGGAAAAGACAGTTAACTATTACATCCAACATATGTTGAATGCTTATAATTAAATTCGAACCCATTTCAAAGGTGACCAGTATATTTTGCGTGCATGTCGCTTGCTTACTACTTTACCAAAGACTTCTCTTTGACCATACTGTGATATTGCTCGACTTCCTTGAGAATCCCAAACAATAGCTTCACTTTCTCTTGCTGCTTTCGTGTATAGGTACAATTGAAAGCAAAACTGGGAATAAACCCTATAATCAGATAATATTTCACTTTTTATGGTGAAGTAGAATCAGATTTCAAATAACTCATCAGAGTTCTTAATCTAATGAAGAGTTCAACCATTAATAAAAAATAAACATGTTCTCAAAAAATCCATTCCTCAAGTTTGCACTTGGACATTCAGTAGTCAAAGCGATTGGTCTTCAAATGGGGTCAAATAAAGTTCACCATAATATACCATATCACCATATATAGTATTCCCCATTCTCACCTATGGTGAATCTGGATTCAGTAATACAGCATCGCTAGAGGCAATTAAGCGATTCTCTCATAGGTGCTATAGGATAACTTGGCAAAATTTGCAAGCTTTTTCGATTTAATCGACGGGTTCTCTGTTTTATTTCTGATTCGTTATTTCATTGTCAGAAATGAAGACGAAGTGTGAGTTGTTTTTTGAAATTATTCCTGTCTTTTTGAAACATCAAAGATCAGAGTAAGAACTTCGTGAAAGGGTTTGTAGTAGCAGGTGGAATATTTTCTACTTCTTTTTCGTTTTTCCTTCTTTCTAGTCATTGCCATAATTTGAAAATGCCTATATACATCCAGATCGAAGAAGAAGTTTATTTTCAAGCATTAAACCCATAAGATATGAATATCAGCATATTCTTCAAACGAATTTAATATCACTGCAGGCATAAACGGGGAGACAGAGGTATGGTGCCCTCTGTACATTTCCTCTGCTCACACTTTTTCGACCATTCTTATGGAAATGTAATGATATGACAAAAAACTCTCTGGAGTTTTTGAGGAAAAAACTATTTGGACACAATTCAGTCAATATATGGTAATTTCTTCAGAGTACGATTTGCATATGCTCATTTCTATAAGATTATTCATTTATTTCATCATCAGCAGTCAGTTAATACAAGGACCTAGGCATAGCCTATAATGCAATTTTTTTTTCCTACAAAAAACTGAAAATTCAGATATTCAACCATAGCCAAGTACCTATAGTCCGTTCAAATATAAGAAGCAACTTTGTAAACAAACAAAATTGTCTGGTTTGCGCACAATAAGGCTCCTATTGGTTAAACCATCATAACGACGCTCCCTTCGACCGCCCTTAGAGACTGCCAGGATCGTATTCGGACTGTGGATGCTACTGGGTAGAAATGATTCAATAATTTGAGTCAGCAATTTCCACATCAGAAATTTTTTCCTCAGAAACTCGAGTGCAAAATTTCTGTTATGATTTGCAACTGTCATAAACATTTTTTTCCGACGTACCCAATTTTTTATTTTGTTTTTATATTATTATCTACTAAATAATTTCTTTTTCGGATGCTCCAGATTGCGGCAAGGTGATTCCACGAAACACCAGAGTTTTAAGGATTTAGGTCGGAATCTTGCAAGATTCCGATAAAGTAATTCTGGGAAACACCAGATTTGGGTCCTCTTCCCTAAAGGGTAAAAGCCATCTTGATTTGCATAAATATCGAAGTTTTTAATTGACAAGACTCAAAAAAGATCTTTGCTCAAATTTATAATGGTCATTTACTTGTAATATCCGAAATATATTTAGTCTCGGTCCATAATTTTATATCTATTATTTTGTATGAAACACTTTGTCGGTGCACAAGATTCCGACAAGGTAATTCCGGGAAACACCAGGTTTGGGTTTTTTTCCTTAATGGATTAAAGTCATCTTGATTTGCATAAATATCGAAGTTTCCAATTGACAAGACCAGTTAAAATACCTAGAGCTACTGTGAAGGTCTAGCTGTTGAAAGTGTTCATAGGTTTTGTTGTGAAAAGTGTATTGTGTTGGAAAATCTTTTGACAAAGTGTATATAGTGTTTATAGAACAATGTCGAATTCGGAAACGGATACTGCATCTGAGGGTGATATGATGGGGACCACCACGAAAAAGGTCCAAAAGGCCGCATTTCCCTGCTGAAGAGAAAGGGATAATTTTGAATATTCTTCGAAAAGAATTGGAAGAACATCCTGATTTATCGAAAAGAGATTTAGTAGAAATTGTTTCAAAATCCTCAGGGGTGAGTGATTCAGCTGTATTCAAAATTCTCAGAAAATATGAAGAGAATATAACATTGACGCCACCTAAGAGGAGGGCCCAGTCGTTAAAAATAATCGATTCGGTTGACGATTTCGATATGAACCTTATCAGAAGAATTGTCCACGGTTTTTTTCCGGAATGAAATCCCAACGATTTCTAAAGTTCTAGAAATCGTGAATGATGACGACAGTTTGCCAAATTTCAAAAACACAACGTTCTTTAAATTATTGAAAAAAATGTAATTCAAGTTCAGTTAAAACTGAACGATTGTGTGAAATCTCCTCGATTCGACTCTGAACGGAAAGAAACTTTACGGAGTCCCTCCTACCGCTGCGCGAAAGATGTTATTATTGCTCCTTCTTAGATTTGAACAGAGTATAGATAGATATTCTAGAATAACTTGAAGGATAACGAAGCCTCTATTGTATTTTCTGCTCCTGATACTGTTCCATATTGTTTTTATATTCCTGATTTAGAATTGCTTCAACTGAAGTTTTTCATAAAAGAATTCACAGATAAATCTGTATTTTTGCTGGCTTGTTCCTATGGACAATAGGGTATTGTTTTTAAGCATTAGATGTCTTGGTGCACGCTTCATACAACGAAGATTCATTGATTTTTCTCATTATACCTACCATTGATTTAATGAGATACTTTTCCCAAAATGTCAAAAAATCATTAATTTTTTTCATGAGACCTATAGTCTACTTTAGGCCTAAACATAGTTTCCTTTCGGGTGGAAAAGTGATAGCAAAAGGTTTTTTTATATTATATTTGATATTAGAATGTTATTGTGCTTTCGACATGACCGTGGTACTAATATTTTTTCAGTCTGCAATATGTTATCTAATTTTTGTGTGTGTTTCAACTTCCACAGATCTGAAAACGTTAGCCCCATGTTACTACTCACGAGTAACTTATACTGAATATTTGTAGCTACATTCCTTCGTCTACGTTCAACCCATTGCAATTTTGAAACAGGAATAAAGAAAGACTTGTAATTTCTAAAACATATTCTATTCAACTCATATAATTGGTAATAAATAAATATTTAAATAAATAAATAAGCCGAAGCAGGTACACAAAAAATGTACAATCAATGGGATCATTCCCATGAGAACTAGAACCTAAACACAGAACAAATATCTGTTATATCACACAGACAATCGAATCAATAAGAAATGTGGCTAACTTTGGAATCCAGATGGCCTCTGTAAGCCATTTCAGGTCCGAAAGATCTATCGTAATGGCCACCGCCATGTTCTTCGTAATGTGGGTGGGCAACAACTTCGTAGGTAGAGCTCTGCTGCTTGCCTCCCAGGAGCTTCTTGAGGGCGATGATAGCTGATATCGTGAAGGCTATCTTGGCGATGACGAGCGCTTTGAATGCGATGAGGGCGATGAATTTGAGGGCTAGGGCTCCGAGAAGGGCTCCCTTCATTCCAAGCATCATCATCATCTTCATTCCTCCACCACCCTTCTTGCCTCCTCCACCTCCTTGTTTCTTCCTGCCTGAAAATCAAGGAAACATTCAGAACTACGAATGCTAATAAGAATTAAACCAGGAAACAGAAGAACAAACGAAAAATTGTATTTACAATACACAATGTTCATCTGGCAAGAGTTACATTGGTGAATCAGCAAGACCATTGAAAACATGACAACAAGGACATCAAATAGGCAGGCGCAGAACTATATCAGAGATTATTTCCACATATTATCAAATGCAAAGAAAAAATTTTATATTCGAAGGAGAAAATTGAAGAAATAGACATTCATACTAATAACAATTGCGTATTCACTATACCCTGCTAGATAAGTCATTTTTGGCTGCTGCTACTGAAGAAAAAGTTGAAATCGATTCTTTGGAAGATTCCTTATGATACTTCCTGAATCTACTCGAGTTATATTTGGAATTTCAAGAGAACACTTCTTGTCCCCAACAAATATGAAAGTCAAAGTCACCTTATGTTTCAACCCAAATCATTACATCTGATTACTTAGTACAATCCATATATTTACCTTCATCGACCATCATAGACCTCTGCATGTCCTTCACAGACTCCGATGGCAGCCTGAACTCCACTGTGTGCGAACTCAAGTACTCGGCAATCTTGTCGAAGAGGGCATTGTCAACAGCTTCTTCCCTGGCCCTTGGTTCGTCAGGTAGCACCAAGGGATTGAAGTGTTTTCCAGAACGTTCTGCGTCTAATTGTTTGATTTTAATTGCACCTCCTATGTCCATATTTGCAGGCAGTCTATCGATGTATTTGAGTGCTCTTTCCTGGAAAGAATATTTGATTGATCACCAAGGGTCTTCTCGAGTGTAGATAATATCATTTTCTGTCATATCGGCACGTAAAGAGTGAAACATAATTCCTTATCGATTCCTATTCCTATAACATGTTTGCAGGATATAAAGAATAATTGCGTGGGGGGTTGAAAATATCCTATTTCGCTGATCATTCGGTATTTTGAGAGGCAAGGCCGAGTTGAATATAGACTGAATCTTTATTTGTCTTCACCTGGAATTGAATGATAACCTGATTTACAGAATAGTTTCAACGTGAAATTTTACCATATTTCTTGCTGTATATGGTAAAGGGTGAGTGACAAAATTTAAAATCAAAAGCTTCATTATTTTACATCCCAAAAATCCACCAATAACTGGGTGCAACTACAGATTGAATAAAACAGGTGACTTTCAGAAATCTCATATATGAAATTTGGTAACTAAATGGTGAATGCGCTAGGCACTCCGTACTTCCATTTGAATTGCAAATTCAACCGGAGTCCGGAACCTCAGATCAGAAGTATAAAATGATTTCATTTTCTGGTTCATGTAAATTCATATTAAGTGTTAATTATACAAGGTTTGGGCTCCATATTACGAAACAATCATTAGAAAAAGAGGTTTAAGTCGTCTTAACTTCTAAAGTAATATATTTTTTATATGTTTTTACTTTTGTTTTTCGATAATCATTATTCATAGTTTCTTGAGAAAACCGTCAAAAATATCCATCTGTATATAAAATTTTATTCGAATCAAATTTAAACTTATTGTACCTTAGACTATCTCACCAACACGAAATCATAGTTCTCATTTTTTGCCAATATACAGAATTCATGTTTAGTTTCTGCTCTGTAGTAAATATACAGGGTGTAATTGGTAGACAAAAATATTCAGTAGAAGTATCAAGGTCTTTGAGATTAGGGCTATTTTTGAAATTTAAGAATATTCATACCCTATTCCTTTTTTTTAAGTCATGATAAAATATCAAAGAATTGTATGGTTCTACTTTATTAATATTATTCAAGGATAGATGAATATCAATATTACAATGCTCCTTCTATGTTGCTGTCTCTTTTTTCAACAAAAAACTTTTTTTTCTAAATAAACAAATTTAGATTTGAATCCCCTTTTTTAATAATACTTAATGACTCAATTCATCTGTAATTCCTCATGTCTATCAATGAAATAGAGAAGCTTATTGGTTTCCCAATTCTTTTCCTGAAGAATTTTTTCACTTTTTTCACTCTATTCAAAGAGTGCCTTTCATTTTTCCAAGTTCACGCCCTCAATTTTCCACCTAGAAGCTTGATTTTTTTCAGATTGAAGTTGAAGGATGTCTTGAGGGCACTCCATTTTCTTCTCTCTGATAAAATTATTTTTTCGCATGATAAAATCGGCTACGGCACCGATTCTCCATTCGAAAAGTGCCTTTCATTTTTCCAAGTTTACGCCCTCAATTTTTCACCTGAAAGCTTGATTTTTTCTTTAAATCGAAGTTGAAAAATGTCTTGATGGCACTCTAATTTCTTTTCTTCGAAAAAACTATTTTTTCGCATGAAAAAATCAGGTTGAATTTGGGCGTCTATCAAAATTGATTTCATAATCGTTTTTCGGCTTGTTCATAAATTGCACTCGGTGCTATCGACCAGGGTATAACGGCCCCTTAAAAATGAGACAGCAATATGTATATTTCTCGTTTCAATCTGCTAGACATTAGACAAACAGGATAAGAGTTCGGACTTCCTTAGAAGTAAAGAATGCAAAGAAAAAAGATATCACATTAGAAGAATCACAAGACATGTTATTATAGAACTAGACTCATATAGAATTGAATTTTATGGCTATAATCCCATCATTTGAAAGCGACAGAGTTCTATTATAATAATTCGTGCATTTCGTTTCTAGGTCAAACACCAAGTTCATAATTATTATAGTCATTTGTAGTTTTTATTCTGCAAAATCTTCCACAAAATAAGCATAGTTAATGCAATGGTCATCTCTGTTTGAACAATAATTAATTTTTCAAAATCTCCAACTCAATGTATAATTTGCATTTTCGATGGTGATAGCATGAATACCAATCAACCCTTTTTCCTGTCTAATTTCTCGAAAACAGTGTTATATCATAACATCAATTTTCCTTCATCTGAAGCTTGGTTTCATCTCTGTAACAATTTATGAGAACGTAGAGTATCCAAAGACCAGAAATTTTTCTCATTATTCATTCTCTTATCAGCCATGAGTTGGGGGCAAATTATTGATGAAAGCCATTTTCGAATCAATTAGGAAAAGAAAACTACGTATTTTTCTGAATGGTCCTTGTTTCTCATCCTTAGTTTTCATATTCATCTCCACTTTTTGTCGCGGGTTTCAATTTCCAGGGAAGGCAATTGCCTTCAACTACACCTTACATAAGGACGATCATGGTCATTATCAAGAGCAATGAAAGAGAGAGCGAATTCAAAACACATCTCTATAAAGACATTGAATTCGAGTGGTGTCGGAATTGAGCTCAAACACATTTAAACATCCATCAAAACCAAACGATAGATCCAATACAATTAGTTTTCAGACACAAAAACAATTCTCATTAGAAACCCACCACTTGCAGTAGAATGCACTTCGCGAAGTCTATGTACAAGAACTTTAATGAATCATCTTCGGATTTAACATCTTGCAAACGGCAGATTCCGTTAGAACAGATAATGTTGTTAATAATAGCTATAAATTGAATGGATGAAAGCCTGGAGCTATTCAGAATAGCTATACTATGAAGACAACACACTGACACAATTTATTCCTATCGTTCTGCAAGATCTAGGAACGTTTCTTGAAATTCTTGCTCAGGAAGCGGATTTATCGAAAAGTCTATCCGATATCACATCTTCACATTTGTTGTGTCTGTAGCTGTACGTAGGTCTGTAGGTCAGTGTCACCCGAATGTCCTTTTCAGTAAAGAAAACAGCACTCAGAGGTGAGCAAGTAGTGGAATTGCCTTAAACAATTTATTGTCTTGTCTGATGAACTAGGCAACATAGATTCTGCACTTTCTCAATTATGCGTCTACGGATTCTTGATGTGAAATTTATTTTGCTACATCTGTCTTCTCATAAGACTCATCCTACAAAAACGGGCACATCCGTTTTTCTTAGGCTTTCTTGATCCTCATCCAATAATTCTATGATTATGCTATTGGAGCCCATTAATGGTATTTAAGCATTTGCCAGGTTTTAAGAAATCTAATGAAGTATTTCATGTTACTGGAGAAAATTGGAAATCTATTCTAGGTTCTTGAAAAATTTCGAAACTTCTAAAATGAAGTGATACAGAGGTGGTCTTTGACTTGAAGTTAAAATAAACTCCTTATCATTTTTCTTTATTCGGCTTAAGATAAACTTTAGCCTTTTTGAAAACAAAAATAGGGCGAGTATACTCCTGATGCCGAATATATTATTAAAGAAGGATACACAGGATATGTACATTGGTTTATTTCCATCTATAATTGTAATAATTCATATGATTAATAATAATTATTACTGAATCTAAGTAATACAGAGTGTCCAAGAGAGAGAGTAACAAACTGTGAGAGTGATCAGTCAAGTATTCCAATTTTTATCAATAAGTAAATCTTAAAATGTTCGAGATTTTGTCGATGATACTGAGTTTAAAAGCTCTCGATCAATTGTACACTTGGACTTCCTGTATATGTCAAAAAAAAGGGGCGAATAAATAATTCCTTGACTTCTCGAATGGAAAGGAATTCTAAACATATTTATGGTTCAAAACTTGGCGGGTCGTACTCGTTCTATCCTTCCTCATAAACAAGTCTGCTAATTTAATTGACTCAGAACTTGTTATTAAGCGCCAGTAAATTATCCGACTGATGGAGTGCTCAATATTATGGAAAATGTAGTGTTTGTCATAACTAATCGTTCATTAGTATCATTTATTCTTAAACACAATTTTTTCACGCTTATCTACTGGTTTTTCTTTTGTTCTTTTTTATTCTTTGAAATTTGTCAACTGAATTATGGCAAAAAACAAAAATGGAATTGAAGTTGATAAACTATATTGAGCATAGGTGAATTTGTTATTATCAGTTTTCTTTTTTTTTCGATCGAATCATCTAAAAATAACTGTTTTATTGAGAATAAGAACGCCATGTAAATTTCAGGTACAGTGAGTTTTTATTATTAAAAGTACTTTTGTCGTCCAGAGCTAAAGCTTTTAAGTGAGTATAGAATATGATTTCAAATTATTAACTTTAAATAATTAATTATAATTTTTTTTTTGAGAATTAAATGTATAGATTTTGTAATTTAATATCTCAAAAACTATCATTAGATAGGTTTGATGAACTTAAAAAAAATATTTCATATCAATCAATCTTTTTTCGGAAAATACCTTCATTTTCTTTTTATAGGGGATATTCTAACTAAATTCTCCTAACCAATTGTAATCTTGATAGAATCCATAAAAAGTCTATTCATTATGGAAACGATAAACTTCAGAAATCTGTTATTTTTTTAGATTGATTTAATCACTTTTCTACTTGCTCACTCTACTTATATTGAAATACGTGAATGAAACATATAATTTTAGTACTGCTATAAACAAATGCAATACGAATTTCAATTTTCCTAACTTCCCTTCATCAGAGTTATTGGAAATGATAATGATATTCATCAAGGTTTGAGCATCATTCCGTATTTTTCAAGGAGGTTTTACCGATTATTCAAAAAAAAGTTAACTACTCCTTATAATATACATCACTTCTGAAAATGTACAAATGAAACTACGATTCATTGCCGATTTTTTATGTATTTCAAAAAAAAGTTAACTGAATCACTAATGGTTTCTAGATGGAAACACTGTTTGGCAGTAGCTGTCAGAAGTTTTTTCGGGTTTACCCGCGGCAAAACTTGACAGTTGTTGTCAACGAAAATTAATAATACATAATGCATCCAGAATAATCTGTTACTCATGAAATAGTCTTGTCAAATACCATTCGTGCATCTAATTTTTCCTGCGAAAAAAATCGAAAAAACACAATGCAAAGTAATATTTTTTTAACAAAAAGCATTCGTGCAGGTGCAAAAATCCTCGTCTTCGACTCGGATTTTTGTTGCCACCAGCACTCATGCTTCTTATTAAAATATTACTTAGCAACGTGTTTTTTCGATTTTTTTCGGAAAAATTGGATGCACTTATGATATTACTTACGAATATATTTTCTCATATTTTTTCAAGAATGATTTTTTCAAAAATTCCCTATCGTATTCTATATAGAGCCTCCACTAAATCTTACGTGGAATTTTAATTTTTACATTGAAATCTTGTTTAATGTTCAAATAATTCCTCAAAATTACTTCATTTTATTGAGGGATGTTATATCAGGAAGAAGAAAATATTTCATCGTCACATCTTTTTGAAGCAAAAATAACGAAAAGGGTAAAATTATTAATTTCGCAAAATATTCAGGGAGCTATGAAGTATGCGAATATACTTATTTTGTTCATATATTATTGGATGATTTCTCACAATAAAATATTGAATCGTAAAACAGTTTGTTTGAATTATATTCCAAATTTTTGTCATTGAAATGGTAACAAAATTTAAAAAAATATCAATAATGCATCCAACCAAACCAGAACAATTCTGGTGAGAAAGCAGATCGAAAAATTTTCAATAAATTCAATCGTATTTATTGATTTCAAGTTGAGAAAAAAATTGACCGTACCTTCAAGCATAGACCAACATCCTGCGAGGAGCACTCCATCACAAAGGCGATCGCCTCCTTGTAAACACCATCCTCGAAGTGATCTTCTTCGCACCGTACCACAGAGGATCCATAAAGACCCAGCAACACAAGAAAAAATACCTTCATGATGTTAATTCACTAAGATCGGATGGAGTACTGGTGAATAATACTTGCGACGTCCTGGTTTTATGCCCAAGAAGGAGAATCCGCGAGGAGGAGAGGACCCGACGAAAAATGTGCACTATTCTGTACTAGATTCAAGAAAGGAGTATGGTGTCTATGTATGTGCTACATATCTCAATGAGTCTTTTTATTGTAGCCAAGTTTGCCACCGATACTTATTGGTAGATGTTTAGCCTGCGGGTGTAAGACTCTCGTTTTAACGGTACCTATTCTTAGTTGGAAGAAGAGAAATCTTTCTGTTAAACTACCCCCGTTGAGGATGGTACTTGCATTCGTCACCAGACATTCGTGTAGCTGGAAGTCTGTGATAAATTTCGATTATGTCATATCTCTTTAAGTCCTATGGGATTCAAAATACTATTTAATCAAGGTCGATGAATTTTCAACTTCAACACTACCACTTTCCGTTGATCAAAATTGTTTCACCAAATTGACAGTGAAGTTAAAAAATTGTATACTAGCATATTTAAAAATATAGGAACCTATGACGGCTCTAGAGAAACCAATACCGTAGTTGTGGGTTTTCACTACAATATTAATAGTAAATTTTTTGTTGCGAGTTTTTATTTGAACAAATTTTGTAATTTTACCTGCAAGTTCAATTCATTTCTTACAAATAACGTTTATTCACCAAAATGGTGTGGCGTTAGGTTAAACTTTGGAAAAAAGCGAAACATGAAATTTGAGCTAACTCTTTGTTAGAAAAAAACTATGCATGTGCCCAAAAAAAAGGTTTCATTCAATAGCGCGTATATCCAGGAATAAAATCAAAAAAACAGATTGCAAAATTCTTTGATTTGCAGTTTTTCCACCATAAAGAATGGCACATGGTGTAATTTTTTTGAATTTTCGAAAAAGTAGAATAGCCCCGACAACAAATTATAAAAGATATTTTTCTGAACCGCCATATTATACAGGATGTTCCTAAATTAAACGTACAAAAGAAAAGGGGAGATTCCTTAAGTAAGTTTAAGAAAATATGAACATGGGGTCGCAAACGTTTCGTTTTCGAGATACAGAGTGTTGAGGTTTAAATTTTTTTCATTCAAAAAAATAAAGAGACACAAATGCAACCACCTTTACTCTTCAAAACACATACGTTCAATAATTTGATGTGTCAAAACTGACACTGAATTCATTCACCATCGCGTACTAACTGAATTTCATGATACTTTGGATTTTTCCGAGGATTTTGAGAGAATCGTTCAAAATTTGTTTTTCTCGAAATTCGTAGCAGATACGACACAACTACAGAAGACCGAAAAGTTTAGTATAACGACAAAGCTTCTTTTTAAATTTTTCAAATTAACAGTTGCTCCAAAAAAAAAGTTCTGGAGGAAAATAGGTGACAGTGTTTTTAAAAAAATATCACCTGCTATCGAAATTGCCATGTCACGTGGTGAGAACTCTCAAATGTAATATCTATGCCACATTTCAGTTGAATATCTTGTAAAGTATACAAACTAGGAGAAAAAAAACTTGAAAAAATTCAAACTTCAACACCCTGTACTTCGAAAACGACATTTGCGACCCCATGTTTATGGTACTTTTTTTTCTTAAACATACTTCCAGTGGCGGATCCAGCTCTCGAGAAAGGGGGGGGTCACGGTCAGGAGGGGGGTCATGACCCCCATGACCCCCCCCCTGGATCCGCGCTTGCATACTTCAGGAATCTCCCCTTTTCGTTTGTACGTTCAATTTAGGATCATCCTGTACACTCATTAGACAACACTTTGTAAAGAGTGTTTCAATAAATTCCAGTGTTCAATAAAACCTGTGACTTCAGACAACCACACAGCCCGAAGTCCAAAAGCTTTAAATCGCAAGAGCGTGGAGGCCAATTCTGGTCACCAAATCGGGAAATGACACGACCAGGAGGAAGATCGTAAAGCTATATGACATGTGGTACCGTCCTGCTGAAACCACATATCGTCAAGATCAATAGCTTCCAAATGAGGCACAAGAAACTGTGTTATCATAGCATGATTACATTCGCCATTCACCGTTACTGCATTTTTCGACAATCAGGACGGGTTGTTCGCTACTGTGTATTGCTCCATGTTTACTAACTCCCGTCTGTCAACTTTCGATCTGTCACATCATAATCACGTGACATTATGACTGTCAAACATGGCGCGCAATTCAAATCTTGCGCTCTTATCGAAGCATCCTTTATAATCGAAATCAGATTCACACTTCTACTACAAAGGGTGTCAGTCGTGTTCTTAAGATACTTAATGTAACTATAAGCGAACACCTGGTATTTTGATTTACAGTTTGTAAATTTCCCATTGATTATCTTGAAAACTGTCCAAATTCAGCAGGTTTTATGCTTCAAAACTTTAAGCTAGCGAATATCGCAGTGGAATCATAATAATACGGGTGCTCCATATCATGAATAAACCATAGGTTCATGATCACACGTCTGATAGTTAATAGACGCCGATAGAGTGAACGTAACAATGGCGTTCTGTTATGGTTTCCCAGTCTGCAGAACCCAATATTTAATACCGAGGAAATATCTTAACATACAATTTCAGAGGTACCACTCATTGTGTTCCTCTGACCGTGAAAGTAAAATATTGTTTACATATGCTAATTGCTCTCATCTGTGTTTGCGCTGTCGACTTTTTCTGGCACTAAAAAAATACCATCTTATTCTATGTAATAATTCGACTTTGAGCGCGTCACACTTTGCATGAGAAAGGAAAAGAGTATTGTGTGATTTACAGTTATTGAAATCTATGCTGTTAAACGAATTGGCCAATTAATTCTTCTCGATTGCTTTTTTCGTGTCGTGAGATCAGATCAACAATTGCTTGGATTAGACTTTTATGATCTTGAGTAGACAAAGGTGTAGCCTAACGGATCGGGTTTGGAGAAAATTCTTCGGATGATTTTATTTGAGGTTCCGACTAAATTGGCTCTATTTTCGACAGTTGTGAAACGAAGAGTTACCAGATTCACAAGAATGAGCTAGCCTGAGATACCTCCAGCAATGTAAATCTTTTCTGTTCGATTGGGATCTTTCAGCAAGTTCACCAAATGGAAATTATACGAGAGAATGAAAAATTGATGAAGGTAGGCAATGGCACTGAAGGATTCCCTTCGTCTAAAAAAATAGTTGAAAATTTAACACGCAGTAATATCCACAGACTGAAAAGTAAAGCACAAAATTCGATTTCGATGAGTTGAATCATTTCACCTCTGTAATAAAACAGAATTATTTGAAAACAGATCAAATCATCCTCAGCAACAAAATGTCTGTCCATTTCTGGCACAATTTATTTATGAAAAATATCAAAATGGACCCCATTGAAACAGCCTGAAGAAATCATCCAGATGGCTTCGTCATTTGGAGTCACGGTGAAGACCATAAGCAGGCACTCAAACATTGAGTGAACATTGAGTGCACTATGGAAGAATAGGGTGTATTATTTAAAGTGATAGAATTTTCGATAGGGATAACTGTTATTTGACTGAAGGTAGAAGCCATGTTGTTTTGACATTTCTGATGAGTAAGCATTGACAAATTTTCATGGAAAGACTCACGCCGCAACAACGTTTACAAATTGTTGAAATTCATTTTCAAAATCAGTGTTCGATTCGCCAAACTTATAGAGCACTTTGTGAAATTTATGGTTTACATAACCGTCTATAAGAACAGCTTATTCGTCGAACTATCGATAGATTTCGGACAACATTTTCTCCACTCGATGCAACAACAAAAACAAGACAAATAACTCGTGTTATTGCTGAAATATAAGGCCTAAATTACTCGAAAAAGTGGTCCAAAATTGGTCTGATCGAATGCGGTTGGAAATATTCCGTAAATTATTTTTTCCGTCGACCATACAGTAAAAGCGCATTTTAACGCACTCGAAATCATCCATTAATGACCTATTTTAATGATTATTATGGCAACCGATCATAAAAGAATTCAGTCACAGCACTATCGAGATTGGTTGGAAATCAGCTTCTGTCGCAGAAGGGTGTATTGAAAACTCCATTCAAAATGAAAAGAGACTGCAGAAAAAATTTCAGGTGATTAAAGTTCCAAAGTTCCACTTCAACCTCCACCTTCTCCACACATTCCTTATCGGATATCATAGGTAATGATATGAATGTGAACTATTCAGAATGTCACAACATGTCCATTATTCCCTATATGAATTGTTCCAGAGGCAGCATAAATTTTAATATATCGAAATGAATATTGAAATTTACATTATGTCAAATTGGTCCATTATTCAAAATAAAAATTTATTTCAATCCAGAATTTATATTTAATTTCGTGATTAGGTAATCGCTGTCATTAATAAACTAGTTGATTAATAACTATTAAAACATAAATGTCATGATTATTTTCCAAATAAAAAAAATGGCTTCAATCTTAATTTTAATGTGTTCAATCACTCTAAAAACACCCTATACCGTAAACAATGCTACCAGTATCTTTCCTTATACATATCATCCCAATTTTTCTCAAAAAACCATGTAGGTAGGTTCTAATAAAGGGCATTCTCTGAGAAAGGAATTCAAGTTCAAGATCTCTGTACTTTCTCGTTTACACGATCATGGCATTGAGACCTCCAGCTCCTTACACGCCTTCCTAGTTGGTAATTTCACATTTTGCATCTGTAAAGCGCAGTTGATTTCTTTTAGAGAAAAGAGGTCGAGCACTGTGATGTACCACGTTGAATTCTTGCTTTTATACTTTTATAGATTCAGGTTGATGATTTCCAATGAAGAACAGTACAAATCGGAGAGAAATTGAAGCAAATAGATTGATTTGGTTATATGTATACACAGTATAAATATTTTTTTCAATGAATCGTTTGTTATACATGATTCTTTGAACGTATGGCTTAACTTCAAAACGATCGGAATAAAGAAAAATTTAAGGGCATATACCGGAAAAGATTGAATGATAATGATACTTAATACCTTCTAGGCTAAATTAATTTGAAAATAATTGAAAAAAGAATTGATATTCAGAAAAACAGTAGATAATCATTTATAAAGGAATAATATATCTTGCGTGACCGCAACACCATTATTGAGATCTTCATATGAGTTTTTCAGATTTCAAATAATATTGTAAGCATTTCCTCACAAATATTTCCAAGTATTTCTATGAATATCGCTAATCATAATAGTAGGTTAACTAGTTGAATTAAAAATCGAAAATTACTGGGAAACTATTAGGTTTAGGTATAGGGAAACCCAATGAAGATAGTTTCGATATTAATTTTTACGTTCAACAAGGTACAGAAATACTGGGTGTGCCAATGGAAATAAGAAAGTTTTTGACCATTATTTGTAGGTATGTTTGAATATTAATTTTGATCACTCAGTATATTTCAGAGTTAAATTTTTTTCTTCTGCATAAGGGTAGCCAATATGTCTACACGAAAAAATATTGTCTGTCTCGTTGACTTGAAGGGTTTATTCATTAATTGCAAATTAAACATAATCTTTTTTTTAGATTTTTCGCCATTTTCTCTTAAATGGTTCTTCTAAGGCATAAAATGGTCTTTATAAACTCATCATTATTTCAGCTTGCTATTCAATTTTTGAATTCATGTATAGGGTATTACATTGAAAAAAGTGTAACTATGGTCTATATCTTTGTTATCGAACACCCTGTATATGTGAAAACAATTTTAAATTGTGCATGTGATTGCCCTTCACATTTCACGAAAAAAAAAATTTTCAAAATGTATTCATTTACTGCCTCAAAATGAGAACTGCGTCTGGGGTGGGCCACCCTGTATATTGTTGACACACAGGATGTAGATTAAAATTCTGTTTGTGTTTTACTGGTTGAAAATGCAGAACCGAAATATTTATATGGGTTCTATTGAAAGATACTTTTGTATGAGGATTTAGGCAAGGAAAATTTGACTGGGATGGTGAGTTGAATCGTTTCAAAAAGGTTTTGCATGTTTGGACTGTTGTGAAAATGTATTATTTCGAGTTCACATGGAAAATGATCCCAATGGGCGCCGTAGCGGCGTAGACAGAGGAATGTAATCATTATTTTTTCAAAGTGAGGTCGAAGAGACATTAAAAACCAGCAGGGTCTTAGTTGGACTTTGTCTGCTATGATGAAGACATAAGGAAAATGATCTATCTCCATCCTGCTGATTCTAGAGCTTCGTGAATTTTTACGACCATTTATGGCATTCCAATCGATCACATTTGAGGCGGCCAAAGCTTTCAACAATTTATGTTTATCATGCCCCCCTCTAATCCAGCAGTGCCTAGATACATAGGTACCTACCTTAATAAGTATTCTGTTGTTCAGAAGATCAAAAAACTCGAAACAAAATCATATTCAATGATCCATAATTGGAACATTTGACACATGGGCTATAATAATGAGAGGAAGTCAAAAAGGGCCTGAATTGAAACCTGTTCTATCAGATATATAAGGAATGACTATTGAAACTCTAAAGAAGAGATAGGCATAAAGAAAAGTTGCCTCAAATATTAAATTTCTTGAACATGAATATTTCAAACCTTTACACGTTTCTAACAAAATTTGTGTTAAGACTCCCAATACAATGAGGAGAAAGTTAACAAAAAATTTCATGATCGGCATTCACCTCACTTGCATTATCTTTCATTAAACCTTGACTGTGGGAAGTGCATCACGATTCTCTAGATCGAACCCATTATGCGTTCAGAAACATCAGACGAGGTCAAAGGCCATGCAGTTCGCAGAAGGAAACAGAATAAATGTAGGTCAAGTAATGAAGTTCTCACAGATTCACTTGTTTCCTCTATACAGCTCAATTTTGATCCACTGCATTGCATATGTAACTGAATGTGGCTTGAGAAATGTCTGTACACTCAATACAGTATTACCTATTTTTTTAATCAAGCATAATCCAACAACATGGTTTCTTTTGTTCCATGGGAATGAAGTGATAAGAGTTACAGCCTTAAAAACCCTATTTTGACTGGCTCCCGAGCTGGTAAAAACCTCCGCAAGAAATGCACCTTCCAGCAGAGCGGAGTGACAATAAAGGCGAAAGTGAATGATCTCATGAAAAATTCTTTATAATTTTTCATAAATTGTTTTGGTGATTTTTACTGATACCATACGTAGACACTTGAAACACTTATTCAAGTTTTTATGTTGACTAGAATTAAGCAAAGATCTTGGTGTATTAATAGATGAAATTGGATGGAAAATTTTGGCATAACCATAATTGTTTAAAGATTTAAACAATGTTACTATCATGTTAGCAGTTGCGACATCTAGCCATCAATATCGGAAATGATTCTCTTTTCGATGATTTAGAAAGGAAAACAGCCAACGGTAAATCCATTGTATGACAAACTATATACGTTCCCGCAATGCCGCAACTTGTATTACATATGTATGAAACATCTTCACATAACTTCAAGGAGCTGGCTATTACATATCCCTTTTTTAGAACGTTTATAATTTGAAATTTCATTCAGTATGGCGATATATTTCAGGAAATCACTTTGGGTATTCAATGAAACATTATTTCATATTTTCATATATATTCATTTAGTTCAATTTCTGTTTCTTTTCACTATGTCTATTATTTTCAATTCACCATACAAAACCTATGAAACTAACAATTCAAGGTTATGAATGGAGAGTTGCGGCATCTTCATTTCAACAAGGCTGTAGCAAGGGTCAACGGTCAAAAATTGTATCCGAAAGCTTAGATTTTCCAAAGCTTCTTTTAATATGATTGGATTAAGCTATTAGAAAGACTTGTAATGTTTTTCTGTACAAGACACTTACCCTGAAATTCAATATGATTGCATAATCGGAACTACCTTATCATTACATCATGAAATTATTCCAATTCGCAAAAGAGAAAAGTCATTTTTCCATGAAGAAATTTCTAATTTTAATTATTTCGCACATTCTATTTCGTTCGAGTAATTTACAAATCTCAATTTTAACAACTGGCTCGTTGGTCTAGGGGTATGATTTCCGCTTAGGGTGCGGGAGGTCCCGGGTTCAAATCCCGGACGAGCCCAATACTTTTTAGTTTTATTAATCATATTATGGTCATAAAGTATTTCTACCAAGGTTACCTACATGATGACCATAATTTTATCTTTTCATCCCTTTTACTGGCTACCCCAACCCCTTAAATTTTAATAGGGGAAACTAGTCATGCGATAAGTTGTAGAAAAGATCTTTTCCTCCTGAAATTTATCGTTTCTTTAGTTCATGTTTGACTGTGAAAATGAATTATCACCCAATTTACCTTCAACACAAGATGATTACCAATTTCAAAGAGGAGAAAATTCGTCCAGAAAATCGAGATAAGTGCACAGAATAAACCAGGAAATGCTTAATTTGATGGTTTCCACCTAAAAAATTCCCCCCCCTTGATCGAAATTGACAGAGGTATATAAGAGCGATTTTCCAAAATCTTGCGTTTTCCACCAGCAAAGATCTCTGTTCTTTTTTCAATGTGACTATGTGACACCCTGTATAGAATTATAGATAACTCCCATTTCGAACTTCAAAAATACAGAGTGTCCGAATGAAATGGATACCAAATTACAACAGTGGAGTGAAAAATTAGATACGGAGTGAGCTGATGCAGAATGCTCAATATCAAGATATACAGTGTGTCTTAGCATGACTTAGCGATAATTTGAGGGCATCAAATATACCTAATTTCATCGACAAAAATACCCACATTGGGGAGTTTAGCCCCCTATTTTTGGAATAGCCGCCATTTTAAATTAATTTTTTCATTTTAGTTGACCCTTTTAAATGATATCGATTTCTTTGGACATAAAGGTCCTACAGATGTGAAAAGAATGTTTTTTGAACGATAATACTACCACCTTTTATTGAAGTAGAACAATATGAAAACATTCAACTCAAAAATGTCATAAAAAAATTCTTAAAAAACATTTCAGTCAAAAAATTTTCTGAATTTTTCAGTAAATCCTCAATAGTACAAAAACTAGCACATTGAAGTATAACTTTTTTCAATGAACTTACACGCTCGGACATTAGCTACAAAACGACAACTACATTATTTCTGTAAGTTACATAATTTGAGAGATATTGGAACAACAACATATTCGAACAACAATAACTCTCAAATTATGTAAGAGAAATGATGTGCATGGGTGTCGTTTTGTAGCTAATGTCCGAGCGTGTAAGTTCATTGAAAAAAGTTATTCTTCAATGTGCTCGTTTTTGTACTATTGAGGATTTACTAAAAAATTCTGTAAATTATTTGACTAAAATTTTTTTTAAGAATTTCTTAGATATTTTAGAGTTAAATGTTTTCATATTGTTCTACTTTAATAAGAGGTGGTAGTATAATCTTTCAAAAAAAATTTTTTTTTCACATCTCTAGGACCTTTATTTCCAAAGAAATCGATATCATTTGAAAGCGTCAACTAAAATAAAAAAAATTTATTTGAAATGGCAGCTATTCCAAAAATAGGGGGTAAACCCCCCAATGTGGGTGTTTAAAATTAGGTATATTTGATGCCCTTGAACTATCGCTAAGTCATACCCACTATATACGAATAATAGGAGACAAATTGTTGCAAAGCTCAATTTGTCTTACAGAAATTTCTGAACCTTTCAAATGATGTATCACAACACTTTGTGAAGAATGATTTCAGGGGACATTTGTATCAATATAATAATTATATCTCGCTTTGTACTATGTTTTTTTTTTCATTTTTCCTCAAATCTTCTTATTTGCCTGTATAGCAGAACGCCTTTTTTGTATTTTCTGTTGTTGCTTGTTGCATCTTTATTGTCTGCGAAAATCCCATCCAATGCAGATAAAATCACTAACATAATCTCGAAGGACTCAGATAGGTTTTCGAACTCGAGGAATTAATTAATTAATCACAAATCTAACGAGAAATGCTCGTAATGGTATCCAATCAGCTTCCTTTGCAGCTTTCAATTTTATAAATACATCGGATCATATCGTTTTCTCGAGGAATTATGAATAAAGTAAACCGGAGCAGTGAAAAATGCGTTTATGGTGTTCATCGTTTCGAGAAATCACTGAATATTTGTTTTGCCTCGTATAATGTTCGGGTTGTGCGATCATAGAATTACGTTAAACGCTGACGATCACACCCACGATACGCTTCATGTGATCCATATCACAAATTGCCGAGTAATTTTTGATAGGATGTCAAAATGTGGAGCGATCGTACTGTACAATTATGGATTTCCGATAGACACGTAAATCCGTCTAACTGAAATGTGTGATTACTCTTGAATAGGCATTTTCTAGAAGACTATCAGTCTTCTTAGCCGATTCTGGATGCAATGAAAGAGAATGGATAGAAGTGCTTATTAAGGGGACCTGGTACACGTCCGAGCTCGTGAGCTCCCTTCAAAAATTGGGCTTTTTATTTCCATGATATCAAGTTTGTATGCGGCGTAGACCAACAAGTTTTTTTTAATTAAAGCTTAATCATTTCTCTTGAATGTGTATTACTCGCTTTCCTGTTTTTCTTCGTGTATTAGAGAAAAAACCTGGTGAGCTGTAATTTCATGAAAATCTGGACAAACGATTTCATTTCCATGATATCTCCGTCAATTTTCGGGATAAATGTATGAAATTTTCAGTATACATGCGGAATAATATTTTGCAGAATGTGTATCATTCGCTTTTCCGTTTTTCTGCGTATATCAGGAAAAAACCTGGTTGAAAATATGACCAATAAAGTTCCTACTTTATGATTCATTTAAAAATTGAGGGGGCACGGGCAATAAACAAAAAAACTGATCAATACACACTCTGGAAAATAAAAAATGTAGACATTTGAAAAACAAATTTCATGAAAGAGACAAATACAGGGTGTTCTATTTGAAAAAATCGAGTTATCGCATATTTAATTTGAGTAAATTGGTAAATTTATATTAGACACCCTGTATGAAAAAATCTTCAGACGTTTACCGAATTATGAAGCTGATACCTTAGGCTAATTACTGTAAAAATTTCGTTCATCTAGAATGAACACACAGGTTGATATAAAAAAATTTATGAACCCCATAAAACACTAAAATACGAATTATGTAGCAACGCCGTGATGAAATTTGAAAAATGAGGCTATTTTTGTCCTCGAAAGAATTATGTCATGAAATACAGGGTGTTCTATATGAAAAATTCACCTTTTTTTTCAATAACTTTTTTTTGACGCACCCTGTCTATGTAAAACTACTTTTACTTTGTAGATTTTTGTCAACCTTTTCTACACAGTTTAGGCGCTATTTGAGCAGTACGCCTTGTTGATACACCCTTTATTCCTTTTATGAATGAACTTAGTTTTAAGCTTAGGTTTGTTGAAAAGGTTGCATTTTGTCGAACGATGTTGTAAAAGAAGTCACAAGATCTAAGACTGTTGTTCCATACTAAATTTAGTATAATTCTGATAATTCTCCATAAGCATCTTATTTTTCATCCAAAAACATCATTTTCTTCATAATGCAGAGATTTTTCAGTCTTCAATAGGTACCACGAAAAATTACGGGGGCCATTGGCGAAAAAATCACACCAAATTAAAAAACAATATAAAATTTATTTATTACAGTTACATTTAAATTAAATAATTTAAATAAATTAAGTCTTGTGTTCCTATTTGAGCCAATTTTTTTCTACCGCGTTTTTTGAACGTATGCGTTGTAGGCAAGGTTCTGTGCTTCTTCCTTGTCGTACGATCTTCCCCATCCAGAATGTCCTCCGTGTCCACCGCTAACGACAACTTCGTGTTGTGCTTCATGTCCATCTCGTCCACCACCTCCAAGGAGTTTCTTCAAACCGATGATACCAGCGAGTACTAAGGCCAATTTTGATACGATGAGGGCTTTACCGGCGAGAAGAGCCAAAGCTCCAAGAGCCAATGGGACGAGAGTTCCTCCAAGGATCAAAGGAAGGATCATCAATCCTCCTTTGCCTCCTTTTCCTCCCTTTTTCCTGCCTTCATCACTGAAAGATCTTTGGAGATCTGTCATGCTTGGGAATTTGAGCTGAAGAAAAAATATGAGTTAATAAAGGGTCAATATCGGAAAAGTATTTTGGTAAATTTTTTTGAGTGGTTTTTACCTGGAGTGAGTGGGTTTCAAAGAAGTTTGAGACTTTGGTGGAGAGCATGGTGTTGAGGGCACTGTCTTTCTCATCGAGAGAACGGGGTAGATTGGATTCGATTTCGGCTTCAGTCTTTGGCTGTTCAGCAGGTGCAGCAGGATCCTTAACGAAGGTAACTCCATCGAAAATTGTGAAATCTGCAGATCTAGCAACACGGTCCAAGGCTGCTACCAATTTCAATTTGAGACAAGACGAAAAATCAGTTGCTGAACATTCCTGGTACACTTTGTAAAGGTATCTTATGTCACCGTAATAAGAGGTGCTGTCACTAGCCCTAGCTTTATGATCATCCTGAATGGAGTTTTGGTTGTACGTCGTAGAACGAGCGTAGACCGAGGAGGCCACCAAAGCGAAGACAACGCACTTAACAAACATTATTAACTCACTGTTACGATTAAAGTTCCAGTATAATGTTTATATACCCGGCTGGAACCCACCCGAGAAATTCTTTCGGTGTAATATGGTTGGTACCCCTTCCTCATCCTAGCAGGTGAAGATTCAATTAGCCCCCCTCTCTCCGAGACGTGTGACATTGACCGAGACAAAAAACGGATGAGATTTCTACGGATGTATCCTTTTGAGATTGTGCGTGACTTTAGAAGTAGAAGTCGAGGATCAGGGATTTTTCCTGGAGGCATTCGACCGATTAACATGCCATGGAATAAAAGTGCAAATAGACCACGTCTTGTTGCATCCGATAATTACCTACTTGGTTTATCTGCGCTGGATCTGGGGCATCTAGGCGCTCTTCCTCGGCTATTTCTTTCAAGGACGTCTAGTTCGAGACATCGACTCGGTGTAGAAGCAGTTTGAGGCTGACATAATAGCTTTCATCTTCATTTTTCATATTGTAATAGAAGAAGTGAACATGATTATAATGTGTTTTCAACAGTGTTGTGTATCATGCGTAAAATTTCTTTGGTGGTATTAATCGCCTCATTTCTGATCACATATGTATAATGAAAAATTTGTATCTGGTAATTTAGCTAATGAAATACGTACAGTGCAATTTCAACTAGTTCCCCAGGTGAAAATTCAATAATTACACGATAGTTTTTTTGATCAGGTATTTGCTTAGCAGCTTGTAGAAATAAAAAGTGATTATTTGAAACAATTTTTTTATCATAACTCTTAAAATATTAGGGAGACACCCTAAACTGGAACAACTTCTTTAGTTTCTTCTAAGACCTTGTAGAAAGGGCAATCTTCCCCGTAGAGTTCTAGGATTTTGTCTTAAGGGGACCTGGTACACGTCCGAGCTCGCGAGCTCCCTTCAAAAATTGGGCTTTTTATTTTCATGATATCTCAGTTCGTATGCGGCGTAGATCAACAATTTTTTTTAAATTAAAGCTTATTCATTTCTCTAGAATATTTATTATTCGCTTTTTTGTTTTTCTTCGTATATTAGGAAAAAAAACCTGGTGAGCTGTAATTTCATGAAAATCTGGACAAACGATTTTATTTCCATGATATCTCTGTCAATTCTCGGGATAAATTTATGAAATTTTCAGTTTACATGCGAAATAATATTTTCCAGAATGTGTTTTGATCAGTTTTTTCGTGTATTGCCCACCCAAATTTTTAAATGAATTATGAAGAAGGAATTTTAATGGTCATATTTTCAACCAGGTTTTTTTCCTTATATACTCAGAAAAACGGAAAAGCGAATAATACAAATTCTGCAAAATATTATTCCGCATATATACTGAAAATTTCATACATTTATCCCGAAAATTGACGGAGATATCATGGAAATAAAATCGATGGTCCAGATTTTCATGAAATTACAGCTCACCAGGTTTTTTCCTAATATATGAAGAAAAACAGAAAAGCGAGTAATACACATTCTAGAGAAATAATTAAGCTTTAATTAAAAAAAAAATTGTTGGTCTACGCTGCATGCGAACTGAGATATCATGGAAATAAAAAGCCCAATTTTCGAAGGGAGCTCGCGAGCTCAAACGTGTACCAGGTCCCCTTAGGAGTCTTAAGCCTTCAGAATAAGAAACCTATACCGCCAGATGACAGTGCAGTGCATTAATTTTCATTTGATGGATTCTTCAGCTTAATAAAACAAATGTTGGGGCGCAGGGAAAATAACAAGAAACCCTACCTTGAACTAGATCTCACGCTGACTGAAAAATATTCCCTCTTTCCTTCACCTTATCATCTTCGAGGAGGAACCTGCGGAGCGTGTCATTTAAAAGAAATTCAATTCCAGGTTGGAATCTAAAATTGTAAGGAACAATTGATTTTCACTAATCGACGGCTAAAACAAACCTTAATAAATTGTCGTTGATACAAATGGACATTTATCATTTCGAATAGAAAATTTCAAGGAAATAAATTTCGCGAAACAACAACTTGTTGAAATATTATTTACATGATAGACTTCAATACTGAAATGAAAAAACACCATATTTGTTAGTTTTGATGGTGGAAAAATAACCAAAAATGATGAGGAATATCCTTTTCATGAATTGAATACTTATAAAATATTTTTTTTATTATTTTTATCTTAGTACACTTATACATCCCTTCATCCATCAGAAAATATAAATCGTTTCTGACTCCCTTTTTTTCAGGGATGTAGACCCTTAAGCTTGGTTGAATCGGAAATAAAACTTAAACCGTCGAAAGTAAAAGAACATTCTGTCACAAAAATATGACCTCTTACTGTGAGCATACCTATGTCTTCACTTCGTTCACTAGATAAAGTGGTGAAAATTTTCAGGTAAATTATAGTATCTATTTTGTTGAAGCAATTTAGAACGCAAATTTCGTGTTCTCAAATTTTTCTTCAATCAGGACAAAACATATTTCAACATCATCATTCAACGATGAAAAATTTGATTAAAATCGTATTTTATAGATGTTACACTTAAAAAAATCACTTATTTCTATAAATACTCTCAAGTTGTTCTAAAGATTAATTACTAGTTAGTAATTATAAAAAAACTATTCTCGTATAACCTTCGACATTTTGTAATTGTAAATTTCAATGATCCAAGAAACTGATCCTAAATACGTCAAAGCTCAATCTTGTTGAGGGTAGTGAGAGGTCTAGTTATGAAAGAACTTCAATTTTAGAGATGTTGGCAATTTGGCATACTTCCTCATTTTTTTAGATATAGGTAGAGGAGGAATTTTTGTTGAATGTTTTCATAAACCTTTTCATTCACTGCAAAAAGTTCTACGAGAAGTTGATGAAAATATCGAAGAAGAATTTATTGACAGACTGGAAGCAAATAATAATTTTCAAAACCTCAATACTCGGTAAGACATTCGACCAATCAATACACTTCTAACGAGCTTTTTTAACCGAAACGAACGTCAAAGTGAAGTTTATTTTCATATTCATAAATAGAATTGCAAAACCTCCAAAATAATATGTCACCACTAAGTATTATGATTTAAGGACCCCGCACTTTTTATAGGTAAAGTGGCGACCGGTCAAATTTTCTGAAAGTTTGGTATGTTGTTGTACCCGACTCAGTGACCAAAAGTGTCAATGGGTCCAACCCAATCCTATGGCTAGTTTTCCAAATACGGGGTGTTAAAGTTGAAAATTGCCCGAATTTTCGGATTTATTCTTTGATTATTAAGAGTTGGATTGGATTTCTGTTGCATACACACATTTACTACATGTTCTAGTAATGAAATTAGTGGATACGTATGATCAAAAATATTTATATTTATAGGGTGATTCACGAATACATGACGGTAGTTTTTTGCCCAAATTCACTTTTTCTACTGTGACGTCAAGAAGGCATATTTTTGAAATGTTCTTTTCGATTTAGTATTATGACGACCAAATATTGCACAGTGCATATTTTTTATACAGGGTGTTTCACAGAGAGAACCACTAGACAGAATAATTTTTTTTTAGAATTAATTCGAAACCCTGTATTTTTGAATTGATTTTTGGGAAAAGTAATACCACAAACATATGTGTTTCTCTAATCTCCAAAATATTCATGGTGGTTTATTCATAGGAAGGTATTACATTTTGGGAAAAGTTCGAAAAACATGAACACCCTGTATTCGAAAATTTCCTCGGTCAAATGCAACTATTTTCTCACTATATATTGATTTCTACAACATCTCCAGAGGTATGAATTCTGAATCCGATACTATGACCAGTTTTCGAGATACAGGGCGTTGAAGTTGAGAATAAATGATTTCACCAGTTTTTTTTTCCAATTGGAAAGGCGGATCGATTTTATATTGAGCCATGAGTTCAATATGAGTACATATAAGATGCGCATGGAAAGGTTCAGCTAAAATATTTACTGTTACAGGGTGATTCACGAATAAATCACAATATAGCATAAGTATTTTTGGTATGGTTGCCTGTATGGCTCACCCTGTATGAAAAGTAATCATAATGAAGTATTTGGGACTGAAAATTGTGAACGACTAGGTATTAACTTCATGGAATAATTTCTCTGTGACGAAACTGTAGAATTATCGAGTATTTGCAAAAGCTATTGTGATTTATTCGTGAATCACCCTGTAACAGTAAATATTTTAGCTGAACTTTTCCATACGCATCTTATCTGTACTCATATTGAACTCATGGGCACAACATAAAATCGATCCGCCTTTTCAATTGGAAAAAAAACTGATGAAATCATTTATTCTCAACTTCAACGCCCTGTATCTCGAAAACTGGTCATCGGATTCAGAATTCATACCTCTGGAGATGTTGTAGAAATCAATATATAGTGAGAAAATAGTTGCATTTGACCGAGGAAATTTTCGAATACAGGGTGTTCATGTTTTTCGAACTTTTCCCAAAATGTAATACCTTCCTATGAATAAACCATCATGAATATTTTGGAGATTAGAGAAACACATATGTTTGTGGTATTACTTTTCCCAAAAATCAATTCAAAAATACAGGGTTTCGAATTAATTCTAAAAAAAATTATTCTGTCTAGTGGTTCTCTCTGTGAAACACCCTGTATAAAAAATATGCACTGTGCAATATTTGGTCGTCATAATACTAAATCGAAAAGAACATTTCAAAAATATGCCTTCTTGACGTCACAGTAGAAAAAGTGAATTTTGGCAAAAAACTACCGTCATGTATTCGTGAATCACCCTACAAATATAAATATTTTTGATCATACGTACCTATCCACTAATTTCATTACTAGAACATGTAGTAAACGTGTGTATGCAACAGAAATCCAATCCAACTCTCAATAATCAAAGAATAAATCCGAAAATTTGGGCAATTTTCAACTTTAACACCCCGTATTTGGAAAACTAGGTTGGACCCATTGACACTTTTGGTCACTGAGTCGGGTACAACAACATACCAAACTTTCAGAAAATTTGACCGGTCGCCACTTTACCTATAAAAAGTGCGGGGTCCTTTCTGAAAGGTTTGCCACCCCGCTGAGGGGCATGATGCAGTCAAAATATTGCCCCCTCCAATTAAGAATTGATTAGAATTTATGTGGGCTATCCTGAATAACTAAGAATTAATGATTTTTCAAAATTCAGTCCACAATTCTAAAACTCTTGGCCCTGATAAGTTTTTCAGGAAAATAGGTTTGTGTTTATATTGAGGAGTTTTTACGCTTTTTGGGCAACCATTTCCGGAATCCGGCATATGTGAATTCTTCACTTTCCTTGTCGTTATTAAAATATTTCAACAGACGACTTGTTCTCTTTTTCGTCGTTTAACCTAACCGGTATGCGGTCGAATGTAAAAATTATACAGAACTTAGTGAAATTTTCATTCAATTTATTCTTTCTCTGTTGATGGATGACACATGGCGAATTGAATGGTGCCAGAGTTGAAACGGTTTTTATGAGGCGTAACGCATTCTTCAGGTCATCGATTTTTTTGTAATCGGCGTAAAGTGAACAATTGGACGGTTGGTTGAGCTGAATGAAAGTGTTAAAAATTAACTCGAGAAAAGAGATCATTAGGTGAGAAAACGAGTTGATTGACTGGCTTGAGTGGTTTTGAAAATGGTTATGGGAAGTTGGTTCGAATACTTGTGATCTCTTGGGATTGAACAAAATCATTCGTGCTCAATTTAAACATCTTGTGTATAGCAGATCAATATTTTTGTTATTGAGATTCAGGAATCTTTTAATAACCAAGAATTTGTATCAGATTCGTGTTACGTCTCGTTTTAGCAACTGTTTAAGGTCTTTTAGCTGAGTGCTATGCGCTCAACTTTTTCCTGTTTTCTCTGAATGATATCTGTACACATTGAAAAAATTCGGAAATCCCTAACATTAACCCTCCTGACCCCTGCAGATATGTTTATAAAATTTTTTTATGAGTAGGTAGGTACAAGGATATTTGCTAATCTAATACCTGTGCGTGATGTGATAATGAGGAAGATAGGTAAGCATCAGTCGAACACAATCAATATCATCTGAATGATTAATCTTAAACCAAGAACCAACATACTTCCTTACATGTTGAGAAGTGACATTTCTTATTCCACTCAATAAATCAGTTCTCAGCTTCGAAGCTTTTATTTTCACTTAAGTGGATATTTAAATCGTAGCTAATTGGTCATGAAATCGAATCTCATTTAGGATAGTTCCATCAGTGACTTTGCTTCATTCTAGGTTCATTATTATGGTGCAATTTTGAGAGGATCATAAGAACGAAGGATTTGAATAAAGAAGATAGCTTCATCGTTGGCATTATTTGATTTTAAAGGGAATGATGTAATGAGAGATGGGGATAGTAAATATTCGTTTGGTGATATATAATAATTTGTTAATGGTTGATTGAAAATAATTCTATCGATATTGTTTGAAATTGCAATTGAAACTGTTCAATTAACGGGATGTATTTTCATGCAAGTACCAAGTATTTATTTGGTCAACTACTCTCGAGATAGTAATTGATTGGTTGAATGTTTTTTATTGATGAAAACAAATCCACTAGATTGTTAATGATAAAATTATGAAAATGATTAGACCTAATCCTTCAAAGCGAATTTTTTTAGACAATATGAAGAGAAAAGGCTAAAAATGCGAAAAATAAGTTGGTTTTGTGTTGTTGAGAACTTGCTCTAATTTCATTCATAATACCTTCTTCGTCCTTTTTCTCGGTATCTCCAAAACGAAGATGAGTACAAGTATACCAACTTGTAATTTATATTATTTGCTGTAGTTATATTTGTACTTTAAATTTAGGGATACTCGAACTCAATTTCGAAGAGTCTTCGTAGATCTACGCCACTGCTCTTGAAAATTGTTGAGAAATAATTTCTGGGCCCTTTGCCCCATCGGAGATGGTACGGATGGTCAAGCCAGAGGTTCGTTGACTGACCCAGTGACCGAATAACAAATTGTTCATCAACCCCAAGAGTTCCTTGACCAAGAGGAGAAAACGGCTTCCAAGAAGCGAAGAGAAATGGAAAGGTGTAACGAGATATGACTATAGGTTTCACTCAGGATAAATGGACTGAGATGTGGTGAGCCTATCGTGGGATTATATTTTTAATGGATGCATTGTGACTTGTGCGTCATTAGATGGTTCCATCTAAAGTGGTCTCAGTAAAAGTGAATTCACGTAATTTCTCCGTTTACGAACCTCATGGAGTAAATGATGTTATTTTCACTACGATCAAATTTTGAACAGCGAGGAATGAACAACCTCGTCGCCAACAGAACTTGAGAATTGAATATCCTAGAAAGTGCAAAGGCTTTTCCTTTCTTATGGAGGCGTTATAAGATCTATTTCGAAGGCCCTCGCATAATAGTATGATATACAGAGTGAAACAGCCAAATGGAATAAATTCGATAACGAATAAATGAGGGGGTGTTAGGAAAAACGCTCGGACACGTCGATTTGTAATTTCAAATGCGCATATTTTTCAAGAAAATTAAATTTATAGGGTGTTCCATGCGACCGTGGCCAATACCAACTTTCTTATTTCAAATGCAACTCCCTGTATATTATTTATTTTTTGGATTTTTCAGAAAATTCTAGACATAATTCATGTACAATGTCCTATACCTATCTTCAACTTTTTTGGAAATATTAAGTGTTTTCAGATTTTTTACAAAAATCAACATTTTGAATGAAAATTATTTTATTTCACAAATTCGATACATTAAACTCAATACTTATTTCCCATTTACCTCTCGATATGAAGAAAGTAAGCAAAAACCATTACTGAGAAGAAATGTTGAGTAACGTTAGAAGACAATTCTACACCAGATTAGCATGTTGCCAAGATGTTCGCGGCGAGCATTTTGAACATTTCCTACATTGACATTAATGATTTTTTTTGTTTTTTTTTAATAATTAAGAAATAATCAGTATTACTTTTTAGGTTTTAAGTGTAATGTACCGAATTTGTGAAATGAAATAATTTTCATTTGAAACGTTGATTTTTGCAATAAATCTGAAAACACTTAATACTACCGAAATAGATAAAGATAGGTATAGGACATTGTGCATGAATTGTGTCTAGAATTCTCTGAAGAATCCGAAAAATAAATAATATACAGGGGATTGCATTTGAAATAAGAAAGTTGGTATTGGCCACGGTCACATGGAACACCCTATATAATATTATTTTCTTGAAAAATATGCGCATTAAAAATTACAAATCGACGTGTCCGAGCGTTTTTCCCAACACGACCTCATTTATTCGTTATCGAATTTATTCCATTTGGCTGTTACACTCTGTATAATCTAGTGCTGTAATACAGTAACATGCTCGCTGTAGATTGACATGGTACATAATCTATGCGAAACTTCATAGTTCCTTGTAGGGTAGCCATCAAAATTCTCAAAATCAACTTGGTGCAGCCTCAACATAATATCTCTTATTTTTTCCTTATATAGAAAGAAAGCAATGAACCTTAAAATTTATTCGGTGGGAATCAACAATTAAACACAGATTCATTTGATGACTGTAATCGCATAGGAACCACCAATTAAAGGACTAATCATATCCTATTAGTTGCTGATGAGTGCCCCAATATTCATAACTCATTCACTGATACACATAAATTTGAAGAAAGTTAACATATTTGATTATAAATGTTTAATTTATAGAAATTTCTCTCACTCGAATTTGTCGTGGTCAAGTTATTTCTAGTTGCTTTATAATCTAGAGATATGGATATTATTCATACACAGGGTGACTCACGTAGAACAATCTATACCATGTACAGGATGGGCCAGATTGGACTGTTTTGAATGTCCTATTTTTACAAGCGAGATAGACAAAACTGATGATTTATTTGTCAAACTCATTGGTGAAAACCGCATATCGATAGCTAGCCTTGTTTCAGAGTTTTTGAGTGTTTTTTCGGAAATTTGATATTAATCTTTTCTTGACAAAAATTCCTCATTTCTGTGAAAACAATTTCTGTGGCTTTTCAACGTAGAATTCAGTAAATTACTCCTGAGTAAACTGAAGATTTCATCTTTCAGGTTTCAGGCCAGGATAATCGTATCAAACAAATCCCTCAAATGCTTGTATTAAACTATATCGCCCTAGGATACTCTACAAATAGGATAAAGCGAGATATGAGTAATATTATTTCAGATAAGTCGCTTAAGATGATGCAAGCCGATTGACCCGAGATCCGGTTTCACTTTCTTTGCATCATCAACCGCTTTCACCTGACTTTTTCTTACCATTACACTTGTTAACAAGTTCAGGTTCATTATCGCAGCGCCTCTTATAATCCGGGAGGATATTCATAGCCGTGCCTTACTTCATTAGAATTCTTCTTTTCACTAAACGGAAGTGTATCTCGAAGTTTTTCTTTGTCCTTTTGGAGAATGACACGAGGAGGATGTTGTTGGAAATTTTTCGTTCTATTTACCTCTTTGTTCTTGTCCAAGCCTTATTATCATTGAATGGAGCTGCCTTCTTCGAGATTTCAATATGAATATACGAGAAGATAATCACAGCCATTTGTAGATGATGCTGTTTTTGAAATCATTTATTCATTTTCTTCGCCGAGTGAAATGGATACAAATGGGTGAATGAATTAAAATTTCTTAGTAGTTCGAAGATTCTATGAACTACCTCACATCTTTGTTCATTTGTGTGGTTCTGGACAGATTCATGTTGAGTCTTTACTGATTTTTGGTGAATTTGGTTGTGAAAGAGTCGCAAAATTGAATTTCCTGATTCAAAATGAAAAAGAACATGGGGTCAGGGCCTTTTAAATGCTCGTTCGTCCATCTTGTAGGTGGATTCGCGTTTCGAAAAAAAACCTTTTTTACAGCTGTCACAAATAATGTGGCAGCTATCAAATAAAACGTCAGGCATTCCCTCATTCCGGATCTGTTATAGAAAAAATGCATTTTTTGCATATTGAGAGTATTTTGTAGAATAATGAAGCTTTATTGTAAAAAAACGACCATTCCATTCAATATCCAAAGTATTGTCCGTCGCTAGTAACTACCTTTTTCCATCTTCCTAACAATTTCATCGCGAAAAATGCGGCCGCTTTCCATTTTTCGATTTTATGTAGTGCCACTCAGGGCCGTATCTAGAGTGTGGCCAAGTGGCCCCCGCCACAGGCGCAAGGTCCGCAGGGGCGCCAAAAAATATCAAATGAAAAAAAAAATTTGAGCGCCAAAAAAATTTACAGAATAAAATATAGAAGCGCCAACAAAATATTCGAGATAACATGTCACGGTTTTCATGTATACGCCAAAAATATTTTTTTGCGTAAGGAGCGCCAATTTGGGGGCGCTGAAGAAAATCTTGCCACAGGCGCAGTAGTACCTAGATACGGCCCTGAGTGCCAGGCCATGTGCATGGACCGGAAGAGATTTAATCCGAGGTGCAATGTCTGGGCTGTACGGCGGGTAGGGCAGAACTTTACGTTTTGCCATATCAGGCTGCAAAACAACTTTGTCGTGTCTGTCAGCCGTTTTCTCATAGATCTGGGTTGAAACGCATCAATTGTCAGTTGTAGATACCTCTGTGATGATTTCGTTCCAAATGTCCCTTTCTTTGGAACGAAGTTATTCACACGTAAAGATGTCTCTTGGCTTCAGTTCGTACGACATCCAATTTCCTACCTTTCGGATCATTCCCATTGCTTTTAAACGATGACAAATGACTGATTGAGTACTCCCTATTGTTTTTGTTAGTTCTCCTTACGTTTGTGATGGATCTTCTTCGAACCTCGCCACTTATTCTTCCGCCACTTTTGAATTATCAAGACAATAAAATTGCGGACTGCCATTTTTGTGACAGCCTTCGTTCAAGTGGATAGAGCACTCAAAGACGTTAATGGTAATAGGTTCTTTTCAAACATGCCATGAAAAGCATGGAATACTATTATTTAACGAAAACGTTAACAAAAAATGTGGCCTTTGAAGAATGGAACACGTCAAATTAATATTGATTGCCTCAATATAAAAATAAAGATGCTTTTCGATGTGGCGAACGATGTATCGTGTGTTTTTTCTTAGAGTGATAAGACTTGGAATTGAAATAAAATACATTCAAATTAAGTTGAAAGCCAATTTTTTTATATTTGAAAGATAATTTGGGACATTTACGAGGATGTATTGATATCTAGTTAGCGTAGACCAGTTCCATGCATAAACAAAATATTGCGATACAATATCAACGAACAACAACTTATTAGAAGAGTCAGTGTAGAGTAGAGTTCGACGTCAAAAAAGTAAACCAGAGTTACGCAATAAATTTAAAAAAGGATGTCCACCGAAATTGTAAAAACCTAAAAATTGGAGTATCGAGCCATCATCAGGTACCTGTATTTAAAAGGGTTAAGAGGTTAGCAGATTTACGAAGATATGCTTAATACCCTTGCTGATCAATGTCCTTCGTATGCGACCGTGGAAAATTGGACTTCAAGCTTCAAAAGAGGTAACTTTTCCATTGAAGATGATGACCGATCGGGATGGCCAGTTTCTGTGTCAGTCCCCGAAAATATCGATGCAGTTCTTGACATGATTTTATCAGACCCTCGAATTGGGCTAAAACGGATATCTGAAGCACTGAAGATTTCATACGAACGCGTTCATCATATAGTTCACGTCAATTTGGACATGAGAAAAATTTTTGCAAAATGGATCCCCAAATGTTTGAATGTTGACCAAAAGCGTGCAAGGGTAGAAGCATTGCGTTCGATCTGTGCTCGATTTGAAAACGATGTAGACTTCTTAAACCGAATTGTTACTATGAATGAGGCTTGGGTACATTTCTACGATCCAGAAACAAGGCAACAATCGATGGAATGGCGACACTCTGGTTCTTCAAGATCTAAGAAGTTTCGTGTCCAAAAATGTGCTGAAAAAGTTCTTGCTTCAGTTTTTTGGGATTGCCATGGAGAAATCATGATTGATTTTTTGGATCAGGGTAGAACAAGAACTGGAGATTACTATTCGACATTACTCACCACTCTACGGGAAAAAATTAAAGAGTAAAAATGCGGAAAGCTATCTAAAGGTATTTTGATTTCACAGGACAACACCCCAGTACACAAAGCTCAAGTTGCCATGCAAAAAATTCGTGATTTAGGGTTAGAATTACTAGAACACCCCCCTTATTCACCAGATTTGGCTCCGTCCGACTATCATCTCTTTCCTCAACTGAAAAAAAGTTTTAAAGGTCGTAAATTTTCTTCCAAAACGAGGAGGTAATAAAAGCTGTGGAGGACTGGTTTGCAGAGCAAGAAGAATCATTTTTTTTAAAAGGTCTTGTTGTTGTTGCATCGAGTAGGGAAAATCTATCGATAGTTCGACCTCGACGAATAAACTGGTCTGATGGACAATAATGTAAACCATAAATGGAGTTTGGCGAATAGAACACTGATTTTGAGAATCAATTCCAACAATTTGTAAACGTTGTTAGGGCGTAAGTCTTCCCATGATAACTTGCCAAAGCTGACTGAACAGAAATGTCAAAACAACATGGCTTCTAGCTTCCATCAAATCACAGTTATCCCTATCGAAAATTCTATCACTCTAAAAAACACCCGATATATGATTATAGATACCGGAGTACTGTCGAAATTCGCAATGCAAATTTTCTAATATCAAACTTAGCTTACTTAGCTGTCCCTATTTCGCTACTCCTTTTTTACACTCTCGGCATTTCTATTTCAGGAGATATCAACGGTAAATTGACACGCCTAACAATATAAATCTTTGCGAGCTAGTGACAATTGAAACCGCTAATTTCATACAACAATACAAAGATTCCGATATCTTTTTCCTTACGCCTCAACCTACTTGTTTTGTTCTCGGTGACTCAATTATATTGAATAATCAATGAAAAATTTCAGGGAACATTGCTCCTTACCTTTGTGAAGAAAGCCGACGACAACTTTCTCCCGTGAGATACGTCGTATGGATGGTACTCATTTGGAAAGTAATTGCCTCATGTAGGATTCGGTGACCGATCCACTCAGATCTTGGTCCAGTTCACCGGCCAGATGCTGTACCTATACATAGAATTGTGTGTCTGCTAATTACCAATTAATATGAATTTCTATACGAAGGAGAATTTTTTGTGGGTTTGTAAAATAAATCAAGAAATTCGAATTTTTGAGCGTTTCTTTGAGCCCAAACTCGCCAATCAATATAATAATCCGAGCAGAAAAAATATTTAAGGAATTGCCGACAAGCAACAAACTTGAATCTTGAAAGCGATAAATTCTACTCTCTAAGGAACCTTGCACGTTTTTTCTTAATTTGGCACTAAGGTGACCATAATTTTTGTACACAACCCCATTCAAACGTAAAAAAAAATGAGCAAAAGATGAAATATGGGCAAGATGTTCGAGAAAAATAACACTGCATTAGCCCCAAAAATTTAAGATTATTGTCGATAGCGCATTCAGTCAGGAATTGTATTATCCAAAAAACATATAAAAACACAAGAAAAAAGCTGCAAAGTGTGTATTTTATTTTAATTTCACTGAACATAAACAAAATTTTTCCAAACCGTCACAAAGTCCTCTACCTGCAGGTACCTGGGTACCATACAGAGTGTAACAGCCAAATGGAATAAATTCGATAACGAATAAATGAGGGCGTGTTGGGAGAAACGCTCGGACACGTCAATTTGTTATTTTAAATGCGCATATTTTTCAAGAAAATAATATTATATAGGGTGTTTCATGTGACCGTGGCCAATACCAACTTTCTTATTTCAAACCCCCTGTATATTATTTATTTTTTGGATTCTTCAGAGAATTCTAGACACAATTCATGCACAATGTCCTATACCTATCTTTAACTATTTCGGAAGTATTATGTCTTCTCAGATTTATTGCAAAAATCAACGTTTTAAATAAAAATTATTTCATTTCACAAATTCGATACATTACACTAAAAACCTAGTAAGTATTACTGATTATTTCCTAATTATTAAAAAAAACACTAATGTCAATGTAGAAAATGTTCAAAATGCTCGCCGCGAACGTCTTGGCAAAATCCTAATCTGGTGTAGAATTGTCTTCTTACGTTACTCAACATTTCTTCTCAGTAATGGTTTTTGCTTACTTTCTTCATATCAAGAGGTTAATGGGAAATAAGTATTGAGTGTAATTTATAGAATTTGTGAAATAAAATAATTTTTATTTAAAATGTTAATTTTTGTAAAAAATCTGAAAACACTTAATATTTCCGAAAAAGTTGAAGATAGGTTTAGGACATTGTACATGAATTATGTCTGGAATTTTCTGAAGAATCCAAAAATAAATAATATACAGGGGGTTGCATTTGAAGAAAGTTGGTATTGGCCACGGTCGCATGGAACACCCTATATAATTTTATTCTCTTGAAAAAAATTCGCATTTGAAATTACAAATCGACGTGTCCGAGCGTTTTTCCCAACACGCCCTCATTTATTCGTTATCGAATTTATTCCATTTCGCTGTTACACTCTGTATAATCCATTCATTACGCGACACCCTGTGTAACATTCCCTGAATCGTCTGGGCATCTGGTTATTTCATTAAGATTCCACAGTCCACACTGGATTCTTTTAGTCTTTTTTGCTTCTTCAAACTCTCCTGGACAAAAAAAACTGGGCACCGAATTACCTAATCTTGAAATAACTCTTTGATGTGTGCATCGATTTTGATCATTTTGTTGTCTATTTGTAACCAATTTCATCTAGTTCATCACCGGATGTCGGGTAAGCAGGAATTCCAATTGAATTCGATGGTATACAGGGTAGAACTGAAAGTTGCAATTCCTTCTAAATTTCTGATCACCCTGTAGAGGTAGTGACGCAATGATGGACGGATGGACCTTTGAATGAGTTTTGAAGTCTGATCTTCTCTGAACATTCTCTTGTTTCATTCAGGTCAATAGCTCTTTCCTAAAATGAAATACGATTTTTTAAACGAAACAGAGTGTTTGGAAATTTAGAGGAAATTGCAACTTTCAGTTCTTCCCTCTATACCATCAAATTCAATTGAAATTCATGCAGACTCGACATCAGGTGGCAAACTAGATGAAATAGGCTACAAACAGACAACAAAATTATCAAAATCCATGCTCACCATAAAAAGTTATCTCAGAATGAATTCGGAGAACATTTTTTTGTCCAAGAGTGTATTGAAAGCGTAGTCTTCTCGATATAAGTTATTTTCCAGCAGGAATTCCGAAAGCTAAATCCACAAAGAAGTTCTTGTTTTTGTGGTATTGAGAGGCACCAGTTGGGCAATTTAGTTTTGAATTTCTCAACAGGAAATAAGTCCGAATCTACCTCTTCTTAGTTGCTCATGTTTTGATCGAATGAACAAATATTCATTTTTTTTTATCTCGAATTTGAGAAATGTTGAAATGTTATCAGCCGGACAGAATTCAATTTGACCACGTTTTCATCGTCAGTAAGTCGAACCTCATTGTTTGAGACCAATACTGGCTTAAAATTAGAAAAATGCAGACATCCCCAGTTCCCACGAAAGTTTAAGTAGAACGAGCTCTCAAAAAGTGCGATGTGGGATGTCATGATTGAAATCCTCTTTACGGAACCTTGGCCGAATTTCGGTGAAGTTCAAGAACGGATCGAGTTATTGATCCTGGACTCTGAGACGAGACACGGGTTTGTTAACACCGATGGTCCTGAACTTGACGTTCGTTGCGTATAAAGAGAAAGGAGAAATTAAATGCAGCTCACTTTGTGCAACTGAAATTATGAATGAATGAGACTTTTTGATGCACCAGACCGTCTAGACGTAGAAGGGAATTCTTTTCGGTTGGCGGAATGTTCAGCTCGATTTGAGTGATCACAGAAAGTAATTTTTTTTAAAGATTTCCCTTTATGTATCCAGTCTGTATTGGAGATTGGATCACTTATTCAACAACGTGGTAATCTTCTGTTAGGAATATTCGAATATCTGGAATAATGCGGATTTTGGAGTGAAGAGAAGAAAACAGAGTAGGTTTTGGCCCTGACCCTTGTTGTTTTTACACGAGGGCTATTTCGAGCCTGGAATGTCCTCAAACGTGAATAGGGCTGTTCGAAATTCTGTTCTTCTGATAATTTCAAAAGTATAGACTCGATGAAGATGATATTCTGCATTCAGAAAAAAAAACATATTCAAGCAACGTGCAAAAATTTGTTCAGATCCGAATGGTCAGAACCGTATGAAATTCTAACGAATTATTGACAAAATAAATCCCATTATTTCCGAAGTATCATGAAGATTTCTTTGAAAGCTGCTGTCGGTTTTTTCTGACAGCGATGGATTCTTGAATGTGAATCCACCTATTTCCTAGTTGACTATGATTTTTGAGAAGAGGGTTTGTACCCATAACTGCTGTTTCTTTGGTAGGTAAAATTTTTCAGCAATTCCCCATATATATGAGGGGGTCGCTTTCCACTGCGGAAAACCTTTAAATTTGGATAAGGAAGATGATTCGTGCGATATGTTGTTGAAGAAGTTTATATTTGCAAATAACTCAAAACTCTAGGTATAAAGCTGGTCCGTTGTTCATCACACCTACTTCCTCATTTGTCCCTTATAACCGTTTCACTGTACTTTAATCGGTCATCACGAAATTTTCAATAACAGTTTCCTTCTTTTCTGATACATCATAACCATAATGGTGGATGAGCTTCTCCGTGGATGACTTTTGATTCGAAATTCATAGGCAGATGAAGTATAATGATCGTAGGAATTTCTGCCTCCCGATGATTCATCTTCGAGGTTCTTGTGTCTATAAAAAGGAACAAATGATTGATAAGAACAATTTCAGATAATTACTGAATTGCTGGATGCGCTTTTAATGCATGTTGCTGCTTATGAGTGTTATCCAAAAGAGTTTACTATGGAGAATAATATTTCAGTTATTGCCAAAATTATGAGGGTGAACTAAATAATGAAATAACATAAATATTTTATGTCAAATGCCATGAAATGCCACAATATGCCCAAGTAATGTTGAGATGATTTCTCTATGCTTCAGAGTCATTTGAAATCCTCTACGAGTTACAAAACTCTGGTAAGACTTCATTCTATAAAAAACCATGCTACATCAAGTAGTTTGGGTTAATTCTATCATTCGGAAGATTTATTGAATATCATAAAAATGTGAAAAAATCCTTTGAACAATTGAGAAATGGTTATCAAATTAAATTCCCCTCCGAAAATACTACTTCTTTTAATTTGCAATCTCTGCTATCCTCCTTGAACCTGAGTATCTATTTCTTGGTATACCATATATGGGTTCTGGATATGAATAGAAATTATTTCATTCTGTACCTTGAGATTTCATCCTTGACCTTAGATGAATAATCAATGGTGTTACATTATTTTAGTAATCAAGATAAGCGAATTCACCAAAAAAGTCGTTCAGATTGTCAGACTACAAACATAACACCAAATAAATTTGGATCTTGCCTATCATTTCTAAAGGGGGGACTTGCAGAATGTCTTGAAGCTGTTACAGTGTGAGATGAGCTAATAGATATCGATGGATGGATGGTAAGAAAGTAAAATACAAATGATAAGTACCGGGAGTACCGCAATCGTAATTCCTTACTAGGAAGAACAAGCGACAAAACGTACCTATCCTGAATGAACCACTGTTTATAAAATAAGACACATCTATTTACTGTTTCGTAATAGCTGCTGGAAGGAAACAGCTGAGTTTATCTCCCCATTGGAAACTACCGTAAAAACGGTTGTTTTCTGTGTTTCGCTCTAAACCTTTTTTTTAGATTGCTTCGTTTCGCAGAAGTTGAAGAACAGCTACCTTATCGGTTGCGAAGAGGTCAATTCATGCAATGACTGAATTATAGAAACTGTTCGACAACGTAGAACGAACACACCTCAAGACCATTGGAACTGAGAGACACGCACCTCGGTTACAGCATCCACCATCCAGAATGTTTCAATAGTTCATATTTTTGGAAGAACCGATCATTTTGGGAAATAAAAGTGTTCTTCTGTTTTTGCATAAAACACATACTTCTCGAGTTATACCTAATTTTATCCGACAGGATTTTTCGAAAAGGGCATAATCCAAAGATTATAGATACAGACCTGGATTTCGAATTGTTTGAAATATCATCGAGAAAAAATGTCGCCTTCCCAGCAAATAATGTTGGCCAAACCAAAACATTTTTCCAATGACTGGACAAGTTCCTCTCCATCATTGATACGCTAGTACTTTTCTATATGGGAACAGTACACACAACCAAACTTATATGGAATCACCGAATCACCCAGTATTAAGATGAAATATTATTTCGATATCTTTTTCGTTAGAAGCAAAAAAAAGGTAATTGTGTTTACTCACAAAAACAGTTAGGTTCATAAGCACTTGATAAGATTTGGCTTTGCAGTGTCGATTTTACCATTTCGTTCGAACGTCGCAGTGAATTTATATTTTGTTTTTTTGCGAAGTTTAAAAAAGGAAGAATTATTACTATGGCAGAACAAGGTATGTCACAAAGACAGATTGCAAGAACGGTGGGGGTTACACAAGGGGTTGTTTCAAAAACCTATGCAAGGTTTCTGGAGTTAGGAACCCTAAAGAATAGGCCGAGAAGAAGTCGTGGAAGAGTAACTACAGAAAGGCAGGATCGCTTTTTAGCCCAAACAGCAAGAAGAAATCCTGCAGTATCTCATTCAGAACTTCAAAGGCAATTTTTGCAAGCTACAGGTGTTTCTGTCGAAACTATCAGAAAAAGACTTCGCGCTCGGGAATTATTCAAGAGAAGAGCGTTAAGAGTTCCAGAACTATCAAGACAAAATAAAGTTGACCGTTTTAATTGGTGTTTAGAGCATGAAAATTGGACTATTGAAGATTGGAAAAATGTCTTATTTTCGGATGAGACCAGAATTGGCCTACGATCAGACGACCGGCGTGTTCGCATTTTAAAAGGTAGAGGGAGGCAAGCTAGGCTCCAAGCTGCAAGACCGACCACTAAATACAAAGGAGGTACTGTAATGTTTTGGGGCGGAATTATGTTTGGTGAGAAAACTCCTTTAATTCCCACTAGACAATCTCTGACAGGGCCTAGGTATGTTGATCTAGTGCTACAACCTGTAGTGAGGCTCTGGCGAGGTGCTTTTGGAAATTATTTCCTATTTATGCAGGATAATGCACCCCCACATACCAGCAGAGTTGCAAAAAATTTTTTCGAAACAGAAGGTGTGACTGTTTAGAGTGGCCTTCTTGTTCACCGGACCTTAATCCTATCGAGCACTTGTGGGATAGGATCAAAAGAAAAATTAGAGCTCGTCAAAATAATCCTGGTAACGCAGAGCAACTTATACAAGCGGCTTTAGAGGAATGGGCAAATGTTACAGAAGAAGAAATTAACAACTTAATAGAGCATGCCTCGTCGAATTCAAGCTTGTATCAATGCCAGGGGTGGTAATACTGATTATTGATTTGTTAAAATCGTTTTATTTGTTGTTCAATTCTCAGTTACATAAAAATTAGTTTTAGAGAAATTTACACTTTTAATTTTCTGTTCTATTATAAAAATAATCTTTTAATAATTTATATTATTTTTGTAATAAACTTGTTTTGGGAAACCTGCTCTTCACTTTTCAGCGTCTTTTTTTTAATTAAAATTCGTTTTTTCCAAATAACAGGGTGTTGCGTCATGATATAAATGTTGCTTGAGCGATGGCTAAATGTCATTAACTTACGCGTAAACGAAGTCAACATTGGTGGCTTCATCTCACTCCGCAACGAAAACGCATATTGTTCTTATTCGTGGAACAATTGATTGCTAATTTTCCTCGTGAAAAGTTATTTCTCGCACGCTGATTACCCTTTTGATATTTTCGCTAATTTTGATATAAATCGCTTTTGAAAACGTTCGCATTGAACGTCGCTTTGATATTGTTGATTTCGCAAAATTTGTGGTTTCAACAACGCATCCAGAAATCTGAAGATTGGAGCTGATTTTCAGCAGCCAAGGGTCCCTGAGAAGAGCTGGGATTTGGAGCAGAGCTGCCCTACGTCTTTGAAATCTGACGGTTAGGTAAGTCATCAATGTTGACCGATATTTTCATGAACATTGAGTGTTTTTTCAACATTTCGCCATCGCTCCAGCTTCAGAACGCTAAGATACAGTTCGCTTTTCTCTCAAATTAAAATTGAGCTACCGGAATTAACACAGGGTGATTCCATATAAGTTTGGTTGTGTGTATTTCAGTGAATACGATCCGGATCATTTCAAAACTTTCACCGACATAAACATAAACTGAAATCACGATCATTTTAACCTTGTAATACTAGTTCGTTGGCACTTAGTCTAATAGGGTCTGGATAAATGATGACATCTTTCAGACGGCTGTGGCTGCAAGGGTTGAACAGTATTCAGTTGTTTTTTTGTGGAATTTAAATCGTGCGTACCAATGTTATGATTAAGTTGACTCAATGGTAATCTGCAGTAATGAATTCACTTTGGTAATGATTTGAAATTCGAAAATTACACCCTACTTTTGTGACAAGTGTACCTATTTGATGATGAAAAAAGTGGTTATTTGTCGTCAAAATGGTACCTATATGAAAAATTTCATTTAAGGATATCTATTCCGACCACATCCACCTATTGAATAATTTTACGCTATTGTACGCCAAATAATTGCATTGGTCACTCTTGCATGAATATGACTTAGTTCTCTGATAAGCTTTATGATTATGCTCAAAATCTAAACACTGACGTTTCTTGATTGCAATCATTCATAATAATTAAGTTTACAATGGAATCATCAGGAGGAGACTATCAAAATTTGACTTAACTAAACAGAGCAGATCAGCCATCATAATTGAAATGACAATGAAATTGATTAGTTCGGAATGGTACGCAAATGAAACACACCGAAACTAGCAGGCTCAAGCATTTGTTTGGTAATGCGATATCGAAATCATAGTTGGTCGAATTCTGTAACCGCATGGAATCGTAGGTAGGTACTCAACATGTCAAATCATTGAACAATACTGCAAATTAAGTTATCAAGTTAGCAGACCGTAATCAGCTATTCAATAATTCAGCTCTCGCTTGATCTGTGAGGAAACGAAATCCCTGTGGATATAAGCTTAGTAATAAAAAATATGGTTGATTTGGGAAACAATCAGAGATAATATACACTGCGCAAAAAAATCAACGCACATTCTGAAAATCTCAATTTTAATGAAAGTTAACTCTACATTGACTTTATAACTTATTTTTTATGTTCTCTCGGATAGGTTTTGAACGAAACAAGACCCATTAAATGGAAGAAAAATTGAGGATTTCACCGAATCTTATGTGAAAGGAGAGAAATGAACAGAGTGGACGTCTGTCTCTGTAGAGCTGCAAGAGGAGGCCATTTGGCAGATATTATTTTTCGTGCATAAATGTCATAACTGATACTTCAACTAGCAATAAAATTTCTTTGGAAATGAATGCAAATTGTGTGTTTTATTTATTGTAAAAAAACGCGCAATTTGAAACACCCTTCATCAGTATGAATTCGTTCCTCTAGAGTCTAGACCAATAATTGATGAATGACACAGATACTTTCCCATCCTCTGAAAACATCAAATCACACATTTATATTTCCGAAGAAAATCAATTATTTCAAACTCAAACTTCGGTAGTAACTCGATTCGTTTTGTTGTAGTCATCCAATCAGTCTCTGTAATTGCTACGAGGAAGAATGTCCGGTTGACTACCGGCATATGTACTCAACTCATTGCTTACTTTCCTCAAGCACATCGAAGACATTCTATTTACTTTTCAAATTACTGTCTACTTGAATGAAAAGCGGAACATCCTCAGTAAAGTTCACGACAAGAGAACGTTTTCAGAGCGAAAATCAAGGGAAAAATCGATACTTTCATCACCTCATCTAATGACTTACTTATTCTGTTTTTCATTATATGTTGGATGTACAATTTATGTTGAGAATTTTTTAGTTATCATTCACTCAAATGAACTCATGCAAAAAGTTGAATGCTCATAAATAAATTGTACACTTCTGAAATTATCCCTGAAAAGTTGGGAAATCAAAGTTTGCTGCAAACAGTAGGTATTCAAAAAAAGCTTTTCGCTCATCTAGTTAGTAACTTTTCGTGATTTCGCAGGAAATAGAAAGATACTTTAATTCCTCAACATTTTATTTATTTAATTCATAAGGAATGCAAACGGATCTTAACCCATAAGTAGAATTGTTTCAAACTGCTTTAACTCTTGAGCTGTCAGTTTTGATATCTCCACGACATGGACAAATCGAAGCATAATGACTTCAAGTAACATCTCTGAGAACAAGAGAGTTGAATGAAACGAGCGGAATGTCCATCTTCCAAATCCGGTATCGAAGACCCAAACTCCCAAGAAACGACCTCTCGTATCGGATCTTAAACGTTGACCGTCTCAAGTGCACTTGGCCAAGGTGAAGAGAAATTTGAATCGGACCTGCTACGTGATTGCTCACCAGCCAAACTATTTTCGGTTTATCACTTCCATATCTGACACACTTTTTCCAAAGAAAGGTGCTACGCATAATTTTCACTCGCTTAAAAATGCTAATTATGAGCGTTTTATCGATATCTCTCATTTCGATCACCCTGAGTACTTTCGAATCAGCCTTTCTTTATCCAAATCACAAATGACCTCCTGAAAATTGAGAGTCAGAATTGAAAGTGAACAATAGCTGCCATCCTTTCACCTTCATGAAGCTTTAGCTGATTTTTTGTATTGATAAGGAATGGTACACCCGGATCAAGCTTCAAATAAGGCAGTATAAACTCGGTGATTTTGTTTGTCTTTGAGGTTTTTATTGGTATTGATTCATTTTTTAATGTTTTTCAAACTTAATTTTTGGTTTCAGTTAATTGGTCTTCCAATTTTTTATGGGATGGTTTGAGGTTGAAATAATAGGTTAGATGGTTTGATATTGGTACTGATAGATGAGATATTGTTAAGACAATCTTTATTTTACAAAAGTAACAATTTTCCTTAAGTCTAAATACCTAACACAGTTAGATATAAATGGTATCTTCATGTTTGTCCGTCGGGCAAAGTGCTGAAAATTTAGGGAAAAATAAATAATATAAATTAAATTAGAAAGGGAAGTTGCCGACGAACAAAACAACTAGTTATGCTCTCTGAGGTTTGGCAGGTACTCTTCCAGGGAATCCCGGCGATTTTACTGCTGACTGGGTTGTTTGTAACCTCTGTATGCGAGTTGTTGGGCTTCGAAAGAACGTCCCCATCCACCACCGTGTCCGGAAGAGCTGTATCCGCTGTCGGATCCGCCGCTGTATCCACCTCCTGTGCTGCCACCGTAGACGGTTTCGTGACTGGCCACGTGGCTGGTGGAGTGTTGAGGGTGAGATACAACTTCGTAGGTGACGTGTTTGCCTTGTCCTCCAAGGAGTTTCTTGAGTCCAATGATGGCGGAGAGAACCAAAGCGATTTTACCGATGATCAAGGCCTTACCAGCAATAAGGGCGATACCAGCGAGGGCCAGTTTACCAAGAACGGCGGCTTTGAGGGCGGCAGCAGCTAGGAGAGGTCCCAAGATTTTGGCAGCCTTCTTCTTCTTGCCCCTGGCTTCGTCGGTGTCAACAGCGTTTTCCTCTTCGTTCAAGCTTTCAACGACATCACTGAAGGAACGAGCGGTGTTGGCCACTGTGCTCACGATCTCACTACCTTTCAAGTTAATTTTGATTTCGTGCGTTTCCAAAAAACTTCCGATGCGGTTCCACAAGATATTTTCCAAAGAATCATCGGCGCCGATAGCACGGGGGGCTCCGTCTTTTTCGTCACTAGTTTTAACTAATTGAACTCCTTCGGCGATTGTGATACTGTCCTTGTGTCCGAGCATCTTATCCACAAAGTTGAACAGTTTGATTTTCAGGCATGAGTACGAATCTTTGCGCAAACAATCGTGGTAAATCGAGTCGAGAAGGTCGTTTTCGGTTTGGATCGAGTTGCCGCGAGCCTCGTTCTGAGCGGGAACCGCCGCCACTGCCGCGACACAAAAAACTAAAACGGCTAATTTCAGAGATGCCATAACTACTGTTGTTTTCACTGTGTGAAGGAAGTTGATCGTTGTTTGATACCGGTGAAGATGTTCCGCCGGTATATATATGAAGGAGGCTCCCTTCCTTCTTCGACTGGTCTGAGCACAATTTGGGTCCAGATAACCATAATAACGGCCGGGGGGCTATATCTTGGACCGCTTTCTCACTGAAAACTCGCGAAGTAACCTCGTTTTAACCCTGTGCGATATGTAGAAGTACGCACCATTCGTCCGCAGTGACAATAGCTCCTACCTTTTCTTCTGCATGTCACGGTTTTACATGTGTACCCGATGACCACCAGTGCAAATCGCACAAGTCATTTTGCCCATGACCTTCCTCCGATGCATTCGTTCACTTCACGAAAATACACAGATATTTCTTCAAGTTCTCGAACTGATACGTAACCAATTCCTCAATTTAATCTTCACGATAGTCTGCAATATTTCTAATTCATTGATTTTCGTACTGCAGTCTGTGAAAATGTGAAACAATTTTTTAAACTACTCATATGCTCTCTATATCTAGTACATTAAAGTGCCTTAATATGAAACCGCAGTGAGTAACCACTTCTTTGAAAATTTCTTCAGATAGGTTAATTTTTCCCCTCATATTCAGAGATTTGTGAATTCTAAATCTAATATCTTCAATACTGAAGTATCGTTCAATTGAAATGATAAATAATAATTTTATCGATGACTTCACAAAATTCTCATTTTTAACACCAAAAATTACAACACTTGGAAGTCTTTTTCATCAAGAAAGACGATATCTAAATCTATCATTTCATCCCTTTATTCTTTGTGTAATCAAACAGAAAACCGCAGAGAGCAACCGACCAATTCTCTAAAGAGCCACTTATTTGGAGTGATTATTGCTCGAAACGTTCTTCCGCTTCATCCACATGCATTTCAATTGTAAAGTCCAATAAAACAATTTCGTGAGGTGTTAAATTACCTGAGTACTCCTTGCAATTGCCCGAGGAAACAGCGAATATCCTAGGTCGTGTTTGATTGAATGAATAAGATTGAATTTTATATCTTCGGGCGCAGATTCGTGATTGTTAGTTTAAGAAAACTGTTTTTTGCACTCAGGTGAATGATTTGTGTTTGTGTTTGTTTATGCTGTCTGTTCGTACTTCTTATGATGTGGTAGAAAAAAATTTATTGGTGTCTTCTATTAAGTTGTATCTCACGCTTTATGCATACATTTTAAAGGGTCATCTAGGGATTATTTTTGAAAATGCACATACTCTTGATTTGCAGAAAATTGAAATGGAGCATGAATTATATATCGCATCAGTAAAAGTTTTTCTCTATTTCAGTATCGTAACTAGTATGGGCCAGCAGATCCACCTTTTAAGGGGACCTGGTACACGTCGGAGCTCGCGAGCTCCTTTCAAAAATTGGGCTCTTTATTTCCATGATATCTCAGTTCGTATGCGGCGTAGACCAACAATTTTTTTTTAAATTAAAGCTTAATCATTTCCCTAGAATGTGTATTACTCGCTTTTCTGTTTTTCTTCAGGAAAAAACCTGGTGAGCTGTAATTTCATGAAAATCTGGACAAACGATTTTATTTCCATGATATCACTGTCAATTCTCGGGATAAATGTATGAAATTTTCAGTTTACATGCGAAATAATATTTTCCAGGATGTGTATTGATCAGTTTTTTGTTTATTGCCTCCTCAATTCTTAAATGAATTATAAAATAGGAACTTTATTGATCATATTTTCAACCTGGTTTTTTTCCTAATATACGCAGAAAAACGAAAAAGAAAATAATACACATTCTGCAAAATCTTATTCCGCATGTATACTGAAAATTTCATACATTTATCCCGAAAATTGACGGAGATATCATGGAAATAAAATCGTTTTTCCAGATTTTCATGAAATTACAGCTCACCAGGTTTTTTTTTCTAATACACGAAAAAAAAAACAGTAAAGCGAGTAATACACGTTCAAGAGAAATGATTAAGCTTTAATTAAAAAATTGTTGGTCTACGCCGCATACGAACTGAGATATCATGGAAAGTAAAAGCCCAATTTTTGAGGGGGCTCGCGAGCTCGGACGTGTACCAGCTTCATCGTAGAACTCGGGTGATTTTATTGGCGAAATGTCAAAGTTTGATCAATTTTCCTGAAGAAATAAAAAAGTTATGGGAAATATGAATACCAAGCTATTTTGCATTGATTTTTTCCTCTTTCGAACCGTATATTTGCATCACGGCCAGGATATCCGTGAAAAAAGTTTTATCGAGTTCAAAATGGCCCTTTTTGTCGGATTTTAAGATTCTTCCGGGGCCACTTTTCGACAGATTTCTTCGGGCCGGTCGGCAGAGTTACCATTTTAGTATAGAAAAAAAAAGTAGAATGAGTTCATTACAGACACACCATCAAACAGTGCTGTAATGAACTCATTACAGCATTGTTTTCAGTTATATTTTTCGTTTTGTGGTTGTCAGCACTGGCTTCCGATCCTATCAATTTTCAACCACGTCAATTTGGAAATGTCAAATTCTTAACAGTCACCAACTGCCAAGATACAATACAAAAGTCACTAGGATGTATTATCTGAATTTTTCATTGTATTTCAACAGTATTTCACGAAATTTGACTGAAATAGAGAAAATATCGTCTAATACTCGTTGCAGAATGCAATTCTAACACTCATGCGTTCGAAAACTCGCTTTTGCATTCGTATTGGTATAGGAGCCCATTCTGCAACTAGTTTAAGAATATACTTCTTCTTCAAGTGCCGTCTTCGTTCCGAAGGTTGGCAATCATCAAGGCTATCCGAACCTAATGGTCTCCACTCACGAGGCAACGGGATGGGAAACAAGCAACAAAGATAATAAAGGGCCATAAAATCCGGCGCGTGCCATTACAGATGCTATGAGTTCCCATGAAGAACATCGGAATTTTTGCATTTGTGTCAGTCACTTCTACGAAAATTTCCGTAGAATTAGGGAATTCAGAAAGTTTCAACGGCATCTCCGATTTGTACTTCCTTTCAATACCGAACAAAATCGTACGTTTCGTAGATACTAAGTTCTGAATTCCGTAGAAGTGGCAACGCTGGGAAATTCTAGCAACATAAACCGTCTACCTCTTGTCAAAACCCAAGCGGCACATTTTATTGGACATGATTTATTGCAGATCGGTACACAATGTTTCCGATCCGGTGTCTCCAGTGGATGGGCACTATTAGATACAGCGGATCTGAAAAATTGACTTGAAGAGCAATTGAAGAATATACCTACTACATAGAATAGGTATACTATTATCAGTAATTTGTCTTATTGGATTCATCTTCAGTTATGAGTAGGAATTACCAATATAAATAGTACATTGTTTACCGAGTAGGAAAAGCCTTACATTTCTGGACGATTGTCTCGGCTTACGCCTCGACTTAGCAACACAGAGTCCAGGAATGTGGCTTTTCCTACGAGGTAAACATACTATTTTTCCGCAAATCGTTTGAAATTCGACAGATTTCAATCAATTTTGAAAAAAATCGCGAATTATTCCATTCATAAATAAATGGAGCTTTGAAATCCGGAATGGCATTAGTTGCTTTTCTATGGACACGTATTAATTCTGAATTGTCAAACATGATATGATATTAATTTAATTGCTGGTCTTTTCGAAGACAAAACAGTGTAAAATGATGAGTGATGATGACTTTTTCATTTCTGGGACTCCTCCAGAGCTGGTTGAGGCAGTGAGTACTACTTCATTAGAAGTATTGCGAAAGAAATCTAGAGAAAAGTACGAATATGCTTATGTAGAACACTGACAACTGTAAGGAATATCATTTCCTTACAGTAAGGAAATGAATATTTCCTAACAGTTGGGAAATTTTGACTTTTTCTATGACAAATTTCGTTAGGAATGTCAAAATTTCCTAACGATTTGCGGAAAAATAGCATTTTTTTGAATAATATACAGCGTAAGTGTTTGATTTGTTCACTGTAGACTCTTGAGGTCAAAAAGAACCTTATTTTCATATTCCAAATTTTCGAATTCGGCTGTATTAGAAAGATAAAAACTATATGTGTAAAACCACAAAATTGTTATATCTCGCTGTTTTCATGAAAACACTACGAAAAAACGATATTTGCGACTCATCTTGAATAAATTTTGAAGCACCGGGTTTTGACCAGGAAAATTGGATTCCAATAGGTTCTCAAAACTTTCAGAAATACTAAAACATCAAGGATACGTCAACGATTCTTTCTCAATATAATTACCAAACTTCCTAGGTCAATGCGCTAGTCATGCTTATCTCTTGAAGTCTTTTCAAGGTTAAATTAAACTTCCCCTTTAGTTTTTTGTTGGGATAAATACTGATTCTTTGAGATTCAATTCTGAAATATATATTCTTTGTAGATATCCAAAACTTTCATTATAAATTTCCTCAAAACTCGCGGACTATTAAAAGTGTTAAAAATCGAAAATATTATAACCATTTGCGTGAGCGTACAATTCAAAGTCGGAATTTTCAAAGTCAGGTTCAATGAAACAATTACGTAAAGGTGTTAGGTTGCTTGAATGAAAATTCCAGAATAATACGTCTAGTCGCTACATCACGCAATCTTGCCGTATTTGCAGATGCAACAACGATGTTGAATAAAGTATACGTATGATCACTTTCTCGTTCAAGATTACAGATGTAAAAGTAGATGCTGCAAGTTGCTTTCTTCACGGAGATAATCTTCATCGACGAAAGTGTAATTGACCTCCTACACCTCTCTTGAGATGAGGTGGTTGCGCGTGCTTGAGAACGTTTTAACGATTCGTTTGATGGTTAATTGGTCGCGAAAAAATTTTTTTTGTTTTATACGATTGTTTTATGATTGTGGGAATACTGGGATCCGATGAATATCTGCCTGAGCGATTTGTGCAGGATTTTCAATTATCCATTGAAAGAATCTAATTTAGGATTACGATGAATCAGAAGCTTGTTTTGAGGGAGAAGAATGTGTAGAAATATTTGGAGAAAATTATTTTTTTTTCGATATAATACAGAATTTAGCTTTTACTTCCTTGCGACAAGAGGTCAAGGGAGAAAGTATTGTTAGCTTGAAAATTTCGACTTTTAATTTTCCGCGAATTTGATTCTGATTTGTCCGTGTAAATGTTTATGTTTATGGCAGTATGAACAGGTTTATTTCGAGCTCTGCAATTAAACATTTCTTGGTCTTTCTTATCACTATTATTATCCAAAAATTTCTCGATAGCATACACCATTCGAACATACACATACTTCAATGTATTTTGCCATGTGATAAAGCAAAAACTTGTGTCGACTAAGGTACATGTGAAACCCCATAAATCCAAAATTTCCCTTTTTTTTGGATGCAAAAAATAAAAAAGATTGCATTTTTAGACCCTGTGAAATAGTTTATTCTGAAACTGGTTGCAGAATGGGCTTCTATTCCAACACGTAAGCGAAATTCGAAAACGAGCGACGAAGGAGCGCATGAGTGTTGGTATTGCCTTCTGCAACGACTATTAGACGATATTTTCTCTATTTCAGTCATGTTTTGTGACATTGTTTTGTTATACATCCTAGTGACTTTTGTATTGTATCTTGCCAGTTGGTGTGACTGTTACGAAAATTGACAGATTATTTCATTTGAATCGTACGCTTCGAATTTTGAAATCATTTATAATTAAGCATAAAATTCGTTGCTAGCTGCAGAATGGGCTCCCATTCCAATACGTATGCGAAATTTGAAAACGAGCGACGAAGGAACGAGTATTAGACGATATTTTCTCTATTTCAGTCAAATTTCGTTGAAATTCAATGAAAACTTCAGATTATACATCCTAGTGACTTTTGTATTGTATATTGGCAGTTGGTGACTGTTACGAAATTGACATTTCCAAATTGACGTGAGTTGAAAATTGATAGGATCGGAAGCCAGTGCTGACAACCACGAAACGAAAAATATAACTGAAAACAGTGCTGTAATGAGTTCATTACAGCACTGTTTTTAGTATTTTAATGAACTCATTACGATACTGAAATAGAGAAACAAATTTATTTAATGACATGAAAAGTTTCGTAACTATATTTGAAAATTTATTTTCCGGTTTGAAAAATAATGAGAATCTATAAAATATAAATGTCTCAAAACTTTCTTCCAGAGAAAGAAACATTCTTTATTCTTTCATTCCATAAATTGAGGAGTGCTTTAATAAATGTATAACGGAGAATTCAAGGCCGATATTCTCACCTGAAATTATTTCGTACCATCTTTGTATATAACTCATTTCTTTCTGCTGGGAGTGGTATGCATAGAATTAACATGAAGAATTTGGGAATGAGGTATCATGCTTCCGAAGTATCCGAAATGAGCACAGCGATCCGAATATTTCACTGATTAATTCACGGTTAATATTTTCAAGATTAAGATGAGATAGGCCGATGCTATGACCTAAGCAAGCAACAACTCCACTCCAAGAACCAACGATGCTACCCAAAATTATCGCTTGAAGTGAGGAATTGAGTGTTCAGCTCCAAATAGGACACTCAATGATAGGATGAAATTAAAGAAATTAAAGATCCACTTTTTAGCTACAAGTGAATTTAAATTGGGACTCCAAAGTGCCAGGGATGCAGCGTTGCCATTTCCGTTGCTGCAATCAGTTGCTATTGTCTTATACATTCGCAATTCAGAAGTGTACTGCCAAAATTTTGGCTATTTCAGTGCCTTGATGTAGGGCATTCGTATTAAAGTTTCTATTTAAAGAAAATATTGGGAATCATTTTTGGTTTTACTCTGTTCGTTTATTGCAGACAATCGTATCGAGTTATGTTAGCTGTTCATTACAGTCATTACTCTATATTGAATAACTTCAATTGAGAATGTCTCACTCATTCGTGAAAAAATTCGAATGAACAGGTGTGATGCTGCTGGAACTTGCTCCATCGCTCGAATCATCGCCTACCGGTGTCGATTCAGGATATAACGGAGGAAGTGCCGAATTACCATAAGTATTTCACTTTCTATAACGTGGGCACGGTTCATCTTTCACTGACCGAACGGATTGGAGTTTTCTCTATACATTTATTCATTCTCAGTTTAGATTCTCATCCCATATTTTTGAAAACTGTCACATTATATCCGTTAAAGGAAACGATGAAGAGATGAAATATGGACTTTATTTAATTAGGTTTTAGTGGTATGCATAGGTCATCATCAGAAAGCACCAGAGAGTTGTGATTGAAGCATAATAGTGTTAATATTTTTCAAATTTATTTTATCTCCAATCCATACACTTCTGATAGGCCTAAGATGAAATGCTCTGAAAAATTCAACTGTCAGAGTATTTTTCGAAAAATTTTATACGTTTTAAGTATGTATGAAATTATTGGCCTTGTATATCCAACATGCAATGAGGAGATATCTATTCAGAGCAAATAATTCATAATTCAACGAAATTAAAATAGACAAAATACCATATCTATTCCGAAATGCAACAAAGCAAATCTGACAAACATATTCGAAATCTCAACGATCAAGAAGATCGTAAAGTCAGATCGAAAATCATAGTTTTCAGAGCATCACTCCTTAATTATGGTATTGCGGTGTTGAGGTTCTATCCTCATCGAACCATGTCGGATTTTTATTCAAATCAGATGGAAAAATAAACAGAATAAATAGGGTATTTGTAGACTAACAAGAGAAATTGCCTCAAATAGACTGAGTAAGTAACGAGGTACTTTATTATCATTATTAATATTTGATGGTTTCACATTATTATCACATCATTTGAACTAGAACTTTTTCATCGAGAAATCATCAGTGATACCTACTCTTCATATGAAACCAGAAATAATGTTTGAGATTTTACATCGATTTGAGTTCTATTCTTCGCACGCTGTTGTGGAATTTCATATAAAATCATTACACAAAACATTTAAAATAAAATAGCATTTTGAATAAAAAAGGTTTCTGGAAATAATGAAACGTAAATTCTTTCATCGACTATTTCCCTCGTCTCAATTTCCACCAATCAGAAACGCGCAATTTTGAATCACAAATGGTATCTAGATGGAAAAACTGTATGGCAGCAGCTGTCAGCAGTTTTTTTGGGTTGTTAACGAAAATTAACACCTATAAATAATGAATCCAAAATAATCTGTTACTCATGAAATAGTCTTGTCAGATACCATTCGAGCATCTTATTTTCCTTTGAAAAAAAAAACGAAAAAACACATTGCAACGTAATATTTTTTTAACAAAAAGCATTCGTGCAGGTGCAAAAATCCTCGTCTTCGACTCGGATTTTTGTTGCCACCAGCACTCATGCCCCTTGATAAAATATTACTCAGCAACGTGTTTTTTCGATTTTTTTTTCGGGAAAATTGGATGCCCTTACGATATGACGTACCACTATTTCCCTCGTCTTAATTTCCACCAATCAGAAACGCGCAATTTCGAATCACAAATGGTTTCTAGATGGAAAAACTGTGTGGCAGAAGCTGTCAGCAGTTTTTTCGGGTTTACCCGCGGCAAAACTTGACAGTTGTGGTCAACGAATATTGATTACTCATGAAATAGTCTTGTCAAATACCATTCAGGCATCAAATTTTTCCTTTGAAAAAAATCGAAAAAACACAATGCGAAGTGATATTTTTTCAACAAAAAGCATTCGTGCAGGTGCAAAAATCCTCGTCTTCGACTCGGATTTTTGTTGCCACCAGCACTCATGCTCCTTGTTAAAATATTACTTAACAACGTGGTTTTTTCATTTTTTTCGGAAAAATTGGATGCCCTTATTATATTACTTACGATAAAAATTTTGTGCTGTACTGTTTACTCACTCTGTATGAATAATACGAATAATAAAATTTATTTTAGGAAATCATAATTCAATTGGACGGCTTCTCTGTAATGGTACACCAATTGAAGTAATCTGGTATGATGATGAGCATTATAACTATTATGTCAACAACTATTATAACGGGTTGTTCATTAGCATAATAGTATGTGTGGTAAAGTCATGAAAGGAGCAAAATGAGACTCCTATTGATTATGTAATCTTCAGAATTATCAAGGGCATTTCCAAGTTATACAGAGTGTAACAGCCAATGGAATAAATTCGATAACGAATAAATGAGGGCGTGTTAGGAAAAACGCTCGGACACATCGATTTGTAATTTTAAATGCGCATATTTCTCAAGAAAATAATATTAGATAGGGTGTTCCATGTAACCGTGGCCAATACCAACTTTCTCATTCCAAATGCAACCCCCTGTATATTATTTATTTTTTGGATTCTTCGGAGAACTCTAGACACAATTCATGCACAATGTCCTATACCTATCGTTAACTATTTCGGAAGTATTAAGTGTTTTCAGATTCATTGCAAAAATCAACGTTTCAAATAAAAATTATTTTATTTCACAAATTCGGTACATTACACTCAAATCCTAATACGTAATACTGATTATTTATTAATTATTAAAAAAAAATAATGCCAATGTAGGAAATGTTCAAAATGCTCGCCGCGAACGTCTTGGCAACATGCAAATCTCGTGTAGAATTGTCTTCTAACGTTACTCAACATTTCTTCTCAGTAATGATTTTTGCTTACTTTCTTCATATCAAGAGGTAAATGAGAAATAAGTATTGAGTGTAATGTATCGAATTTGTGAAATAAAATAATTTTCATTTAAAATGTTAATTTTTGTAAAAAATCTGAAAACACTTAATATTTCCGAAAAAGTTGAAGATAGGTATTGAACATTGTACATGAATAATGTCTAGAATTTTCTGAAGAATTCGAAAAATAAGTAATATACAGGGGATTGCATTTGAAATAAGAAAGTTGGTATTGACCACGGTCGCATGGAACACCCTATATAATTTTATTTTCTTGAAAAATTAAGCATTTAAAATTACAAATCGACGTGTCCGAGCGTTTTTCCTAACACCCCCTCATTTATCCGTTATCGAATTTATTCCATTTGGCTGTTACACTCTGTATATGAACAATTTTCGATCAAATTGTTTGTGCCTTATTCATTTGGAGGAAAGGTTTGGTCTACACATCAATTGGGTCGAATGAACGTCTTCCTCAAGGAAGACGTATTCTTGTCAAAAGTCTTAAGGTGAATACAGACTATTCTGACGTGACGTGATTTCACGTCACGTCAGGACCGTGCAGTGCTCACATTGGCCTAATATGAACGTGAACGCACAGAACGATGTGTTGCATTTTTATGCATTTGAATATCACGCACAATTTTGACGTGGGCCCACATGTAACCACGTCACGTCAGAATAGTCTGTATTCAGCTTTAGTCTCCTCTATCAACTCTCAGCTTAATGAATGTAACATGACAATTTTTTTGGTTTCAAAACATTGTTCAAGAGAACAATTTCCAGAGAATGAACTGGCCTGAGAACTGACTGGACAGGAATCCAATTGAACACGTATGGGATTACTTAGGGAGAGCCATATCCAATCACCAAAATATCTTCATTCATTTCACATTTACTTGGTAAACTTTTCTTCTTTCTTCTGTTTTCGAGGTTTTGCCGAATTTTTATAATCTAAATTTTTGCATTCTCTTGTAGACCTGAAGAAGAAGTCGACAGACTTCGAAACGTTGGCCTTGTAATAAGATTATAATAAAGTTCTGTCCGAATACCCGATACTTGATTTTCTGTTTATATCATGGATGATAAATACTGAATCTAATTATATGTAGATTGTTTATTTCTCGGGAAACCTTGAGGGGCTAACACTTTTGACGATGTGAGCACACACCTTCATCAATGTATACAGTCAGGTAAGAATTAGATATTTACCTGTAATACCATATGGGCAATAAATACGTCTTCTCGACCAGCTGCTGCGCTTTGTCTGTGATATCCAAAGATAATGATTTTCTTTTCATATTGATATTACCTACCTGTTACATCTTCCATTCGCGACATCAGAAAAGTGTCCAATTGACCAGGCGCAATTCTTTCGCCTCCTGCAATTCGAAGGAAAGTAAACCAACTTTTACCTCCATTCAGCCCGATATTATATATCCGGCAAAGATAAAGTAAAAGTGACTCCGGACATCGTTCATTTCGCCCAAGTGGACGACCTACTCAGGACGAACAGATGGCCCATTTGTCGGTCAAATGTTCGAGAGCCTACCCATTGTTCTGCATCTTGTCAACAAAACAAATGAATAAACAGAGAAACGTGATTAGTGCACCTCACAATGGAATCTGAAATTGCCATTTTAGACGATCGGTGTGTGTTCAGCATTGGAAGCGCTGTCGATTAGGTGTTTTATTGGCCACACAAGTCATTGTCTTTTGCAATACCACACTTTTCTCGAGACTATAAATTCATCACCGGTTTATGATACGGAATTTCAATTGCTCCGTCCCTCCGTCGTATGAGTTTCGCGTTGAGAATGAGTGTCGAATTCTATGAATAATGCTGAATCGATGTCCCTTTTCAAAGCTCCTAACGCTCTCACAAGAGTGGCGGAAGAATACTATATGTGGAGTGCCACAGGGCACTGTTTTCGATCTTCTTTTATTATTAGCTAATCCTGCTAATCTCTCGAGTAGGAATGTGACAGCGAATTATGTCCAATTCAAATGGATCAGTTGATGTTTCTTTTTTTTATTTGAAGTTTATTGTGCTTCGATTTCGCAGATCATTAGCACTACGGACAGTTTCATCTCATTTATATTTAATTTACAGTTAATATATCAAAATTTCATCAAACTAAATATAGAATTCAAGTTGTGTTTTATGTTTCTGATCCATTTTCGAAATCATTTTCATCTCATTTATATTTAATTTACAGTTAATATATCAAAATTTCATCAAACTAAATATAGAATTCAAGTTGTGTTTTATGTTTCTGATCCATTTTCGAAATCAAATATTTCAGCAGGGAATAGATAGGTTCAGACAATCTTATTTTCAATAGTGAAACGAGGTTTTGCTGTATAAAAGAGTCCTGTTTTCATTCCTTGTGTCTTGATGAGAACACAATTCTACAGAGTGTAACAGCCAAATGGAATAAATTCGATAACGAATAAATGAGGTCGTCTTGGGAAAAACGCTCGGACACGTCGATTTGTAATTCTAAATGCGCATATTTTTCAAGAAAATAATATTATTTCACAAATTCGGTACATTACACTCGAAACCTAATAAGTTATACTGATTATTTCCTAAATATAAAAAAAAACATTAATGTCAATGTAGGAAATGTTCAAAATGCTCGCCGCGAACGTCTTGGCAACATGCTAATCTGGTATAGAATTGGCTTCAAACGTTTATCAACATTTCTTCCCAGTAATGGTTTTTGCTTACTTTCTTCATATCAAGACGTAAATGGGAAATAAGTATTGAGTGTAATGTATCGAATTTGTGAAATGAAATAATTTTCATTTAAAGTGTTGATTTTTGTAAAAAATCTGAAAACACCTAATATTTCCGAAAAAGTTGAAGATAGGTGAAGGACATTGTCCATGAATTATGTCTATAGTTTTCTGAAAAATCCAAAAAATGAATAATATACAGGGGGTTGCATTTGAAATAAGAAAGTTGGTATTGGCCACGGTCGCACGGAACACTTTATATAATTTCATTTTCTTGAAAAATATGCGCATTTGAAATTACAAATCGACGTATCCGAGCGTTTTTCCTAACACCCCCTCATTTATTTGTTATCGAATTTATTCCATTTGGCTGTTACACTCTGTATAGAATTAAGCATTTACCAGACAGAAGAATCATCTTTTCATTTTTCAATGTGACATCATTTTAAACGACTGACTGATATTGAATCTAGAACATAACAAAATTTTTAAAGAAAATAGATAATACCTAATGGTTGATTTAGTTCTACGAATATTCATCATCTAGCGTGATAAACTCGAGTCAGCTCATTATGATGGAATGAGAAGAAATATATTATTTATGCTTTAAAAAATTGAGTAGCATTATAATTCAAAGCAAGCGCCAGTTATTATGCGTGCACGCGCATCAACAATTACGTGCCGTCACGCCAGTAAGAAAAAAATGACATCACATATGGGAGAAGAATCGTTATTAGGCTCATGATTCCGAAAAACATAAAAAACAGTGAAGTGGTTCGTCCAATAGAAACTGATTACGAGTAGAGTCCCTAGATCTAACAAGTAGTAATATTTATCGATAGATCTGCAAATCTAGTGATTCCATTGGCGAAATGTCAAAGTTTGATCAATTTTCCTGAAGAAATGGGAAAATTATATAAAATATGAATAACAAACTATTTTGCATTGACCTTTCCTCTTTCGATTCGTATATTCACATCAGGGCTAGGATATCTGTGAAAAAAGTTTAATCGAGTTGAAAATTGCTCTCTTTGCCGGATTTTTTCACGATCTTAGCGAATTTTTTAAAAATACTTCTACATCGCCTAGAGAATCGAAATTTCACCCACGTATGAATCAATTATTCCTCTTTTCGACCGTATAAACATTTCACCACTGTATCGCAGCTTCGCTGCGATTTCCGGATTCTTCTGGACCCATTTTTCCGACAGATTCCTTCGGGTCGGTCCACACCATTTTCGTATAGAAATAATGTAAGTGTCGTTTTCCTCCCTCTACCCAATTGAGATCAGTCATTGTAGTCTCCATGGATATTACAGTCCGGCTCTATACCATAAATATGAGGCCTGTACGAATTTTGAGAGGGCAGCAAAAAAGTGAAGTGCAAATACTATGAGAAAAAAATCAAACTTCGACAACCTGTATGTCGAATCTCTCCAAATTATACAAGGAATCTCCCCTATACGTTCGTACTTCCAATTCAGGAACACCCTGTTCCTGTATGATTTTACTAGGGTCATAGCTTCTCTCCAAGAATCAATTAGCTCGAGCCAAGACTCTTAAGATCTGGCTATACCCATAAGATTCAATACGCTTTTCCTGCACAAACTAGTTTTCAGCATGACAATTAGCTACAATAGCTACAAAAGCAGCCCGTTCCAGCTTCGCCTGGGTGAAAATTTGTTTCAATAACATTTTGCGATGAACTTAGAGTAAATCTACAACATTTATTCTGTTTATAAAATCGTAGCGTGTCTGAAAGTTGATCCACGCGGCTACTCTTTTATAGATATGCATTTCCTCCTCTCCCACTTCGGTGCCCTCTCCTACTCGCCTACCTAGTACGGAGACGCATTTAGGTCCGGTCGTGCGGTTTCATCTTCATCACTTCAACCTGCCCTATCTTTTGATGTACTCGTTGTAATTGCATGATGTAAAGGGCAATTTTGTTCTAAATTGAATGCTGGAGATAAATAACGTATTGAGTTGGATGAGGATCAATACCCTATTCAAAAAACGCACTCCCAAATAGTGCATAATTTTGAAAAACATCTGATTACCATATACAGGTAATAGCAAGTCAATCTTGAGAGATAGATATATGCTATCGGGGACTTTTTTGTAGAACTATTCAAGAGGTACATTTCCGTCATACATTGTATCTACGTAAGTCTTACGGTTTTTGCAACGCACGTGAGAAAAGATGATTATGGCTGATTTTTTTTGTAATTATTGAAATTATAGTAGGTATCCTTAATTTTTTCGGGTGAGGAGTATAGCCTATGTCACTCAGGGATAATGTATCTTTCTATGGGTGAAAGAATTTCGGAAATCGGTCCAGTAGTTTTTGAGGCAAGTCGTACCAAACACACAAATCTTTCCTCTTTATAATATAGTGGAGTGCCTGGAGCATTCAAAACCGTAAAGCTGCGTACAGATGTGCGAGCCGAACATATCGCGAACCGCTCGCGAAGTGTTCGTGTCATGTTCGTTAATTTCACGTACACACTTGCGATCCGCTCGCGAACCAATACCAACGACGGCTTACGAATTTACACTGGGCTCGCGTTGTGTTCGTGAAAAGCTGCGTATACATGTGCGAGCCGAACCTATCGCGAACCTATCGCGAACCGTTCGCGAAGTGTTCGTGTCATGTTCGTTAATTTCACGTACACACTTGCGATCCGCTCGCGAACCAATACCGACGGCTTAACGAAGTAACACTGGGCTCGCGTTGGGTTCGTGAAAGGATCCGACTATCGATGGATCGGCGCGAACGGTTTGCGAGCGGCTCTATAGAGGTTCGACATGCCGTCCAAATAATTGTCGCTATTGGTTCGCGAGCGGTTCGCGATAGGTTCGGCTCGCACATCTAGACGCTGCTAAATAATCCGACTATCGATGGTTCGGCGTGAACGGTTTGCGAGCGGCTCTATGGAGGTTCGACATGCCGTCCAAATAATTGTCGCTATTGGTTCGCGAGCGGTTCGCGATAGGTTCGGCTCGCACATCTAGACGCAGCTTAAAACCTCGGATTAGAGTTATAGTGAATGAAATAATTTGATCGATGTGGGATATTGTTTCACTATAAATTGCAATGTTTACCCATTTTTTTTTGTGCAATCCATTTTTTCATTGTTTAAACAAATTATTATAAAAAATTAATGTTTGACCATATATTTTCACTTTAAACAGTAATTTTTTTGTATTTATATGTTGAATCTCACCTGAGTGTACATATAGGAAAATTTTTCAAAGATACCTGTGAATAAAAATACCACTAGGCATCTCGAACGTGGAGGGGAGAGCGGAGCGACAGCTGCTATGTACAATGGAATTTCTCGGCCAGTTTAATTATAAATGGAACGTACTCTATTGTGTACATTTAAAGAAAGAATGTAATTAATCACGACCATGAAAAAAAAATATTAGTACAAAATCCGTTTATTTAAATATATAACATTGTTGTCAACATCAAATATTTTCTTCTACTTCATCTATATGTATAATGAGTGTGAGTGAAGTATTGGAACATTTATTTTCGCTGCACTGTAGACATGCTACACTGCAGTATAAACCACTTTTTCTGCATCCACACGCAGCTCCACATCCCTTTTTGCAATTACAAAATAACATTTGCAATAAATTATCCGGAGCAGGTAATTGATTCATTGTTATTGGGATGTACATGTTATTGGAATCCTTCCATCCCCAATTTTCAATAACTACGTCATTTCCTAGCCATATCTGAATTTGTAGGTAAACTCTTTTAAGGTGCTCAAACGCTGCATCAGTTGTTGGAGGCAGTGATGACAAAAGAACACTTGTATTTTTGGCTGTTGCTTTTATGAAAGAATTGAACCTTAATGTATTTAAATCATGAGTGTTAGACGGAGCGCCATATAAACTCAAAATACATGCCACAGCCACACCTGCTTGCAATATATTATTTGGGTCTTCATTGATATTTTTGAATACTTTTACTGAGTCGTGTAAATCAATCCGTTTCTCAAAATTTTTGGAAAAATTTCATTGAAAAATGCAGAAGTAAAGGCATGTAAAAAAAGAATATGTTCTTAACAGTTTGGTAATGATTTTTCTAAACATTTCGATGAAAATATCTTCTGTTGAACTTTGCCTCGGGATGGTTTTAGAAAATATATTTCACGATCTTTATCTACCAATGCCGTTAATATCACTACTAAGACATCGATATCTTCTGAAACTATAACAACATCTTTTGATTCCAAATTCATTGCCGTCTCAACAATTAATTTGTCGGCATCGCTTTCCGCTTGGCACGTAAATATATTGTTGTCAGCTAATTTAACTCTCAACATTTCTATCAAGCGAATTTCATTTTTGCTATTTGTCAAAAATTTATCTTGAGCAATTTTTGAAGGTATATGTTCATCAAATTCAATATCTGCACATTTATTTTTTAATGCACGAGGATTCCATTCGGCTGATTTAATACTTTCTTTTTTATACCCATCAAATACCCTTCCCGTTAGGTTAGGTTTTAATCCGTTTAAGTATTTTAACTCAATTTATTTATATGTTCTATGTATAGTCAGCAGTGCCAAAAAAAAACAAAGGGGCCAATTTGAGTCGTCAAACGATCCATTCTAGAGTTTTAGGGTTACATGTATTTTTGTATGCTGTATCATGAAAAAATTAAAATATATATATAATCTTTTGAAAGAGAGAATTACAAAAAAATTAAAAAAAAAATTAGGGGTGGACAACCTCTAACAATTAGGGGGATGAAAAATAGATGTTGGCCAATAAAAATAAAAATCTAGCCTGAAAGAGTTCAATTTAGGTTAGGATAGGTTGTGATAGAAAAAGGGGTTGATCGTAGAGGGGTGAAAATTTAGGGTTATATGTATGTTTGTATGCCGTATCATAAAAAAATAAAAATAAAAAATTTTGTCCGGAAAAATAAAAAAAAAAGTTAGGGGTGGACCATCCTTATCATTTAGGGGGATGAAAAATGGATGTTGGCCGATTCCCAGTCCTTCCCGATATGCACACAAAATTTCACGAAAATCGGTCCAGCCGTTTCGGAGGAGTTCGGTAACAAAGATGCAGACAAGAGAATTTTATATATTAGAGATAATAGCAGCTGTCGCTCCGCTCTCCCCTCCACGTTCGAGATGCCTACTGGTATTTTATTCACAGGTATCTTTGACAAATGTTCCAATATGTCCACTCAGGTGAGATTCAACATATAAATACAAAAAAATTACTGTTTAAAATGAAAATATATGGTCAAACATCAATTTTTTATAATAGTTTGTTTAAACAATGAAAAAATGGATTGCACACAAAAAAAATGGGTAAACATTGCAATTTATAGTTTAAAAAACAATATTCCACATCGATCGTATCAATTCATTCACTGTAAGTCTTGTCCGAGCTTGAATGCTCCAGGCACTCCACTAATATAAGTATAGATAAAATCTGAACTAACTGGCTTTCAGAAATGACAAAGGCTTCCATATTGGCACACTAGGAAATGTCCTTCCGGAATCCAAATAAGTATCAACTTTATTGACTCGTCAAACAAGATACAAGCATTTATCGAAGTAACTCAAAGCACTACCATGAGTAATATAACAAATATTCGAGAGTCCGACAACGATTGAGCTACACCCATACAAACCGTCTTTCACCTTGTTATGTAGATTCCGCAGGTTAAAATCGACACCGATGTATGATCTTCATTTCATTGATATTCATGAAATTTGAATGAGCAAGGAGAAAAAGTGTGTAACTATGTCTGGTGGACGGCAACTATTAGGTCAATGGCTGGTTTGAATTAATTTTATTATCTGAGATTTTGGTCCCTAGTTCATTAGCTTATTCGAACCGTGTCAGAATATCCGAATACCGTAAGGTTGCCTCTTATATTTGGGAAAATGATGATACCTCAATTAATAAATGGGTATCCCACACTCAGAGGACCACAAACGAAAGTTTTATAGCAGCAGTATTTGGTGCATTCAGGTTACGAGTCAAATGTCAAAATATCGCTACTGACAGGAATGCGGTTCGTAAACGTCTTTTCATCTATCAGTATAGGAAGGAGTGATATGATGATATGATATATTGTTTATCCTGATCACTCCTAGGTCTCCTGTGGAGACCCCTCTGAAATTACAAGCTTCGAAGCTTGTAACTTGTGCCGAGTTCGGAGTAAGCAGTTGTGTTCTGTTTAGGCTTTGTAACTGTGTCCTTACGCCACCTTAGGCACAGCACTGTTAATTTTTGACCCAACAGTGAGAATGGTGGCCCCTACCGAGACTAGAAAATTTCTTTCCTAGCTCGGGATTGAACTTCGGACCTTTTGGGTCCTAATTCCTACGCTCTACCACTGAGCCAGAGGCACTCTGATTGGCAAGTGGATGAATCTAGAGACCCGTGGGAGCAGAAAATCAGTCCTTATTGGACACTATTGGGACCCTAACCTAGCATATCAATTATTAGAAATTTTTAGTGAGCTGAACGGATTTTGGATAATGTTTTGTTGAGCAGATATTAATGATGGACTTGGTTGGAAAAGGATAGCAAATTCCATTCGTTCATCATAAGAAATATACAATTCTTTACAAGAGGAACAACGCCCTTGAACGAACGGATGCTAAAATTTTTGGCCGTAACTTGCCGGCACATAGTAGCTAATAAGGGAACTATAATCTGCCTGCCGGGACAGTCTGGTCCATTTTGTTAGCTATCCATTTACAGAAATCTGTAGGATATTTATTTGCCTCTAGGGTTATGAATAGATAGGTCGGATTCGTCCAAATTATACAGGGTTTATTTTAAGGTGAGGTTTTCCTTTTGACAGATGGTAGAACTCATCAAAATAAGACATTTGATCCAATATTTTTTAAATGAATTATGCCCCTGTTCCGAGAAAATGAAGCTAGACTATTTTCTAGTTTCTAGAGGAATCTGAAAATTCCTCATTCCGAACCTGCTCCTCCGTAGATATCAACATCTCTTGTTTTTTGTCTTCTTATCTAACACATCTACAAAAAATTCCAGTGCGTAGAACAGATCATTTTGCCATATTCCGCTTTTCCATAAATTGAACATTTCATATAAGAAAATTTCGGTAAAATGAGTTATTTCGATGAGTTCTATCACCTGTCAAAAGAGAGCCTCACCTTAAAATACATCCTGTATATTTTAGTTACAAACGGTGAGAAAGGGACTACAACTAAAAGTGGCTTTAATTCGTTCAATGACGTTGTTCCTCTATGTATATTCAAACTCAAGTTAGACACCTGAGATACAATGAAGAGGAAAATTTTGGGTATTGCTTTTATTCGCTTAAACTTCAGAAAATTTTAGTATTATACCATGTTCTGGTTGCAAAAGAAATCCTTTAGTATTGAATTTGACGTCTTTCCTCTCCTCATCTCCATCACACTGTTCGACAACAAAATTCGATAAAATATGAGCAAGTCCGCACTTGGCATTCAGTAGAGCGAACCGTCGACCTGTAAATCGATAAAATCATTAAAACATATAGAGTGTTTCATTTTGAGTGGCGACAATTCATTGAAGAGTCGATGCATATGATGATGACCGATGCATATGTCACTCCCACAATCCATACGAATCTTATATAATAAATTCATCAAGTTATTATGGCTGTAGAACGTGAAAAAGAAAATTACCTACACATACACTCGGAAAGCATTACCCTCATTCTGACATAATCGGGTGAAAATGTGAAAGAGAGAGATTGTCAGTATCGGATGTCATAGAAGAGAGTTTCTTCTGTGATGATTTGTTCCAAAGTTTGTTTTTGAGTATGAATTCTTTATGTTTTATCAATTTCGAATTCTTTTTTATATCATTATTCACAAAATTTGCAAATTCTTTTCATAGATGAAGTATTATATTCAGAAATAAATGTTGAAAAATATTAAAGGCTTTTTATACTACAATTTTTGTTTGAGTAACCATAGTATTCAGTGCCTTTTGTTTACTCTACTTACCAATACAGTTTCTCGGTCCATCACCAAAGGGTAAGAAGGTCATACTGTGCCTTCTTTCGCAGTTCTCTTTCTTGAACCTATCGGGATCGAAACGGTACGGATCAGGAAAATATTCGGGATCATACTGTATTCCCATGATTGGAATATAAACCATGTCACCCTCTTCCAAAATCAAGTCACTTCCTGGTATTTGGTACCGTTTAGAGCACCTTCTGTCGAGGAATGGAACTATTGGATACTTTCTCAATGTTTCTACAAAAATTTACACTCGTTTTAACAAGCTCTGCGAGGATAAAGGAGAAAAAGTTTTTTGTGTTTGTGAATAGAATACAGGAGATCTCTTGGAGAGAAGAATGGAGAGAATTGAAGAATAAAATGGATCTATGAAATAGAAATAAATACCAAAAAGTAACGAAATGGTACTTGGTCACTCACGTCCGTTCTCTTACCATAGATCGATCTCTCCAGGTATTCCATCTCTTGCAGGCTTTCGTAACAAAACTTTCCATACTTGCTCTTGGCGCTAATGATTTCATCCCTCAATTTTTCTTGTACATCTGGATTTCGTGCTAGTTCCATCAACAGGAATGACATGGTCGAACTGGTAGTTTCGAATCCAGCAATGAAAAATTGCGTTGCTTGAGCAACAAGGACATCCCCATCTGAAATGCAGAAGAATATGAGAAGCTAGACATTGTCATTTCGAAAATCTTTCTTAGACTGTTGATGAAATACTCACCCAATGATTCTACATCATCAATCTGATCTTGTTTCTTCATTTCAATAAGAATATCCAATAAATCGTTTCTGACAACTTTGTTGCTCTCCCTTTCTTTCATGGTCCTCAAGAATACGTCTCTGAAGAAATTGCTCGATAACTCATCGATAAATCTCATCCCAAATAATGGTACCAATTTTGGAGCTAAGAAAAAACATGTCGTCTGAATTGCATGCCATACCATTTTCCAATTGTAAATCCTCCTTGCGATTACTCTGAATGGAGAGTTGTCGTCTTTGAAACATTCAGCCTCCAGTCCAAAAGATGTGGACGTAATTGTATCCGTTGTGAACTTTGCACACAATTCTCGAGCTTCTATCTTTTCGTCTTTTGTAATTTTTTTCCTAATATATTCAGTCATTTGTTCAGCACAGTTTATCATAAGTTGAGACATTAATTTCATTTTTCCAGAAGAAAAAGCAGGTGTCATTCTCCTTCTCACATCTCTCCATTTTGGAGTTTTCATCAGGAAGAGTATATTTGACCCAATACCATCATGCTTCTCATTGTTGGTCATTGTTCTGTTGAGGAAGTGATCGAAATCTTTTATCAGAATGTTTTTTATGAGGTCCAGATTGTTAACCATCAAGCTTGGTTCGTCAAGGATGAAGAAACCTATGAAAGGTAGTTTGGTGTTGTCATAAACTGATTTACAGAATTCCCCGATGGTTGTTCTCCATAAGCAAATGTCCTTTATGTTTCCAAATATTGGTACTGGTTCCAAAAATGGCACTTTTCGTGTTTTCCAATGACTGAATTTCCTTGTCATATACAGGTAAATGATTGCAATCAAGATTACCAGAAGTAACATGCAGTAAAGAGAAATCATTTCGAACCTGAAATAATCTAAGATATTAGCGGTTATACAAGCTGTTCCAAGTTCGAGTGTCTATCAGAAGTTCAAGGAAAACTGGGACTTTTTGAAATCAGCAAATTTTTATTGTGGAATTGTACCGCTGAAATATTTTTGCAGCTTCAGTACGGTAAAATATTTGTTTATATTTTTTCTTTCATGTTTTCATTTGTAAATGAGCTTTTGTTCGAACTGTTGCGTAAGTCCCAATAGTTTTCAAACTAATAAGAAAAAACTGTACAGAAAAGGGCAAAGGCGTCTAATATGCACTTGAACTTGATACACCCTGTGGACATCGTGAACATACCACAAACACAGTAATTGTGAATGGAAAACACTGATCGCAATTAACTTTTCAGCTCGGTGGGATCTCACAAATTGATTAAGGCATGGACGTTCAAAATTATTTGTATGAAAATGAAATTGAAAGAAAGAAGAGAATTGATCAAATTTTAGAGAAATTTCGTACTCACTACACTGTACACAATATTACAATTTGATGGAGAATTGTTTATCAATTCGAGAAACAATTCAGTTCCTTGATGCGAGTATTGCCCCATATTCTTATCGAGAAGTTTGAACTCGAATAACACAATGAATTCAATAAGGCTCCTAATTAATCATACACTGTAGCCCACTTAAACCAGTTCAGAGGAATATTTCCATAAAACGACGAGACAGAATTTTCATTTGGAAAATGTTTCCTTGAAAAACCTTGTATTAATTCATGTATTAGCAGAGTATTCGTAATTTCAATTTGAAGAACAATGTTCTGTAAAAATTCGACACAACTCTTATTATTATTTTATTTCCCATGAAATATTTACATATGTACTTGAAAAACAAAAGTTGGTGTCCGTTCTTGTGAAACCTCAAATCTCAAAAAAATTACAAGGAGCCATCTCTCCCGTCACAGCTTCACTCTGAAATCGCAATTTTTATTCTTTCCCAATATTATTTAACGGAATTCGTGTGACACCCTGTATATGGAACCGCTTCGGTGACCTCTAACCACTATTGACACTCCAAGTATTTTCGTCCAGGTAAGAAACACAAGAGGACCACAAGCGAAAGTATAATAGCAACAGAATTTGGTGCATTCAGGTTACGAGTCAAATGTCAAAATATCGCTACTGACGGAATGCGAATGAAGTCTTTTCATCTTTCAGTAGGAAGGAATGATTAAACAGTTTGTCTTAGTAAGTGGTTAAATCTACAAGTTGGAGCTGAAAATAAGTCCTTTGGATACTATTAGGATCCTAACCTAGCATTTCACTGGTTAGGAATTCTGTGTGAGCTGAACGGATTTTGGTATACTCCATTCACTTTTATTTAATCACATAGGAGGTCATGGTTTCGTTTTCAGGAGTTGGTACACCTGATGAAAAGTCTGTGCGCGTACAGAAAATATCGTTAATGACAAAACGACGTTGCCAGTTCATTTGTTTACATCAAAGTAAAAGTATCAAAGATATTCCACATTTTGTTAGTTCGAATCGATCGGCGATTTTGGGGCGAAATATCGATAGGAAATCGCCTATTTTTCAGTTCTTCGTCGTCCAGAAGAAGTTTTCCGTCGATATGAGAAATTTCGTGCAAGTGTAATTTTTTCCTTTCACGACTTTTGGCGTGAATACGAACGGCAAATTTGAATTGGAGCAAAAATCGATTAATAAGCATAAATAAAGCGAAAGTAAATATTAATCGACCTTTTTACACTTGATAACGAATTTTTTTTTAGGTATCTGGCCGTTAGAAAGATTTCAAATGAAATTCCGGTCCCCCAGAAGTTTGGTTAGTTTCGGTATCGTTTTTGGTGCTCAAAATTTATTTGGAATGTGTAAATGGACAAAAAGGCTTCCTTATACGATCTTCTAACGAAAGCGACCGGAAAATATGGTTCAGGTAGGATTTTCGAGGAATTATGAGGAGAGAACTTGCAGAATGAAATTGCTCGATTTTCGTAAGTGAACGGGTTCTGGATGGCCATCAACGGTCTCTTAATGATTATTGTTGGTCGTTTTCACGTTTCAGAAAGAAAAAAACACGTCGAAAAAGCTAAAAAAAGAAGAAATATGACTATATTGCATTCAACAGTAGGTGAATGGTGAATTCAGATTCCGATGAATTGAAATGTGCCACTGGAGCTTTCATTCCTTTGCCGAAAGTAGAAATAGGCTATATTGAACCAGAATATGTACATCGGTTTTTTCCATATTCCAGGAGTTTGTGTCTTGTTTTAGAACAGGTGAAAGATAAATGTGAAGCATATGTTTGACCTTTTCCATTTTATTTGTACAAACCTACTGTGGTAGTAATGTATGAATATTTTTAAAACTAATAAATTACTATACAGTCAGAATATTTTACTCCTTGTTCATAAGATCAAATGAATGAAATGTCGTCAAGTCTTGAACTTTCAGTTCAAGAGGATAATAAACATTAAATCTTCACAAGCATGCAGATGAAAATTATGTGAAAGCAATGCAATTTTTTTCCATGGCGAAAAATAATATATTTCAACAGTGATCTCTTGTACTTTTCATGCAAATAACTAGAAAAGGAATCCTTTCTATCAATTCATATAGACGTTATTTATTTTCGTCCATCACATTTTTTCCAATTCATTCACATTCTGAGAAATACGCTAAGAATGTAGAAAGGGCAACATAGTGTTGACTTGGAACATAAAAATATTTTGAAAAACGTCATAACTTCGATACAGAGTGGAATTTGTCAAATTTCCAAGGCCAGAGTTGTAATTTTATAATTGTGAATGTAGTATAGGTATATATGTTTTGTTTAGCAGTTATTAATAATTGACTCGGTGGAAAATAAATAGAAAATTCCATTTGTTCATCATGAAAATATAGGTAACCTACCTACAATTTGTAACAAGTTAGAATCTATCAAGATTGTCAGTTGCGATTTCAGAAAGTATTGTCGGAATAACAGGATCTTCCCAAAATAATTTTCCGAATTTCAGCATTTGGCATTTGTGACAGCACTCAATGGAGAACTCGAACCAATTGAAGAAGAAAAGATCTCAATTAAGATTGCTTTTTTTGCAGGGAGAACCTTATGAAGAATCCAGAAATCTCATGTTATCAGATCGTCCAGGACATTTTTCAGATAAACTGGTAAGACTACTCGTGCTTCATGAGGTTATCTGTCTCCCTGCGAATTTTTGAGGATAACTTTATCAATTACGTTAATTTTATGGTTTACATAATCGTCCATCTGAATGCACTATTAGTCGAATTATTAAAAAAATTGAAGAGACCGGTTTGGTGGAAGTCCAAAACAGTAAAAAATACAGTCGTAGCGGTCGTTCTCAAGAAAATATATATTTGGTTCGTGAAAGTGTTGCTGAAGACCCTGAAATATCCAACATTTTCTCCTTTAGAAGAATAGGAACCTAACCTACTTGGTGACACCAAATTAATACAACGAATAGGTTAATCCGTGCTCGTCATAAAAACTTCACCTGTTCGGTTTTCACAGAGTTATGAAAGACCCATTGAAGAATCTATCATTACTCTGAGATAGAATGAAGAGCAAATACTTGGGTACTACTTTAATTCACTTAAACTTTAGAAAATTTCAGTATTATACCATGTTCTGGTTGCAAAAGAATTCCTTTAGTATTGAATCTGACATCTTTCCTCTCCTCATCTCCATCACACTGTTCAACAACAAAATTCGATAAAATATGAGCAAGTCCGCACTTGGCATTCAGTAGAGCGTACCGTCGACCTGCAAATCGATAAAATTATCAACATATACATTTTGCGTTTCATTAACGAGTCGACCAATGCGATGAATATGATGATGACCGATGCAAATGTCACTCCCACAATTCATACGAATCTAATAATATAATATAATAAATTCATCGAGTCGTTTTGGCTGTAGAACGTGAAAAAAAATTACCCACACATACACTCGAAAAACGTTACCCTCCTTCTGACGCAATCGGGTGAAAATGTGGAAAAGAGACATTCGGGGCTATTCACTAAGCAAAGTTGTTATGGATAGCAACTGTAAATCGTCGTTATCCCATGCTTATTACATAACAACTTTGCTTAGTGAATAGCCCCGATTGTCAATATCGGAGGTCATGGAAGAGAGTTTTTTCTGTTATGATTTGTTCCAAAGTTTGTTTTTGAGCATGAATTTCTAATGTTTCATCAATTTCAGATTCTTTTTTATTTCATTATTCACAAAATTTGCAAATTCTGTTCATAGATGGAGTATTATACTCAGAAATATATGTTGGAGAATATTAAAGGCTTTTTAAACTACAATTTTTGTTCGAGTTACCATAGTATTTAGTGCCTATTGTTTATTCTACTCACCAATACAGTTTCTCGGTCCCTCACCAAAAGGTAAGAAGGTCATACTGTGCCTTCTTTCGCAATTCTCTTTCTTGAACCTATCAGGATCAAAACGGTATGGATCAGGAAAATATTCGGGATCATACTGTATTCCCATGATTGGAATATAAACCATGTCACCCTCTTCCAAAATCAAGTCACTTCCTGGTATTTGATACCTTTTAGAGCACCTTCTGTCGAGGAATGGGAGTATTGGATATTTCCTCAATGTTTCTACAAAAATGTACACTCGTTTCAACAAGCTCTGCTAGGATAAAACGGAAAAAGTTCATTGTGTTTATTTCTGCACTGTTTTTTTGAAGTGTCATAAGGTTTCTTGTTCAGTATCTGTCATCTCGATGAAGTGTGAAGAAAATAGTTTTTGAGCGCAAAAATTGTCCATTCTCTTACCATAGATCGATCTCTCCAGGTATTCCATCTCTTGCAGGCTTTCGTAACAAAACTTTCCATACTTGCTCTTGGCGCTAATGATTTCATCTCTCAATTTTTCTTGTACATCTGGATTTCGCGCTAGTTCCATCAACAGAAATGACATGGTCGAACTGGTAGATTCGAATCCAGCAATGAAAAATTGCGTTGCTTGAGCAACAAGGACATCCCCATCTGAAATGCAGAATAATATGAGAAGCTAGACATTTTCATTTCGAAAATCTTTTTTAGACTGTTGATGAAATACTCACCCAATGATTCTACATCTGCAATCTGATCTTGTTTCTTCATTTCGATAAGAATATCCATTAAATCATTTCTGATAACTTTGTTCCTTTCCCTTTCTTTGATGGTCCTCCAGAATACGTCTCTGAAGAAATTGCTCGATAACTCATCGATAAATCTCATTCCAAATAATGGTACCAATTTTGGAGCTAAAAAAAAACATGTCGTCTGAATTGCATGCCATATCATTTTCCAATTGTAAATCCTCCTTGCGACTACTCTGAATGGAGAGTTGTCGTCTTTGAAACATCCAGCCTCTAGTCCAAAAGATGTTGACGTAATTGTATCAGTTGCGAACTTTGCACACAATTCCCGAGCTTCTATCTTTTCGTCTTCTGTTATTTTTTCCCTAATGTATTCAGTCATTTGTTCAGCACAGTTAATCATAAGTTGAGACATTAATTTCATTTTCCCAGTAGAAAAAGCAGGTGTCATTTTCCTCCTCACATCACTCCATTTTGGAGTTTTCATCAGGAAGAGTATATTTGACCCAATACCATCATGCTTCTCATTGTTGGTCATTGTTCTGTTGAGGAAGTGATCGAAATCTTTTATCAGAATGTTTTTTATAAGGTCCAGATCGTTAACCATCAAGCTTGGTTCGTCCAGGATGAAGAAACCTATGAAAGGTAGTTTGGTGTTGTCATAAACTGATTTACAGAATTCCCCGATTTGTGTTCTCCATAAGCAAATGTCTTTTATGTTTCCAAATATTGGCACTGGTTCCAAAAATGGTATTTTCCGTGTTTTCCAATGACTGAATTTCCTTGTCATATACAGGTAAATGATTGCAATCAAGATTATCGGGAGTAACATACAGTATAGAGAAATCATTTTGAACCTGAAATAATCCTGAGATATTAGCGGTTATACAGGCTGTTCTAAGTTCGAGTGTCTATTAGAAGGAAAACTGATTCTATTTAAAATCTGAAAATTGTAATTGTGGAATTGCTCTGCTAATATATTTTTGCAGCTTCAGTAAGGTGAAGTACAATTTTTTTCTATTTTTCTTTCATAATATAATCATGTTTTTGTTTTTCAATGAGCTTCGAATTGTTGCATAAGTCCTAATAGTTTTCGAAATAATAAGGGAAAACTGTATGAAAAAGGGCAAAGGCTTCTAATTTGCACTTGAACTTGATACACCCTGTGGACATCGTGAACATACCACAAACGCAGAAATTGTGAATGGAAAACACTGATCGCAATTCACTTTTCAGCTCCAGTGGGATCTCACAAATTGATCAATGCAAGGACGTTCAAAAATATTTGCATGAAATTGGAAGAAAGAAGAGAATTTATCAAATTTTAGAGAAATTTCGTACTCACTAGTCGGTACACAATGCAGAATTTTTGAATACAATTTGATCGGAACCTGTTTATCAATTCGAGAAACAATTCAGATCCTTTTTGCGAGTATTGCACCAATTTCTTATCGAGAAGTTTGAACCCGAATAACACTATGAAACACTGGCGGATCCAGACAGCTTTTCAGGGGGCCATGAATTTTTTTTGGGGGGACATGAATTGATTTATTGAAAATATTGGGGATCGATTGAACTTTTGAACTTCTATCAAGGAATTATTGTCAATTTCGTGGTCAACAGAAGGGGGCGCCATGGCCAGGTAAGAAACACACCGTATGATGGGAAAAATTTTTCTTTTGTAAAGTTCGCCCAAGATGTTCCAAACAGCCAATATCTCGGCTCTCAGACAAGGTAGAAAGTTCAAAAATTAAGTTTTCAAATGGCATCGAAAACTCCGTCGTTAAAATTCTGTTTCTAATTACATCCCCTGAAGAAACTGAACGGTTCCCCAGTAAAAGAAGAAATATGTGTAATTAATTTTTTTATCATTTCACGTAAATTCAACCCCTAGAAAAATAATTATGATTTCCGGCACATTCACCACTTTTGCTCAGTCCATTCTCTATGTCTATTGACAACTTATTCTACCTTGAAAACTGGCATTGTTTTTGGTAGCAACCTTTTAGTATAGAATATAGAACATGGACATAGAGAATGGACTGAGAAAAAAGAGGAATGTGCCGGAAATTATAAATTTGTTTTGTTAAGGGTTGAATTTACGTAAAATTATGAAAATTTTTTTTAACATATTTCTTCTTTTACTGGGGAATCGTTTAGGGTGTGAAAAATATAAGGGTGCCATTTGACAGAAATTTCTGGAGGTAGTTTTTTCAGGGGTGGTAATAAACACAGAATTTTAACGACAAATTCTGGTAGAGTTCTTGATGCCATTTGAAGAACTTTTTGTTTGAACTTTCAACCTTGTCTGAGAGCCGAGATACTGGCTGTTTGGAACATCTTGGGACATCCTGTACACATTTCTTCGAAAGTCTACTCTACTAGAATATTTGAATCTAACGCCTTAGTATCGGCAACCAAGAATACTCTTATCTAGCATAGAGAGTTACTTCTGTCATGGGATTCGATTAACTAATAATATCCAAAGATTAGTATTAATTAAAAAGAAGTTGCAATATCGATAATTTCTGCTTTCCCTGGATTGACGGATAGAGTGTATTCTGCTTATATGAGGAATGAATGGTTATTTGTCTGAACTGTCGGAAGCTCGGAAGAAGCAGACGATGAAAGTAGTTTTATCAAACTTTACGATTAAACGTCTCCAAGCTTCAAAAATGAACTTATCTTGAGAAAAATTTGGAAATACCTCAGATGAAATAATACGAATGAATGATTCCTGTTACCCCACATTCCTAGCTTCATTTCTTGATATTTTATTCATCCCTTATAATGGAAATTGATTGATATCAAAGAAAGAATCACTTAGAGAGTAATAATTAGGTATAACACATTTCACAGAAACAACAAAATAAAATTCCTGTGAAAATAGGTCGAATAGTCACCCTCTCCAAAAGCTGACAGTATATCAATTTTTATTAACGAATGAGTACAAGTGATACTCTAGATATTATCTTCCATGAAATATTTGATAACGTGGAAAACAAACGGGCAAAGAAACTCCTCCATGAATTATTTATTTGGTGGATGCGCTGAAATTTCCATATTGTGAGTTCACATAATCGGGGCTATTCACTAAGCAAAGTTGTTATGGATAGCAACTTTGCTTAGTGAATAGCCCCGATTGTATCCAAATCCAGATTTCGATTAGGCTTCATAACATTCAATAAATCTGTGAAACAGAAACACGACCGCTCAAAAGGTCCTGACTTCACGTTAGTACTTTTCATGCCTCAATTACATATCAAATTCGATGAAAGAACATAATTTCAAAGAAATTACTCGAAAAAATTTCAAGATTGAAACTGCAAACTTCGTAATGAAAACCCGTTACCAAAATGCTGTTATGCGCATTCGTTGTTTATTTTGTTCTACACTTTACCAACCCTAGCCTATATTTTTTATATTGTGAATTTCATTAAAATGAATATTTGTCACGCAAAAGAGACAGATGCGAGAAATGTTTTTCAGAAAATTGCTCATGCAGGCAGAATTATTTTGGTCAGGAAGGTATGTTTAACGTAGGTATACATTCTGTTGGATATTTACGGATAAACCATAGAAGATACTATCAATTTATCGAAGGAACCAAAAAGCGTTAGTCTTTTCAGAATCTAATTCTGGTGTTTGTCTCATACCCTATAATCGACTTTAGTACCGTCATGATACCAAAATATTGACTTTTTAAGCAGGATTTCAGTGAAAGTAACATGGAGTCCCGTTAATTCTTGCATCACTCTCGAGAGTGCTATCTTCAAGTGAAAGTAAGGCATTAACGTGAAATTTTTCGCCATCCATTCTACAGAGGTCGAAAATCCTGTATTTACTTTCAGTGAAAGTTCCTTTTGTTTTTTTTCACGCGAATCTAAAGACTTTCAATTGAAGTACTCCTGTAAGGGTGATGCACCAAATATTGATGAAATCGATTTTTCTTTGAAAATCTTTTCCTCCTTCATCTTCATTTAGAGGGTATGATAATTTTGAAGGAATGTAGAGTGTTGATACCATAAAAGATGATTTTAGTTACGCACTAGAGAGCTTTTGAGTGAAGGAGCTTTACAGTAGAAGTACCTACCATATTTCTATTCTATCAATTTACTTTTTTGTTGAATTATCGTTATTAACTAATAGTACACGAGATGATATCTGTAATGCGTTAGTAGATTTCCAATTTGAATTAGGAGCAATTTAAATGTCGCATGATGTGTTCTACACGATAACCAGATTTTTTATCTCTGCTTGATCACATAAAAGGTAAAATTGTGTGGCAATGCTCTTTAGTATTTCGAAGAATATACCATTCGATGCATACTTACGAAACAAGACTAAATAACAACCCTCTTCGTAGAAATATTACAAAATCAAAGTAACAGTACAAATTTTGATAAACACATGCCTTTATAGTTTATAGTATGGAGGCATTGATATAATAATGATATAAGAGTTTATTGATTAATTTTTTAAAATTATCTTACAACTCTAAAAAAACTGTGAGTTATTCACTCTGAGGTGATAACTGTACAGGCTGTTTTTTTTAAATAAATATAAGAAATCATATTCTAAACGGTAAGGCAATAAAGCAAACTTACTTCTACAATTTCGAATACCCTATTATTAATCCCAAAATAACTAAAAAATTTGTTTATTCTGTCACATTCGGAAATTTTCGTCTCAATCTGTGAACGTCAACATCAGGTAGTAATTTTGTTTCTCGTATTTTTTTTTGGTTGTCATCATTGTTATTAATTCTTCCTAGCCGGGATTTACAGGTCAAAGTCGGTAATTGATCATGTTTGTTTTTTAATTTCTCTATCTATATCCATAGAAAAGTTGCGAATCTTTAGACAAACTTTATATATTGAATATTTCCTACAGAGATTCTTGCAAATAATTGTCTTCTAGATTTATATTTGGTGTGGTATTTTGACAGTTTTCTTGAAATCTTCTGATCCTTGTTGTGGAATAATCCTTTTTTTATGTCTTTGATATAAAGACTCACTACACTTAACATCCATTGATTCGAAAGCACCCTAATCAATAACTTAGTACTTTCCTATCCAACCCACAAATAAATCTGAATTCACTAGTTTTAAAAATTCAACCAAATCATTTAAATGGAGGTGAAAAGATACCGATTCTAATTTGACGAAAATAATGAATTTTTCTTCATTAACAAATTTCAACAATGATTGTTTGGTTGGAGCTCCATTCTTCATCCAACATCGAGTGAAAGTTTGGTACAACTACCAACATACCTACCACCATGGGATCAGCAACCATCTGTTCGATAGCCTCAAACGAATGGAATACAATCTTTCGAGAAATTTATATTTGTACCTTTCGAACGATCACTGAGTTGTCGTTTCCATGCATATCCTTGTCTAACTGACCCTCTTCACGAATGGGAACACTTTCGAATTTCCCACAGGCCGAGAACAGAAGATAAACTCTTGTCTTGAACTTGAGGAATTATATATAAAGGGGGACCTTAAGTTGCTTCATCTCTTATGGAGAGATGCTCTTGCAGTTTCGGTGTTCAACAGAATAGGAATTTGAAGAACATACCATTTCAAATATCGACAATTGTCTCGAATAGAAGACAGTAGAAAATGCCAGGAATTCCTCCGATTGTTTCAGCCAATTTTTATTTTATTCTCAAAGGACATCTTCCAGTTATATTTTTATTTTGAAAGGTATGTATTGTACCCTCCATTGAAAGGTGATCAGGGATAAGGATTTTCACTGGATTTAGTTCATGTTTTTCATTTCAACAGTTTCTGCCGAAAATTTGGACTCTTTGAGCATCATTAAAGAGGAAAGGGTTAATTATAATCTTACATCTGAATCACCACATCAGAATTTTAATTGAGTTACCGCCATCATGATGTCAAAGGGCATTTTTAGTACCTACCGATGAATTTTGCCAAACAATCCAAATAGTGAATGTTTGGGGGAGTCAACCTGAACTATTAACACTCCTTTTCTGAGAGTGATAATGATTTGATTGAGGTGTGCCAAACACAGTATAAATTGATGGTGTCGCATTTAAACTTCGTTGAATTTCATTTTTATTTGGTTGTTGACTCAGACTTCTATATTTGAAAGAAAATACTCTAGTCTATTGAACAAAATTCATGTTCCGTTCTAAATTTTTTTCATTATTGATGCAGATTCTCAAAATTTCGGAAAAATCTTTTTCTGCGATTAAGAGAGTTTATTTTTCTACTGAACTTCATTGTTCTTGGACTCTGTTGCCCCTAATGGGTTCTGGCTCAAAGGGTGACACTATCAATTCATGAGGAAAAATTGGAGGAAGGCGCATCCTGTATATACGACCGGAAGGAACGCAGGAGCGTTGGCATCCAACGAGACTGCGTCTCTCTTCCTTTCCCACAAAGAACCGGCTCTCCTTCAACGGGGTCAGTGTATAACTAGGTGAAATTGATTCATTGAACTTGAGGAAACAAGAACAAGACATGTGAGAAACGCAAGGTTGGAGAAATTTGTTGGTGCGAGAAGAATTCAGGTCAATGTTATAAAAAGGCGGATGTAAGATCCTGACGGCTTTCTCGGAGGTGGCGGTGAAAAGGTTGGCATAGAAGAGTTGGAGGGGCAGGAATTGGTAGAATGCGAGCTCGGGGGGATATTTATATCTTCATATTGCATCAGAAGCTCCAGTCGTAGCCATGTATTGAGGAGGAAGCAGGGAACATGGGTCTTTTACGCTCGTTTGACGTTAATCCTTCAAGAATTAATTTTCACATATATATGAAGTGTATCAGATGCGTTTTTCACCATTTCTTTGAACTTTTATAACCCTGTCTTCGAAAACATGAGAACTCTTTGGTATTCTCGGGGTGGGTTCGGATCTTGAATGCAGTGGAATTTCGAAAACTGAGAATTCGATCGAAATCGAATTTTCTATTACATATTCAAGCTGCTTTGTTGGATTTTGTTCAGACTTTTCAGGGAGAGCCGATTTTCAACTTTTTTGAAATTTTCTGCTTCGTTATCGAAAATAATTGATTTTGTAAAAACTACTCGACTCTGAATAGTCAATGAATATTTTTTTCAAAGCTGAGGAGCTGGTCCTTATTTCTTGCGAAAAAGTATTCACTAAAAATTCAGATAACCTGAGATATATAGGGTCATAAATGGCTGCACCTGTTTTCCTCATAAAATCTTGATAAAACAATTGAGAATTACTCGAAAAAAGTATTATAAACTTGGTGTACAAATGTAAGGAAAAACTTCCCTGTTTCATCAGCTTTCCAAAAAGGTTCATACGTCAATAATTCCTTCATGAAATCAAAAAACCAAGCAGACAACAGCTTACGGCTTACGAATCACGCCGAGTGAAACGAAGGATAATAGGATATCTGAATTACTCGAAAAAGTCTGTTGTCTGCTTGGTTTTCCGGCCATATTTTTAGATTGAATTAAGGAATTATTGACATATGTACCTTTTTGGAAAGGTGATGAAATAGGGAAGTTTTTCTCGACATTTGTACACCAAGTTCATGATACTTTTTTCAAGTAATTCTCAATTGTTTCATCAAGATTTTATCAGAAAAACAGGTGCAGTCATTTATGACCCTGTATATCTCGGGTTATCTGAATTTTTTGAAAATAATTTTTCGCAAGAAATGAGGACCATCTCCTCAGCTTTGAAAAAAAATATTCATTGAATATTTAGAGTCGAGTAGTTTTCACAAAATTAATTATTTTCGATAACGAAGCAGAAAATTTCAAAAAAGTTGAAAAATCGCTATATCTTCGTAACCATAGATTTTCGGACCATGCTTTACTCGACGCAATTCACTGCAAATGACGTCTAGTATATCCCTTTTAAAGGTTCACGTCGAATTACCAAACACCTTGCCTTGTATATAGGACCATTTATATATGGGTCTAAACTGAGGCTTTCCTTGTCAATAGGGCAAGAACCCTCCGTTTTACAGACGGAAATAGTGTTTGAAAAAACCTCAAAGATCGCGCAAGGATAAAGCAACAACACCAGAAGTTAATCCTTCTGTGGCCTTGGAAATTACCACTATAGGGCAGCGTTACAGCAATGTGGTGATGCAAAACATGACACTCCTGTGAAGTAGATCTCCACGACGAAGACTTGCTAACAAATTTCAAGAATTTTCACCTCTTGCTCAAGAATCTTCACATCACTGCTTGTTTTGATCAATTTTTCATAGTGTCACCCGTTTATTTATTGATTTTATCGAGAAATACTTCTTTATATTCTTTCTGTAGCATTTAGTAGAAATGAAAATTATGAGATAATGTCTGTAGACAACCAAACTTTTATTTTCCATTGTATAATATATACAGAGTGTGAAATATAACAGATAATAAATAGAATAAATAGATGTATAAATAAAAAGGCTCCTCAAAAATGACATAAATTTAGACTGGGTATAAAACAGACAAAACTCCATTTTATCGATTCTGCAAAACCTATACATTCTTTCAAGCATTGATGTTGAAATATTGTCCTATGCTCACTCATTTTTTTATTATGGTTGAGAGAAAAATAACAGTGAAATTGATTTATGATGAATATTTATTAAGGGATATTCTTGACGAGTTCTGTATCATTCTCAAAACTTTTTACGGGTTTTCTCTATCAATATTTGAAATACTGAGAACTTGAAATGAAACGATCATTGTTTTTGGATACAACTCAATTAATATAAGAATTATACGAATGATTAGAGAATCTAAATATGAAAATAATATTCCGAAACCTAGATCAGACTCCTTCAGCATGAATTCCCTTGCGTTTCAGGCATTGAAAGACAAAACCTATCGAGAGAAAAAATAAGAAAACCAGTAAAAGAAATGAGGAAACTCCTTATGAGAAAATTCATTATTGACCCTTCTTGGATTCATGTATATTTGGAGGTTAATGAATTCTTGAAGAATATATTGTTTTATTCGAAATAAGATCATTTCTCAAAAAGTTCAAAAGTCATTTTCGACGAGCTTATGTGACAGAGGAACCCCCAACTCACATTGCCCTATTTGAACTCTTTCCAAGCCCTGTACGCCAACTGGTCCACATCCCTCTTCCTCCTGTAGTCATGCAAGTCGTGTCCGTGACCATGGTGTGCGGCATGGATGACGGTATGACCTTCGTGATGGTCGTCAGAATGCACCAGCTTCTTGATGCCGATGATGGCGGAAAGAGTCAAGGCCAACACCGATACGAAGAGAGCTTTCTTCGCAATGAGAGCCACCCCACCAAGACCAAGCGTGGCGAGGAGTTTGCCCATCATTACTCCAACAACCATGACTCCGCTACCCATGCCCCCACCTCCACCGTTTCCGGTCCTCCTGCGTCCGGTTACAACTGAAAGTGAGAAGAGGATTGTCAGATTTTTAGTACGTATTCGGTGTAGGAACCAGGCTCATTCTTTCGTCTTGTTACTCTTTTTCGTTTTGGATGGTACTTACTTGAAAAAAATCGATTTGGAAATACTCTGAACTTTTCCAGTTTGAATGGCGTACACTGTACATTTTTGGAGATTTAGACATGAATCAACATGTAACGTTTAAATAAAAATATGTGATTTTCATTATATCTAGTGTTCCATTTGAAATTTGGCTATTTTGTATCTGGCCTGCTTATTTTTTTAACTGAGATGAATCTCGAGGGGGGCTGGATATGGGGATGAAATTATCGAAAAAAATAGTACCAGGGTTCATTAACGATTTTTTTATTGATTTCTTGACCTTGAGAATGCGAATCTACCAAATGGTGTTTGAAGAGGAGTTCAAAGCTCCTTATGTCACTTATGTTCTTCAGTGGCTCATTTTGATAGTAAATACAAAATAAATCATGGCTGTCAGAGCCATACTGAGTGGCTCTGAATGCTAACCCTTTGCATTCAACTTCATTTGTAGGTTACAAATTTTCACTTCAATGATTGATTTTACTGTACGTTGAGATGTAGTCTATACAGGCCTTAAATTTTTTATTATATTCACTTTTATTCTGTTGATTATCAAATGTAAAAACCACAAATAAGGCAGCATGGCAACTGGGGGAACATTGTGCAAATAATGAAAAACTGGGTATTTATATTGATATAGCGTTGTCATCTCCCAACGCTTGTCGTTCGCAAAGGATATCAAATTGTATGAAGCCAACATTCTTTCAGTATTTAACGAACAAAGCTTTAATAATTCACAGAGAGATATTCTCCGTATTTGATTATTCTTCGTCATATTGCTCGAATCCTTTCAAACTGGAGAATTTCTTCATTGAATTCATATGACTCAATTCTGATTGAGGAAGTATAAGGATGCATATCCTTTGATGTGAAAGACAAAGATCATATTTCGAATATAGTTTCAACATTAGGTATATGAATCTCAATATTATTTCCGCTGCCATCTCAATGAACTTTATTGTCCCATTCACCAAACAAGAACAAGTAATTTTAAACTCAGGAAGGTAATTTGAAACTTCTGTACATGAATTCGAAATACCTTCAAACAAATATGATCCCAAATAATACTGGCCATTTTGAGAGCTTTCTTTTCATCCAAAATGGTCTGAATAATTATTGATATTTTCCATACTACATATCCAATCGATTAAGAATTTCGTACTATGATGTATAATAACAACTTTTTGTGTACCTACCTATATGTTACAAGAAATGTGAATAATTCGGAATATAATACTTGGGCAATGTATGGAATAACTCCTACGTTCAGGTAATGAATGAAATATTATAAATTTCATACTCTGCCTAGGCAATCTGTACATTGCCCAAAACGCAGCAGGCAATGTTGGTTAACGCAGTATCATAGTAGGCAATCATTTGGGCAAAATGATCTCCATAAGCCCTTCTTCATAAGAACAAGATCTCTAAAAAAACTTTTATAACTTGACTACTTATGGTCATCTTTCATTCGGTATAAGATTAAGATACAAAATAATTTTTCTACAATATTCACCTTCATTACTCTCATCGATATCCTCAATGGCCTCCTTGAATGACCTTCCGAACTCTTCCCCTGGCATCAATTCTGGCAACTTAATCCTTATTTCGTGACTCTGCAGGTAATTTTCGATAGCACCCAACACTGTCTTGTCTTTATTCAAAGATCTCCCGTTGTGGTCACTTTTGATAGACACCAAATGTACCCCATCACTCAACTTAATATCTTCTGGTTGCGTGTTTAAATAATGAATGAAGAATTTTCCAAGTACGTGAGTCCCTTTACCGAAATCTAACCCTTCAGAAGCACCTTTCACAGAAACGGTTGACAGAACGCACAAGGGCACGAGTAAAACAAGGTAGGAAGTCATGATGTTCGTATCTTGAGGTAGATACATCAAATAGATAAGCTTTGGTATTCTGTTATATATATTGGTCAAAGGGAAAAAATTGACAGGACTTTTCATTATCGCTACTTAGTGGAGCATACTATCTTAAAATAAAAGAAATAAGTAACCAGATCAGATATGACCTGAATGTCTACCTTGAGATCTGCATGAGGAGTCCGTTCACGTCTCAGGGTTGGCTCTAGTCGGATGCCATAATTAGACATTCATTCATTAGGTATCCAGTCTTGAAATGCATTATCGGAAGAAACATTCAATAGTCGTAATAGACAGATGAATAAGTGGGTTACGTTTTTTAAATTTTTGGGTAAATTTGAAGACTGAGAAAAGTGAGAATTTTACTTCTAGTTTTCAACCTATGGGTTTTTTTAGATTTTGGGTCTTTCATTGGGCATATAATATATTCCAAAATTCATACGTTTCTGGTATATTAGAAGAGAATCTTATTGTTCTTGATGTTTCAATTTCAATGATTTTTCTTGATTGAAACAAGGACTATTCCATTCAGCTACTTACATTTACAGGGTGTTTTGCAGGTGGGTCTCTCCTTAATGGGAGATACCAAATTCAACAAAAAATCACCTAAATTAATGTTTCACGATGAAGAAGTTGAAAAAATCTTCAACTGAGCAGATTCAAATGCGAAGGCTGGCGGTCCTGTACTAAATATAATTCGACTTCAAGGGCTAATAACGTCATCGTTTCGAACGTTTCATATAATTTTTATTGTTAAACTAGCTGGCCCGGCGAACTTTGTTTCGCCCAAATGATACCAACTTACGGTGGATTTCACAAATCGTAATTACCATCGCCATCTAGTGGCGATAATATCAAATATAGTACCTTCACGACTACGCTACAGTGTCTAGATGAGAGCATTGTTCAAACAATGATGAGAGCCATTAACCGTAGCGACACCTAGTGGCCTTATTTAAAAGGAGGAAAAGCATTTCCTACATAAACAAATTTTTATCGAATTTTTCAGTGTTTTAATGTATTTTATAATAACCAGGCCGTAGACGAATCCATAAATGAAGTTTCATAACAAACTGTCCATCCGATCTCGAGTTATAAATGGTGTAACCAACAACTTTGTTTTATACAGGATCTTTCACGAGGAACCTCACCCATATTTATACGGGAAACTACTGAACGTATTTTCATGAAATTCAGCACTTATAAGTATTTCACGATGCTGATGAAATCTAAAATATTTTCAAGGCATGAGCACCTCCGGTTTTTCCGGAAATGACGTCAACTTCCGTTTTTCAAATTAGAACACCATCTTTTTATTGCAGAAATAGATTCCTTAGAAAATTTCAAGTTATTTTGATGTAACATTTTTCAGTTTTGGTTGGAAAATTCTCTCTGAGCGGGAAAATTCGAAAAAAAAATCGAAAATAGAGCTCCGCTGAAACAAGAATAACTTCGAGGTTTTTGGATGGAAAATTTTCATTTTTGGGATTTTTCAAGATGTAAGATTGATGTATCCACTTTAATAATCGAAATCGCGATTCATGATACAGGGGGTGAAAAAATCGCTTTCAAAGTTAGGGATGACAAAATCGTGAAAAATCAATTTTTTCAAATTAGAACCCCATTTTTTTATGGCAGATATTGAATCTACGTTAAAAAATAATGTGAGTGTATGCATCACACCCTTGCCCTAAAGTGGATATTAACTCAGAAAATATCCATTTTCCCGTATAAATATGGGTGAGGTTCCTCGTGAAAGACCCTGTATATCGATGATTACAATTAATTTGGGAGAAAGACCTAGCACTCCTACAAGGCAAATACATGAAATACAGATTTCATCATCTGAAAGCACCATATTAAATCAAAGCATTTGGCTGAAAAAAAACTGCAAAGAAGGATAATTGCACCAAAGATTCATTTATACCTTTTATAATTTTGGTTACCATCATATTGATGTCAATCACATAAACAAATTAATATGAAAATAATCGATTGAATCATTTTCGCATTATCTATCACTAATTTGAATTGAAGAAAATCCTAGCAGAGAATATTTTCCATTAAAATACAGTAGTTAATTACTCGGCAATATGAATGGTAGATATGTATTATTTATATTATTGAATTATTCATTCTATACTTTTCATTGTGGTTAGTAGAGCTTTGTATAATCATATCAACGAAGTCAATACTGCATTGTATGTTAAATAAATAATCCTCTAACATTATTTGAATTCATGAAATATTTGGTCGCCAGTTTTGTATTCGTTCAATTTATATTATTGACCGAATATGAACATGTTTTCAAATCATTAAATGGAAAGATTCTCGTTATATCGAGATCTATCAATGTTTGCATTCGATGGAGAGCTCAGGAGAGTGAAAAGTGTTATTATCTCAAAAAACCTTCAAGAGAATGTATAATTCCAACCGTTCCTTCTGAAGTACACCCTCTAGACCTCTCTTTAATTATTGTACTGGATATTTGGCATATTTACTTTCCGTTTTAATGAAAATAACTCATCCAACTAATTTTATCGAATGCACTTGAATTAAAATCCCAATTCACTAAGATTAATTTCTGAAAATACACTAAATATATCAAAATTAATACAGATATACAGCCAAATCCCAAATATAGTCGAGACTTGATCCAGTGGAATCATTCCAAGATACAACAAACATGCAACTCTGACACAAACTCCATCAGCAGTTTTTCGAATTGCCCCCCATTTCCACATGGGAATCTCATAATCTTCTCTTTTTCCCATTTTACGAGCTGCCATGCCATCGAATTATTGACTACTCAGAGCTATTTCAGTCACCTAGGGCAATTTTCAACCCTTGAGAGAAGCTGAGTCCGACCCTGATATCATCGTGCCGGAATGACAAGTCGATATTTCTTCTTTTTCATCATATCGACAATTTAAGTCGGTCATTGGAGAGAAGAATGTTATTAGATTTAATTGAGGTTCGCAAGGATAAGACAAATGTACTTGATTTAGAAGGTTACGCCCAGAATACGGAGTAACAAGTTCGCACCCATTAACAAGATAGAAGGGATCTGACCATAAACGTTCTGCAGCGTTTCTTTACTCCATCCTCCTCAAAACTACGCCTCTTGGGTGCAGGCCAAGAAAGAGGAGATGAGAGGAAAAATTCAAGGTAGTCTGTATAATGTGTGCGAACTTAGGTGATGTAGAACGCGAAAACAAGAGGCTTTTCTTGTTTCCTTTTTTCAAGAATAGAAGGTACATTATGTATCTATTAGTAAAGCCAATATCATCTTGTTGCCCTCTAGCTTTTGCCCGCTATCAGATTCGATACCGAGTATACTCCATTCACAATTATAAAATCACAACTCTGGCCTTGGAAATTTGACACATTCCACTCTGTATCGAAGTTATGACGTTTTTCAAAATATTTTTATGTTCCTAGTCAACACTATGTTGCCCTTTCAACATTCTTAGCGTATTTCTCAGAATGTGAATGAATTGGAAAAGATGTGATGGACGAAAATAATTAACGTTTATATGAATTGATAGAAATGATTACTTTTCTAGTTATGTGCATGAAAAGTACAAGAGATCACTGTTGAAATACATTATTTTTCGCCATGCATTGATTTCACATAATTTTCATATACATGCTTGTGAAGATTAAATGTTTATTATCCTCTTGAACTGAAAGTTCGAGACTTGACGAAATCAATTGTTGATTCTAATCAAGAATTCATTGAAAAAAATCAACCCAAAGATATAAGATGAATTGATGGGTAATCACAAGAATCAAGAATAATGGAACATTATATCCCTCTACTGGAATCCGAATATGTGATATGATTGTGAGGGTGCATAACATTTCTATTTCTAATACATATTTTTTTATTTCAAATAAATAACAGGTTCATTCATTCATCACAACGAAAATAAACATAATAACTAAATTAACGAATTTGTTTACAGGGAAACTAATAATTTCAATGCAATAGTAACTGAGTTTTGGTTATAAATTTATAAGCCTGAAAGCTCTATAGATATACATTTCATTTATTTGATAGTAAAATATTCTTACTGTATAGTAATTTGTTAGTTTGAAAAATATTCATACATTACTACCACAGTAGGTTTGTACAAATAAAATGGAATAGGTCGAACATATGCTTCACATTTATCATTCATCTGTTCTAAAATAAGACATAAACTCCTGGAATATGGAAAAAACCGATGTATTCTGGTTCAATATAGCCTATTTCTACTTTCGGCAAAGGATTGATAGGAATGAAAGCTCCAGTGACACATTTCAATTCAGCGGAATCTGAATTCACCTACCGTTGAATGCAATATAGTCATATTTCTTCTTTTTTTAGCTTTTTCGACGTGTTTTTTTCCGAAACGTGAAAACGACCAACAATAATCATTAAGAGACCGATGATGGCCATCCAGAACTCGTTTACTCACGAAAACCGTGCAATTTCATTCTGCAAGTTCTTTCCTTATAATTCCTCGAAAATCCTACCTGAACCATATTTTCCGGTAGCTTTCGTTAGAAGATCGTATAAGGAAGCCTTTTTTGTCCATTTACACATTCCAAATAAATTTTGAGCACCAAAAACGATATCGAAACTAACTTAACTTCAGGGGGACCGGAATTTCGTTTGAAATCTTTCTAAACGGCCAGATACCAGAAAAAAACTTCGTTATCAAGTGGAAAAAGGTCGATTAGTACTTACTTTCGCTTTATTTATGCTTATGAATCGATTTTTGGTCCAATTCAAATTTGCCGTTTGTTTCGTACTCACTCCAAAAGTCGTGAAAGGAAAAAATCACACTTGCACGAAATTTCTCATATCGACGGAAAACTTCTTCTGGACGACGAAGAACGGAAAAATAGGCGATTTCCTATCGATATTTCGCCCCAAAATCGCCGATCGATTCGAACTAACAAAATGTGGAAAATCTTTGATATACTTTTACTTTGATGTAAACAAAAAAACTGGCATCGTCGTTTTGTCATTAACGATATTTTCTGTACGCGCGTAGACTTCATCAGGTGCACCAACTCCAGAAAACGAAACCATGACCTCCTATGTGATTAAATAAAAGTGAATGGGGCATACTCATACAATTCAACGTCAAAAATCCTTCGCATACGTTACAAAATAATACGTAAATATATATACGGGGTCAGGGGTCTGCATTCAGACAGAGGATGATCTATACAAACTTTTTGCTGAATATTTTCCAGCAAATCCATATAACGCATTCTGAAAAGAAAATTCCGAATATATCCATCACAACAAATCTGTGCTCATGGAAGATTCATTTGAAAGCTTCCATCAAATCTATTTTGACAACTGTCAAAATTCGTCGAAATTCTTCAAGAGCTTTCGCTTCAACCCAGTGAAAAACTGGCTTCAACCACTGCTTGTTTCTATACCATGGAATGGAAATGGTTCACATAGACGCCTATTCAATTTTCTCCTAGCATGAGCCTTGCAAATGCTCGATAAATATCTGGGTTTCGCATTCGTATTTTAATTAATTGAATCGAATTCTTGAACGTAGTCGAAATAGGAGAAATTACACTAGCTATCTTAAGTGTAACACTCACATCCGCTAGATACGAGTTTAACTTGTTTTCTCTGCAAAATACGGATATGAATGTCTTGTAGAAAATTGTAGCATATGTTTCAATTTATGATTTCTAATTATTTCACCGACCAATCTTGGTCACGAACTGCTGTTACCACGAAAATCCTGTCTAAGGGTTTGAACCAATGATTCAAGTCCTTGAGTCCTCAAGCTGAATACTGAAATAGGTATGAAAATAACGATATTGTCTATCGTTTGACAATGCAATTGGTAGAAGAGAGCAACCAAAATTATACGGAGAACTACGGAAGATATCTTCATGAAAATCCAGTTTATTCAAATGGCATGCTCAATAAATTATTACTTCGAATTTCAATGTAATTTACTCTCATCATAGAAATTTAACTGCGACCTTAAGGTCAATTGGGGGCACAATCAGTGATCTGAGAGGGATTCAATGAGACTACTTGGTTCTTGCCCCATATATTCCATCACTGGCCCCTGTAGTGGTTTTAGAACCATTTGTGAACCATTTAAGGGTATTTTCTCAGACATTTTGGGAACGGTATTTCTTTTTTTCATTCTTCCTTTTCAAATAGCATCGTGTTGAATTTCTTCCCAATGCTTGCTTTCTTCATCAAAACATCACTAGCTAGGTACGCTTATGAGATATACTTTTCGAAGAGGACAAGGCTCTTTTACTTCCTCTTCACCTGTACCTTCCCTAGATTTTCTAAGGATAGCTTTATGGGCTACTCAATTGATACAAGATGTACAAGAGTGAGATGTGAGATGACCTCAAGTGCATTATTCTGGCACGTTTCAGTTACAATTTGATTATTTCTTTTAGTTTCAAAATGCGGAGGATGATTTAAATCAATATTCACTATGTCTTTTATCCAGAAATTAGAAAATTTCTAAAGAAACATATTCGCGTCGAGTTTAAGTACCAGATCATCTCATTTCATCCTCCAATTTGATCATTAATATATTCACATGAAATAATTATTGGTCTTCAGTTGCAATCTTCAATCAACATCCTCTCCCTAACAACATCTATGCACGCAATTTAGTTAAGCTCTGCTAAATATCGCGAAAGATAAAAACTGCCAATGGCGATTTTCCTCGATCATTTTTATCAAGATGTGTCTTCGTTTGGTGCTGTGTTTTAGTGTTTTTGTGCAGTTTGCCCGATCGGATTGGGTGCAAGATCTTTATTCGCCTAGGGGTTTAGAGTTAGGGCCAGGTTTGTCAGTTCATCTCGAAAAAAACAATGGAACTGCGAATTCGGCCTCGTTTCTGGATAAGAATACGATGAAGATGAAATACGGCCAGTATGGAGTGTCAGTTTCAAAGGACACTAAGAAGAATGTTATTGTAGTGGACTTGTTGCGAGAAGATCTTGGAAAAGGTATGGCTTCCGAAAATATCCACTAGATGGACTTCCCAAAAAATAGGATGCATGTGACATTTGTTTTGCCATAGACAAATCTTGTACAATACACATTTAATTTCTTCACACATACCTAATTGAAATATACGGGGTCTTTCACGGGGAACCTCACCCATATTTATACTGGAAACTACTGAACGTATTTTCATGAAATTCAGCACTTATAAGTATTTTACGATGCTGATGAAATCTAAAATATTTTCAGGGCATGAGCACCTCCGGTTTTTCCGGAAATGACGTCAACTTCCGTTTTTCAAATTAGAACACCATTTTTTTATTGCAGAAATAGATATTTTCTGAGTTAATATCCACTTTAGGGCAAGGGTGTGATGCATACACTCACATTATTTTTTAACGTAGATTCAATATCTGCCATAAAAAAATGGGGTTCTAATTTGAAAAAATTGATTTTTCACGATTTTGTCATCCCTAACTTTGAAAGCGATTTCTTCACCCCCTGTATCATGAATCGCGATTTCGATTTTTAAAGTGGATACATCAATCTTAGATCTTGAAAAATCCCAAAAATGAAAATTTTCCATCCAAAAACCTCGAAGTTATTCTTGTTTCAGCAGAGCTCTATTTCCGATTTTTTTTTAGAATTTTCCCGCTCAGAGAGAATTTTACAACCAAAACTGAAAAATGTCCCACCAAAATAACTTGAAATTTTTTAAGGAATCTATTTCTGCAATAAAAAAATGGTGTTCTAATTTGAAAAACGGAAGTTGACGTCATTTCCGGAAAAACCGGAGGTGCTCATGCCTTGAAAATATTTTAGATTTCATCAGCATCGTGAAATACTTATAAGTGCTGAATTTCATGAAAATACGTTCAGTAGTTTCCCGTATAGGTAAATATGGGTGAGGTTCCTCGTGAAAGACCCTGTATTCGATTTTATACCACATTAAAGTAGGTGTAGGGTTTTCATACCACCATTTATTCAATGTAAAAGCTTAGAAACTCGTCTTTTTGATATTTTCCAAATAACAACAAGCAAACTTTACTGAATGCTCTCATTTTCTGATGCTGGCGGCGGTTTTTCATAAGGCATTATTATCACTCCACTGAAAAATCTCTGTTTCATTCGTCCAACTTCATGAAAGACATTAAAATATGCGTTCTTACCATGAAAATTCTCCTTTCTCTCTGATTGCACATTCGACAATTTCAGTGTGATGAAACTCTTTTTAATGAATTCATTCTTCAACGGTGCCATTGTTCTGGCAATTAGAAGAAAACAGAACTAACGAAAGCTCGAGGTCTAGACTCTTTGCAATTCAGTTTTTCTTTCGAGGGTGTTTCGATATTGAAATTTATAAGTCTGTGTTTCAAATGAACTTGGCTGCTTCTAATTGCCTGACAGGCTTCATGGATTTAATTCGCTTCATTATTTCATCAAACTTCCACCTCCATTTGATTTTCCTAGTTTACATCCCATGAGAGAAAAAATACAATCGTCCTTCGTTCCCTTCTTGTCGAAGAGTCGTAGATGCCGACCGTGGTTTCCGTCTTTCTATGCCCTTCCTCAGAGCAAAATAACTCATCACCTACAAGAACAATTTGAGATATATTTCACCTAGAAGCGGTGAAATAGCACCGGCACCTAGAAATAAAAACATCAAGACCAGAGCTCTCTTCCGTTGTCAACCTGAACAAAAATGAGTGACATCTTCATGAACTTCAAGAATGCTAGTTTTAGTATCAACAAGCAATCCCAGGGGCACAGAAATGTTTTGATAATAAGGTTATCTATACCTACTAATTCTATAAAGAGGAAAGATTTGTACTTTTGTGTGTTTGATACGAATAGGCTCAAAAACTACTGGACCGATTTCAGAAATTCTTTCACCCTTAGAAAGTTACATTATCTCTGAGTGACATAGGCTATACTTTTCACCCGGAAAAATTAAGGATACCTGCTATAACTTCAATAATTACAAACAAATCAGCCATTATCAGCTATTTTCACGTGCGCTGCAAAAACCGTAATACTTACGTGGATCAGATGTTTTCCAAAATTATGCATTTTGGGAGTGTGTTTTTATGAATTGGGTATTGATCCTCATCCAACCTAATAGGTACGTTATTTATCCCCAGTATTCAATTTAGAACGAAATTGCCCTTCACATCATACAATTACAACGAGTACATCAAAAGATAAGGCAAATTTCTACCCGGGCGATGCTGAGACGGCACGCTTGTCCAGAAATAAAATTCAAATGTAATCAGATTCATTTGACTAGGAGCATATTATCTATGCTCCTAGCATTTGGCATACACTGCATGCTCCTTTGATTATAGCAATTTTAGTTTATCTCATTTCAATATGATCTTCAGTTAAGCCAGCAACATCAGACAGCACCTGATATCCTCAAAATATGCCTAGAATATTCATTTTGGCATATTGGAATATTCTATGAATATGCGTATGGGAATTCCACAGATATTCGTAGGATATTCTCTGAAGAATATTCCAGGAATATACCGAATATTCATAGAATGTTCTGAGAATTTTATTTATGAAATATTACTGGAATATTCGTGAACTAATATTCTAGGTATATTCTCAATATTCCTAGAATTATTCAAGGTATATTTTATACTGACTATTCCACTCATTTCATTTTTAGTGAGGAATTTTCCTTAGCAACACTTGTTTCTCATCGATAAAACATGGCAACGGGCAAAATCAACAACTTGGTTTTTCAGCGACAAAACAAACAACGTTTAGTTGATCTATGATGAATACTTATTTTTCAAATAGCGCAATACAAGCCCAATGTGACCATCTTCAGACACATTTTCTCGAGAAATAGTCATTTCGAATACCACTCGAGATGAAATTTAAGCAGGTAGAATTTCTCTCTTGTAATATTCAAGTTTGTTGCTTCTCGGTAATTTCGCTCATGACATTTTTCCAAAATCACATTCGCGATATTGCCGAGAAGCAACAAACTTTCATTTTACAATCGAGAAATTTTGCCGGCAAAATTTCATCTCTAGTGGTATTATATATGAATATTCCTATAATATGACTTGAGGATATTCATAGAATATACCTGGAATATTCGGAATATTATAGAGATATTCTATGGATATCTTGAAATTGAACCATTTTCATATTCAGGGAATATAGGTATACACATAATATACACATATGCATTCTTAGGTCCACTCATTCTTTGGTTTAATCAATGATTTTACTCAGTAAACCAAAGTTCAACAGATGAGTTCAAACTGAACCTAAAAATGTGAGCCTAATAGAATTAAGGATACTTTTTCGAAATACATATTGATTAAAACTTATTCAGTGAATAGGAAATGAAAAACATATTACGATAAATTCATATTTATTGAAAAAAACAAAAACAATTAAATGAAATATTTATCTAAATCAGCTACTGTGGTGCTGAAGAACACGCTGAGAACCTGAAAAAAAAACATTTTTTGACATAACATAACACTGAATGACAGAGATTTACAACATTCATAACCTCCAAATATAACGTATATAAAGAAAGAAATGTACAATAGGGAATCGAGCAGAGAAGTCTTGTTTATAAATATACTAGTATGGGCTAGCAGATCTACCTTTTAAGCAGTTATCCTTATCGGTAGGCCTCCGATCGCGAAATCTGAGTTGTCAAATTGTGTTCCGGGCTTTCTCTATAGAAGGTTGTGGCCAAACTCTGACATCTTACAGCTACAATGTCAAATAGTTTTCTGTAATCTTTGCAGATCGGGCGATTTTATAGGAGAAATATCAAATTTTGATCAATTTTCCTGAAGAAATGGGGAAATTATGAAAAATATGAATACCAAGCTATTTTGCGTTGACCCTTCCTCTTTCGATCCGTATATTTACATCACGGCCAGGATATCTGCGAAAAAAGTTTTATCGAGTGTAAAATTGCCATTTTTTCCAAATTTTTTCGCGATTTTCGCACATTTTTTTAAAATACTTCTACATCGCCTATAGAGAATCGAAATTTCGCCAACGTACGAATCGATCATTCCTCTTCCTGACCGTGTAAAAATTCCTTTCCTGTATCGCAGCTTCGCTGCGATTTTAAAATTCTTCTGGACCCACTTTTTCGACAGATTCCCCGGGCCGGACCACAGAGTTACCGTTTTAGTAATAAATATAGAATAAATATAGAATTATTTCGATTTCAAAATGGCCGTGAATGAGATTAATCAATTAATTCATCACGAACATATGGAACTGAAATTTTATTCACTCCTCCCTAGGTTTTCTGAACATGATACTGCATTACTGCAATTTCTGGTAGATACTGCGTTAAAGTTCATTCAGAACCTTCAATATCAATAATGCATGAATGAACATTTCCATATATGATGACAGCGAAAATCAATGAATTCTGTTGAGAACGCATTCAAGAGACGCTTTCATATCTTGCCAAATTTCTTCCTTGCTACGTTTCGGATCAATTCTGCTGCTTCGGACCAAGCGAACTTTCTTGAGCATGAATCTCTAAGTAATTCTGTGAATGGTTTTACTCTTGTTCCTGATTCATGTTGTTTAGGCGCTAGGCTAGATGCTTTCTGGTTTTACTCATTGCTGTTTGAGAATATCCCTGATTGGACTGAATACTTTAGACACTTCATCTCTGGTTGGACCCATTGCTATGGCTAACCACGGATGGGCAGTACAAGCACCTATGGATGTCTGGAAGATGGTAAACCAATTTGAAGAAGCAGCTGAGTTAACAATTTCCTAACCCTGATATAGCGATGAGTGATACTATTTTCCACAAGTTTGTATAAAGGCTATTTGCGTTTTTATTCTATTGGGGAATAAACTTCTTAGTTTAGTGTGCTGAAGAGAAATTAGAGTTGATTTTAGGTGATTTCAAATAGCGCTAGACTTGGCCCTTTAAGTGGTCCTTCCAAGGCCAGTTGCTTTGCTATTTTGAAATAATTTAGTAATTGAGTCATCAAATATCAGACATCACGCAAAAGATTGTTCATAAGTTTTGCTTCCTCGTTACACAAAACCCTGCATTCCTTCCACCTACTGCTAAAGCTTTTCGTTTCAGAACATTCCACGTATATTTGAAAAATGGTTCGAGGAAAGATGAGACTTCAGTAAAACGAATAAATCAATTTCACTCCACGCTCCAGAGGCTCCTTTCCTCCGAGAAAATGCCCAATTTTTCTTGGCTGTTCCGCATTGCTGCGTGTTAACGATCTCTTATCATTTCAGGAAGAGCCCAGAAGATGGGAAATATGATCCTTCCGGCCGTAATTGGATTCAAGGCGGCGGGATTAGTATCCGTCATTTTGTTCACGATGAAAGTGCTGGTCGTAAAGGCGTTTATGGTGGCTAAGTTCGCACTCCTGATTTCATCTGCTATCTTCGTGAAAAAATTCTTTTTCCAAGAACACCACCATGAACCTACGTACGTTGAGATTGAGCATCACGAGCCGGAAGCAAATCCGTTCTTCGTCAGCCATGATGGTGAGCGCTTTTACAGGTTTTTCATTGACACCTTTCATGAAAATCTTCACTGTGATAATTTTTCTGGTGCAATGTCACCTTTTTCCTTCATGAATAATTTTTTTGGTGCGCCACTGGTATTTTAAATATATGGGAAAAAATCCTCATTTATTCGAGAACCTTCAACTGAGCTTAAATTTTTTGTATCCACTGCAGTTTTCAAAAATATAACTTGAACAGTTCCCTCTAAGACGTCAGTTGGCTCTGGCATATTTTCATATTTAAAGAAGACCGATTGTTTTTTTTTTCAGGAGGAAATGAAGCCCATGGGTCCGCGAATTATGTAGCATATGCAAATTATATGCCAAGTGCAGCAGCACAGACGCAAGTAATAAATTATGCTGTTGAAGCACCACCTTCTAATTTCTCTGCCACTGGTCAACAGCAAATAATAGTGCCGATTGCAGCAAAAAGGGCAGACGATAAGAGGCTGCCGAAGCTGCCACTCTACACAATCAGGAAGTACACGATGCATAGCTCTTAGTCATTGGTAGGATTACAGATTCTTTTGTTGATACTTTTTACCGCTCGTTCGAGACGGCATATTTGATCCAATCTAGCATTATTTGAATCTCCACTTTCTGATATTTGTAGCACAAATTTGATCTGATCGATAAGGTATTCTCGGTGTACTACCGCAATTCAATATTGTTGCTTCTGTTTGCTATTTTTCTCAGGATTTGTCAAAACATCCTTATTTCTCTTATATCAGTTTTAAATGCTTACTGCCATTCCTAACAGACATGCAGACAGTTCATTGCTGCTTCTCCTTTAAGTACGTTCATTTTATCTGAATGTATATCACACGTTTGTCTTCTTTCTTATTTTTTTCATTGTTTTATTTTAAGACAGATTTCTTGCTTCTTCTCACTGAATCGAATATCTTCTCTTCTAATCACTCTGTTTGTGATTCCTTGGATACTATTTTGCTGTAAAATTTCTCCAATTTTCGATGGAAGAGTTCAATTTCAATTACCGAATATAACTGTTTTATGTTACCTGGCTTAATTCAGGTTAGTTGTTCCAAAATTCAAGTTTTGCGATTTTTAATTTTTGCGGGGATTGTTGATCATTCATTGGAATCAACCATAAGTACTATATTAGTACCTTCAATCCAAATTCATTCATTATAATTCATTTATTTATTTATTTATTTATTTCAAGCTCTCAAAAGTTATGTAAGTTGTGATAGTTTGTGTTATTTATTCTGATTTGTCAATGATTATATCGAAATTTACAAGAAATTGATTATTTTTTTCAATATCTCAAACCTTTATATTTCTATATTCACATACAGGGAACTATCTGTGAAGTTAATCAGAGGAACTCTTAGGGTTTTCTGTCCCAATATCTGGAATAAAAGTAATAAAAAAAATGCATTGAAATAATGCAAACTAGATATATATTTTCAGAAGAAAGCTTCTGAAACGATGTTGACTAACAATATTGCGTTTCCATTATTTCAATACAGGATCAAAGTTTTCAAACACTGGAAGAGAAAAAGGTTAAGATTTTTCGAGAAACTAAGTAGGTAAGTTTCTCTCAAAGAATCCTTCAATCAACTAATCAAACAAACAATCTTGAACATCCACTAAACTTGAAAATCATGAGTTTTTTTGCTGATTACAATTGAGTTCTCTCATCAGTATTCCTTCAAATGAATTGCTATCATGAATGAGTAATTAATGTGTATTTAAATTCCATTAGAACTGCCTTACAGGTATGAGTGAAAAAAGAAATATTGGTTTCCTTATAAATGTGTGTATTATTTTGAATTTCCTGGGAATATTCTTTCTCGAGGAAAAATTGTAAAGCCATAGGAGTGAAGTGGAGGAATTGTTTAGATAGGGTAGAGGGTCTGAAGCCTAGTAGAATGAATGCAAATCTATTTCTTCTCTCCTCTAGGATTGTAAAACCTATTCAAGTCGGAGCTTTTGCAGAAAAGTTTGGCTTGTATATATGATTCATGTTATGAGAGTCTGATGCAGGTACTCAACTGAAGGATAGATTGCTTGAGGCGTAAATAATGAGAAGGAAGATACCCTAGGGACTCAGAATATATACGAGAGGTAAATATTTTCCGCAGAATATTTCGTAACGAATCTATGAGCTAACCGGAAAACGAAATCATTAGTCATTCTACTTGTTATTGTCAAATTAGTTTTACTCCATTTCGAATTACATTAAAACTGAAATCACCTAATCGTGTTTACCTTGGAAACTATTCTATTTAAGGATTCGTAAAATATGTGGTATTGGTAATTTCTATACCGATGCTTTATTGAATCCCTATTTAAGCACCTAAAAGTCTTCATGTTTTGTCACAATCGGACTATAATAGGATAGGGTAACAATAAGCAAAATTGACGTTACAGTAAATTCCAATAATAAAATAGATACAGAGAAAGAGACAATCAATGTGATAATACATGGGCACATATGACACAAAAATTAGTTTGAAACAAAGAAAAGAGTAATGAGTCGAATTGACTATAAAACTCCATCTGATGTTGGAATTGGCATAATTTATCGTTGTTTGCATACAACATAGTTCGAAATTCTTGTTAGTGTTATTTTTATTTGACAATTTTGTTATTAGATTCCCTGGGATTCATTCTTGGGAACGCCAGTCTGTGACCTCATTACTTTTGATAGCTTTCAAAGGATATCATCAAAAATTGCTGCAACAAATGGAAATAATAGGACATATTATTTTTCACGGCGTGTTTTAAGTATTTCATTAACTTCTGCTCTTCTATATGATCTGATGAACATGAAGCATTCAGAATATAATAGAGATTGTGTTGTTTCTATAGGTACATTGGCAATAAATGGAATCATCTTCTCAGTAGTTTTCATAAACACTCCTCCGGATCTGATTACTGACGTAATTCTTAATACTTCTCGATAGTAATTGCCGAAAGTCTCATAAATCTTCACCTTATGGCTCTCATTTTCAGTTACTACTTTTATCAATATAATTCAGCGATCTAATATTGCTATCAATTTTTAATTGCTGAAACTTGAGCCATCTTAAGATGCTCTCTTGTCATCTCGTTTATACATTGTGTCAAATCAGCACACAACTTTGACTATCATTCGATGTTTGTTCTACTTCGTTCGTAACTCACATTCGATAGCGCATCTATCCAGAACTACTGTAGGTTAAAACAAATTGGAAAAATTTATCCATCTGGAGTATCGACATAAAAAAGTTGCAAAGATGTTATTTACCCCTGTTTATTCGCCAGATATCAAACAATTGCGAAATATTGATCATAAGAGACGTCTCATTATGCTCGAATAATCATATAGGATATGGAGTAGAAAGAAAATGTAATTTTTTACTAATTTTATTGAACAACATAGAATTCAGAAATTTACATAAATAAAATAAATACAAAATAAATAAATAGAACCAATATGGCTTATCAAATCTTCTCTCTCAAATTTAGTTGGTTGGTACATGGGCTTTGTAGGCCAAATTCTGGGCGCTCTGGGCATCGAATGTCCTGCCCCATCCGCCGCCTCCATAAGAATCGTGTCCACCTCCGCTGCTAACAGAGGCATGTTCGTGGTGTGGATGGGCCACTACTTCGTAGGTAACGTGTTTTTCTTGGCTGAAGAGCTTCTTCAATCCTATAACGACAGCTAACACAAGGGCGAGCTGAAAGGAAAGAAAGAAATTTATCAGTTGACTTCTTAATCTATATATATAAAAGAGAGTTGTTGGTTACACCACTTATAACTCGAGATCGGATGGACTGTTTGTTTTGAAACTTCATTTATGGATTCGTCTACGGCCTCGTTATTATAAAATACATTAAAACTCTGAAAAATTCGATGAAAAACTTGCTTATGTAGGAAATGCTTTTCCTCCTTTTGAATAAGGCCACTAGGTGTCGTTACGGTTAATGGCTCTTATCTAGACACTCTAGCGTAGGTACTCATGAAGGTACTATATTTGATATTATCGCCACTAGATGGCGATGGTAATTACGATTTGTGAAATCCACCGTAAGTAGGTATCATTTAGTCGAAACAAAGTTCGCCGGGCCAGCTAGTAATTTATATATTCGGAACTTCTCAATATTCTTGAGGACACAGGCCAGCATTGAAATTGAATATTCGTAACAATGACCCAAGCTTTAATATCCTTCAATTCAGAGAAATTCGCCAAACTTTGAATTACACCTTTCCTGAATATGTGGATATTTGCATTCTGTGTGATCTTTTAGTGGTATCACTTATCAGCGAACCTGTTCGAAAAAAAATCATAGCTCCAGTGAGCAGCGACATGGATACATGGCTAACACCGGAGATCAGATCTCAAGAACTAGGTTGAGTCGTTTTGATTGGATGAATGAGTTTCCCTGGTTAACCAGACAATTCTGCATCCAACAACTTTCTAGAGAGGAATGTCTCGTATTTTGCAAATATGATATCCGTTGATAAATAAACGTCTTAAACTGTATCACAGATCGAAGTTCATGTACTCTTTTCTCATTGTAATAAAAAAATAAGCCTACGTACAATTTAATCAAATTCCGCAGTTTCCAACTCGAATGTTCTAATTACGTGATTAAAAAACCCGTTCAAGTGATGACTATATTAGTATATTGACTTTGACCGTTTCTAGAACAGATCTGTCTCAGCAATGTTCAGAATGGAAATTTGTTATCAAAAGTTTTGTTCATGCTAACAAACCACATAAAATACGGAAGTGAAGAACGCTAATAATTCGTCAGATTAATGTTGATTTATTCTATAAAGTGATCCAAAAGTGGATTTATCGAAATGACTGGTGCCAAAGTTTCAAGAAAATATTGGGAAAACAACCCAATTATTTTCCAGACCCAACTGAATTAACTTCCTTGCTACATAAAAGTTTTTGCCGCAGATTCTGAATGGAACAAACTTATTTCAGAATCTTTCGAATGTCTCCGAAATCTCGAATACAATTTAGTATCCCAACTTATTTGATTCATGAATTTCCTTGCTAACCGTTAGCGCTTTTCGATAGAATTATTACATAAAATGAAATATTATTTTCAGTCTGATGAGTCTAGAATCTAGATGGTAAAAAAAATATCGCTCGCTCAAGCAAGTTCTCTCATGTTATCTTCTCAAGGAAATCTTTTCAATACTTCAACTTTTGGCGAAAAGGTTCAAGCTTATCGGAATATACACAAACTGAGCCCTTCAAATCAATCGGATTGATTTTTGGACATCGGTTCACATGAAATTTTATTTACTAATGCACATAAAACAAATTATATCCATAATGTGATGAATGCAAGCTACTCTCAATAATGATAGAAGTATTCAAAGTTGCAGCCATGAGAAGATAATCCATGAAAGGCAACTAGCGTTGCACTGAGTGATAATTTTTGATAGAATATCACTACCAAAGTACCAACTACCAGCAATGAAATAAGCAATGAAAATCCAGTACATGACGCTATGGTGAATACGAATTGGCAGATTTGATTATGCAGGAAATTATTTTGAAGTATTTTAATTAAAACTTCCTCAGGGTATTGTTTATTTTTGTTTTAATCCCTTACGACCATTAGTTTTACGAGTTAAAGCGTAATTAATGTGATGAATAAATGGCGACAGATTTTTTTTTTCAGATGCACTCTTTCCAATATAAAAAACCCATTATTAGAAATTCAGCAACGGATTAATTTGGTACTAAATTGGGAGTTATTCCACAAAAAAGCCACATGAAAAACGTCCTTTAACAGTTTATGGAATAATGTTTACTGAAAGATCTCTTCAGGAACTTTTGACTCGCAGTTGGAGTGTTCAAACTGCATTCACTCTATGCTACTCCAATTGAAGTAAAAGAGCCTTTTATGTCAGAAGTGTGTGTTTCTCGCTACCCTTTTTAGATAGAGCAAAATCTTGCTGACTAATCGTAACTACTCACCTTGCTGACCAGCAGAGCCTTTCCTACAAGAAGTACAAGAGCTTTGAAAGCTAACGCTTTGAGCAGACCAATTTTCATGGCAGCAGCAGCGATCATCATTCCCATGCCGTTGTTCTTCTTCTTCCTTGCGTCACCGTTACCGCTTGATACATCTGGTTTCAGGGAGAAACCGAGGGTCATAGCGCCATCTTTGTCAGAGTTTCCGGTGATCACGACGTCAGTTCCATCAAAAGCCTGAAAATAAATGAGTTAACAATGGTTAGGTCTTCAAAAATTGAAAGATTTCTTGAGCTGGGTAATATGAATCAGATCTCCTCTTAAGATTTCGTTCAGGAAAGATTGAGTTGATTGCAGTACCTAAAGTAGCCTAAACTGACCAATGAATTCATACAATTCCGGAGATCTGCTACTAAATCCTCTCATTTCGTTCTCTTCTTCAGAAGAATGAGACTATGGTGAAGCAGGAAACAAACTACCGACTTCTTTACCTCTGCATACCGTCTATACCGTCAGAATGAGTTTGCCTTATTTATGAATATTATCAGAAAAGAAGTCTATTGTGGTTCAGTATTCTGCTGCTCTCTTCAGTCCCAGCCTTTCCTACAAATTGATGAACCCAGGTTGCAATACCTTATCCAAGGCCTCAGAAATCAGTTTGTCAATCCTGATTTTATTTCACATATAACATACTCTGTAGTCCCTTTATCCTCCATATCTGAGCCTTGTGTGCTCAGTTTTTGAGGAGTGAATGTTCCCAGATCAGTTATAAAACGATCCACCAAGAAGTTGTTTCTTTGGTCGATAGGCTAACGGTAGCTCTATAGGAGTCACGAAGTCTGGGTTGACTCTTTCAGTATTTCAGAAAGCTTAACTCCACTTTCAATTTTCCTCCATAGCCAAGGAACAAGCTGCTTTCGAGCTGAAGAAAGAACCCAATGATTGACTGCTGTTGAGGGAATCAACTTTTTCGTTATGAGTTGACCATTTATGTGCTTAGAATTGAAGGAGAACAGTTGAATTCACCAAACCATTGTTTTATTTGGTTTTCAAATACGAGTAATTTCAATTCGAATAAGATTTCCATTCGATTTGTTTTATGAATGCCATTCATTGTCATCGCTTCAACCCATGGTAGGTCAGAGACATAACATAACGGTATCGGCAGACTGCAATTAATTAAATTTATATCTTCTCCCATTTGATAGACCATCACCACCGACATCATTCTCTACTCTAATCCTCCAGCAGCCAGCTGTTTACAGGAATTGCAGATACGGTTTATAATTTACGAATTGATCAATGGTAATGGCTAATGCCTTTGATGTAGATTCCTTTATGCTATCTGGATCAATGGATGGTCGAAGATAAACTATGCCAACCTATGTTATGGTCGATGACCGACTTGATTGAATGTATTGAAAACGATTTTGAACACCATCACTTACACGATTTTGTCGACTGAAAAATTTGCCAGTAAATGGTGGTTTGGTTTGGATATTTCCAGATAAAAAATCAGCGATCAAATTCTACACAGATTCGGAAAGAATGTATGAAATTGACTTGAAACACCCTTGGTTCATTATCGCCTATCCAAAAACGCGGAATATACCTAATAGTTTCGTCATATTTTTTTGATGGAATGAAAAAGAAAGAGGTCCATTGAAATCATTTTATCAAGCTTCTCAAACATAATGTGAAATAGTTTTGCATCGATCAATTAGCAGCCGAATACAGAGGGTTCTTCAAACTATATGGCAATTTTTGGCTGATATACCTTTGATGTCTACCATTCGTTTTTGTTAAAAAGTTCTCTGAATTATCGATAAATTTGTTTACAAGCTACAATTAAAAATTACAATTCTCAATCTTTTATCAACGGAGTATAGGGATAAGATTTAGATGATGATTTATGAAGGTGATACAATTCTTCGAGATGTAGATTTTTTCTTAATGCGTGCATCCTCGAAAATCAAATAACTCGATTTGCATATCTGAAGAATTCATTGTTCCAGTTTGGTACAAAATATGTCTTTCAGTTTGGCATTGTCGTCCTGAATTTCACAAATTTCTGGCTAATTGCATGAGAATTGCCGATAAATCTTTCGGTTTATTTCACCACGAAATTTAAGCTGATTTAAACTCACAGTCAATACTTTTCTTCAATTATATGACCGACAATTTCTGAAAAACAACCGTTTTGATTGCCAACTCTTCTCCAGAGATGTAATTACTGACAAACTTTTGAGGACATCGAGAGAAAATTATGCAAAATGAAGACCATGTGTAGAGAGTTCACTAATTACCAGAATGAAGGTCAATGAAAGATATTATAATGCACCTGCGCCTATTGTGCATCTGCACAAAGAGAAAATGAAAGGTGGGATGAAAGTAGCAATTTTGCAGAAAAAGGGTTACTCTAGCCAGACGACTCGGATAGCACCGTGACCGTGATCTTCTTAAGATGGAATCTTTAATCCGCATTATTCTGAATTGTGTGAAAGTTCAACGTGTTAGAATCGACCCGAGTCTAATTGCTTTTGGAGTTCGGCATTTTGAGGTCAATCACTACTTCCCATGGTCATGGAGGCGAGTTGCTCGAGGTGCTGGATGGAATGTGTGGCACAGAAAAATTAAGAAATGGACCTAACGATATCTTACCCATTTCTTGGCTTCAGAATCGGAAACCGAAATTTGGATCTTTTGATTTCATAAGTTCGTGAAACTGGGGCAATTCTAAAGACAATTTTTTGCTCATATTGTTGTTGGTGACGAAGAAAAGAAGCTATGAGCCATTCAACAGGTCGTTTGGTCGGAATCATGATTTACAAAGAATATATCCAGTTTTTCTAATGAACTTTTGGAAAAATATGGCATTCCAATTTTGAATAGAGGAGAAATAGTTGAGCTGTTTGAAGAAACTAATGAATTTGTGTTTCATTATCGAAAATTTGAAAAATTAATTGATTTTAGGTTGGAGAATCATGTTCTGGAGCTGTTTAGATTTTTTTATTTTGATTTTCATTTCTCCATTTCCAAATTGACTATTTTTTCGACATTTAAAAAAAATCTGGAATCTCTTCAAACGCTCTATTTCATCTTTATTCGTCTGTCAAGTAGACAAGTGTTTAATGCCTTATTTTCCAAAAACTCGTGAATTGATTATTTTTTTTCGAATAGTAACCACCACAAGTCGTTTTCTCCTTAGAGAGATTCTAATTTCTAAATTGAGTTAAGAAAGACTAATTGTTTGCTTTTCACTAAAAGTAAATTCAAAACATCGATAGTCAATAACTTTCTCGAAATTGTCAAAATTTTGGTTCATATTTCTAGTTTTTCTAGATCCTTAACATTTACAAGTATAATCATGATTTAATGTTTTTACTAGTCGAAACAAATGATATCTATTCGCCTAATGACCATATTGGGGGTTTACTAAGTACAAGAAAATTTGATTAGAAAAAAATTATATGTTCCAAACGTCTGGACTTATTTGAATTGAATTTTCTAGCCTCAATTACCAGCATTTTGTGAAGAAAACTATTATTTTTCGATTTTACATCGTCTTTTAGATTGATCCCTTCAAACTGGACCATCATATAATACTCTTGCAATAAAAACGTCAACAAGCAGCTGCTAACAAGTGGATATCCGGAGCTACTATTAGCATAGCCATTGTTATGCAAATAATGGCTTGTTTGCAAACAATTCAATCTTTATTTGCACCCATTTCAGATTATTTGTTCACGAAAACCCAGTGACTATCCCTTTTAATGAACCCTTTTCACTCACCTTCCATTTCAAAGACCTAGTCCTGATGAATTTCGAGAGTTTGTCTGTGACAACCTCGCTAATTTGTTCTTCTTCAGACATGTTCTCAACATCGTTTAAACTTCTGGAGGATTCCTCAGATATTGTTTCGGTCGAAGTTTGGGTTATTTCTAAGTCACCGTATTCAATCGATGATTTTTTCAGCATCTTATTGAAGTAAGAGACTAGTTTCAGCATCATGCAGGCGCTTATGTCTCTGGTGGAGCATTTGGTGTTGAGTTTTTTGAGAAGAGATGCTTCCACTGTAGTGTATTCATTGGTGTTCACCTGAGGAAGGAAGAGAGAATTTATCATTAGGTTTAGTCCAATGATTGCTTGGTCAATTTAAAAGTAAGACGTAAATGAAAATATGTTGTATTAATATGTGTTTAATTGTCACTGTTTTTCGTTTTTTTGTAAAATTATTTTTCATGTTGATCCTTATAGAGAATTTTTCTCAGGGAAATTATTAATTCGATGTTTTCGTTAATAGACAATATTTCTATTGTTCATATTGTTGAGATCCTACTAAAAATAGGGTATAGTGTATATTGACCTTCGTTGAATAAATTAATGAATGACATTTTGGAGGTATTAGAAAGATGTTGTCTTTTTCAATTTAAGATATTAAAAGCTCATGGGAATAATTTTGTGTAGACGACATGAGTAGGTATTTTTCTGATTATGAGATTTCAAATTATAAAAAAATGAAATCTATTTTCGATTGAATTTTTCGTAAACGTGAAATGATTGAATTGTGTGTTTCTTACTAAGTTATCCACATGGCCCTTGTTGTTGTCAACCATAGGTCCAGCGGCGGCCAAGGCTACGAGGCCAAGGGTGAGCACAGCACAGATCACTTTAGAGTTCATTATCACAATAGTTGATGAGGGTGTACAACTGAACAACAAATGACCAGCGATATTAAAAAACTTTGTACATGTCCGAGGTTGCAAATCGAATGAAGATCACAGGCAAGTAGAAAGATTTTATATCTTCTTTTCTATGTGTGTCAGTTGGACCAGTTCGCTTTGGGAATTAGGGTTATGGAATCTGCTTAGGATGGAGGGAAATAGAAGTACAACCTTCTTTGTTCGGTGCAAAACAATCTCCCATCCTCCTATCACTTGTTCCATCGACAGTGAAAATACTCAGTCGCCAATTTCGAATTTCTTCTCCTCCAATCCCGCCTAACGTTCTCACAGCGAAGAATGGTCAGATTCAGTTAGATTATGGCATGGTGAATAAGTATACGGTTTGTTGTCGTCCATTCATTCATGCTTTTGTCCACAAAATGTGTGGTTTATGGAGGAGTATGTTCGATTATTGTTTTATGATAAGGATTGTGCAGTGATTGCCATCAATTTTTCACACTTCCTTGCCTGAGTTGCTTCTGTGTTTGTTCATGCAATTATCGTTATTTCGCGTGATGGTGATAATGATGTGGTGTTTCAGAGTAATTTCACTCATGATCTTTGGTCGTTTTTGTAACAGTTTCACTTTCCTTCGACTGCATTTGTTAGCTGCCTACATAAAAATTCTGAAAGCGAAATTGGAATTCAATGATAACCAAAATGTAGTGACAAATTTCTCTCACGTGAAATATTTGTTTGCAACGTCCGTCTCTAGCAACTGCAATTAACTCAAAATTTTAATATCACTACATCTTTGCACAGATTATGTTTTTCAATTCGTATTTTGTACAGATATTGAATATAAATCTCAGTATATGAAATATTTCTATACAGAGTGCGTCTACCGTGTGGAAGAAAACTTATATGGCATGGTTATAAGGTTGACAATAATCTACAAACGAGAAATAATTTCAAATATACAGGTGCGTCAGAAAAAAGTTGCGAAAAAATATGCAGTTTTATCAAATGGAACACCCTGTATTTCATGGCATAATTTCCACCAGGACAACAAGAGCTTTACACTTTACACAGCAACCGCTGTGTTCAATCTAGATGAACGAAATTTCTACAGTAGTTAGCATAAGGTATCCGCTTCATCATTCGGTAAACATCTGAAGTTTTTTTTCTACACAGAGTGTCTAATATAAATTCACCAATATACTCAAATTAAATATGCGATTACTCGATATTTTCGAATGGAACACCCTGTATTTTTCTCTTTCATGAAATTCGTTTTTCCAATATGTATCTACCTCTTTTTGCAAAGTACCTAATCGTTTTTTTTTGAAGAATGTGAAATATCTCAAAAAAAATGGTTCAGTATGGGACATACTTTGTGAAAAAGGTAGACATTTAAAAAGAAATTTCATGAAAGAGTAAAATACAGGGTGTTCCATTCGGAAAAATCGAGTTAACGCATATTAAATTTGAGGAAATTGGTTTTATATTAGACACCCTGTATGCAAAAAACTTCAGATGTTTACCGAATGATGAAGCTGATACCTTGAGCTAACTTCTAGAAAAATTCTGTTTCTCTAGATTGAACACAGCGGTTGCTATAAGAATTTTGATGAACCCCTTAAAACACTAAAAATATCCTAAAGATACGAATTATGTGGCAACGCCGTGATGAAATTTAAAAAATGAAGTATAAGTGTAAAGCTCTTGTTGTCCCCGGAAAAATTATGTCATGAAATACAGGGTGTTCCATTTGAAAAAACTACATATTTTTCCGTAACTTTTTTTTGACGCAACCTGTATATGTAAAATTATTTTTAGTTCGTAGATTTTTGTCAACCTCACAACCATATTATATATGTTTTCTACGTCACGGTATAGTTTTGGCGCTATTTTAGCCGTTTGTAGAGTGTTCAGCCTATATTTTCACTATCAGTTTCTGAGTCAATCTCAATTTCATTCAATTTAATTCAACTTAATTCATTCATCGAGTCCAGGAACTAAAATTAGCAAACATTTTCAGGAGGATAGTTTTGATAGAAATACGGTATATCTGAGAGTTCTCCAAGTGAACATTATTGGCCTTCTCACAGCCAACAACTACATATCAAATGATGAAATGATACTAAGAATTCAAAAAACAAATTCCGATTCATTGCTAGGTACACTTGATATAATAAGTTCTTCTATTTCAATTTGGTGTTAAAGGGTTTAAGATATCCTCAAGTACACCAAGATGTGGAGTACCATATCAAAAAGTTTTGGAAAAGCATCTCGTAAAATATTGAATTGTCACAACAGTGAAACACATTGTATATACACAGGAAAAATTAAAACCAGTGAAAACAAAATTCCCTCTTTCAACGGTAGAAAATGAAACCAAATGGAAATAACTCATTTTGTGATTGATATAAACGTAATCCTCAAGATCATCATAACTAAACAACTTTCGATTATTTGCTCATAGCCATACCTACTACCTTTTTGCTTCATTTACTCATGTATTTTTCTCCTCCTGTACCTTCGAGGAAATGCGTAATTGCTTCGTTCATATCATGTATGCATTTCATACATAATTATTACCTGTATATAACAAGTTCAAGTTCATTAGGACTTCAGTCATTGCTAAAACAGGAAATATGTATTTGCAGTAGAGTAAAACCAATTAGAAGAGAAGATATACAACATACTCGTACAAATGGGTTTATGATTGAATAAGTTCATGTCACTTTTTCACGTGGACAGTGAAAACATAGCATGTTTAGATTTCACTACCTAACAATTATTTGCCTTGTCGATGGAACTAAGTAGGAATATTGACTTTCAGGTAAAGACTTTGGGGATTTTTGAAAAGAGATTTCACAGGTTGTTGTAATTTCCAAGAAACTCATCGTTCTACATTCTGAAGCGGTCAGCTTGATTTTGGGAAGGTTTTCAAAACAATTTCTCACTGAATTTGAATTCATACAATACTGTAGGTTGATGATTCAAATTACATAACGTCAGCGCAAAATATTGAGTAGATTATTGTGACCGTGTTGTAAATCTGAAGTTTGGAAAAACCATTTCGAACAACTCATAACGATAATTATTGAAGAAATAGACTGACACGAGATTCCACACCAATTCATCGAGGCTTTTTGGCAACCATATTCCATACTTTCGCTACTTAATAGCTAAATATATACTCTCAAGCTTCGAGGTTCCCAAGTCACAAAGTGGTTTTCCCGGCAAAAACCATTCTCTCTTCCCATTAAATCTTCAGAAGGGTTAAAAGCCTGCATTACTCAGGTTTCCACACTTGGCTTCAGGTTCGATTAATTGGTCATGGAATTACCTTTTCGTTGGAATTTGGAAACAACAATTTTAACTTTATATCGGAACTCGAACAACATGCCATTCTTATGGTATCTATGTGTTGTAAGAGGAGTTCGAATTTGAGTTTTCCGAGCAAAATTTCACGTCGAGAAAATTTAATGCGGCAGTTTCCTACCAGGAGTTAAGAATGCTAAGAGTTATTGTGTATCATGCTAGAGAGTTTTTTGAAGCTTGATCTATACATTACAGGATGATTTTTTTCAAGTGTTTCATTAGACGTATTCGAGGAAGGGATTTTGATGCAAATACAAGATTCCGTATTTCTGCTTCAGAGTATGAATGAACTCGAATTGTGAAATATACAGGGTGTTACATTTGGAATAACGAAGTTAACATTCCTTTCTGGTAGAACAGGCAGTAGATTCCGCTTGAAAATATGTTAAAATTCAGGTGTGTTCATGTCAAATTAAAAATATAAAATCTTGAATTTGTATCAAAATTCCTTCTTCGAATACGTCTAATGAAACACTTGAAAAAATCACCCTCTATATCAACGTTCAAAGGACCCCGCCATTTCCTTATGGCAAATGGCGTTCCGTCAAATGTTCTAATTTTTTGGTATAATGTAGTACTCTACCTACTGATCAAAAGTGTCCATGGCCCAACCTCAATCCTATGACTAGTTTTTAAGATACTGATACAGGGCGTTGAAGTTGAAAATTACCCACTTCACTACGCGCGTATCCCGAAACAGAATCGAATGAACTTCAATTTTTCTCAACAAACATTTCATTCCATCCCCAGGGAGCAACCATATAGAGGAATATGACCGAATATCGTTAGGAATACAGGGTTATCTATAATTGAATGCATACCCGATTTTGAAAGTATAAAATATGTCAGTTCCAGAGTGAGAACGTTAGCAAAATGAACTAGTTCACTAGATATATTATTGTTACATCGAAAAATCCTGAAATACCAAGAATTCATACCGGGTGATCCATTATTATAGAAACTATTCACAATGAAGGTTAAGTGGACACCCTGTAGTTTTGGGTTGATTTGGGGTGTTTCTTTCATTTTCTCCGAACATATCATCATGGACTTCGAAGAATACATTCAGTCATGAAATAAACTGTGAGCCTCACAAAAATACCCAAAAAACACCTTTTTTTTTCATCGCCTTCTATTTCAAGATTAACTCCGTTCAGGTGGAAGTTTTCTTTCACCACTGTACCTACTTGATATACAGACATCAATAGGTACGGCTGAGAGTTTTCATCCACTTTCTATGACCAGTTTCAGCTCTGATAGGGGGCACAATAGCCCTTAAGGTCGCAGTGAACTGTAACCCCTTTTCACTATAACTATAACTTTATACGACCAGTTTATTTTTTATGTAATTATATGAAGATTATTAATCTGCAATTCTGATTGAAATCAAATGAAAAACCACTCTTGAGATCGAATCGAAAACTACATAAAAAGAAATCTGGTCATAGGAAATGGATAAAAACTCTCAGCCGTATTGAAGTTTGTATATCAAGTACAGTGGTGAAAGAAAACTCTCACCTCAACGGAGTTAATCTTGAAATAGAGGGTGATGAAAAAAAAAGATGGTTTTTGAGTATTTTCGTGAGGTTCACAGTTTATTTCATGACTAAATCACCCTGTATTCTTCGAAGTCCCTAATGATATTTTCTGAGAAAATAAAATAAACAACTCAAATCAACCCAAAAATACAGCGTGTCCACTTAACCGTCATTGTGAATAGTTTCTATAATAATGGATCAAAAGTCCAATTCATTGTAGTCATAGTACTTTCCATTTCATAGCTAGTACAGTAGACGTGGTCTTTTTCTAAAACAAACAGTAATAACGAATTTATTGAAACAATTTTTTATATACAGAAAACAAGGGTTGGAAATAATTTCGAAAATTAATATGTGCCTCCACTTCTGCACTCAGAAACACATCTGAGACACCTCATGAGATGATCGTTGTTGTCGAATCAATCCAGAAAAATAAGTGTCTGTTATTATTTTGTTAAAAACTATTTTTATTTGGATGTTGTTGATTTTGTTTTAACGAAAAGAATATGTTTTGGGGGAGGAAAAAGTACAATTTAATTTTGCATCAGTTTTACTCTCTAGAATGGATCATTTTTCTTGATTTCTCGATAGAAAAGACTCTTTCGATGTGACACACTGTATAGTTCCATCTTAAACATGAATGGAGTATCACCTTGGCCATCACGTTCATTCAATGCTGGAATCGTAAGAATACCTTTTCAAACATATAATTAAGGTATACATACCTATCGACAGATAGTGTTCGTAGCGTATTTCAAATGTATCTTAGTGCAGTTATTCCACTTTCTACTTGAGATTTTGTCGATAAAAAAGGATAAAGCTTTCTCGACTCTACGCCATTGAGAGAAGCGGTAAGTCCGGTTAGGCTCAGAATCACTACGAATGTGAATTCGAAATTCCAGCGGATTATTTCTAGCATTACACTCCTCTAAAAAGTAGATATCTGGTACATCTTGTCCTGGCCAATGGAAGAGTTTAAAAAATTATGGTCTCTTCAGTTCTGAAGATATTTTAATATAGGTACTTACTGACGAAGAACCTGCAACACCCAGAAGGAGCTGTTCAAATTTTAATTTTTTTTGGTAAAACATAGATAGTATGGCAAGGAGTAAATGATTAAAATTTGAAGAAAAAACCGACGGGTTTACAATTTTTGTTGCCCCCCCCTAGAGCTCAAAAATCCTTTGAAAAATGCATGCAATGATAGCATAATATACGAAAATCAGTTCATTATTTTTATTCTGATTTTTTTTGCCCCCCCCCCCCAGCTCAAAGGCTGGGGACGACTTGGTAAGTTAGTACACTGCGCAAAAAAATTAACGCACATTCTGAAAATCTCAATTTTAATGAAAGTTAACTCTACATTGACTTTATAACTTATTCTTTATGTTCTCTCGGGAAGGTTTTGTACGAAACAAGACACATCAAATGGAAGAAAAATTCAGGATCTCACCGAATCTTATGTGAAAGAAGAGAAATGAACAATTTTCAAAATACTGAAATGCTGATAAGTGATTTAATACTTGGTATTTCCACCCCTTCCGTTAATTACAGCTCGGCAACGACGGTTCATACTCAAAATGAGTGATCTTAAAATGTTCTGATCTTATCCTTCCCAGATTCCTAAGTCATTAAGAGTAGCGGGATGATTTTCTGAACTTCTCAGCCTTCTATTGAGGTTGTCCCAAACCTGCTCAATCGGATTGAGATCTGGACTTCTTGCTGGCCATTCCATTCCATAGACTTCAACCTCTTCAAGGTACTCCTGAACGATGCGCGCACGATGGGGTCTGGCATTATCGTCCATAAAAATGAAATTTTCACCAATGTATGGGGCAAATGGCCCAACATGCTCTTCAATAATGTTCCTTATATACTTATCAGCATTCATAGCTCCATTATCAACGACCACTAGGTCTGTGCGAACAGTCAAAGATATTCCACCCCATACCATAATCGATCCTCCCCCGAAACCAGTATAGTATTCAGGAAATTGCACTGAGCATATCTTTCATGTGGACGTCTGTATACAAAGGAAGGTCGATCACAATGGTAGAGGCATAATTTAGACTCATCTGTGAAGAGAACTCTTTCCCAATCAGCCTCTTCTCAATGGATATGCTCTCTCGCAAAATCCAAACGCGCCCTTCGATGGGCTGGGGTAAGAGCTGGGCCTCTTGATGCGACACGAGGCCTCTAATAATATTTCTTATTGTCTGATGAGTGCTAATTTGCACCTCATGGGTTTGCTCAAGCTGATTTTGAAGGAGGCGAGCGGTTGCAAACCGTTGTCTCAACGAAGAAACTCTCAAGTAACGTTCTTGAATGGCAGTTGTTACCCGTGGTCTACCCTGTCCTGGTCTTCGGACATTCATACCTGTCTCCCTGAATCGCTGCAACATTCTGGACACACTTGTATGGGAAATTCCAAACCTTTCTGCAATTCTTGTGTATGTCTTCTCGCAAAACTACCGCTTGGGCACATTCCTCTTGGGTCAAATTGCGTGTTTCGCGTTGCATAGCGATCGAGTGTAGAAAATCAAACGAAAGAAAAACTATTGATCACTAGAATTGATCGAGAACAACTGATTTTAGAATAGAGCCAATACATACAAAATCTGATAATATCATCTTTTTCATTCCTGCTGGGAGAAAACATCTGTATTGAAGATGCATAATTCTGATAAAAATAATTATCATTGAGAACACCTTCAGTTGTAGAATAATTTTGAGATTTCCATAATGTGCGTTAATTTTTTTGCGCAGTGTATAATAATAATTTATTCCAACCCTGTATATCTTTGGGTCAGCACACAGTAATCCAGGGAAAAAATGTATGCCCAAAATGTTCTGATGGATTGAACGAATCATTAATTTCTCGGAATATCTGATCGTGGAAATTGTTAAGTCATTTTTCCTCCCCCTCCGCAAATTATCCCATTTTTCCTCATTCCTGTAATCAGACCATGAAGAACGACCCTTCTGTTATATTACTCGTACACGTGGAAAGGTTCCTAAATAGGAATATTGCAACTGAATCATTCCCTCCCTGGCAAAATCCCCCTCAAATCACGTACGTAGGATTTATTTCGCATCACTCTGTAATTACCTATGTTTCTCTTGTTATGAGGTTTTGTGAAGAATGGGATATTGACCTGAGTATTTCTCAGAGACTCAGGGGGATTGCCAAGGCAACAACATGTTCCTCAATTGTAGGAACATCGATAAATATAGCTTTCCGAGAAGTATCCTTCATGTTTTTTGAGTTTCCGAATTTTCCGAGGATAAGAAAGATTTTTCACAAAGTTATAAGATATAAAGACTGAGACTTATCTGATTGAGAGAAATGAACAATTTTTGAACGTTTCACGATGTTTCTTCTCTTATTCTTGAGAAACTCACTGGATTCTTAATTTAGGGTGGGTCTGGAGGAATATTCCAGAAATTTTTCACCTACATAAAATTATGAAGAAGTTTAGATGAGAGTATAGCAAACTTCACGTCTGATGCTGAATAAAATAAATGAGGCATCATTTTAAATTTCCCGCTATCCCATTCCAGAACCAGCATTTCAAATTGGCCTGAACTTTTAATGATACGTTTTCCCAACACTTTCCTTCAATGTCACTGCTGTTGAATCAATGGAAACTGAAAAACAATACATAGTTGTTAGTTGTAGTACAAGCCCAGTTCAATGGATCAATGAAAAATTCCCAGCTTGTTATATTCAATGATGAATTATTATTATTATCTTACATTGTGTAGAAAAAATCTAACTAGCACAGCGAAATCATTATCGTCTTGAAGTTCTGACCGAAATTCAGAGAGAAACCTCAGTCTAATTGCCGAGCTTGTTTTTGTTCCTACGAATTCATCCATTCGTATTTCGATTTCCATATAAACGAAATTATGAGTGGATTTTTCATCCTAATAAAGTGTTTATTCATGAACAATTTAAATCTTCTAATTCCATTTTCCAATCTCCCAGAGCGATTCAAGCAGAGAATCTTCTAATTCTAATAAAACGTAGATTACTTTCGGAATTTCCGGATATAATTATTCCTTCGTGAACGATCTGGTTCCTACAAGGTTATCCTAAATAGGAGGTACAAATAAAGAGGGCATAATTTTAAGAAAAATGTCTCATAAACATGGGACTGCAAACGTTTCGTTTTCGAGATACAGTGGCTCACCAATAAAAGTGGAAACACAGCTGTGTAAGCAATTTATATCGGAACTGGCTTCCATTAAGTGGAGTTTTTTGGCTTTGAATTTGCCTGAAAGATTCATCCCGTAGAAAATGCTCTTTTATAACTCATGGACTGAAAAACTCTATTAAAACGAATTGGTTTTACTATTTGTCTACGGAATCAAAATCAACAAGTCTTGTAATCGTTTAATCGTATCAGCCACTTTTCAAAGCAGGCTTATTAGGGATCAGTTGGGATCTTTATTCATGAAACTCCCACCTTAACAAGTTGACATTCAGAAGAACCCAAGAGAAAACAAACCAACTTAAAAAGGAAACTTCGCTTTGTGCTTCCTATGAATATTTCAGCAGGGAAAATGAGCCACCTATTCGCTTTCCGTTGCATTTTTACTGAAATTCTCGTTCTCTGACGTTGGGTTTCCGGCCCTGATTTGAATCCACAACAAAGAACTGTCTGGTCTACCCTGAATTCTAACCCTTCTTCCATTCATATGGCTGGAATTCGCGAAATGTGAATTTTTCATTATGTGAGTGTGGAAAATCTGGAATGTATTGTTCATGAGGCCTATTCGAATATCTGAAACTCAATTATTATCATGTCAGTAACGCCGCTTGTCAGAAAAAAATTGAATTCGTCCATAACTTTCGCATCTATACTCCATTCACAATCATGAAATCACAACTCTGGCCTTGGAAATTTGACACATTCCACTCTGTATCGAAGTTATGACGTTTTTCAAAATGTTTTTATGTTCTAAGTCAACACTATGTTGCCCTTTCTACATTCTTAGCGTATTTCTTAGAATGTGAAAGAATTGGAAAATATGTGATGGACGAAAATCATTAACGTTTATATGAATTGATAGAAAGGATTCCTTTTCTTGTTATTTGCATGAAAAGTACAAGAGATCACTGTTGAAATATATTATTTTTCGCCATGGAAGAAAATTGCATTGCTTCCACATAATTTTATTATCCTCTTGAACTGAAAGTTCAAGACTTGACGAAATCAATTGTTGATTCTAATCAAGAATTCATTAAAAGAAATCAACTCAAAGATATAAGATGAATTGATGGGTAATCACAAGAATCAAGAATAATGGAACATTATATCCCTCTACTGGAATCCGAATATGTGATATGATTGTGAGGGTACATAACATTTCTATTTCTTATATTTCTTCATTTCAAATAAATAACAGTTTTATTCATTCATCACGAAGAAAATAAACATAATAACTAAATTAACGTATTTGTTTACAGAGAAACTAATAATTTCAATGCAATAGTAACTGAGTTTTGCTTGTACATTAATAGGTAAGCCTGAAAGCTTCATCTGATATACATTTCATTTATTTGATCTTAAGAACAAGGAGTAAAATATTCTGACTGTATAGTAATTTGCTAGTTTAAAAAATATTCATACATTACTACCACAGTAGGTTTGTACAAATAAAATGGAATAGGTCAAACATATGCTTCACATTTATCATTCACCTGTTCTAAAATAAGACACAAACTCCTGGAATATGGACAAAACCGATGTATTCTGGTTAAATTTAGCCTATTTCTACTTTCGGCAAAGGATTGATAGGAATGAAAGCTCCAGTGACACATTTCAATTCATCGGAATCTGAATTCACCTACCGTTGAATGCAATATAGATATATTTCTTCTTTTTTAGCTTTTTCGACGTGTTTTTTTCTGGAACGTGAAAACGATCAACAATTATCATTTAGAGACCGATGATGGCCATCCAGAACCCGTTTACTCACGAAAATCGTGCAATTTCATTCTGTAAGTTCTTTCCTCATAATTCCTCGAAAATCCTACCTGAACCATATTTTCCGGTCGCTTTCGTTAGAAGATCGTATAAGGAAGCCTTTTTTGTCCATTTACACATCCCAAATGAATTTTGAGCACCAAAAACGATACCGAAACTAATCAAACTTCTGGGGAAACGGAATTTCGTTTGAAATCTTTCTAAACGGCCAGATACCTCAAAAAAACTTCGTTATCAAGTGTAAAAAGGTCGATAAGTACTTACTTTCGCTTTATTTATGCGTATTAATCGATTTTTGGTCCAATTCAAATTTGCCGTTCGTATACTCACGCCAAAAGTTGTGAAAGGAAAAAATGACACTTGCATGAAATCGACGGGAAACTTCTTCTGGACGACGAAGAACGGAAAAATAGGCGATTTCCTATCGATATTTCGCCCCAAAATCGCCGATCGATTCGAACTAACAAAATGTGGAATACTTTTACTTTGATGTAAACAAAGCAACTGGCAACGTCGTTTTGCTATTAACAATATTCTCTGTATGTACACAGACTTTTCATCAGGTGCACCAACTCCTGAAAACGAAACCATGACCTCCTATGTGATTAAATAAAAGTGATGTGCTTTTATACACTTCAACATCAAACATCTGAAACTTTTTGAGTAATTTTGTTTGTGATAAATATAGGCTGTTTTTTCTTTAGGAAGTTCACAGGATGTGAAGTATTGAACGGATCTTACTGAACGTAAAGCATATTTTTCTGAACCGCGACGAAGTCCTGTACCCCCAGGTGCCATATTACCATTCATTACGCCACACCCTGTATAGAAACTAACTAGAAACAGTTGAATCAAAACTTAGACAATACACAAAGAACTCCAGATTATGTGGACTGTTTACATGATTGCACATCGCATATAGCTTCCCCAGAACATTAAATGCCTGTTTCTTGTTGTATCAAAGTATACAATGCACGTTTCTGATTTCGCCAAAGTTGCAGAATCTCCTGATCATCGTATCCCAGTCATGTTCATCACTCTCAAATGCAGACTAATGCAGAATAGTTGTTGATAATTCGATAGTATTCGAGGCGAATGCAATTTTCGGAGATATATTACTGATCTATGAATATCAAATGTTCAGGCATTCAGAACCAGATAGATCTATGTGAATTGCAGTCGAAAACGCCTAGAAGACAGGGCTGCATTGAAAATTAGCGTCTGAGGCGTGAATATTTGACAATTGCACTCTGTAATGAACATGAAATTCAGCAAGTTTGAAGAAGAAGTCGACATTCATTACAGGAAATCTTTCTCCTGAAAGATATGGTTGGTAGTTTGTGTCAAGTGTAAGTTATTGCTCCAACCACTGGTAGATCGATTGTTAATCATAGAATAATCTACGATGAAAGAGGTGAATTCTCTTGTAGTAAAGTAGATTAATATTTATCAGATATCCATATCGGCTTAGAGTAGCGAATAGCTTTAACGTTGCAATAACTCTTCGTTAAGACGAAGCATCAAGGAAGCATCAAGTAGGAAATTCATAGATTATTTCTTATCTTTTAGTTGAATATATAACTTTCGTTATTTTTCAAAGTCAATAATATTTTTCCAGAAAACTCAACATGATTATGATTCTGACGAACAAAAAATCATAAGAAGGGAATAGAATTCTCCAGGACAATTAAAAACACTAATAGAAAAACGAAAAAAACAAGATTCGTTCTAAACATTTACAATTCGAACTTCTTCTCCTTTCATTCCTCATTTCGAATATACCAAGACAGAGATCCCCTGAACAAATAAACATGAGGAATGAAACGACGAAAGCAGAAAGTTTCATTGAATCCTATTTACGTCAGCGTTGTTGGCACTATAGTATGTTCGAATACATTTGGAAGAAATGAAAATACGAGTATTACGGATTTGAATACCAGATAATAACCCTGCAAATTCCTTGGAATGGAACTCTACGCTTTTAGAGATCCAATAGCAGTATGGAATGTAATGTGCATCCATGCTAGCAGCACATATTTGGCGAGGTTTGTTTGGGAATTGTAGTTCGTTCGTTTTCAACTTGAACCTAACCATTCATCTCACTCTATATGCTCTTCATTTCATTCAAGGGATATCCAGCATTCAAAGTTTCTTTCATGATGCGAATGAGTTAAAAATACTGCACTCTTTAAGATTTTTTTCAGTTCACGTTTCATACTCCTTCAAACGAATGAAAATCTATATTGTCACCATGTGGATTAGAAAGAAGCATAGTCAATCCAGATCATCTTCTTTACTTCGTGGATAAGATACATGTTTTTTTAAGATTACTTCACAAATTATGAGAATAAACAATCAAATCGTCTTATGATGACTATTTCCCTCGTCTTTATTTCCACCAATCAAAACTGGCAATTTTGAATTACAAATGGTTCAAGATGAAAAAACTGTATGGCAGCAGCTGTCAGACGTTTTTTCGAGTTTACCTGTGGCAAAACTTGACAGCTCTTGTCACCGAAAATTACGATAATTGAGTTTGTAGTATTTTGTGATTAAATGAATCACGTGTTTTTCTGTTTTCAAATTAATACCTACTATTTCACAGCATTTCATTATAAAAACCATTTTCCACCCTTCAGATGATAACATAGTTCAAAAAACTAACATTTGATCATTAAAACCAGATTCAACGAAGGTATTGAGAATAAGACCAAATCACAACAATGCCTACTTTTCCTGAAGCCCCTCTGGAAATTCTGTAGAGGGTTTTCTACTGTGGAACACGAAGAGAATGGAAAAACTCAGAATTAACACTCAATTAACTGGTGGGTCGAGATCTACAAAGACTATATAATTTTTTCACGTTTTACAATTCCTAGTGCCAGAAAATGGTCCTTTCACCCAAATGTTTGATATATTCTGGTTGAATTCAATCAATACTAGATTTAGTACCAGTAGCGTAGCTAGATAGTCAGAGGCCCTGGTGCAAAAATCGGAGAAGGGCCACTTAATGGATTGTTTGGTTTTTAACAAGTCGAAATATAAAGACTTTGAAGAAGCAGAGTTACTTACTGAAGGTACTGAGAAGTATACTTCAATAAATGATGTTGTCATTAGTTAATGAAAAGAAATAGGTGATTCGAAATGTTTCTTTATGTATTTAAGGTCGCCGTTCAGAGCGAGTAGGAAAACTCATCCGATAGAGGCGCCACCGTGCATTTTATGGATCATTTCCATAGAACTTGCATTATCTCTATGAGTTCTATGAATATCTCTCTAATTATGAATGAAATGTACAATGGCGCTTCCTATCCGAAAATCGCTGAACTATGAAATTAGTGAATATGTGGGTATAGCATCAGCCTCAGAAAATCTTAACTGTTCCACTCTGATGGATAAAAATTGGTTTTTTTGATTGACAACGGATCGATCTATATGCAAAAAAATCAGCATCTGTATAAATCAATTTTTCTGGGAAATACGGCAGTCCAAAAATGACCTATTTTTCGCGATTTTTCGACTCAAGGTCGATTATTTCCCAAACTACGCGTCAAAGGAGAATTCTAATTACAGATTCGTAATCTACGTGTCCGAATCAGGTGATAAAATGACCCGGGTCGATAAACTTCGAAGAAAAAAACAATTGGAATTAGTACATTATTGCTGCATGATACAAAACAATCGATCCTTTCTCGTGTAGCATCGGATATGTTCAAATCTTACTATTAACATACTCTTAACTTACTGAAACTTATATCAGATTGCCTGAGAGAAAAACAGTTCAATGTTTCCCTATAATCTCGTAAAAGCTATCCGTATTCATGAGGTGGCACCGTGTCAGACTTCCTGTCCAATTTGCGTCTAAAACTCATTGCCACCCCTAACCCAGAATTTAATAACAATTCTAACCACCTACTTCAACAGTTCAACGTCTAACCGATGTTGGTAATATTCTGCTGCAAAGTTTACAGAGACAGGCACAGATATGCTATATACAAGTGTCCAACGTAGGAGCAGTGAAAACAGCGAGTAGGTAGGTCAATGGAATACCAATCTGGCCTTGCTTGGAACTGCCCAAACAACATAACTTTACCTAGTTAGTTTGTACAACGAAGATGCACTTGACTGGCGAGAACGTAGAGTAGATTTCTATGTTGATTCGTATGTTCATTCACACAAATATTTCCTTGGATAGGTGCTCCGGAAACGCTACTCTGGGACTGGTTACAGTTACGTCAAATATGGAGCACATGAATCCTTTTCAATTCAGGAGTGAAGAAATTGTCATTTATAACATTTACATAACTGAAACGACCTGATTGATACTAAGTCACTTTACGAAACTCCAACTCTATTAGACACGAGCCTTTTGAGAATGGCAATTCTTGCACGGTCAATCTCATTTATCACTCTGCGACGTCGGCAATCAAAATCTCAAAATTCAATTGTTTCTGCTCTCACTAAAAACGTGACATATATTTCTTGTAAAAAATAAACGACTGATAATTCCTTCTTATATACAGGGTGTCCCACTAGTGCCGCAGCGGACGATATACGCGTAACGGTCTGAGTTTTGCAAAATTTTTTGATGCAGACTTGATATACGCCAAGAAGAGCACAATCTGAAAATATTTTCGAACATATCGGGTGGCCCAGTGGCCCACAAAAGGGGAATAGCGGGTGACTTTGTTTTTTCAAATGGGACACACTATATTCAATAGTGTTTTTCAATTCTCCTGAACTTCCTGCATGCTCTCGTTTACTTTTCACATATTTTTATCCGACAGTTTTCGAAATATTGGCCTTTTTGACAAAAAAATGATACCTGTAGAGGCTATGTTATCCAATTATATTTCACGAACCATTGCACATACCAATAATAGTTTTATATGGATTGAAAGACAAGACTTCAAAGTATCCTACCCAGCTATAATAAAGCATCTCCACTCTCCAGCACACAGAGTGTCCACAAAAACACTATCAACATGACGAATTTCAAATCGATTTTTCTTCATTTTTCCAAATGCAATGCATATACTTTTTTTTCATCATTGTAATCACCATTCATTTTACTTCATTTTTTGTCGAATACATGATATGCATATCTCTAACGGAATAGGATTTTTTAGCGATTTTTCGAAAAGTTTCCCCAAAATTCACATATACCTTCGAATAGCAGATTTGGCTTTTCTGTGGTTATTGTGAACTGTCAAATTATTCCACTCAGAATTATCATCATTGAAGCATCAATTCATATTATAACGAAATGAGGAACTGGAAAGTTTTGATGTATCTACTCAAAAATGTTACTGATGAGACAGAAACTTGCTTTCTGTACCCATTTTTCAAAATACATTTTTGATAATTTTCTATGTTTCTACTTGGAACGTCAAATACCTTCCAAAAATTTCGAACAAGCTTTGAGCTTGCGAGCTTGAAGATCTGCTTGCGTGCCTGGGAAACTATGAATATCATTTTTCCGAAGAAAGTTGTATGAGGATAAGAGCGGGCACTTTTTTGTATCCTGAAGTTTAGAAACTCGTTTTTTTGAAGCATTCACAACTTGTACATTCATTGGTATTTTTTGAATTTTTACATCATTGTGTGAGTATTCATCCAATCCGTAAAAACTATGATGATTTAAATTGAAGCTGCAATGATGTTAATTTTGAATAGAATAATTTGACTGTTCTCAATAACCACAGAAAAGCCAAATCTGCTTTTTGAATTCGAAAGTAAATGTGAATTTGGAGGAAAAACTCTAAAAAATCCTATTCCTTTAGAGATATGCATATCATGTATTCGACAAAAAATGAAGTGAAATGAATGGTGATTACAATGATGAAAAAAATTATATGCATTGCATTTGAAAAAATGAAGAAAAATCGATTTGAAATTCGTCATGTTGATAGTCTTTTTGTGGACACTCTGTATGCTGGAGATGCTTTATTATAGCTGGGTAGGATACTTTGAAGTCTTGTCTTTCAATCCTTATAAAACTGTTATTGGTATGTGCAAGGGTTCGTGAAATATAATTGGATAACATAGCCTCTACAAGTATAATTTTTTTGTCAAAAAAGCCAATATTTCGAAAACTGTCGAATAAAAATATGTGAAAAGTATATGAGAGCATGCAGGAAGTTTCAGAGAATTGAAAAACACTATTGAATATAGGGTGTCCCATTCAAAAAAACAAAGTCACCCGCTATTCCTCTTTTGTGGGCCACCCGATATATTCGAAAATATTGTTGTGCTCTTCTTGGAGTATATCAAGTCTGCATCAAAAAATTTTGCAAAACTCAGACCGTTACGCGTATATCGTCCGCTGCGGCACTAGTGGGACACCCTGTATATATAATGTGTATTTCTCGGGAATAAAATAAAGCATCCCACACACAAATGGAAACAGTGAGTGGAGACATGACCAATTGAGTTGAAGATGAAGCCAATACCATTTTTAGGACAGTCTTCATGAAGTCTTCCAAATCCGGATGAATCAAACATACCGCAAAACGGGCAACCTGAATTAACTATCGGATATTTCGGGTCCACATATTGGTATCTACTGATTTGAAATTCAAATGACTGAACATAATTTTGACGCGTACAAGTTCTCCCACGAGAATCTGATTATCATTTGTCGGATGTCAAATTCATGCGAAACTCAAATTTATTCATAATGTTTTACATAATGTATCGAGTTGGTGACTAAGTTCGACACATGTATTAGGTATCGGTGACAGTTTTGATATGTTTTTAATTTTCCAGTTAATATTCATCAAGCTTTCACTTGCCACTCGTTGATGAATTTTCTAATTGGGATTCGATGTCCGTTGGGAATTGCATTTTTTTATTCGCTTGATGATTGAGGTTTAGGACAGATTGATCATTAATAACTGAGTGAAAAGATGTTTTTCCTCGACCATAAAAGCTTTTCAATCGGTCGATAATAGTTGCGTATGGAAGATGAGCCTCTGACTTGTCCATTTTTTCACTACAGTTATTCTAGTTTGAAAGAAACCTTTCTTCATCAAGGGTGAAAATAATAGTTATTTATGATATGAGTGTTAAAATTGACGTTTTATTTTGTGGGTGAAAAAATGTGTGAAATGAGCGGAGCGAATTTAACAATTTCACGAACAAAATAAAATCACTTTTAACAGAAAAACCATACAATGTTTTTTGTACAACTGCCCTATTTTGATAATGAAATGGGCGAATTTGCAATGACAATAAACTTCAAAATGCATTTCAATATTCAAATAATCAAAAGGTTGTTGTAAATGGCAAACGTTGCCAACGTTATGATTACTAACAAATGAGAAAAGACGCTGTCATTTGAATTTCGTTCTTGTCCAATTTTCGTCTTGGGTTTTCAACTGCTCAATATGTTTGTCGAGAGTCCAATCATTAATAAAAGTGACGATTTGTTTGTTCCTGTGGATATTGAAGAGTCTGCAAGAAGAGCAAATCTGGAACTCCTACCTAAAAAATCTGTTCAGCAGTACGATATTGCATATTAAGTATAACAATTTCCTTACCTGGTGTTAAATTGAAAAATGTAGAAGGAAACTTCAGTGAACCTGTTTTCCTGGCATACTTAAAAGAAAGATCAGAAATATGGAGTTCATCAACTTTGTGGAGCAAATTTTCAATGATAAAGTCGAGCGCCCTTGTTAAGAATGGTGTGGATGTTAGTGAATATTTTAATCAATACCATATTCAAAACGGAAAAGTGAAGGATATCGTCCCAAAAAATCGAAAATTCTCACTTGTGAACAAGTTGAAAAGTTTATAAATGAGGCACCAGATGAGAAATACTTGATGGTTAAGGTTGCAACTATTTTCGGATTATTTGGAGCCTGTCGGCGTGAAGAATTGTGTAATTTATCAGTGGGAGACATCGAAATAACAAATAAATCATTGGTTATACAACTTCCAAACACAAAAACGAAAGTCAGTCGTTTTCAGTATCATTGGGAAGTATGTTGACTATTTTCATGAGTACTTTGCACTGCGCCCTTCTGTCATCAAACGTCGTCGTTTTTTCCTGAAATTCACGAATAGTAAATGTACCTACTGCCAATCCAGTTGGTATCAATACATTTGGGAAAATTCCATCTATTGTTGCCGAATTCCTCAAACTGCCAGAACCAAAGCAATATGCAGGACACTGTTTTCGAAGATCCTCCGCTTCATCGCTTGCAGAATCAGGAGCAAATATTACGGAATTACGGATATAAAAAAACATGGTGGATGGAAGTCTACGACGGTAGCCGAGGGCTATGTTGATCATTCCATTGCATATAGAAATGTCATTGCTGAAAAAATTCCCCCAACCTCAACAGATTTTGGATCATCATCACCCAATATTGTATTTCCGGTTTCTACAAGTAAGTACTGATGGTGCTGAGGATTCTAATAATGTGTTGCGAAGCTCCCTAACGTCACAGGTCATTAATGTTAGTAATTGTTCTAGTTTTACGATCAATATTATGTTCATAAGTAATGATTGATAAATATTGATAATAAAAATTTGCAATTGCTGAATTTTTTCATCTGATTTCATCATAAGAAAATGGAGTGCTAAAAATATTTCACACTAGTGTTGAAAATATTTTTAACACGCTTCCACGTAAACAATCAATTCCAACATTGTTTGCTGTCATTGAAAGTGTCACTTTTAATGGCAGTTGTACAAGAAAATATTTCTAGAACTATCAATTTTTTGAGACTTTCGATAAGAACAGGAAATTACATCAGAGAATATCGAGAAATACCAGAGCGAAATTCTTCTTCATGAGGAGGGAAAATTTTCAACAAAAAAAAAGGTGTGAGAAAAAATATCTTAGAGTTACTATTTCAACCCTTTCCGAGCATACCTCAGGGTGGAAAAAATTCCAACATGTGTAATTTCATTGGCAAATGATAATTACCAAGTTCAGTCTCCTTAGCTAAATACACAGGGAAAATAAAAATCTTTGGAAGAGTGTAACTTTTCCTGAGGGAGGTTTTCCAAAAAAATTTATACCAAATACCCACTTTAATTTTTCTCAAAGAATCACCCTTTTCATTTTTTCGGTGATATTCAGATACACTCTGTATAAAAAGACTTCGAAAAAGAGTGCAACGCTAATTACACGATCCAGATATAATAACAGTGTTCTACACAACAATGGATAAAAAAACATTTTTCCCAGTTCAAAAACAAATCTTTCCATAGCATAATTCAATTTCACAGTTCTCTAATTCTTTTCATCTTAATTATGGGCCGCAATGGAAATGATGCTAATTAGATTGATAAGAGTAGGTATAGCTCTAAGTAAACATTTATTAGTCATGGACATGGAGATGTCGGTTCAGTTACGGTATTACGAATAAAGAGGTGAAATAAAACGAATGTCCAACTTTGTAAATTTGTACTTTACTATAAATGGAGTGAATTAATGGTATTGGGCGAATATTTCCGGTGGACAACTAGACATGCTTCACATGTCATGGGTGAAAATATCATTTCTCACTCTTATTGATTAGTTGGGCAAAATTCGTGAACTGAATAGACCGAAATATTTACCAAGAATATTTCACATGAACCCTAAGAGATTTGTGGGATCACTCAGTATATCTGAGAAAATATCCTTCAATATTTTTCAAACCCTATGATACATGAGATATCCACTTCAATGCCTTTATCTGGTATGCTTGTGAAGGTGTGAAATTAATTTTACCATTCTGAGAAATTTTTATTGACATTTTGATTGAGTAACAATTGATCTTTGTCGGAACAAGATGGAAAAGTTGGAAATAAATATTTCACGTGCCATCAACTTTGGATATTTGATATTTCCAAGTCACCAGTGATTGGCTTACAACTATTTTCCCTGCTTCTTGTTTTGCATCTAGAATTCGAGTCACCTGAATTCTGCATTTGGCTACCTCTTCCTCCCAGTTTGAATAAACTCGGTCATACCCAAACTTCCTTAGAAACTATGTGAACGAAATTATACATACATTAAGTATATGGATTGTCGATAATAATTATAGGAATCCTAATATTGGAACTTCCTGGCCTGCTCTTCGAAACTGAAATTAAGCCAATTAATAATTATGCTATAGGAGGTACTAAATTAAATTGTAATCAATGCTTTTCAATGCTCCGAGCTAACGGATGTTCCGAAAATTTAGTAGCCGCATTCACCTACAAATCTTGGATCTCACGACCGATTTCGTTTCCAGTACCATACAAAAAGTATTTTCAGTCGGCTGAGATTTTATGTATCCGATGATATATCCTATATGTACCAGAATCAATTGGAAAATTCATGCATATCTCACAAAAATACTTTGATCTGTAATATATTGCTAAGTTCAGAAATATTGAGACTGTTTCATGAGTTTCCATTTTTCTCACCAATTTTTTAAATATGATCTAAATGTTTACGCATCTATCTAGCCAATTCTTTGATCATTCCTTCATAACTTTCACAGTTTCAGGTGAAAATTTATATTTCTAGTTCTATAACAAACTTAGTATAAGTTTGCTAAGTTCAGAAATATTGAGACTGTTTCATGAGTTTCCATTTTTCTCACCAATTTTTTAAATATGATCTAAATGTTTACGCATCTATCTAGCCAATTCTTTGATCATTCCTTCATAACTTTCACAGTTTCAGGTGAAAATTTATATTTCTAGTTGTATAACAAACTAAGTATAAGTTTGCTAAGTTCAGAAATATTGAGACTGTTTCATGAGTTTCCATTTTTCTCACCAATTTTTTAAATATGATCTAAATGTTTACGCATCTATCTAGCCAATTCTTTGATCATTCCTTCATAACTTTCACAGTTTCAGGTGAAAATTTATATTTCTAGTTGTATAACAATCTTAGTATAAGTTTGCTAAGTTCAGGAATATTGAGACTGTTTCATGAGTTTCCATTCTTCTCACCAATTTTTTAAATATGATCTAAATGTTTACGCATCTATCTAGCCAATTCTTTGATCATTTATTCATAACTTTCCCAGTTTCAGGTAAAATTTATATTTCTAGTTGTATAACAAACTTAGTACATACACACGAAAAATTAAAAAAAAATAGTTCAGTAAAGAGTATGGCCTACTAGAACGTTGACCGCAGACTGACAACGCCTTTGCATTATTTTGGATTAGATTGTGTTCCACCAACTTGAGATGTTTACCCGTTTCTTGGTCTGATAATAGCCATCCATGTAATTATAAGTTTTATGCACGTTACACAGTAATTGTATACATCGCCATCTAGTGGCGATAATATCAAATATAGTACCTTCACCACCAGTGTCTAGATAAGAGCCATTAACCGTAGCGACACCTAGAGGCCTCATTCAATTGGATGAAAAGCATTTCCTACATAAGCGAATTTTTCATCGAATTTTTCAGAGTTTTAATGTATTTTATAATAACCAGGCCGTAGACGAATCCACAAATGAAGTTTCCTAACCAACAGTCTATCCGATCTCGAGTTATAAATGGTGTAACCAACAACCTTGTTTTATACATATAGTTTTAGTATACCCTATTCAAGCTGCATATTTCTGGGCAGATCGAGTATCCCATATAAAATGTCTGTAACAATTGATCCAGGAACAATGACGATATTTTGACAGCGACTTTCAATCTTTTTAAACTGTCAAATATCTACTTATCAGGTTGATCAAGGAGCCCTTGAAAGCTTTTGACTCCAAGTGATTCCCATTTTTTGCCCTACACCGTGGTCATAAAACCCAAATATTCATATGGCTTCCACCCTTTCACTTTACGACATACAGAAAATCGTATGAAAACGAAACATCAAAAATGCCATAAATGCAATCCAACGTTTTCCGCTTATCGTTTGTTACCCTTAAGGTATTTGGCAAATGGCCCACATGAGGGATAATAATTCATACCACCGTTACTAAGTACAGGTGTAAAAAGCTTTTATTATAGCCAAATTCCGCAATAAAACGTTTATAATATCATAAAATCCATTACGGCCCCTTTTGGTAGCCGCGGTAGATATCAGATTCCTTCGATATATGCATGAAATATCAAATAATACCAGAATGATGGAGATTTTCTCAGTGGAATTGAAACCCTGGCTCAAATCGAATGTATATGCGTTTCGATATTTATGCAGAGAAACCCTGATGTAGCGACATCTGACTAATAACTTTTTGAATCTGCCATTTCAATATTTAATGAATTACCTTTGAATCAAAATTGTTCACACCACATGCTGCAATGTGAAACAGACCTCATATTATCAGGAAAGCTATAAATTGTCTTTGTAAATACATAGTTTCATTTCATAGCGCATTGCAAATTTGTTCATTTATTCATTTATTATTTATATACATTGTCTCTTTTTATGTGTGCTTCTCATACATATATTTAGCGCTGAAAAATATGAGCGCAAAAACATTTATTGGATAAAGATGATGCAATGTGATCAAAATATCGAGGAAGCAAATAAATCTTCCTTAGATTAATCAATTACCTATTGATCAAAATAAACTGCTCCATATGAGTTACGGATATTGACTCAAATTGCAGAAAAATATAGTTAAAATAAGATTTTTGTGATGAAAATTCATATTAATATGATTACAAGTTGCAAATTGCTTTTAACCTGTAGGTCTACAGCGTATAAAGGGCGGTTAAGAAAAATAACGAAATTTTTTCCCAGAGAATTCAAGCATTTTAAGACTATCAATACAATATATGGCCTCCACGGGCATCAATAACAGTTTGACATCTTCTTTGCATACTACATACGAGGTTGTTGAACATTTCTTGAGGAATTTCGTCTTGAAATTGAAAAGTTTCACCAATAGCAGCGTGAAAATTTGGCACAACATTGTCAATGACATGCTCCCTATAGTGTAAGGCGGTCATATTCTCAGGACAAATGTGTAGATCTGTGCGCCCGTTGAAACATATCCCGGCCCATACCATAATACTACCCCCTCGGAATGGATGGACTTCTTGGACATAGCGACGATTACGGGGTATGCGTGGGATTGTCCATACCCTTATTCTTCGAGAATCTGAAAATCGTCCATATCTGGATTCCTCAGTGAAAAGGACACTACGCCATTGATCGTTCCAATTGATATGTTGCCTTGCCTATTCCAGTCTTTGACGCTTATGGTCACGTGTAAATGGAACTCCTCTTAATGGACGTCTAAAACCTAGATTCACCTCTCTCAAACGTCGTCTGGTGGTTTCGATGGAAACTTGGACCCCATCTGCATTTTGAAGAGTATTCCGTAGCATTCTACACGTAGATGTAGGGTTTCTTCTCGCCGAAACGGTGATGAAACGATTCTGAGCAGGTGTTGTTTTTCGTCGCCCACCAAGCCTTGGTCTTTCCAACAGGGAACCTGTCTCCCTGATGCTATTCCAAAATCGAGTATCACACTTTGGCTGACTTGGAGCCTTTCCGTTACAACAACCTGAGTTAGGCCACCCTGTAGCATTCCGATAGCCCTATTAGCCTCAGCTTTTGTTGATTTACGTCTTGGCATTTTCAGAAAACTCGTTTCAAATCGAAGCCGTTGATAAACTGACTTACTTCATTTCAAAATAAGAACATTCATGAAGCATATGCAAAAAACCAAACTTCAGAAAAAAGGCGACCAGATTGACGAAATGTCTCATACTGATTTTTATTGGATCGATTCAAGTTGTTATTGAGTTTTGAATGATCCTACAGCGATTTTCTCGAAGATTACATACTTTTGAAAACGATTGAATACGATATCCCTAACTCTTGTGGAGCAGTATATTTCAAAGCACACGCTGCAATGTGAAACAGCACTCATATTCCAGGAAAGCTACAAATAATAGTCTTTCAAAAAGAGTTCCAAAGTGTTTACCAATACAAAATAGTTTCAATTCATAGATGAAAAAAATGAGGTCAAAAATATTTATTGGATGAAGATGATACAATATAAACAGAATAACGAGAAATATATACCACAAGGCAAATAAATCTCCCCTAGAATCTTATAATAGTCAACATAGAAAATCTATAAAACTAACTAATATTTATACAATAAACTACAAAGTTCCAAAAAAATGAAACTCTTATGACACTATCGACAGAACAATGACTTATCAATAATATTCATATTCTCTCCTCAAGAGATACACACTACAATCATAATCAACATTTGACTACAAGCATTGCGTTACTGATTCAATAAATATCCTTAAAACAATAAATGAAAGACATTACATGACACAAATTGAACTCATCTAACTCTGATCTTCACAATAACTATATATACAAAGGTTAATTCAATATATACAACACTCCTCAATTAAAAAAACTAAGAATCTGGTAGAATTGATTTCTTAGAAGAAGTTTCAGCTTCAATATCTGACCCTGCACTTCTCCATCCATTGTAAGCCAACTGCTGAGCGTGGTTGTCGTCCCTAAAATGGACACCACCGCTGCTATGTCCACCGTAAAAAGATTGCCCAGCGTACTCTGGTGAATGGGACTGGAAGGCTATGCCTGCTGGAGAGTATTGAGGTGCGTTGTAGAAGCTTCCAGGGCTTCCGAAATTGGAATGGATGCTTGGTTTGCAGAACTTGAAGAAAGCTATGGCACCTGGTACGAGAATAGCTAGGAGTCCTAGGAATTTCTTGAAGGATGCTAGTCCTAGGATGAGGGGAAGGAAGAGGAGTAGTTTCAGCTTGAAGATCTTAAGCACTAAGAGGAGAGGGATGAAGAGTTTCTTCAGTTGTTTTCGTCCTGGAAAGATATGAGTAGGTTAGTGGTTCGTTTTCAAAGAAAGGGACGATTTCGTTATTTTTAATGAGAGCATTTGTCATTATTCATCTTTGCTATTCATCAAAACTGACTCTCCGATCTTGAATCAAGGTTTAATTCGCCTTAGGGCCGATTGCTCCGTAGACAAAACTGTAGATTAAATCCAAAACCTCGATTAGTGTCTATGATAATCATATGACACTAATCGAGGTTTCAGATTTAATTTACAGTTTTGTCTACGGTGCAATCGGCCCTTATAATATAACGTTTTTCCTCTATTTTGGCGACCAGAATACAGGGTGGTCCAGATCGTAACCAAGAAATTTCAACCACGCATTCTACATCAAAAATAAGCCCTAGTTTGTCATATAAACATTTGTCGCGAAATGTTTCCTTTTCGAGATACGGAGTGTTAAAATTATAGAAAAAAAAATGTTTTTTATTAATAACTTTAACACTGCTTGAAACACTTTCATGAAATTTGAGACAAAGGTTTTGAGCGTCAAGGAGCACTTTTTGCATAATATCATTTCTTTTCTGTTCTACCAGTGGCGTCCGGACTGCAGCGAAACTGAATATTTTCAGATAAAAAAATGATAAGCCACTGGTTTTTCCGACAATGAAAATTACTATTCAAATCCTTATTCAATTAGGAGCAAATTCGGTCTCCTGACTTTTTGCTGTACGAGGCACCGTTTCCGGTTAAAAAAAATAAAACACATTCCCATGCATAAAGAAATTGCCGAAATTTTATATATCAATTAAAAGCTTACTACCGTTTTGTAGCAATTTTCTAAGATCAGATAAATTTTGGCGATTTCTTCATGCATGGGAATGTGGTTTATTTTTTCAACCGGAAACGGTGCCTCGTACAGCAAGAAATCAAGAGACTGAATTTGCTCCTTATCAAATAAGGATTTAAATAGTAATTTTTTTTCTCGGAAAACCCAGTGGCGTATCATTTTTTTATTTGAAAATATTCAGTCTCGCTGCAGTACGGACGCTACTGGTAGAATAGAAAAGAAATGATTTTATGCAAAAAGTGCTCATTGACGCGCAAAACCTATGTCTCAAATTTCATAAAAAAATTCCAAGCAGTGTGCAAGTTATTAATAAGAAACATTTTTTTTTCTATAATTTCAACACCCCGTATCTCGGAAAAGAAACATTTCTCGACATATGTTTATACGACAAACTATGGCTTATTTTTGATGTAGAATACGTGGTTAAAATTTCAGGACCACCCTGTATACGTCCAGCTTATTTCGACACCGGTGCCTTCGCCATTTTGTAAAACATTCCCATAATGGCATTATATAATATTATAATATAGCGGTACAAGTAAAGACTGCCGGTTACAAATGTCCCATGGGAATGAAATTTGAATCATTGTTTATTTACACTAATTATACAGGTTGGACCCTTTCTTAAAAGCAGATTCAAGGACTTCTTCCTTAAACTGATTAGAACGTCAATTTGAGTAATCGTTTCACTTATCTCCATTTTTCACAAAAAAAGTTTGAGTTACTGGGAACACGGATAGATAAATGGGTGGTTTGAAAAACTTCCGCACAGATAAAACGGACATAAGCTAGTTGACTATGAAATATGATTAAATGAATAACTCCCAAGTGAAATAGTGCATTCAGAAGTTTCAAGCAGTCTGAGGAAACCATGTTTGTCCTTACAATTAATTTTCACAGAGCAAATGTGTGAGTTAATCTCTGTTCTGAGAGAATAACCCCATTAATTTCCAAGGAAACTCATCTAGACATTCGGACCAAGCTGTTCATCCGTTGGGATTTCTGTTGGACGTAAAAGATATAATTCAATGTCATTCCAGCGTGAAAAAAATGTAGCACATAAATCGCTATCACCCTTTTTCCCATCCAGTTGAAAGAGTGAAAAACAGGAGTTATCAACGCTATCTGATTTAATATCATTAGGGGGGACATTCTTCATCCAGTGTTGAATCTTTGACTATTTATTCATGGAGAAAATTTTCATTTGAAGTGTTTCATTTTGTTCGCAGTTATTTAAATATTTCAGAAGTAGAATAGATTATTCAACGGAAGTTCTGAGAATATTCAAAGAAAAATTCGTGAATATTAAAAACGTGTTTCAGAAAAGAGCTATTAAGAAGTCACCCAATAGATAACTATTCCTTTGTCTCAGTAGAGTACTTTTTATCGTCCAGTACAATGCTGTGTTGAATTTTCGAAAACACTATCAAAACTTTCCACCGACATAGTTGTTGTGAGACCCACATGATACATAATTGTGGTCCTGCTAAGGATGAGAAATTGGTCCTTTTTCAAAAGGGGTAGTCGGAAATACCCTTCCTCCTGAATCTACGATACTGTGTTTTCGAGCAGATTGTTGACTATGAACTGGAATATACCAATATCTTAGAATAACTATGCACAGAAAATCACTGACGTGAAAATAACTGGCATAACAATGTTTTCTCAGACTCATCTTTGCAGTTCAGTGAGCACATTGTATGTCTCATAGTTGACTTTCACAAAAGGAAATCAAACGTTTCTTCTGATACTTACGGAAAATGGAATCTTTCTTGTCCTCTATGACATCGATTTCGTCAACAATTTCATCAACAAAACGGGGCGAGTATCGTCCTTGTTCCGTCACATCGTTGCTAAAGTCCAATTCCAGCCCTGTCGACTTTACGAATTTTTCCACCTGAAATTGAAAAATTATATTGGAAATGTGGTACTTTTGACTATGGCCACTTTTGCTGGAAATTTTCAAATTCCTTTTATTTCACAATCATTCTTATATGAAATTGTGCTTCAATTTTATACTGATGATATAAGGAACTTCTCACTATTAAAATAGATTGAACTAGTACTGAAAATTCTGATCTTGCCATGAATGTTTATTAAAGTGTTCTTGCTGTGTACACGTGATGTATTAATAAAACAAGTTATATTTTTGTATATTAAACGTGTAATTTATATAAATTACACGTTTAATATACAAAAATATAACTTGTAATTTATATAAATTACACGTTTAATATACAAAAATATAACTTGTTTTATGAATGTTTATATTTAATTCAACATTGTATATTTTTTGAAAGATATATGTATACGAAAGATACTTTCCATTTCCCAATAAATGGGTAACCTTCCAAAACAAACGTAGGTAACCTTTTCATGGATCCGAAATTTTTGGCCATATCTTAAATGATTTATATTTCAACCTTCAACCATTATATCTTACAAAACAAATGATGAAGGGAACCCTACTGAACCATCTTGGGACAATGTGAAAATAATGAAGGTCAAGCAAGACAGTTTTCCGATAAAAACATAATCTTTATTCATGGAAAACTTTCAGCATTCACCTCGTTTATCTTTCTACAAGCTAACATAATGTTACCGAACTCTGAAAGTGTTCTTTGAGGCACATAAGATAGGGGGAGTTGCACCTGTAGTTGGACGAAAATGTATTTTGTTTTATAGCACTTCTTGTGATTTTATAGTCGTTTATAGGGAACAACTGACTCTTGTTTCGCTTTCTTCGAAGTTCTTGTCAACTCTGTTCGAACTGAAGTTTGTTTTCAACGAGATTATCAGATTTTATGTACAAAATGGTCGAAGTCTTCGATATTTTCTACGGTTTTTAACAAATGAGGAGAAAAATTTTGTATTTTCACCAAATTTGCAAAATTTTTTTCAAACTGGGCTACTAATTTTCCCCAATTAAAACGAAAACTTTTCTTGCAAATAACCCTTGCCATTCAAAAATAGTTGTCAATATATTCATTAGATTCTCATTACCTTTCTTGAGGCGAATTTGACCAACTGGTCCCATTCTGAATCTTCTGATCTTGGTTCTTCGGAGAATTCAAAAGGCTCTTCAGAAAGCTGTCTCAGTTGTGTAGCTGGCATTCTTCTCACTCTAGCATTGTCACTCAGATCATACAAAGACTGCAAAATAAATTATGTTAGTAACAAAGTATCATATTCAGAAAGAGAACACTGTTGAGGTTAGAGCTAAGAGGAAATACTCTTTCATTAGTAAGATGGTGTTTCATAATTCCTGTGAATGATTCATTTCATGTACTCACATTACTGAAGAACTCTTCGAACGTTGAGAGAGCCCTGGATTTGAAGCATTCAGCAAGGTCCCCATTCAAACAATTCGCGTTTGTCCTTGCTTGATAAGGGTCTGTATTGGATCCAGTTCCTAAGCCTATCCAGTCTAAAAGATTGCGTCCTAGAAAAAAACGATGGATGTATTCAGGGATAACAAAATGTAGCCATTGGAGAATAGTTGTATCAAATTGGAATTTAAAGTTATTTCAAACATTTTCTCAGCCGAGAATGAGCTGGCAAATTTTATTGGTTTGTAATGTTTTCAGCAGGCTCAGAGTTGTGGAATACATTATCCCATTGAATATATATTGAGATTTAAAAGCTACTGTGAAGTTGAAAAAACATTTTGATTATTTCCATTGTTATGTTTAAAAAAAGTGGAAAAATTACTAAAAAATTATTTCTCTGTTTGCTGAAAAGTTAAGGTTGTTGAATAATGTCGTATTCAACGTCCATGTGAGGTTCCATGATACTTGATTGAATATACGTTAGACGATAGATAAGTACGATAGAAATCGTTTCAACGTTCAACAATTCTTGAGATATAAATATAAAAAAATTATCAATATAAGGATTCAAACTCGATTATTTGCCAGGACCTCAAAAAAAGGTGTACCCTATTCATAGGATAGATTTCCATTTAAATACCTACTATCAATACAGTTCTGCAATGGACATAATCAAATTGTTTTCTGTGATGAATTGGATCGACAACAATATCTTTGTGCTTCAATAATTGACATGGTATTTTCTAGTCAAAATATTCAATTCTGTTACATAATATCCATACTCTTTTATAGGAAGGCGATTCAATACCATAAAATTCAATTACAAATGATTATATTAAGAGAAACGCTCTTTATAATGTCTCCTTTCAAGAAAGCATTGAGAACTGATAAAAAAAAATCATCGGTTCTTTAGCTTTACACACAGTAAATATGAAAGAACCCTTCAGGGAGGGTTGGACTCCGAATAAGAAATCCATTATCGCAACCTACCCCAAAATTAATATCACGTTACGCAAAAGTAGAAAGGGGTTTGCAGTAACAGATGTGACAATATCACGATTTAATAGAAACTGAGTGCTTTGTAATCACTCAATTTAATTATGGGTTTTCTGCCCTCTATAAGATAATGTCCGTTGAATAATGCATTATTCGATTTAGTATTTTGAACGCATGAATTCATCGAAACAAACATCAGTTATGGAATTCGCCTGAATTAGGTTTTTTGACTATCATAGAAATGGAAGTTTTGAATAGGCCTAGGAATATTTCATATGGATTTTGGATTGGGATATTCCAAATTATTATTTTGGAGATGAAATCTGTGGATTTTGGAAAAAATTCTGATATTCCTTAAACTACACTTCCTGAATTATAGACGACTTCTTCGAAAGGTTGCTGTTATTTTTTGAATTTTTTGATAGCTGTCTAATTTCTTTAGTTGTTTCTGTGTTAGTTTGTTCTTGACTTCACATCAGGGACCGTATTCTCGGCGAGTGATCTTTTGATATTCCGCTCAAATTTCTCACTGATTGAGATAAAAAAATTGTTGGCTTCATTTTGAAATAGAAATCAACACAATAGCTTGAATAGAAAAAAAGTTATGAAGCAAGCACGTATTCCTGTTTCACACCTTTTTCGTACGGATTTTTGTTGCATTATTCTTCTGTCTTAATTTTCTAGAATAAATTAAGTTTTAGTATCGTCAATAAAAACGCATTTCTGTCGATTCGATGTTTGAATTTTCTTCAAGTTTTTTCCTCAAAGTGTCTGCACTCAACAAGAAATTCGATTGAAATTTGGCACAGGTATCACTATTAAGATTTTAGACCATGTGACATTGCAAATCTGAGAAGCTGTTAGTTTTAAAAATCATAAAAAGAAGCTTTGTTGCTATTTCAAAGTATAAGCTCAGTAGTTTTGTACTATCTGCTATCGATTTCAGAAAAAAAATCGAACCATTCTCTCAAAATCATTCAGTATAAAATCCAAACTATTTAGGTCTGGAGATCTGGCAATCCACTAATACTTTCGTTCTTGAAATGAAGCTGTTCACGCCAAGTGAACGGTTCGAATTAATTATTATGAATTTTCAAAATTCTGATTCCTTTAAAATTAATTTCTCCATACTGGGGAATTCCCATATGGAGTTGTCATTGTTTAGGTGCGAAAAGAACTCGCGTCAGCTGTGGAGCACATATGTCGTATATTTGTTTCATTTTCATATAATTCATGAGTTTACCGATTTACTTCGTGAATAATTCTGCTTCCGTTAATTGCTAATTTTCTGCTTCCTTTTCGTGAATTCGGAAAATTTCAGTTTTTCCTGTGATTCGCAATTTGTAGTGATTTCGATTCAATCGAACTACATTCATTTAAAAACTTTCATTTGTGCGAATTAGTTCGAACAAAAAGACTGTTACCAGTGGCGTGGTTATTTTACAATACCACAAGGATAAGTGTGCACGATTTGACATTTTTAGCAACGGATTTTCACGTCAGCTTCATTCCATGTTCATTTGTCGAGCTCGATCAATCTTTACACTGGAAAATGAGTCAACGACAGGATCCTGTTGACTGTTTTGCTGATATAGGTAAGACTATATTTCTTCTGTTACTTTGGGTACATTTATCCTTTCATTTGTATTGGGTTTCAATTATTTTTATATACACATACAGTCCACTAGCCCTATTTTTATTTTCATTCTGAAGATGATATTTCGTAAAACTAAACTTGAATAATATTGAACCACACTTCAGTTGTTTAACTGAAACTTTACCCAACAGAAGCAAGAAATATTCCTTTTTCATGTAACTCCAATTAATCTACAGCTTGTATAGACTTATTAATTCCAAAAGATTAATCTATTCAGATGAAGCTCATTCCTCATTGAAATCCTAAAGGTTGGTCTAGAAAAAAGCCATACCGAATAACTCGATTATTTTTAGAAGTAGTCCTTCCTGTAAGGATATCGACATGTAATGAGTTTTCATTGAAAATTTGGTCGCTAAAAAGATGAACAAGAAAAAACGTCTCAGCCCATCCTTTTCCTTCTCCTACCTTGTCTATCTTCAGCGCCTTCGAATATCCGTTTCTCTTCGTGAGGCACTTCCCTGTACTGCCTCTGACCCATCGACTCGATGACCACAAGGGACACAAAGGACGTCAAGCAGATCCACTTCGAAAACTCAAACATTATCACAGGTAAATTGAATCACGAAAAAATCCTAATCGAATTTTCGTCTCACGGCGCACTGGGCCAAATTGGATTATTTCGAGGTTATGAGATATCGAAGACTAGCTCTCGGCTAACAGTAAATTGACCGTTAAAGAGTCCGGATATAAAGAGGAGACGCGGTTATATCACTCCGATTACCATTTCTTGAGCTCGGGCACCTCGAGGAGTGTTAAGGTACTGTACGTTTAGGGTATTGTTGTTGTGTTTTATACTGTAATGAATGCATAATAGGGTGCTGTAATGTTGGAGTTTCCATGTAGAGTATGAAGTAACTTTAAGATCCTTTTAGACGCTGGTCTTTCGGTGAAAGTTTCGCAATTCTCGTGATTAACATCTGAACTGCATTGGAATAGCGAATTATGTAATTGGTGAGCGAACGCAGGGGAAATACGTCCATTGCCAGTTTTGTTATTGTTATTGTCTTTCTCGGAAACGCGTTAAATCCTATGGCAAACGATTTCTTCATCTCTATATTTATTCTTTGAGGGTTGAAACTCTGATAGAGACGTATCTTACAAAGGACCATACACTATGGTCACTATTTTGTTGAGGATACCTCATAAACCCTCTATAGACCATGAGATGAGAATAGCCATCTGAGGGAGATAATGAGAGAACAAATAATCATATCTGGTCCACTTTTACTAACTCCATCTCATTTGCATACCTTTTTTCCAGTAACGAAAAACACTACGATGCTAAAAAAGGAGGAAGACTAGGAAAGGAATCCACCACCCAAACTACTAATTCATTGAAAATATTTCATTCCTTTCATAATCAAAGGGTTGATGAAAAACCTCATCAATAACCAAATCATCTTCAGCAACAAAAGTTGTATCAATTTTTGAAACAGAAAGTTAAGATTGACACTCAAAAAAAAACTCGACTACGATATGGATTTTGTGCTTCACTTTTACTCGCTATATGCAGGGTGTTATTCCTGACTTCGAGAAACTAACGAAGGAAGAAGATTCCTTGCTTCATTTCAAGCTATAAAGTCCCATAATCAATTTTGTTCACGAGATGCAGGGTGTTGTAGTTTTCATTCTCTCAAGTTTCTTCTCAATGTATCTGCATTTCACAAGATATTCAACTGAAATTTTGCATACAGTTTACACGATGTAACGTGCCAATTTTGACTGCAAATCCACAGGTGATTATTTTTCGGGAACACCTCATTTCCTCCAGAACTTTTGTTGTTTTGGTGAGCAATTGTTAGTTTGGAAAATTGTAAAAAAAGGTTGTTGTTATGCTAAACTTTATGATCCCTCGATTTGAATGATTCTCTCGAAATCATCAAAGGAATCTATACTACTCTAGTCTAGGGATCTGACAGGCCATGAAGGATTTTCACCTGTTTTCATCATTTCCCTTCAAATACTTCCCATAGTACACCCTGTATCCCGAAAACAAAACTTCTGCGATCTCATATTCATGGGATTCTTGTTCCTTGAAAATATATAATCTCCCCTCTTCGTTTGTTATCAGGGACACTGTATATACAGGGTATTTGGAGGGTGAGTAGCCATATAGGTAAATGGTGGATATATGATGCTCTTGGCTGCTTGTTGCACCTAATAAAATAACATTCTGCCCAAAGTTCAAAAGTGTTATGATTTTTTTGCCATTTTTTTAGAAATTTCCCATTTTTCTCATTGAAATCTTGAATTTTTTTAAATTTAATGCTCGAGGTGCCTATAAATTGATTTTATATTTTTAGCTGTGTAAGAATGAGGGAAAAGATTTCACCTGCTCAATGGAATAGTTTTGTCATCACCCTTTTTAGGCATCCTTGAAGACAAAACGGTTTTTTGTTGAGATACTGATTATTAATGGTACATGTTACATACCATTGCAAAGAGTATTAACTAGTGAAGTTTTTGAAACCACTTTAAAACCCCACACTATAATTAAATTTTTTTTTCAATTCATTTCGTAAAGTGGACACAACATAATTTATTTTTTTCATTTTGATGTTCGATACGACGCTGTCAGGTTTTTTGAAGACGTTTTTATGAAATAATGATTCATCTGATTGAATAAGACAAGACTAGACTAAAAAAATAAATCATTTTATTATTTTATTAGTCGCAACAAGTAGCCAAGTGCATCACCAATCCACCATTTACCTATGGCTACTCACCCTCCAAACACCCTGTATAAACAGTCAAACAGCTTTCAATATATTTCCCATAGTTGAGCCTCATTGAAAAATGAGAAAAAATGGCGTATAAAAGATTCTGCTGAAGATGAAAATAGTTACTCAGCCCTGGACTACTTCAGTTTTTCTTATGTCACATGGACATGAAAGATGACTCAGTTGTCACATGATTACCTAATATCAACCGATTCCGTTTAGAGAAAGTTGAGGATCCGGCTCACCCACAAAGAAATACTCCCACTTAATGGAACCCATTCAACTTTTATGATCTACATAAGTACATTCTAAAGTCCACAAAGCGCTCTACGGTCATCACGAAATGGAAGTTGTTAAAAAAGTATCGTTAAATTATTCCTTAAATAATATTCAGTATAATCAATCCGTGAAATCAATATCAATTGTTCATAAAACTTGTTTCAAATCAATAAAACAGAAACCACCCCGTTCAAAGGGGTCGCAGGTCGAGATTTCGGAAAATCGAGTTAGAACAGTGTCTGTCAATATGGGTTATCTCAAGAAAGCATGTTTTCTTGTGATAACATTGCTTAGGCTATACGCGGGACTTAACGGGCACGGTTCTTCCACTTTCTTGTTCGGTTACCTATTGATAGGTTCCATAAGGACCTTCAATGTGACCCCCTCGGATGTCATTGCAAATCTGCATAATATAGAAAAATCACTCACTTTTCAAGATATTTATTATTCGAAAATACAGATATGAAACAATTCTGTTACGAATCTAAAATTTTCAAGAATCAGATCATACATATTATAGAATATTGAAAGGATAAATAAATAAATAAAAGAATAAATAAATAAATTAAATCAACCCATTCGAAGTCTTCTTGATAATATAGTAGGAAATTCCAAAATGAAATCGCATAGAAATTTCAATTTTAAATAAAGACAATATTTACAAGAAATTGATACCATATCCCAAATCCCCAGTAGAATTTTACTAAAATGGCTCCTAAAACATATCTCCGTATGTTTTTGGTTCATTGTTCATAAAGTATAGCAGCTTCTCTACTCTTTGTATAAACAAGTCCTGACTATAATACGAATAATCAGATGAATAATTTTATTGTTCCACAGTTTCGATTTGAAATCAACTGATTTTTTTACTAATTTCAAACTGAAATACAATTCCTATCATAAGTTTCATTGAAAGCTTCGGGCTTGTACTAATTTGTTTATATCGTTATATGTTGTTAAAATAGCAGGACTAGGTTGATTTGCTGAGAGGGAAGGACATCCACGATGAGCTAGGCATTCTTCTCCATCCTGTCCATCTTTGGCAGCTTTCATGTACCTGAAGAACCTTAAGATCTCAGGATTATCAGAGGCTGGTTTCCTGAGCTCATTCAGCTCCCTGGTAAACAATAAATCATCTCAATAGCAAATACAATAAGAAGTGTTATTTTGGCATTCAAAGAAGAATTCCATTTTTCAAACAGCAATAACTCCCAAATTATGTAACTTACAGAAATAGTACATGTGTCGTTCTGTAGCTAATATCCTTGCGTGTTATTTCATTGAAAACGAATTATATTTCAATGTGCTAGTTTTTGTTCTATTGGGGATTTACTAAAAAATTCAGTAAATTTTTTGACTAAAATTATTTTTAAGAATTTTTCATGACATTTTGGAGTTAATTGTTCTACTTTAATGAAAGGTGGTAGCATTATCTTACAAAAATTTTTTTTTTCACATCTGTAGGACCTTTATGTCGAAAGAAATCGATATAAATTGAGAGGGCCAACTAAAATAAATTTAAAATGACGGCTATTCCAAAAATAGTGGGGTAAACCCCCCAATATGGGTGTTTTTGGTGATAAAATTAGGTATATTGGATGCCCCTCAATTATTGCGAAGCCATGCCCAAACACACTGTATAAGAGGGTATATTTATTAATATTATAGTCTTCTATTTCCGAATGTTTGTAAACACATTTTGGTTTTCTAAAGTATTGACGAATTTGAACTTATGGAATGAATTAAAATTGGATGCTTCCCAAATCTTCTTCAGTGTTCTGTGGAGCGATACTTCATTTCTTTCTCGTCATCCCACAACAGAAAAAGACAAAAAGTGAAGAATAATACAGCAAGCCAATGGATCAAGAATTTACTAGGGGAGCAATTCACACGCAAAATATCGACTTGGCGGTTTCTTAAAATGAACTACAAAAGTTTTTAGAAGAAGTACATTTTTAATGATTACTCTACTTTTATATTGCAGTGGCGGCGCCAAGAAGACTGGGGCCACCTCGCAAAGCTGATCAACACGAAACTAAATTACATTTTCCCTTTACGTTTCACATTCTGACACCCGACGTGAAGCTTTTCAAATTACTTTTTAATTTTCGCAACAACATTATGTTGCTTTCTCCACAAAGCTTCCGGACGAAACATTTATAAATCCGCGGTGAAATCCCCCATACTAACCTACTGAGTTGTGCCGACACCAAATTGCTGTAGGGGGCATATTTAGCAGGGTTGGCGTACATCATACACACCAATCTCTCTCGGCACAGTTCTGTCTTCGGGGATTTGTCATTACCCAGACCCAACTGTTGAAAAACGGCGTCCAGCCTTGACAGCAGCGGGCTGTAAAAGGGATCGTAGCTTGTGAGGAGCAGGGAAGAAGAGGGAATCTTGTGGAAGACTTTGTAGTCCGTTTTCTTGTAGGGTTTCCTGAGGTAATAGTTGTCGTTCGTTTGCGGCGCCACGTAGTGGACCCGTTTATTCGACTGTCCATACCTGAAAATATGAAATGTCTAATTTGAGTGCCTGTTCCGAAAAATTATTATCAACAATATAATAAAAGTGCTTAGAACTTCTTCTTGTTCCTTCGAACGTTACACCACGAAATCAATACCCTGGCTTCTTCTTTGAGAATGAAAACGAAGAAACAACAAGCTTTCGATTGGTCCCCTAAAGCAAAAACCTTGGCTTACAATGTTGCTCCATATATCACCAGGTACACAAGAAGCAGTGGTTGGTTACAAAATTCGCTTTCTATAACGCTAATGAACGCTATGAGAGAAGATATAATCCATTTGTGTCCTGAAAACTAACCAGAAGCCCGAATTGGGAATGAAAACGCAGAGAAAGATACAAAGCCACAATGTGGGACTGATTCTCCGTTAGTGGCAGACTGTGATAGAGATGTATAGGCCCACAGTAGATAAAAAAACGAAGCAATCTACCCTTAACGTCGACAACTGAATAGCGAGTTATCTGATACGGACGAGAACAAACGATCGAACTCGATCTGGCGTAAAACAAACCGCAAAAGGGTGGTACAATAAAACTGATTCAATCTTCCAGTGGAAAATTGTAGAATACGCTGCATGTTCTATCAGGAGGGACAATTGAAAACAAATGGAAGAATTATACGGAATGTCCAGTTGGTCCAGCTGAAAATAGAGATGTTTTTCCGTAGCAGGAAATGTTCTCTCTGATTTACAGTCAGAGGATCCGGAGTTCTACGGAATCGGTGATGCACCTACCAGGAATTTGTTTGTGGGATCGATGAAAAATGTGGATACATGCAGACATTAATACATTCGTTGAATATCCATCCGCATAGATGAAATTTGAGTTTTTTCAATATTTATGACTGTGCAGTAGAATATAAAAAAAGAAATATTGGAGCTGACTACTGAACTCCTATGTCATATGACTCAAAGCTGATATTGGACTACCAAAGGAAAATGAAGTAGGCAAAAACCACAAGGTCACTCAGAAATCGAAGGAAACGAAAAGTATAATATGCTTGCCAGAGAGGGAGCACAAATGCTACTTCCTGACCCATAACCTTTCTGTGGTACGGACAGATAAGAGAGAGTTTTTGGAGAAGGGAAAAACTGAAAGAGGATTTTGCAATTGAAAGAATCAAGAAACTGACCAGTTTAAATACGGTGAGAAAGAGAAAGAAATTCCTGCTAGCCAGGTTGCAGAATGCCTCGCCCTTGCAAGCTAGCGCAAGAAATGTCTTGGGCAAGAGAGTTAAGGGAGGAAAAAGGATTTCACCTCATCAAAGCCCTCTCCGATGCTGGAGTTCATTGGAGCTCTGGAGCTGGAGAGCGAGCTGTACTTGCTGTAGTTGCGAAAAAGATTATAAATTCATTCAAAGAATTGCAAACTACAGTTACAGTTACATGTATACCAACAATCAACAATTAGATGAATATGACGTCAAACAGGTTTAAAAGAGTTGAAACAACTACAATAATAACAACAACAAAAATGACATTACAAATCACAAGCGAAGGCAAAAGAAGGCACATTTTAAAACTATCGATATTCTGTGAATTCTCGAACAGTGTAAGGTTCTATCTTCGAAATGGTATTAAAAATAAGTCTTTTGAATTTCTTGAAACAGGATTCCTGCTGCATCTCTCTCGGTAACAAGTTGAAGAGCTTAACACACGAGTATAAGTAGGAGCTCTTTCAACTCTGATAGGGACCACAATTGACCTTGAGGTCCCAGAGGAATGTAACCGCCTTACCAAATTATAAGCTGAGTATTGACAAGAATATAGCGATTTAAGTTTTACAGTCAAATAGAATTATCATAATTACCTGCTGTTAGGACTCGGTGTAGCTTCCGCATTTGGTGAAACAACATTAAGACTCATAACATTCGTATTCGAAGCTTCTCCAGCTGGCATGAAGTCCTCCAAACCGTCATCGCTGTTGGTGTTATATGGATTCGTATCCTTGAATTCGAATTCTTCAGCTGGTTGATTGTGTGGACTGAATCCAGTGGACGCTGTCGCAATACCCGAAAAGGTGGAAAGTCCTTTTCCGAGGAATTTTCCCAGGCCACCCATTATCGACGGTAGGAACATGGCTATCAAGACTGATTTGAGCAATTGGGCACCGATGAATACTGGTAGCAGTAGTTTCTTTAGTGCGAATGCTAAGAATCCCATTCCAAAGCCAGCGAGGAAGGAGCTCTTCCCCGCGTCAGGAGCTGAGGAAATATAAAGAGTTAGGAAAGAAATCGTAACAATGGAATTAGATTGATTAGAATGAACAGTGAACTTGTGAAGGAGTCCATAGCTCTGTTAGGGGGCACAATAGACCTTGAGGTCGCAGTGGACTGCAACCCCTTTTCTCTGTAGAACTATAAAGTAGTCCATAAATTCTATAATAATCCCAATGGCAGTTAGAAAGTCTCAGACCTGTTGATTTGCGTTTTGGAGCCGAAAACGGTTTGACAGCAGGAAAAAATAGCTTTTTTGGACCAGGATTACCTGTTTCTCGTGTCGTCTTCAAAATGATACATTAAATACGAGGATATATTGAAAAATTTTAGCCTACTATAGAACCAAACAAAATCCAATGTCAAAATATTTTATTGCTCAAAATATTCTCCTCTAAATTGAATACATTTATCACAGCGAACCTGCAACGTCTCTAGACCTTTCAAAAAAATGTTTCTTCTTGCTCTGCAAACCAGTACTCCCCAGCTTTTATTACCTCCTCTTTGGAAGGAAATTTATGACCTTTTAAACTTTTTTTCAGCTGAGGAAAGAGATGATAGTCGGACGGAGCCAAATCTGGTGAATAAGGGGGTGTTCTAGTAATTCTAACCCTAAATCACGAATTTTTTGCATGGCAACATGAGATTTGTGTACTGAGGTGTTGTGCTGTAAAAACAAAACACCTTTGGATAGCTTTCTGCGTCTTTTCTCTTTAATTTCTTCCCGTAGAGTGGTCAGTAATGTCGAATAGTAACCTCCAGTTATTGTTCTACCCTTATCCAAAATCCCAATCATGATTAGTCCTTGACAATCCTAAAAAACTGAAGCAAAAACTTTTCCAGCAGATTTTTGGACACGAAACTTCTTAAATCTTGGAGAACCAGAGTGTCGCCATTCCATCTATTGTTGCTGGATCGTAGAAATGTACCCAAGTCTCATTCATAGTAATAATTCGGTTTAAGAAGTCTTCATCGTCTTCAAATCGAACGCGATGCTTCTACCCTTGCACGCTTTTGGTCAACATTCAAACATTTGGGGATCCATTTTGCAGAAATTTTTCTCATGCCCAAATTGACGTGAACTATATGATGAACGCGTTCGTATGAAATCTTTATGCTTCAGATATCCGTTTTAGCCCAATTCGGCGGTCTGATAAAATTATGTCATGATCTAGGTACATCAATATTTTCGGGGACTGGCACAGAAACTGGCCTTCCGATCGGTCATCTTCTTCAATGGAAAATTTACCTCTTTTGAAGCTGGCATTCCAATTTTTCACGGTCGCATACGAGGGACATTGATCACCGAGGGTATTAAGCATATCTTCGTAAATTTGCTTACCTCTCAACCATTTGAAATACAGTTGATGATGGCTCGATACTCCAATTTTTCGATTTTTACAATTTCGGTGGACATCTCTTTTCTCAATTAATTGCGTAACTCTGGTTTACTTTTTGGACGTCGAACTCTACACAGACACTTCTAATAAGTTATTGGTGGTTGATATGATATCGCAATATTTTGTTTATGCATGGAACTGGTCTAGGCTAACTAGATATCAATACATCCTCGTACATTGGAAACATGTTGGAGACTGCTATGATATTTCTTCCGGTATTCTGAAGCTGCTCTTCTGGAGTTTCCATAGAATACTCATATACAAACTCAATATCTGATTACTGAGAAACTACATATTTTAAGACTACATCTAGAATAAGCAGATTCATTCTAGGTTTCATATATCATTCCCGTCGTAGGTCCTTATAAAACTGGAATTGGTTTTTGGGATCTATCTGTGATCTGTCAGTCCCATAAAACCTTCGGCAACCACAATCAGTATAAGAACATCTTCATATGAAAACATTCAAATTTTACGAATTCTGCACCTTCCTCAGATCTCGCTTCCAAATAGCATGCTCGGCACATGCACAACCTGAGGTAATAAATTCACCAGCAGTGTACCCCAACCCAATATTTATTTTTATGTCATCAAACACACAGAATTCCTGCCCGGATATTGGTATACCTTGCTGATTTATTCGAATTTAGAGAAAACGTAGAGAGAATGCTATAAATTATGGATCCAATAATATGGCTCTACCTGATTTGAATCGAATCATAGTTGTCACTGGGATTTAATTTTAGTTTATTGATTTCCACTCGTGAGTGTGGATTTGAATTAATTTATGTTTAGAGGTCAGTTTTGGGTTAAATGAACGGGGAATTTTGGATCATGTGGCACCGAAAAAGTAGCTAACGAGGCATACTGTGTTCAGCAGTAATTTATACTGATCAGCAAAACTTGGGGAAGTCCAGAAATTTATGGGCCAATTCTTGTTCACCAATTGTTCATTAATGAAAAATCAAATATTTTCTATGTCTGAATGGTTCTTTTGCACCTCGTTTGATAACTTTTTCTCTTTCAAGCAAGGCATTTTCGATAGGGATAACTGTGATTTGACAGACGGTAGAAGCCATGTTGTTCTGAAAATTCTGTTCAGTAAGCATTGACAAATTATCATGTTAAAACTCACTCCGCAACAATTGACGTTCACAAACTGTTGAAATTTATTTTCAAAATCAGTATTCTATCCGCCAAACTTATAAAGCACTTCGTGAAATTTATAGTTGACATAGTCGTCCATCAGAGCAGTTTTTTCTTCTAACTATCGATAGATTTCGGACTACATTTTCTCTACTCGATGCAACAACTATATGAAGACAAAGAACTGTACGTAAAGAAGAAAATATCGCTGGTGTAAGTGATAGTATTAATGAAGATCCAGATTTGTCTATTCGTCGACGTTCAAAACAAGTTGGACTCAGTGCATCAACCACATGGCAAATTTTGCGTAAATATCTTGGTCTTCACCCAAACAAGATCCAAACTGGTTCAAGAACTAAAGTCAATTGACCCTAATAAGCGTCGTTTGATTGTGGATTGGGCCCTAGAAAGCTTGAAGTTGATCCACTTTTTTATCGAAAAATTGTGTTCAGTAATGAAGCTCATTTTTGGTCGAACAGATACCTGAACAAGCAAAATTGCCGTATATGGCGTGGAAACAATCGTCAAGAAGTTGTGTAGGTTCCATTGCATCCTGGAAAATGCACTGTATTGTGCTGCTTTACACGCTGGAGGCATCATTTTCGGTCCATATTTCTTCGAAAACGATGCTAATGTTGCTCGTTACAGATCGATGAATAATGATTACTTTTGTCATAATTTGATTGGTAGTGTGTTCAATGTAGTGTGTTTTTATTTCAAGTTGCATTTGGAAATGGCTGCACTTTGAGAACTGAAATTTTGTGGCTAAACTCAGAAAGGATTGGACTTCTCAATGAAATAATTGAGATGATTTTATTTCAACAGTTAATTTTTTTTCTTTCAAAATAGAAGAAAATGAGCCAACTCATGCTTCTGTTTTATTTCAAACGAAAGACCCATAAAAATAATTTAACTTTCTATTGGAAGTGAATCTAAAGATAATTTCATTCAGAAAAACAACTTGAAATACGGAATTGGCAGAGAATGGCCAAATTCAAATTTAAGCGGGAAAAAGTTCCTGCTTTACCCACATTTCCACTAATTTCATAGTTCAGCGATTTTCGGATAGAGAGCGCCATTGTACAGGGTGGGCAAAATTGGTGCTACATGAACTAAAACTTTTTAACCCGAGGAGATAGAGAAAAATGAATGGCACCTTATAGTCCTCTTTTTACGAGAAACTGATAATGCCATCAACTGCATTCCTCTATCTTCTTTTGTTTCCGAGTTATAGGCCAAAATTGAAATTTGGGCGATTTCAACTTTGGTTATTATCTCCGTTTCTGTTTATGCTAGGATGTTGAAATAAAAACATTATACAGGCACTTTTTTGATAGCAATCCATTGGCGTACTCTGATTTTTTATAAAAGGTTCATTTGCTGAGTTATAACATAAAGTTGTGTTTTTTCTTATGGAAACAGTAGTTTAAAATGACTTAGAAAGAATCGCCTTTTTTTTCCTGTTTCAGAAATGTATCATATGTTATACATCTCCCTCAGATTTGTTAAGATATTATGAAAAATATGGTTTGTATATGGAATTCGAATTATTGAGTATGCTGAATCATAGAATTATGTGTCTCTACACATGGTGTAATTATTATTTCACAGTTGAATCACTTGCTGTCCCACTATTCTCATTCGCTAAAATGAAACATTTCAACATATCATATTTTTCGTAATTTTGAAATATCTCCATAATGCCGCCAACGATGACTTCAAATTTTAATAACTGACAGTTGTTTCAAACAGAGACCGCACCATACAAGTATTCAAACGTGAATTAATAATAACACCACGCGTAGAGACACATAATTCTATGGTTCAGCCTACTCAATAATTCGAATTCCATATACAAACTATATTTTTCATTATATCTTAACGAATCTGAGGGCTATGTATAACATATGATACATTTCTGAAACGGGAAAAAAATGGCGATTCTTTCTAAGTCATTTCAAACTACTGTTTCCATAAGAAAAAACACAACTTTATGTTATAACTCAGCAAATGAACCTTATATAAAAAATCAGAGTACGCCACTGGATTGCTATCAAAAAAGTGCCTGTATAATGTTTTTATTTCAACATCCTAGCATAAACAGAAACAGAGATAATGACCAAAGTTGAAATCGCCCAAATTTCAATTTTGGCCTATAACTCGGAAACAAAAGAAGATGGAGGAATGCAGTTGATGGCATTATTAGTTTCTCGAAAAAAGAGGACTATAAGGTGCCATTCATTTTTCTCTATCTCCTCGGGTTAAAAAGTTTTAGTTCATGTAGCACCAATTTTGCCCACCCTGTACATTTCATTGATAATTAGAGAGATATTCATAGAACCTATAGAGATAATGTTAGTTCTATGGAGATATTCCATAAAATGCTCTGTGGCGCCTCTATCGGACGAGCTTTTCTACGCGCTTCGAACGGCGACCCGATATAATTGGTGCAGCTACTACAAGTAAAATACGATCCGAGCCCAAGCAAAATTTCGCCAACGCAGATAAAAAATTAACAAAAACCATTATCGGATAGAATGTTCAACGTATCACAAAATTCAATCCGGATATTATTTTCATTCATCCTCTGCCAGCATTTTTTCGTGAGATGCCGTTGATATTGCTGTAAAAACATTCGCGTTTATACCCTTTCCATGTTGAAACCATGAAACGAACTCAAAAACCCTATTACCGTCTGGAATAACATATTGTATGAATGACGAAGAACCCTACCCCGCATATTGAAGGCTCCCATATGCAGGAACAAAAGCGGTTTGTTATGAATAAGCCGTACAGCAATGTTTGCAACTAATTTGAACACATCTGATTAATCCCCTACTGGAACGTTCCAGGGAAGGATTAAGGTAAATACTGTGCGGAATTAGTAGCTGGCGGATTATTCCAGATGGAAAACAGTATTTTTCCGCATTTCAGGGTAAGCTGACGTTCTCCATCGGATGCAGACAATTCTTGAAAATTCGAACAGCATCTCCCTTATTCCAATTAAATGGATTTCTTCGGCCGATCGAATCGGTGTGAAATCCTATCGCCCCTATCGGGGTGCTTCATGTTATGCGAGTAGAATACTGCATTTGGTATCTGACTTTCTAAGTTCATGACCGTTTCAAAAGTTGAGATTCTTGTTCACCAAATGTTCATTTATGATGAACTTAATGTTTACTCTCTTGAATCTTAATATTTTTTCGCTAAACGTTCGATAACTTTTTCAGTTCCAGATTTTGGAATCAGCTACAAAGAGCTTTGGATTCTCATCTACCATCTCCACATATACTGCATAAACTCAGACGGCTTTTCCCGCAACTTTGGAAAAAATTGATCAAGGATTTTCAACAATCTGAACGAAAGTATGCAAAAGCGTTGTCAGAGTGTGGTTGATGTTTGAGGAGACCATACTCTATACTGAACTTTATTTTTTTTCGATTTAAAGTGTGTACTACGGATACTAAAATTGAATTTTCACATGAGACTGTGAAACTTATGAAGAAAAAGGCATTGAATGAGTTTGATAAGTGAGAAAGCATTCAGATTGGTGAAATAAAATTGAAACTTAAGAATCAGTCCCAATTTTTCCGAAATTCCTTTACTCTTCGTTATATTCCAGAGACGCAGTCGAAAGTCATGACTCACAATTCAATGAAGTCCTAAAATTTCATCATTTCCGCGAATGTACCATCGTTGACATAAGTCTTTTTCTATACTGTACTAAAATGGTAACTCTTTGACCGACCCGGGAGAAACTGTCGATAAAGTGGCTCCAGAAGAATTTTAAAATTGCAGCGGAGCTGCGATACAGTAAGGACATTTTTGTACGGCCAAAAAGAGGAATAATCGATTCATACGTAGAAGAAATTTCGATTCCCTAGACGGTGAAGAAGTATTTTTTAAAAATTCGCGAAAATCTCGAAAAAAATTCGACAAAAGGGGCAATTTTAAACAGTACTATTTCCCTCGTCTTGATTTCCACCAATCAGAAACGTGCAATTTTGAATCACAAATCAGATTCCGATGAATTGAAGTGTGTCACTGGAGCTTTCATTCCTATCAATCCTTTGCCGAAAGTAGAAATAGGCTATATTGAACCAGAATACATCGGTTTTTTCCATATTCCTGGAGTTTGTGTCTTATTTTAGAACAGGTGAATGATAAATGTGAAGCATATGTTTGACCTATTCCATTTTATTTGTACAAACCCACTGTGGTAGTAATGTATAAATATTTTTTAAACTAGCAAATTACTATACAGTCAGAATATTTTACTCCATGTTCATAAGATCAAATAAATGAAATGTATATCTATAAAGCTTTCAGGCTCATTAATTTATAACCAAAACTCAGTTACTATTGCATTGAAATTATCAGTTTCTCTGTAAACAAATTCGTTAATTTAGTTTTTATGTTTATTTTCTTTGTGATGAATGAATAAAACTGTTATTTATTTGAAATAAAGAAATATTAGAAATAGAAATGTTATGCACCCTCACAATCATATCACAAATTCGGATTCCAGTAGAGCGATATAATATTGTTTATTCTTGATTCTTCTAATCACCCATCAATTCATCTTATATCTTTGGGTTGATTTTTTTAATGAATTCTTGATTAGAATCAACAATTGATTTCGTCAAGTCTTGAACTTTCAGTTCAAGAGGATAATAAACATTAAATCTTCACAAGCATGCATATGAAAATTATGTGAAAGCAATGCAATTTTTTTCCATGGCGAAAAATAATATATTTCAATAGTGATCTCTTGAATTTTCATGCAAATAACTAGAAAAGGAATCCTTTCTATCAATTCATATGAACGTTAATTATTTTCGTCCATCACATCTTTTTCAATTCATTCACATTCTAAGAAATACGCTAAGAATGTAGAAAGGGCAACATAGTGTTGAATTGGAACATAAAAATATTTTGAAAAACGTCATAACTTCGATACAGAGTGGAATGTGAATGTGAATCGGAACTTGATATCAAGTTTGTAAAGGGTATTCCCACAATAGTGCCTACCGCTAAGAAAATCATCTCAAAAAACTAAATGTCAAACTCACAGAATGGACTATTGTGGTCACCAATATGCAATCTTTGAACCCTAAACTACTTGAACTTCAATCTTTTGTCAAGAGCTATAGCCCTAGTTTCATACTCATAACGGAATCTTGGCTGCATCCTGGAATTTCAGATGTTGCTGTGTCAATTCCCGGTTATTCCATTTTTCGTGGTGACTCCGCTACCACTATTGGCTATGGTGGTGTATGTATATATTGCAGCGATATCATCAGTCAACACTTCAGTTTAAGTCCATTCTCTTTTCAGTACCCCGGCATCGATAATCTTTTCCTGAAAATATCGGATAGCACTTCTTCTATTTTGTCAGTTGGCTGCATTTATAGACCCCGTGGATGTCAGTTTGATCAGTCTTTCTGCGACTCTCTCGCTGAGCTTTCTTCGTCAGAGGCAAACCTCTTCTTGGCTGGTGACTTTAATTTACCTGATGTACAATGGCCGCTGTCCGGCAGTAGCCGATGCAACTCCTCCTCTGCACCTTATGTCAATTTGCTGCTCTATGAAAATCTTCGGCAATTAGTAGCCAAGCCAACTAGATATCGAGGTCAACAAAACCCGTCCCTTCTTGACCTAATTATTGTCAATAATGATGACCTTGTGTCGCAACTCGAGTATTTGCCCCCGTTCGGTAAATCTGACCATCTGTCCCTCCAATCAAAAATTCATCTATCCCTGACTTCATCCAGTAAAAAACTTTTCAAAACGATTAAAGATATCAACTTCGATCTTCTAGAGGGTGCACTCGCTGTTGACTGGCCTAGTATTCTTTCTCCTTGTGAAGATGTCGATGAGATGTGGACCAAATTCCTAGATACCACTATGTCGCTCATCGACGGTTGCTCCGTGTTGAGGACGATTGTATCTGTACCAGCCAAGCCGTGGATTGATCGAAATATCCTCAGTATGATTCGTCACAAAAAGGCCCTATGGCAGAGGTTCATGCGTAGCAGATCAGAGGAAGATTACCGTGCCCATAGAATATGTTCCAATCATTTGTCTATTGTGATTAGGGATGCGAAGTCTTCGTTTGAATCTAGGCTGGTGTCCTCGGGGGATCGTAGGCGATTGTTCAAGTACTTGAAGTCCTCCGTAAAAACAAAAGTTACTGTTCCCCTGGTTATGAACAAGTACAACAGGATATGCGCATCTCCTGAGGAATCAGCTGAGGAGTTGGCGGACGTTTTTTCGTCCGTTTTTTCTCTGGAGCCCGCGCATCTGCCACAGATGACGACATTGAGTTCCTGTGCCACCATATGTGACGTTGAGTTTTCTGAAGCCACTGTCCTTAAATATCTCAAACAGTTGAACACCTCCTCCTCTCCGGGTGCTGATGGTATTTCGGCTAAAGTTCTCAAACAATGTGCTTCTTCGTTCGTTCAACCCTTGACCATTCTGTTTAATAGATCGTTCTCCTCTGGCTCCCTTCCTATTCGTTGGAAGGAAGCGTTAATAACTCCGGTCTTCAAATCAGGTGACAAACTGGATGCTATGAACTACTGCCCTATCAGTCTGGTTCCAGTCGTTGCTAAAATATGTGAGAGGATTATATTGGAGAAATTGGTCCGGTTTTCTTTGGATAATGATGTTGTACCCAGTTGTCAGCACGGGTTTTTACCTGGTCGTTCTGTTATAACTAACCTTCTGACCTGTGTTGATGCTTGGACCAGGTTGGTTGATTCGGGTTCATCTGTGGATGTAGTCTATCTTGATTTCTCGCGTGCGTTCGATCGGGTTCCGCATGGACGCCTCCTCCATAAGTTGTGGAATTTGGGCATACGTGGTGACCTGCTCTCGTGGATTCGGTCGTTTCTTTCTGATCGGAGCTTTCGTGTACGAGTTGGGGATGCCCTATCATCCTCTAGGGTGGTGCAGAGTGGTGTCCCGCAGGGATCCGTGTTGGGTCCCATATTATTCCTACTCTATACGTCAGACTTACCTAATATTGTTCGGTCCGGGTGTTCACTTTTCGCTGATGACGCTAAAATCTTCGGTGAGCCTACTTCTAACCATTGCGCTATCCAGGATGATCTAGATGCTGTGTATGGATGGTCGGAGGAATGGTGTTTGCCTCTCAACCTCCTGAAGTGTGTGGTTGTTCACGTGGGCAGGGCCAATCCCAGAGTCACTTATTACTTGAATGGTCGAGTTGTTCCGGTCAAGCGCTCTCATTGTGATCTGGGGGTGATTATTTCTGAGGACTTGTCCTGGTCTGATCACATTCTGCATGTTGCCAACAAAGCTAAGCGACTACTCCACTTTTTGCGTAGGTCGTTCTACCGTTGTGACCCTGCCACCTGCCGTCTACTTTATGTCACCTATGTACGACCTATTTTGGAGTATGCGGGGCCAGTTTGGACACCGACGCTCGTTCGTGGTGCGGAGCTTCTAGAGAGAGTGCAGCGTAGTGCGACGAGGATTCCCTATGGTATACAGAGACCCAGCTATGAACAGAGACTTGAGCTCATGGGTCTCCCAAGGTTCTCTGACAGGCCTCTTCGTGGCGATCTCATAGTCGCATATAGAGCACTTCATGGTCTCTTCAATTCCAACCTAGGATCGCTCTTTACGCTCAACACGGATGTTCGACTGCGTGGCCATGCATTCAAGTTGCGGAAGGAAATTTTTCGATCTACTCAGAGGCAGCATTTCCTTAGCAATAGAGTGTTCGATGTTTGGAATCGCTTACCTTCTACTGTGGTTGGTGCTTGTTCGGTGAATACTTTTAAGAACATGTATGATGAGTGGTCTATGCAGTGATTTGTTTTCTCTTTGTTTTCTACTCATATGGTTATATACCTAATTTTGTTTTCGAACTAGTTTTAATTTTTGTATTTTGAACCTATGTTCACTTGAATTTTTGTTATTTTGTTATAGTATTGTGTGAGTTTATAGAATTTTCTAAACTCTTATTTAATAAATAATAGTAATAGTAATAGTAAAATTTCCAAGGCCAGAGTTGTGATTTTATATAATTGTGAATGGAGTATACACAATGCATCCTGAATAATATTTTACTCATGAAATAGTCTTGTCAAATACCATTCGGGAATCTAATTTTTCCTGTGAAAAAAATCAAAATAACAGAATACAAAGTAATATTTTTTTAACAAAAAGCATTCGTGCAGGTGCGAAAATCCTCGTCTTCGACTCGGATTTTTGTTGCCACCAACACTTCTTGTTAAAATATTACTTAACAACGTGTTTTTTCGATTTTTTCGGAAAAATTGGAGGCCCTTATGGCATTACTCACGATAAAAATTTTTCACAGATATCTTTTTTCCGTGATGTGAATATACGGGTCGAGAGAGAAAAGGACAATGAAATAGCTTGGTATTCATATTTTCCATGATTCTTCCATTTCTTCAGGAAAATTGATCAAACTTTGACTATAAGATGCAGAGATCTACCGATAAAGATATCTACGTGATAGGCAGCTCAAGAAGCTCTAGTGGTATTGATACTAAAAGTGTGCTTCCACCTATTCGGATGTGGATTAATTCTGACAAAACTGTTGATGAATAATTGGTGTCAAGCGCAATTGCTCATCTAGGTCGCGTACGAAACGTTCTCCTCGTCTCCGCGATATTAATTTCCACCTGCAAAATTCGGAATATTCAAATTACTTACGTGCGAAAAATAAACGCGCTGTTTGGGGCATCCTGACGGACAAAACGTGGGATTTGGTGTATTGATCTAATCTTTCCTCCAGGTAATCTTGGAAGGAACGGCTATTCCGTTGGGTTTCACACGAGACGTCTGCTTTTTTATCCAGTCGCTCCGTGGAATTGGCAACCTTTTCTATACTGACTCCTGGCATTATAAAGTAGTCGTCGATGCTAAAAACTTTGTCGATGTAGCTCTTCAGGTCCCTCTGCAAAGAGGACTCTTCGAGATCATTAGCTCGGTCAGCTCCAGAGGTGCAGGTTTTTATGGATGTAACGCAGCAGCACATCACGCATATCATAAGAAAGACACCTCGGACTGGTTTAAATATTTCTTCCATGTTAGGAGGAACATGCCATTAGATATCTGTAAAAAATGAAGAGGAAATTGTCACTAAGAATTGGACAAACATACAGAGTCTTGATAAATTGGAGGTACAATCGGAAAGAAGAGATTACTTGCATAATTTCAAGAGAAATAGTGCCATAAACGTAAGACCGTCCATGTTTCTCGTGTTTGAGATACAGGATGTTGAAATTTGCATTTTCTTCAAGTCTGTTCGTCATAGTATCTGCATTTCAAAGGATGTTCAACATAAATGTTGCATAAAGATTGAAATTTAATGTTTATTCTATGTGGCATGCCAACTGTTCCAACTGTTTTCCTACAAAACTATTTTTTGTTGGGACGCTGTTCTATGAAGAATTGTTGAAAGAAGCTTTGTTTTTGTACTGAACTTTAAGATCTCATAGAATTGTCGTATCTGCTACCGATTTCGAGTGTTAAAATATTACTTAGCAACGTGTTTTTTCGATTTTTTTTCGGAAAAATTGGATGCACTTATGATATTACTTATGAAAAAAACATCCGATATTCATTCAGACTCCCCATAATGCCTTGCATCTACACTCAGAGCCTGTACAATCATTTGTGAAACACCCTGTATATCCCGTTTTCGGAGCAACGAAATACAGGATGTTCAGGCCATTTTTTAGTAGTAGTTGAAAGTGGTGAACCATTGAACTTAAGGAGACTGTAGATAAATAGAAGAGTATTTCCAAGAAAATACTGAGAATCCAGTTAAGAGCCAATTACTCTCCGTTGAAACGCCCAGTTTCACTGAATGAATGTATGGCGGATCGACATACAAACCTGATAACCGGTTACTTAAATTTCAGTATTTATTCGATTCATCTCGATTTCACTACGACGAATCAACAATTTTTCGACAGAGTATGTATCATCAAGAATAAGCTGACCTTATGGCCTACATTAATGAGGAAATAGAGAACTGAAACTTTTCATGTTGCTCATTCGAAATGTGTTTATTTTCAATTTTGTGAGTCAATTCTTGCTGAGGAAATTAGTTGCGTTGAAATAACCAAACATTCGATGAAGTGAAGTTTACTCAGAGGATTCAGAGGAAAGGTTTACAATTTACATTCATATCTTGATGTAATTAAAAATTATGTGTGTTCCACCTTTTACCATAGCCAATCTACACTGAAAGCCTGGATCAGAAATCATTGCATATTGTTTCCTATCGTGTAATCCACAGGATATTTATTGAAAACAGGAGAAATGGTGTGCAGAATAGGAGAATCTGAGTGTAGGCATAGACAAGAATATAAGAATATTTAAAGGGTCTCTCATTAAACACTTTCAGTTTTCAAATTTGAATAAAACAAAGTGTGTGTGAGATATATCATCGAAATTTTTATTTGTTTGAAATGCCTATCGATGCCATAATGTATCGGGTTTTTTTTTTAGAGTGGTAGAACTTTGAATTGAAATAAAACACATTTAAATTAAGATTGAGCCAATTTTTTTCTATTTGAAAGATAATTTCATGACATTCATGTTTTGAAAATAATTTACGGTATTATTATTATTATATATTTGACAAGAGTCCAATTTTGGACTTTTTTTTCGAGTAATTCAGACCTTATTTCAGCAATAGCACGAGTTATGTTGGCTTTCAAAGCATCTATTGTTTCTGGTTCATCAGCATAAACCAAAGACTTGACATAATCCCAAAAGAATAATCCATTGGAGTTATGTCGCATATAAAACGTTAGTATTAAACGGAAATATCTTGGAGTGGGGGTCTGAAGTCAAATACCTAGGAATAACACTAGATAGCAAACTTCTGTGGAATAAGCATGTTGATAATGCTACTGGCAGAGCTACAAGAGCTCTGATGGCATGCAGGCGTCTATGCGGCAGGAACTGGGGCTGTAACCCAAAAATACTGCGATGGATGTACGTCATGATTGTAAGACCTATAGTCACATATGGGGCAGTAGCCTGGTTTGCTAAGGCAAGTCAGGCAAGTACGAGGAAAATGCTCGATAAAGTACAAATGCTTGCCTGTGTGTGCATCACGGGAGCTATGAGAACGTGCCCAACCAGGGCGCTTGAGATCATCACAGACCTCACACCTCTACATCTAGTGATTGATAGGGTAGCCCAAGAGGCCATCCTCAGAGTATCTAAAGAAGGAGCAGGCAATGAGAAAGTCAGGTTTCAGAGAGCTTGGTCCTCTCTGTATGACTACACCTCATCTGCAAACCTTCCTAGTGATGTAATGATCAAGAAAGTAAGCACTGAGAAGAACTTCAGTACACTGCTAAGTAAAAGAGAGGATTGGGAAAGGGAATACACCAACTACAATCTCAAAGAAAATACAATGAAATGGTATACAGAAGGTTCTAAAACCGCTACAGGAGCTGGCGCTGGGATATACGGGACAAATGCACTATCGTTAGGCTCCTGTACAAGCGTCCTTCAAACGGAAATACTTGCAATCGCAAGATGTCTAGATATAAATCAAGAAAGAAACTATCAGAAGTGCGATATAGCTATTCACACAGATAGTCAAGCTGCTATTAAAGCACTGAGCTCCTACGTCATTGACTCAAAGCTGATTTAAGTGCCGAAACAAACTCAATGAGGTAGGCAAGAAGAATAAGGATTCTTTAATCTGGGTTCCCGGTCATTCGAGAATCGTAGAAAACGAAGAGGCCAATACACTGGCCAGAAAGGGCGCACAGACACCACCCACTGGCCCAGAACCCTTCTGTGGTATAGGAAAATGCACCTATAAGAAGGAGTTTATGCTGAAGGAGAAAACCGAAAGGGAAAAACTCTGGCGGAATCTCCCAGGGATGGATCACTCCAAAAAGTTCCTCCGGAACTTTGAAACTGTTAGATCCAAAAAATATCTGGATCTCAGTAAAAACCAACTTCACCTACTCACTGGCTTTCTCACAGGACATTGTCGCCTAAAAAAGCATCTGTTGAGAATGGGTTTATCAGACACTGATGAGTGTAGATTCTGTGGGGAGGAGGAAGAAACTCCTATTCACCTGGTTGCGGAATGCTATGCCATTGCAAGCCAAAAGAAAGAGTGCTTTGGACAAGAAACTTGTAGAAGTGGGGAGTTATCCTCCTTGAAGCCGTCCCAGATTCTGGATTTCATCAAATCTCTGGAACTGGAGGGCGAGCTGTAGGAGGCGCGATGATAACAGCTCTGTCAGGGGGCACAATAGACCTTAAGGTCGCAGTGAACTGTAACCCCTTTTTACTATAACTATAACTATATATGTCGCATATTCTTGGAGGCCAATTAATTTAACCATTTCCAGAAACAATGTTATTGCCGAATCTTTCTTTCAAAAAATCAATTATTACGGTTATCATGGCCAAGTAGCTCTAGTTCTTGAACCAGTTGGATCTTGAATGGGTGTATATCAAGATTTGTAGTTCATTCCCATAGAAGCACTTCTCAAAAACTTGTCGGTGGTCAGTTCACACCCCCTCCACGTGAGATGTCCTTGCCCTCAATGTGCTCGTGCAGAAGACCAATGTTGAATCAGCTGGGTGGCAGGTAGCGCCGTCCTGTTGACACATGTCCTACCTCGAGCCAGAAGGTATACCAAACGATATCATAAGCCACCAACCTCCATCAGCGGATTAACAACCTTTTCATTTCTACCAGCAGACTCAATTTATAAGATTCCCAACTCTTTCATGATGGTCTTCGATTGGAGCTCTCTCAAATCGACACATTCAACTATTTTCTTCGATTTATCCACAGGTGAGACACTCAAAAATAACATGGCAATTCCATTTGACCTCGACATCGAATTAAGCAGTTCAGTCTCATCCAAAATTCTTCTCTACTTTCCCCGAATCTCATCTTATCCAGATTGAATTCCGGATTGAATCGTTTCCTTGATTCGCTGCTGAATTAATTTGAATAATAAATAGATTTCGACTCGAAATTGTTAAGCTACTCTGCGAATTAACAACAATCTGGTGACACGCCTTCAGGAAATTCAGGAGTTTCAAAAAGCCACTTGAATGTGTGTCACCCATTTGCTCCGTTTCGAGCCGTGAATACAAACTTTGAATGAATGAATATTCCGCAGATGTTGTCCAAACTTCTATTCGCGGAGCAGCAGGTACATGCTCCACTTTGATAGGATGCGTTGATGCGTTGTTCATGATAATGAAAAAGGCTTGGTTCTGGTTGATCCGCTTTCTTTTGTGTACACCTACACCGGCTCTTGCTTTCAGCTATATTATAGTGTATTTTGCTGCTGGATATCCATCCCAAGAATTTCATTGAAACAGAGATAATCTGCTGTGAATAGGATGCTTCGAAAGCTCTTGTTCTCGAAAATAAAAGCGTGAAAATTACGGCCAGATGTCTATTCGGTTTTGTGAGCCGAATTTGTTAGGTTGTTTTTATTGATAAGTAATTCGAAGAAAACATTAAGTATTTCGATCTGCAAGGTATATTTGGAACACCAATTCGAAATCTACAAATTCTTTCGAATTTTTAAGTTCACAGGATGAGTCTTTGACTCGTACATATATTTCAACTGTAGATTCTCGAGGCCAAAAGAAACCTTTTTTTCATTTTCCATTTTTTCGAATTCGCCTCTGTTGAAAAGATATAGCCATTTGGAAAAAAGATGGGCCAAATACGTGTCTGATACGATTATCTGCAAAGACCTCAAGGTTCATATTTTTCGATTGAAATTGAATTGATATTGATACATCTAGGCCTAGGGAATACTCAAGTACTACCTAACCTTATAGTTATAGTGAAAAGGGGTTACAGTCCACTGCGATCTCAAGGTCTATTGTGCCCCCTAACAGAGCTTTTATCATCGCGCCCCCTCCATCTCGCCCTCTAGTTCCAGAGATTTGATAAAATCCAGTATCTGGGACGGCTTCAAGGAGGATAACTCCCCACTTCTACAAGTTTCTTGTCCAAAGCACTTTTTCCTTTGGCTTGCAATGACATAGCATTCCGTAAACAGGTGAATAGGAGTTTCTTCCTCCTCTCCACAGAATCTACGTTCAGCAGTGTCCGATAAACCCATTCTCAACAAATGCTTCTTTAGGCGACAATGTCCTATAAGAAAGCCAGTGAGTAAGTGAAGTTGGTTTTTACTGAGATCCAGGTATTTTTTGGATCTAGCAGTTTCAAAGTTCCAGAGGAACTTTTTGGAGTGATCCATCCCTGGGAGATTCCGCCAGAGTTTTTCTCTTTCGGTTTTCTCCTTCAGCATAAACTCCTTCTTATAGGTGCATTTTCCTATACCACAGAAGGGTTTTGGACCAGTGAGTGGCGTTTGTGCGCTCTTTCTGGCCAGTGTATTGGTCTCTTCGTTTCCTATGATTCCCGAATGACCCGGAACCCAGATTCAAAAAAACTTATTCTTCTTGCTTACCTCATTGAGTTTGTTTCGGCACTCCCAAATCAGCTTTGAGTCAATGACGTAGGAGCTCAGTGCTTTAATAGCAGCTTGACTATCTGTATGAATAGCTATATAGCACTTGTGATAGTTTCTTTCTAGATTTATATCTAGACATCTTCCGATGGCAAGTATTTCCGTTTGAAGAACGCTTGTACAGGAGCCCAACGGTAGTGCACACTTGGTGTTTGTCCCGTAAATGCCAGCGCCAGCTCCAGTAGCGGTTTTAGAACCATCTGTATACCATTTTATTGTACTTTCTTTGAGATTATAGTTGGTGTTTTCCCCTCTCTGTTTTTCTCAGTACTTACTTTCTGGATCATTACATCACTAGGAAGGTTCGCAGATGAGGTGTAGTCTTTTAGAGGACCAAACCTTCATCAAGAATGTGTTTATATGTTTCTGGTATACTCGGATGCCAGTTTTATATAAATACGTCAAGTCCGATTTCTGGAGATCACTTTGTATATTATGACCCAAATATGCATGTACCATATTGAATGGTACAATTTTCCAAGTCGAGACAGGATGTCTGGATGCTAACCTATAAATTATCCACCTTAACTTGTTTGCATGTTTATTCAAATTATCTATTCAATTTTCTGTCGGTTTGACAAAGTTATTACTGTTTCATGAATGCATAAATGTGTAACTAAGTATATGGTTCTGCTCGAGTAAGAATACCCACAAATCCGTTCGGATAACTGTGTATTACATTATTCCCATTCGGTCAAATTCGCTCACTTTTTGTCGCAAAATTGAATTAAGCCTAGAAATTACATTATTTCTCAGCAATGATGGCTTCTTTTAGGAAGAATATGATACCATCAAGTGATGCACTAAATCATATAGGTACACCATACAGATTCTAGCTGATTCCAATTTTTGTGACAGCTGTCAATTTTTTTTCGTTATGTTCTTGAATGCGAATTCACATCACTGATATAATTTTCTTAGTATCACCAGAATTTTCAGATTGGATTGAAAATTTGCATGAAACTCCTGGATCTCATGTATCATGCAATATAAATGAAATAAGATCGAGTAGTTGTTTCTTTCAGGAAGTTAAAACTTCCATTGCCTTTCCAGGCAGTCTGTAGGAAAAATAAACGTTCATTCAAATATACATGGATGCACTGCACAACATCAACAGATTATAAAGCATAATGACGATTACTCATTTTTGTCATTAAATTAATATCAAACGATTGGTCGTCAAGAGGGGGAGAACGAACAGTTAATTGGAAAAGTTTTTCGCTCGTGAAAATAAGTTTCTGAAAGGAAATTCAGTAAGTCCTCAAGTCGTGGAAATCTTTTCATCCCGATAATCATAATTTCTTGATTTGTTCAACGATACGTTTTATTCTATTTCGAATATTCTGAGCAAAACTCGACGGAAAATGGTATCTCTAATAGATGCATTGAAAGTTTATTATTTTAGTATAATCAGTTAACAAAACTATAATTTTGGTGTTATTGTCGTTTTTGATTGAGTTGTGTCAGCAGGCATATTTCAAAACGTTTCAAAATTCCGATCCTCTTTATTCTCACAATGATCGTTGAAAAAAGTAGCTAGCATCTCTAAAGCCAGCACTTCTGCTTTCTATGATTTCAATGTACAGGGTGGCCAAAACTGGTGAAACTCAACCGTAAATTTTCAACCCTTTTGGGAGAAAAGAACTGACATTTAGGCAATCTTAAGTTTGGTCTTCATCTCAGTTGCTCTTTGTGCTACGTTGTCAAAATAAAAACATTATAGAGAAATCTTTTTAGTAGTAATCCAGTGGAGTACTCTGCTGTTGTGATTTCTCTTATGTTAACAATAATTTATGATGACTTCATTGAATTGGATGAATGTCAAATTACGGGCAAATCATGATTTTGCAAGAAATGCAGAAACAGCCGGTGTTTTGTTCAAATGTGATACATCATTTAAAATTCGCCAATTTGCCAGGTTATCCCGAAGAAATATTTCGTTTTTCTCCGATTTAAATATGAAATTCAGTCGGGAGTCATGAAAATGTTATGGACGATTCAAATAAACCTGCTCTATAAAGCAACACATTTACTTCAGTTATTCCGTAATAGATATGATTATCTATGGTATTTCGAATAATGAAATGATATAATTACAATCAAACTACTGGATTTCCGATTGAATTTAATCTACCATTTCCATTTTGCGAATCACCGGGTTTCCCTATTGTTATAACGGTTTATTCGGTATTTATGGTACAATTATGCGATTGACTCCCATAGATCACAAAATTATTTTATGTTGAAATTATATTTTCGGAAGATGTGAATTAATTTCTCTTGGAACAATATGAGCATATTTGAAAAAATTTGCCATTCTGAGATAGCCTTATTCTCAATTCGGGAAAAGTTGGTGACAGTGCTGTAAGCTCCACATTATAGTACAACCTGAGAACTACTTTTTGTTACAGAAAATCAAGTTCTCCACAGAAAACTCGACTCTTTTTTTTTGTGGTTTTGGCCAACCTTGTAAGGGTGATTATACTGAATTCACAATCAAAAGATTTCCCCCAAATGAAATTGATCTATCTCGGCATTCAAATCAAAAACTCAAACCGGCAGGGTTCATTTATGTGGGTCATCCTGTACCTATATAAATCACGTAAAGATCGCATTCACATTTCAATCTGATTATCTATGTGAATTATATGAGATCAAGCTAAACAATGATTATAACCCAGACGCTGTTTTGTCGTGCATGTCAAATTCGTATTAGTTAAAGCATTCATTAAACATTTTCTAATGCAACCAAATAACAAGGTACCTGAGGTAGGTTGTGGTTGGCGTTATTTAAAATTCCGTTATGTTTATGTATAATTCTACCCCAATTCCAGGTTATGTGATCATATCAATTCGTCTAGAATAATACAAGCTGTTCCTGAATTAGAGGTACAAACAAAGAGGGGAGATTCCTTGAATACCTAATTTCGAGAAAAAAAATCCCATAAACAACGGATCGCGAACGTTTTGTTCTCAAGATACAAGGTGTTGGAGTTTGACTTTTCAATTTTATTTCATCGTAACTGCATTTTACACGATTTCCAACTGAAATCTGGCAAAGATGTCCACTGTTTTACACCATACTTTTCTCGGAAAGCTACTGTTAGTTTGAGAATTTGTTAAAAAAAAAGATTGCTGTATTAAACTTTATCGTCTCTGGTATTCCTGTCGAGAAACAAATTTGTAACTTCTCTGTAAAAAAAAATATTTTTATGATGTCTCAAATATCATTATGTTACTAAAAAACCCAGTTCAAGATATCATTCCACTCTTCATTTGTGCCGCCACTTTGGGAAAACCCTGTATAACCAGTCATGTGGTCTCTTATATTCGAAAGGGTTGATGAAATTAATCTACAAATTTGCATTTCCGAAAATTTTGAAAAAAGTAGTTTTAATGGAATTTCAAGAACCTTAAACGGAGCTTTTATTTATCAAACGAAGAAGAATTCTGAAGAATATACTCGTATAAATACAGGGTCTTTCACGAGGAACCTCACCCATATTTATACGGGAAACTACTGAACGTATTTTCATGAAATTCAGCACTTATAAGTACTTCACGATGCTGATGAAATCTAAAATATTTTCAAGGCATGAGCACCTCCGGTTTTTCCGGAAATGACGTCAACTTCCGTTTTTCAAATTAGAACACCATTTTTTTATTGCAGAAATAGATTCCTCAGAAAATTTCAAGTTATTTTGATGTAACATTTTTCAGTTTTGGTTGGAAAATTCTCTCTGAGCGGGAAAATTAAAAAAAAAATCGAAAATAGAGCTCCGCTGAAACAAGAATAACTTCGAGGTTTTTGGATGGAAAATTTTCATTTTTGAGATTTTTCAAGATGTAAGATTGATGTATCCACTTTACAAATCGAAATCGCGATTCATGATACAGGGGGTGAAAAAATCGCTCTCAAAGTTAGGGATGACAAAATCGTGAAAAATCAATTTTTTCAAATTAGAACCCCATTTTTTTATGGCAGATATTGAATCTACGTTAAAAAATAATGTGAGTGTATGCATCACACCTTTGCCCTAAAATGGATATTTTCTGAGTTAATATCCACTTCAGGGCAAGGGTGTGATGCATACAATAAATAATATACAGGGGGTTGTATTTGAAATAAGAAAGTTGGTATTGGCCACGGTCGCATGGAACACCCTATATAATTTCATTAACTTGAACAATATGCGCATTTGAAATTACAAATCGATTTTATTATTACACACTGTATAGTTATAGTTATAGTGAAAAGGGGTTACAGTTCACTGCCACCTACAGAGCTGTTATCATTTCGTGAAAGGTTGCTGAAGACCTTGAAATGTCCATTACAAGACGTTCACAAGTTGGACTTAGAGGGCCCACAACATGGCTTATTTTCTCAAGGATTTAGCTCTGAAGACATATAAGGTTCGAATAACATAGAAACTAAACCACAATTGATTTATTCAAACAAAAATTCCCTGGACGAATAATCTTCAGAATCGTTGATGTCAATTGGCCACCAAGATCATGTGATTTGACACCGTTAGACTATCCTCTTTGGGCGAAAAGGCAGGTCTTGGTCCAGTGGTTAAGACATTGGATTAAGACCCGGCAAGTCCGAGTTCAATCCCGAGCTAGGAAAAAAATTTTCTAGTCTCGGTAGGGGCCACCATTTCACTGTTGGGTCAAAAATTAACAGTGCCTAAGGTGGCGTAAAGACACAGTAACAAAGCCTACACAGAACAACAACTGCTTACTTTGAACTCGGCACAAGTTACAAGCTTCGTAGCTTGTAGTTTCAGAGGGGTCTCCTCAGGAGACCTATGATTAATCAAGATAAACAATATATCAATCCACAATCGATTCCTGATCTAAAGGATGAAATTATTCGAGTCATTAGTGAGATAGAGCTACAATTATGTCCAAATGTCAATGAAAATTTTAACAGAAGAGCTGCAAGAGGATGCCATTTGGCAGATATTATTTTTCGTACATACCTAAATGTCGAAACTGATTTTTCATACCAATAAAAAGTTTCCGTAAATGAATAACAAATATGTGTTTTATTCATTCTAAAAAATATCGTGCAATTTGAAACACCCTTCAGTACCTATGAGAAAAAAGTTCCATAGGATGAGTGGGTTCTACAGATGGAAAAAATGATAGTTATGATGAGTTATAGATTCACTCTGTTTATATTCTATTGATACCAAACATAAAGAACGTCGTTGAATATGATAATTTACCATTATTCAACAATTTGAAATAATTTTCAGTAAGTTAAACCGAAAAAACGTTACATTGCCAGCAATTCTTACGATAGCGATCTCATTTCCTCCGAACCAGAAGGTAGTTGCGCCTTCATACAACTATGGTCATAATAGCACATATTACAAGGTCACCGGTCTTGAACCCAGACTGCTAGACTTTTCATTTATCTCACTAACCTTGCACAAATGGATATCCTGGCTTGTCTTCAGTTCGGTATCCAGAAATTAGCAGCATAAATACGGCTTATTAGACTCCAAACACTCGAAATTTAGATACCGGAAGGTGAGTAAAAAAAGATTGAACTGTCGTTAGCACGTGCACAGTTACAGTCGAACTTGAGGACGACTTTCACGTTTCTTTCGGCGGAGTACACTGACTCCTTGAGGTGGCTTCGAGTTGATATCGACGTCGAAGAAGCACTGTGTATTCTTGCATGGACACCAGGTATTCAGGCCAACAGGTCACTGGTCCGCAACGTCGACGCTGCCCAGTCTTGGTTGTTGGCGATCGTCAACATGACACCAAGAAGTTGTTACGATATTGATTAGCCGCTTTCTTGTGATCTACAAACGGCCGCATAGGCGACCCGACTTATTGGCGATGGTGGAAATTGAGTGGTATTAGAAAGTGAATTTTTGTGGAAATTGGGATTGGGTGAGACAAGGACGCTGCACTCGGCAGTGGTCCTAGGTCAAGAGTTCATATTCTGAAGAAGTTTTGTGGTCCCCTTCCATCGTTCTAGAATTTCAAGGCTGCAGCTTTTGCTCTGAAGAGACCACCAGTTCTTTCTTATTGGTTTACGACTCACGACCCTAGTAGCCATAGACATGAGCAGATGTCCATGTCTATGGGGGAACCAAAGAGTACTTACTCCTAGAATGTCGTGCAGAACTGTGTCATGTATTGGCAGAAATATTGCCCCATCTCATTTCGAAGAATGGTTCATTTATGGTAAGAAATGACTGAGGGTTCCTTAAATATGGCCGATAGAAATTCTGTTTTCCTTTTAACAAAACTATGTATTCGCGATACGTGTGAAAGTTTGTTCGGATCACGTAGCCAGAACCATTTATTACGCCATCGAAAAAATGTCCATTTGTCTGTAACAACCAATCGATCATTCGACAAATACTGTCATTCGTTAGAAGATCGTGCGATATGTTGTTTAAAATGTTTTCTCTATTTCAGTATCGTAATGAGTTCATTACAGTACTAAAAACTGTGCTGTAATGAACTCATTACAGCATTGTTTTCAGTTATATTTTTCGTTTTTTGGATGTCAGCACTGGCCATGGCCCCCCCTTAGATTTTGTTGGCCTCATTGTTTTACAGCAAAACACCCTCAATATTGCTCTCTAATCTTTATTTGGCCCCCCCTGAGAAAAATTTTTGGGGATTTCTGCGGGCGCCTATGATTCGACACTTGTTTGCCAGCCAAATATGTTTATATGAATATCTAATTACATGAAAGGTTTTTGCAAAACTATACTACATACATTGAATTCTAGGTACTTACAAAAAAGTGCTATAAGAAAATTATTTCGGTAAGGAAAAAAATTTTTTTCCTTATGGGACCCTCATGCCCCCCTCAAATATTCCAATGGATTATTCGTTTACATAATATTTGGCTCTGAAAATTAAAAGCCCCTCAATTTATGTGTATCATAAAATGGTTTTATAAAAAAATCTTTTTCATCAATTCCTGAATCAGTTCATGAGCCTGTAAATGAATATACGGATAGCTGGTACAGAGTATCTGAATAAAGAGAAATGAAAAGCTTTGAAATGTTTGGACGGCGATTTCTGGGAAACTATGGCTTTCAAATAATTCCGAGAAGTGACTTCATTGTGCAAAATATGATACTGATGCTATGCTTTTGATTGGTTCATGTCATTCCTGGAAATCTGCCAATCAATGTGTTAATATTGCACTCGTTCCATCGGATAATATACATAGGCTACCTATGATTCAAATTGTGGAAATTCGATTCTGTATTCAGTACTCTCGAGCAAATAGGGAACATAGTGATGGAAATTTGTACCTAACTGAAAATCTAGATGCGAGGTTCACATTACATAGGTAGGTACTTGAATCATGATAATTATCCTATTGCACATAAAGTAATTCGAATCAATTTCCTGTCTTCTGCTTCACATTCCACTACTATAATATGTTTTCTTTTTGCAAGCATTGTGTACAATCAAAATTCCAAATGAATATGAATTCCTGATGAAGACGACGTTCAACAAGAGAATAAGAGTCTTTCGCCTTCAATGTAAGAAATGTATACCGCCAGATGGCAGTGCATTGCATTAATTTTTATTTATTGGATTATTCAGCTTAATAGAACAAATGTTGGGGCACAGGGAATATAACTACAAATACTACCCTGAACTAGATATCATACTGCCTGTATAATTTGGTATAATACTCTCTTTTTCCTTTATCAGTCATCTGGGAGGAGATACCTGCGGGGCGTGTCATTTAAAAGAAATTCAATTCCAAGTTAAAATCCATAATTGTTATTGACAATTGATTTTCACTAATCGACGGCTTGAACAAACCTTAATGACTTGTCTTTGAGAAAAATGAATATTTATCATTTCGAATAGAAAAATTCAAGGAAATAAATTTCGCGAAAACAACACATTCTTGTAATATCATTTACAAAAAAACGGTAAATTCTAAAAGAAAAGGAGATAGACATTGCATTAACTAAATGAAAGACTTCAATACTGAAATGAAAAAACACAAAAATATTTGTTAGTTTTGATGGTGTAAATGTTGGAAAATAACCAAAAATGATGAGAAATATCCTTTTCATGCATTTAATACTTATAAAAATTTTTTTTTATTATTTTTATCTTTATACACTCATACATCCCTTCATCGATCGGAAAAAATAAATCGTTTCTGACTCCCTTTTTTTCAGGAATGTAGACCCTTAAATCATGTCCAAATGCATTATCTGGACATTTGCAGAGAACTGTGGATCATGTTTCGTGAAAGTATCAGGTTTTTTCAGTTAACGCGTTTTTTTGAAAAAAAATTTACAGATTTCGCAATCCTTGCAACCATCAGAGACATTGGAAATGATAACACCACATGTGAATATTACCAACATTTATTTGCATTTGAACTTAAAATAAAATAGTATTTTCAATAATAATAATGAGCAATAATAATTGCAAGAAACAATCAACATTCCCAATTCCTAACATAAACATGTGAGAGGAAACTTGTCACCGTATTTTAAAACAAAAATGTTCTTTCTAAAGTGAGTATTCTTAAGATATAATAATAAAAAATAAAGATATGAATAATTGGATGAATTATCCTGTCATTCCTGTCCAATATTTTCGAAGTGAGTTTTGATTTTAGCAAATCTGGGTTTTCATGAAATTGGCTTTAGATAGAAGGATTCAGTTTTCACTAAAATTCATGAATCTTACATGTACTCGGAGTTAACATCATCAGAATAAGCTGAGTCCACCTCGTCCAATATTTTCGAAGAGAATTTTTATTTTACCAAATCTGAGTTTTCTCGAAATTGGCTCGAGATAGAAGGATTCTGTTTTTACTAAAATTCATGAATCTTATATGTTCTCAGATCAACTCTCATCGGATGAAGCTGAGTCCATTCTGTCCAATATTTTCTAAGCGAATTTTTATTTTACCAAATCTGGGTTTTCATGAAATTGGTTTGAGATAGAAAGTAGAAAGATTCTGTTTTCACTAAAATTCAGGAATCTTATATGTACCTTCTCGGAGTAAACATCATCAGAAGAAGCTGAGTCCACACCGTCCAATATTTTCGAAGAGAATTTTTATTTTACCAAATCTGAGTATTCTCGAAATTGGCTTGAGATAGAAGGATTATGTTTTTACTAAAATTCATGAATCTTATATGTAGGGGAGGACGGGGGAATTCCACGCATCTTAGGGAAAATGCTCACAAAAACCTTCCTATGTACACACAAACTTTCATAATTTAACTGCTGAATCATGAACCCATTTGGAACTTTTTCATCACAAGGAAAAGGTTCAACTACCTATACCAATTGAGAAAAAAAATAATTCTGAAAACTGTCTTTTCGCGGTCTTCCCCCACGTACTGGGTAATACCGCGCATGCGATGGTATAATTATGCGCATATATTGAACAGCTGAAAAACTCGAAAAAATATTTCATTATTTAGGTAATAACCAAGTACAATGTAAATTAAACAAATTTCCAGGACTGTACAAAAAATATTATTGAAGAATTACCCCGCTACAGCTGCGCGTTATTCTCCCAGTGTGAGTCACCTAACCTAACTAATCACTGACATTAGATGACGAAATACAATTATGTAATTGTTCTTTTGCATTAAATAATCTACACATATGAAGGAAAATAGTCATGCAATAGATTCATTAGAAATTAATAATAGAAGTACTTTCCACGATTCCAATTTCTCTCGAAAATTAGATCATAGCATCGTGAAACGAACAATCGGCTCCCTGGTCTAAAATAAAAACACGAATATCTTTAAATTACGGGAGGATGTTGGCAAGGCAAATACGAGATGGTGCGCTGTATCCACAGAAATATAATAAGATATTTATTTATTCATATGTTTATTATATTTCTGTGGCTGTATCTAAATTTTGAAATAACTGAACTGAGTTGTAGAATATCAATGCGCAGAATTCCTCCGTGCGCGGAATTCCCCCGTCCTCCCCTACTCGGAGGAAATCAAATGAAGCTGAGTCCACTCCGTCCAATATTTTCGAAGTGAATTTTGATTTTAGCAAATCTGGGTATTCATGAAATTGGCTTCAGATAGAAGGATTCTGTTTCTACTAAAATTCATGAATCTTATATGTACTCGGATCAACTATTGACCTATTCTTCAAATACCGAAATATTTGCCCAATCTGGCAACGTTGCGGCGAATTTGACGGACCACTCACCGCGGCCCAGATCTCACTTGATGAAACAACAATATAAACACTCGAAGTGATCTATCCTTCAAATACAGGAATAATTGCCCAATCTGGCAACGTTGCGGCGAATTTGACGTACCTCTCACCGCGGCTCACTGGTCGCCGTCGCCGATTCTCGAGCATACATTAATTCTCACGAATTCCTAACCAATCAGATTCACTCGATTCCGAGTGCTTCCGAATGCACCCGAGAGGACGATCGTGAGAAGAAGCCGTTGCCCGTTATTCAGATCGCGCGTTTTGTCTTTTGTCGTTCTTCATAAACGAATCTGATAGTGAAATAGTTGAAAACGGTTGGAACTTGGAACTTCGAACAGTTTGATTTATATTATGGTAATTACCCCCCATGAGTATCAAAGTCCTTAGAAGAAGTTACGCAATGTGGTGCACATAAAAAAATTTCATAAATTGTGAACCTGATTTTCAATAGTTATTACCCCCCCCCCCATGAAAAAAAGCTATATCCGCCCTTGCATTTAGAACAAGCTATAATAAAAAAATCATTCTTTAAAACAATCTTTTATAAAAACAACCCTCATCCGCCATTTTGAAGCCGCCATCTTGAATTCCTCAATATTGAAGAATCGTAATTTCCGACCCAGAACACCCCTAGATACACATTTTGAATAGAATCGGATCATAATTACGAAACTCGTCCGGCCTATTCTAGCCGCCATCTTGAATTTTTCAATTTTGACAGAAGAATCATCATTGTCGAACCCAAAAACCCCTAGATACTAATTTTGAATGAAATCGGATGATAATTACGAAACTCATCCGCCATTTTGGAGCAGCCATTTTGTTTTTTTCTATGAAAAATATTTCATGATGCATTGTCACCAGAATTATGTACACCTGCCAAATTTCAAATCAATCGGACGATTAGAAGTGTGTCATATTTAACTTGCAAGATTTGATTAGATAGAGACAGACAGACAGACACCGGGACAGGTGAAACTAAATAAAAGCTTGTAAAAAAGCACATATGCGCTTACAAAAACCTCAAAAGTGAGAATTTAAGTAGGTAATTTAGCATATGTATTTTGAAATATGGCAATATAACTGTGTGTTGTATCATAGTTTTCTTGGATGGCGGATGGGGGAAATGTAAGAAATATCAATCATACAGAACACCATGAATTATTCTCAAATGATCATATGTAGAAAACGTTTCCTGGTTTTCATCAGTAGAACAAAGAGAACACAAAATATATTGCTTCTTCACCACTCTAGCGGAATCATCATTATGTATTGGAACTTAAGTCTAAGTGGTACCTAGCAACGAGGAACTTTTAAGGGTAAGCGGTGCAAACAGGCGTTAGAGGCCGATTTGAGCATGGGCGAACAGTGTCATAAGCGGATTTTGTTGCCAGACTGTGCAAATCCGTTTCTTCAGTGGATCAAATAACGAAATAATTGCCCAATCTGGCAACGTTGCGGCGAATTTGACGGGCCGCTCACCGCGGCCCAGATCTCACTTGATTAAACAACAATATAAACACTCGAAGTTCTAATGAAGGAAATAAAACAATGATCTATCCTTCAAATACCGGAATAATTGCCTGCGACGAATTTGACGGGCCGCTCACCGCGGCCCAGATCTCACTTGATTAAACAACAATATAAACACTCGAAGTGCTAATGAAGGAAATAAAACAATGATCTATCCTTCAAATACCGGACTAAGTGCCCAATCCGGCAACGTTGCGGCGAATTTGGCGGACCTCCCACCTGAGTCCCACCTCGGCGCAGTTCGCCGATTCTCGTATGCTGGCATATGCTGGCCCAACACACCTACGTTAATGAATCACGCGATAACTTTCGAATGCTTTTTTGGTCTACTGGCGACACTTTGTCTTTTGACCTTGAACAAAACCTCGTAATTTACCTGCAATATACGAACATAAACATTTCCAATGTTAAAATTGACACCTGTAATCATGGAATCGTTGCCATGATAAAAAATCGTATCAGGGAAAAAAGTGTCCAAAGTCAAGTTCGGGAGGAAACAGTATCCATTGTCGAAGCTGTTGATTCATATTTAGGTATGTATAGTTGAGTATTTCATCAAATTCATACAAATTGTAAGAGGAACAAATTTCGTCATTAAATTCACAGTGTGCAGCTATCCGCAGTGAGCTCGATTTAATTTGGCGCTTTCTGCTGTGCATTGTCGCCCAAAATGAACGCAATTAGTGAAATAGCGAGTTCAATCTCTAACTTCTAACAAGCCGAAAGTTTTCGAGAAGTGAAAATAATGGAGTTTAATGATTTTCGTTGAAATTAGCTCTGATTTCACGACATCAATGAGCCGGAAGAACTATTGAAGAACTGTTGTGGGCAACCCAAAAATTCCCTATACATGAAAGACGTAACATTGGAGGAGATCGAAAAAATTACAAAAAAAATCAAATGTAAGAATACCAAGGATATCCACGGCCTATCTACCAGAGTTTTGAAAGAAATAATTCAAGAAATCTCTCTTCCACTGAGCATCATATTCTCGAGATGTATGTTAGAGGGATATTTCCCCGACCAATTGAAGAATAGCCGAGTTTTACCGATACATAAGGGTGGAGAAGCAGGGGAGATAAGCAACTTTCGTCCAATTTCGATACAACCAGCTCTATCGAAAATTCTAGAGACTGCGATTAAAGATAGGATTGTCAGCTTCTTCGAGAAAAATAACTTTTGGAGCAAACAACAACATGGCTTCTTAAAAGGTAAATCAACCACAACAGCACTGGCAGAAATCCTTCACAAGATTGCAAATGGTATTGACGAAGGCAAAAAATGTAAATTATCCTCGTGTGACCTCAGCAAAGCCTTCGATAGTATTGATCACCGGCTGTTGTTGAATAAGTTGGAATTTTACGGGGTGAGGGGAGTTGCTCTAGAACTACTTGCCAGCTACCTAAAGGACAGATATCAGAAAGTTCAAATTGAAACAGACAGTTCTGACTGGGAGCTGGTTACATGTGGAGTTCCGCAAGGATCCATTATGGGACCAATATTGTTTCTGATATATGTAAATGATCTCCCTGCTAATGTCAATCAGCAGGACTCAGTAATGTTTGTGGACGATGCCAGCTTTCTCGATGTTGCTAGGAACCAAGAAGAACTAGTGGCTAATAGTAGAAATACTTTATTGAAAGCCCAGCAGTGGTTCAGTGCAAATAAGATGAAAATGAATCCCGAGAAGACGCAATCAGTTTGCTTCGAAACGAAATCCTCAGAAACCACTCACCTCAAGTTCTTAGGAGTCCAACTACAATCAGACCTTAAGTTCACAGACCACATAAGTGAACTGGGTAAGAATCTGTCAAAGGGAATCTTTGTTATCAGAAGGATGAAACAAATGGCCGGTCAACAGGCCGCAAGGGTTGCGTACTATGGAATATTTCATTCGGCTATTTCGTATGGAATATTGTCGTGGGGAAATATGCCTGGCAAAGAGGATATATTCATAAAACAAAAAAACGCTGTAAGAATAATATATGACGCCAAGAAAACAGATAGTTGTCGACAATTATTCAAACAAGGAAACATCCTCACTTTGTCCTCTATGTTCATATTAAACTGTATTATATATATACATGACCATAAAGATGGCATTCTCCGGAATAATTTCAACCATGAGTATAACACCAGAAACGCTGATAAACTCATCATACCCCATCATAGGCTGACAACAACACAACTGAGTATAAACCATCTAGCGTTGAAAATCTATAACGCGCTACCAGGGGAATATAAAGAGCTCAGTAAGAAGAAACTCAAAAGAGTACTCAAAAAGAGGTTGGTGCAAAAAGCTTACTACAGGACGGAAGAATACTTCACAGACCCATTAGTTTGAATTGTTTGTCTGTCGTGTAATTGTGTAGATTGTCATATACTTTCTGTAGTGTTATTTATTTGCTCATTTGACTATGAATATTTTATGACTTCATATTTAGACCCTACATTCTGTATGTCTAATGCTATGTTGTTATTTTTATAGTACCTATATCATTATATTGACTCCCCATGTATGATTGATGGGTCAAATATTGTATGCTCCTTGTATGCAGTACAAATATACAAATAAATAATATAATAAATATAATAATTGCAGAATTTAAGGATTTCGATGAATCAACACCAAGATTTCGGTGAAAAATTAACTGTTGTGGTAAAAGCAGTAACAAAATTTCGAGATCGCAAACTGCTGATTCAATTATCGATGATTCGGTTCTAGCAGGGTTATATGGAAAGTAAGCTCGTAACGGTAAATTGGTCCACAAAAATCAGCCTCCGGTATTTCCATAATATCTGGATATATCGAGAGCAATGGCGACCTTGGCAACTTTCTCTTCTCTCAGAATTATCTGAACTCATGCAGCATGGTTTTCGGAAGATCCAAGATCCGGTACATAAATCTTAAGATATTTCGTATCCATTTATGTTTCCTGCTGAATCGTCATCTGTCGAATGGTTCTTTATCATATTATCCATGTTTATTGAAAAAAAAAATGCTTTCTAAATCTGAAGATTAAAACACATCGTGTTCTCTTTATTTATGTGACGAATTACATCAAACATACAATAGGCCTGAAAGGGCTAATTCAAGTGAATGCTGATAGTTCATTTCTGATTGATTGATCGATCAATCGAATTGATCAAATAGAATATGATATTCTGAACAGCCAAATTGAAGGAGGTATCAACCAAATGAATGTTCAATTTTGTGTAGCAAAAACATACCACTATAAAAATTAATTCATGCTTAATATTCATTATTCTGTTGCTAATTTAATTTCGATAAATCATCATGAACTAGATTCGGTAAATATTCTCTCTGACCATGTTGTTTTTGAATACAAAATATCGAGCCGATGGAACAGTTAGTTTCATATAATCTCAATACAGAAACGAAAAATCATTTCGGTGGAAACATGTGAATCAGGGAATAATTCGAATTGATTTACATTAATTAACAGGTCAGCAGGGTTTGCAAATTATATTCCGAATTGAGTTCGAATGGGCGAAATGGTAATATGGACACTTGTATTAAATCATAACAACGAATGCAGGATACCCAACATAATATATTATATCTTCTGATATTTATATCAATTTGTGAATGAAAATTTGTGATTAATTCTATATCAAATGAACAAAACAGAAATTATTGAGCTACCTACAGGAAAATATTTGTTTTACTGAACTCAATACTAAAATTAATAAGTCAGTAAAATCCGAGTTGAAATCAGATATTTTCGAAAATGAGTCGGTTCTTTTCTCGCAATGAAATACGCTAATTTCTTGAAAGAAGGGAAAATGTGAAGGCAAGCGGTGGACGTGAATTTCACAAGAAAGCTTAAATTTTCGAAAAAAACCGTACTAACTTATTTACACTCCTAATATGAAAGTGGAAATATTTCTGGTCGAAGAATTAACAGTTGATAGATGAGATCAATTATTCCAGACACCCTTTCTATTGTATTATAGTTTCATTAAAAGAAAAGGGTGTTTTATAATGTCTTAAGGGGAATATATGCTCTGGCCGACGGCTACGGCACCGATTCTCCATTCAAGAAGTGCCTTTCATTTTTACGAGTTCACGCCTTCAATTTTTCACCTGAGAGCTTGATTTTTTTTAAATTGAAGTTGAAGAACGTTTTAAGAGTACTTAAATTCCTTTTCTTTGAAAACATTATTTTTTCGCATGAAAAAATCGGCCACTTCACCGATTCTCCACTGGAAAAGTGCCTTTCATTTTTCCAATTTTACGCCCTCAATTTTCCACCTCGATTTTGTTTTTTCAAATTAAAGTTAAAGGATGTCTTGACGGCACTTCAATTTCTTCTCTTGGAAAAAATCATTTTTTCGCATAAAAAAATCGGGTTGAATTTGATAGTCTATGAAAATTGACTTCATAATCGTTTTTTGGCGGTTGTTCATCAATTTTTTTGTGAAAAATTCATTGGAGTGCCCTCGAGAAATCAATTCTTCAAATTTGAAAAAATTATTCGGATAGGCCCTTAAATAATGCAAAAAATGATGGAAATACTGAAAAGACTTCCAGAAAGTGAGAAATCGCAGAGTCTGAAATTCCAGGAGAATTAAAAAAAATCAAGATATCAGGTGGGAAATTGAGGGCGTGAACTTGGGAAAATGAAAGGCACTTTTTGAATGGAGAATCGGTGCCGTCGGCCAGAGTATAACTTCCCCATGAAGAAAGATATCGCGATATAAGGTTCCGTAATCAAGGAAAAAGTATTGAATGCATACAAATCAGGCATTGGGTTCTGTCTTCATTTGTAGAAGTAAAATGAGGTAGGTAGTTACTGCACTCCAAATTCGCAAAATCAGACTTCTGTCGATCCAGAAAAAATCACCAACACTGATACGGATCTTATTTCGTTTTATTTCTTTGATCAATTTTCTCAAAGTAGGATTTTCGCTTCTATAATTGAAGACCTGCAATTCTTGTAATCTCCAACAAGAGTGTAAAAATTCCGAATTTTCTTCGCTGATACGGTCACAGGTTAGTATGATGAAAATCAATATCTGAAAACAAATGGGGATCGGCTCAAATAACCTGAAATTCAGTTTGATTTTTGTATAGAAAGTAAAAATCTGAGTGTTTTTTGTTTTACTTACCACACAGTCAACCAAGGGCGAAGATACAAAGAAAATATTTCGATACACAGAATACGACGTCTTAATTATCAAACAGTGCAGTGTGGTCACCATGATCAAACTTGTAGCTGTTGTGAAGAGAAACAGGGACTGTCCGAATATTTTGTTGAAACATACGACCCCCTCAGAAAGCATCCTGTAAGAATTTGTAATCGACTGTAACCTCTCTATTTGTCTTTTATTTGACAACGTGTACAATGTACCAGCTCCACAGTACACTAAATGTTTATTCCTGATGTTTTCAATCTTTGTTTTCAGTATACTCAGGTGGCCTCGAAAAACATTCAGGCCTGTGATGATAATGAAAGCTAGAACGAACTTATTCCAGTTAACACCAAACTTGAATAATTGCCTGAAAATAATTAGGCAATCATACTTGACGACTTTCAGAAATCTCTTCCGTTTCCAGAGATATTGAAGACACACATCCGTTATTTCTAAAAGCAATTTGAAGGGGCAAGCGTATAGGAATATTTTCGATATCGTTGATATTCTTGACGTACCACCCAGATTATGACTGTATATTTGATATAATTTTCTCCATTCTTCCTGGTGCAACAATTGGAAACACCAGAGAATGACGTAGAATGAATACAGCGAAAAAGCATTTGAGGTGAAATCATGGGAGTATTTAAACAGTATCTTATGCAAATCCAATGCAGCGTAAATGTGGCCATCAGTATACAGGGTAACAATAAACCCAAATACTAGGAACAATGAGATTGAAACAGCCCATATTTTGCATATATTCTCGTGTTTTAAAATAAGCATTCTCCAAAGGCCTACTGGAACTACACAAGAGAATATACTGACCCTGATGACAGTTGAGAAACCGTGGAACTCTGCTAGTTTTGTCATTTCGAGCAATTCGACCAAACTGATGAAGAATTATACTCGAATGTTTAATTTATCCATTTGCTTATCTGATGAATCTCTAATAAATTCAATCTAGTTGATTCATCAGTTATATCTACATCTTCACGCTCTTGGAGATGTGTAGACAGGAAATAATCAACAGGAATTTCCACTTCAGTTGCTTATTGATTGGTTACAATTTTCAGTCGGTTGCAAACTGAATTGTTTGGATTTTAGATAATGAAGTAGTTGAACCAGCATAAATTTTACACTCCACTGAACATAATTCAATTTTTCTCATTCGTACGATTCATATTGAATCGACAAAGTACTTCGTATTGACTATTCTGAAAGCCCACTTGAGGAGATTATCGATTTTATTGTGTCGCTAAGTGGGCACTACTTTCCTCACGCTGATTTCATCTGTCTTTCAATTTTATTGCAGTGAGTTCATCAAAAGTGTTTCGAGATTCTGACGATGGATAAAAATATTGGAAAGAGAATCAAACTCAACTCTTGCATTTCAAATGGAAAATTTCATAAGGCTTATCTAATTTATCAAAAATACGTGTGCTGTTTTTTGGCAACGTATACTCCATTCACTTTTATTTAATCACATAGGAGGTCATGGTTTCGTTTTCAGGAGTTGGTGCACCTGATGAAAAGTCTGTGCGCGTACATAAAATATCGTTAATGACAAAACGACGATGCCAGTTTTTCTGTTTACATCAAAGTAAAAGTATCGAAGATTTTCCACATTTTGTTAGTTCGAATCGATCGGCGATTTTGGGGCGGAATATCGATAGGAAACCGCCTATTTTTCCGTTTTTCGTCGTCCAGAAGAAGTTTCGTGCAAGTGTCATTTTTTCCTTTCACGAGTTTTGGCGTAAGTACGAACGGCAAATTTGAATTGGACCAAAAATGGATTTATAAGCATAAATAAAGCGAAAGTAAGTAAGTACAAATCGACCTTTTTACACTTGATAACGAAGTTTTTTTAGGTATCTGGCCGTCTTGAGAGATTTCAAACGAAATTCCGGTCCCCCAGAAGTTTGGTTAGTTTCGGTACCTATCGTTTTTGGTGCTCAAAATTTATTTGGAATGTGTAAATGGACAAAAGAGGCTTCCGTATACGATCTTCTAACAAAAGCGACCGGAAAATATGGTTCAGGTAGGATTTTCGAGGAATTATGAGGAAAGAACTTGCAGAATGAAATTGCACGATTTTCTTAAGTAAACGGGTTCTGGATGGCCATCATCGGTCTCTAAATGATTATTGTTGATCGTTTTCACGTTTTAGAAAAAAAACACGTCGAAAAAGCTAAAACAAAGAAGAAGTATGACTATATTGCATTCCACAGTAGGTGGGTGAATTCAGATTCCGATGAATTGAAATGTGTCACTGGAGCTTTCATTCCTCTGCCGAAAGTAGAAATAGGCTATATTGAACCAGAATACATCGGTTCTTTCCATATTCCAGGAGTTTGTGTCTTATTTTAGAACAGGTGAATGATAAATGTGAAGCATATGTTTGACCTATTCCATTTTATTTGTACAAACCTACTGTAGTAGTAATGTATGAATATTTTTTAATTTAATAAATTACGATACAATCAGAATATTTTACTCCTTGTTCATAAGATCAAATAAATAAAATGTCGTCAAGTCTTGAACTTTCAGTTCAAGAGGATAATAAACATTGAATCTTCACAAGCATGCATATGAAAATTATGTGAAAACAATGCATTTTTCTTCCATGGCGAAAAATAATATATTTCAACAGTGATCTCTTGTACTTTTCATGCAAATAACTGGAAAAGGAATTCTTTCTATCAATTCATATAAACGTTAATTATTTTCGTCACTCACATCTTTTCCAATTCATTCACATTCTGAGAAATACGCTGAGAATGTAGAAAGAGCAACATAGTGTTGACTTGGAACAAAAAAATATTTTGAAAAACGTCATAACTTCGATACAGAGTGGAATGTGTCAAATTTCCAAGGCCAGAGTTGTGATTTTATAATTGTGAATGGAGTATAGAATACTAACTCTGATTTTTTCGATATGGCTATTTTTCTTCAGCTTATAAAAATGTTGTGAACAATTGTGTATGCATTTCAAATTGTTCTGAGGCGAGAAATATGGATTGAAGGGCAGTCTTAGCCTTCCTTGCCTTCTCTGAACAGCAGCCTCTGATTTCGGTCATCAGAAATAATAATCATGGTCGGTAGGCCGAATAAGAGGAAAATTGTGTGACTTCTTTACTCGAAGGTGAAATAAAAAACCTGTATACGAAACATTTTATTTATATTAAATTCGAGACAATGTTACAATAAATTCTACCCAAATCATTTTCAATCACTTGCATGTGATCCACATCAGGTAACTCTTTTAACTACCTAATGCGAATTCCTAGCCACTGCACAAGAGTTTCAAGTAAATCTGGGTTAACAGTCAACATTTCCTTTTTATTTCCTCATAATATACAGAATATTCATCTGAATAGGTGACTTGAAAAACATTAAAAACATTGTGACACTTTGATTTCACATCAATAAATAGTACAACACAAAGATTGGTTTGATATTTACAAATTAGGTAACAACTCCACTTACTTAAAGTCCTTTTATCGATTAAATTTCGGACAACAAAAACCCGGCAGTCAGCACGAACTCAAGACATTCCGTGATTGGTCATAACATCGGGGACTCTTCGATGTATTGACGAGGAATTGACAAGAAGTTTGCTTTGGGTTTGTGCTGAAAATAATACACCGTATTTAGGATTCAAATGCGGACATCCGATAACTATCAAATATTCCATGCATAGCTCAATCGCATCAATTATTCCTCAAACCATTCAGAGCAGACACAATTTGAAATTTTATTTTATCGAAAACTCGGTTGAATTCAATCGAATCACAAAAATGCTTTGATGGAAGATGTACGTTGAATATATCAAAAAAAGATACAACCTAGTCGAATAAATAGTAACGAATACGTATCATATAGTATGAAATTGCTACAGCATCTCTAATCCCAATATACACGAAATGAAACCATCACCAAATTTGTTGCAATATGAAAACAATACAATGTTCGGTATGGAATGTGTTTATTGAAAATTGAATATTCAAATATGCAATTAAAACTTCGATAAAATATTTTCAACTCATTTTTCGATTCATTTGAGCATGTTAAAAGCAGAAATAATATTGTAGATTGTTCTGAATATCAGAATAAATCGAATTCTTCGGACCGTCACTGTTTCAAATATCGTCACAACAAAATATCTTTTTTTCAATCAAATTGATATTCCAAATTCCACACACCGTATAATCCGCTATCAGAAGGCTTTCAGCTGATCATAGGCAACTTTTCAAATGGAAATGATGATCATTACTGAAGTCAGTGCGTCAGATTGAATTAAATGTTTTCCATATTCTAATAAAACACCAAAAAATGTGCCGTTAAGGGGACGATATACTCTGGCCGACGGCTGCGGCACCGGTTCCCCATTCAAAAAGTGCATTTCATTTTTCCAAGTTCATGCCATCAATTTTTGACCTAAAAGCTTGATTTTTTTTCAATTGAAGTTGAAGGATGTCTTGAGGGCACTCCAATTTCTTTCCTTTGAAAAAAAAATTTTTTCGCATGAAAAAATCGGCTACGGCACCGATTTTCCATTCAAAAAGAGCCTTTCATTTTTTCAAAGTCACGCCCTCAATAATCCACCTGATAGCTTGATTTTTTTTCAATTGAAGTTGAAAGATGTGTTGAAGGCACCCCGATTCCTTCTCTTTGAAAAAATGGTTTTTACGCCTGCATAAATTGGGTTGAATTTGAGAGTCTATGGAAATTGACTTCATAATCGTTTTCCGGTAGTTGTTCATCATTTTTTTCAAGAAAACTCATTGGGTGCCCTCGACAAATCGATTCCCTATATTTAAAAAAAAAATCCATTTGGATAGTCGCTCGAATAATGCAAAAAATGATGGAAATACTGAGAAGACTTCCAAAAAGTGCGAAATCGCAGAGAACTGTCTGAAATTCCAGGAGAAAAAAAATCAAGCTTTTAGACTTTAGGCGTGAACTTGAAAAAATTAAAGGTACTTTTTGAATGGAGAATCGGTGCCGTCGGCCAGAGTATAACTCAAACTGAATCCTCTTCACTCAACAGAAGATTTATCAAGAATGACATTACTCATCCCTCGTCTCTTATTCCTCCGGTTTATAAACACCCCGTATAAAATCGAGTCTTGATTCAGAGGAGCTTTATTGCCACGAATAATGTGAAATAGGTCATTTTTGGACTGCCGTATTTCCCAGAAATATTGATTTATACAAATGCTGATTTTTTTGCATATAGATTGATCCTTTGTGAATCAAAAAAACCAAATTCCATTCATCAGAGTTAAACAATTTTGATTTTCTGATTTTTTTCGCGAAGGTTCAAATTTTCATCTTGTTCGAAATTTTTCCAAGTCTGATCGAAAATTTTTTTCTTCGGAGTATATCGACCCGGGTCATTTTATTTACTAATTAGGAGACGTGAATTATGAATCTATAATAAGAATTCTCCTTTGACGCGTAGTTTGGAAAAGAATCAACCTTGAGTCAAAAAATCGCAAAAAATAGGTCATTTTCGGACTGCCGTGAAAGATTTTTCGGAAGTGTCATCAACAGCCACAAAACTTCTGGTTTCTGACAGTTTCATTATGAAAGGAATCGAAATTATTCAAGCTGTGCATTATTCTACTGATGTTCCTTAATAGTGTGGGTTGATCAGGAAATCTTGAAATGTAGAGTCTGACGGCTGAGTTCAAGAAAAAATGACCCTGTATGAATACGGCGTACATTCTTTGGCACCATCGCATTCGCCATTTTGTAACGATATTTTTTTCGAGAATTCTACTCTGTCATTCACTTCTTCAGAACTTTTCCTTACAGATTCATTTTCGTGACCACGAAAAGGGTTCTGACGTTAGTCCACAGCCTTTGATAGCCTCTGGAATGGCAGATTGAATCCCTGAAAGGCCTTTTCAATATTGAATTATACACATCTCTCCACTACGTGGATTTCTGCTTCAAAGATACCGGGATACGTTCCTGTCATCTCCGTGTTCGTTACAGGCCCGAAAACTCTTGCTCCTTTCCCTTTGATGGTGAGAGTTATCTATTATTCACTTGACACCCTGTATTCATCTACGAGACGAAGTAGGATATTCGTATTCACCTTGAAGGAAAATCGATTTTGATGTATCCATCTGATCCAAATTATTAGAAAATGCAGGGGTTGCTTTTGAAATGAAGAATGGCATAAGGCACCTCTGATTCTTAGTTTTCCATTCATCAATGGATGAAGTTTCTAGTGGTCCACCTGTATGAACATGAAAGCTTCATGCATCATTCTTCCATGAGCGTCTTGAACACCCATTATCTAACACAAAGTGAATTAGCTACGAGGAGTAACCAACATATTTTTTTCAGGGAAAACAACATTCTGACGGTCAGTGGTCTATATGTGTTCAAATGTTTATTATTCACAATTAAACATAAGGAATATTTCACACAGAATAAAAATTGCAATAATACAAGACGCATGCATACGTATCTTTATTCGCTCCACACGTCATCTCTAGCCCAAAACAGTGTTCATGGCGTATCCATGAGATTGTTTAATGCTCTTCCTATAAGACTCCAGAGAATTTGTGAGAAGAGGTCTTTCAAACAAGAGATTTTGAATTTTTTGATAAAATGTGAGCCATATTCGTTGGCTGAATATTATGATTTCTGTAAAACATAGGATACTTTATAGTTTCATATTGTTTTTTTTTTTGACTTGTTTCTCTTTTATTGTTGGCAATATTTTGTTACTGGCAATAACTTTTGAAATAAATGTATCTATCTATCTATCTATCTATCTATCTATCTATCTATCTATCTATCTATCTATCTATCTATCTATTTGATTAAGTCCATAATTTCATTGAATATGTTTATAAGCCCCTATTGAAACTCAACTTCATGAGAGCTCTACGTTAAGTGGTTCTCCAGTCTCCAGACTCTGTTGTTGATGGTTAATTAGCATTCCGACACTATTTACACTGCAAACCCTCTTGCCTGAACAGGGTGTGGGTGTACTGAGGGAGATCTGGTAAATTCTGTTGGACGATGGAGAAGAATGAAAAGATAATAATTGTAATTTGAAATTAATGAAAGGAAAAAATTGTTTGCCTAAAAAATGATTGATGGAGAATACATTTTCTGAAATATAGTCGCTGTACGCATGTCTCAATATCAAGTTTTTGTTAATAATTAATAGATATTCGATAAGGGATATTATTCAGCCGAATTGCTATCCTGATGGTTTCATTTCATGCGCTCCACATGATAACGAAGATCTACACTAGACTCTAAAAGTTCACCAACAAACTCAATAAACTGTTTAGAAAGATAGGAACAGTAAAATTTAAATCTATGAAAAAATAACATCACTAATGTAACTTCTAAAGGCGGTTATAAAAACTACAATATCTCTCTGATCACTATTCACACTACGACTTCGTTCGTCCGCAGTTTTTTAGGCAGTCTACCCTTTAGCTAGCATTTCGTCAAAACACTCATTTCAGTGCTTACAGTGTTGCATTGCTGATAATCCGTAGCAGCAGTCATCAACTCAGCCCTTCCATCCTTCTTCTGCGACTTTTTTGAAAGACGCTGGTTGGTCTCTCCGTTCAAATTCTTCTGGCAGGCTGCTATCCCCAGGATGTCCTTGAATTCCTTCATGAAGTTGTCGTTCAAACAACCGTACAGCACTGGGTTCGAACAGGCAGAAGACATGCCCATTAGGTGGCACATGGCGTACGCCACAATCATTTTCTGGGACGTGAAGTTCACTTCTTGGGAGTTCGAGTGAAGGTCTGCTATTAGATTGAACAGATTAAGGGGCATCCAGCTGATGCAGAAGACGAGGGAGATAGCCGTGAGGAGGAGGTTTGTTTTGTGGAGCTTCCTGCCACGCAGCTGACGCCTGTTGTTTTGTGGGTTTTCCTCGTTCGTGAAGCCGCGGTTGAAGCGATATCGGAGCTTGTAGGAGATCTTGGCGTACACGACCTGTAAATAAGAAACACTGGTAACAATTTCGATATACAGTACATGAATGAATAGTTGTGAAACATTTAGGGATAATTTCTCCTCCAAAAATAGGATGGATCTTTCTATAAACTTCTCTTTTTTGAGCCCTCAAAGGGCCGATTTTATGAAAGAATTTTAATCCTCGGTTGAGCCCAAATCCGCCGTCGAATGTCGATTTCCGTATTATAAACATCCAACCTCGGGTTCAACCCTGGATTCACTCAACCGGTGAATATAGCTCCGTTTGAGATTTGAACCGAGGATTGAAACTTTTGACGTTTCTAGATGGCCGACAACTAACCTCACTTTATGTTAAGAACAAAACAAAACATTTTGTTGTGGCACATTGAAGTTGCTTGGAATGAAAATATTATATGATATTATATTGATAGAATGCCTGATATTAATCACAGTCTTCTGTAGGTTTGCTATGTATTAATAATTCAACTTTGGTGTTTGAAAAAATATTCCTAAATTAAAACTGAATTTTTATGGCTTAACTTCTAGGGATAGAACTGCCAGGTTCCTGTGCGAATATAATATCGAAAATGACTCTATAGTTATGATAATAATGAAATAACTGCAAGGCATTCAGAAGATAGTAACGATAGTGAATAAGAAAGATACCAATCGAATGATATCACATTTCCTTTCGGTCACTTCGAAGATGGCACGAAGAAGAGATTTTGGTCAAATAAAAAAACTCTTTCATCGGGTAAATGAAATTACTCTGAATAAGCTAAACCTTTTCAGAGTTGTTAACATTTTCGACGATTTTATGGTATGCATAAATGAACATCAGGAAAAATTCAGAAAGTTGTGAAATGTCTAGAACTTTGGACATTATCAAAAAGTATTCAAGTGCTTATATTATCATTCTATCAAAATGCCCAGCAATCAACAGGAATAGCAACTAACGAGGGATAGGTTGTATTGACTGACCAGATTTCGGTGTATTAGAACTGTGTTGCTGGAGCTCACTCATCGTTCTAGAGTTCTAGACGGATTTCTTGATTGTAATTACATTGTTAACAGGTGCATGCTTATTATAATGAGTTGTGAAAATGTTGCATGCTTCAGATGTGAAAAGGATTACTTTTCTTCAAATTTCCAAGTTGCTAAGCTCATAAATTTGGTAATTCTCATCATAGAACATTTTTAATATACTTTACAGAAATGATTGATGACACCGATCCCATCTCGCAGATCAATGGATGATCAATTATTCAATGAAGCTCACATATGAATTATGAATTGTATTTAAAGACTCTATAGCATGTTAAAGAACATTTCCCATTCTTTTATTCGGGATCTGATTACATTTGAAAACAACTATTATTTTTGTGACTTGAGGAGTCCTGCATAATATTGCTAGACTGATTCTTTTCATGACTCTCAACCTGAATAGTTAATAATGAATGCTTTCTTCAAATTTAACATGTATTTCATGTACTCAATCAAACAAGATCAAAAATGATTTGTTCCTATCCTAAATATAACTACATCCTTGTACGACTAAATGTTAATGCAATTTCATTGGATGTTTTGTATTGTCCTAGCTTTTATTTGGTTACTTGGCATAAGACTTTGAGATAAGACTTTTCAGAATATCAAAATAGTACAAACTTAGATCATTCGAGTCAAATACGATGACGAAAGTGAAAAAGGCTAGAGCGTATTTGGCAATAGCTTCGAGTGGAAAAAATTCGTACGAAATCTGTCCTCATTTCATAAATTACAAATTTTTTTATTACATAATTTGTTTTGATGTAGGAAATCAGATTTCTCTAAATTATCTGCCTTGGCCGTCACAAAACACGGAGATATTCGAATTAGCTTCTTGATTTTTCTTCATTAGACTACGATTATCGAATTTATCCAAACATGGTATAAATAAACGTGCCAAAATACTTCGAGAAATAAGATTCAGGTTAGCCAACCCAAAAAAAGCGATCCCAATCCGAGGTTGTTCAACCGAGGCCGCAAAGATGTTTATAATACCGAACTTTTTTCAACCGAGGGTTGACTTCCAATCCTCGTTTGAGTAACCTCGGATTGAACGTGTCCTTTAAAAAACCGGCCCTTGAAGATGGCACCCGAGGAAAAGATTTCAATTTCTTCGTCGAAACCCAGAAAACTGACAAGAATAGAATCAAGCACACATTTTATGCAAGCGGGAAAGCACTCAAGAAATTGTTGATTATTTTCCTTTATGATTGCAAGAGGAAGAATAAGGCACCCTTGAATCTTGTCATAACTCATAACTTTTTTAATATTAGATTTATCAAGCAAAATTCCAAGTGAACTTAAACATCACACATTTTCACACGACAAAAGTACTCCTGGTAAAACTCGAATATTTTTTCCAATAAAATGGGTTAACCATAGATCTTAATTGACTGTTATCCCGATCTCCTCTCTCCTTAATTAAATATTCATGATTTATTTTGATCTCTTTCAAGACCACAAAATCTAATCTAATTCGCAGAGTTGAAAACAATTCACGAACTCCAAAGTAACGCAATTTGTTCTTGTGAAGGAAACTCTCGGATCGAAAATTGAATTTTGTAGGCGCTTTCGTTAATGGTAGAGATTAATTGTTACTGAATTAAATTGGTTATAAGAGTGAATTATTTAATCAGTTGTAGATTGGCAGGTGTTATATTGACTTGATCTTCCTCCCCCTTCATCTTTCTTTTTTATGGTAAGCAAGAATCAGGGAACTCAAGTTTCTTTCGATTATGATGTGAAAAAGTAATTCAGAATTGGGTTTTTTTTTGAGACAATTTTTTTTTTCACACAGGCAAAATATTGTATGTATAAGTTATATGAGTTATATAGGTTATCCTCAACTCTTATATTGTGAATAATGATAATAATTAACTTGGCAATCGGAGAAATTACAAAAGAATATTCTATCAGAATTTAATGCTCAATAGGGTTAATTCATGAGTTTCAAAGTGTCATTCAAAAGACTCTCTAGTTAAAATAATATTATTCAACCATATATCCATACGGCTTCATACTCTCTTTAGAGATTTTGAGAATGAAAATGATTACCTATTATATTCTATATCTTTTCAACTTCAAATTGGGAACTATCAAAATCAAATTGGGAACTAACAAATTCAAATTGGGAATAATCAATAACAGATTGGAAGTAATCAATTTCATATTGGAATGACATCCATGTGAATCAGATCTTTGAATTACTCGATATGTAATTAACTCTCAAATTTGTCCAAAGTAAGTAACGAACGATAAGTCTACAATTTCTTTTTCATAATTATGACTATACAAAGAAGAAAGCTGCAGATTCAATGAAGAAGCAGGTAATTGCGGTATGCAATGGAAACATAACACAGACAGAATTTCGTCTTCAAATAACGGAAAATTTGATAAGAAGAAATATATCAACCATGAACCATTACAGTTAGTAGGTACCTGTACAAGATATGTGACTCATATCCAGAGGTTCATACCTGATGTTTTAACCTTTTTCATAATATGAGAGTTTGAACACAAATATGAAATTTTTTAAGTACTTCTTACACTTTTTGAATGTTTGATGAGTTCAAATATATATTAATAGTTTTTTCTTCATGTTTCATCAATATAAAGATCTCTGATCATGCCTGATCTTGATATACATAGCCACGAATGCTGTTTCAATTTGAAATTGATTATTCTCAATCTGAATGTGTTTATTCCCAATTTGAATATGTTAATTCCCAATTTGATTTGGATAGATCCCAATTTGAAGTTGGAAAGGTATAGATTTGCGTTCCCCAACTTTGATCCATTTGTGCCTAAATCAAAACCTACAGTTCCTGTACCCATTCATCTGAACTTTAGTCGTGACCCCGTTTTTTATCGATGATAATCATCACTTAGATTACTCAATATTATATAACCCTCTTTCAAAACAGCTATAAATCCATTTTCAAGTGGATAGCTTTTATGATGACGAATGGAACTGGAAAGGAAATTGGATAATAATAAATTGATGAGAAGATCGCACATTTATGACGTTCTATGATGAAGAATTGTCGTCATGACGTTGGACAAAGATTAATCACATAAGGGTTTTTCGTTCAAGAACTTGAAACACGGTGGAATTTGGGGATTTATTTTTATATCCCGTATATTCACTCGATTTTCCGATTAAACTATTCGATTTTTGGGTAGACACGAAAATCTATGTTCAATATTGGAGCATCCTTGTTCATAATAGAAATGAAAGAATTTCATCAATTTTATAATCTGGAGTGAGCCTGAAGAATAAGTTGTGAATCGTATCCATTCCTTTTCTATTTGGCCGTTGGGAATTCTCTTGTTCGCCAAAGAAATAAATCTACAATCTCCATAGTGTTGTGAAATGAAAACATGTTGAACTACAAAGGAACCATATTTCCTGTACTTTCCCAGAATAAATTCTATGGAAAAATCCACATAAATATAGGAGTGCTATCATTTTGTCCTTGCTTGAAGCGTATATGTGATATGGAGAATTCATGGAAACGAACTGCATTTCACAAGGAACATGATATGAATCTGGTTCCAAAGGAATATTGGCAACTGTATAACATAATACAAAATGTGTAGGTAGTCTTTCATCAAAGAATATTCGGATTTCCATTTCGGTTCATATTTCGTGACATAACTCAACTCCGACCCTTTATCGTCCCACGAGAAAAGAGAATAAATTTCAGCATTTCGAGCTGGATCGATGAGAGAATTGCAATGAATCTGATGAAAATAAATTTCGTATTTATTGAAATTCCGTATTTATTAATGAAACCATAAGATTGCGTTCGTTCCATTGATTTCTCAGGAACCTGCGGAAAATTTGAATCTTTGAAAGGAAATGGCTTCGTTGTCGGAACAAAAGTCATCCTATTGTTGTTGTTAAATTGATATTATCGCTTCTGCAGATGAGCTTTTGTGGGGGCGGCTTTTCAATTTTATGCAGTAGGTGTTCAAACTTGCCTCATTTCAAACTCGTAGGAAGGCTTCAACTTCAGGCGGAGTCTCAGAAGATACAGACTCTGTTTTCTAAGACCAAATTTTGTGCGAAATACTGTGGTAGGGGAAGTACGTACAAAATGACATATAGGGTTTTATTTCAGAGGCATAACTTGTTAGTAGTGAATCACAGTAATGTCATATTCGACACCTCTGATCTTTGGTTCTTTCTTTATAAAATCTAATCAACCCTTTATGAAATAAAATTACCAAGAAATAAAATATTCCTAGATGAATTGGGATAAACGAAATTCATTTTGTTCGCATGCTATGGACAAAATCACATACCGGCAATAGGCAACTGTATTTTTCTACTTATATAGTTACAAAACTACTGACAAAGTTCACAAATGAAACGCTTGGTTCTTCTAGGAACATCAGCACAAGATGCGTGAGCCCAATGCAAGCAATGCATGCACCGTAACCGGTCTTCTTCAGGGCTAATCCTGGAGAAGATCTAAATCAGGAAAAAAGGTCTCATAACAATAGATAGATGGACACTGGACAGTCGTCTTCATGATCTCGAAAGTTGCTAGGAACATTTTCTCCTTCATTGTCTTCTTTAAATAATGCGCTAGGGACTTGTCTCCTTGTTTTTGGAGGAGGTATGGTCTCTTTTTTGATTTGATTGCAATCTTATTAGGTGTAGAAGTTGAAACTAAGTACGTTTGTCGAGTCCTCGGCTCACGTTCGCCTTGTTCATTTATAAATCGTCCTCTAGGGATTGGAGAAACCTCCTCATAGGATCAGCAAGAGTAGATTAAGATGCATTGCCTTTATTAGCCGCAGATGAAGATTTTGTTATGAATATGTTAAGACAAGTCCTGATTCTTTGTTTGCTGATGCAGCCTGAGATGGTCTTCGTTTTGTTCGGTAGATACGGTTAATTCACCTGAAATACCTATGTCATTGTGTCCGTTCACTGTATATGTCATTTTGTCCATATAGCGTGATAAAACTAGAAATGTATCGAATTAATACAAAAAGTATATTCAACATACAAAAAGCTCCGTGAATATAATGACAAATAAGTAAAGTTTGAATTGAATGCAATTTGAATAAAAAAAATTGTGAAAACTGGCCATTTCTTCTTAAAATTTGGCACAATGAAAAAAAAACTCGTGACCTATTGATTTCTGTTATCAGCTAATTTTCAGAGGTTAATTGAAGGCACTCGGGTCGTGTAATGTGGTAGGTAGTTCCGCATTTCATACCTCCGAACTCAAGTTATGATGCCTATGTCATTTTGTCCATATATGTCATTTTGTACGTATTTCCCCTACTCACAGCTCGAGCCTTTTTCATCTACGGTTTCCATTTTGTCTCTATCCTAGCTATCCTAAAGAAACAGACATCTCGTAATGATTAATCAATGATTGGGTCTTGAATATTCAAAGGACCCTACCAACATCCCTTCTTCCAGGAAGCAAAACACTCCAGGTTTCCTCTTCTAATCCAGAAACGAATATCCCGCTGAGATATCCTGTTGACATCCCAGATCTCTCTCCAGTTCGTCTGCAAATAGTTGCCCCTAACCCAATAAGAATGACCTCATTTTGGCGAGTGATGTGATGCATTATGTACCACAGCTTGGGGCCGGTGATTGGAAAACAACGCGTGCAGGCTCCGAAATTTAATCACTCGTTTCTTATGCCGCCCCAGAATTGGAGATCGACTATCCAGCGATCGGATTTCTTTATATCGAAGGGGCGAGATTTTAAGGGCTGTTAGTATTCGGAAAATGTTCTGATCCTTTTGGAGGGATGCGGTTTTTTGGTATATGATCCTTAAACGTTCCGATTTTCACATTGTCGCCCTCCTTTGATGATTATGCTTTGAATATCTTATGACGACGGAAACATTAAACGTAGTTTTTCGCAGTTCCAAGAGGTCTGATTATGTCGAAAATCTGCACGCGTATCAAGAACCGATGACAAAACCATAATTTCATTAGTTTGGGTCCATGTTCTGGCCAGAATCACGGTGATCCAAAAAAATTAATTCAATGAGAACTAGCACCTCCGCCAATTCGTAACGACGCTCAGGGCCGGTTTTATAAAGGGCACGTTCAATCCGAGGTTACTCAAACGAGCATTGAGAGTCAACCCTCGGTTGAAAAAAGTTCGGTATTAAAAACAACAACCTCGGATTGAGATCGCTTTTTTGGGTTGGCTAACCTGAATCTTATTTCTCGAAGTATTCTGGCACGTTTTTTTTATACCATGTTTGGATAAATTCAATAATCGTAGTCTAATGAAAACAAATCAAGATGCTAATTCGAATATTCCCGTGTTTTTTGACAGTCACGGCAGATAATTTAGAGAAATCTGATTTCCTACATCAAAACAAATTATGTAATAAAAAAATTTGTAATTTTTGAAAGGAGGAAAGACTTCGTAAGAATTTTTTGCACTCGAAGCTATTGCCAAATACGCTCTAGAGTCTTTATCACTTTTGTCAACTTATTTGACTCGAATAATCTAAGTTTGTACTATTTTGATATTCTGAAAAGTCTTATCTCAAACTCTTATGCCAAGTAAGCAAATGAAAGCTAGGATAACACAAAACGTCCAATGAAATTGCATTAACATTTAGTCGTATAAGGATGTAGTTATATTTAGGATAGAAACAAGTCATTCCTGATCTTGTTTGATTGAGTAGGTACATGAAATACACATTAAATTTAAAGATAGCATTTATTATTAACTATTCAGGTTGAGAGTCATGAAAAGAATGAGTCTAGCAATATTATATAGGACTCCACAAGTCACAAGAATAATGGTTGTTTTCCCATGTAATCAGATCCCGAATAAAAGAACGTAAAATGTTCTTTCACACGCCAGAGAGTCTTTAAATTCAATTCAAAGTTCATATGTGAGCTTCATTGAATAATTGATCATCCATTGATCTACGAGATGGTATCGGTGTTATCAATCATTTCTTCAGACTGAGTATATTAAAAAATTTCTATGATGAGAATTACCGAATTTATGAGCTCAGCAACTTGAAAATTTGAAGAAAAGTAATCCTTTTCACATCTCAAGCACTCAGCATTTTCACAACCCATTAAAATAAGCATGCAGCTGTACTATGTAATAATAATCGAGAAATCCTTTTAGAACGGTGAGTGAGCTTCAGCAACACGGTTCTAATACACCGAAATTTGGTCAGTCAATACAACCCTTCCCTTGTTAGTTGCTATTCCTGTTGATTGCTTGGCATTTTGATAGAATGATAAAATAAGCACTAGAATACTTCTTGATAATGTCCAAAGTTCTAGACATTTCACAACTTTCTGACTTTTTTCTGATGTTTATTTATATATACCACAAAAATCTTCGAAAATGTTAACAACTCTGAAAAGATTCAGTTTATTCAGAGTAATTTCATCCAACCGATAAAAGAGTTTCTTTATTTGACCAAAATCTCTCCTTCGTGCCATCTTCGAAGTGGTCGAAAGGAAATGTGAAATCATTCGATTGGTATCTTTCTTATTCACTATCGATACTATCTTCTGAATGCCTTGCAGTTATTTCATTATTATCATAACTAGAGTCATTTCCATTTTTTTGGCAGTTCTATCCGTCGAAGATTTGGCACAAAAATTCAGTTTCAATTTAGGAATATTTTTCCAAACACCAAAGATGAATTATTAATACATAGCAAACCTACAGAAGACAGTGAATAATATCAGGAATTCTTTCAATTTAATATCATATAATATTTTCATTCCAAGCAACTTCAATGTGCCAAAACAAATTGTTTTGTTTTGTTTTTAACATAAAGTGAGGTTAGTTATCGGCCATCTAGAAACGTCAAACGTTTCAATCCTCGGTTCAAATCTCAAACGGAGCTATATTCACCGGTCGAGTCAATCCAGGGTTGAACCCGAGGTTGAATGTTTATAATACGGACATCGACATTCGACGGCGGATTTGGGCTCAACCGAGGATTGAATTTTTTTTTATGAAACCGGCCCTTAGAGCTTGAAATGCATCTAACATGATTTCATCCGTATGACCTGTATCTATGTAACGGAGACTTCTTCCGTTTAAATTTGCCCATTTGAATTGGATGGAGGCAGTTATTCATCTGACTGATGGATATTGAATTATTCTTCACAGCAAACCATAAAAACGTGAAATTCTGATATTCATCAGTGAATGGCGAACAAAGGGAATAACTTTGAGTAGAATCAAACTAAAGGCGTGTTATAAACCTCTTTATGATCATAATATACCAAATGCAGCTGAAAATCAAAATATGAAACTGTTTTCGGTAGTTCGTTCCTTCAACCTCTTACAGCTTACCTGCTTCTATATCACTTTCCACACTCGTAAAATTCATATTTCAATAAGTAATTCAACAGAATAATTTTGATGCCAGCAAGTTTGCGGCTCTGAAGTGTTATAAAGCGTGGAATAGACCCGTAAACGATAATGAAGCTGTGTTTGCACGTGGATTGGAGGAAACTTCATTATTTACGACACAAATGATCGACTTCCAGGCTTTGGCACGTAGCTTGGGATAGTGGGGGAAGTTCCCCTCCAAACCATTCAGGTTATTAGGAATTAGAGAATTCTGGGAAGCGATTCGGTGGAATAATTTGTTGCGATAAGTTTAAAGTGCATTCCGCCTCTTAGTCAGTTTTTGCTTTCAATTTATTGGGGATATCGTAATGATCTCACTGCTTTGTTATGGGAGTAAGTGAATTATGTAATCATAGTATGGGATTGATTTATTGGAGACCTATGAAATGGAAGCACAAAATAATAAATTTATGCTGATGAATAAAATTGAATTGAGTTCATGGTAGCCAGTTCGAACATCTCTGGTACAATCAATTAGATAAAATATTTTGAAATTGTTATTTCATCTCGTTTTCTTTCATCATTAAATCCCACAGTTAAAAAATCCATTTCGATAGAAATTTATTTTGTATCGAATGCTGGAAAATAATGTCGTCTTCTTTTGATCATGGTGATTGAATATTCGATGATATTGCCAGAAAGCTTGACGTGAATATAATCTATCTAATGTAACGGAAACTTTGGACGCAGTTTTTACCAGTTTCAAGGAGTCCATTTAAGCTGGAAATCTGCGAGCGTATCAGAAACTGATGACAGAACCTTAATATTATAAGTTTGTCCAAATTTTTCGACCAGAATCTCGAGGATTCCAAAAAATATTTCAAAAAGAACCTGCGCATCCGGCACTTTGTAACGATGCTCAGAGAATGATGTGAATCTAACATGCTTCCATTCGTATGATCTATCTAACCTATGCAGTGGGGCCTCTCAAGGTTGTTTCCATCTACAAAGTGTCCCATTTAATCAGACCCCAGTTAATTCCAAGCAACGAAGTGAATATTAGCACATTTTCAATCAATAAAAAAAGCCCTACACTCATTGTAATGGGAATTTATTGTGTATTGAATGCAGGAAATACAGTGAGTTATACCATTTCAGAATCTCAATGAAACAGGCCTTTTTCCCTCCAATTTTTCAATCAGGTGACCATATTTCTTTTAAAAGATAGGTTGAAACAAAGAGCAAAACATCTTTGTTTGAAAAAAAACTATGCATGTGCGGTAAAAATCATAGTTTACATTCGATAAACCATCTATCCATGAAAAATTCCTTCATTTGGAATCCTACCGCCAATAAGTGGGGCTAAGTGTATGATTTTTTTGAATTTTCCAAAATGACCAATATCTTGATCACCTAGAGACTTCTTCTGAACATAAAGCATATTTTTCTGAACGACCATACATTCGAAAGAATTCCAGTTTTCGCGAGAACGAGACTAAAAAGCGAGGAATTGTAAATTTCCAAGAACGAGCCTTTTCAAAAACTCCATACTTCCAGACGGGTCCATAATTTCGTTCCTTATGACATAATTTCATCTCATCCGTTTCCTGAAGTAGATTTTCGAGTCCTCTTTCTATTTCATTCAGCATAAAGTCCTTGATTCCTATTTCTTGAACGTAACACCTTGGCCTTTTCTCTTACACTCGTAACCACGAAGCCATGATCCATAATGAAGTTATGAAAATTTCCCGGCCGGCTCAAGCACGTTCTTCACATTTTCCCCCTATTGTCAACATTCACGTCGACGAAATAAAAGGTTTTGTCGCCAGTGGCGTAGATTTACCGAATGTAGCGGTCGAGCCTTTTCTTCCCCATAATAATGTTGCATTGCATTGAGAGTTGAAGTATAGTTTGTTATCGGATGTTTTTTTTATATCAGACATATTTCATATACCGAGCGTCCTAGCCTTATTGTCTTCAGAAGCACTAGAACTCCCTGAACGCTTCTTCAGGTTTGAACAACAGTTTGTGAAAACATTTGGCACAAATTCTCTCAGATATTTGCTGTCTGTTGGTTCGTCATAATCTTCCGAATAGCTTAAATTCTTTCTTCAAGTGGTCTCCGAGCCAATCTTCATCTTACAGAAACATATAAAGCAGCGAAGATGTATTCGAACAATTCAATAAAAATTTTATGTTTCTTATATTTTTACCAGAAGTATTCGTTTTCGAGAAAGAGAATGATAACGAAATCATTTGTTGCGTTTCACTTCACGAAACATCTCTGTAACATAAATTCCATCTTCTTTGTCCACTAGAAAGGACTTGTCGAAGTTTAAAATTGTTAGATGAATTGTATCAACCATATGAAATCGAACCCTTCGACGGCAATATTGTTCCAATTCGCTATCTCCTTCGTTTAAAATTACCCTCTTTCGTAATTTAAGGTCCGATTGAAAAGTTTCTCAAACCCAAGAATTTAGGTCAAGTTTAGGATATTCATCCTTTTTTTTTTAAAGAACCATGTCCGATGAACCTTCATTCAGAAACATGTGGTAAATTTATGGCAGTTCAAGTTACATCTAGGAAATAGGTACATGTCAGGAGAGAGTAGCAAATCGTCGAAGCGTCATCATTGGTCTAGATTTAAGAAATTGGGTTGTTTTTCCCACTATAGTCAAAATGGCAAATGAGAGCACTTTGTCGGCTTAGCGAGGTGTTGTTCGATTCTGACATCCAATCAATTGTTGATCTTTCCCATTTTTATTCTGAGGAAACCTCCCTTTTTTCGAACTTGTCTTTAAAACCCTATGTTAGAGAGACAAGCAAGCAGTAAAGTTTATAATTGTCGATCAGTAAAGAGAAGTTCTAAAATAAGTAAAGTAAGAGTATTCGTAATCATAACACTTTTGCTCCCTTGCTAAAAAATTATCATATAGAAGGTAGATTCATACTTGTATACATAATATTTTTATAATCGTTTCGTGCTTGTTACCTAAGTTGAGGTAACAAGAAAAATACAGTTTATTCTTTGTCGAGAGAGCGTTCACATTTCACCACTTCCTCATCCTCTTCGTAGATGTTATCAAGTACTGATAACAACTTATCGCAGTAATCATCAAGATTACCATAGGGTGCTTATAGTTGAGTATACCCCCTCACATCGGTTGTGAAGTCACAACAGTTAATAATCGACATTTACATGGATCACCGCGTTCACCAACCAGAAGCAGTGCAAGTAATCCATTATCCTGATAAACTAATCAGAGTACAAAAATAAAACCAGAACAACCTAGGGTAAACTAACCTAGGTACAAAGCATCATTCATACGGTATGTTTCTGAGAAGCCGCAAATTTATACATCGAGAAAGCAATCAACTCCTGAATTCACATCAGTGCTTTTTCGATATTATTTAACTTCTCCGTAAAAAAAAACATTTCTGTTGAGTAACTCCTAGTATCGGTACGCCACTGTGGGCAATAAACTCACCGTTATAATGGTGATGGGCAATATATACAGAAATGTGAGGGAGAACATGGAGTAGTAGGCTCTCCCATGCTCATTCGGCCAGTTCTCAATGCAGAAGTTGAGGCCATCAATGTCATCCGTTAGGGTTATATTCTGGTGCTCCAGCTTCTTGAATATGAAAAGTGGTAGGGCCAAGATTAGGGCCACTATCCATATGAGGAGGAGCACAACTCCGGCCCCGTATATCTGGAGGCTGACTTTCGTTGGATAGACGATAACCTGAAACGAAAATAGGGTACTCAGTAAAATTTATTAGGGGATGAAATGGTCGATCACACACGAACGAATGAGGTTTCAGGAGCACTAGATATAAAATTTTTTATTTCGCTATAACTTTCTGATTGACTCCCAGTATGTTCAAGGGTAGTTTCGGACATTTATTTTAAGCAACAAGGCTTGTAGAAGTGTAAATTTTTAGGATAGAGGATAATATCAAAAATTATGTTAGGAAATAAAAAACCCGTTTATACGGAAGGACTAATAAACTTTGAAAACGATATGAGAATGGAGTTTCTTATCTTCTGTTATTATTTTGGAGATGGAGAATTATCAGACTTCAATCAACGCCCGAAAAGAATTCGTGCTCTTCCCACTCTCCCCGACTCTGTGGACTACTGCTCAAGAATGGAGGCATCATAATAGCAAAGAGTAAATATTTACTATTTGATAATAGACTGGACCTCGCTCCCTCTCTCTCTCTTTCTCCTTCTTTCTTTGTTTCGCCACGGCCCTGTGACCATCAGTTCGCACTCTACTTCAACTCGCTAAATCCGAACCAATTAGCCGCTAGTGAGTGCAAGTTAGTTTCTTTTCCATACAGTAAATTCGTTTCGTGAAAAGGAATAGGACCCATATTCTTGAGCAATATACAGGCCGAGTCTTTGACTTGTACATATATTAGAACTGAAGATTCATCTCATCAAACGAAACACTTTTTTTCTATACCATTTTTCAAAATTCGGTTTGGTTTCGAAGATACAGGGTGTCGAAAATCCATGAAAAAACACGTTTCTGTTTATATCTTCGGAACCTATTCAATATCTCTACTAGTATAAAAGTTACAGGGTAGTCGACTCATCAATACACGCTAAAACACCATAAAACCACTTTAAAAAGATAAACGGTTCATATTTTCGAAAGAATCAAACATTTAAGAAACTAAAAGTATTTTTGTTTTTTTTTTTCAATAAAAAGCTTCGTTTTCGAATTATTTCCAATTTTACCCGGAGAAATTTGACGAAAAAATCATTAATTTCAAGAATAATCTGAATGCGTCTCTGAATTAAATATCATCGAATATTATTCCTTCTCTGGTCTTTAAACGAGTTTACAATGTTGTCACAATACTTATCAACTTTGTCGAGATATTTTATTAATAAAATTCCTCAACTGTGGTAGATGAAATTGAACACCAAGGAGGATTTAACACGCAAAGTTTCTATTGAAAATTCATAGTTACCGGTCCATATTGAAGTTAAATGTCGATGAATAATACAAAATTCGGATGTGAATGATGAATCTCGATACAAACTACTTATTGAATTGAAATTAATGAAAAATAAAATGATACCTTATAATCTGTGTCGATGATCCTATCTAAACAATTTCCTCTTGGAATTTTATAAACTCGACACGGTTAAGATTATATTTATTCACTCCACATAATAATTACACTAGAACAATAATTCACTGAATGTATTCAGAACTTCACGTTATGTTTACAGTTTGTTCAGAGACTCTGGTTTGTTATTGTTTATTTATGGTTTTCGCTCTACGCATGCGTGGTAAAATTTGGCGGCAAACTCGATGTATGATGGAAACGGCAGAATTCATCTTCTTGAAAATTCTGTGCAAACATTCACAGAATCGATACAAAAGTGATTGGGTTAGGTTGTTTAATAGTGAATTATGATGATCTGAATGAAAAGTCTTTTTTCATGATATTGTTTGGGAATTTCGAGGAAAATATGAACAAGTTATTAGTGTTTACAAACTAATCTGCAGAGAAATCGAAGAAGGATTTTATTTTGGTGTGAGAAATGTGGCTTTTTAGTTGCAGATATAATCCGATGAAACTAACTGTTTTCGTTGAAATTATCGTGTTTGCAACATTTTTATTCCAATAAGGTTAGTACTTGAGTATTCCCTAAATGTATAAACTCAATTTCTATCGAGAAATATGAACTTTGCATCAATTCCAGAAGATCATTTCAGAGGCGTAGTCAGCCCAATTTTTTTTCAAATGGCTATATCTTTTTAACAGAGCCGAATTCGGAAAAATGGAAAATGAAAAAAAGTTCTCTTTTGACCTCAAGCATCTTCAGTAAAAATATATGTACAAGTTAAAGACTCACCCTGTATACTCATCTTCTCTGGGATTAACCAGATCTTCTGTAAATTTTGTTACTCAAAGAAGCATCTTCTGAGCGCCATTACAACTATAATAAACGTACACAGCTGCTCTTATAGGCCTTCACAGAAGACAAACAACTGTCAAGTGAAGCCTCAATAACGTAATAATCAAAGCAAATACAAATTAATTGCTTAATTCCAAATGAAGTCCCACCGTGTATACTTCGGATTCCAATTGGAGCACACCTTCGTTAGAGATCCTCGAAGCGTGTAGGACATCGTTAATTGGAATAAATTAGGCTTGAAATAGAGGGATTGATTTGAGCACTACGCGGGGATACGATTGGGGAAACGTTTAGATTGGTGTATTTAAGTCGTGCTGTATCAATGCGGACAAGATTGATTGCATCGTAATCCCTGATTTCCATCGGAGTAGAAGGGTTGACAAGGGTTGGCAGAACGTATAATTCTTCTGGATGAAGGTTTGTGGTTTCCTAGATCTGTTATAGACGGGAATCTCACTGCAGTTAGAACTTATATTGAATCGTCTATCAGTAAGTCTACAATAAAAACTTTGGAGTAATGACTGGAATGAAATCATTTCGAAGATGAAATGTGGGGCAGTTTTCAATGCCCTTTGGTTTGTGGAATCTTTGAATCGAATGGAGAAGTGATATCTAGCTAGAGTCATCAAATATTGCCCTCTACCCTAAAAAGCATTTCGAGTTGCAAAATGGTGAATGCGAAGGTTCAATTTTTAGTGGCTAGTTGGGTGGTTCCTTTTTTCGTCCAAATGGCTGTGATATATGAATAAAACCTTCGTGTTTTTGAGACATAGTAAAGAACACCTGCATGTCTTCCTCGGACACCTCAATAGTAGGCACCCAAACATAAATTTCACCATGGAAGTAGAGGGAGGTGGTGCACTGTTTTAGATATACAGGGTGTAACTGAATAAGTGTAAAACATTTAAGGAGGTGATTCCTCATCGAAAAAAAGATAGGATCTTTCATATAAAGAAACTTCATTGGAGCATCCCTTGTTAAAAGATACAGCCCCTTAAAGGGGGTACATAAAATTTGTATAACAATTTTTTTTCCTATCTTTTTTTCGATGAGGAATCACCTCCTTAAATGTTTTACACTTATTCAGTTACACCCTGTATAAGATGATTGATGTCCTTTTCGATTCTGGAAAGGATATCGCATTTCCTCTTGGTTCCCCTGAAGAATTTCGGGTCTATCAGACTTAACACCAAACGATATTTCGATATTACGTTTATCACCCATAACATTTCATTCTCCCTCCGTATCAACAAATTCGTATGATTCAATACATTGTCATGAGATAAATCCCTGCAAATCTTTTTGAAATACAGAATACTTCAGTAGCTCTAATCAAAAGTCTTCAAAACTCCCGGTTTTCGAATGAACAGATCAGAATTCGAGAATTTTACAATTCTTAACAAATGAGTTGCTCACCTGATATCTATCCAAAGCTATAGCAGTTATCGAAATTGTGGATACGAAGGTGCTCATCGCTTGAAGGGTGCCAATGATTTTACAAACGAATTCATTATCTCCTAGGGGAAAATATTTGGTCAGAATTTCCATCAGAGTCAGTGGCATCGTTATAGTGCACAAGAGAAGATCCGATACTGCCAAGTTCAGAATGAACATGTTCCTTGGCGTTCTCATAGCAGCTTTCCTTACCACTGAAATGATCTGGAAAAAAAAAATTTCGGTATAAAATCTCATTATTATGAATGGGATCGATATGATTTCTCACAATGCTGATATTATTCAAAGGGACTGTTATAGTATTGATGAGGTTGAAGTGTCATCATGAGACGAAATACAGCTCATTCATTCAAATATATGCTCTCTCTATGTCTACTTTCCATTTTGAGATTCACACCAAAGAAACCCCAATTCTCAGATTTTCCAGAAGAATGTCTCCCCGAACAAAATTTTCAGTCACAAACAAGAGCGAAACTAATATAGGATTTCATTCCCATCAATTGTACATATTTGTTAAATATATCTGTCATTTCAACATTATTTATTTATATTGTGCCCAAGATAAGCGTGAATGCATTTGATAACTTCCATGTGTAAGCTTTCGAGTTCTGAATGTGAAACCTTAATTTTATAGTTGAAAGGACGTGCAGTATGAGATATAACAGTTTTACCATTCCGTAGAGTAAGATAAATGGACCAATTTAGGCTTTAGTGTTTTCTTTGTAGCTTTTCATCCCTAGGTCCACCAGTGTAGGATAATTTATGATGCTTCAAGATGCACTTGGCACATGCATATTTCATTGGCTTGAGTCGTACAAGAAGTAACACCTCTTTTCTCAAATGTAAATTGAGGTCGGAACCGATTATCGTTAAGGGGGAGTGAGGCCATTTGGCAGTTAATTGTTGGTCGGGGAGTCGGTACAGAGTTCCACAGGAGTCGGTAGAGAGTTTAGACGGAGGTAGTTATTGCCATTAGAGACGGAATTAGATCTTCAAGATGGTACCATATCGGCGGTACAAGATCAATTCATTTGTTCGGCGTAAAGATGTTTTCTATCTCACGGAGTTCACGAAATTTGGATAAATCGGTACTGAACGTGTGTTTGTCAAAATTAAAGTGTAAGACGTGCAGATTATTGTGTAGAATTAACTCTGTAAATAATCTATATAAGACAGTTCGAGTTTTATTGGTTCTTGGTAGAACTGAAGAAAGCGGTAAAGACTTAAAATAAAGGTTTGTAAGCCAAAGCAGAGGTCATATTCTAACGCGATCGAAAACAAACCTACACTAATGAATCAAGAAAATGTCAAAACCAATCATGGTGTAGAAACTCTTGATACCAAAAATCATTGCCCCGAATTCCCCTTCATCCAATTACCCTCATCAAATAGGAATATCTCCAGTTCAAATTCGAATCATGCGGAATGGACAGTCGAATCTGGAATTGCCTGGACATTTGCATATTTATCCAATATCCAAAAATCTAATGAGACCAGATGACACTCAATCTGCATATGAATTGATCATTTTCACACGAGACGAGTTGAGAAATATGAAATAATGCTGCAACCAGATTTTCCTTATTGATATATCGAACACTTGATAAGAACGATGGAATAATTCTGTTCTTTTCGCAAAAATCGCTTATATGAAAGTTTCAAGATGACCCAGTGATTATCCCTTGAACTCGAATTCCGTTACAGACGCAACTTTGTTGTGAAGCGTCACTGCGATTCTGAAATGTCACATCTTATAGCCCTCGTTTGAGTGGAACGCGCGATCAGAAATTAATTATATTTCATCAAATCAGGGATGAATTATTCTTTTTATCGTATGCTGGAATGTGGGAAATGAGTGAACAAAATTGTGGTGACAGGTCAACTGATGTTTCATTACTGCTATAATTGTTTATCTTTGTATTTTAATGACGATGTGAATGACAGAATGATTGGTTTCGCATTGAAAATAATCAATGTCGATTCCAATCGAAACCTATTTTTTTGCAGAAGTCAACCACTGAAGAAACATATGCTGCTCCTCAAGAGTCAAGGAAGTACAGAAATTCAAATGTTCTTTTATGAGATACAAATATTCACTCTCTTATACAGGGTGAGTCCTTGACTTGTACATATATTAACAGAACATTCCTCTCATCAAACGAAATTCTTTTTTTCTATACCATTTTTCAAAATTCGGTTTCGTTTGGAAGATACAGGGTGTCGAAAATCCATGTCAAACACACTTTTCTGTTTATATCTTCGGAATCGTTATTTCGAATGAACTGAATTTTGGTTCATTGGTTACTCTATTTATGGTGCATATTCCTCAATCGAAACTTATTTAATATATCTCTTGGTATAAAAGTTACAGGGTAGTCGACTAATCAAAACACGCAAGAACACCATAAAACTACAAAGACAAACGGTTCATATTTTCGAAAGAATCAATCATTTTAAAAACTAAAAGTATTTCAATATTTTCTCAATAAAACGCGTCGTTTTCGAGTTATTTCCAATTTCACCAGTAAAAATATGACGAAAAAATCATTAATTTCGAGAAAAATCTGAATGCTTCTCTGAATTAAATATCACCGAATATTATTCCTTTTCTGGTCTTTAAACGAGTTAACAATGTTGTCAGAATATTTATCAACTTTGTCGAGACTTAAATTCAAATTATGGAAAACGTTGATGTAGAGATATTCAATAATAAAATCCCACAAATGTGGGAGATAAAATTGAACACCAAGGAGCATTTAATACTCACAGTTTCTATTGAAAATTAATTGTTACCGGTCCATATCGAAGTTAAATGTCGATGAAATACAAAATTCGGATAAAAATGATGGATGTCGATACGAACCACGTATTAAATGGAAATGAATGAAAAATAATATGATATCTGATAATTTGTGGCGATGTTTCTATCTAAACAATATACTCTTGGAATATTATATACTCGGCACTACACGTTTAATATTATATTAATTCACTTCACATAATAATCACATTATTACAATAAGTCACTGAATGTCCGTCATCTGCCGGTTTTCGCTATACGCATGCGTCGTGAAATTTCGCGGCAAAGTCGATTCCTGATGGAAACGGCGAAATTCATAGATATTTATACTTTATCCCTAACCTCAATGAAAATATCAGCAAGCTGACAACATCTTCAAAATTCCTGTGCAAATATTCACAGAATGGATACAAAATGGATAAGGTTAGTTTGTTTGATAATAAATTCGGATGATCTGAATGAAGAGCCTTCCTTCATGAGATTGTTTGGGGATTTCGAGGAAAATATGAACAAGTTACTAGTGTGCACAAACTAATCCGCAGGAAAATCGAAGAAGACACTCATTTTGGTGGGAGAAATTTGGCTTTTTAGTTGCAGATATAATCGGATGAAACTGTTTTTGTTGGAATTATCGTGTTTGCAACATTTTTATTTCAATAAGGTTAGTACTTGAGTATTCCCTAAATGTATAAACTCAATTTCAATCGAGAAATATGAACTTTGAATCAATTCTCAGGCACGTAATCAGTCCAATTTTTGGTTTTCATGGTTTCACGTTCTTACAATCTACTTTGATTCAAAATCTGAAAATTTAATTGTTTTTCAATAATACCTAGACGTAAACTCAGTGCAGATAGAGCCAATAAGGCTATTGGTACATTGGTTTCTTTTTTGACTTATCTTATGCCATTTTCTGACCTTAAAGAACGAATAGAATCTGGTGGAGTTGTGCTGTTTCTTCAATGAGTTTTCTACTGTTTCGTTGATGTCTGTGATAAAATAAAGTTTTACATTTTATTTATTCATCAGTATTTATTCTACAAAACGATGTTTATCCGAAGTACTAAAACTGTTGAAGTTATTAATGCCAGCGAGAAATTGCATCTCAGAAACCTTATTACCGAACTGTTTACTGTTATACCAATTTTCAGATTGATTAAAATCGATTTCGCATCAAGCGGTTCGTTGAATTAATTCCACCCCAATATCGTTATTCTTCTGATAGTAGGCCGTTTGCAAAGAGCCTCGGTAAATTGACCGAAATTATCAATACTCCCTGCACCACTCCGGCGACAAAGCCAATCAGGGCTTATTGGAACAATTCCATGTTTGAATAGGTTCTACAAATAATGCATAGCGATTGGGGACAGGTTTGTTTGAAGGATGAATGTAAATTGAACATAATTTATTTATTCAGTAAAGGGATTATTCATTATGAAGAATTGGATCTTCATTAAGTCGATCACAAGATAATTTGAAAAAATCAATTTTCAATACATGTCCCGTACAATGACTAATATAAAAAATCAAAAACCTTTCACAATAATTTCAAGAAAAATTATTACTGTGCGGGTCCAAACATAGGCAAAAATAGAACATATCTATATGTATAAAACAAAGTTGTTGGTTACACCATTTATAACTCGAGATCGGATGGACTGTTTGTTATGAAATTTCATTTATGGATTCGTTTTCGGCCTGGTTATTATAAAATACATTAAAACTCTGAAAAATTTGCTTATGTATGAAATGCTTTTCCTTTTTTTGAATAAGGGCACAAGGTGTCACTACGGTTAATGGCTCTTTTCTAGACACTGTAGCGTAGTCGTGAAGGTAATATATTTGATATTATCGCCACAAGATGGCGATGTATACAATTACTGTTCGATTTGCAAAAAACATATCATTATCAGATCAAAAAGCGGGTAAACATCTCAAGTTGGTGGAACAGTGAATTTTCACCGAAATGTCAGGTGAACCGGATTTCGACGATCAGCATCAATCGTGAGTTGTCCATTTTCATCTTTTCTTTATATTTCTGAAATGTTTTTGATTTCTGTCTAGGTAATAAATATATTTGCGGAAATAACTGAATTCAAAATTGCCCATAATCAGTAATTGACATAATATTTTTGTGTTTCTGTTTTGTGTGACAGCTCATATCCATGGAAAAGATGACAGTTGACAGTAGACAGATGACATTTGAGAGATGGCATTTGACAGTTGACAGAACTTTTATTATGCCTAATTCACCTCCTGCTTGAAAAATAGCAATGGTAAGTTTATACAGCTTTAACGGTGGGTTTTACGAAGCATATCACCGGTGATCGATTTGACAGTTCAAAAATCTAACCAAGCCGTTGATCTCCGATCACTGGTGATTACGATTTGTGAAATCCACCGTAAGTATAGGATCTATTCACCTGATGATGTCTTCAACTTCGTCATCAAAGTTTCATACACTCGTTTCGCGGAAATCTTTCATTTTCGTTTTTCTTCATTTGATATATCCAAGAAATGAATTTGGAAGCTAAATTCTCTGCGATCGAACTATGACAATTCCAATAGATCGTAAATTAAGGACCAGTCTGCTGGAGAAACTAGAAGGAAGCCAAGACAATGCGGACTAACCGAATCAAAAACTTTTTCTCCGATAGACTTTGGGATTTCAGGACCGTTCGTTCGATCGCAAACTCAATTTCACTTAATTCAATTCTCCAATTTCACGCTCCTTCAACCAGATAGGTAATTTTTGGTTACATTATCTTGTCGGTTCCATCTCCTGAACCAAATTCCGAGTCATTTCAATTTCATGCAGATTGTTCGGAATATTTCTCAGGTCATTTCCCCTTGTGATAATCTGGAATATTGAATGACACCGCAATCACCGGCTTCATTGAAACGCAAAACTGTAGATTTCTTCGACTGGCAACTGTATCGAAATACATTGGAGAGGAAAGTTCATTCAGAATATATGATCATTAAACGAGGATATATTGAAAAATTCTTAGTCTACTATTGAACCGAACAAAATTTCAATGTCAAAATATTTTATTACTTAACATATTCTTCTCTTAATTGAATACATTCTTTACAGCGAACTGAAACGTCTCTAGACCTTTCAAAAAAAAAGTTTCTTCTTGCTCTGCAAACCAGTCCTCCACAGCTTTCATTACCTCCTCGTTGGAAGAAAATTTACGACCTTTCAAACTTTTTTTCAGTTGAGGAAAGAGGTGATAGTCAGACGGAGCCAAATCTGGTGAATAAGGGGGGTGTTCTAGTAATTCTAACCCTTAATCACGAATTTTTTGCATGGCAACATGAGATTTGTGTACTGGGGCGTTGTCCTGTAAAAACAAAACACCTTTGGATAGCTTTCCGTGTCTTTTCTCTTTAATTTTTTTCCCGTACAGTAGTCAGTAATATCGAATAGTAATCTCCAATTATGGTTCTACCCTTATCCAAAAAATCATTCATGATTACTCCATGGTAATCCCAAAAAACTGAAGCAAGAACTTTCCCAGCAGATTTTGGACACGAAACTTCTTAGGTCTTGGAGAATCACAGTGTCGCCATTCTATCGATTGTTACTTTGTTTCTGGATCGTAGAAATGTACCCAAGTCTCATCCATAGTAACAATTCGGTTTGAGTAGTCGACATCGTTTTCAAATCGAGCACAGATCGAACGCGATGCTTCTACCCTTGCACGCTTTTGGTCAACATTCAAACATTTGGGGATCCATTTTGCAGAAATTTTTCTCATTTCCAAATTGACGTGAACTATATGATGAACGCGTTAGTCTGAAATCTTCAGTGCTTCAGATATCCGTTTTAGCTCAATTCGACGGTCTGATAAAATCATGTCATGAACTACATCGATATTTTCGGGGACTGACACAGAAGTTGGCCTTCCCGATCGGTCATCATCTTCAATGGAAAATTCACCTCTATTGAAGCTTGCAGTCCAATTTTTCATGGTCGCATACCAAGGACATTGATCGCCAAGGGTATTAAGCATATAACTCGACACTGACACTTCTAATAAGTTATTGTTCGTTGATATGGTATCGCAATATTTTGTTTATGCATGGAACTGGTCTAGGCTAACTAGATATCAAAAAATCATAGTATGTAATTGAAAAAGCAGCTGTTAATTCACTGACTGAGGATGTGCAATCAGATGTGATGCTTGAGTTTCAAGAAAACCCACATAAATCGAGTAGAGATGCCTTCACGAAATTCCATGTCAGCCATCATTTCTAAACATAATTAATTGAATAATAAAAATATTAAATAAGCTTTATTTCAAATGAAGAAGACATATGTTCAAATGTTACATTATCCTCCTGAATTGAAACAGTGTCACTGGGTTCTATACCCATTGATCATTTTGGAACGGTGACAAGGCAAATTCTTCAATTAAAAACTTTTAGATCAAATTCATGTTACTATCGCTTCTGGAAATCGTCCGAAGACTTTTACTGAACTGCTTTTCCCTCACCTTCTTGCAGATTTTTTCTAATAAGATCTGTACCATTTGAAAAATGTCTCTAATATTTTGCATCATGGAAGAGGTGATGATGGTCATTGAAAATATGTGAAAATATATGGGGTGATCCATTTAAAAAATCATCCATTTGAATCACATTTCTCGGGGACACCCTGTTTATCAGAAAATAATTTCCTGAGATGCAGAAATGAAGGTACAAGAGGTCTATTTTCCAAACAAATCTCTGAGATGTCTGGTTCGGCAAGTATGGAAGATTCTCGCACTATTGCAGGACCCTGCATGGGACTTTATTGCTCGGTTTGAAATCACAGCGATAGAAAAGATCGGATACTCTCGTTAATGGACAGATTTTCCCAAAAAAGGCCAGAGTATTAATCTAAATAATTCACAAAAATGCAGAAAAATGAAAAGGCTCCGTTACAAATTATGGAAGAGGAAAAACGGCAGCTGACAACTCAGAATAGACACGGATCCCAATGAATAAAAAAGTATCAAACTCGAGGCGAAACTTTTCCCGATGAATTCTCCCATTCATTCCAGATCTTCGTAATGAATGAGTTCCATCAATCCAACTTGGAATTATCAAACAGGCGAGCACTTACTCTCATTCCATTTCGGTTGATTGAGGTCGTTGGAAATCCTTTCATCTTCATCGACCGTCGGCGGATAAAAGTTTCTTTGAAAACAACTAATAATTTCTGAGGCGAAGGATGCATAGAGCCGGACAAAAGATTTTCGCCTATACGGTTATCGACATAATAAAAGAGGGACTCAACCCGAGGACTTATTGGCGGAATGGTCCGGAAGAATAGACTTGAAGTGAATGTAGGTGAATTGTATCTGCCTACAGCCAGTTTTCAATTTGAACAATGGGGCAATATAGTGGAATACGTTCCAAAAATTTATACGTTCTTTTTCATACTTTTTTCACGTCGAGTAGAAATATTGGCGCTCGCAGAATTCGATTAAAGTGTCTTCACTGGATCGGAGATCTCAGCTCGAGATATCCCAATTTTTCAACAACTCAAACACTTATACTCCATTTCACTTTTATTTAATCACATAGGAGGTCATGGTTCCGTTTTCAGGAGTTGGTTTACCTGATGAAAAGTCTGTGCGCGTACATAAAATATCGTCAATGACAAAACGACGTTGCCAGTTTCTTTGTTTACATCAAAGTAAAAGTATCAAAGTTATTCCACATTTTGTCAGTTCGAATCGATCGGCGATTTTGGGGCGAAATATCGATAGGAAATTGCCTATTTTTCCGTTTTTCGTCATCCAGAAGAAGTTTCCCGTCGATATGAGAAATTTTGTGCAAGTGTCATTTTTTCCTTTCACGACTTTTGGAGTGAGTACGAACGGCAAATTTGAATTGGACCAAAAATCGATTTATAGGCATAAATAAAGCGGAAGTAAGTACTAATCGACCTTTTTACACTTGATGAGTTTTTTTTAGGTATCTGGCCGTTTAGAAAGATTCCAAACGAAATTCCGGTCCCCCAGAATTTTGGTTAGTTTCGGTATCGTTTTTGGTGCTCAAAATTCATTTGGGATGTATAAATGGACAGAAAAAGGCTTCCTTATACGATCTCCTAACGAAAGCGACCGGAAAATATGGATCAGGTAGGATTTTCGAGGAATTATGAGGAAAGAATTTGCAGAATGAAATTGCACGATTTTCGTAAGTAAACGGGTTCTGTATGGCCATCATCGGTCTCTAAATGATTATTGTTGATCGTTTTCACGTTTCAGAAAAAAAAACACGTCGAAAAAGCTAAAAAAAAAGAAGAAATATGACTATATTGCATTCAACGGTAGGTGAATTCAGATTCCGATGAACTGAAATGTGTCACTGGAGCTTTCATTCCTATCAATCCTTTTCCGAAAGTAGTTTGTGTCTTATTTTAGAACAGGTGAATGATGTGAAGCATATGTTTGACCTATTCCATTTTATTTGTACAAACCTACTGTGGTTGTAATGTACGAATAATTTTCAAACTAATAAATTACTTTCCAGTCAGAATATTTTAGTCCTTGTTCATAAGATCAAATAAATGAAATGCATATCTATAAAACTTTCTGGAATTGACATTCTTGCTTATTAATTCATAACCAAAACTCAGTTACTATTGCATTGAAATTATTAATTTGTGTAAAAAATTCGTTAATTCAGTTTTAATGTTCATTTTCTTTGTGATGAATGAATAAAACTGTTATTTATTTGAAATAAAGAAATATTAGAAATAGAAATGTTATGCACCCTCACAATCATATCACATACAATATCATGATGAAAACAAAGCACATCGATAAATCTTTACAATCAAAAATCCAAAAACTCCTTTATATGTAGAATATTGTTCACAATTTTCTGTTGTGTTCTCCAAAATGAAATATACATTCTGAGAAATACGCTAAGAATGTAGAAAGGGCAACATAGTGTTGACATTAAAATATTTTGAAAAACGTCATAACTTCGATACAGAGTGGAATGTATCAAATTTACAAGGCTCGAGTTGTGATTTTATAATTGGGAATGGAGTATACAATTATTGATTTTATAACTGTGGTATTCAATATTTGAAGAAAACAACAATTTCAAGATATCGTTTTATCAAATTGAATTTTCCAAGAAGTGTTCGAAGTGGCCACTATGAGCTCTAATACATGCTCTACAGTTTACACCTTCTTGTGAATGATCGCTATATTCAATGAGCTGTGAAGGACATTGTTGCTGAAAAATTTAAACTCAATATTGTGGGATTTTGAAATGAAAGTAAAAAGGTTCGATTTAATCAGACACCTTGTAGATTAAAACAACCTTGAGAGGCTCCATCGCATAGGTGACATCGAAACCACTCATACGAATGAAAGCGTATTGATGAAGACATATCCTCGGATCATCGTTACAAAGTGGCGGAGGCGCTGGTCACCATTGAAATGTTTTGTTTAAATTCTCGTGATTCTGGTCAAATTAATAGACCAAACTAATGAAATTATGATTCAGTCTTCAGTTCTTGAAATGCTCGCAGACTTTCAGTTTGAATAGACTTCTTGAAGCTGGTGAAAATTGCTCTCGTCACATTATATTCCAAACATTCGTTACGAAATAAATTCCTACTATAATAAGTCATGGGCTTTTTTTCTTAATGATGAAAGTGCTAAAATATACTTTATCATTCTGAATTAGCCTAAAAATATTGATTCAATAATTGTAGGGTTTTAAAATGAAAAAAAAACTAGAGAAAATAACAATTTCAAAATATCATTTTATTGAATTAAACTTCACAAAAGGTATTCAAAATAGGCTATGATGAACATTTTTGCTGAAAATTCAAAAAACATGGTTTACATTGTAACAGGAATTCATTTTGTGTTGAATGCTGGAAATAGTTAGACCATTTTGGTTTGAAATCTCATTGAAGCAGGCATGTTTTTTCTGAATTTGGCACCCAGGTGACCATATTTCTACACACCATGTTAGGGGGTACTTACCCCACATGAATTGAATGCTTTTTTCTTCTTACATCTAAAAATTCTTTGAACCTGGGTTTTTATCAAAAATTCGTTGTTTCGGTGCTGAATAAGGGTTTACGTCCCTGAAATAAAGGGAGTCAGAAACGATTTACTTTTTTCTTATTGATGAAGGGATGTATTAGTGTTTGAAGATAAAAATAATAAAAAAAATTCATAAGTATTTAACGAATGAAAAGGATATTCCCCATCATTTTTGGCTATTTTCCACCATCAAAACGAACAAGTATTTTTCTGTTTTTTCATTTCAGTATTGAAGTCTATCTTTTAGTTAATCAAATGTCTATCTCATTTTTCTTCCAGAGTTTACCGTTTTTTCGTAAAAATATCACAACAATTAACAATAAGTTGTTCTCGCGAAATTCATTTCCTTGAATTTTTCTATTCGAAATGATAAATATCCATTTTTATCAACGACAATTCATTAAGGTTTGTTTAAGCCGCCGATGCGTGAAAATTAATTGTTTCTTGCAATTTTGGATTCTAACATGGACTTGAATTTCTTTTGAATGACACGTCCCGCAGGTATCTCCTCCCAGACTGGTGAAGGACAGACATAGTATTATACAGCCCGTGTGAGATCTAGTTCAGGGTAGGATTTCTTGTTATATTTCCTGCACCCCAACATTCGTTCTATTAAGCTGAAAAATCCAATAAATAAAAATAAATGCACTGCACTGCCATCTGGCGGTATACTTTTTTTATTTTGAAGGCTTAAAACTCTTAACTGATCTAAATGGAAAAATATCGCATGAAATGATTCCCCACAAAAAGCCCTTCTCGAATATTCGATACGACAAAATATTTCGCAGATTAGGAAAAAAATAGTCTCATGATTAAAAACTGCTTTATTCCACTACAATCGCAAAATCTTCTGGATTATCCAGAACTGCATCAGTTTGCAATATGGAGCCTTAACAGTGCGACGAATTCTTCAATATTCCGCCATTAAACCTGGAGCATTTCAAAAGGATTGCTCGAAAATTAATAGGAGCTCGGTAGAGCGATCTAGGTATTCCGCATAGCCCCCAACAATGAAGGCAGAATTCCAGTAATTGCGATATGGAATATGCAGATTAATTATAATTTCAGGAAGCTCATTTAATAGTGCAGGAGCGCGACATGCGGGTACTGAAGAGTTTGTATCCTCGAAAAGAAAATGTTTCTAGGAAACCGAATGATCCACCCGAGAATACGAATCTAAATATTCGGATTGATATTTTCTTGAAAAAATGACTGATTCACTATTTAAGAATTCATTTGAATTCGCCATTTCTTTCTACATTTCGTCATTATGATTGAGGCATTTTTCTAATTGCTTATTTCATTAGCAAAATGAGGATATTTCATTTAGAGGTATGAGTGAGGTAGAGCAAAGGTCCCAAAACAGGTACTTGAAAGATTTCTACAATAATGGACCGTCTAAATATGACGAATCTCAGTGGAATATTCTCAATACTCTCCAGTTGTACTTTCACTGAATAGAAGGAATGTTGAAACAGGACATGACAGCGCTCATTTCCATAACGAGGTTAATGAAAATCCGCCTGCACAAGAACACAATGCCGTAAAAACTTCGAAAGTTTTCGTATAATTTCCCAGCAAGAATGGAATCGAGTTGAAACTCGAGGATAGAAGAAGTTGAATCTCGTAACGATGGAAGTTCAAGCTTGTATATTTTTTTGTTTGTAGAGAACCCATGTTGAGATGAGGGTGGGGGGGAAATCTGCTTGGTTGGCCTTATTAAACGTGGCCAGAATGAGATTCCATTACTTTTCCCCAGTTTATTCAGGAATTTCTGTCAGAAGAAATAATGATGTGGAATATTTCTTTCTGAACTGTGAATTTGGTGTATAACGATATTTTTATTCATTTATTTCACAACAATGATACCAAGATGATAACATCTGTTTGTATCACATGCTGTCATTAGTTTTTTACAGAAAGAAATATGATTTTATATAACAATCATTGAATAATAAAAATCATTGAGACGGATATTTTAAACTAATGTTATTTTTATGAACAAATTCATGACATTCTCTTGAGGAACTGAAAGGTTTGCAAATAAACTTGATGAAATCAGGAATCTTGTCGTAGGTTTTTGGAGCAAGATATGCTAAATTTCTTAGGACTTTGTTTTTTTTTGAAAATGTAATTCAATGTTTTGTTTGTTTTGCTTAAGGGGACCTGGTACACGTTGGGCTCGCGAGCTCCCTTCTAAAATTGGGCTTTTTATTTCCATGATATCTCAGTTCGTATGCGACCTAGACAAACAATTTTTATTTTCAATTAAAGCTTAATCATTTCTCTATAATGTGTTTTTCTGGCTTTTCTTTCTTTCTCGTATATTAGGAAAAAAACCTGGTTAGCTGTTATTTCATGAAAATCTGGGAAACGATTTTATTTCCATGATATCTCTGTCAATTCTCGCGATAAATGTATGAAATTTTTAGTCTACATGCGAAATAATATTTTCCAGAATGTGTATGGATCAGATTTTTCGTTTATTGCCCCCCTCAATTTCTAAATGAATTATAAAGTGGGCAGTGCCGGTTTATCCACTGGGCGCTTGGGGCGGGCGCCCAGGGGCCCGGGGCCCGAAGGGGCCCGGAAGGGCCTGGGCTCAATAAAAATTTCAGTTCAGTGGGCCCGTAAATCTCCTGCGCCCAGGGCCCGAAAGCACCTTAAACCGGCACTGAAAGTAGGAACTTGATTGGTTCTATTTTCAACCAGATTTTTTTCGTAATATACGCAAAAAAACGGAATAGCGAATAATACACATTCTGCAAAATATTATTCTGCATATATGCTGAAAATTTCATACATTTATCCCAAAAATTGACGGAAATATCATGGAAACTCACCAGGTTTTTTTCTAATATAAGAAAAAAAACAGGAAAGCGAGTAATACACATTCAAGAGAAATGATAAGGCGATGATTAAAAAAAAATTGTTGGCCTACGCCGCATACGAACTGAGATATCATGAAAATAAAAAGCCCAATTTTTGTTCGAGACATACATATATTTGATGATTCCTTTTATATAAAAGCATTCCAATAGTGATAATAATAATAAGAGAAGACTAAGTAGAACCCAGCAAATAATAATAATAATCTACAAGGTGGATGATGTAGTGCACCAAAGCTACATATCATGTGAATAAATTTTCATCACGGAGACAGACATGAAGGTGCAGGAATTTGAAGTAACACACACCCTTTTCTTTTTCATAAAGCTAATCATCGTGATAAATGAACGACTGAAAAACGACAGAGTTTATTAAACGTTTGTTTTCCCTCATGCATGCGAGCTTCTCTTCCATTTCATTTATTGAATTAACCACATAAACACGAGAACTTTTTGCATGTGACGAACACGAAAGTATATTCATGATGGTAAAATGTTACCTTGGCATTATCGGAAATAACATGGCTGATAGGTTTCATGCTGCTAATGATGAAAGGGTATCTTTTTAATGAGGTTCATTCCTCTAATTCTGAAGAAAAATATACTATTATTTCAATATCGTTGAAAAAACCTTTCAAAGGTGAGGTTCATTTGAATAATGTCTTGTAAATTATTGATTGATTCGATTTTAGAGTGTATCGGGTGTTTTTTTTGTAGAGTGATGAGTGATCGACAAAAGTGATTCGACAGAAGGTTGAAGCTATGTTGTTTTGACATTTCTGTTCAGTAAGCAATGGCAAATTATCATGGAAAGACTCACGCCGCAACATCGTTCACAAATTGTTGGAATTTATTTTCAAAATCAGTGTTCTATTCGCCAAACTTATAGAGCACTTCGTAAAATTTATGGTTCACATAATCGTTCATCAGAGCAGCTTATTCGTCGAACTATCGATAGATTTCGGACAACATTTTCTCTACTCGATACAACAACAACAAAAAGACGAAGAACTGTACGTTCAGAAGAAAATATCGTTGGTGTAAGCGATTGTGTAAATGAAGATCCAGATTTGTCTATTCGTCGACGTTCACAACAAGTTGGACTCTGTGCATCCACCACATGGTAAATTTTGCGTAAAGATCTTGGTCTACACCCATACAAGGTCCAACTGGTTCAAGAACCACTTGACCATAATAAGCATCGTTTGTTTGCTGATTGGGCCCTAGGACAGCTTGAAGTTGAAAAGGTCCAATTAATTGGCATCCAAGATCATGCGACATAACTCCAATGGATTATTTTCTTTGACTATTTCAATTTGAAGTTCCATCACCCTAAAAAAGAATCACCCGACAAAACCGTTTAATCTCACTGAAAATACAATTTCTGACAAACAAGGACAAGAAATGATTAAACTCGATAAAAACTGTTCCATGAACGATAATCAATATACTCAACTTTTGACAAGAAGTTTATTTTATACAAAGTTACCAGACACATCGCACTCATTGCTATAAATATCAACAAATGAGGTCTGAAAAGAACTAGCCGTACTATTGTTTTTAGAAAGTTTTCGTCGAAGCGAAGTAGATGCTGCCCATGGTGTGGGTCTTGTTGTGACCTTCATCAGAGCAACATAACTCACCGCCGACAAGAAGAAGTCACTTGCGAGACATATTTCACTCTAAGCGGCATCTAGAAAAGTTAAGTCCAAGACCAGAGCTCAATTTTGTTATTGTGATCGAGATATTCTTGATAATGGAATATTTGTTGAAAGATTATTTGGGCTGTTTCCATTATCTAATAGATAATGGAAACAGCCCAAATAATCTCAATTTTGTTGTCAACCCAAGCAAAGATATATGGCTTATATATACTTCTCCCCTTTGTTGAGCTTCAAGAAAGATAGCATCGACCAGAATATTTTTGGCTTTTCCTCTTCAGGCGTGGCATTCATATTCATATTAATGAAGGCAATGTATTTTACAATACTTTTTGACGGATATCCCTCTTTCATTTTATTTTATGTTCCGTTGGTTGATTTCTTTTTGGATAATGTAGTATTTCTTCATCGATGTGCACCGATGTGCACTCATTTCATCTAGGTATGTATTTCTGAATGGTACTTTATAAATTTTGTTTGAATGCGATGGCATTCAGTATTTGTTGCCGATCAAAAAAGCTCGAATCTATTGATGTTCATGTTGGTGAATTTATGAAAGAGGCTCTCCAAACATGAAATTCACTGCATCTGCTTTATCATCAATTGTTGTTGAAAGCAAACAGGTTATAAACTATCAAACATTTCAACAATTTATGGCCCTTATCGAGGACGTTATGATATAGGGACAAACAGAATTGGTCGGCCCTCATCGCAGTGAAAACATAAAAAATGTTTCTGGCGTTTATCGAAGGGATTTATTGCTACTACGCACATATCTACGAATAAATCTTTCGAAATATGGATTCTGTAACGACCTGTGAATTTTCATTTCCTAGAAGATTTTCTGCTGGGTACATAAAGGATAACCGGGTTTTTTATATCAAGTGTGGAGTATTTATTATGGGATTCCCAAAATTTATCAGGCTAAAAATTAATTATTATCACTACCAATTAGTTTAATATTTCTAAAATATCGATGTGATTATGATTCCTGTTATTTCTGATTTCTCGATTCACCTATTCTAGGATGTGAATTCGTTAAACAGATTTCTCTATCAATAATCTGACCACTTTTATGTATGACTTTCCTGAATTAACAAAGCCAAGGGTTTTTTCGAACCGAAAATATGTATATTCTTGACTTTTGGAAGTTAGGTACCAATAAATTTCTTGATTTCTGCATTTTTCCTCTGATTTCCACAAACTACATTCACTATTTTAGTAAAGAGATTTTCACGGAATTTTATTTGCCTTTGCAGGCAAAAGATTCAATCCAATCTATCCAGGATCAAACGAGCATTCTGGAATATTGGCCGATACATTTTGGTCCTTCGAAGTGAACGTTGATGGAAACAGAAATTGGCTTGGTAGATTTCTGATTGGGGTTTAGGAATCGAATCATCTTCGAACTCGAACAGTCAATAAAATTCAATATCATTTCATCGTGATTAGTTCGATTTGGAAAAGAACTTTTTGGTAACAACTGGAAACTCCACTATAAATTTCAAATTGGATTCCAAATATACTCTGCTTCACAAGAGTTAGGGATATCGTATTCAATCGTTTTCAAAAGTATGTAATCTTCGAGAAAATCGCTGTAAAATCATTTAAAACTCAATAACAACTTGAATCGATCCAATAAAAATCAGTATGAGACATTTCGTCAATCTGGTCGCCTTTTTTCTGAATTTTGGTTCTTTTGCATATGCTTCTTGAATGTTCTTATTTTAAAATGAAGTCAGTTTATCAACGGCTTCGATTTGAAACGTATTTTCTGAAAATGTCAAGACGTAAATTAACAAACGCTGAGGCTAATAGAGCTATCGGAATGCTACAGGGTGGTCTAACTCAGGTTGTTGTAGCGGAAAGGCTTCAAGTCAGCCAAAGTATGATATCTCGACTTTGGAATAGGTTCAGGGAGACAGGTTTCGTGTTGGAAAGACCAAGGCTTGGTGGGCGATGAAAAACAACACCTGCTCAGGATCGTTACATCACCGTTTCGGTGAGAAGAAACCCTACATCTGAGTGTAGAATGCTACGGAATACTCTACAAAATGCAGATGGGGTCCAAGTCTCCATCGGAACCATCAAACGACGTTTGAGAGAGGTGAATCTAGGTTCTAGACGTCCATTCAGAGGAGTTCCATTAACACGTGATCATAAGCGTCAAAGACTAGAATGGGCAAGGCAACATATCACTTGGAACGATCAATGGCGTAGTGTCCTTTTCACTGATGAATCCAGATATGGACGATTTTCAGATTCTCGAAGAATAAGGGTATGGACAATCCCACGCATAACCCGTAATCGTCGCTATGTCCAAGAAGTCCATCCATTCCGAGGGAGTAGTGTTATGGTATGGGCCGGGATATGTTTCAACAGGCGCACAGATCTACACATTTGTCCTGGGAATATGACCGCCTTACACTATAGGGAGCATGCCATTGACAATATAGTGCCAAATTTTCACGCTGTTATTGGTAAAACTTTTCAATTTATAGACGATAACGCTAGACCGCACCGTGCAGCCATAGTCGAGAATGCGCGCGAGGAGCTTGGTATTCCACATTTACCAATACCTCCGCACTCACCAGATTTGAATTGCATAGGACATGCATGGGATATGCTCCAAAGAAAATAAGATAATAATCAACCCACCCCAGGATCCTTAAATGATCTGAGAGAGCCTCTGCCCCGTTTATGGAACCAAATTCCTCAAGAAATGTTCATCAACCTCGTGTGTAGTATGCAAAGAAGATGTCAAGCTGTTATTGATGCCCGTGGAGGCCATACATTGTATTGATAGTCTTAAAATGCTTGAATTCTCTGGGAATAAAATTTCGTTATTTTACTCGATTTTTCTTAACCACCCTGTATACGCTGCAGACCTACAGGCTAAAATTAATTTGCAACTTGAAATAATATTTATATGAATTTTCATCACAAAAATCTTATTTTAACTATATTTTTTTGCAATTTGAGTCAATATCCCTAACTCATGTGGAGCAGTTTATTTAGTGGAACTTCCTGGTGTTACCAACAAATCCACAGTGGGTCTATAAACAATAACGCCAATAACGGTATAAACAAACAACGAAATAAAAATATTGGAATGGGTTTATCCTCTATTGGCATGTGGAGTAATAATGGCGCATCTAGAAAACCACTGCATACCCATCGATATTTTTTTATATGGTGACCTGGGATATTTTCCGCTTTAACGATTCCCTGTGACTCCATTAAACTAGACATTCGATATGTGATATCTTTTGTTTCATCAATTATTGATGGATCATTGGTGAAAAGAGGCTCGTGAACATTTCTGCATGAGCACATTTCGCAATGATAACGTATAATGGACCCTCTTTCACAAAACGATTTCGAATTGTGTACAATAAATTACAGACCATTTACGTATAGCTGGACAGAACGGAATACATTAAGGTAATGGCACAATAGTATTTTCCTGTTCTGAAAATAGTACATGACATCATGGAGATGCATCGGTCAGTAAAAACTCCATAGAATGATTTTTTTCAATCCTTAAAATTTTTCTTCTTAAATTTTATTGCAATCGGAAGTAGTATCGAATTTGATCAACCATAGCGGAAAAGAGTCGTTTCAAGTAAACTGCTCCACATGAGTTAGGGATATTGACTGAAACTGCAAAAAAATATACTCAAAATAAGATTTTTGTGGAGAAAATTCATATTAATATGATTTCAAGTTGCAAATTAATTTTAGCCTGTAGGTCTGCAGCGTATACAGGGTGGTTAAGAAAAATCGAGTAAAATAACGAAATTTAATTTTATTATTTAATTCAAGCATTTTAAGACTATCACTACAATGTATGGCCTCCACGGGCATCAATAACAGCTTGACATCTTCTTTGCGTACTACACACGAGGTTGTTGAATATTTCTTGAGGAATTTGGTTCCATAAACGGGGCAGAAGCTCTCTCAGATCATTTAAGGATTCTGAGGTAGGTTGATGATTATTTAATCTACTTTGGAGCATATCCCATGCATGTTCTTTGCAATTCAAATCTGGTGAGTGCGGAGGTATTGGTAAATGTGGAATACCAAGCTCCTCGCGCGCATTCTCACTATGGCTGCACGGTGCGGTCTGGCGTTATCGTCTAGAAATTGAAAAGTTTCACCAATAGCAGCGTGAAAATTTGGAACAACATTGTCAATGACATGCTTCGTATAGTGTAAGGCGGTCATATTCCCAGGACAAATGTGTAGATCTGTGGGCCCGTTGAAACATATCTCGGCCCATACCATAACACAATCCCCTCGGAATGGATGGACTTCTTGGACATAGCGACGATAACGGGGTATGCGTCCGATTGTCCATACCCTTATCCTTCGAGAATCTGACAATCTTCCATATCTGGATTCATCAGTGAAAAGGGCACTACGCCATTGATCGTTCCAATTGAAATGTTGCCTTGCCCATTCCAGTCTTTGACGCTTATGGTCACGTGTTAATGGAACTCCTCTTGATGGACGTCTAGAACCTAGATTCACCTCTCTCAAACGTCGTCTGATGGTTTCGATGGAAACTTGGACCCCATCTGCATTTTGAAGAGTATTACGTAGCATTCTACACGTAGATGTAGGGTTTCTTCTCGCCGAAACGGTGTTGACACGATCCTGAGCAGGTGTTGTTTTTCGTCGCCCACCAAGCCTTGGTCTTTCCAACACGGAACCTGTCTCCCTGAACCTATTCCAAAGTCGAGATATCACACTTTGGCTGACTTGGAGCCTTTCCGCTACAACAACCTGAGTTAGTCCACCCTGTAGCATTCCGATAGCCCTATTAGCCTCGCGTTTGTTGATTGACGTCTTGGCATTTTAAGAAAACTCGTTTCAAATCGAAGCCGTTGATAAACTGACTTCATTTCAATATAAGAACATTCATGAAGCATATGCAAAGAACCAAACTTCAGAAAAAGGGCGACCAGATTGACGAAATGTCTCATACTGATTTTTATTGAATCGATATAAGTCGTTATTGAGTTTTAAATGATTTTACAGCGATTTTCTTGAAGGTTACATACTTTTAAAAACGATTGCATACGATATCCCTAACTCTTGTGGAGCAGTATTTTTTCTTGGCCTATATTCGTAACCTATATTCAACAAACATACCACTTTCTCAAACATTAACCAATTTTCGTTTACGAATTGGTATATAAGTCCGTTCTTCTTTCCAAGACAGCGAGATCGTATAAATCCTATCAGAACATTGGAGAAATATGATTAAAAGTTCAGGCTCAAATCAATTCAATAACACAAAGGAACTGAATAATATGTAAATTTCAACCGAATTCGTCAAAAGGATTCATTCAAGCCGAAATCCCACCCAATCATTTCCTCTCAATCTACTCCAGAACTGCGAACATGATTGATTAGAAGATCAGCCGGGCTTCCAAGTCAGTATTTCTCTGCTGGATTTCCTGCGGATTTTCCAGTTCGATGAATTGTCTGAAATACCCGACATATAAGCGGAAAGTGTCAAAACCCGCCTGCGGAAAAGTTCCTGCCGAGCCGCGAACCACATACGAACTCAATCTGGGTTTGTTGCCGCTGAAATTGAATCATTTATTTCAATTTGCAGGGTTCGCAACTTTCATTTTTCAACAGTTACAACTTCGGCGTACACGGGTTACAAACAGTATTTTCGGGTAGGCATGTGGAATCGATTTTGGTTTTTGCTTTCCGTTAACATTTGCGAGTGAACCAGAACAGATTCAGTTTTTTCCCTCGTTGAGCGGAAAACATTACGAACAAACGAGCACATATCGAATATTACATGGGTAGTTATTTCAAATTCATGATGTTTAATCTTAAATGACATAATTATATATATAAGGAGAAATATATCGCTGAAAGTTTTCAAAGTTTCAGCTGAATCCTTCATTGCAGGATAAGGTGGAGAAAATAGAAGTACTCTCTTTCTTTTCATATAAACTGCTCCACATGAGTTAGGGATATTGACTTAAATTGTAAAAATAATGGTTCAAATAAAATCCATTTTTGTGATGAAAATTGAAAATTTATATTAATATAATTTCAATTTGCAAATTAATTTCACCCTGTAGGTTTGCAGCGTATAAAGGGTGGTTAAGGAAAATTGAGTGAAATAACGAAATTGTATTCCCAGAGAATTCAAGCATTTCAAGACTATCAATACAATGTATGGCCTCCACGGGCATCAATAACAGCTTGACATCTTCTTTGCATACTACACACGAGGTTGTTGAACATTTCTTGAGGAATTTGGTTCCATAAGCGGGGCAGAACCTCTCTCAGATCATTTAAGGATTCTGGGGTAGGTTGATGATTATTTTATCTTCTTTGGAGCATATCCCATGTATGTTCTATGTAATTCAAATCTTGTGAGTGCGGAGGTATTGGTAAATGTGGAATACCAAGCTCCTCGCACGCATTCTCAACTATGGCTGCGCGATGCGGTCTAGCGTTATCGTCTAGAAATTGAAAAGTTTCACCAATAGCAGCGAGAAAATTTGGCTCAACATTGTCCATGACATGCTCCCTATAGTGTAAGGCGGTCATATTCCCAGGACAAATGTGTAGATCTGTGCCCATACCATAGCACTGGCCCATACCATAACACTACCCCCTCGGAATGGACTTCTTGGACATAGCGATGATAACGGGGTATGCGTAGGATTGTCCATACCCTTATTTTTCGAGAATCTGAAAATCGTCCATATCTGGATTCATCAGTGAAAAGGACACTACGCCATTGATCGTTCCAATTGATATGTTGCCTTGCCCATTTCAGTCTTTGACGCTTATGGTCACGTGTAAATGGAACTCCTCTTAATGGACGTCTAGAACCTAGATTCACCCCTCTCAAACGTCGTCTGATGGTTTCGATGGAAACTTGGACTCCATCTGCATTTTGAAGAGTATTCCGTAGCATTCTACACGTAGATGTAGGGTTTCTTCTCGCCGAAACGGTGATGAAACGATCCTGAGCAGGCGACCAGATTGACGAAATGTCTCCTACTGATTTTTATTGGATCGATTGAAGTTGTTATTGAGTTTAAATGATTTTACAGCGATTTTCTCGAAGATTACATACTTTTGAAAACGATTGAATACGATATCCCTAACTCTTGTGGAGCATTATATTTCCCTGCCTACATATCTTTCAGATGTTAATGTGAGAAATTGTTTGGATCAATTGAAAGAATTAACATTTGACTGAATCTGAATATCTCATAGATATCAACTCGATTCTCAAATTCTCCCAGCCTTATTAATTTTCATTATCTTATGTGTAATATGTGTAGGTGTGGATAAGTGATGAGTACATATTATTTTGTCAGGCAGGTGATGGATAGTCTCATTTATTTGAACTGTTAGACATATTTGTTTCCAAAAATAAAGAATGAATTATTTGATGAAAACTTATTTATTGTGGAATGTTATCACGAAGTTTTATAACATAATACTTCCAAGTCGCGTGACTCGTTTAATTTTCGAATCCTCTATAAGGACAGCCTTGAAAGAGAACTCCAAAACCAGGTACTTTTGATCTACTCAATTTATGACGAATTGTGAAAGACATACTACATTTGCTCCAAGAATTGCATATTATATCTCCATAAAAAAATTTCAGGGCATCCCTCTAGCGATCCCATTTATTCCCATTGGCGTACCAAATTCAAAATGAGATTGAAAATACTAAAATAGAAATTCATTTAGATATTCAGTGAAGAATTATAGGAAGGAAGTTATATCTTCAAATGCACAATTCCAATACAGGGTTTTGCTTTCATTTAGCCAGAAATCTTTTTCAGCTCATCAAAGAGTCTACTCACCACCAGAGTGTTTCCAAGAGCCCCGACCACAATGAGGATGCCATACATGACAATCAGGGTCGTATAAGCAGGCTCATCTATGGCTCTATTCCTCACATACTTCTCCAGAAGGAGTTTACTCTCATTGACAATCCTATCAGCGTTGATCTCCTCCAATTCCTTATAATAGGTTTCGTTCGACATCGTATTAAATTGGTCCATCTGATGGGATTTCATTTATTGGTTCAGAAGAAGGTTTAAGGTGAAAAATGGGTTTCGTGTTGATCCGAATCGTAATATGAGGTTGTATTGTGAGGGTTCCATTCCACACCTGGAAAATAGGAACAGTTTTTTAATTACTCGCCTTTGGCATTTTCTTAATATTTGGTGGGATGTGATGGTTGTCACCGGAAGAAAATTATATTGCAAGGGTAGCATTGTGCAAAAGCCTTCAATTTCATTATCATTCTTCATAAATGCTAACATTTTATCATGAAACATACGCTCCGAATATGAAAACGAGTAACCAACGAAATTACTTGAGTAATCCATAGTGTAGCCCATAAGGCTATTCTTAGAATATCTGGTGAAGGTACAGGTAGAGAAAACATCGAAAGTCCGAAAGCCTGGTCCTTTCTGAACAACTTCAAGTCATCAGTGAACCATCCTTGTGATGTTATGATCAAAAAGGAAGCATTGAGAAGAACTTCAACACGGTGCTATGTGAAAAGGAATACACTAGCCAAACTTTTGAAGTAAATACTATTAAATGGTATACAGATGGTTCTGAAACCACGATAAGGGCCGTTTTTAATCACATCAGTGTGGTTGAATACTTCCTCTATGACGAGGATATAATGTAGCTGGAGTATATTCCTTGTACAAGTCAACAGGTTTGGCAAGCTCATAGGCACGTTGAGAGGTATGGAGAGACCATACCTCTAGCGGTGTTCCGCTGATGTCTTTCTACCAGTCTGTCCATCGTCTTCAAGAAGACTTGGTCCCATCCAGTCATGTTGTTGTTACTCTAGATTCTAGACAACTTCGACCAATCTAAAGCTAAAACCAATTCTATCAAGAAATGGCTGTCTGGCGGATATAAATTCCCCAATATCTCGCTCGTTATGTGGGTGAGTGCCCTTGACACATACGTATTATTTATAATAAGGCATAAAATGCTTCATATTTCTTTTTATCAGAACATTTTTATCCTCGCCAGAAATGGATGGCTGTTACGGATATTTATATCCTATCACAATCAAAAACGTTAATATCATCTAACAGTGTCAACTCTGGGCTTTTTCCATGAAAAAGGGGGAAAGGGGAAGCAGTGAACTTAAGAGTTCTTTAAGTTATAAATTCTCAATAGATAACACCGAAAATTATCATTTTTCAAGTGAATTAGACTAAATAAAGGCTATTGGTATGATTAGATGAAGACGTCTTCAAGAGGATTCCAAAAGTCTGTCAAGTAGTGGCTTGATTTTAAGGCTCATTCACGCTATTGAGAAACAGAAAAAGTAATCGAAAAGCTCTAACTGAGATCCAAACAATCCTTGATTCTCTCAGTTCCAAATTCCCGAAGTAACTTTTTGGAATGATCTATTTAATGGTATTTATTTTGAAATTTTTGTTAGGGTATTCCTCCTCCCTTTCTTCCTTTTTGCTTAGCATCGTATTGAAGTTTTTCTCAATGCCTTCTTTCCCAATCATAACATCACTAGATAGGTTTGCTGATGAGATGTAGGTACACCATGTAAAGTTTCCTTCTTCCCGAAGATGGCTACGGAAAATTAATATTTTCAGTAGATGATTTCCGAATCATGTGAATTTAATCTTGCGGAGCATATTTCATTTGCGCCCTGCCCTCTCCATTGAGATAATAACTCTGTCAACACTGAATGAGCTCCATAGAAGCCAACCATAACCAAAGTCCAAAATTAATTGGTTACATGCTAGATTAAACTCAACTGACGTCGGCGTCGTGTATTGAATAGTGTTCCTTCAAATTGTTCAATCAATCTCCTCTCTACCAGTCACTTGGAAAGATAAGTTTCAGATAAAGATTGATTGAAACATTAGGTACCACATTAATGTCTTCAGTAAAAAAAATTGAAGTTTATGTCGGTGTCAGTCTTGAACTGTTTCCAAATAGAGATGTAATCATGTGTTAAAGCACGAGATGAAATTATTGATTGATTTATGTTGATATGTACAACTTTACGTTGAAAAATAGTGGTTATACCAGAAGTGGGAATTGAATACGAATTCAAAGATGGAAAATACATAGATACATAGATAATTTTCCAAAATTACCATATACATTCATACATTCCATGAACGAGGAAAAACTGAATTCAATCCAATTCCGAAGGAATTAAATCAAAAAATCAATCAATTTTTAACCAAACAAACAGCCACTACTTTTCTCTTGATCATTCCGATATTCCATGAATTGCATGCAACTTCCTCCAGGTCCATTAGCAAACATAAATAATCTGACTAAATATCAATATTGAAATTGAAAGTAGAAACAAATATTGAATGTACACTAATTGGGTCTCGCAAAGTTTTCCAATTAAAAGCTGCAATTAGTCTCATTTTCCCCAATCTCATGTCCTTTTCTCTCTACTCGAGATTAACGAAATACAATATGTGATGTTGATGTTTTCGTTTCGAGAAAACATCATTTTGAAGGGATTTCATGGAGTTTTATCCGAAATCAAGATACACATCATTTGGGGCAAAGTAGTACATTTGGGGAAATAACGATTTGTTAGAAATGTTTCCTTTTTCTGAAATGTGCGGATACTCATTAAACAGTAGCTCTGAGCTATCATTTCTCTGCATTAGCGATGTAAAAAAAACTTGTTTATGTCGACATGGTGATATGGACTGTGAAAGCTGAATCCTATGAGGAGTAATGCTGTCAACTCATCCTAGTTATTCAGTCATCGATTCCCCAAATTACACTCAAAAGTTGGCATATTTCCAGATGATATTTTTATTGTTCTACGTTTTAAACATTTCGATTGAGAAAAAACCAATGTTGAAGAGGCAGCTAACTTTTAAAGGAAGACAAGTAAAGAATAAGTATGAGAAAATGATGATGAATTAGATCAGCATCTAGATATAGAGGATATTGCTTTATCTATACTCCATTCGCAATTATAAAATCACAACTCTGGCCTTGGAAATTTGACACATTACACTCTGTATCGAAGTTATGACGTTTTTCAAAATATTTTTATGTTCCAAGTCAACTCTATGTTGCCCTTTCTACATTCTTAGCGTATTTCTCAGAATGCGAATGAATTGGAAAACATGTGATGGACGAAAATTATTAACGTTTATATGAATTGATAGAAAGGATTCCTTTTCTAGTTATTTGCATGAAAAGTACAAGAGATCACTGTTGAAATATATTATTTTTCGCCATGGAAAAAAATTGCATTGCTTTCACATAATTATCATATGCATGCTTGTGAAGATTCAATGTTTTTTATCCTCTTGAACTGAAAGTTCAAGACTTGACGACATTTCATTTATTTGATCTTATTTATGAACAAGGAGTAAAATATTTTGACTGTATAGTAATTTATCAGTTTGAAAAATATTGCATTACTACCACAGTAGGTTTGTACAAATGAAATGGAATAGGTCAAACATATGCTTCACATTTATCATTCACCTGTTCTGAAATAAGACACAAACTCCTGGAATATGGAAAAAACCGATGTATTCTGGTTCAATATAGCCTATTTCTACTTTCGGCAAAGGATTGATAGAAATGAAAAGCTCCTGTGACACATTTCAATTCACCGGAATCTGATTTCTCCTATACCGTTGAATGCAATATAGTCATATTTCTTCTTTTTTTTATAGCTTTTCTGACGTTTTTTTTCTGAAACGTGAAAACGATAAACAATAATCATTAAGAGACCGATGATGGCCATCCAGAACCCGTTTACTCACGAATATCGTGCAATTTCATTCTGCAAGTTCTTTCCTCCTAATTCCTCGAAAATCCTACCTGAACTATATTTTCCGGTCGCTTTCGTTAGAAGATCGTATAAGGAAGCCTTTTTTGTCCATTTACACATTCCAAATAAATTTTGAGCACCAACAACGATATCGAAACTAACCAAACTTCTGGGGGACCGGAATTTCGTTTGAAATCTTTCTAAAAACAATTTCGTTATCAAGTGTGAAAAGGTCGACTAGTACTTACTTTCGCTTTATTTATGCTTATAAATCGATTTTTGGTCCAATTCAAATTTGCCGTTCGTACTCACGCCAAAAGTCGTGAAAGGAAAAAATGACACTTGCACGAAATTTCTCATATCGACGGGAAACTTCTTCTGAACGACGAAGAACGGAAAAATAGGCGATTTCCCATCGATATTTCGCCCCAAAATCGCCGATCGATTCGAACTAACAAAATGTGGAATATCTTTGATACTTTCACTTTGATGTAAACAAAGAAACTGGCAACGTCGTTTTGTCATTAACGATATTTTCTGTACGCCCACAGACTTTTCATCAGGTGCACCAATTCCTGAAAACGAAACCATGACCTCCTATGTGATTAAATAAAAGAGAATGGAGTATATACTTTCGTTTTTATCTGGGACTCATTCAAAAATATCGCTAAATTCGGCAGGATCAACGAGAAGATATTCTCAATGAAAGTATCACGATTTTTGAGTTAGCATCTTTGGATAAGTGAGATTTAAATCCGTTAGTCGAAATTCTGAAATGTTGGCACTCGAAAAATTATAATATCTGAAGAAAAAGCGTAAATCAGTGAGTTCCTTCATTCTGCATTCAACTAAAAAGTTATCTCACTAACCAAATCTCCAGAATTCTATAACGAATATCTTCATTCCATCAATCAAGTCTCTCAACATATTCCACAAACATGTTTGCATCGAAACTTCCCCAAAGTGCGAATTTAACCCAACACCTTCATTTCCATAAGAAGTGACAAATTGATGTCATCAATTTCACCCAAGAATTCCCATTAGATTGGTCCGCCGGCATAGCGAACAGCCTCCGGAGAATTTTCATCGCTTCATTTTCTCGTCCCTTATCGAATCGATCTCCAGAAATGGCGGCTCGATATACGATATCAAAAGGCAAAAAACTGCTTTGAATCTTCTTCACGATGTCATTCAATATTTGCCGAAATATTCATGCCTCAAACAAGACAGTCGAGATTTATGAATTATGGCAGGCTATGGGATATGTAGTAGAGGATAAGATTTCGTGAGAGCCAATAACGAAGGATCAGAGAACTCAATCAATAATTTTTTCTCTTAAGTGAACTTTATTCAGAATTCGTATTTTTATACTATAAGTCTGAGTCAGACTCTGAAATCATTTGCATGCCCGATATCACTAATTTACAAGCGCTAAACGTAATCATGATGGCTTCAACAGGATTGTAAGCAATTCAAACGTAAGTCAGAAATAACACAGGGACGGGCCTAAGGGGAGGATCCCCCCAATGTTGAACAAAGTTGGCAATTTCAAAAGCAGTTGGAATATTTTCGAAGCTGTTGAAAAATTTTCGAAGCAGTTGGAAAAGTTCCGAAGAAGTTGAAAATTTCAAAACAGTTGGAAAATTTTTGAATTGAGTTGGAATACATAATTCTGAAAAATTCTTAGAATGTGAATAAAGGACCCCGCACACTTACTTAGGAAAAGCGGGTCCAGTGAATTTTCCCCATTTTTACATATTATATTTATATCAACCTTAAGAACAATATATCAGATTTTCACGAAGGTCTTACATCCGGTTTGTTCTATAGGGCGTTCCAAAATTGCAGCTACGGAAAAACGAATCTTCAAATTTTGATGATAATTCTTCTAATTTTCAGAATTTCATCATGATGCCTTGGGTTCTGAATAACAAGATAACACAGATATCCAAACACCGCCCACCACGTTAAGTTTCGTTATACAGGCTGTTCCATGAAGCTATATAAGTAACTGAATGTAACTTTGTTAGTGACTTTGGGACCACCCTGAGTTTTTCCAAATATGATACCATGATGTATGTCCACCTCTGTAGGAAGTTTCATTAATGTACAAAGAACAGTTGCAAAATTATTTAGGTTTAAATTCGGATTTCATACAATTTTTCTTCAAAACTTATCTGTAGCTGAGATTGCTGTCAAGGAATATAGGTTTTCATCCAGTATAATTATTATGATAGGTATTGACGGTCGGTCCAAAGGTGTTATTTTTCAGGAATGTACAGGATGGACATAATTCGGTGTCACTAATTGTCACTCATTTCGCTATCTCAAAATCTGTTTATATAGATAGAAAGTATTATCATTCCAGGTTGCTGTATCTTTGAGCACTCTAAGGATGCATATTTTTTTAAATATTATACCATAAAAGTATGTCGACCTTTGTGAAAAATTTCACTCGTGTATAAATAATTAAAAGATTGTTGCCAAAGCATTCTTCAGGTTTCAGTTCAATATACACCATTACTTGAAATAATCATTATCAACAATTTACATAAAAATGTATTAGCACAAAATATGAAATCTATTAATTCCAATCTTAAAATAGGGTTATTAACGCGACTGATTAAACAATTGAAAGATTTAACAGTTGAAAGACTGAAGATTTTAGCTTTATATTTTATTTATATTATATTTTTATCAAACTGCCAGGGGTCTCTGTTGACCTGGGAATGCCGTAACACCATAAAGCAACTGGCAAGAGGCAATAAAGTGACTCTATTGTGGGTACCAGGGCACAGTGGCGTTGAAGGAAATGAAAAAGCCGACAAACTGGCAAAAATTGCATCAAGGCAAATACCTGCTGGACCTGAGCCCTTCTGTGGGCTTGGAAAAGACCAATACAAGGCAGCGGTTCAGCAATGGGAGCTGAAAAACAGGATAACCTACTGGACAAACGCTCCTGGACATATTCAGGCCAAGAAATTCGTGACGATATCACCTACCTATACCAGGAAACTCTTAAAGCTGTCACGAGCTTCGGGTGATGGTAGGACTGCTGACTGGACACTGTCGGTACAAACACCATTTGTACCGCATGGGAAAGTCAGCAGATGAGATTTGCAGGCTATGTGGATCAGAAGTGGAAACAGCTGAACTCATGGTATGCAAGTGTCCAGAGCTGGCTGAACTAAGAACCATTCATATCGGGAAACCGGTCCTGGATACCCATGAGGTCACGGCCAAGGCTCCTAGGGAGGTTGCCAATTTTATCAACACTATTGACGACCTCCTTGGATTTCCATGAATGAGTAGGGTAGAGAACAAAAGATCTACACGGTCGCAGTTCCCGGAAGGCTTAACGAGCCAAAACGACCCCAGTTCAAATAATAATAATAATAGCTTTATATTTGTTACACCACTATATAATCTAGGACAGTTACTAAAAAAAGTCATGGAATAATCACTCTTGCATTCGAGATAGAATTCAAGAATTGAATAGAGGGGTACTTAATATTTCGCATATGTCGTATCCAAGAAACCAGAGTACGCTTGTTATGTGAGAACATGTCCCCAGGGTTCTGGCTCCAGTAATGGTGTATATTGAACTGAAACCTGAATGATTTGGCAACAATCTTTTAATTATTTATACACGAGTGAAATTTTTCACAAAGGTCGACATACTTTTATGGTATAATATTTAAAAAAAATATGCATCCTTAGAGTGCTCAAAGATACAGCAACCTGGAATGATAATACTTTCTATATAAACAGATTTTGAGATAGCGAAATGAGTGACAATTAGTGACACCGAATTATGTCCATCCTGTACATTCCTGAAAAATAACACCTTTGGACCGACCGTCAATACCTATCATAATAATTATACTGGATGAAAACCTATATTCCTTGACAGCAATCTCAGCTACAGATAAGTTTTGAAGAAAAATTGTATGAAATCCGAATTTAAACCTAAATAATTTTGCAACTGTTCTTTGTACATTAATGAAACTTCCTACAGAGGTGGACATACATCATGGTATCATATTTGGAAAAACTCAGGGTGGTCCCAAAGTCACTAACAAAGTTACATTCAGTTACTTATATAGCTTCATGGAACAGCCTGTATAACGAAACTTAACGTGGTGGGCGGTGTTTGGATATCTGTGTTATCTTGTTATTCAGAACCCAAGGCATCATGATGAAATTCTGAAAATTAGAAGAATTATCATCAAAATTTGAAGATTCGTTTTTCCGTAGCTGCAATTTTGGAACGCCCTATAGAACAAACCGGATGTACCTAAGACCTTCGTGAAAATCTGATATATTGTTCTTAAGGTTGATATAAATATAATATGTAAAAATGGGGAAAATTCACTGGACCCGCTTTTCCTAAGTAAGTGTGCGGGGTCCTTTGACTTTTTAAATAAAGTCTGAAACTAAGCCCACGTTTAGCGTCCTGTTGAAGCATGCAGAGAATATCGACAATTGGACAAATTCTTGTTTGAGTATATTTAGGGTATTTGGCAGATTTTGCCCAATGTGCAATGTGTATGACTAGCAAAAAAATGGTATTTATCCCGATATTGCTACCAAGTGTTTGAAAAGATGAACAATAGTTGTGAATTTCTCAGTTTCGCCGCATCGACTGTGTCATAAAGAACAATCTGGTACCAATTCGCGCTATTTCTAACAATCAAAATCTTCAGAAAATTCTAGACATAATTCATGTACAATGTTCTATACCTGAAATGTTAAGTAACGTTAGAAGACAATTCTACACCAGATTAGCATGTTGCCAAGACGTTCGCGGCGAGCATTTTGAACATTTCCTACATTGACAATATTTTTTTTGTTTTTTTTTATTGATTAAGAAATAATCAGTATTACTTATTAGGTTTCAAGTGTAATTTACCGAATTTGTGAAATATGTAAAATAATTTTCATTTAAAACGTTGATTTTTGCAATAAATCTGAAAACGCTTAATACTTCCGAAATAGTTAAAGGGAGGTAGAGGACATTGGGTATGAATTGTGTCTAGAATTCTCTGAAGAATCCAAAAAATAAATAATATACAGGGGGTTGCATTTGAAATATGAAAGTTGGTATTGGGCACGATCACATGGAACACCCTATATAATATTATTTTCTTGAAAAATATGCGCATTTAAAATTACAAATCGACGTGTCCGAGCGTTTTTCCCAACACGCCCTCATTTATTCTTTATTGAATTTATTACATTTGGCTGTTATACTCTGTATAAATCTTTCCACTTTCTTGCATGCGGTCGAAACGTCTGTTTTGAGAACCCAAAGTCGTTCAAAGAAATCTTCACCTCCCTGCACTTAATCGGCTATCGAACAAGTTCAGCCAATTTTATCCTTTCTGATCCAAAGGTCACACAACAGTCCTTCGCCTGTTTCAAACTCCACCTTCTGGAGATCTCGGGTCTCGGGATAGTCGAATTTCGAAGCCAAGATGAACACTCCATTCAAACACTCTCCTTTATGAGACAGACATTTCAAGGGTTTCATTTAATAGTTCGCGAGACGAATGCAGATATCTAGCAGCGCTGAAATAAAATTCTTTTTCAGCGAGACATTCGATTCCTTCCCTTAAAAGCCCCCGAGTGGTTCATTCAATTTGCGATTCTGCTTCTTTATTTACCTATATAGGATTCTTATGGGACGGAGATATGACGCAGCTCGAAAAATATTTTTCTGCGAAGAGAGCGAACCATTCACGGAGGTCCTCAAAAAGCTTCTATCCCATCGTGAAATACAGATTTCACGGTCGTCATAACAAGTCGGGTCTAACGATGTAAATCTTCTTAGAGCTCCGAATGGATCTATCGGAAAGGGTTCCGAAATACCCAGAAGTTATTGAAAAACTTGTTATTGGTGGATTTTTCTGTTGGTTTTTTTGGTTATGTTCCAGTTGCATCACTTGGACACTATAACGATAGCATTGTTTGGGAACCTGATATCCATGTGTTCAAGGAAGACATTCAGTTGCTTTTTACCGTATCATCTACATATCGCAGCAATTTGGAGGAGGAAGAAACCATCCAAATGGTCAGAGAAATTCTAACCGTCGCATTCGCCATTTTGCATCAGAATACATATGCTTTTCAGGGTGGAATGAAAATTCTGTGTTCTAGAATATATTGAGTACCTTTTTTCTCTTCATTTTGTTCTAGTACTTGTACTGCTCTTGATATTAGAAAGGATCTTCTTATGGCCGGTTTTTTAAAGAGCACGTTCAATCCGAGGTTACTCAAACGAGGATTGGAAGTCAACCCTCGGTTGAAAAAAGTTCGGTAATATAAACGTCTTTCTTTGCGGCCTCGGTTGAACAACCTCGTACTGATATCGCTTTTTTGGGTTGGCTTACCTGAATCTTATTTCTCGAAGTATTTTGGCACGTTTTTTCTATACCATGTTTGGATAGATTCAATAATCGTAGTCTAAAAAAGACAAAACAAGAAGCTAATTCGAATATTCCCGTGTTTTGTGATGGTCACGGCAGATAATTCAGAGAAATTTCCTACATCAAAACAGATTATGTAATGAAAAAATTTGTAATTTATGAAATGAGGACAGACTTCGTACGAATTTTTTCCACTCGAAGCTTTTGCCAAATACGCTCTAGTCTTTATCACTTTTGTCAACTTATTTGACTCGAATGATCTAAGTTTGTACCATCTTGATATTCTGAAAAGTCTTATCTCAAACTCTTATGCCAAGTTACCAAATGAAAGAGGACAATACAAAACATCCAATGAAATTGCATTTACATTTAGTCGTACAAGGATGTAATTATATTTAGGATAGGAACAAATAATTCTTGATCTTGTTTGATTGAGTACATGGAATATATATCAAATTTAAAGATAGCATTTATTATTTTCTTTCGCTTTATTCAGGTTGAGTTATGAATAGAATCAGTCTAGCTATATTATGCAGGACTCCGGAAGTCACAAAAATAATAGTTGTTTTCAAATGTAATCAGATCCCGAATAAAAAAATGGGAAATGTTTTTTTACACGCCAGAGAGTCTTTAAATTCAATTCATAGTTCATATGGCGAGTTTCATTGAATAATTGATCATCCATAGATCTGCGAGATGGGATCGGTGTCGTCAATCCTTTCTTTAGAGTATATTAAAAATTTTCTATGATGAGAATTACCAAATTTGTAAGCTTAGCAACTTGGAAGTTTGAAGAAAAGTAATCCTTTTCACATCTGTGGCATTCAGCATTTTCACAAACTTCATTTCATTAAACTAACTAAACTAAGCATGTACCTGTTCTATGTAATAATAATCAAGAAATCATTCTTGAACGTTAGTGCGCTCCAGCAACACGGTTCTAATACACCGAAATTTGGTCAGTCAATACAACCTTTCCCTTGTTAGTTGCTATTCCTGTTGATTGCTTGGCATTTTAATAGAATGATAAAATAAGCGCTAGAATACTTTTTGATAATGTCCAAAGTTCTAGACATTTCACAACTTTCTGACTTTTTTCTGATGTTGATTATGTATACCACAAAAGTCTTCAAAAATGTTAACAACTCTAAAAAGATTCAGCTTATTCAGAGTAATTGCGTCCACCTGATAACAGAGTTTTTTTATTTGACCAAAATCTCTTCTTCGAGCCATCTTCGAAGAGGTCAAAAGGAAATGTGAAATCATTCGATTGGTATCTTTCTTATTCACTATCGTTACTATCTTTCGAATGTCTTGCAGTTATTTCATTATTATCATAACTAGGGTCATTTTCGATATTATATTCACACAGGAACCTTGCAGTTCTATCCCTCGAAGATAAGGCACAAAAATTCAGTTCCAATTCAGGAATATTTTTTCAAACACCGAAGATGAATTATTGATACATAGCAAACCGACAGAACACTGTTGGAAATCGACATTCGACGGCGGATTTGGGCTCAACCGAGGATTGAAATTCTTTTATAAAACCGGCCCTTAGAAGTTTGACAATTTTGTCCGTCACCGATGGAATGAAAGTTAATTATCTTCCAGGACTAAGGGGAAATTGCTATCGTTCTCGTTCAGAGATTTGTCTCGTTCATTTCCTTTTTATTCAAATAGTAGACAAAAAAAGCATTCCCACGGATAAAACGGGGACTTCACTCTAGATTCCAGCATGTACGGAATAGCAACGAATGCCCATTTGAGGAAATACCTTTTATCAGATTGGGGACACTCCGAGAATTCTTCGAACGAATTCTTCCAAAGCTAATGTTAACATGTAAAGCTTATTGTACGATCCTCTTATTTCCTCCGATAAAATCTATTCGGCGCTCGTAAAGATTTCAGTACAAGCAAATTGGAAAACCAAATCGTCGTTTTATTTTGGACGGTATCGACTTTTTTATGAGTGGGAGGAGAAGAAATTCATTTCATAGCTTGAAGAATTAAATGATTATTCAAGGAGGATTTTCTTCGATATACGTACGTAATACATTTTCTTCGAAATGGCGGTGCAAGTATCTGTGAATGGTAGAGAAAGAGAAATATTTTTTACTTCTGAAATTTTTATTTGCATCTGAATTGTTTGTTTGAGGTTACATAGATTAAATACAAGAGTCGATCAACTGACGCTTCATTTTCAAGACAAACGCTCTGAATCTCCTGGTTTTGATATCCATTTGGTCCATTTCATTTATTGAGATTGCATGGTTGCGATATAATATGGAAACTTCTGTTTGTGAATTGTGTCACAGTTTCCATTTCTCTGATAAATCAAAAATCAATGCATTTTTGCTGTCGTATCTGACACAACCTACAACTTATGACTTGTCAGATTCGAAGAACTAAATCTCCTGCATTATGTAGTGAACAGTGCGGATTTTTTCATTTTGTGATTATCCTTATATTATTAGGAGCTTTAGTGTATTACGTGAAGTACAAACATCGATGAAAATTCAACATGACGAGCAGAAAAATACTGAAGAATCTATAAGTGTACCTACTGATCGAGTTGGAAGAGAATTTAAAAAAATATGTCTTGCGCACTAACGTTTCTGTATAATTTGGGGATGCTCACATTGTCCATAACTCTACTCATCGTATTTTACGGATATTTGAATGGAATTTGGTGTGATTCAGAGTGAGGAAATGCTTTAAGCCACTGGCCGTGAAGATAAATGTTCATAACTGTAGCATTTGGAGATGTAAACTTTTGGCAATTGAAAATCGAATAAAATGAATTTTTCATTCCTTTCAATGTTTTCACAGATAAGTATTCTTACTTGAGAATAAGAAATATATAATTAAATGGCTTCTATGCTCCATAAGAAAGTGAAGCTGAATTTGGCGGTAAGATTTTAAACGCGTGAAAACAAGAAGATATAAATCTTGAAGATGATAAAGACAGGAAACAATGAAAACCTTCATATTCATAATGAGTACAGAAAGTGATTTTTTTCTTCAGGCAAAATCTACGAAACAGATGAGTTTTGTAATGAAGAGAATGCACTTTATCCTTCTCAAGAAAAACAAAACATATTGATTCATCCAAAAAATTTCAATTCAACTCAAATAAAAGAAGTTTAAAACAAAATTTTCGATAAAAACTGGAATATGTGGTCGTAGATAAAGATTAGTACATAACTCATTTAGCATAGCAAATATTTTTAGTAGATTCACTTTTAAAATAGATCCACCTTGTAGTTAGGTAGATAAAGACCTCGGTCAAGTAGAACGAGAGCTCAAAAATGATAATGAACCAATAATTTCAATAAATGTTGTCATGGGTGAGTTTCTTAATAAATGTATAATGTGGTTCCAACTCTGCAATATGAATCCAGCATGAAAAATAAATACTTTTGACAGTGCTGACTGCTGATGATAATGGTCCACAGATATTCTAAAAAAGTAGGTAATTTTCCATTAGAAATATGCCAAAACGGCACATCCGCAGATAAATCGGAATAAATAGAAAAATTAGAGATTTGGGAGAGTGCGACCATGAAATACTGGACGAGGCAGGATGCCAGAAAAACGAAAACAGCAAAAAGAACTGAAAACGATTTGATTTATTGGAGTGTTAACGAAAGGGAATGGTTGTAGAGAGACTTTTTTTTCTCAAAATGAGAAATAACTGCTTTTTCGCAGATTCTACGTCAGCGCTATTAAGAAATTCTTTCTGGCGTACAAATATCAAACTGAAATATGTTTTCCTTGTATACAGTGTGTTTCACTTCGAGTGGTGTCATTTATTTATTTCATAAGGGTCAGAAGGTTTTGAAAGTTTCAATTTCTGAATATAATTCGAATTCATCAAAGCCTTCTCTTGAATTGAACTCCTGAAATAATTTATAAATGTGGTATCAGATATTTTCCATATATCCAATAATGCATTCTTTACCACAAAATAAAACTGGCCTGATCAATTTGATGATTATTCTACTTGCGATGTATATTCGGTTATGGAACAAATAATATGTGCCTTATCTTGTTTCAACCATTGAAACGATTATTGATCATTGTTCGAATAACATTTAAGACCATGAATTGTAGGTATTGTTTTTTTAACAAAATGGATAATATCATGCATTGAATTCCCCAATAACTCCCAAACAATGATCGGGAAATAAACAAATTTAGCGGAAACATGATTCTACTTTCGAAGTGTTGAAAAGTTCGGCGAAGTGTTAGATTCTGCAATCATGATTTCAAAGTGATATTAATGCGTTTAGTGAATATTTACGGTTCATCCTAGTGTTATTTTTTGTGAAATTCTGAAAGCAGCAAAATAGAATACAACGTGAACAAAACACAAATTCCTTGAAATTCAATTTCTTTTTGAATTGAAAAAATTATGTTATGTAAGTGGAATAACATCCCTGTAGATTTATGGTAGATGGAGTATATATCTAACATCTGAGCAGAGAAATGTTTACCAAAGCGAATGTGTTCGAAATAATTTCAGACGAACACAATAAATTACGATATAATTGACCTATCCATCTAAGCGTGAAAATCTTTAAAAGGTCAAGACAATAACTCAATCCCTGGAAAAACTTCTTCAATAAAACCTCGAAATATACCGACACTGTCAGGAGTATTCTCCCAAAACCCAATTTAAGTTTTACCTAGAAGCTCCTAGGTTTTACGCTCCATATTTAATTTCCACTGCACAGTTCCTGAAACAAATCGATTTCCAATAAGGAAAAGTGAGCTTTCCACAGTTTCCGATAGAGATTTACGCGAAAGGCAATATCGGGTTTTACCTTTGGCGAAAATAAAAAGAAGCCTCGCTCATTTTTAACTTTTTCTGGAATACAGGTTTCACCCTTTGAAGGTGAAAGAAAATGGGGAAACCCTATTATTAAAATGGGTATTTGCGAGGGGCGTATTTGTACTGATTGAATTTCCCGGTGAAGTGGTTACTGATGGAAAACTTTTTTGGGGAAGGAGTCGTAGCGACATGTAGAATTTGAAATATCTACAGTTAGACTTCGACACAAGTTCGTCTTGCTTTATAGAGCTCAATCGAATGCCATTCAGGGTAGGATTTTGGTTGGAAGGAGAAAAGTTAGTCAACCAAAATAACTTCATTCACGAAAATGCTTTTTCAGTTTTTCCATATTGTGAAAGCTAGAAAAAATAAATTGATAAAGATTAATGTCGAATGGAAACAATAGATGAAGGATTTTCCAATAAGAGTTGTCATTTGGATATTGAAAGAAATATTCCATTTTTAAGATAAATGATCGGATGTTCATTTCATTATAAAGAGGAAAATATGCCGTTAATAATGAAAAATATCTTAGTGAAATTATCACCACGACAACGACTACATGACCATATCCTCTTCATGAAATTTTCCATAACCAAATTGCAAAAAGGCTGCCTTATGTCCACGATAGCCTCACGAATTCCATCTTTGAGGTCTTGAATCGACGCTGGGCTCGTGGCGTAGACCTTCTTTTTCACATGGCCCCAAAGGAAGAAGTCGCAAGGTGTTAAATCACAAAATCTCGGTGGCCAATTGTGATCAAAACTTCGAGAGATAATACGATCCGCAAACTTTCTCCGTGAAAAACCAATAATTCGAAATTAATTAATTATGACAATATATGTAGGCCCAGTTCATGATGAAACATCCTGTAAATCTTTCACTTTTAGTTTTCTACAAATCCCAGACTTTTCTGTAGGAAAAAATCGGTTCGAGAATGAATCGAGATCCCAAATTCATTAGCATTTCTCTTTCATGAGCTCATGGTAAGTGCAAGATGCGGAGCTAATGGTTGAAACGAGAATTTTTCGAAGCCAAAATGTAATCTGCAGTAATGGATTCCTAAATGTATTCAACGGTCTATCCATTAGCTGAGAGAAATATATATTTATTTGCTTGTTTTTTGTCTGTTATCGTTTTCATTGAAATTTTTTCGTCATAATAGTAACACAAATTATTCTTTTTGATTTATTTTTCATGAAGATGTCTATTTTGGTATATTTTTTCAGTAAATGAGAAGGGGTACAAAACACCGTTTTCATCACAATTTTATAATTCTTGACTCAGAGATAATGTGACGGGTTTCCCTGCTTGCTTGATAGCAAATACGCTTACATGAATCTGAAGGCTCTCAGAATTGACCCTATTGATTCAAAACATCTCCATTTTGGATATGAAGCTATTTAGCCCAGTATCACAGAAAAATATCAAATATAGCTACATTTCAGGCTAAAATCATATGACAACGAATGATGGATCTTGACACTTATCGATAGGGTCTTTCAAAAAGCAGTTGAGAATGAACCAGCCTTGTGTATACCTAGCGTTATGTCTTGGAATGTTCCACACATCAAATGCTGCAATCGTAAAGCTCAACGACGAGAATTTCGATGCTGAAGTTGTCAAGTTCGACATGGCCCTGGTAGTTTTTCATGCACCATGGTGTGGTCAATGTAGAAAACTGATGGCTAAACTACCTGAGATAGACTCTAAAATGCAAGAATTACCAAAAACTGTTCCAATTCTCACGATTAACTGTGAAAACGAAGGAAAATCAACTTGTGATCGATACCACATTGGTGGTTTTCCCATACTGAAGTCATTCTTGAAAGGTGAAGAATACGGAAAATTTGAGGGTAGCAGGGAAGTGGACGAGATATTTGAATTCATGAGGATAGAATCCTCACCAGTTGCCAAGTTGTTGCCAGATTTCAGTGGTCTCGAGATTATTCTGAAGCAGGAAAAAAGAGTTTCGGTAGTTGCTAACCTCCGGAAAGAATCTGATTTGGAAGCCATCTTCTTAGAGATAGCTGAAAAAATGAGACGCAAAATTTCATTTCTTTATTGTACCACCGACAGTGGATATACTTGGATCAAAGTGTATCGACATCCACAACTGTGGAATAAGTTCGAAGACAACTTTATTGAATACAAGGGGAATGAATCGGTATCTTCCATCGAGGAGTTCATATTGAAAAACTACCACGGTTTGGTTGGAATCAGAACTTTCTCAAACAAGAACGAATTTAGTTTTCCTCTCGTGACTGCCTACTACAATATTGACTATGAAAACAATCCTAAAATAACCAGCTACTGGAGGAATCGGATTTTGAAAGTAGCATCGAAATACAAGGACAAATTCAACTTTGCCATGAGTTCAAAGAACGAATTCAACGACGATTTAAAAGATTTGGGAGTCTCGAACTTATCCGGTGAAAAACCTATTATTGTTGTTGTATTGGAGACGAACGAGAAGTTTATACTGAGCGATAATTTCTCGGTTGAAACTTTCGATATTTTCCTACGTAAAATTCAACATAGGACGTTGAATCCATATCTGAAGTCCCAGAAACCGCCGGACAAGAATAATTCGCATATTGTGGTTGCCGTAGGGAGCAGCTTCTACGACATAGTTATGAGAAATTCGAATGATACTATGGTGAAGATATTTGCTGAATGGTGTGGCCATTGCAAGAAACTTCAACCCACCTATAAGAAACTAGCTAAATTGGTGAGTACACAATACTTTTCACCACAAAATTCATTTGAAGGAATCATTCGAACTGTATGCAAGTAGCATTTTTACGAAGAATATAACAGTTCAAAATTTAAATTTGTGTGTTTCGGGATCTTTCATAAATATACTCCATCCACTTTCATAATGTATCCTGGTAGGGCATTAAATTCTGACACATTTCACCGTGTATATTTCGAAAATGTTGGGTTATAGTCATTTTTCTGTCAGATAACTAAGCAACGTTGTCCTTTCTTCATAGAGGTCGTAGTAAACACGTATTTATCAAAATGTTTATTTACTTTGGGAAAATAATGAATTTGAGAGAATATCATGTGAATTCAATAATCCCAAAGATCTGGCGAATATTGAAGAAGCTTCTGTCTCTGTTGATACTGGAAATATTTCACGTTTATAAACATGCTAGGAAGATTCAGTTATGCTATTTCCGTGGAAACAGAAATCGAGTGTTGAAATTGTACTGAAAAATAATGTTCAGAATAGTCCGTTACTTTGTGATAGTTAATTCGAAAAAAGAATAAAAGTACTCGAATAACCCGACAGAAAAACTTCTCAACGAACAGACGAACCTATGGAATTCCCCACTTTTCATAATTCTCAAGAAATAAGCCTACAGAAGACATTTAAATACTTTTTTGCACAACTTGAAATACTCCAGTATATGGAAATGTATACAGGGTCTTTCACGAGGAACCTCACTCATATTTATACGGGAAACTACTGAACGTATTTTCATGAAATTCAGCACTTATAAGTATTTCACGATGCTGATGAAATCTAAAACATTTTCAAGGCATGAGCACCTCCGGTTTTTCCGGAAATGACGTCAACTTCCGTTTTTCAAATTATAACACCATTTTTTTATTGCAGAAATAGATTCCTTAGAAAATTTCAAGTTATTTTGATGTAACATTTTTCAGTTTTGGTTGGAAAATTCTCTCTGAGCGGGAAAATTCGAAAATAGAGCTCCACTGAAACAAGAATAACTTCGAGGTTTTTGGATGGAAAATTTTCATTTTTGGGATTTTTCAAGATGTAAGATTGATGTATCCACTTTAGAAATCTAAATCGCGATTCATGATACAGGGGGTGAAAAAATCGCTTTCAAAGTTAGGGATGACAAAATCGTGAAAAATCAATTTTTTCAAATTAGAACCCCATTTTTTTATGGCAGATATTGAATCTACGTTAAAAAATAATGTGAGTGTATGCATCACACCCTTGCCCTAAAGTGGATATTAACTCAGAAAATATTTTTAATTTTTAAAGTGGATACATCAATCTTACATCTTGAAAAATCCCAAAAATGAAAATTTTCCATCCAAAAACCTCGAAGTTATTCTTGTTTCAGCGGAGCTCTATTTTCGATTTTTTTCGAATTTTCCCGCTCAGAGAGAATTTTCCAACCAAAACTGAAAAATGTTACATTGAAATAACTTGAAATTTTATAAGGAATCTATTTCTGCTTTAAAAAAATGGTGTTCTAATTTGAAAAACGGAAGTTGACGTCATTTCCGGAAAAACCGGAGGTGCTCATGCCTTGAAAATGTTTTAGATTTCATCAGCATCGTGAAATAATTATAAGTGCTGAATTTCATGAAAATACGTTCAGTAGTTTCCCGTATAAATATGGGTGAGGTTCCTCGTGAAAGACCCTGTAGTAGTACTACGAAACTTGTGTCACAGTTAAACCTTAAAAGAACTAACTCCTTTCACAATGTTGAAGAAGAGTAAGTAGAAATTAGCATTGGCAGCTGTGCTACTCTCGATTGGTGGTATAAACACTAAAAGTCTTGAGCACAAAATAGTTATATTTCTTTATCAAACATATAATATTCCACAATATTCATTCATCTATCAAACGTCAAATCTAATTAATTTATCAAAACTATCAAAATCATTCTTTCCTAGCAACACCACAGAACACAAATCTTCCTCCGCTTGTCGGCCGGTACGTTGCCGTACTTTTCAGGATTAGATGCGTTGCCACATTCCCTCCATTTTTTTCAGTTTCAGCAACGGCAGCTTTCCGGGAGCTTTGGATGCTTCATTCTCTGGATCACTTGCGTCTATGAGTTTCGGAGATGATGGAGGGGAAAAATGGTTAGGCGATGCTGAGTTAACATCTGGTTCTTTCGTTGAAATGTCAGAGTCTTCATAGTCCGGGATTTTTTTTGGAAGTTTCTTCAAGTGACTAACGTGACGTTTCAATGTTTGACCGTCTTCACTCGAGATAGTCACTTCATTTCCGTTTCTTTCAAGTACCGTGAATTCTTGGTTATTAAATCTCGTCACCAGTTTGTTTGAAATTGTCGTGTTCTTGGCTAACACCTTGTCTCCTTGTTTTATTTCGCTTTTTCCTGCTCGCCTTGCTGAATCCTCTTTCTCCTTCCCTTTTTGTTTATTGACCATATCATTGTCGCGTGCTTCTTCGTCTACTGGTTGAACCACCAAATCTGCCATAGATGGGATTTTATCACGAATGGTTCTATTGAACATCAGTTCTGATGGTGACTTGCCAGTTGTTCCATGTGGCGTCACATTGTACATCATCGTAAATTTTTGAAGTTCCGTCTTGAAATTCAGTTTATTTGCCTGAGCTATTTGTAATCGCTTCAGAATAGATCTATTCATATTTTCTACCTCACCGTTTGCTTGAGGCCAATATGGCGGTGTCTGAATCAATTCAATATTGTTGTGTTTACAATAATTTTTGAAGTCTTCGCTGGCAAATTGGGGTCCGTTGTCCGCTCTTATTGATTTTGGTATCCCTAAGCGACAAAATATTTCTGACAGATGATTAATTATAACAGAAGTAGTAGTCGATCTGAGGAATTTGATTTCTTGATATCTTGAGTAATAGTCAATTATGACCAAGAGTTGATCTTGATTTGGCAACGGTCCCATAAGATCAATCGCCACACATATCCAAGGTCCTTCCGGGAATGTATGTCTTTTCATTGGGGGTGGTTTATCCGGAGTTGTTACTAATAAGCAGCTTCTACAATTTTTCACAAATTTTTCGACCTCTCTATCCATACCTGGCCACCAAACCTTAGATCTCAATCTCCTTTTCATTACCGTCTCTCCCGGATGTCCCTCGTGTGCTAATTGCAATACTTCTGCTCTCAATGAATCTGGTATAACAAGTCTATTTCCTCGCAGAATGACTGGTCCTATTGCCGTCAGCTCTTGGCGAAAGGGGTAAAAAGTATTCTTGTCTGCGATTTCCCAACGATCTTCCTTGATCTTCTTAACTGCGTTCGTTATTTTCTGGTCGTGTTGACTCTCACTTATAACTTTGCTAATATTCATAGCTGCTGGTGAGCTAATTTCAAGCAGGGCATAGACATGATGTTCGTTTTCCTTGTCGAACGATGATTCTTCATCGAGTTGGCATAATCTTGATAACGCATCGGCTATATTCAATTTTCCCGATTGGTAGATTACTTTGAATTTGAAAGCCTGAAGTCTGAGAACCCATCTTTCTATTCGTGCTGGAGGTTTCGAAGATGGTTTGAAAATTGCCTCTAAGGGTTTGTGATCAGTTACTAACTCAAATTCCAAACCGGCAAGGTAATAATAGAAACGCTCCACGGCCCAGACGAGGGCTAAACTTTCCTTTTCTGTTTGTGAATAGCGTTTTTCTGTAGCCGAGAGGCTTTTGCTAGCGAATGATATGACTTGGGGTAGTTGTTGTTCATTAAACTGTAGCAGCACAGCTCCTAGAGCCACAGGGCTAGCATCTGCCACTAGGCGAGTTCTAAGCTGCGGATCGAAGTATGATAATGTCGGTAAGGTTGCTAGTGACTGTTTGAGTTTGTTGAAACTTTCTTGTTGGGCTTGATTCCATTCAAACTTCTGGTTATCTCTAGTTAGCTTTCGGAGTGGTTCTGTTGTGGTTCCCAGATCTGGTATGAACTTTCCTAAATAGGTGACGAGTCCAAGGAAACTTCTTGTTTCTTCTTTTGTCGTCGGTGGTCGGAACTGTAATATTGTTTTTATTTTCGTTTGATCTGCTTCAATTCCTTTATCAGAGAGCTTGTGCCCCAGAAAAAATAACTCCTTGACCTTTTTCATACATTTATTTTCATTCAGTAGGACATTGTTTACCTTGAGAACCTGTAATACTTCATCCAGGCAGTTATTATGTTCTTCTTCTGTTTTTCCGAACACCACCACATCATCGATGTAATTTAAACAGTTTCTGCACGATGCGAGCATTTCTTCAAAGACTCGCTGAAAGATTTCTGGAGCTGAGTTGACCCCAAACATCAAACGTTTGTAGCGGAACATTCCTTTGTGGGTAATAAATGTGGTAATAGGTCGGCTTTCTTCATCCAGTTCCAGTTGGTGGTACGCATTGGCTAAATCTAGTCGAGAGAAAAACTTAGCTCCTCGAAGTTTCGTCATGAATGAGTCGAAAGTTGGAATGGGGTAGTTTTCTCTTAGGATCGCCTCATTAGCACGACGCATATCCACACAAATGCGAATATCATCGTTAGGTTTAAGGACCACCACTATGGGAGAGATCCATGCACTTGGCTCAGTAACTTTTTCGATTATATCTGACCGAAGTGCTTCTTTTAGTTTTCTCTCTACTTTAGCCTCTAATGTTATTGGAACTTTTCTGACAGGTTGTTTCACTGGTTTGATTTCGTGATTGATCGTTAATTTGACTTTGATGTTTTTCATTTTGGGAAACGGTTGTAAGTCCTCGATTTGGTTAATATTCAAGCCTAACTTCAAAATTCCTAATCTTTTTGCGGCATCTTTACCTAATATCGAGATTTCCCCATTCTCCACTACGTAGAAATTTGTTATTATTTCAGGTTTTCCCTGTAATCTCACTGTTGTTTCGAAGGTATGACTGACTTTGAGAGTTTCTCCCGCCGCATATCCTCTGAGGGCATGTTGTGATTGTGGATTGATATTCCATATTACGGCTTTCATTTCCTTTAAAGATTTCCAGTCACTACCGTTTACTATATTCGCTTTCGAGCCTGAATCAATCAATACGGTGATTGGAACACCACCTATGATGCATTGTATGAGGTCATCACTTTTGTCTTCTTGACATGGATCAGATACTTTGAAGCATTGGAAATTTCTGATGCCAACAGTACTTTCCAGTCCTGTTTCTTCTTCTTCAATACAGTTTACCCTAGAGCTGGTTTTCCTGTGTTTGTTTTGGGGTTCATATGAAGAATTATTTGTTTTTGAAGAAAATCGTTTTCTTCGTAGGTTGGTTCTGCATAAAGATGAATAATGGCCTAAGAATCCGCATTTATGGCATTTTGTATATTTAGCAGGGCACTCTTTTGTTCCAGAATGATTGGGTTTTCCACATCTTGAGCAATAGTTACCATGTATGTTGTTATAGGGTTCTATTTTGTTTACTCCAAACGATGTACTGGGACCACTGTCTGTTGAGTCCATTACTTTGGACTGACTGCCAATTTGTTCGTGAATTTGGCACAGCTCGAGTATTTCATCTAGTGATCTCTCCTTTTCCAGCAGTTTTTTCTTTAAATCTAGAGGTGCCCAGCTATCGATTATCTTGTCTTTAATGTTTATTTCATTGGATTCTTGAGCCGAATTTCCAAATGAGCATTTGCTCGCTTGATTCCTAATTCGCAGAACAAATTTATTCAGATTTTCATTTTGTTCAGGTTTGAGGTTTCTGAATACGTGTCGTTCGAAAGTTGAATTCTGTTTTGGTGAGAAATAGTCGGTTAGTTTTTTAACGAGCGTTCTGAAAACGTCATTATTTTTTTGTTATCGTAAGTTTCTAATGCTCCTGGAAGATTATAAGCTACTTCTTGTAACTGGGATCCCCCAAGATGTAGAAGCTTGTTTCTTTTTTTCGTGATGTTCGTTATATCCTCCGAAGCTAAATATAACTCTAAGGATCGCAACCATTTCTCCCATTCTCCCCTGATCAATGCTTTGTCAATGTTATCACATAGAAAAGGTTTTATGCTGTTGTCTGTCATGATCAACTGTATTTTTCAAGTCTGCTGATGTTCTTAATCTTGAGTTGTCTTGGACTGCCCTGAAATAGGGTAACAGTTTGTTTAGTACTTTTTCTTACTGCCCTGTGTGTAGGGTAACAGTTCACTGCCTGTAGTGACAGGTAACAGTGTTTGTCATTTCATTTTATTTTTTTTTTTTTTTTTTTGAACTGCCCTGTAACAGGGTAACAGGTTTTTTTTTTTTCAACTGCCCTGCAATAGGGTAACAGTTTTCTTTCGAACTGCTCTTCCATAGGGTAACAGTTTTTATTTTTGAACTGCCCTTCAACAGGGTAACAGTTTTTTTTTTTTTTCTTTCGTCGATAAATTCATTAGCACATTGTTGAAAAAAAATAGATCAATATTTAACTCACCTCAATTGAAAGTCAACTTTCTGTGGGTAAAATTACCACTCCTCGTCGCCAATTGTGCTACTCTCGATTGGTGGTATAAACACTAAAAGTCTTGAGCACAAAATAGTTATATTTCTTTATCAAACATATAATATTCCACAATATTCATTCATCTATCAAACGTCAAATCTAATTAATTTATCAAAACTATCAAAATCATTCTTTCCTAGCAACACCACAGAACACAAATCTTCCTCCGCTTGTCGGCCGGTACGTTGCCGTACTTTTCAGGATTAGATGCGTTGCCACAGCAGCGTCCCTGAGAGTTATTCGACATTTCACGAGCCTACCATCCTGCGTCAGTTTTGAGTGAAAAAACTTGATAGACCCAAATCATGACTGGGATACATTATGAAAGTGAATGGAGTATATGTATACAGTAACCAAGATAATGATTCTGTCTCCTGTCGTTTTTCTTCAGTCGTTTTATTTTAAAACATAATCATATTTCTTGTCAAACATTTTGAAATCAGAATAATATTTTTAGATGCGGAACGAGAATATAACCTTCGTCGAGATAGATGGTACAGAAAATGATGTTCCTGTCGCTTATACGCCCACAGGATATCCCACGATCTATTGGTCCACCAAGGATTATAGGATGAACCCCATTTTATATAACGTGAGAACAAATTTCTGGTGGATTATACTTGGTTGCTTGAGATTTTGAAACAAAATTTTCACTCTCACAGTGAATCTAAATTAACCCAATAGATAAAAATAAAATTAATTACAGGATTCTTTTTTTAATCATTTCGATACCCTACCACAAAGAGTATTATCGTTTAATACTGTGTAGTTTCAGAGATGAAAGGTATTTTGTGAATATAAGGATACTATTTATTTTTCTGATTCTCTTTACCATAACATGTTGCTAACACAATTAGGCAAAAGCTTCAAGAATTTCTTCCATAATCAACTGTACTATGCTGTTTTTTACTCGGTTTGAATCATTTTCATAAGGATGAAGTCTTCAGTTTGAATTCATGAGCAATCCATTTGAAAATTACATTCAATTAATAACCTTAAATAAGCAGTTTAACCAGCATTTTCAAACTCATTCATCTAGGTTCAGAACGCGCCTTACAATGAAAGCTTTTCAATAAAATATTATTCAAAATCTTGAGAAGATGTCAAGCTCACAACATACATAAATATCCTTTCCTTACGACAGGTAGACATTCTGAAACCTACAAACTGAACAGATAAAGTAATAACAATTTTCTATTCGTCCCCTGATCCATCAAATCTCTTCCAGGGAGATCGTTCTATGGAGGACTTCATCAAGTTTATTGCTAAACATGCCTCGACAGAACTCAAGCTCTACGACAGAAATGGTAATTTGAAGAGAGAAAAGACTGAGCTATAATCTTTCGTTCAATGCTAGTGGATTAGTTTTATTCGTCGTAAGATAAAATGGAATACGAGAGATGAGTCAGTCCCCACAGTTTCATAGTAAATGTTCAATAAAAATTACTTTTTTATGGATTATCTTCATTAGTAATTACCCTCTTCTCTTAATTCATTTCGTTCATAAAAATTCGATGAAAGGAAGGAAGGTGAAAATCGATACAACATAGAGAGAACTATAAGAATTGAAAATTCAAATGTAATTACAAAAAACTGAGATAGAATAAAGATTGAGAAGTCCGACTGCAGGTTTCTTTATGTTTTTAGAGGCACATATTATCAGAAAGCTCCAAGGGAGATCATTCAATTTATGATGATGGTAAATGATTTTCACGGAAATTGATTCAGTAGGGTAAAAGAACACTAGATAGTAGATAGAGGTTACTCTATAGACAATCGACCCATTAAATAATAATAATCGTATAACAGCAATTATAGTTATTCATGATATGAGTGTTAAAAGTGACGTTTTATTTTGTGAGTGAAAAAGTTTGTGAAAAGAGCGAACAGAATAAAATCACTTTTAACACAACTGCAACTGTACAACTGCCCTATTTTGATAATGAAATGGGCGAATTTGCAATGACAATAAACTTCGAAATGCATTTTATTATTCAGATAATCAAAATTTGTTGTGAATAGCAAACGTTGCCTACGTTATGATTACTAACAAATGAGAAAAGGCGCAGTCATTTTAATTTCGTTCCTGTCCAATTTTTGTCTTGGGTTTTCAACTGCTTAATATGTTTGTCGAGAGTCCAATTATTAGTAAAAGTGACGATTTGGTTGTTCCTGTGGATATTGAAGAGTCTGCAAGAAGAGCAAATCTGGAGCTCCTAAAAAAAACCTAAAAAATCTGTTCAGCAGTACGATATTGCATATAACAATTTCTTGGCCTGGTGTTAATTGAAAAATGTAGAAGGGAACTTCAGTGAACCTGTTTTCCTGGCATACTTAGAAGAAAAATCAAAAACATGGAGTTCATCAACTTTGTGGAACAAATTTTCAATGATAAAGTTAAGCGCCCTCGTTATGTGGTGTGGATGTAAATATTTTGAGGTAATAGCATATTTAAAACGAGAAAGTGAAGGATATCGTCCCAAAAAATTGAAAATTCTCACTCGTGAACAGGTTGAAAAGTTTATAAATGAGGAACCGGATGAGAAATACTTGTTTGTTAAGGTTACAACTATTTTCGGATTATTTGGAGCTTGTCGGCGTGAAGAATTGTGTAATTTATCAGTGGAAGACATCGAAATAACAAATAAATCATTGGTTATACAACTTCCGAACACAAAAACGAAAGTCAGTCGTTCTTCCAGTATTATTCGGAAGTATGTTGACTATTTTCATAAGTACTTTGCACTGCGCCCTTCTGTCATCAAACATCGTCGTTTTTTCCTGAAATACATGAATAATCAATGCACTGCCAATCCAGTTGGTATCAATACATTTGGGAAAATTCCATTTATTGTTGCCGAATTCCTCAAACTGCCAGAACCAAAGCAATATACAGGACACTGTTTTCGAAGATCCTCCGCTCCATTGCTTGCAGAATCAGGAGCAAATATTACGGATATAAAAAAACATGGTGAATGGAAGTCTACGACGGTAGCCGAGGGCTATGTTGATCATTCCATTGAATGTCATTGCTGAAAAAATTCTCCCAACCTCAACAGATTTTGGTCCATCATCATCCAATATTGTACTTCCGGTTTATACAAGTACTGATGGTGCCGAGGATTCTAATAATGTGTTGCGAAGCTCCCTAACGTCACAGGGCATTTGTTAGTAATTGTTCTAGTTTTACGATTGATATTAATGTTCATAAGTAATGATTGTTAAATATTGATAATAAAAATTTGCATATGCTGATTTTTTTTCATCTGATTTCATTTTAAGAAAATGGAGTGCTAAAAATATTTTCAACACGCTTCCACGTAAACAATCCATTTCAACATTGTCTGTCATTAAAAGTATCACTTCTAATGGCAGTTGTACAAAAAAATCGTTTTTTTGGGAGTCTACCTATGAACAAGGGCCATTAACAGAAACAACATGGAGAATACAGAAACAATACATTTTTCTTTTTCGAAAACTCTTTTAGTGTATTCGTGATACTTACCATCATTTTTCAGAACCTTGAGTATAGGTCTTCGCCCACTAGCTGAACAATGCAATATTCATTGAATTTCCCATCAATCAGCAGTGGACATAATGGAATGTAATTGCTTTATTACAGAACTTATAATGAATTACAGGTAGATAGGCATGTCGAACGTTGCAATCAGGACATAATTGCAACTGGCTTTCGGAATGTAGTAATAATTGTTCCAACGTTCATTACTACATGGACGTGGTTTTCAAACAGTTACAAATCACGAATCCACTTATCTGATGGTATATCTATCAATGAAATCTCGAAAACTCATTGACTGTTTAATATGCTTGTTTCAATTCAGTTCGTTTGACGGAAATCGAATTTCAAGGCTCAATTCCACCTGATAATGAAATCGTGCTAGAATTTTAGCTATTGTTTATTGTCTTTTCTCCAAAATTTTTCCTCGAGATGATTCTACCATAAATTATTCATAAAAACCTTTAGTTTTGTTGTATCTGCTAACGATCACGACAAAATTTGTATGACACTTTCTCTTAAATTTATGCAAGGAATGTTCTATCTTCGTCCTCCAATTAATGAACATCCTGTTTAGACTTTCTCGTTCAAGAGATATCAAATTGGTTCCATACTTCATCCTTACCCTATATTTCAAAAAGATTGTATTACACCCCTTTCGTAATGAACGACAAATATTTCAAGTATAAAATCTAACACATCACACCCAAATAGTCGTGTTATTATCTTAAATTGGGGTGTACTATTCATCTGCGGCTACCCTTAACTATATCTACCCGCGACAGTTCGGAACTTCCAATTGAGCACGCAACCCGCAAAACTACCCCTTCGGGTTAACAGTGATAATGGGATGGGAGAATGTTCAGGCAAACTGAGACGAATCCTGGCTATTTCACATATTAACAAACTTAGGAATATTGCATTAATCAGAGTACAAACTAATTGCTGGGGACAAGGATACATATTAAACGGAAAGGGATGGGGTAACTGGTAGATGGGTAAACTCTAACATTCTTGATGCATAATGGAGAATACAAGCGGTTTGTAAACTATGACTATTGTAATATTCGATATATTATCAACAAGTGGTATCGAAATCGATGTGTTGTTTTATCTAGGAATAGGTAAATATGTCGAGGGATGTATGGATAGGGTAGAATTTCAATCAGTGAAATGTTTTTGACCCGTGAAGGTTGAGGTTTCTAGAGGCTGTTGAACTATACACTAATGGAAATGAAAAAAGTTGTATTTCTGTAGTAGGTATATTGAATATCATCTGTTGTAGGGATTCAATCGAGAGGGGTTGTTGAGTAAACATGTACAACCCTGAAGGCTGGATGAAAAAAATATGCTGCGAAATTCCAGATATGTTTCTAAACTAGAAACAATGCGAATTGTTTGCATTGTTACTCGACCCGGGGCTTCCGCCAATTTGCAACTATGACGCTCGATTTTCAGGGCAAATTTTCCAATAATTCAATTAATTTCGGGAATACGGTGAATTGAAAATAACACGTATAACATTTCATACCTAAATGCACCCTTTATCTATAATTTCCGGGGTATCAAAGAGATTACAAACATCTGCTTCTAAAAATAAAAAATATAATTTTCCTTTTTTCTGCTTTTATCAGATCTATGCGAAATGCGGGCGTATCCGCTGTTACTGAACCGAAATGGGCGAACCGAGAGTTGTTTGATCCCATTCGTCATTCTTCCCGCATTTCTGAAATTTGATAAATTCATCCCAATTATAATTCATGTTGAGGCAGACGCATATTTCTCGGTACGATGGAGTTTTTTGTATGACTTCAAAGACTCTTCCAATTAGGACATGTGGATTGCATCAACAGGTTTAATCCAATGATGGGACATGTGCCAGAGTGTTTTCTACATAAAATTGGCGCGTGATTGTCACAGAATGTCACTCTTCTCTGTCTCATTGCTGGTGAAAATTATGATGAACTTATACAAGGTGGCGAAGAGTCCCTCGTGTTATGGGCCTTTCGAATCACCCCCATGTATGTTATGCGATTTTTCACGGTTTTCGAGTTATGAATTTTTTTATGAACTTTGAGAGTTTTCGACTTGACCATCTTAAAAAAGATATAAAAAAAAAAGTACAAGACTTCTCCGTGAAATTTTTCTGCAACTCAATCTCCATGAATTGTACTCACACACATAAAATAACCAGATTCGTAACATCGATAAAAATTATGGAAATGTTGGTCTCAAGTGAAAAAGTTACGTGAAGTGGATTATGATGAATTTTCGAATCAAAATTATAGATGTAAAAAGGCTAATTCACGGTTTCTTAGTATACTTAAAAACGGTGCTCAACAGTCAGCTTTTAGAATCATTGTTAAAAAATGGTATTTAACACTCTACTTTAGCTAGAATTAGCCTTCAAAGTCATCGAGGTGGAAAAAATCAAAGAACTAGACATTTATCACAAAATTATTTTTTGCCATTTTAGATGTTGGTCAAGAAAATGTATGGCAATGAATCACACATCATAATGTAAATAAAAAGAAATTTATTTATAAAATTTACAATAGGTTTTCAAAGTGGCCACCTCTAACCTCGATACACATTCTACAACTTCTTCGAAAATTTTCTTTTAATCGCATAAAATCTGCCCTGCTCTCTCTTAGGACACGTTCGGCTTCTCTTAATTCGGTCGCAGCTCGTCTTCACTCGAACATTCTCGGGCGTAAACAATTTCTTTGAAATAACCCCAAACGAAAAAATCGATGGGATTGAGGTCAGGTGAACGTGGGGGCCACTTTTCGAAGAAGGTGTAGAATATATATTGAGGCTAGAGGTGGCCACTTTGAAAACCTACTGTAAATTTTATGAATAAATTTCTCTCTATTTACATTAAGATGTGTGATTTATTGCCATTCCTTTTTCTTTTTTTTATCTAGAACTTTTCTTGACCAACATCTAATTTTAATTAATTCACAGCATTTTCAATCATAACTTGATGAGAAAAATCTTAAAATGGCAAAAAATAATTTTGTAGTGAATGTCTAGTTCTTTGATTTTTTACACCTCGATGACTTTGAAGGCTAATTCTGGCAAAAGTAGAATGTTCTGTACCATTTTTAATCAATGATTCTAAAAGCTGAATGTTGAGCGCAGTTTTTAAGGATACTGAGAAACCGTGAATTAGCCTTTTTACATTCTTAATTTTGATTCGAAAATTCAGATCATAATCAAATTCACGCCACTTTTTCACTTGAGACCCACATTTTCATAATTTTTATCAAAGTTACGAATCTGGTTATTTCATGTTTAAAAGTACAATTCATGGAGATTAAGTTACAGAAGAATTTCAAAGAGAAGCCTTGTACTTTTTTTTTAATATCTTTTTTAAGATGGTCAGTTCTAAAATTGTCAAAGTTCATAAAAAAATTCATAACTCGAAAACCGTGAAAAATCGCATAACATACATGGGGGTGATTCGAATAGCACATGACACGAGGGACCTGTTTTTTTCTTTTCGACGTCAATCTCTTGGCCACCCTGTATATGGGTCGACTCTGGGAACAATATTCATACAAACACATCTGTTTTGCGTTCAAGTTTTGCATGTTTACCACTTTCCAGCACATAGCTGATCGCTCGACGCTATAACGTCTATCTCGAAAATATATAAATACTTTAATTTGATCCGTGCATATGTGATAACACCCAGGTGCCCTGAAGAAATCAAAATCCATTCATTTTCTCCCTGTTTTCTCCAGATCGGATTAATACAGGGTCTTTCACGAGGAACCTCACCCATATTTATACGGGAAACTACTGAACGTATTTTCATGAAATTCAGCACTTATAAGTATTTCACGATGCTGATGAAATCTAAAATATTTTCAAGGCATGAGCACCTCCGGTTTTTCCGGAAATGACGTCAACTTCCGTTTTTCAAATAACAACACCATTTTTTTATTGCAGAAATAGATTCCTTAGAAAATTTCAAGTTATTTGGATGTAACATTTTTCAGTTTTGGTTGGAAAATTCTCTCTGAGCGGGAAAATTCGAAAAAAAAATCGAAAATAGAGCTCCGCTGAAACAAGAATAACTTCGAGGTTCTTGGATGGAAAATTTTCATTTTTGGGATTTTTCAAGATGTAAGATTGATGTATCCACTTTAAAAATCGAAATCGCGATTCATGATACAGGGGGTGAAAAAATCGCTTTCAAAGTTAGGGATGACAAAATCGTGAAAAATCAATTTTTTCAAATTAGAACCCCATTTTTTTATGGCAGATATTGAATCTACGTTAAAAAATAATGTGAGTGTATGCATCACACCCTCGCCCTAAAATGGATATTTTCTGAGTTAATATCCACTTTAGGGCAAGGGTGTGATGCATACACTCACATTATTTTTTGACGTAGATTCAATATCTGCCATAAAAAATGGGGTTCTAATTAAAAAAAAATTGATTTTTCACGATTTTGTCATCCCTAACTTTGAAAGCGATTTTCTCACCCCCTGTATCATGAATCGCGATTTCGATTTCTAAAGTGGATACATCAATCTTACATCTTGAAAAATCCCAAAAATGAAAATTTTCCATCCAAAAACCTCGAAGTTATTCTTGTTTCAGCGGAGCTCTATTTTCGATTTTTTTTTCGAATTTTCCCGCTCAGAGAGAATTTTCCAACCGAAACTGAAAAATGTTACATCAAAATAACTTGAAATTTTCTAAGGAATCTATTTCTGCAATAAAAAAATGGTGTTCTAATTTGAAAAACGGAAGTTGACGTCATTTCCGAAAAAACCGGAGGTGCTCATGCCTTGAAAATATTTTAGATTTCATCAGCATCGTGAAATGCTTATAACTGCTGAATTTCATGAAAATACGTTCAGTAGTTTCCCGTATAAATATGGGTGAGGTTCCTCGTGAAATACCCTGTATAATAATGTCCATGTCCACCTCTAGATCTACGGGTCTACAGATCGCAAGTAATCTCCCCTCATCGTTTGTAGCCCCAATGCAGGATCACCCTGTTTATATTTTTCAGTGATGGTTGATTTCCGATCCAATGTATGCTCATATTACGGAATGTGATCCACATCAGATCATGAGAGAGAGAATCAAGAATTCTCAATCGGGAAAGCATTTTCTCCGCCATCCATGTTATCTGAAACTCATCCAGTGAAATAACCTCAGACAGGGAATGACATATCAATTTATCCCATAAACTCCATAATCGAAATTGAATGGAAAATGAGCTAAACTGGGGCATCCAAGATTCGCGCTAAAGTTACAAACTCAATAATGCCAAACAACTCGATCATAATGGATCACTTCCTTGGAACTTGAAATTTCAGATGAGAATCCTGGAACACATCATTAAGTTCTGATGGTTTACAGGAGTTGGCCAGTTTGATGTAAAGCGTATACAACTTAATCGATTAATTAAATATGATATAGATATGCCGATATACATTCCGTATCTATTTCAGGAAATTTATTATCCCACTGGATAACAAAAATACACAAGATAATCTCCTCTAATGCATTATATGTAGTCCGTAATGCTGGGGATTAATATAAAACTCAATCCTGATAAAGTCAACACAGACCATGTGAAACACACATATTTTATGGCGATGGTGGAATGTTTGATGAAGAAGCTGCTTTCAAACGTGAATTATTTTGGATTAGGGATTGAACACAATAATGCTGCTGTGTGATCCATGTGCAAACATAGTCTCGATTAGATTTCTTTTTCGTCACGCCATGCGAATATGATAACTGATATGGCAATTGAAACAAGGGGAAAGAACTATCATTTTTATAAATTAGCCTTTTTCTCGGCAACGCAACGCCACGAACTTTTTCTGATGTGCCTCATCGCCTACAATTGGCACGAGCCGCAACTGATCAACACACATCAAAATTGATATTTCTTGATTCAAACTGCGTAAATACATTCAGGGTTCTAGTCCGGGGAAAACATATTTTCCCACTTAAAAAATCGTACCCATCAATTAATAGTGTCGCTCACTGTCCTGCTAGTAATCGATGTGAGCGTAAACTGAACACGAAGGACCAAATTACAGCGAGTGTTCAAAACAGGCTCTGAGGATAGTGACACATGCCATTGGCCCTAATCAGTTCAGTTTGATTAGTGGTTCATTGGGGTACACAAAAAGTTAATTAGTGGGCATTCCTGTCTCGTATATCCACTTTCGGAACTCGTTATATTTTTCAAAACACATGGATGGTTATAATTAATTAATTTCAATTAATTCAGCAGCAGAAACTAAAGAAGAATTCATTCTTCATTGTCATAACACTCACTATGTAGATGGAATTGCTCGAATAAGAAGAAAAGGGAGTTTGTAAATGGAATATGAATAAATATAAGCGAATTAAAAATTCGAAAAACGAAACACTTTGTCTTATGACTTAATTGGAAATTTGTTCGCAAACTAATTTCATAATATTAGAGTAGGTCAGTCTGCATTGAACTGGCTGCTTTCCAATTCCATAGATGAAAGCGCATACTGCTGTTTCATTTATGAATGCTTTCCATTGAATAAACACACATGACAGTTCCCTCATAAATATACTTAAGCACTTGGATGTATCATACAGCTGGTGCTTGTTTGATCCCGTTTTCAATATTTCAGCATAATCAAGCGCAATCAGGCATTGGCGTGGCTACAGATTTTGTTATGGGGAATTCAAACTAGAATGATACGTATCTGAAGATACGAATAATAAAATCAGTAGATATGACATACCTATTCATATCACATTATTAATATAGCTACATTTTCTATATGACATCAAAGTAAAGTATATTGGAAAGAGATACGTAGCACTCAACGGTTGAAATCTTTGTGCAATTTACACAGCATTCTTGTCGTAAAAGCTGCAATTTATTGGACTCCAGGGGATCCAGGGATAAAATGAGGACTATGTTACAGGAAAATCCCCTTTTCCTATTGCCACCTGCTGTGAAAACGTATGAGAGATTTATAAATTGTATCTCAAAAGTAATAATATGAAAGGAAAATGGTTATATTCATGAATTCGAACGAACGAGCTTTGTCCTCAAGTTTGAACACTCGGTATGGAGTATGGTTTGTAATTTGGGACTCATGGGTTGATATTGACGTAAAAAAATTCCCACTGGTATTCTGTTGTTTTCGCGGTCATATTTGAAAACCTTCCTAATTATCTCGACTCGTTATTGAATTGTGGCCACTTGAAGTGGAACACTCTGTATATTGGTGCCAAAAAATATTTTTATTCTGCAATTTTCATTTCCATGATGATGTCAAATCCATCACAGGAAATTGAGCAAAATCAAAGAAACACTCATAACTTTTCGAAGGTTCAAAGAAACACATATAATTTTTCCAAAGATTTTCAAATGGTATCACTTCCGAACAATGATCCCTGTATACATTGTTGCGCTCTTCTCTTCAGCTCTGCATCCTCAGTTTTGCAGAATGTTTGACTGTTCTGAATAATAAACTGAGATGAATTTTTTCAACAATTCAAAAGATGGATTTGACAGTTCAACATAAATTTTCTCAACTCATATAATAAATCATAGTGATCTGTATATCCTTGAATTGAGGTATGCACCAATATTTCATGCTTTCATGTCAGAATAAAAGCTTGACTAAGGCATCTTGCTATTCATCATAATAACAAAGGTTGTTTACGAGGAAATACAGAAAAGAGGAAAAATTTATTGGATCGTTTTCTGTTCCAGGCTATTGAATTCTACTCCAAGAATAATATCCTATTGGCAAAAAAGAGGAACCCAATTATAATTTAATTCTCGAAGTAATAAAACCTGTTAGGAAAAACTTTTCGTAACTGCTACCGGATAAAGATTTTACTAACGGGTGGTTATTTAAGTACATATTTTCTTTTTGGCTACACTGATTCTGACAGTTCACGCACGTTTTGTGTTACTGTCAAACATCTTCAGTTTGGTCTATAATTCAACCATGAATCGTCAAACAAACGAAAAACGCTCGCAAATCAATGAATTTTATTATCGAAATGCGTCCATTTTATGGTCAATTTAATCGATCACTGTAGCGGCTGTTCGGACTATTATGTGACTAAATTTCTCACCAAATTTACATTGTTGGACCTTAAACCACCAACAGGCTTACGTACAGTGTGAACTGAAGAACATATCGCAGCTGTATCGGTCAGTGTTATTGCTGACCTTCAATTATCGATTCGGCGCCGTTCGCAGCCTCTGTTACTCAACAACCTGAGAAATTTTGCAGAAGGATTCAGGTGTGGGGCAGAATTTTTGATGAATGGGCTCTTGAAAAGTTGGCGGAAGATCCATTTTTTATCGAAAATTTGTGTTCAGCGACGAAGCTCATTTTTGGCACTGCATCCAGAAAAAAGCTACTGTTTGGTGAGGATTATGAGCTGGTAGCGTCATTGAACCGTACTTTTCCAATAATGATGCGAATCGCAAAAAAAAATAGTGTAACAACATTTCTGCTGGACACGATGTGATAAATTGTGATTTATGTTTATTTTCTCTTTGGGAGTTTTTTTTTCGTATTTTTTGTAGGCTTTTTGTATGATCTTAGATTTTCTAGATATAGGAAATAGGTTATTTTGGATTTTGTTGCTCGCCAATAATTATTGTGTTTATTAGTGAGATATTGTTCGAAATGTTAGAAGGAGTATCCCAAAATTGGACTATTTGACTCGCAGCAGCGGTAAATATTTGCATGCAATAATCTTCGAACATTGAATTATGGACAGTAAGTACTACCGATTCAAATAAAGATTTCATGCATTTTTCTGAAATTTGAGTATTTTTTTCAATTTTCTATATCCCTTAAAAATCACCCATTACTTCACTAAAAAAAAGGTCTAGGCGTTTATATTTTTGTTTCGTATTATTTTAATATATGTTACCCAAAAATCATGAATGACCAGCAGTCGCTGCAAAAAATTTATGAACTTTATTCGGGACAGATTTTTTGCAGAGCATTTTATCTTGGTGGTTCATTGTTTTCAATAATCGGTTTATAGGATATGAAGATTCATAATCTACCCCTCCAAATTTGATTAACAACGTGTCGATAGAACGGATCATTTCAATCAGACAGAATCTAATTTAAAGGCCGAGGAGAAAAGATGCAAGGGGGGTTGAATTTTGAATTTACATCTTGTAGTTATGAGAAATCTATTGTTGGCTTGGGACAGTAGAGATAGTCTTACTGCTGAGAAACTTCGCGAAGGGAACATCTAGATTCGTGAGGATAGCCTCAAAGTCTACGTGACATGTGGCGTTTAGGCGTGCTGTCTTCTCGCCTGCCGTCCGTTCCCTATGATGTAGAATAACGCGTTAGACGAGGAAGAAGAGTAAGTCTGCCTCTGCCGTTTACTGGGAGATGAGGAAGTGATGAGATGGATATACAGAAATCGTGAAACGAAGACGCTATACAATGAAGGGAAATTACGATATGAATGCGTATGGATGCAGAAAATAAAAAAAGTGAAATGATGAAAAATATAATGAATAAAATATGAGATTTTTACGTGTAATTTTCGAAATTTATTGGTGAGGCACTGCCACACCTGCATCATAAGACAAGCCGTCACTGACTTCAAACAGAAAAAAATGGACTGATGATGCTGATTTGCCTCTGCACCGATCATTTATAAAACAAGGTTTTTGGCAGTTATCAATCTTTATTTCTTTATGTGATGTAAACTTTGCATCGATTTTCAGTTACAGCCCTAAAAAAGGAGTATATTTTGTAATAAAATTCTTTCACCCCCTTTAACTCCGTTATCGCTCCATGACTCCCCCTAACTCACCTCCGATTCCCTTCGAGAAAAACCATCTCATAAACCTCGTACCCATAAGTCCATCAACAGCCGAAACCCCAAAACACCTTTCACAAACTTTACGAAAGTTTTAAGTGGCGCTTGGCGTCCCAGGTCTCTGGATCCACGTCGCGCGCGACGTCGTTACCGTTACTGACGCGGTCGTCGACAGTTGTTGCTTTTAAGCGTCGCCGGCCCACGTGGCGGCGCATCCTGCAAGTCGCGCCTCGTTAGCGGTTTGGTTTACGGTCTACGGATCGGTCGAGCGTCCCGGTGCCGAGCGTGATGAGCTCCAAACGAGTTTCGACAATAATTAAAATGCAGCTTCTTCGGGGTAATTTGTTGCACGCTTAAAGTGGCGGAAATTTAATATCACCGGTAAATATAATAAGTAGGTGTACCTATATAAGTTGTGATAATCATGTTCTTTCACGAGCCCCTTTTGAGAAACGACAATTAAGGTGTAGACGTATACTCCATTCACTTTTATAAAGTACCTACTATGGGAAAATAATAAATTAGAGAAAATAATATTATGTGAATTCAATAATTCCAAAGACCTGGCGAATGTTAAAGAATAGTTTGTTCTGTAACAAGGGCAGAATGAAAATCCGATACGAGTGAATCATTCCGAGGGCGAGCCTGAGGAATCACGAGTATCGGATTCTCATTCTAACCGAGTAACCACGACTGTTTCGAAGCTAGATAATTAATCTTTTTTTTTCTGATCGGAACAATATTGAGCAATATCGCCTAAGTTACCATATGTCATAACACACCAATATTTCCCAAGGGAAATATGAAACGTCAAGTCATATTTCCCTTGGGACAATATGATATATTTATATTTTACTATGAAAAATCTTTTATTTATTCATTGGACAAAGAAAAGTGCAATTCATAAAATTTCAGCTGAAGGTATTGTAACCAGATGCAAAAGATTAAATATCTTGTTCGCAATTCGTCATTTGGAGCTTCTCTCAAGAATTTCTTGATCTCCTCCCGAGCCAACACTGCTGATTGTTTGGGAAAATATCCTTTATTTTTGTTTTCAACAAATGCTTCCATTGCATCGAATATTTTTCCTTCAATGTAACATTGACCTTAGCATCGATAATTTTGGCCATAACGTGTTTGGTGAATATTTCTGCAAGTAGGGATCGAACAAATTAGTATTACATCAAAAATATCAAGAATCAGAGCAACATACCAAATCTTCAAAATATGCTAACAAAATATTTTCGTTGACACCGTCCACCAAATTTTTTCTTCCCCACTCCTGAAAGTCTTCATACGCTTTATTGTACGTAGGCAGTGTCCACGTATTTTGACATTATTTCAGCAATTTTATTTTTGACAAGACATGAAAATCAAAACAATCAACTATGATTTTCACAAACACTGCCCATAGCAACGTTTAAAATCCAATGAATTCAAAAATTTGCAATCTTATATTAATTTTTCCATTTTCAGAACAATAATGCGTTTCAATCAGAAAAAAACTATTGATTACAACACGGGAAATATATATAATATTTGATTGTTTTGATTTTCATGTCTTGTCAAAAATAAAATTGCTGAAATAATGTCAAAATACGTGGACACTATACTATTCATATTTCCCTTGTTGTAATAATAGCTATAATACTAAGATGAATTATGACGTTTCGAAAACCGCAATAAATATGACAATCAGAGCGGCTGACACATAGATTTATTCTCTATGAATACTCTCACACACTGTGCGAGAATAAAATTTAGTCGAAATGCTTAAAAAACAAGGATTATACTCAAGCTCGAGTTGGTAATCTCTATATACATTTCCAACTTGACGTGTTGAAAATTGATAGGATCGGCAGTCATTGTTGACAACCACGAAACGAAAAATATCACTAAAAACAGTGCTGTAATGAGTTCATTACAGCACTGTTTTTAGTACTGTAATGAACTAGAGAAACATTTTTCTCTTTTGATACTGGGAAATAAACTGCTCCACATGAGTTGCAAACAAATATAGATGAAATAAGATTTTTGTAATGAAAATTCATATTTATATGATTTCAAGTTGCAAATTAATTTAAGCCTGTATGTCTGCAGCGCATACAGGGTGATTAAGAAAAATCGTGTAAAATAACGTAATTTTATTCCCAAAGAATTCAAGCATTTTGAGACTATCAATACAATGTATGGCCTCCACGGGCATCAATAACAGCTTGACATCTTCTTTGCATACTACACACGAGGTTGTAGAACATTTCTTGAGGAATTTGATTCCATAAACGGGACAGAAGCTCTCTCAGATCATTTGAGGATTTTGGTGTAGGTTGATGATTGTCTAATCTTCTTTGGAGCATATCCCATGCATGTTCTATGCAATTCAAATCTGGTGAGCGCGGAGGTACCTATTGGTAAATGTGGAATACCAAACTCCTCGCGCGCATTCTTAACTACCTATGGCTGCACGGTGCGTTCTAGCGTTATCGTCCAGAAATTGAAAAGTTTCACCAATAGCAGCGTGAAAATTTGGCACAACATTGTCAATGATATGCTCCCTATAGTGTAAGGCGGTCATATTCCCAGAACAAAGGTGTAGATCTGTGCGCCCGTTGAAACATATCCCGGCCCATACCATAACACTACCCCCTCGGAATGGATGGACTTCTTCTTCTTGGACATAGCGACTATTACGGGGTATGCGTGGGATTGTCCATACCCTTATTCTTCGAAAATCTGAAAATCGTCCATATCTGGATTCATCAGTTAAAAGGACACTACGCCATTGATCGTTCCAATTGATATGTTGCCTTGTCCATTCCAGTCTTTGACGCTTATGGTCACGTGTTAATGGAACTCCTCTCAATGGACGTCTAGAACCTAGATTCCTGATTCACCTCTCTCAAACGTCGTCTGGTGGTTTCGATGGAAACTTGGACCCCATCTGCATTTTGAAGAGCATTCCGTAGCCTACACGTAGGGTTTCTTCCCGCCGAAACGGTGATGAAGATGAAACGATCCCTCAGAATTTCCCCAAGTGATTTCCCGAAATTGTTTCCACCCTGCAATTTATTAGATTGTCTGGACATAGGCCACTGCTTGGACACTAACTTCTGTACATAAATTATGGTTGAATTATTCGTGCTTAGGGTGTCTTTTCCCAAATAAAGTGGAGAATCTCCAGTGCATTCACCTTTCGTGTCCCTGTTGGAGGAGAGAGGGGTGGAGTAATCCAGACTTTCAGAAAGGAAACATCGTGACACGTACTGCATTATGTAACCAACATCTGAGAAACTATAAAAACCCTATCACGTTCTGCTATATTTATCCACTAAACGTGATGAGGTATATTATTTAGTTTTTACCACTTTATCAAAATGTAAGAGATTTTTCAATGGAAGCATCTGTTCTCAAATCAAAATCAGTCTTGTTATTTAAGAATAGAATATGCATAAACCAAAAGATTGCCAAGATAACGTTGAGTAGCAAAGAACCGAATGACGTAGGTATACCTAGTTACCGATGTATATCTGAGACAGCAACTTCTATCTAGGAACTTTGAGTGAAAATAAACCAGACAGAAAATATGAATCTCAATTTCATTTTCCCCTCAATCCACACAAAAAATAGCTTATTTGAATATCAGATTTCCTAATTGCAATAAATTTCATTCAACTAGACAGCTAATAAACAAGAATCTCAAGCAAACTTCCATGTCTTCACGAAACTTTGATTCTATAGAGATGCTATCGAGACTCACTTCGTAAAAGCGATATTTTGAGGCTTCTGTTTTCTGGAGATAATAAGTTTTCCCTTCACTTCGTTTATTATTCATTCTCCTTGAAATGAATAAGCGCTTCTCGCATACCTATGCAAACTTGTTCCTCTGCATAAAAAAATGGCAAGGGTGTTGATATGGTACTGGGGGTAACTACACCCCTCCACTGGCGGATATGACAGTTTTCCAGGTCGGGGGGCATGAATTTCTTCAGGGGGGCGATGAATTGATAGAAATTTTTTACCAAAATAATAGAAGAAAGACTTAAAACGAAATTTTTAATTGAAAGTATTAGGGATCGATTGAAATACTTCAAAGGGATAATTGTCAATTTCGAGGTCCAAGGGGATGCCATGCCCCCCCCCATGTGTCTGCGAGTGCACCCCTCTCCTCTCCCCAAAGAAGGAAATTTTACTGTTTATACATTATGCCCCGGCTCATTCACCATTTTGCAACGTGACTTGGTCCCGAACTACTATAGCAATGTAATTATGTAACTAGATAAAAATATCCAAACTTTTTCCTTAGGAATTACGTATTCGGATCGAAAGAGAAATAGCAAAAGGTTTCGTTTTCCTCTTTGACTATACCCAGTATACCCTATGGACATCGCATTCCCTCGTAGAATCATGATTCGTCATGGCTCCCACATTGAAAGTCATCACAATGAGTGGAACAAAGATAAAAGATCGGATCTCTTTGTTCAGCCCAATTTTGTGGCAACACCGCATGAAACCTTTGCTTTGGATGAACATGGGCGTGCGATTTTGAATCAGTTCTGTCGTGAAATTTATTATTCAGAAAAATGACAGCGAAACGATTGTTGTAATGAATAAACTAATCGTCGTCCCACACTCGACAATTCAAAGTTGCTGAGAGAAAGTGGCGGAAAGATTGTAAGTACATTTTGCGACAAGTTGGACTTGTATCAGCTTACACGAACCTTTGGAAACTTGTTGAAGGAAAAAGCAGAAGAGTTCGCGTCTGCTCCAAGCATAAAAAATTTTGCGGCAAATTTCAGAAAGAGAAATGAGGTTGACTGACACGAATGAAAAAAGTAACGATAAAGATGAGGGCGATACATCAGAACCTTTGGCAAGGATGTCAGTTGAAGAAGTCTAAGGTTTTTCTACATCCCACGTATCTAATTCTTCCGCAAAACTCTCCCACTTTCAATTCCATGGTTCGTTTTTTGTTCGAGTTGAAGTTATAAGTTGAATCAGAACAATTCCAAACGATCAAAAGAAGAACATCGTTTGAGGGACTTGCAAGAAGGAACTTCTAACACTTCCGCAATCATAACAAAACCACAATCATGCCGCACTGGCTATTAAAATAAATTACCTGCCTTCTGCTCACAATAAAAATGAAAGTCAATGTCTCAAATAACTTTGTTTGATTTTTATAATGGTAGTGTCCATTTTTATTGACTCATGGAACTCAAAGAAGTATTTGTGATAATTATTTCATTATTTGTGAGGAAAATTATTGGGAATGTTCATAAGGTAATCAGAATCATGGGTAAAGGTAAAGAAGAGATATTTATCAAAAATATATTTACAATATTAAATAAAATTAACGTATTATGTACATTCACTAAATAAATTCGTTTTACTCCAATGAGCTTTAAGATCCATTTTGAAGGTATTCATACGAATATCTAACAGCTCCAATACTTTGGCTTGCTCAGATGTTAAAACTGCACCTTCTGTACATACTTCGTAACTTTTCATCAGAGTCACGACGCCTGAAAATAAAAATGTCTTTATTGAATTAATTCACAGAATAAGGTATTTTAAGAAATGGATTTTGCAATATAAAATTTACACTTGTTGAAATAAAACCTATAATCATTCTAAAACAAACATGAAAAATTTCAACTGAAAAGATCCTGAATTAATTTTCCTTAATGATGCATACCCTTTTCTAGTTTGGTTGGCAATCCCAACTTTCTGAGATATGGCTCTATGGCATGAGAAAACTGTTCTAGAGGTCCTTCTTCTAATATGACAGTTTTCTCTGCAATATTGCCTGCTCTGGCGAACTCATCCATTTTCTGATTATTGAACCGTTCAAGAACTTCTTCCTTGGAGCAATCACTGAAGAGTAAAGCTCTTTCCCCCTTCAAACTTTTAGTAACCTGAAAGTAATCATAAATAAAATATCTTCATTGTGAATCGATATGAATATTTACCTTATGTAAATCATCTTCAACCTCCTCTTCAACGGTTCTTCCTAAACCCACTCCTATCACCCTATTCTTACCAAAGAAGAATCTACTGGGTTTCCAACTATCCCTTATTTTCTGGAATGTGTTGTTCCTTATGTTGGTGTAAGAGAAGACATATATATTCTCGTATTGTTCGACACAACTTCTTATATCTTCGATAATTCGTTGTTTGAGAGCAACCCCCTTTTTGCTCGTTTTAGTTAAACTAACTGGAAAGAGAGTAAATTTATTACTTGTGTAAAAGAGGTAGACTGGTAGAGTCGACTGGATTTCAATCAAGAAGCCAATTTCAACAGTTTTGAATGTAATTGAATAACGGCATAACAGAAGGAGCAACTTACTTTTCTTATCTCTCTTTGATTTCGGCATTTTTGTAACTTTTCTTGTCTTCTGAAAATAACCGCACAACACGTGAAAAACGTAGGTTATCTTGAGATCATAGAATTATGCGCCTGTGATATGTTCTTGACAAGAGAACCACAAACCACACTTGTCTCTGTAACAGTGTAACCAACAGTGAAATGAAATTTGGCAACATCGTACTTTGTTTCCCTAGCTTAAGAGCAGAGAATGTTTTCAAATGCCATGATTCAAGAGTCGTAGACAAAGTTGAATATTCAACTCATATATCATAGCAATAACTTACTTGAATAATATGAGAAACTCGATCTCGTCAACCTTATCCGCTGATTAAATTCGAAAATTTCCGCGGTCCACGGCCAGTACAATACAAGAGATTACTAATTTTTTGTAATATTCAGATAATCAACAATTTAATCCTATGGAAAAGGGTTGGAGAAATAAAAAAAATTATAAAATAAAGTTTAATTTTAAATATCTAGCAGTCAACTTAGAAATCAATTTTGGGTTCACATGAATTTCCATTGCATAATTCCAATCTTGCAAACTAGATAATACATAACCGAAACATCTAATATTGTCAAGTCTACAAACAGAAATCACAAACACGTTTAAATAGTTGAAATTTACTTGTTTCACTCTATTGAATATAATGGGGATTACACAAAGTTCAAGTTAATGTTTCGACAAAAGGACCAAGAAGATACAAGATTCCTGATGATACGAACCGTCAATATCCAGTAGTTAAATCACATTTAAGTATGCTATTTACCATTAGTACATGAACCTTGTAGACTAATACAAAATAAATGATAGGAGGTGATTATACCATACTTTGCCATATTGGCGAAGGGTAGCGACATCGAAAAAATTAAAGAAATTAGTGAATCATGTAGCATATCGTTTTGTCCACAATCTAGCGATACGATCATGTTCTTCACGATTTTGTAGGTATTGGGTTGCTATACTTCCGACCAATGGATCAGCTGTAATTCAAAAGAAAAATTAGAAAATAATATTTTATAGGACATTCACAGGATTGCCCAATTGATCTGGTTCTATCATTCTGAACCAGGCAACTTAACCGTTATATCATTAAGGATATGTAACAGATTGGTAAGAAACAAAGAAAGGTTGAGAGCTTATCAGTACAGAATTGATAATCACTCCATATGGTCCAATAACAATGGAAAGAATGTCTGAATCTAATATCAACCTCTATATTCGTCAAAAACTTTATCGATTAAAGCACGAAATTCATCATTTCTTCAAAAACACCTATTCATTAGCTATCAATAGTATTCATAATGCTGATTACAAAATTAGTCACTACCTTTGAGTCAATTTAATAATGCTCTGAAGAGTTAAATGGCGTAATTTGAGAAATTTGGTATTCAATATGCATTGTCAATATTCTCCTAAATAGAAAATTATGTGTGGAAAAGATTGAATGTTTAAGTTTTCAGTTGCAGGCCACACTGTATAAATTGATCAGCAGTAACATTTGCCAATTGCTTTCTCACCAAGTTATACAGCGGAGCCTGTACTGCACTATTAAATATTCTCACCTGGATTGCAGTCTGTAAGTAGGGAACATATAGATAGCAGCACCTTGGAAATAGTTAAAGCAGGGGACCAATTATCTTTTAAAATATCTAAACAAATGACTCCTTGACTATTGATGTTGCAATGGTAGATCCTTGTTCTGAAAGTAACCTTGGGTGGTTTGAAGGGGTATTCTGGGGAGAAATGGATGTCGAGGAAGAACACTCCTCCTTCATAGACTGAACCAGGGGGTCCTAAGATTGTTGAAACCCATTCATAGAAATTTTCCCCTTTTGGACCAGCACTGCAATTTGGGGGTGGGTCTAATGTTATCTCAGCCAATTCCTTCTGAATCCTCCTAGCTGATGTGCCAAGTGCTTTTGACATCTTAGGGTTGGGTTTGGTCTCTTTTGATTCCTTCTGATCGCCTACTGCTTGGCCTCTACCTCTGCCTGATCCGCTTGACCCAGCAGAAGCCATTTCTGCAAATAATGATTCTGATATATCAAACTTTCAGAACAAATCATAGCAGGCTCCGCAGCAGAAACAACTGTTGTGAAAAAAATTATAAGGGTGTTAGGAAAGTAATGTTGTTTTCTTACGATTATTTCAAACACATGAATTTTGAATATATTGTTTTTATCAATACTTAATGTAATCATCCTCATTACAACAACTTTTTGCCTTACCAGATTCAATACCAAATCAATAAAAATTCTTTAGTTATTGGGCAGAATATGAGATGGCATTTTCAATATCATCCAGTGCAACTATTTGATTTTCTCTTAGAAACTATTGGAGAGATCAGAATTGATTTAAATCTGATGATACAAATATGGCGGGCAAAACATCACCCACCACATGAATTCATCAATTTTCCAGGATTTATTTTGCTATTTGACATAGAATTTGTCCTATTCATGGAGAATATGCTCTGCTTACTTTCCCAATCTTCTGCAAATGTTCTTGAATGGTGGCCAGATTTGAATTAAGAAAAAGGCCCATACCAAACCAATCACAAACGTCCAATGTATTTAAATAAACATCACAAATATTTTGATAGCATAACAAATATTTGTGATACTGATGGAAAATAAAATGAATAATCTGAAATAGTTGAGTGGTTTTTTTTATGATTAAACAAGCAACAACTAGAACTTGTGAGTTTGTTATAGAAATTTAGTAGTCCTGACAAATTCATGTTATGAAAACACAGGAATGTGAACAGGAAAATCGTGTCAATTTTGTTTGTTCAGTTTTTCAGTTCAATGATCAGACTGTACCAAATTTAGAAAGCAAAATTCCAATTGAATGAAGCATGAATGTGAAAATAAAAAAAAAATAATTTTCCAGTTTCTTCTATCGTAAATTTGTTAAGTCCAATTCTCTGATGAATGAATAGGGGGAAAGTTTATAGTATTAATTTTAACTCATGCTTTACCATTCAGTCTCTGCAAACATTCGAATATCTGCTGCAAGAGCCCCAAAAAATTATTTGACTTATAGGTAGCGCAACTGATGTCATTTGAAAAAATTCAAAATTGTTGAAACAATACAATGTGTACCTCGAATATACGTAACGTTTCACCTATGAATCAACCTTGTACTCATAAGTATCAATAAAAAATTCGGTGATGAAAAGAAAAATTTGCCCAGACGGCCATTTTGACTCGCTACCCGATATTTTGAGCATCGGAAGAGTACTTAATAACAATTCCATGAAGAATATTTGTTGTTCTCATGGGTGTCCTCCACTTTACTGTTTCGAACGATTAAAACTGCAATTTTTGTTCACAATCTTTTCGAAATGTCTTTGAATATAAAAGCACAATGAAGAATGAAACATGAGAACAAGGATATTTGTTACTCACTAATATCTTGTTTTCTAGATAGTACGTGAAGAAACACTGCGAGTAATAACTACTAATAGTTTTTCATTTCACATAAACAATTGCCGGCAAGTTTGTGATCGATTTTCTTATTATAAAATGAAAGACTTCAACAAACTCGTTCGCACCAAACCACAACCCACGATAATAAATGTTTCTCGTTCGACAGCTGTCAATACATTAGACATAATTGATCATAGAGTTTATTGTATTTAATAATCAACATGATCTGAAACAGTTTTCTGAAATCATGATCATGCGTTTGTTTTCAGAAAATTAATTCATCTTGACTCCTGAACAGAGTCGCATATAATCATAGCTAACCTCTACAGAAACTGTGGCCAAAAACAACCCTGTGGAAATATTTTCGGAACCATTTTATTTGTATTCGTCTGTTGGCAGCATTGTTGATAAATGACATTATCCTACCTATCTACCATCGGTATCGGCTTTAAAAATTTTCGGGTATAATTTGAGCGAAAAAAAATACCATTCATTGGTGAGAAACCATTAATCATTTATTTACAAAAACACATTAAATTTTTCACATATTTACAATATCAAGCGATTAAAAAAATATTAGATGTGTTTTATTGAAGATCAATCCTTATTTCTTCGTTACTTTCTTTTTATTTTTGTTTCTATTCTTCACATTTGTTACCTCATAGAAATTGCTTCCAATTTTCTTCCTCTTGTTGGCCCTCTCCATGGCTCTTTTTTGTTTACTTGTCTTTTTCTTAGGTACTTCTCCCTCTACTTCCTCTTTGCCGGTATTTCTTGTTCTTTTCCTTTTAACAGATAAGTCATCAACACAAAATGATCCACTTTGGGTTTGAATCTTTTCTGTTTCTTCTTCCATATCAGAGTAGGGGTTACTGAAATCGGAATCAGATTCATATGTTATTAGCTCCTTATCGTCAACAGATATCTGGGATTCATCCAATGTAGATGACATAGCAGTATCCTCAGATACCACAGAGTCATCTATATCAGAATCCATGGTATCGTTATATTCAGTTAGATCAGAAATTGAAGATGCATCAATTTGTGAACTATCTCCATCTAGTTCCATTGGTTCCAAATCTTGGACATCATCCCCTTCATAGTTCAAATTGACCTTGATTTTTCTGAAATCTTGAGCAACACCAATATTGGCATCATCTTTCTTCGGTAATGGTTCCTCAAATCCAGGTGGAGAAACATAAAAGGGAAGTTTACCCCTTTGCCAATCGTTCAACATCATCTTTGCAGCAGTTGGTATGTCTGGTTCTCCTTTTTTCAATAATTTTCCACTTTTCTTGGCCAATTGCTCTAAGAAATCAATGTGATCGGACCAACTTTCAATTTTGTAAGTTTTTTGAAGGTATTCTTTTCTTACTCTTTTCAATACTTCTTCAATATAATCTTCTGGATTGTTAACGAGTTCAACTCTTACAACACCTTTCAAGACCTTTTCTGTATCAGTTTCAGCAGAGGGATAGACAACCCCAGGACAATCAATAAGGTATATTCTCCTCATGAGTGTGATATATTGCCATACTTTAGTTTCACCAGCAATAGGGGCCACTTTGCAAACTTTCTTCTTTCTCAATGTGTTGATGATTGATGATTTTCCCACATTGGGATAACCAATGAATCCTACCGATATTTGCTTCTTATCAATATGTAATTTTGCTGTAAATTAAGGAAAATTGAATAATCTGAAATGGAACCCCAAATAAATATATTTTGGGTAACAATTTGCACACAAAATTGATCGAAAAGCAATTTTTATCACATTGACTTACCAAATTGTCTCAATAAATTAATTAGAGATCCTTTTCCGAATGGATGAGTTATACTAGCATGGAAAGCTACTGTTGGATATTCAGCACTCAATATAGCCACCCATCTTTGGGTCACCCAAACAGGCACCAGATCAACTTTGTTGAGAATAAATATGAGATGTTTGTGTGGTTTATCAGTTCTCAAAAATTTTTCCAAATATGAAGAACGTGTGCCCATGGGGTCTCTTGCGTCTAAAACTTGCAGTAATACATCTGAACTGTCTACAACTTTGTGAAGCTCTTGCCAGATTCGTCTTGACTGTCCTGCAGCCATAACCCAATCTCTTGGCATATCTTTGACTCCTCCATCATCTTTTATAATGTTTGTATCTTCCTCATTTTTATATTCAGATAATTTTTTATCAGCTAATTCTACTAATTCTTCCACGTTTTTGGCTGCAATTTTAGGCCTTTTTCTTTGTTTTTTGGGCCCAAAGACATAATCGAATGGTTCAGTATCTAGCAAATGTACTCTAGCATTTTTTGCTTTTTCATTGAGAAGCGTTATTGGCAAATTAGTAGGTTTCATTATAACCTTATAAGGATTCTTCATCACTTCTCCCATTTCTGTTTGGAATTTCTGTAGAGCATTCTGAGATATTATACGACTGTTCCCAAACCATTTTTGATTAGGTTCTATTCTAGCAACAGTTCCAGAATTCAACCAGCCCTAAAATAGAAGTAGGTTATTCCCATAAGTATTCTTATTTTCATTTCATGACTTCAAAGTTGATCATGTTATAATTATCATAGAAGTATTGGAATAGTTCCAAAACCGAGAAACTTATGAGGGGTGAAATAAAGCTCAAATGAGAAACTCATGAAAACCAATGACTAACCTGAAATGGTGCTGGAGTCAAAATTTTACCAGTTTTATCTCTTTTAGCTTTGAAATTTCTATACATCTGCAGCCTTTTGATAGTTCCTTTTGTACGAACTTTTCCAACACCTTTTAGACCCTCCGCAGACCTCTCTGGGTTCATGGAGTGTCCGGATCTATTGAATCCCTGTTTACGGGGGGGACCCGTGGTAGATCTCACTTTGCCCATCTATCGAAAAAAATTAACAATTAGCTACATACAGAATTGAAACCAACGTTTTCAAAGATTGGTGATGAGTGAAAATATAATCAATAATTTATCAATATGAATATATGAACTATGCATTGATTTAAATTTGAAAAGTTGCTTACATTTTCGAATTTTTATCTAGTTTCTTGATTAAAAAGCTTACAACTCAAATCACATTCGAAAAATAAGGTTACTCGGTTTGCTTTTAGGTTATTATCAAAGACACATATATATAGATAGTGTAGTGCTTTATAAATCTATGACCGCAGCAGACTGTGAAAAAGCCATGTAACAAGGCAACACTGCAAGGGGAATAGAATTTTTTATAAATTGAAGGCAGGGACAACCTGCCTCTTGCATACTTTCTTGAAATTTTTCAGTGCCAATATCTGCATCAACAATTTTCGAGCGCCGGTGTCTGATTTTTCAAATTTTGAGCCGGTAGGTCTCAATAAACGATCAGGTTTAACTCACGTATGAGGATGATAAGGAAACAAAAACATTTCAATAAATCATTTTATTCAGGAAACAATTTTTTGACAAACTTTATAAAATTGATCTCTACAGACATTTAAGATATATGAGTTGGAGACAATGTTTTGTTTTGAAAAAGGTTTTCTTCCTTAAACTCCTCAAAATCCAAGACACTTCACAATTTTCTACAAAATTTTTCGTACATACAGGATGTTAGAGCTGCCATATTTCAATATTAATACAATTGCATTCATTCCCTAAATTATGTTTGCTCAAATTCGAGCAATGTTCCCATTCAGAACGGAACTTTTCCTTGTCTTTTAATGAAACCAGAAGTCGACAATTTGTGTAGGTACATGCGTAGTTTTTCAACACCCTGTAGCTTTATATGAATGTGATGAACAATATATTATGATATAGATATATTCCATCCTAACAAATGTATATCATACTTATCCATATTATAGGTACCATTAAATATTTGGGTACAATTATTTTGAGAGGAGTTGCACATTTCAAATTCTAAAATACTAATAAATCAATACTAAAAAAGTGTAAAGTCATAAACAACATAAAACAAGTGATAAGAACAAAAATAAATTCCAAAAAACTTATAGAATAAATTTGGCCTGAAAGTTTGGTTGAATTTACTTGGTTGTCACTATTCAGTGCATAAAAATGAGATCCTTGTAAATTAAACAGTTTCATATTGATGATGAATAGCCCATCTCAAGCTGCAGGCAAATATTATTCCAAATACCTGAAAGCAATAAATTCAGTGGAAACCTGTTTTATATATGTATTTGCACTATCAATTTAAAAAAGGAGGAAATTCAAGTAAATCTGATCACTCACCTGCAATAAAGAAATCCCAAGACCTACACTTTCAATGATTGTGGCATTCTTTGAAAACAGTGTTTTCAGTTTATCAAAACAGGATGCATTGTAATGTTCAGTTCTCATTGTACAGGACCCATCATCAGCTGTATTGGGACAGCAAGTATGAGGCAGGGAGTCATTTTTAGTAACACTCTGCCAGTCAGTAGGACCAGTAATACCACAGCATTCTCCCTGAGTTTAAAAGCAATATGCAATGAATAAATATATAATCTGATGAATATGAAATGATTCGCAAAAAACAGTGATTGGAAATTACCTCATGCTGGGCTATGTCCCAAGTACGCTTTATGTCATCATTCTTGTAATACTCAGAAATCGTTGAGTTGAGTTTATCTTCCAGCATAACTTCAACCTCATTTCTGTGAATGTATCCAATGATACCAGCAGTGATTTCAAGTATGAAGATGACAATTAAAAGAATTGCAAACTGAAAAAGATAGTGCAATCATTTTGAGTTCATAAAGAAATTCTTGAATTTATAAAAATTTATTCACTCATACAAAAGACATTAATTCTGTACAAGCATACTTTCACTCCTCATAATACTTACAGTTGAAATCATACACTGACTCTCCTTTGCTGCGCCACAGCATCCTAGGAAGGCAACAATGAAAATTATTACACCCACAGCAATTAGAATCAGGGGTGCTATTTGAAAACTAGGGTACACAAAACTGGAATAGTTTGAATAGACAAGATGGAATATTACTCCAATGGTGAGGAGTCCTATTCCAGCAACCTGAAAAATTAAAAGAAATGTGATGTTAAATGTTATAACATCTCTTTATGTGAAATTTTTTACAAATATTTTTTTTCTTCTACTAATAATATGTTAAAACAAAGGCTACTATTTTAGTATAAATATCACTCTTTCAGCCTCAAGTCAATGAATATATACTTTTCAAATTACTAGCTCAGTTGGAAAATTTCAAATAAATTTAATTAGAATGATCTGAATGAGTTTTTCTTCAAAGAATGATAATATAGGTAATAACAAGAGTGTCTATTGAGAATTGGTCTCAATTTCAAATAGGAAAACAACTATTTATCGTAGGTACATGAAATTTCAACAGAAATTATGATATATTTCTGTGAACAAGAGTTTGTTGTACTACCAAGAATCAAAATGAACCCCATCTCGTTAGCAACTAAATATTCATCACTATCTAAAAAGATAACAAGATCAGCAAAAACAGATGCACATATATGATGAATGAAATATTGTTTGATTTGATAAAATGTATGAATCACCAAGGTAATTGGTGAGGTGTGGCCTAATTTAAATTAATTGACTGTTATGGATCTTCATCACAAATCTGGAATACATGTTGGTACAAACAAAATTTTTCACAAAATGTGATCAATGTGACCACATACTCAAAAAGTTGGGGATTTTCAAATACTCAATACTCAACGAATAATTTGAAATAGAACACATAAATAAGTGTATCCAAATAATGTTAGGGAAAATACATAAACAATACATTTTGTGAATGAGAGAATCAAGAATCTTTATTATCACACATATTGGATTACAAAATACAGAGAGAGAAAAGGAATGAAGATATGAGTGCAACTCATGCAATAATTTATCAATGCCAACTCTGCTAATTGCATCCCATAATTAGCAAGTCGCAATAGTCTGCAATGATTTTATTTTGTCTTGATACCTGGATTGATTTTTTCATATAAATCAAAATAATTCTCAATCATTGAACATGTACTCACAGTAAATAGTAGATTAAAACAAAATAGGAGGTACTTCACACACATCATTCCAGCTGACACCATTGCTAGGTTTTTGTTGAAACTTAATCCTGCAATACAAAAATAACATAGGTACCTACTCACTCAAGCATGATGGAAAATTCTTTGAATTCCTAATTTGATAATGAATATCTTTACTGCTTAGAATTTAGAAACAGATGTTGAAAGAAAATAGTGAAGATTCGGAGGAAAATTATTAGTAAATCCTACAAAACATCAAAATATACGAGTTGGATATTTTTTTATTCACTACCTACCCAAGAAAGAAAGCTCACCTTATCAAAGTATATTCTGGGTTATTTTAAGAGGCCAACACTCAACACTGCTGTATTCAAGATTTCGTTTGCGAGATAGGTAACAGGTTGGCAGGTTATTGTGATTGGCGACACAACAATTAAACCGAATTTAATTCCGGCTATTCGTAGTTCGTACGGTCAAAATTAGCCTTCAACCTTCGTAATCAACAACAAAACGTTCATCAACATCAAAACATTGAATTGAAGAGAGCAGAGCAAGTAGTGCAAGAGAGAGGAAAAAAGAGATTGCGAATCTGTGCACTTGTGCAGAACAAGGTGTTGCCAACCAAATTTCTGTTCTAGTCCTCTGTAAGGAAAATGATTATTTCGAAAAATTAACTTAATTTTCATTTTCTGTGTGGAATAGCTTGTACCACATCTGCTAGAGTTCACTTTCACTGACATTTGTACATATTATCTAAATTATTAAATATAAATATTATATTATGCATTAATGCATTTGTATTTATTCATTATTTCATTTGATATTGATACATGCTAAGCACTCAAAAGTAGAGAACCTACTTAAACTCGAATTTTCCCGACCTCCGATCTATTTTCCACTATTAGCAAAACATTCACGAAATACCAAAAATTTTAAATTTTGTATCCTTCATCCAATTGTGTGCCCAACCTAACAACAAATTTGAAAAAAGCCCAAAATTCTTACACTACAATTTATTCTTAGTGCTTTTTCAATATCCTGATTGACTTTCATGAGTTCTAAAATTTTTTTTTCCCTTTGAATAATAAAAAAATATATCATTTCCTATATTCCAGTAAATGGTGGATGCGCTCTCATGAAACTATGATGTCGTAAGATTTTTTCCAGCATTCAATATATTCTTCGCAGTGTTTGAGATATTTTACTCTCAGATTAACTACTAAGATTACCCCTCATGTTTCCCGAATCACCAACCATTTTTTGAGACAATTAGTATATTTTATCATTGTTTAAACAATGATTTTATATGCAACGATAACGAACAGTAGGCAAGAGTACAATTACAAGAACTTCACAAATTGGTCGACATAGTTCTGGCAGCTCTATGACTTGGACTATGAGTAGCAATCAATATACCAAAGATTATAACCCTTAACATTGTTTAAACAATGCCCTTAATCATGGCTTCCTTTAGAAAGCCATTCCCTATGTATGTGACGCCTATGTGCTGCATCACTGCTATCAGTCTTGACGCAGAACTAGAATAGACGTCAGAACTAGAAAGTCAGATTGATTCTTTGCTTGGCAGCATGGCAGCTAAAAATTTCAAATCAGCTGTCGCATGACGGTCGCTTGTCAGTTCCAAGTTAACTTGGTTAGGAAGGTGTTTGGTAGGTGACTGTTGGTTGTAGTAAAGTACGGGAAAATAATTATCTTCGCTGTCGCTGTCAGTGCTTCAATCCTTATATTTTCAAAGAAACAATGTATTAGTGATGGCACCTAGTTTGAGTAAATATGCGAACAGAAATTATGCCTTCGCCGCAGCAGGTCTCTCTGCCCTTATGTGGATTTTGGCCAGCAGAAGAAAAGCGAAAATTGGGAACAAAAAGTGAGTGAATAATCCAAAGTTTCAAATCATTAGATCCAAAATAGGATACAGTAATTGTTTCATTCGTCATTGAGGCTTGAGTAACAGGATTAACAGGCAAAGATTGAGTTTGATAGAATTTCAAGGTTGTCTTTGCCCTTGGATATGGTTGATAACTATGATTATAAGACGAAACAATTAATGGTATCCTGAACACTCTTGTCAGAACTCATTTGGATCTAATTCACATCTTCACTGGTCCTTCAACTCGGATTTAATGTATCTTCTTATCAAAGAGTTGATGTACCAGGTTTTTATTGTGTTCTGACTCATTATAATACAGAAGATTAACTGGACTGGAACTTTGTATTCTCGATGCGAATTATATCTGATAATTATTTGAGAGAACTGCACCAGAATGCACAATTCAATTTTAGATGAAAGTAAAGTCTGGGTAGAAGTATGTTGGTATTAACGAACCTAAATTTCCACTTTCTCTTACCTATTACAAAATACATTTTTATCTTGTTTGATTAGATCTGTTAGCTGATTTGTTCTCATACCATAAGGAATAGGCATATGGGAAGATATAGGTAGTAAAATTTCTAGAGAATTCGTTCTTGACCGTCGAAAAAATGTCATCTATTCTATTCCAAAATTATTAACAAACTCCAAATAATATTATGATTATTCAAATCGAGTCCTGTAACCATTTGGAATATCTTCCTATTGATAATTATTTGATGATTTATTCATTAAGCCTCCTTCATTGAACCATTTTAAAGTATGTGTATCTTATATCTGGAAGGTTATCGACTCAAAAAAAATATATTCCTTTCCACACGACACTCTAATTTAAAGTGAAGCTCCACACCAGAATATTTTAATTTTTTTCTGAGATAATAATGGCACTTACGTACTTTTACTATGAATTCCTAGTGCTCAGTGGAAAAAAGTGTATTCGTATATATTTTTTGTTTTTTTCCACCTTTAAAGCTGAAGGCACTTTCTATTTAGGGATGTAAATCCCATTCTTGGTCAATTTTGAAACGAGAAGAAATGGATTAATTCTCATTCGAAAATGAAGTTCTTATTGCTCAATCGTTTGTTACGTGAACGGAACTAGTGAAATAATTTTGAAGCAGTTGAGTTATCGATATTTTGAAAAATATACAGAGTGTCGCAATGAAATGGATATATGCCAAATAACAGGCAGACAACGGTATTTTAGAGAAAACGCAAAAACACGTAAACTTCTGTTTGAAGGGAATAATTTTGATGCAGAAAGCGTCCATAAGAAAGGGCGGCAACCGTTGATGATATCTGAATATGAAAGATAGGGGATGTGATACATCATTTGAAATTTTCTTGCAGCCAGAAAAAGACGAAAAACAGCAAGAATGAAGAGGATGTGAAATACCTTATTGCTGAGAAAACAACTACGACGGTCAAAGCCCAGGTTGATAGGAAATTTTTTAATCAATTAGGACAGCTTTTAAAAATTGTGATACCTGGAATTACTTCCAATGAATCGTTTTTGATGTTATTGGTTGCTGGAAGTTTAGTCGCCAGATCTGTCTGTGATATATGGCTCATAAACAACGGAACCAGAATTGAAAGGTAAGTGAAGCCAAAGTCATTCATTAGTGATTCTAGATAAGTGGACAAGCGATTCAGAAGAGGAATTTCATATTTTGACTAAACTATTTGTCAGAAATGAAGTAGGAATGATGTATTCTTTACTATCTGGACTTTCATACTAATTATATACAGAGGAAATGCTTTTTTTGTCGGCGTGATCTCAGAAACCACGGTTGAAAAGAACCAACCATATCGAATGATCATTATTTTATTCGTATAGTTTCATTTGCCGCTTAAGATATTTTTTATAGATCAATAAAAGCAGCTAAAAGTTGAAAGACTTCTATTTGTCGCAAGACAATTAAGAAATTGAATTACTTATTCACCATATCTCAGGATATAATTTTTTTTCTGATGGAACAGGTAGAATTTTTTCCAAATTATTATATGCCTTCAAGAAACGTAATATCTATTGAATATATTAATCAATATGCGATAACCACTAAGAATGAATTGGCATTTTCATCGCCTTAAAAAATTTTTTCGAACGTTACTTCAGTAGGCGTTATCTTTGATTACAAAATTATTTCGATCCATTGAAAGGACATCGTAAATGGTTCGAATTATAAAGATAAGGAATTTGTTCAATCGAATGATCGAATAACTGCAGCAGACATCGAACCATTGTTCATGAGGTGAAACGCTGATCAACTGAGAATTAATGACATGGAAAAAATAGTGAATTCACGATACAAAAATTTATGAATACTTATCAATAGGAATTGATGCTTGGAGTTTGCACCTAGAAGATGAACATGAGGATCAAAATGATTCCTAAATTGGATTTGATGCTCACCAAGTCTGGAGCATTATTGCGTTATTTCTTGAATCATCACTACAAAATAAGTATAAAGTTTTTTTCAACGAAAATTTCCATTTAAAACATGATTTAATGAGAATTAATTGGTGTCTGTTCAGAATGTAATTGCGAAGGCTCGATTTGAGCAAAGTTCATAATGAAGTGCAACCAGACTGATACAATAAATATTATACTACTTATAGAGTTTATTTAAGCCATATTTATTGAATAACTGAATTGAATTACATAATGTGTGATAACAATGAAATTGAAGACCAATGCCTAGTTGTACGGTAGTTGTCTAGGCTTCTTGTATTTTCCTTCCAGCTTAAAATTTGTCGGATCTTATAATGGTAGGATTATAATAATTTTAAGGTCATTCGTTTTTTTACTTTTTCATCGATTCCTATGAGATATTCAAGCCAAATTTGCCGATTCCTTCAGGAGAATTCAAATTTTCCTCATCCCGACCATTCAAATTTCTATAGAAGAAATATTAGGTACGGAACCTACTTTATCTTCAATTCACTATGGCAGATATATGTCGAAAATTATCAGGAAAGAGATAAAATATCCACCTCGTTCGAAATGTTATGTAAAGTTAGCCGATACTACTCGTTACCTTTGGAAAGTTGCAATTATTATACATATTCCAATTATAATAGCAGGTGGACATAGTCGTGCTCTATTTATTAGTGTTCCGTACTTGATCAAATCAAATTCACGCATGGTCTCTATGTTGTTCAAAATTAAGGAGTCAGCTCTGACGAAAAGCGAGATCGGAGATATGATTTATTTAAATTTTTCATCGTAGGCATGGTTGATTTTGAGACTTTTTTCAGTGAAATCCAAGGTGTAGTCATTTGGCTGATATTTTTTGCGCACTTGGTCATGGAAACCAAGAATATGCATGTTTCGTCTCAGTAACCATTTCACAGCATAATTCTTTCATTTATTAGACCATAAACACCCCCAAAAAAATTTTATCGATTATTTTGAAATTATCATGGTATGTAGGTACATGTGAGTATCAAATAAACTGGTTGATTTTGTTAATGGACAAAATCGGCCTGATGGCTTCAGAGTTATAGCCATCTGAATATATAAGTCTCAATAATTTGAAAAGTAGGTACCGATCCCATCAAATTGAAACACAGCAGTTGTAAAATAAAGATATTAAGATTGCAAGGCAATGTGGCAGTTTGTGAAAATCGTATCACTATAAAAAAAAATTGTGTTCACATTATGCATTCGTATTTTGAGAGGCTTTTGAGAATAAATGCATATTATCTGTTTTATTTATTTTTAATGAATGCCGTTAAATTTGAAAGATCTTTCATCAAATGAGATATTCATAACTACTTTTCACTTTTTTAAATTGATGAGTTCCCAACAACAATTTTCAGAGTGCAATAAATAGCGTTTCCCATTTCGAACAAACATTTCAGATCGTATTATTCATAAATCTTGTCTATTTGTATAACATAAGGCAGGTAATTGGCAATAAGCGATAAACGTTTGTTCTGTTTCACCTCTTCTGCGAAATGATTTAGAATATGTATATCATACAACAGTGGTGGCTCCTGGACATTTGGACTGAGGGGGTACGGATTATGAAGTCAACTATTTATAGTTAGTAAAGCATATTTTTTTCGAATTAATAAATGTGTTATGCTTCAAGATAGAAACATCGTCATTATGAATTATTTTCAAACGCATATCTCATCGACCAGCAAGAATCAACGAAAGTATTAAACAAGATCAACAAAATGGGATTTGACATTCGTCCATCCACATAACCATTCAAATTTAATACTTTTTTAAAAGCTTTTATTTAACTTGCATTGTATGTATGTATGTATGTATGTATGTTCGGGTGGAATCTTGCTACTCAATTTTGAAACAGATATCTTCAACCGATTAAGCTGAAATTTTGTATACACGTTCAGTTTGGATGACAATACACGATAAGCTTAGTGACGTCATTCTATATCCAATATGGCGGACCATACAAGATGGCGGAATAGTTTTTTGTGATGCATTTCTATAATATGGGTATCAAATGAAAGAGCTTGTTGAGAGTAATTCGAAAAATAATGTGACGTCGTTCTATATCCAATATGGCGGACCATCCAAGATGGCGGAATAGTTTTTTGTGATGCATTTCTATAAAATGGGTATCAAATGAAAGAGCTTGTTGAGAGTAATTCGAAAAATACAGTGACGTCGTTTTAAATCCAATATGGCGGAACATCCAAGATGGTGGAATAGTTTTTTGTGATGCATTTCTATAATATGGGTATCAAATGGAAGGGCTTGTTGAGAGTAATTCGAAAAATACTGTGACGTCGTTCTAAATCCAATATGGCGTAACATCCAAGATGGCGGAATAGTTTTTTGTGATGCATTTCTATAACATGGGTATCAAATGCTTGTTGAGAGTAATTCGAAAAATAATGTTGACGTCATTCTGAATGCAATATGGCGGAACATCCAAGATGGCGAAATAGCGATAACTAAAAAGTAAAAAATAAATTAAAATAAAAAAAACCTTTTTAAAAAAGCTTTTATTTAAATGCTCTAAAAAGAAAAAAATAAAATTTTCCTTTTAAATTTTAACTATCAACTTATAACTTCATTAGGTATACACAATTTATATGATCATAAAAGCTTGTCGCGAGGGCGAGGTTTGCGTTAGTACCTATAAGTATTTAATTAAACTGGAAAAAAATTAAATTTAGCAGATTAAGATACTCAATTGAATAGGTACTAGTTTATTTGCAAGAGTTAATCGCGCAACAAGCTTTTATGATCATATTAATTGTGTATAATGAAGTTATAAGTTGATAGTTAAAATTTAAAAGGAAAATTTTATTTTTTTCTTTTTAGAGCATTTAAATAAAAGCTTTTTTAAAAAGGTTTTTTTTATTTTAATTTTTTCTGACGAGTCTCGGTAAACTTCGAAGAAATATGATGACGAAGACAGCACAATAAGTCCTCTAATACCCTCTCCCAACCCACCTAGTGGCTCTGTCACAATCAACACTTCTATTTTATACCAATAACTAGCTGGCCCGGAGAACTTTGTTTCGCCTTAATGATACTAACGGTGGATTCCACAAATCGTAATAACCGGTGATCAACGGCTTGGTTTTCTGATTTTTGAACTGTCAAATCGAGTTGATTCTAGATCAAGCTCCGATCACCGGTCAACCGGTGATAATGCTTTGTGAAACCCACCGTTGCTATTTTTCAAGCAGGAGATAAATTAGGCGAAATTGAAGTTCAAAATTTACAAAATTTTGAGGACATTGTTATTTACATGAAAGGAATTCTCGATACCCAATAATTGTTGAACATAATATTTATTATCCAAATTCATAAACATGTCAGAAATGAAGAGGAAAGATGACAATGGAGAACTCATGATTGATGCAGATCGTCAAAATACTTGACATTTCGGTAAAAATTCATTGTTCCACCACTTGAGATGTTTGCCCGCTTTTTGATCTGGTAATAGTTTTCCATGTTATTATAAGTTCCATGCAAATTATACAGTAATTGTTAATTTACTTTACTTTACTTATATTACCTTCACGACTACGCAATAGTGTCTAGATAAGAGCCATTAACCGTAGCGACACCTAGTGGCCTCATTCAAAATAAGGGAAAGCATTTCCTTCATGAGCATATTTTTCATCGAAGTTTTCAGAGTTTTAGTGTTTTTTATAATAATCAGGCCGCAGACGAATCCATAAATTGAGTTTAATAACAAACAGTCCATCCGATCTCGAGTTATAAATGGTGTAACCAACAACTTTGTTTGATATATAAAGATAATAGGTAGTGAACCACATCTAATACTTCAATTTACGTGTTTTCAGTGCAATCGTCTCGAAAGATGCAGCCCTATTCAGGAAACGGCTGCTGAAGCTGATGGTCGCCATACCGGTTATATCCGTTGTAAATAACGTCCTAAAGTATTCAGTTGGAGATTTGAAGATAAGGCTCCGCACAAATATGACCAAAAGGCTCTACGACGAATACCTCAGCAACTTCACCTATTATAGAATAGCAAATTTGGACAATAGAATCGCAAACGTTGATCAGCTCCTAACCAACGACGTAGACAAATTTTGTGAAAGCGTTGCAGACTTGTACTGTAACACAGCCAAACCACTCTTGGACATTGGAATTTACGTCTACAAATTATCGACCACTGTAGGTGGAGGTACACCAGGCATGATGCTTGGTTATTTACTACTATCAGGTGCTCTATTGACGCATCTGAGGAAACCAACGGCTAAACTGACAGCAGGTGAACAAAAACTAGAAGGGGAATTCAGACATATAAATTCACGGCTAATAACGCACTCGGAAGAGATAGCTTTCTACAACGGAAACTCCAGAGAGAAAACCACCCTTCTCGCCAGTTACAACAAGCTGCTGAACCACCTCAACCAATTCTTGAAATTCAAGATAATCATGGGAGTCACAGACAATTTCGTTGCCAAGTATTTCGCAAGCGTTGTAGGTTTTTTGGCTGTTTCGATACCTTTCCTTTCACCCACACACCCCCTATTCTCTTCCAGCCATGGAGAACGTTCAATGTTGTATTACACCTACGGACGCATGTTGGTCAAGTTGGCTGAAGCCATCGGACGACTGGTTTTGGCTGGCCGGGAACTTTCCCGTTTGGCCGGATTCACAGCGAGGGTAACTCAGCTCCGGGAAGTGTTGAAAGATCTGAACGAAGGGAAATATCAAAGGACCATGGTTGCAGGCTCTGAAAACCTTGATATCCACGGCGGGAAAATTGTTTTTAAGAATAACATAATCAAATTCCATCAGGTTCCTTTGATCACACCGAACGGTGATATTCTGATCAAGGAAATTTCCTTCGAGATCAAATCAGGAATGAACGTCTTGGTTTGTGGGCCCAATGGAGCAGGAAAATCATCACTTTTTAGGGTATTAGGGGAGCTATGGCCTTTGTTTGGAGGTGAACTCACTAAACCACCAAGGGGGAAATTATTTTACGTCCCCCAGAGGCCTTATATGACCTTGGGTAGTCTTAGAGACCAACTAACATATCCCCACTCCGGGGCAGAAGCTCTCAGACGGGGAAGTACGAACGCCCAACTGGAGGAATACCTTAATCTTGTTCATTTGGAATACCTCATGGAAAGAGAAGGAGGCTTGGATGCTGTTGCGGATTGGCTGGACGTATTGAGCGGTGGAGAAAAACAGCGGATCGCGATGGCCAGGCTTTTTTATCACAAACCCCAATTTGCAATCCTAGACGAGTGCACCAGCGCTGTGTCTGTGGATGTTGAGGGTAGTATGTATAGTTATTGTAGGGAAGTTGGCATCACATTACTAACTGTTTCGCACAGAAAATCACTCTGGAAACATCACGAATTTGTATTACATTTAGATGGACGGGGTGGTTACACTTATCAGCCGATCGAATCTGCTGAAGAGTTTGGTTCTTAGGGTTCCTAGGGTATATGAGATTTCTGGTTTAATTTTTTTTAGTTATATTCGGCAGTTTTATTTCGAAAGTGCTTAAAGAATAAATGATGGTATGTTGTGCTGCCCTTGAAAATTATCTGGAAAATAAAATTTATTAGATGAAACTGAGATTGTTTTATGTTCCAATAAATTTTTTTGTGGATGAACCGAAGAAACTCATTGATATATTCGATTCAGATCCACATTGGCCTTGGATGATAATATACCAATGTGATTAATGTTCGTTCAATTTGTAATCAATGGAAGAATTATATCCTTACACACTTTCAAGAATTTAAGAAGTTAACTGTTATTATGAACATACAAGACAGATTAAAAAAATAATATATTTTGTAGCTATTTTTTTTGGATGTTGTTCGAATCCATATTTGAAAATTTGATGACTGGTGATTCATGTTCAATGTATTTGATGTATGTGGTGCGTCTTGTTTATTGTTGTTTAGAAGGACCACCTTTTCTTATGTTTGTTTGTTGGTTGTATTGACGTTTTTATATGTGCTTCCAAAAATGTGATAAATAAATAATCATTTAATTTTGAACAAAATCTAACCTATCCACAGGACACAAAATATCATCATTCAACTTCAACAGGAGAAATATTTTACATCATTCAGATTGTTTGATAGTGAATTCAGTATTAAATTGTTGTATGAATTTTGTGACATTATATTTGTTTCTGAACTTTTTTGTGTTCATCGTAGATAAAATTTTATTAGGGAAGTAAAGAGAAGAAGTTGTTAATTGGTTAGATAAGCTTCATGTTCGAAGGTACCTCAAATAATTTTTTGTTACCTCTTGTCAAAAGTGTTATTTTCAATAATATATTTTAGTGAAAAAAATTATTATATACCCTCTTATTGTCGATTTGGATTTTCATTTCAATATCTGATAGAAATGAGCTGTGGATTTTATTTTTGGAATCGAATTAAAAAGCTCTCGAGACCTAAATGTGTTTATTTTCATGAAGAGATATATGAGTATATATATATATAATATGATATGCTCATAAACTGTTTGTTACTCATTAGTATCAATGAATATATTCTATTTTAGAATTATTTTGAAATTCCCCTCAATCCTCTTCAAGAGCGTCGTTCTACTCAAACGAAGGCTTTATCATATTTGCTCAGACAATAAGATAGGATTCAGTTGAAAAGCCCGTGGTCAAATTTATTTCTGTCGGGCCAGCCTCAAACCCGATTACTCTCGAATGAAAATAGCCTAGAAAATTTAAATGTTCAGGGTAGATGCGGATCTAGGATGCCATGGTTAAATTTGTTAATGGGCAAAATTCGACAAGGCTCCGTAAATATAACTATATAGCCTTTCGAAATTTTGTTTTACTGATAATTTCAAGACTCGTATGAGTATGAATACAGATATCGTGACGGAATGATAATAAGAACATGGTTTCATTCTCATATGGATCGAGTACGCAAAATCGATAGGAGTAGAACTAGCCAGTTTCCCCCATGAACTCCATGAAGGTAAGTATCTTTTAAGTAGGTAATATTTGAATTCGAGTCTGTATATGACAATACAATGAATAATGAATAGGTATGTAAATTATATCGAAACATTATGTTTAAGCTTTTATCTGAAGGAGCAAAAGAGGTGCAATTCTTGAAATAATCCCCAGTCTTCGGTCTGTGTTTTGACTTATATTACCGCTCCTTGAATAGTATACTTTTTTTCTTCCGACATAAACCTTAATTAATAATGGGTGTTTCATGAATGTATACTCGGTTTTTATGGGCTTCATTTCGAAAAACTTAGCAAACTCATTACAAAAGCAGCAACAGAGCAATCCCTTCATATTTCAAAGATCTTTACCTGAAAAGGAAGGACAAAAATGTTGTATTATCGGCAGTCGCTCTTTACTATATAGAATCAGGACATTTGGTCGTTTAGGATGTGGATTTGTTGAAAAATGTTAAGGGGACACGTCCGAGCTCGCGAGCTCCCTTCAAAAATTGGGCTTTTTATTTCCATGATATCTCAGTTCGTATGCGGCGTAGATCAACAATTTTTTTTTCAAATTAAAGCTTGATCATTTCTCTAGAATGTTGCTTTTCTGTTTTTCTTCGTATATTAGGGAAAAACCTGGTGAGCTGTAATTTCATGAAAATCTGGACAAACGATTTTATTTCCATGATATCTCTGTCAATTCTCGGGATAAATATATAAAATTTTCAGTTTACATGCGAAATAATATTTTCAAGAATGTGTATTCATCAGTTTTTTGTTTATTGCCCCCTCAATTTTTAAATGAATTATAAAGTAGGAAATTTTTGGTCATATTTCCAACCAAGTTTTTTTCCTAATATAAGCAGAAAAACGAAAAAGCGAATAATACACATTCTGCAAAATATCATTCCGCATGTATACTGAAAATTTCATACATTTATCCCGAAAATTGACGGAGATATCATGGAAATAAAATCGCGTTGTCCAGATTTTCATGAAATTACAACTCAATGGATTTTTTTTCCTAATATAGGTACGAAGAAAAACAGAAAAGCTAGTTATACACATTCTCGAGAAATAATTAAGCTTTAACTTAAAAAAAATTGTTGGTCTACGCCGCATACGAACTGAGATATCATGGAAATAAAAAGCCCAATTTTCGAAGGGGGCTCGAGAGCTCGGACGTGTATATCAGGTCCCCTAAATAAGGTAGCAAATTAGTATTGAATAATTACATGAGCTTGAAACCCATTACGCAAATTATTTCATCTCAATAAAAATTCGGCCACTGGTTTTAGCAACCTTGACCGATCACTTTCCTTCTATTGTCTACTTCTAATGTTAATGTTTGCACTCTTCAAATGAACGCTTTGAATGCAGATATGAAATTTCGTGGAGAACTAAAACGAAGGAAATTGGTAATGTGGATACTGATATCTGTTATGAAATTTGTAAGTGGGTATATGCAAACATTTTTAAATCTACTTCAAGAATCGATGTCTTGAATAATTGACGGACCTCGAATAGATCCTTTATTTGGACTGAGTCTGGGAGTTTCTCGATTGGGAAACTTTTCAGGGTTTTCGCAGTATCAATCTTCTTTTTGAGGAAAAAATCAAAAAGCATTTGGTTTTAGGAGAATGATTAATTTCAGACAACTGTCAAAAAAAAAGCGTCAATCGGCCGAAAGTGATCACTTGAACATTCAATGTGATCACAAATAGCAATAAAAGAATATTTATCAACAAATTTCTAGGTGAAATCGATGAATATTTCGTTCTTGCTATTTGTCATAATATATTGAATTTGGCGTCCACCTACTACCTATTTGATTTGTGAAATATTCTAAATTTTTTATCTTCTTACATTCATTTAATATTTGTAGCAGTTCCCAATAACATTGTCAACTTGATATCCGTCTTATGGATGAATAATATGGTCGAAAATAATTCCAGCCTTCACGACTCAGGCTTATTATCTCAAAAACGTGAACTTGAGCAAGTAATTACAACTGACCTCATTTATTAATAATGGATCAAGCTATCCAAAACCAATTTTTTAATTATAAAATATTTTTTTAATTATAAAATATGGATAGAGAAAAAGGTTTCTTAAGAAATAAGGATTAGGGGCGGCTTTTTCTACCCCTTGCATAGAGGAGAAAAATTTTGAGTGCCATAGAATGTGTGCTTGATTTTGTTCTGGTCAGTTTTTTTGGTTTTTAAGAAAAAATTAAAAACTCATCTTAAGGAGCCTGTGACTAAGCAGGGAAGCTCAAAAAAGAAAATTTTATATGAAAGACCCACCCTATTTTTTGACAAGGAATCACCCCCTTAATTTCATACATACAAGGTTGGGATAAAGTATGGAACCAAGTAAATATCTTTCAAACGAAAAGAACGATATTTATGAAAATTTGCAGGTACGTGCCATTGGAACAAATTGCATCTGATGTAAGTTTTTTTGTTAATAATATACTTCCGGTTCAACCGGAAATGCCATCAACTTATTTGATTCAAATAGGACACACAATATATTTTTACAAATTTTGAAAGAGTTATTTTGAATTGTTATTTTTAATTCATACATATACTGAGTTCAGTGTGGAAAAATTTGTAAGCTATAACTCCATTACCACGGAAGTGATAAATCAAAAAAAAATTTAATTTCATTCGGAGATTGAAATGATGGGTTTCAAAAGAAAGAAGCTATCATCTACAATGATGTGATAATTGATTAATCAAAGCAACTATCAATTATTCAATTGATTCCTGGACGAAGGAAAGTGAAAATCTGCTGTTTTTCGTTATTTTAAGGATCTACATTCCTGAAAAAAGTCAGAAACGATTTATTTTTTCCGATTGATGAAGGGATGTATGAGTGTATAAAGATAAAAACAATAAAAAAAAATTTTCATAAGTATTAAATACATGAAAAGGATATTCCTCATCATTTTTGGATATTTTTCAACATTTCCACCATCAAAACTAACAAATATTTTTGTGTTTTTTCATTTCAGTATTGAAGTTTTCATTTAGTTAATGCAATGTCTATCTCCTTTTTCTTTTAGAATTTACCGTTTTTTTGTAAATGATATTACAAGAATGTGTTGTTTTCGCGAAATTTATTTCCTTGAATTTTTCTATTCGAAATGATAAATATTCATTTTTCTCAAAGACAAGTCATCAAGGTTTATTTTAGCCGTCGATTAGTGAAAATCAATTGTTAATAACAATTATGGATTTTAACATGGAATTGAATTTCTTTTAAATGACACGCCCCGCAGGTATCTCCTCCCAGATGACTGATAAAGGAAAAAGAGAGTATTATACCAAATTATACAGGCAGTATGATATCTAGTTCAGGGTAGTATTTCTAGTTATATTCCCTGTGTCCCAACATTTGTTCTATTGAGCTGAATAATCCAATAAATAAAAATTAATGCAATGCACTGCCATCTGGCGGTATACGTTACAATGAAGGCGAAAGACTCTTAACTTGCTTAAAATACCCTTATTTCTTCCTCAGCTCTCCGTTTCCCAGAAGAGCAAACCCATATTCTACCATTCTGTACAAATACTTTGATGGAGGAAGAAAGATGAATATTTAAGGAGGTTTTCAAAATATCATCTAGACAGGATTGGACAATTATTGTTAGCCGAATTCAAATAATAGCTTAAGTTTTATGGGGTGTCCATCACAGGTAATTATGGTAGGTACCTGCGACTCGTGTCGTAAACTTAATCCGCTCAGATAATATTCAGCATAATATATATTAGTTCACTGTCTTGAAGTTGAAGAAAAAGGGATTAAGGTATGAAAAAAGGAGAGGGGGTGCGCACTTGAACTTCTAGGGTTTTTAACCATATCCCAGAAAGGATCATGAATTTTGTTCATTTGAGTAAAATCGTTACATCGTGCAAGTTGCAGTGAATATTTTTTTTGTGATTTATTTCTTCGAGTGAAGTTCTATTATGGATTTACCAGAATTGTAAGTATTCATTAAAGTTTTTTCATTTATGCATTCCTACTTTCATTAATTATTTCATTTATCAATTTTTGCAGTATTTTTCATTCGTTTATTAATTTATTCATGAATTCCTGTGTTCATCCATTTGCTTGTTCATTCATTCTTTCAATTTATTTATTGTCTAGTAATAAATTCATCAATTCATCTATTTTCTTATTTCATTTAATAATTTTTCCACTATTTTTTTATTCGTTTTCTATCAGTCCATTCGTTCGTTGAAAATTCATCAATTCCTGTGGTCATTCATTTATCTCTTCATCATTTCATTTATTAGGGCATCCAGTAATAAATTTATCTATTCATTTATTTTCTTATTTATTATTTCATATATTAATTTTCTCAGTTCTCATTTTTTATCATTTCATTCGTTCGTTGAAACATTCATCAATTCTGTGGTCATTCATTCGCTTGTTCATTCATTTATCTCTTTATCATTTCATTTATTGACGCGTCTAGTAATTAGTGCATCTATTCATTAATTTTTTGATTTTGTAATTCGTTTCCTCATTTATATTTGTTTATTTATTCATTTTTCAATTATTTATTCGTTTATTCCATCCTTTGATTAGTTTTGTTTTATTGTCTTCCTAATTATAGTCAGTTTCCACTTTTTGTATTATATTTCCCTACTTTCAAGACCAAAAATCAAGATATCATAAAAATAATGTATTGGCAACCCCCTGGTGGTAGTTCATCTCGGCTGGAATGTTATTGACATTTATTCGATCAGTGTGTTGTAATATATCAATGTCTATTATTCTCTTTTTGTCACGTTTTTAAGTTAGAAGTCGTTACACCAGGGTTTCTTTGCATCTATTTATGAAGTAAAGAACTTTCAAAAATTGAACATTCGGATCTACTGGTGTCTTTATATTTGCTTATCGGAAAACTTCATTCTAGGAATATCCCAAACAAAATGATTTGACTGATCAAATGTAAATAATGAATCTCTTTTCAGGAGCAGCAACCTGACAGACATCAATGAATGCAACAATTTCCGTGTCCAATGTACACAATATCTGAACCACATGGAAGAATTTGTGCAGAATATGAGAAATCCCAAATTCGTCGATCTCTATACTCTGGCGAGGCTGCAAACGACATTGAGAGAAATGCCGAAGCTCTTAGATGATTTCGAGACAGTTCACTCGATGATTATGAATTATGTTCAGCAACAACGTCCAGTCGATCGGAGGGTAGTTAAGAACCAGGACTTCCAAGCCAACTTCTTTTACAGTTACTACAATTGTCTGTACTTCGGTGCTTTGGAAGTGCTGTCGGAAGGTTTCACTGTTCTCGGTTTGCCGCAAAATATGGACCTCAGCCCTGAAGAATAGGATCAGACGAAATTAGGAACTAACCAGGTAAGGCTTCGTATTTTTGGAAAATGAATTGCATATGGCGAAGGGGGCAAGGGGCCCGAGTTCACGAGAATTAATTAATAAAAAAACTTAAGCTTGAATTTATGTATTTCAATAATGCCAAAATATGTGCTTATAACGTTCTTCCAAATTATTTATTGACTTACTTCCAAATTAGAAATCCTTTTTGTTTACTTGATTGAGGATGGATAATTGGTATTGAGAGAGTGAAATTCAAAATAACCGTTTATACAAGATAATTCTCTTATAAAATCCTGAATAAGACCAAAACGCACACTGCTTTAAATGATTGAAATAATAATAATTATGTTTTTTTTCAGTGTCCAAAACTACAAAATGTCGACCAGATCATGGAATAGCATAATACAGGATCAGGATTAAAAAGAAAGTGTGTAAAATTGAATCATGACATTTTTTCTGTGGCCGATATGTGAAGTTGTATATTGTATATATTTAGAATAGGTTATTTGATTATTGTACATAATGTGAATAAATATACATTTTTAATTTAAATTATTTTTATTTTTACATTCCCTATACTAATTTTCTGAACAGAACCGAAGGTCTGAAGCATAGTAGATATAGTTTCTTTCGATTTATTTCGTATTGACTTTTGATGACACTTTCTTCATTTATTTTTTTCTACAGTAGGTATAAGGGAGAAAGGTACCGAACAATCTCTATTATAGTAAGATAGAAAAATGATATTTTATGGAAGTATTACTATTATGAAAACACACTTTCTTGATTTTCTTTTTCATATTTTTAGAATGAGTGGAGGGGGTTGAAGTTGTTAACTAAATTTAAAGAAAAAATCACGCAACGACTTGGATAGATTTAAATTCGGATAGCCTCATTTGGTTGAAAACTTTTTCTACTTTTCCTCGTAAAACGTAACGTTTTGAAATAAAAAAATGTAATGTAAGTCAATTCTAAAATAAATTGCCCTTTCCCGGCACGTAATAATTTTTTTTGTATTTTCATTTTACGAGAAAAATACAAGAAATGAAAAAGTTTCTAACCAAATCAGGCTATCCGAATTTAATTCTGTCCAAGTCGTTGCGTGAGTTTTTCTTTAAATTTCATTTTTCACCCTTTGAAATCTTTCGCATCGATTCAGAAACACCCTGTATATGTAAGGGGTTTTTTGCACCTCGAGCTCTAGGTCTATTTTGTGCCCCCCATCGGCCCCATCAGAGGTCCTCTCGCCATCACGTGGTCTACAGCTCGTTCTCAAGTTTAATTATCATGCTTTGGATTCAAGATTTCTGTTTTTCTTTAGGATGAATCTCACATTATCACAAATATCAATCTTAGAAGATTGGAAGTGTTTTAAAAAGTGAGGGGCATTTTGACAAATACCGATAATTACCTAATATAATACTTTTAGGCATTTGTAATAACATAAATTATTTGAAAAGATAATAACTTTAACAATAGAAAATAACTAGGTACGATGAAAGGTCAAAACCATATTTTACTGTCATTCATATGGTAGGTATACATCTAATTCTATATATTTTGTACCACTTCAGGTGTGATCAAAGAATTGACAATTTACAGCAATTTCATCGGCGTCAAAAATAAGTGTCACAAAATTTCGATAAAACTTGGAATCAAATTGAAATAACCATCAGAAGCCAATGATAAACAGTTCCATTTCAACATATTCACTATTCACAAATAAAATTCATTCAACCTAACCCAATGTCAGACAATACGAGGAAAATGAGAATATCCGAATTCAATGAGGTCAACCATTTCATCCCTAATTCCTATAATAATAAAATGGTTAATTAAATACCCATCAATGACCACATCAACTTCAACAACAGAAGATGTTCCATTTCCGGTACAAAACGTAGGTTGCAATTTAAAAAAACTCAACTTCCCCCCCCCCTCGTAGAGGGTGCATCACAATCTCCTCAAATATTCATGAACATTTGCATAATTACAAAAATAGGAATATTCGAGCATCTTTCTGCGAGATCGTAAATATAAGATATGAAATTTGTGCTGTACTTTTTACTCATTCTGTAGAAATATCTATTGCATGACAAAAACTATTCGAGAGTAATAAATAAAAATCGAACCAATAATCCACATCTCTTTGTTTTCACAACTAATTTCAAATATCAAATTATTTGATTTCTAATACTGATATATAAAAAAAAATTATTCGAAATAACATGAACAAATTTAAAATTCCCGGTGGTGAAAATTTCTTCAATCACGCAAAATCGTTTGAAATAAGTTTATAAGTAGGAATACAAAGAAACATAATATTCTCTGAGTTGATAAACAATTCTAATATTCTCCTGTCATCTGGTGCATGGTAAAACCTCGTTGATGTGGTAAAAGTCATTTTACTACTATATTGACTAAAAGTACGTATTTTGTATCAACTCACAAAATTATTTACCTATTCATTTCATTCACTAAAATCAAAATCTATTGCGTTGGTAGGTTATTCCTTCTAAAAATAATATAGTACTGGAGTATTTCCAATGAAAACCTAACATCCAAATAATAAACAAGAAGTTAACGGAAAAACAAACCCATACTTTCTGGTTTCATAATTTCTAATTTAGGTTCTTTATTTCTATTTGAAAATGCATATTCAATGAGAACGTACCTATTTGTATCCGAGTAGGTAATCTTTTCTTCATGTATTGTGAATAAATTTTGATAATTTTTCCTTTTAAATCTTTTCACGGGAGTGCAAGAGATAAGACAGTATCTTAATTTAATTTGGATATTTCTGCATAGTAATCCCTGAATATGTGTTCGATATTCTCCAATTTTTGAAAATATAAAACTTAGAAATATTTCTATAATAATGATTAATATTTATAAAATGAAGATAATTCATTGAATGTTACGCTCCTGATATAAGATATCAAGAAATATTGTTAGTCAAAGTTATTCCTACATTATTTTCATAAATATCTATTGATTTCATTTTCATTTGAATTACGTAAAATTTAATTCATCATGTTAGTGGAAACTAGTAGATCCCCTAGATCTACCTGAAGTAGTTATCCTTATCGGTGGATCTCTGCAAATCGAGTGATTTTTTAGGAGAAATGCCAAAGTTTGATCAAATTCCTGAAGAAATGGGAAAAATATGGAGATTATGATTATCAAGCTAATTTGCATTGACCTTTCCTCTTTCGATTCGTAGGTATATTTACATCACGGCCAGGATATGGAGTTTAGAATTGACTTTCTTGCCGGAATTTTTCGCGAATTTTTTGAAAATACTTCTACATCGCCTAAAGAATCAAAATTTCACTCACGTATGAATCGATCATGCTTCTTTTTACCGTGTTCAAATTTCCTCACTGTATCGCAGCTTCGCTGCGATATAACAATTCTTGTGGACCGACTTCTTCGACAGATTCCATCGGGTCAGTCCATAGAGTTACCAATTTAGTTTAGTACAGAAAGAATAAGAATGTAGGTACTGTTGAAAATAAACGGATTTTGAGCACCCACGATATTCTTGTTGCAGTTCAATTTGAATTACGAAAATGGACAGCTTGGAGGATCTCAAAAATAAGCGACGCATCAGTTGGCTTGAGCTGGTGAACCATGGGCGATCTGTAATTGTACTGAGGCGTATGCCAATTGACGAAGATTGGCTGTCGATCTATAATGAATGTTTTGCAGAACTATCAGCCAAATTTGACGAGTTGAAACACTGGCAGGAAGAAATAATGAGAATATACGAAACGGAATTGCCGGAACATCTTGATGAAATTCGAGAACAAAAATTCATGGAAACGCTATTCACGTCACATTACAGATTTATAGAATCTGCATTTACTGCTTTACTGAAAACTGCTTTGAGGGTTCTTCTGCCACAGGTAGATCTTATGGTCCATGCTATGCTTTTTCCAGATATCTCTTAAGTACCCAGCCAGTTGTTTTAACGCCATAAAAGGTGAGTTCATCTTGAATGAATCAGTGCATCAGTGTATTTCCAAATTGTCATCAAGGGGTCTAATCTGAATATAGTACAATAAAAAATTTACCCCTTGGCAATACATTCCAAACTGATATGTGGCAATCGATCATAAAAATCAAGGGAACACAATTCCAGAAATAAAATATTTTTAGTTTAATTATACCTATATGTTGCTATTTCATTATAAATTGTGAACATAATGGAAAGAGTGCAACTGCCTCTTTTTGCCCTGGTCTCTGAATACGCCCATTGTATAGCACTCAAATTCTAATTTTTCTCAAATCTATCTTCATGACGGTACAAACTTATCATTTTTTCAGATTTTTCTGGGGGGCAAAAGCAGTTTTATTTGAATGTGACGAGTTTCAATAAAACCTTCATCACGAGCGAAATATTGTCCTATGTATAGTAGATAGATAATTTATATAATAAAATAATATATCCAATTTGTGAACAACAAAGATATGTGTCCATTATGGCTTTTTTGGAATCAATGATGTTATTGATATTTTATTGAAACATTCATATTTAATTTTTAAAACTTATGTATTTTGTACATAAAAAGAATTTTTCAAGAGCTGTGCATCGAAATGCTTTACCTATCCCTTTTCATTCACATAGCAGAGGGGATGAGTTTACATTTAACTATCGAATCAATGATGATGTTATGGATTAAACAAATTTTTCCCAAGAAAAAATAAACAACACACACGTAAAAGGTACAGAAGAATCATAGACATCTTCGCGTTAATTTTTCAACAGGAGTACTATTGCAGATTGAATGAAAATCTTGTTCTTGTTCATAAGTAGTGAGGGATATATTGTTGGAGAATGTGGTTTTGGTTTTTTCATCTTTATTGATAATCATATCCCATATCGACTCACTAATATAATCCCTCACAGAAACACATCATTCTATCGCTTTTCGTTTTTAAGATACAAAATAAAAACATAATTTTTCCGCCATCTTCGAACCGCGATATCTTTCTTACATTTGACCCAACATTTATAAAAAAAACAAGTGAATTACCCTTTATTTTGAACAAGAAATCACCCCGTTAAATTTTGCGGACTTGTTTCGAAACACCCTCTATATTAACCCCTGAAATTATGTCATGGGGGCTATGTCCCCTCCTTCGAGGTCGACAATGAACCCTTGATGATAGTTTTAATGCTTATTTCTAATAAAATAAGCATTAAAACTATACCTACTTAATTTAAACCTTTGATCAGAAAATTACCATATAGATTGCAAAAATAAAAACAATTTTATTTATAAATATATTTATTATTATTATATTGTTATTAAGTATATATACAACTATCACAATTCATCCACAAAAAAATTACATTATTTCATTTTATGAGGATGCAAAATGTTGAACAGTATAGCCTTCAATGAATGACAACCATAAACCATTAGATAAGCAGCTCGTCAGTTCGAAATTTCGATTAATATTTAATTCCATACATTTGAATACACTGGGATGTTCTCTCTGATATGTTCGACATTTTGTTGGTTTTTCACCTGAAAAAAATCATAATTTAAAGTTAATGATTTGAAGCATTTCATTTTGAATATTTTAATAATCAGGTAATTAAAACATGATCGGAAATTTGGAAAGCATATATAAGTGATTTTCACTAGGTGTAAAAGTATTTTGTTCTAGTTGAAGGGGTTTTCAAAAACGTTTTTCGAACTCCTACAGGGAAAAGACCTCTAGTCGAAAGAAGACATTTACCAATGAAATTTCTTTCACAAAAATTAAATAAAGAGGCATTGTCGAAAAAATAATATTTCTCAATAAAAAAATCTTATCGAAAATTTTTTCCGAATTTGAACATTTGGCGACCCAATTGAAGAAGGGAAGATTTCAATTAGAAAAGTTATATTATCGTAAACTTGCAAGGAGTCTTACCTGGGTGGTTCATATTTTGTCTGATCTTATTCTTCGGGGCTGAGGTCCAGATTCTGCGGTAAGCCTATTATGGTAAAACTGTCCTCCAGCACATCCTGAGCCTGGTAATACATACAGTGATACAAATTATAAAATGTCCTGGCATGGAAATTCTGGGTCATAATTTCATCCTGATTGCGTTGTTGCCGAGCATGTTGCATAATGAGGTTATGCGCCACATCGAAATTTCTTTTGAGGGTTGGCATATCTTTTAAATTCTTTTGGAGCCTCGCAAGAGTGTAAAGATTTACTTCGTCTGGATTTTTCATTTTTTTCATCAATTCTTCCATTTCTCTCAGATATTCCCGGCAGTGGAAGCGGAAATGTTTACATTTGGGGATGTCCGTAGTACGGTTCCTGAAAACAGATTCATTATTCACATTATGATCATTCAAACCAACTGATTACGACTACTGCTTCTGAAATTATAAGACATATAAGATATAAGGTTACCACTAGAACCAAAGGTACCACTTCATGTCGATTTGTCAAATGGTCGTGTTTTAGTATTTCTTCTATGTACCTTATATTGAAAAAACGGGAAACAGTTTTTCAATTATAAAAAGCTTTCCCGAATTTGGTATTTATTTAAATTTAAATAGGAGATGAAAATGCATTTTTCTAAAGGGAGTACAGACTGCCTAAAACTGTGCATTAAAATATCAACCTTTGAAAGTGCCCAAAAATTTTGATTTTTAAATGGAAATACTTTTTCTCCCAACTTTGTTCAATTAAGCGTGAAAAATTGGCTAGGTTATTTCAGTGTTCCCTAGATTTACCTGAATTATAACACTCATACAAAAATTATCAAATCAATATACCTATTAACTAGAAGGTGAGGGATTATAGAGCATCAAAATGAAAAAACATTACTGATGGAATGTGTGGTATTCCATATCGAAACCAATGAACATAATTTTTTACCACGGCATTCCATTATGACTATCTATGACAAGAAATTTCAGTCACAAAAAATCATGAATTTGTATATACATTCATAAACATTTTCCACTTCGAGAAACTAAATGCAATAATTTTTATCACGAAAGAGAACAAAATGTTAAATAACAAGGGAATAATAGACACTCCATAATCGATTGTAATCGGTAATGAATGTCACTCACATTATCACCGAGATGATTTACTACCCGCAGAGCCTGAAATGCAGGGGTTACTCTACCAGTCCATTATACAAGATTTTAAGATTTGCGTAAGTAACTGATGAAATTGATAATCACTGCTGTATTTCCAAAACAGAGATGATTTGAATAATTACAATTTTTTTTGAGCTCCCATTCTACGCTATTTTATTTAGTTATTCATGTGTGTATGTTTATAGTTCAATGTAGATTAAAAAATAACGAGAATCTTGATTTTTTTTAGCACTCAAACGTCAAAATTCAATGAAGAATTTTGACACATTTTAATAATTATAATTCGACCGTTTATTTGTGGAAATACCTAATGAAAAATGAACAAAATTATTCGATTATGGAGTTTTAGAAAGAACGATGTTTAACCAGCAAACTACGATGAAGAATTGAGCCAAATGAATATAATGATTTATAAAATATGTAGAGAAAAATTAATACATATTTATTTCAGTAGTGGAAGGCCAATCAAATGTGCTTGTACCTATAATTGTATTAGTGAATTTTCGTATGGGTGAAACAGCGAGCTATAATCAGTTCTATTATCTATTATGAGTTCAAGAATATTGAAAATGTATTGGATATATTTCTGCGGGTGGTCGTGATAACAAAAGATGAATTAAATGAATAAGGAAATGAGCAAATAAATAAATAGACGAATGAATAGATGAATCAGTAAATGAATGAGTGAGCAAATAGGTATCGCATAAATAAAATAATGAATAAATGAAAACATGAATGAAAGAGAATGAAAATTTCTGATAATCGAAATAATATTTTTTCCCTATTCTCAATAAATACTTACAATTCTTGTGAATCCATAATAGAACTAAAATCGAGGAAAAGATAAATACTACTGTAAAATATTCACTGCAATTTGCACAATGTTACTAGAATTCAGACTTCGAAAGCCTTCCGGGCTATTCTTCGGAATCATAGAAGTTCAAGTGACAAGTTCTTCTTCGTCTTCTTTTCATCATATAATACATATATCCATTTCTATGAATTGCACAAAAAAAATTGGATAATGATCAAGTTTGCGAATTGAGCCGAAGATGCGAGTGTACCTACCATAATTACCTCAGATGGACAACCTATAAAACTTAAGCTGCTTAAGTCTTCACTTTGAATTTGGCTAGCAATAACTTCATAATCCGGTCTAAGAAATTCTAGGTGATTTATTGAGACCCTAATCAAGAATTCCTCTTTCACCCCCATAAAATATTTCTTCAGTATTGTTATTTTGTTGAAAAGACTTGAAAGATGTCGCCTGGGATTCTTCTATTCAGAAAAACATTAGTCGGATAGCAAATGACGAGTTTATGGAAGGTATTTTAGGCAAGTTGAACATTAGAAAAGAATAACTTATGCATTGACGTGAAGTTAAGAGCTTTTCAGTACTCGTTGTAGTCGTTGTAAATAGATCCAACTTATAGGAAGATCGCATTCAAGAATCCAACGAAAAAATTTTTAGACAATCGTCCATGACCCTGGATATGTTATTACAGAGATATTGGGAATTTTTGTCATTAATTTGCTGGCATTTTATGTGGATCCGGTCGACCGTTCTGGAGAAAACTTTGAAAGTAGATTGAATACGCCATTCTCACTGGGTATAATTTGCCGAAGGAAAGAAAACGCCTCAAAATTAGGCATTTCAAGATAGGATATTACATATAATAATATAGCGATTTATTTTCCATAAATCTATTGCATGAACTTCAATAAACTAAAATAGGTGATGACAATGAGTAAAAACTTATGATCATCAAACCAAATTACAAAATGAAAATTATTTCAAGTCTATTTCTGTTTCTAGATACAATAAAATAAAGGAATGAATGAATAAGTGCTAATGTTCTAATAGTAGGTACTTCGAACTTCAATTTCAATATTGCAACAATGAAAAATGTACAGTGAACTGAATAACTGAATTGGCATCCTGATCCTTTACTTTGCTGAAGGGTCCATGATGAATATTTTCGTTTTCCAATCTGGCAAAGATGCAAAATTTTTATATTGGTGTCATTATTGAACGAAATGTTAAAAATACCAGATCACATAGTATTTCTCGAGACCTAGATAATAAGGAAATCTTAAATTAAATTCTGTTGACTTGAGAATCAAGAAGCATAAATTCTTCAATATAAAATAAATGTCGCTCTTGAAATAATGAAATATTACATCTAGAAAAAATGCAAATATATCGTTTTTTTCCAGAAAATTAGATTCGCTCTTATTTCGCATGTAATTTTTTCGCTGAGAGGCTTAGTTTTCGAAATATTCATAAATCAAAGACCAATGAAACCTTCGAGACGATAGAAGGCTTCAGGTCCAACAGGTTCAATCTTAGATGAACTTTTCGCAAGTTCATCAGTCTTCCCATTACCCTCAATGCTACGGTGCACTGGGATCCTTATGGGTGTCATTTACATTTTGTTGCCTTTGGCCAATTGCTTTATGATATTGCTGCTTTCCCAGGTATAAGCATTGAGCACTGACAGTTAATTTCTAGAGCTGAATTTGAGTTTTCTCTTCAAGGACGACTTTTTTGAAAAAGATGATGAAGATTGGGGAATTATCATAATTCTGGAAAGTTCCCCATCGAAAATGGAATGGCTATCCTCCTTGTGAGTGGGCAACACGAATCTGCAAACCGGACCTACCAGACTTGCCACGGGCAGTCTTATTCCAATCAATTGGCATGGTGGGTTCTCCCAATTCGTTGACCTTTTCACTCTTCAGTCGGTGGAGGGCAGAAACTATTTATTAGTGTATCCATGATAAAAGAACACATGTTTTGTTGTGCAAATTAGCATCGTAGTCAATGAAATGATGGGAGCAATTTCATTCATAAATAAGAGGAGTGGAGTCTTTTGTTATATTATTCTGCTGTTAGTGAATTCCCCTCTTATGGTTTCCAAAAATCTTGATTAACTATATACACACATCGTCAAAAGTATTGATGGCACCCCTAGGTTTCTCAAGAGATAAACAACATATGTTATGGACATGTGATGAATATTTTTCTTTATTTCAACTGCAATCCAGGGCGTTCCTAAATTGAACGTACGAACGAAAAGGGGAAATTCCTTAAGTAAGTTTAAGAAAAAAATTTTCATAAATATGGGGTCGCAAACGTTTCGTTTTCGAGATGCATAGTGTTAAACTTTTAATTTTTTTCGAATTTTTGTGTCATAGTATCTACACTTTACAAGATAATCAAGTGAAATTTGGCATAGATATTTCGATAGCAGATCTACAGGGTAATATTTTTTCTGGAACGCTGTCACCTGTTTTCCTCTAGAACTTTTTTCTGTTGATTTGAAAAACTGTAGAAAGAAGCTTTGTTGTTATACTAAACTTTTCGGTCTCCTATAGTTTTGTCGTATCTGCTACCGATTTCGAAAAAAAATTCTCTCGAAATCCTCAGAAGAATCAAAATTGTCATAAGGATCTGATTAGTATGAAAAGAAATCTGAACCACTCAAGTCTGGTTATTTGGTGGGCCATGACTGATGTCCAATACAACTGTTTTCATAACTTTCTTTCAAATACTCCGTAATAAACCTAGTACCTCCACCCTGTATCTCGAAAACGAAACGTTTGCGACCCTATGTTTATGAGACTTTTTTCTTGAACTCACTTAAGGAATCTCCCCTTTTCGTTTGTACGTTCAATTAAGAAACACCCTGTATATTCGCCAGAAGAACTTTGTTAGTTTGTTACTCTTGGCTTCATGCAAGATGGAAAGGAATATCGATTATTTATTTATGATTAATTATAGTTCTTCCACAACTAAATCCAAATTGAATAGTTCCATTTCTTCCTTAAGGGCTAAACTCAATTCCTGAATAGCTGAATGTGGGTTTTGGAGAATGGATATTGCTCTCCCTTAGTTTTCTAATACGTGCTTAAGTGCCTCTCATTTTTCCAAGTATACGCCCTCAATTTTCCACCTGTAAGCTTGTTTTTCTTCAAATTCTCGTCGAATTTCAGACAGTTCTCTACGATTTCACACTTTCTGGAAATCTTTCAAGTATTTCCATATCCAAATGGATTTTTTTTAAATATAGAAAATTGATTTGTCGAGAGCACTCGAATGAATTAAAAAAAATTATGAACAACCGCGGAAAAACTATTATGGAGTCAATTTTCAAAGACTCTCAAATTCAATCCGATTTTTTCATGCGAAAAAATGATATTTCAAAAGAGAAGAAATTGGAGGGGTCTCGAGACATTCCTTTACTTCAATTTGAATAAAAAATCAAGCTCTTAGGTGAAAAATTGGAAAAATGTCAGGCACTTTTTGAATGGAGAATCGATGCCGTAGTCGATTTTTTCATGCGAAAATAGCTATTTATGTAACAAGTACATGAATTAGGTCTTTATGGACGAATCCAAAAGTTTATGGCCGAAATTTCTGCATTGCAGTCAAACATAAAGCTTTGTATGCAACTCGTACAAAATTAGGCTTATGGACTTGCCCAAATTATTGGCCTCGCTCGCTTTGCCAAAAACTTTTGGACTCGTCCATAAAGACCTAATTTATGTACTTGTTACATAAATAGCTATTATCAAAGAGAAGTAATCGGAGTGCCCTCAAGACATCCTTCAACTTCGATTAAATAATCAAGCTTTTAGATGAAAAATTGAGGGCGTGAAGTTGGAAAAATTAAAGATTCATGTCCGATGAGTATGCAAGCCATACTCATGGTTCAATTATGTTTTTTAACGTAGATGGCACCAGTCGTTTCAACGATAATAAGAGGGGTACGTCGACCGAAGATTATAACCCCCAGCACATTATTCAGCCGCATTGAAAGGACAAAACTTCCCGGGCGAAATTGAGTCGCTCTAGTCTCCCTGGACCTCTCTAAACCCTTCCTCATCGACTATCACTTTGTAAACCAAATCGTGAATAATCCGAAAAAAGTACGTTGCGCCATTTTGGTATAAGCCAGTCCGTGAAATATTCAAACGTTGCGCTATCTGGTGGTTTGACAAAGCTTCTTGATAAAGGGCTACTACTATTGCCCGGTCAAACTGAGAAATTAGCCAAGACTTTTGAAGATGTGTGTGGGTACTATCCCCTAATAATTCTCTCATTATTTTTTGGTTCTCCAACTCTATTGCGCAATTACAAGGCAATTGTACATATATATCTATTTGAAATACTTTTGGCCTGTCGTTTACTCAAGATATTGATGAAGTAGATTGAATAATGTTAACGTATCCCAATACCCGCTTACAACTGGTATCATTATCCACATTACCAATTTTCGAGGTTTTGTTGCTTCAAATTCTACATCTGCCATCTAGTAGGTACTTCATTTGAAGAGTGCAAACATTAACATTAGAAATAGACAAAAGAAGAAAAGTGATCGGTCAAGGCTGCTGAAACTATGTGCCGAATATTCATCAAGATTCAATAACAATGCGCCAAATGAATTTCCTATTCATTTGCTTATTCAATACTTGGAACCAATCATCGTAACTTCATTTACAATAATTTCACTTTCAGAAGCTGTGATTTTCTAACGGATTGACGGCATAAGCGACGCGGACAATATAATATTATTGATAAATTTTCCCAGGGCCGGTGGCAGGTTTTCCAGGCCTTTGTGCCTGTGGATGTCCGAGCCCCTAGATGGCGGTAATTGTCTAGTGCAACTCAACACCTTCCACAATTCAAACTATTCGAAACAAAAGCACACTCAGGAGTAAATTTCCTCGCCAAATAAGTTTTCACCTACAAGATGCTGAGATGGTTCATCACTTCTTGATCGCAGCAATTGACCCTTTTGAGTTTTGATCCTTTAGCGTGAGGAAAAAGCACTTTACTCTCTTACCTAATAAGAGCAATAAGACTCAAATAAAAGAAAAATGCATATATGTATATAATACTTTCTGCTCGTAAATTTCTTTTATATTCAGGTTGTTGATGGTGAGGCAGTTATTTATTTGAATCCTTTATAATTCAGCACTTCAGCAGTGAGTGAAGTTCAACTTTATGCACGCTGAAATTGCTCTTTCCACTAACCTGATAATCATCAACTATTCGTAATGTGTCTTAAATTTCAAACATAATTTAATTATCCATTTTGGGTATTTATAAATTATGGTGATGGAATTTTCTTAATTACTTTTAATTGTTCCCAAAAAACTTTCACATTCTTGGGAAGATCATTTCCTATAAATTATGTTGTGAGACAAGTGGAATTTAGTCTGTCTGTATATATTGATGGCACTTTTCAACTAATTTTCAGAAAAATTCATCATTTTAGTGTTTATATTTAGTTATTATAGACATTCCTTAATTTTTTCGATTTATCAGTATTTTTTTTAGGCTCTTTCATTTTTTGTTCTGGAGATTGTTTGAAAATTGAAGTGAATGAGATTTTGATGAAAAAAGATTAATGAATAATATGCAATATGGATAAAATATCTAATATTCATAAAATTTTGGGTTTTCTTATAATCAATTCCCAAAAATTTTTCCTTTATCATTTCAATATCTGCCAATAGTTGATTTATCAATTAAAATACAATAATAAAATTTCGTGAAATTATATATGAATAATAAAGCTTAAAATTCAATCGAAAGTTAACAAAGCATCATAATGCAATAACCTGTATATCGCACAGATTTAGGTCAATAATACGATACTCTGTAAAGCAATATTCTCATGCAGTCATCTTATATGACAAAAATAATCAGATCTTTGAATTCAAAACACACCATTCACAAAAACAATATGAATTTACGAGAACTATCAAAAAGGGGCTTTTAAAATAGTATTCCACCTATTTATACGTTTTTTTAACTCGCTATGAATTTCTTTTTTCTCTCCGTTACTCGTGCCGTTTTAAATTAGAAAAACCGGTGAATAATTGATGAATAAACCGGTCCAGGACCTCAATTTGATACCGTATTTTCTAGAATTAAGATACGCAGGACTTTTTTCACGATATTTTCGACGACCGGTCCTGAAATTGGCTGTTTATGTGGTTTCGTTGAATGTGGTCATTGTTTTTCATTCGATCAATGTAAGTAAAGTGTAGGTATGATAGCTAGGATACCTTACATGGTGGCGCACGAACAAAAGTCCTGGAATAATTTCATTGGAAAAAGCTTTTCAGTAATGCCAGAAAAAAATCTTTCTATTGTATACTCAGGGAGATGTGTCTGAACCTCTTGTGAATCATAAACGGCCATGAGGGTCATGAGTAAGTAGATCCAACTTGTAGGTGGATTCGCATTATAGAATCCTACAAAAAAAATTCGGATAGTTGTCGAGATAGATGGAATGGATGTAGCAGAAATAATCGAAATTTTTTTACATAATTCGCTAGGATTTCATATGGTTCTGTTAAAGCAATCTTGGTAGGTTTCATCCTCAAATTTGAAATTTTGAAACAACGAATTCAAGAGAAATTTGTCCTTTGTAATGACTAATTCAAACTACATGAACAATGTTTCTCCATATCGCGTTTCCAGAACCAAATAAAATTATAGCAAAATTTCGAAAAAATATTCCCCTTACAGAATATGATCCGGAATCATTGATGAATGCTTTGGCAGCTGCAGTACATTTTTTGACAGCTGTCAAAATTTTTCTCAAATGATTTCTCGGACTGAAAAATGCGAATCTACCTAAAGGTGGATGAACGAGCTTTCAAAATATTCTGATGTTATGTCAGTGCTCTACATGGCCCATTCTTTCATTTTTCGCTTCATGCCAATCTATTCACTTTTAATTGTTGAAACCAAACACTCAACATCCAGAATTATTACTATTGAATTATTTGAAACAAAAAAAATCGGAAAAAAATCCTCCAATGAATTCATTCATCAGGGAATTGTATCAGCTGCAGCTCTTAGGAGAATCTCCATAATGATTTCCTGAAATTCCTGAAATTGCGTATTATAATGACAACCGGAAAGAAATGGTGATGTCGCTGAAGCATCTCGAGAAAATATTTTCGGGAAGCACAAATCAAAATCGAAGAAATGAAGGTGACCAAACGAAATCGAAACTCGTTAATTAGAATGAGCATCGTAAATGAGTTCGAATTTCTTATATCGTAATGACCCACGGTGACCATGGCTGAAGTATTTACCAGAGGTACTTGTTCGGCTGGCCGGCGAAGGAACAGCCAGTTCTACGCAAACATTCCGCAACAGTGCACCAAGATCCACCTCCATAGTCACGTTCTTTTTCGCCGATATAAACAAAGTCGAAGGCGCGAACTTAACAGCTCAAATTCGTTTTTATTCGAGCTTTTTTCGCCTCAGATGTAAAGGCATCGGGGTTTTGACAGTTTTTCTGGAAATTATCGTCGGATCTGGAAATTGGTGAGTTTTTCTTTCATAAAATCTCTTTGTGCAGTACGATTTTTTTCTGAAATCTTTGAATCACACGAGCTCGACTTGTGAAAACCTTTTTTATTTCTTGAGGGTTGGGATTTTTTCCAGAATTTCGAGAAGTTTACCACCTGACCATTTTTGATTTTGTTTTTTTTTCAACTCCACAATATTGAAATAAAAGTTTTTCTTGCAACGCATAAACTGCCTTGCCTGCTAAAAAATATAAATATTCAATTTCCCTTGAACTTTTGTTCGAATACAAAATTTCTATTTGGACCCAATACGAATTTATTCATTAACATGATCTACAAAATCTTCCTCTCATTCTGAACGGTATTCGGTATTATAGGACAAAATATGAAAGAATAACAGATTTTTTTGATTAACCTTGATAATTTTTGAAGAGAATTGATGAGGTGTTATTAAAATTATTAGGCTTCGACACAATTTATAAAGCACGAAATTTCATAGAAATCTTTGTCGAGGATATTTCTCTATTCGTTTTATTCCACCCTTAGGGCCGATTGCACCGTAGACAAAACTGTAGATTAAATCTTGAACCTCGATTGGTGTCTATGATAATCAATATCTAGACACTAATCGAGGTTTTGGATTTAATCTCTGTTTTGTCTACGGTGCAATCGGCTCTTCAACTTCTGTAGTTACGAAAATTGAATGAATACTTATTATTATAGCAGTTTAATGTACTAGTGAATCAATTACCAACAAACGGTCAATTTAGAACAGAATACGCACCGGGTTTTTCACTACAACTACAAATTGACCCCCCTCTAACTCTTTTTACAAAAACAGATACATAAAAATATAGCATACAAAAATTGTGTGAAATCAAATAAATTTTTTGAAAATGATCACCTCAATTTGACTATATACGGGGTGAAAAACATGTTGAATGCAACTAAATTTTTTCGAATTGGTCACCCTGTATATGCTCTCATATTTTTATTGGTTATTATTTTCTGATATCGAATATGCGTATGTGGGTCTGTCTCTTTTATTTTCAGAGTTTCAAAGTTTTCAAATGAAATTACGGAATGAAAAAATACATACATATGTGAAATCATTCTTTATATTCGAACAATTAACTTGAAAGCAATATTTTCGTAATGAATACCTAACAATATGCAATAAAACATGAAACAAACTATGGTAGAATGGAATAAATAATATCAACTAAAGAAATCGGTTCTCAAAATTTGAAACTCTGTGGTACTCAGAATAAGAGAGATAGACCGAGCATATATATTCGAAATCAGGGGAAAAAGAGCTTGCCAAAGCAAACTACACAGGGTGTTCCATTTGAAAAAACGAAGTTGCAATCAATATGTTGCCCACCTTTAATATATTATTTCATTTTGTGAAATCATTTTGAAAAACATTAGTCAATTCTGTGAAACTTTTGTGAAAAACATTTTTTTGTACCTCTTTCAGTAACAAAGTTAAAGGGGGGGCCAAATTATGATGAAATACCCGGTACAATTAAATCAAAAATATAATATGGACATTATCGCCTTTCGAAATACTCTTTTTCGCCAACAAATAACGCAATCCTGAAAACGCATTTCTCTATTTTAGTGTAGTAATGAGTTCATTACAGTCCTAAAATATTGCTGTAATGAACTCATTACAGCACTGCTTTGAGTTATATTTGTCGTTTCGTGGTTGTCAACAATGACTGCCGATCCTATCAATTTTCAACACACGTCAATTTGGAAATGTCAATTTTCGCAACAGTCACCTAGTAGCCAAGATACAATACAAAATGATGTATAATCTGAATTTTTCATTGAATTTCAACAGTATTTCACGAGAAATTTGACTGAAATAGACATAATATCGTCTAATATTCGTTGCAGAATGCAATTCCACACTCATGCTTTCGCATTCGTATTGGAATGGGAGCCCATTCTGCAACTAGTTTCAGAATATACTATTGTGATTTGACAGAATGCAAATTTCAGAAAATTGACTCCGTTCTTCTCTACATAGGCCTCATTTTTTACTCACTACCTCTGATCAACTCGTGCACTTAGGAACATTAAAAATTTGAAATAAATAAATTTAAAAAGAAAAAAAAAATAAAAACCCCAATTTCAAAAACACTTAACTGAAAAAACTAAACCTATACTCAGTCAATATAATTTGGTGGAAGTTATTTTTTTTAGCTATCTACCTGAGCAGTTAATAATATATGCTTCAATATAAATACATATGACGTGGATGCTAATAATGTTCTGCATCAGGCGGGGGCAAACTGATATATACTCACCCAAAACAATCTTGATTTTTCTGTTCAGTTGAATGTTTTTGTTCAATTTTCAATAATTTGTTTTTCTATTGATACATAGTTTGGACAACATCATTTTTTCGAAAAAATGCAATATAAATTTGGGGTTATTGCAAACCGGGATTTCATTATAAACTGGATAAACTTATAGGTCAAGTAGTGAATATCGCCTATCAGCTTATGCAAAGTTCTGATATGATCTTATAACTGGAAAAAAATATTTTCATCTAATAGTTAAGCGTTGGGCAAGTTCAGTATCTGGAGAAGTAACCCCTGTGCCTACGAATTTGAACTAAGGAAAGAACTCCTAATGAGAACTCTAATGAGTTTCCTCAATTCAGGATCATTAGAAACAACTCCATGCTAAATTTAAATGAGGACGTAATATTTTGAATTCGTTCTGGAGCTGGCACAAAGAGAATGGAGTAAACAAATGTTGCTAACAGGCAGTAAAAATAATATGTGTAGATTATAGGTATTACTGTTATTCATTACTGACTTATATTACCTAGAAAAAAGAATCCATAATCATCATCGTTGCGGACTATTATGATTTTCTTCTTATTATTTACTGTCAAACTGTAATTTTATGTAAAATCACGTAGGACACCTTCATTATGTATTCAAAACAGTTTGGAACAACGTGAAGAGGTTAAATTTCACAGTTAAAAAATTGATAAAATGTGAGAGATAAAAAACAACAATTATAAACTTAAATACATTAATTTTCCGGAATTTAATTTTTTCTGTTTAGTGACGTTATTGATTCATCTCCACTGTGGAAAATTCGGTTCATTCAAGGTGAAAATGCATGTTTTTCAAGCGCGACAAATAAACTGGATCACTTGAAATAAATAAATACTTATTTCATTCCATGAATAATTAGCAAATTTAGTAATATATCTTGTATAGCTTATTACTTCAGAGAAAACCATTATTTGATCAATCCAGGACCAAAAAAGTGTTGTTACACATAGACGTTTTATAATTATAGTTTAATTAGAGAGCGTGTCTCGTTGAAAATAATAATGGCAATTGAGATACAATATGTAGGTAGATACTGTTGTAATAGAAATTTCATCTACTCATGAAACCACTAATTCATATATTTACCTCAATTGTCGTATTTGCAAAATTATTCAGATTTTTCAACCGGTTAAATGAAAAAAAAATAGTTAATGTGGAATTGTGAAAACTAAAAGCTCAATGATGGCAAAAAAGTTTCGGAAAACTATATCTGATAGCAGAAAAAATTGGTAGAACATTATAGAATGGAAAAGTTCGCTGATGCTTCTTGTAAATATTATCGTGGTTGTATACGTAATTGAACGTATTGTTGAAAAAAGATTTGAATTTCAATGTAATCAAATGTTTAATTCTCTTTGTTCTAAGTGGTGCCCAACAATGTGAAAAATTCGGAATTAAATATGAATATATCTGCATTTCTGATGACTGGCAAACGCAGTTAACAAAGTCGAAAATTGTCAAATTGGAAATGATTATCTACTTAAGTGATGTGAGGAGTAGGAAATCCAATCAGTTGAAAATATCCCCAGACTTACAAATTCAAAGATCAAGTTAATGTTTGAAAGAATACACTTCGAATGTTTTACTTCATTGCTCTCAACACACGTTAGGTATGTGTATTCATACTGCAGTAAGTCTTTTCTAATAGAGGAGTTTGGAGAATCGCTTGAACCCTTCCATTTTTTTAACATAAAAACCGTCATAACATAATTTTATCTCTCTGCCTGGCAACCCCAAACCTTCACATTCGAATAGGGAAGATGGGTCGTAGGATATGTAGTTGAAAAGGTCTTTTCCTTCTGAATATGATACTGACATTTTTTCAAGATGTGGGTATTCACGTGATATTCATTTCAAACCTTCATGGCCACAATATATTTCTGAACTTTCATTCGTTAATGGGTTTAATTAAAATTTTTCAAATATTATCAGCTGTTAAGTTATAGGCCATTAACGAATGAGAACAAAACGAAGAATTCGAACAATCGACACAAATTTATCACTTTAGAATGCCTTTCAGTTAATGGTTATTGCCTCAAAATTAGCCCCGATGCAGATATTTAGTAGTAAGCGCAATACTTGTACGATGCAGTCCATTACGAAAGTGCAATGCATAATCGCAGAAGAGATCGTGAATGTCGATGAATTGTATCTCGCAGTTGTATCGATTTCTTTTGCGAATTCGCAGATTTCTCAACAGATTTCATTTTCATAACCATGCGGGTAATGTTGAGATTGATAAGTAGGCGAGAGCAAAGAACTAATTTATGAAATATTGGTCGATAGAAACAAAAACCTTCCTTTTTCCCGGTTTTTACTCTTTTAGAAAAAATTCGTTGTAGGATTCGTATATTTATCTTACAAGTTGGATTAGAATTAGAAAGCTTACTTAACAGCTATCGAATGTGATCTGTTTTGCAGGTCATCTCTAGATAATACAGATTGAGTGAAAAGCAAGGCACAAAATTAATACCTTAGGTATTTGCTATTCTGTAAACGAATGCTGGTGCAGATCGATTTTAATTTCAAATTTTACCCCCATCTCTTTTTCTCGAACAAAAAATTGGGGTGCCATTTGAGAATTAAAATTATTATTATTACAAAAATTAATACACCGGAGATGTCTTTTATTAAATTCCAAACTATGCAAAACTATCACATCTTACTCATTTACACACAACTTGTTGAATGCAACAAGACAATTTTTTGCGTTTGGAATCCTTATAAACCGCTGTCTGTCCCTATGTTTGCTTAAATCTTCGAAACTACTCAACGGATTTTGAAACGGTTTTTTTAATAGATAAAGTGATTTAAGGGGAAGGTTTATATGTATGATACATGCATGATATTATAGAGAAACACTGATGAATTTACAGGTTTCTAATGTGATGTCGTAAATAAACACATTTTTTTGCGCTTACATTGCAAATGCTGACTGAACCCCACGAGATAAATCAAAATAATGTACTCGGTATTGTACTCCTAAAAAAGGTCAACAAAAAAGTCCGCGATGGTTTATGTCTACTCTTAACGATAACCCAATATATACATTTTTTATCCTTTACATTTTACGGAAAGAAATGGCTCATTTAGAAAGTTATAACAATACCTACAGCATTGATCCTTATCCAATTAAGAACCGGGGTTTTCACTATGAATTGACCCCTCCTCTAACTCTGTTTCAAAAACTATTACATAAAAATATTTCATAGAAAAATTTTACGAAATCGAATAAATTTTTTGAAAATAATGACGTCGATTGGACTATATATAGGGTGAACAACATATTGAATGCAACTGAATTTTTCAAATGGGACACCCTGTATATTCGAACAATTTACTTGGAAGCAAAATTTTTTCATTGAATACCTAATAAACTATGTAAGTATTGAATAAATAATATCAACTAAAGAAATTAGTTCTCAAAATTTGAAACTCTGTGGTACCTACTCAGAGTAAGAGAATTAAACAAAACATATGTTATATATTCGAAATTAGGGGAAAAAGAGCTTGCCAAATATAGAAAAGTCCACAGGGTGTTCCATTTGAAAAAAGGAAGTTGCAATCAATATGTTTCCCACCCTATATATATTTCATTTTGTGAGATCATTAGTCGACTTCGTGAAACTTTTGTGAGAAACATTTTTTTGTACCCCTTTTAGTAACAAAGTTAAAGGGGCGGTCAAATTATGGTGAAAAACCCGGTACCTTAAATACATTGTCCATTCAATATAGATCCATATGGCTCTTCACAGCATGTAATTTAAATGAATATTTCCGAAGATATTACAGATTTGAAATGCGACATAGCGGTGCGGCGCCGGCAGTACCGTTGTTTATAAGGATTGCATTGCATCTGTGCGAAGCCGGGGTGGGTCGCTAGTACACAATATTTGAATTTCATATTATTCTGAATACAAATTTCATTTCTGTAGCAATCATGAAATAGCGCATCTCAGTCTCCTTCCTGGATAGGATAGAGGGGAAACCTTGCAGTGACCTTGAAATGGAAATCAAACTTACTTCAAAAAGATAAACCATGAAGGAATCACACTGTAAAAATAAGGACATCCAAAAGATTCCAGTTATGCATTGTTGGATTTTTAATTTCGAAGCTTCTTCAATTCAAGCTTCTTGCTTTGATGAACTCCAAATTTTTCCACAAAAAGAACTGGCATTTGTAAAATGTGTAGTTGCACCACCTTGTTGAAAAGTTACGTCTAGCAAATAAATTACTTTAGACATGAAAATATTCGACTCATTTGCATCAAACCAATCGTATTTACAGGATCAGGACTCTCTCGGTTTATGGAATTTCGTTGTCATTAATTCAGATTTTGAGTAATCGACTTAATGAATATAATAGATCAGAAATTGATAATAATAAGCGGAGGTGTAGAATAGCCCGAAAATAGATCAAACAAGGAAGCTATTTATTGTTGCAATAGGAAAATCATTCTCTATTTGTGTTACGTAAAATAAATCCATAATATTAGACATAATGTTGTTCATAGATTGAGTTCTAGGTCGCACCAGTAAACAATTGTGCAACGTTAAATAGGACATTTGATTCACTCGATGGAAAAGTGCTGATGTTGAAGATTTTCGTCGCATCATAGGTCGGATTTTCTTTTAAGTTGATAGGATCTAGACTTGCCCAGCTGATATGTCCGTAAGGGAAAAATATCTCGAGATCAGAACGTAATTTTAGTCATGTACCTAGAGGATTATGAGTCAACATCTTTGATAATCATATTCTTCAATTCATTATTTATGAATCAGTGACGTTTACTCCAGACCAGCAAAATATCTTGAAGGATATTTTGGTCTCCGGTCATCTTGTTTACAACCAACATTCAGAATCGACCCTCATCCAAAATCACCTCGTAATAAATTTGAAGTCTTCCAACAACAACTCAAAACATTCGTTGAACCTTTGGCATTCAAAGAACATATACCTTTGTCAAAATGAGTTTACGGGTTCCACTTTCCACCAGTATCTTGGGGAATTCCAAATATAATTTATTGGAACTTGCTCTTTGCTATCGAAAAACGAGTTTCATCTTCAAACGATGGGTCAACAGCTGATGGTAATTCAAATCATCCAATTTTCCTCAATAATTCTGTATAGGTCCCAATTAAAACCCTTTGCCAAAAATAAATTGAATTTGAATCCATCAATAATGATTAGGATTATACTGATAACGCTTTCAATTATGTTTTTTATTAAATCAAATCAAATCAATTTATTCAGAAAAATCAATATTTGAACGTGACACGTGACTTGTGATGTGTAACTTGGTCCAAGAACAATGAAAATTCAAAAAATTGAATGTATCTAAAATAATATAAATTGATTAATTCGATTCCACTGGTTAGAATTCTCGAAAACTCCGTGTCAGAATATTTTATTCCTCACAAATAATAATAAATAACCAAGTAAGAACAACCTTGCCTTCCATTCTCGAATAAATAAATATGTTAAGATATAAATTTATTATTGCATTACCGTTAGTACCAAACTGGTGAAGGAGCTTGGCTTTTTCAGGCTTAGTTAATCCCCACTGATTATGAATGGTTTGCGAAAAAGTGGTTGAGAAACGTATCAAGATCTCAGAACCAAATATGAAGAATTATATGATGAAGTTCTGAGTCTCATAAAATACAGATATTTCCAATTGGAGGTTTCAGTTTGATCTCTAGGAATTTGGGGAAAATAATTTTTTATTCGTTATAGAAAGGTTTGCAATTTTAATGAAAGTCAATATCAGTGAAATGTCCATTAGGGCTAGGTTCCTAGGACCGTATTCTTTTTATCAAATTTTCTATTCAATTTTCGCACATTTGGTGGATCTATTGACTCATGCATGAGTCTTCTCTTTGAGATCCTGGATTGAGAAGCGTCAGCACAAACCATTTCGAGGAATATCTCTCTCTGGAAAATTTACCTGCAAAAAATGGTTTCGTTCATATCCATATCATTCAATTCTGGTCATTGAAACTCAATAATCATAATTCGATAGCGGAATCCACACATATACAGTTGCGTCTGCCAATTTCTGGCAATTAAAGGCCGTCGAAAATAACAAATTTCATCCATGACTCACATAATTTGTTTCACCTTATAATTTATTAGGAGCTCTTGAACCCGATCTCGAAACTCTACAATTTTTGGTCTGTCTGTTTTTTCGGTAGGATGAAATACCACTTTGATGACTTCAGCATAATAGGTTCGGGCATTTGAACGGAAATTCCCATTCTGGCCTTTTGACTTTTATGGTAGATTGATCATTAGAGTCGTATCTAATCGCCGTTGTCTTATTTCAGTTGGATAAGCATTCATTCTCTTACCACAAGTATCCTTTATGACTCTATAGAACCGCTAAGAACTTTTTGATGATTAAGCTTCACGATGATATGATAAGGGAAGAAGAGGCATAGGCTGGACAGGGAGATTCCAGCCAGAAATTGGAATAATTCAATCGAATCAAATACACGTATACGAACCAAACAAATTCCTCTTTTTATATCATTTCGTAACAAAACAGTCCACATTTCTAATTTGATCGAGAGAAACACCTGACAATCAAGCAATTTTCCTTTGCTTCATGATATCACTCTCCCAAGAATTAACTTATTCTTTGAACCGATTCAATCTCAAACCGTGCTTTTAGAATCACCACAAGATTAAACCGATTTACAAATGAATAAAAACACTGTGTATTCCAGAAAAATGTTTGTTCGTGAGACAAGTATCAAAGCGACTCAATTAGCATTAAAGACTGCGTCAGTCAATTCAGCTGTATCTATTGCTTAGCATAATCTTTCTTTTCGTCGTGAGATAACAACATTAATGAATTAACAAACATGTGTATCTGGAATTTTATTCTCATCTCATTGATACCTAGGAGGTATAGTACTAGCTCAGACATTGGCTGAATCATTGCCCAAGGTAATCCTGAAAGAGTTTTGGTAAAAAATCAATTAATATCATGGGGAAAGTCAAGAACATCAGCAGTAATTTTAGGTTCTCTAGACTTCTAAAGGTTCAAGTTCAACGTACACATGATATTGAATTTTTTCCTGCTTACTTCCTCTCTCTCCCAAGAACTACCACTCACTTTCATTGTCTGACCATCAAGTTATGGAAATCAGTCCATAATATATTGTATGGTGATAGATAAATGCGTGGAATTGTGGAAACCGGATAAATATCTGCGTTTTTCAATGAATAGTGGGTCCAAAAGTTCGACGATAAGAGTTTTATACTGAATGTTCCAAATTCGAGTGATTTTTCTGGAGAACTTGGCCTATTTGAAATCTGAAAAAAAATCTGAAATTTTTCTAATTTCTGAAGAAGATGCTTTCAGTTTTGACCGTTCATATCAAGCTATTTGTTCACGCTTCTCAAATATGCTTAATTAGTCTCCTAATCTCATTAGGAAGTGGAGATCTGCAAAGGTGTGATGAATTTATGAAAAGGTTATTCCTTATTCGCCAACCGCCTATCTTAAAAATTCCATATAAGCAATGTATAGTCTCATTGTTCCATTCCCAGATGTGTGAATTACCGATGTTTACCATTTCCAATATAGAACTATTTGATAATGAGCTGAATGATTAGAACTGAATGTATTACCTCAACTCTAATTTCTCGAAAATGGTGAATTTTCCGTGTATGCGTATATGGTTAATAGGACATTGTTTATTTGTTTTCAGGAATAGAAACAGAACTTCCTGAGAAACATATGGGTCCTCATTTGAGATAAGAAACTTTGGTATGCATGTTTTTGTACCGGGTTTTTCACCATAATTTGACCCCCCTTTAACTTTTTTAATTGAAAGAGGTATAACGAATGTTTTTCACAAAAGTTTCACGAAATCTACTAATGTTCTTCAAAATGATTTCACATAATGAAATAAATACTGATGGGTGGGCAATATATTGATTGCAACTTCCTTTTTTCAAAAGGGAACACCCTGTGTACTTTTCTATATTTGGCAAGCTCTTTTAACCCTAATTTCGAATATATAACATAAAATTGGTCTATCTCTCTTATTCTGAGTACTACAGAGTTTCAAATTTTGAGAACCGATTTCTTTAGTTGGTATTATTCATTCCATACTTCCATAGTTTATCATTTTTTTTATTTTTCATTGGATATTGTTAGGTATTTATCGAAAAAATATTGCTTTTAAGTAAATTGTTTGAATATGTATAAAGAATGATTGCACATATGTATTTTTTTTCCGTAGTTTCATTTCAAAACTTTGAAGAATAAAAGAGACAGACCCACGAAATGTAGTTCATCCTGTATATAGTCCAATTGACGTAATCATTTTCGAAAAATTCATTTGATTTCGTACAATTTTTGTATGAAATATTTTTATGTATTTGTTTTTGTAACAGAGTTAGAGGGGGGTCAATTTATAGTGAAAAACCCGGAACATACCTGCTAGAATACTCTCGTCAAAATCAGAATGAAAAACGTTCAACATGGATTCAATTACATTTTATCCTACTAACGTTGAAGAGCAAGTTGCTATGACGATCTAAATGTATTTCAATAAGAACGCAAGATTTGAATTGCGCGCCATGTTTGACAGTCATGTCATGATTATGACGTGACAGATCTAAAGTTGACAGATGGGAGTTAGTAAAAATGGAGCATTACACTGAAGAACAAGGCGTCCTGAGTATCAAAAATGATTATCAAATGCCGAACGTTATCGTGTTATGATAACACACTTTCTTATGTGCCTCATTTGTATGCTTGACGGCATGTGGTTTCAGCAGGACGGTGCCACATGCCATAACGCCCGTGAAACATTTACGATCTTGCACGAGTTGGCTCGCGTTCAGGTCATTTACCGATTTGGTGACAAGAATTGGCCTCCACGTTTTTTTGATGAGGCCGTTATACTCTGGCCGACAGCTACACGGCACCGATTCTCCATTCAAAAAGTGCCTTTCATTTTTCCAAGTTCAAGCCCTCAATTTTTCACCTAAAAGCTTGATTTTTTTTAATTGAAGTTGAAGGATGTCTTGAGGGCACTCCAATTTCTTCTCTTTGATAAAATTAATTTTTCGCATGAAAAAATCGGCTACGGCACCGATTCTTCATTCAAAAAGTGCCTTTCATTTTTCCAAGTTCACGCCCTCAATTTTTCACCTAAAATATTTATCTTTTCTTCAAATTGAAGTTTAAGGGTGTATTGAGGGCACTTCAATTTCTTTTCTTTGAAAAAATTATTTTTTCGCATGAAAAAATCGGGTTGAATTTGAGAGTCTATGAAAATTGACCTCATAATCGTTTTTCGGCTGTTCATCAATTTTTTTTAAATTCATTGGAGTGCCCTCGACAAATCGATTTTCTATATTTAAAGAAAAATTCCATTTGGATAGGCACTTAATTCATGCAAAAAATTATGGAAATACTGAAAATACCTCCAGAAAGTGTGAAATCGCAGAGAACTGTCTGAAATTCCAGGAGAATTAAAAAAAATAAAGCTTTCAGGTGAAAAATTGAGGGCGGGAACTCGGAAAAATGAAAGGTTTTTTTAAATGGAGAATCGGAATCCCAAATGTAGGTATATTTCAGTACTTTGCTACAGAAAACTATGTTTTATTGAACACTGAAATCTTGCATTCTTATTGTATCACCCTTTATTTGATTAAAAGAAATGGATAATATTCATCTAAAAACTCATTTATTGCGGAAATCGGTGGGGACGTATATGATTTCAATTTTATAGGGAAACCAAAAATATGATAATTCATTGAGAATTCGTTAAGAAAATCTATAACTATTCCTGCTATAACCGGAATTATCTCACCAACAGCTTAAAATACTGAATCTTGAGTAGTACTCCGTGAAGCTTTGGTTGGAGAATAACCCTGTATTCATTATTATATAAAATCAGATAAGATATTTCATTGTTCTGTGAAAAAATTTTTTTATGCAATTTATCAACTACTGAATTGATTCTCTTTGACAGTAACTCAAATTAGGTATTTGTCGAGAAGAATTAAATTTTTGATGATGAATTAAAATAATAAAGCAGGTTTCCAGAAGGTATTACGTATTTTAGTCTCCATAATCTAGATCGAAGAATGTTTCGTGAGAAAACGCTAAAATTTAAAGATTAAAACTCATGTTGCAGCCTTTCATCTTGAAGTACTGACGAAGAACGGAAAGCCTTATTAATCGTATTAAGGCGACCATTAACTGTTATGTTCATATACAATCATTTCCAAGTTTTCCCATCCTCACAATCAGATGAAAATGCATCTTCAATCAAAACATATACCGAATAAAAATTAATGGAAAATAAGGCATTCAAAACGAACGACCCATTATGCAAAACACCTACCATATTGTAAATTTTTAATTGTTTTTATTGTGAGATCGAACACTGAAGTACTACGGAAAATTGATAAGAAATTATCACGAATCCCCTGCCTTCAGTTTGTTTCCACCCACTTTTCATGCCACATCACAGTTTTTCCAAAACCGAGTCGCGAATCCTCCGTCCTAAAAAAAATATGTTTTGATCGGTTCTGAATTCTCCCGCATTTTTCATCGCTCGGGTGCAAGGCAGTCTCATTTACCTCAGTAATGATATTGAATTTTTCGAGAATGTACATTGATATTGAACTTTTTGTTTCAGACACCTTAATAAATCATCATGGCTACAAGTACCAATGGCTTTCGCGCAATCATGGATGTATACAACAACTTTATGGAGACAAAAAGTGGTAAGTGGAACATTACCAGGCCAAAAGTTGTTTACCAGTTCGACTGTCGCTAATTATCGGTGGAACCTTCGGTTTTAAAATGAGTGGGTCAATGAGGGAAATCATTATCATCTTAAAATCAGTATCAGATATACCGGAAACAAATATATTCATGTTTAAAGGCCGCTGATCAGTAAGTTCAGTTAAAGGTTTGAATCAAGTCCCCCAAATTAAAAATTGACGTGTTCTTGGAATTTTTCACAAATTCCTTCCAAACGAACTTTTTCGCCCCGAAAAAGACACCCTGTATATTAAACAAACTTGAAATCCACCTAAATGAAACATTCCCCATATGGGCATAGCTCAATTTAAGGTTAACGAATCAAGAACATTCAGATTCTCGAAAATTGTTCAAAAAGGTTTGGACCTTCTTATCATTGGACTTACTGTTTGTTGGAAACATAATTTTCATATCATTTTTGTCAGCAAAATTAGAATGATGCACCCTGTATGTCGGAATGGGAACTTTCATAGTAGAAAAATCAAGATTCTGCAAAAGCGCTCGGATCCATCATCCATTTTGTTCTTGAGAGGTATAAAATATTCGGTTTTGAAAATGAAACACAACAATTTTGATAAAATTTTGCTCTTATTCTGGAGAAATTCGCTACATTCTTCGAATTCGATGGCGCATACAAACATCAACAGCTATAATTCATGAAATTTATAATTTTATCATTGATGCATGCAGAAGAATGACTTCCGGAAAACATATCATTTTATGGAAGTTGTCAGGGTTCAATTTGAGCATAATATGAATTGATTTGAATATTCAATTACTTCAGATATCCAAATAATGAAGAAGTTTTAGAATTCAATTATAAGAAGCATTATGAATATGATCTTTTTGATGACATCATTGACTGCTAGCTACTTAATATTTAATCGTCACCCAACTAATCGTAGATGTGGAAACTTATGAAAAGAATAGATATCCATGGTTTTGTTTGGTAAATCTAAATATTATTATGAATATTAAACTGCTTTATCTCATTTCGTTGGTTTTATTTTCTTATTCATTTTGATGATGAACATTAGAATACGTAATTTTTTCATGAAATAAGAATGACGTAATCATACATGACATAATCTAGAAATTTTTTTTGAAGGCTCTGTAGGTATACAGGGTGTTTGGAGGGTGAGAAGCCATAGGTAAATTGTGGATAGGTGATGCTCTTGGCTACTTGTTGCACCTAATGAAATAATATTTTGCCCAAAGTTCAAGTTGTTATAATTTTTTGCCATTTTTCTAGAAATTTTTTTGATTTAATGCTCGAGGTGCCTATAAAATGATTTATTTTTTAAGTCTAGTCTTGTCGTATTCAGATTGAATCATAATTTCATACAAACGTCTTCAAAAAACCTGACAGCGTCGTATCAAATATCAAAATGAATGTGTCCACTTTACAGAGTGGAATAAAAAAAATTTACATAGTGTGGGGTTTCAAAATGGTTTTAAAAACTTCTCTTGTTTACTCTTTGCAATGGTATGTAACATGTACCATTAATAATCAGAATAATCAGATAACTCAATAAAAAACCGTTTTGTCTTCAAGGATGCCTTAAAAGGGTGACGACAAAACTATTTCATTGAGCAGGTAAAATATTTTCTCTCATTCTAACACAGCTGAAAATAGCGTGCTCTCTCTATCATCGGTTGACAATACTCCTCGAGCATTAAATTAAAAAAAATGCGAGATTTAAATGAGAAAAATGGCAAAAAAATTATAACACTTTGAACTTTGAGGCGCCCTTATTAAATATTCATTTGTTGAAATAATTTCTTTTCCTGTTAGACTCACCCCTAAAATTTTGTCAACCCCGTGATAAAATTTGGTTGGGGGGTATGCCCATCAGTCGGGGATTAGGGGTGGGTCTAACAGGAAAAGAAATTATTTCAACAAATGAATATTTAATGAGAGCGCAACGTAATTTATAGTATGTGTACAAATTGATTCCGCTTTGTCCAAAATTACGAAAGTTTCAAAGGAGTAATTCTAAGATGTTGAAACTCTAAAAGAAATGAATATACAGGGTTACATTAAATAAAAAAATTCAAGATTTTAATGAGAAAAATGGGAAATTTCTAGGAAAATGGCAAAAAAATTATGACATCTTGAACTTTGAGTAAAATGTTATTTTATTAGGTGCAACAAGTAGCCAAAAACATCACCTATGGCATTTACCTATGGCTACTCACCTTCCAAACACCTTGTATAATTTCCGAATTGGAACTCAGAAGAATTTTCTATAGATAACATTTTTTCAATTTCTGTATTCCAAATGTTGAGAGAAAACCCATAAAAGTTTCACATTATATATATACATATAGGGTATTCCTAAATTGGATATATAAATTTCGAGGAAAAAAAGTCCAATAAAAATTGGACCCCATACCTTTCACTGTGGAGTTCGAATTTTTCCAATAGTATCCATGGGCGTCGATGAGGGTGGAATACAGGGGGGGAAAATTTTTTTCCTTTGTCCCAGATGTTGGGAGAGAAAATCCGAAAAAAAGCTTCACTTATCTATTGGTCACAGAAATCATTCCTGTTGAGGAGTCTCTAGATAAAAATGAAACATTGTTGTTTTGAATCGCCAGTAGTTCAATTTGGATAAAATAAATTCAACATTTATTCAAAAATACTTTTTTCAGATCCGAGAACTTCGAATTGGCTGCTCATGAGCTCTCCTGGACCTGTAATCACAATTCTAGTCACATATTTATATTTTTGCATTTCGGCTGGACCGAGATACATGAGGGATAGAAAACCCTACGACCTAAAACTTGTTATACAAGGCTACAATGCTCTTCAGATCGTTCTGAGTGTTTACTTGGTTTATTTGGTGAGTATGGCTTTTTCAGTCGACTGTGCTTCTTTTGATTACTTCAAATCTGAAATGATTTTTTCTTGTGATCGTCGAATTTGAAAACTGTTAATAATATGTGAATTTTCAGTAAGAACAGTTATTTTATTGCAGGGTTTAGAAGGTGGATGGGCCAGAGGATACAGTTTCACATGCCAACCTGTCGATTATTCTGAAAGTCGAACAGCATTAACCGTAAGTAAGTTTTACAATAAATGGCATGCAAAAAATGATCCTATGTTGAAAAGGAATTATTTCAACTTGTCTTGTTTATGGAAAGCTCTCTGTTGAAAAAGACTGCATTTCTCTTTTTTTTTCTGGTTCGTGTATTGCTTCAGAGACGGTTAGACTATCCCCTACTTGTTGACCTTCAACATTATCACGACTTTTCAAGAACTCGAAGGCCAGAGAAATAATAACTTCGTGTCGTCGTACTCAGGCTGGGGCAGGACAAAAAAAACGAACTAGATAAATTCGTATGTTTAATTTTTTCAGTAATATGAGGTCAAAGTTTGAACCAATTCGTGTAGTCGTCACCAAATTTTAGTCAATTTTGACTTGATTTGTGAATCATTTCAAAAGAGGACATAAAATACCTAGACTTAAATCTACCCTAATTAAATTCATTGGTTGGGACTCAAATACTTCTCAGCAACAAAAGATGACATTAATTAGATGTTATTTAATATATTACTTTATTATTCAATGTTAAAAATAATCATCACAATTCACAATCTTTTCAATATCGATAACTTCTATTTCGTTTTCAGATGGCATCAGCTGTTTGGCTCTACTTCATGACAAAAATTATTGAATTGGTAGACACGGTGAGCAATTATTTAAAAAATGTACATAGGAAATTTCAACGTTTGTTTTTCGCAGGTCTTTTTCGTTTTAAGGAAAAAGACGAATCAGGTGTCATTTCTTCATCTGTATCACCACGCCATGATGCCTGTTTGTGGATGGATTGGTACAAAATTCTTGCCAGGTAAAGTAATAAACACTTCTTCTCAAATAAATAGGGTGGTCCACTACATGAGACGATAGAAAAACTTATTTCGGGAAGAAAATTCTTTATCTACATGGTCATGGTATATGGGCTTGTTATATGTTGATATAATGATATAAAATGTTTTCTTCCTGAAAGATGTTTTTTTATTGATTGTGGATGTATTTGTATACGAACTATTTAAACGCGAAGGAATTTATACATAAAATATACATCAGGCTCAACTGAATATAATACAAATTGAACAACTTATATTTTCTTTATGAGCAATACAAGAGCACTAAAATTGTGTAAAAAATTTGCAAGAATGTTGATATCTTCCTGACTTCGAACTTCTTAGACTGGTTTGGTAACATTTGCTTTTTGATCTTTTTGTCCAGGAGGTCATGGAACTTTGCTAGGGGTTATAAACTCCTTTATCCATATCATTATGTATACCTACTACTTGCTGGCATCATTGGGACCGCAATATCAGAAATACCTATGGTGGAAAAAGCATGTCACAGCTTTACAAATGGTGAGTATCCCAATAGCCATCGGAACTATAAAATTATAACTGGATATCATTAATATCTCAGAGGATGGGCATCTAATAACAGTTTCTGAATTGATTAAACTTGTTTTTTGTGTCCAACTTCTTAAATCAGGTATAGGATGTTAAGTTCGAAGGATATTTCAACCCGGGGTCCACAAGAGATTTCCGTTTATGCGAATGATTTCATCATTAACCTATAGCAATACTTATACTGTGTTCAAATCGTCACATATAATTTCACATCCTCACAGTGTATTAGCAGCTGTTTTCTATTCAGCCTTCCATGCCCAAAATATGAGAAACTGCATCTCTGTTTAACTTATTTTCCCTTGGGATATAGGCGGCAATTCCGGAAATTTTTCATGAAACTAGCGACTTATTTCTTTTTCTGCCTTTTTTTATAATTTTTTGATCATTGTAGTAACAACATCTCAACTAAATTTTGCAAACCCCTATCGTCATTGTCGATTTCAATCTGTTCATTATTGTATTTTTGCAAAATTTGGAAAAATGAATTTCCAAAAATCAAAAGCTTCGAACCCACTGAACTAGATCGGCCCATTGAATAAAAGCGAACTTTCCCATAGAATATTCAGATACTCTGGAAAGGTTTGAATAATTTTGATTTTTCAGGTACAATTCTGCATAATTTTCGTCCACAACTCCCAAATTCTCTTCACGGAGTGCAATTACCCGAAGCCAATAGCATTCCTTCTTGCCCTGCAAGCCATGTTTTTCCTCTATCTCTTCGGCAGTTTCTACCACAGAAGTTACATCCAAGCCAGAAAGTGGGAACAAGCTAGACTGAAACGACAACAAGCACGACTAGCAGCACAAGAAAATGAAATTAATGGAAACGGAATATTGAAAGAAATTGAAGAAACAAAAGAAATCGAAGAAACGAAAGAATTCGCAATGAACGGAAAAGCAAAATTGAATTAATGTGATTAAGTGGATATAGGTATTAAGTTAATGACTGAAAGAAAGATGATAAGAAGAGACAACGTTTAGAAAGTGCCTCAGGGTGTTTTTGCTCTATTGATTGTTGATTAATTTATATGTAAATTCGTTTGGTGTTAAATGAAGATATAGGTACAATTGTTCGACCACTACTGAAAATTCCAGCAAGCTATATAAATGTATCACATTATTATAACATCAAGTCAGTAGAACAATTTTCTGAAATTTTAAAATTGGCTTCTAACTCCAGATGTAAGTGAAAATTACTTGTATTGTACATAGTTTTTTGCTCAATTCCAAAAGTAGGGATAGAGATGTAGTGAAATTTCAAATCTTCCAGATTGGCTCTCCTCGATTGACTCTTTGTATAAGTACAAATGTTACTTTTGTATATATGACCTTATTGTACTTGTGATCTTATTGATTGACTCGATTGTGTGTGTTTGCCTGAATATCGTGATAATATAATGAGTGTAAAATATACTGACAGGGCAATTAAATTTAGATATATGATTTACAATGTGAGGAATAGTAACAATTTCTGAGAATAAGAATGAAAATTAAAGGTTCGTTTTATTGATTATTTTTCTCGCAACCAGAAGACCAAAATAACATTAATATGCTAAAGGGTTTTCCGATAAGAGTTGTTAATTAGAATGGCCCGTTATTTCGATAGATGTCACTTTTGAAGCTGTCATTTCTTGACATTCGACGAGTAAAAACTATGCCATTAATAGAAATGAACTATACACGCTTCAACAACGCATTGGAATTATTAAAATTCACTAAAAAATGGTGAAAATTTGGCAGAGATGGTTCGTAAAACTCGAACTTTTTTTGGACGTCGTGAAGCACCTTGTCGAAGCGCAATACAGAAATTGGTGAAAAAATTTGAGATTTTGTGGACAATTTAGTAATGTGAAGAATAAAAACCATGCACGTAGCTCAGGAACAGCCAAGAATATTGCTGCCGTAGCCGAAAATGTTGAAGAAAACCCAGGTTTGTTCATTCCTCGTCGTTCTTTGAAATAAGGCATTCCACAAACGTCATCACACCGTATTTAGGTCTTAGGGCTTAAAAAGTTCAGTTAACACAAAAACTCAAGCTGGCCGACCATCAACAACGCTGTGTCTTTGCTGATTGGTTCCTTGATATGCATGAAAATGATCCAGAATTCCATCCAAATCATCTAGAGTGATGAGACCCATTTTCACCTCGGTGGCTTCGTCAACAAGCAAAATTGTCGCATCTGGGGCTCGAAAAACCCAGGAGTTATAGTTGAAAAGCCTCTCTATCCCCAACGTGTGACTGTTTCGTGCGGTTTATGTTCAGGCGGGGTCATTAGACCTTACTTCTTCGGGAATGAGGCTAGAGCAACAGTTACGGTGCGATTTCGAGAGATGATTGATGATTTTTATGGACGGAATCGGATGGTATTGGCCAGGACAACGTTTACTTTCAACAAGACGGTGCTTGGTGCCACGAAAACAACTAAATCATTGATCTTTTACGGAAAAAGTTTCCGGCCGGTGTTATCTCTCGTAGCAGTGATCGCAATTCACAATTGGCCACCGAGATCTTGTGATTCATCACCTTGCGACTTTTTCCTTTGGGGTCGTCGATTCAAGACCTCAAAGATGGAATTCGTGTGGCTATCGAGAACATAGGGCCGCTACTTTGCGATTTGGTTATGGAGAATTTAATGAGAAGGATGTGGTTATTGGAAAACCCTCTACATTCCGTTTTTGAAATCAGTACAGCTTTAACACAAACTTTTGTTGACAGCTGAGCTGAGTTAAGAGGGCGTTGTACCACATTGAATTCTATGTAATTGTCGAATCACACTTGAACCTTTTCGCTCTAGTATGGTTATAGTTCTGGATTGAATGATACTGAAATTGATAACATGTAGGTATTGTATGTTGAAGCGATAGGTACTATGTCAATAATGTATTTCTTCATTTTTCGTCGACTTGATGGGTGAATTTTGTATGTAAGAAATTTCACCTTATTGTAACATTGTTCATCTGGCTTTGGCAGGCAATAAGATAGAGCAATGCCATTGATTCAGAGTATGGCGACTCACTATCCACAGCGTGGGTAGCATTCTACACATGCCGTCCGCGCTTGAGCAAGTGCTCAGCAGAGGGCGCCACCCTGCAGCGATACCGGAGTATCGCAAAGACGAGCCACGTTTTCCAAGTCGACTTTTGATTGAAAAAATTTGGCAGTGTACGACCATTCCTCAAGACTCGATAATAGTTTCTGACAGGTAGAAAGTCATTTGTCAGTTGAATAAAACCACTTCTCGAAACAATGCCGACAGGGCCGATCCTAGGGTGTTGGCCGCCCGCATGCAGAATACTTATGTGCCGCCCCAAAGACAAACAAATATATTTTTCTTGACATTCTTATATGTATATATACAGGTGTTTCATTAGAAATATTCGAGGAAGGAATTTTGATGCGAATTCAAGATTCTTTATTTTTGTTTTAGAGTACATGAACTTGAATTGTAAAATATTTTCAAGGGGAATCTACTTCCGGTTCTATCGGAAACGAATGTGAACTTCGTTATGGCAAATGCAACACCCTGTATATTCATACATATTTGAATTCTTCGTTTTGATTCTGTACTTCAAGCGATTGTTGAGTTATAGCCTGATTGTCAAATTTGTTGACAAAAAGAGTGTCACAAATTAGAGTTAATATCTCCAAAATCCCTCATTTTCAGAATTTTTTTTTGCCACAGTGGAACAAGAAAAAGTACGCTGATACTTCTTCTTGTATGAACTATGAGGAAATATTATACAGGGTGTCAAAACAGGGCTTCGAAGTGAGCCTCAATAAAACTAGGAAATCTCTTTTTTTTTCAAATACCATATTATTTTGTAATTCCGATCAGTGGCTCGTCAAAAACTAGTTAGAGTGTTCAAAACATTTCATGTATTTAAAATCACTTGTTTTGCCGTTATTGAATAAAATTCGAATTTCACGACTAAAGCCAGGTTTCTTTGTCTAAACATCAGGTTTTTTAAGATAATTTTCAAGTAGGCTATATCAATAGTAAGAATATGTCAGTTCTAAACTAGAATTTTTTCATTTAGTCATAATTCATTATCTGCTTTGTTTATTTTTCACATTCGCCGCAAATAAAGAACAGACTTTTGATATATCATTCTATTGTACCTAATTGTTATTGCTTGTTTTGCATAGTGCTTCATCAATAAAAATAAGTAAGAATGACAATTCCTAACATAGCCTACTCTGAAATAGACGAGCATACCACTGAATTTGACTGAATTTCACGACTAAAGCCAAGTTTGGCTCGGTCAAATTCAGTAGATAGTATGCTCGTCTATTTCGAAGTAGGCTATGTTAGGAATTGTCATTCTTACTTATTTTTATTGATCAAGCAAAACAAACAATAATAAAAAAGGTACACTAGAATGTGACAAATTAACAAAGCAGATAATTAATGATGGCTAAATAAGAAAATCTCAGTTTGGAAGTGACATATTCTTACTATTGATAATATACTTGAAAATTATCTTGAGAAACCTGATGTTTAGATAAAGAAACCTGGCTTTAGTCGTGAAATTCGAATTATATTCAATAACGGCAAAACTAGATACTGATTTTAAATACATGAAATGTTTGGAACACTCTAAGTAGTGTTTGACGAGCAATCGATCGGAATTACAAAATTATATGGTTATCATTTGAAAAAAATGAGATTTCATAGTTTTATTGAGGCTCACTTTGAAGCCCTGTTTCAGACACCCTGTATAATATTTCCTCATAATTTATACAAGAAGAAGTATCAGCGTGCTATATCTTCTTGTTGTTGTTGAAGATTTGTTGAAAATCATATTTTTCAAAAACTGACATATAAAGGTGGCGGCCTGCGGCCGCCCCTTGAATTTGGCCGCCCGCGTGCGGGGCACGCGCTGCAAACCTGCTAGGATCGGCCCTGAATGCCGACTAGTTTCGACTTTAATTTGAAGTTTTCTTCAGAGCTATACACTGAAGAGATGGTATAATAAATATAGTTGTTCTAAAGAGAAATATTGCAGCTATTCTTATAGTAATAATGAATGAAAACTATCCGCCCTATGGCCCTATAGGAAAAATTTTGAAATCGAATATTATTGGATTTTATTATTGAGCGCTTGTTTCATGATAACTCTCGAACTGAAAGACCTAGAAACATGAAATTTTCATGAAAGGTTCGGATCTTGAATGCCGCGATCAAGTTAGTTGATGAGCAAAATACTACTTGGGGTTCCGTGAATATGGACCTACAAACCTACGGATCCGATGGATTGGAAATTATGCATTTAAACGAAGCATATCGCAATGTCATTGACGATTTCCTTGACAGCTGCTCTCAGTGGTCAAACTTTTTGTTCAATTTTTTTCCCGAACTGGAAAAGGCGAATCTACCTACAAGCTACAAGGAAGATGAACGAGAGCTCAGAATCTCCTGCCTTCACATCAGTGCTTCAAATGTCCCTTTTTTAATGAATCCGCATCTATTCCAGCCGATAATAATTTCACGACAAATGTAATAAAAGGTTTTTTTAATTCATTGAGTATACAACGAATAAAAGTTCGACAAACTTCCTCTGTCAGGGACCCCGAACGGATATATATAAATCACACCGTCTCACCGTTTAATCAATTCATATCAGAACTATTTTCAATAGATTGTTTCAAAAGGGCATTGGTTCCTCCACTTTGCATTGCAAATTATCGACCTATTGTTCAGGAATTTCGAAATTTCCATCATTACTGTCGAAATAGAAGTCGTGTAGTGCGGTAGCCAGCAAAATGGCGTTGCTACTAAAAAAAATCTACCAGAGCTACTTTTGGATATTCGAAGATCTTGCTGGTAAGTGTTGAATTGATCCTCTTACTTTAACACGAAAAAATGAAGTGAACTCAATCTGCTTCTTCTTCTTGTTATGCAGTATGATTTGAATAATAAAATTGATAAAATGTCTACAGTAGGTACAAACTTTTTGAGCGCTTACTGTGCACGAATCCGTAGCTGACCAACTTTAATGATCGTTCACAATTTTTTCCGATAATTTAGAAACTACTAGATGATTGATGACGATTTTTTTGACAGCGTTTGTCAATTTTTCACAGTTGTTAACAATTTTTTCTCAATTCGATCCAAGGAATTAAATATGAAATATTATAAGCAAAATCACTAATTCGATTGTACTTTCGGAATAAAAGAAAATAATAGAGAATTAAAAATGATTTCCTTGAATTTCACATGACTTTTGCCTTGAACTTGAACCCTAAAATACAAATTCACCAGAGATAATGTCAATTTTTTGGGATATCAAATACCTACCTCGTAAAATCAATCTCTGGGATTGATGGAAACGCATTTTTCAAACAGAGCTACACATGATACAAAAGGCATCTATCTCTGCCAGTTAACGGTTCTTATTGTCGACATAACAGTAATTTACAAAAAATTATGACAATTTTCAATTTGCGACTCGGTCAAAGGCACACTTCTTCATCCTTGAAGCTGAAGTACAATAGGATCAATTAAAATGATAAGTCACATAGTGGGTTTCATATTTGGGTCGAGTATCATCAAACAAATACCTGTCAAATCAAGAATCGGTGACCAGGGGGCGATGATGATTGAGAACCAGAATGACGAATCAAAAAATCTCATCGCGTAGTCTGAGACTGAAACACTTCCGATGTATCTTTCCTCACAACATTTATGTCACATCAAAATGAGTGTATATGAATAGTTGCGAAAAAGTTCAGGAGGTGATTCCTATCCTAGTCAAAAAATAGGGTGGGTCTTTAAAATAAACTTTTCTTTCTTGAGCCCCCCCCTGTTCAGTTACAGCTTCCTAAAGATGGCGCCCGAAATAAAATTTTCAATTTTTTAGAAACCAAAAAGTTTCAAGAATAAAATCAAGCAGACGTTTCATGCAAGCGAGAAAGCATTCAAATAAATGGTCCATTCCTAACAAATAAGGTCTCTTTTAATTTCTTGCTGAAGGACAATGTGTTTCCGAGAATATTGGTTTCAACAAAATGAATTAATCTAATTTTCAGATCATCGGTCAGATGATTGGTTATTACTTGGCCATGGGCCTTGGATACCAGCCGCTATAATGATAGGATACCTTTATTTCGTCTTCAAAATAGGTCCAAATTTCATGAAGGATAAGCCTGCTTATGATTTGAAACAGGCCCTTATAGGTTTCAACTTGATTCAAATACTAGCCAATGGTTATCTTTTAGTAAGGGTAAGTACATAGGCTTTTCAAAGAACAGTCAGTGAATATGTTTTGGACCAAGAGATTAATTAATAATCAAACGGACTTTCATTTTGAAGAAGCCGCAAATGAAAGGTCAGTATCCATAAAGTGTATTTGAAATAAGTGCAATTTACAATCTGTGAAGTCTTCGGCCACAATGCGCCACTTATGTAACAACGAAAAATCATTTTTAAATTCAAGTGACTGATATAAAAAAGGGGGGTTCTCATCAATATCGAGTATCATCAATATCAAATATAATCAATTATCTTTTGCATCAAATTTCCTACAATTGTGCACCAATATCTAAAACCTATATAAAATTCTCCTGTCTGCATCTTTGTGGCCGAACTCCTCCGAAACGGCTAGACCGATTTTCGTGAAATTTTGTGTGCATATCGGGTAGGACTGGGAATCAGCCAACATCTATTTTTCATCCCCCTAAATGTTAAGGGTGGTCCACCCCTAACTTTTTTTCAATTTTTTCGGACAAAATTTCGTATTTTTATTTTTTAATGATACGGCATACAAAAATACATATAACCCTAAATTTTCACCCCTCTACGATCAACCCCTGTTTCTAACACAACCTAACATACCCTAACTTAAACTCTTTTAGGCTAGATTTTTATTTTTATTGGCCAACATCTATTTTTCATCCTCTTAAATGTTAGGGGTTGTCCAACCCTGAATTATTTTTTTATTTTTTTGGTCAAAACTTTTTATTGAAATTTTTTCATGATACAGCATACAAAAATACATAGGTATAACCCCAAAACTCTAGAATGGATCGTTTGACGACTCAAATTGGCCCCTTTGCGTTTCTTTGGCATTGCTGACTGTATACATAGAACATATAAATAAATTAAGTTAAAATACTATTAAATACGAGAACGGGTAAAACGAAGGGAACGGGAACGGAACGGAACGGAAGCGGGTAAAACGTGGTATAACAAAAACTGCTTATCTATTGCCTCTAAGACAGAATGGAGTTTTCCGGGACAGCTAGTATTCATATAATAATGTTTAATCATTATAATTAATTAGTAAATTAATAAATTATAATTGATCATTTGGTCCAGAACAAATAAATTACAATGCGATCATTTCTTAACATCTGCAGGCGTAATAGTTTTTATGTTCGACGGCCTCATGAACACTTGATTTATGAATTCGTTTAGTGCCTATAATTGACTACTTTATTGGACACCACTTAATTGGTTATAGGACGAATACAAAATTTCATAAGCACTTTTAGTGGGTAAGAGAGATTCTTTGGCGCTTGCGGTTAAATTTTCTACGCTTTCCTCTGCCACACCATTGTTTTTTATTATTATGACGTTCGTCACAAAATTAACGAAGTAAACAACTTTGTTCATCGAGGTTGCTAAGGTCGCTGATGGTTACTAAGGTGAGAAAAGCAAAAGCACACTTGATGTTTCTTTGTAAGAAAGCTACGAATATTAATTGCCATTTCAGAAAGCAAAATTTCTGCATTGCAGTCGAACATAAAGCTTTGTATGCAACTCGTACATAATTAGGCTTATGGAGTTGCCCAAATTATTGGCCTCGCTCGCTTTGCTCGCTCTGCCATAAACCTTTGGACTCGTCCATAAAGACCTAATTTATGTACTTGTTACATAAATAGCTATTCTCATTGTCGTCATTGATTTTTTTACAGGGTATTCACATAGCATATCATGTCAATTGGTTATGTGCCACTGTGGATTACTCTGACAGTCCGCTATCTAGACTGAGCCTGGAACTGGCATATTACTACTACATTCTGAAAATTTCAGATCTTTTAGATACAGTGAGTATACGTTTCCTAGTAGATAATAATATACAGGGTGTATCACGGTTGGTCGGTCGATGCTGCGTTAGATGTTTACGGAGAACGGAAATGGCACACCCTGTATATTATTGCGTTTTTCAATTCATCGTAGTGACATGATTTTTTTCTTCCACTTCCTCAGCGATTTCTGAGTAATTAAATGATTTCCTCTTTTTTTGTGCAAAACATAGCTTTGATTAAACATCCGTAACTTAAATACTACAAATCTCAGGAAGCTGAAATTTCGCATGCAGATTGCCAAGACCTTATGCATCATGTACGTATTACGAATTAAGCTTCTAATTATACAGGGTCATTCAAAATTCGATGAGTTACCAAGGCCTACAAAAACGGTTAAAAGTGCATTTTTTCAAATGGAATGTCTTGTTAATTTTGAGAATTACTGAGAGAGATTTAAATTTCCTTTCAAATAATTTATCATATATCTATACCTAGATCGTAAGATTTTCGAATTAGAAGCAAGTTTTTACGAAAGTTACATTATTCTGCAATATTTTGGTAAAGGTAACTTTGAAATTAACTAAAATGGGTGGTGACGATTCAAATGAAGTTTTGATGAAATTATTTATTTTTCATGGAGAATATGACTGAATTTCAGCAAGAACATGCAGAATATTCAATGAAATGATTCCCCAAAAACACATAAATTTTATGAAAAACAGTTCCTTCAAATTCCATCAAAGAACCGTTTCAGATTCCTCGTTTACTTGAGAACACAAAACTTTCATGAAGCGAAAGCGATCGGAATTTCTTAATGTCTATCGTCCATATTGATTTCACTTTTCGAAAGATTGGATAAATTTCTTCGTTTAATTTGCCTCAATTATTGGAAGTGATTGGAAAACGATGAAGATTCATTTACATTACATTAATATTCATACACCTATAGACAACAGGAATTCTGAAAAATACGTACGCTTTTGAATAATTTCCTCGGATGTAAGCGAAATGTCGAAAATTTTAAATTTTTTTATATCATTTCAATACGTGAAAATACATATATCAATTATAAGTAATCGAATGAAACTACTTTGAACAACTGTGGATTTTAATGATTTCTCCATAAAAGCACACACTATTTACGAATTCAGTATTGCATATCTCAACACCTAATGATTAAAAAGAAATTCATCTTATACATAATTTTCTAGGCCCTATCCAAAGATACCTTCAAGCCCAAGTACAATGTGGAATAGCATTCTTCATATATAAATAAAGTAAATATTTTTATACAACAATACTGAAATCATGCGACATTTCAGGTATTCTTCATCCTTCGAAAGAGAGAACGACAAATCAGTTTTCTGCATGTTTATCATCATTTTGGTATGATCTTCTTGTCTTGGGCTGGCACTAAATTCCTGCCTGGAGGACACAGCCTCTTTGTTGGACTCTTCAATATTGTTGTTCATATGGTGATGTACGCCTATTATCTGATCAGTGCTTGGGACCCCAAATACAAAAATAGTTTGTGGTGGAAAAAGCATATTACACAGCTACAGTTGGTGAGAGCTCATATTGAACCAAACAGAACGAAACAAGAGAACATTTAAAAAATATAAACTAGCATATCATTCGAATTTGATTGAGAATATTCTTCCGAATGTTGATGGGTTGTTCCCTTGTTTCTAATCATTTTATTTCTGATTCAATAATTGTTTCTTGATGTTAATTTCAAATCATTATTTTCAGTTACAATTCGCTGTCCTCTTCATAATGTTCATGCTTTTGCTGGTACAACCAAACTGCGGATTTCCAAAATTCCCAGCTCTAGTTTTCGTATCCCAAAACATATTCATGTTGGTACTTTTCGGAGATTTCTATTACAAAACATATATCAAGAAGAAATGATCTACAGCATGACGTAGTTTCACAAAATTACTCTTCGAGATACTCTGAATATATTAATATTTTAGCTTTAATTGCATTTTTTACGTATGAATTTAAATATATGTCGAATAATATTAAAATAGTTTTCATTTCGTCTTTCAAAGTTGGAAATATTTAATTTTTAGTTAAGTTCGATGTTCAGTTATCTTCTCCAGATCAACAAATAGATTTTAATCTTCGTCATGACGATGTTCACAATTTTGTAACAATATCAAATAAATCCTGAAACAAAACCAAGAAATGTCTGCTTCACATTCAATATTTCACATTTTCTATTCTCAAATTTTTCTATTACATATTCTATTTTTAATTATCTTCTGTTGTTTTTCTATTGTACGTTCTCCATTTTACAGTTTTTATTTATCATTTCTGTACTACATAGTTTCTTTTTCACATTATACTATGTTTCACATTTATGTTATATTTTTCACCTTTATTTTTCGAATTTTCTGTTTCAAATTCTTCATTCCATATTCTCTTTTCCCCATTACCTTTTCCTCATTTGATGTTTCACATTTTTTTCTTCACTTTTTTGTTTTACACTAATTACAGAATAAGAAAGTGTGATGCTATAGAATCTCCATCCAAATAAAATAGCAGATTTTGTTTCGGGATATATTTTGACTCATCTAATAATTATCCGTGCATCAAATGTGTGAACTAGATTTTCAAAGAGATATGTATATTATAATTGATATTATGATTAAAATTCCCAAGTCCAGGGAAGCCGTATATTTGTTTTTGCGATATCAAAGTGGCTCTTTAGTGCTTCAGATTCTTTAGCGCTCGCTCATCTACTCTCACAACCTCTCGAAAAAATGCCTACGATATTTGAGTTTTATTTCAATTTTAACAAACTAAAATTGATTAGAAAAACAGAGTTGTAGGTATATAAGATGTGTTAATACAGTAATCCTTCCTCTTCTTCAGCCTGAGTAGATTCAGATGTAGAATCGAATTTCAGATGTAATATGAACAAAAAAAACTTGTAACTTGCACTGAATTTTTTTTTCACTCAATATATATATTCTTTTGAATTAGAGAGCTAAAATAATACATAGTGAAACAAATAGATACAACAATTCTATCCCACTCAACGAATTTTTTTTTATTCTGCTTGAATTATCAAAATATCGATAATTTCAATATCTACCGATGAATGTCTTGATGTATTATTGACATAGGTACCTACATTGTTTAAATGGCTTTTGTGAGTTGTCGATGTTACTTTCAGGATGTAGGTAAGTAGTTCGAATTCGAGTTTACGAGCCTGGTACACATGTGTGAAAGTGGTGATTTTATCATTTTCCTTTGGCGGATAATTGGTCATCTAATCGAAGTTGTTTTTCCTTCGGTCAAGGAGTTATTATATGAATGCATTAAAATTCAAGCGTCTCATGCAGACTAAGATATTTCCACACAGACTAATCAGATATATTCGATCTCAGAAAGGAGAAACCTAATTTTCCAGTTTTGGTATCACATGAACTTCCATTGTCTTCAAAATTAGGTGGATTTCCAAAAACTCAAATTTTAACACATCCTGTTTTATGATAAGCCTTTTGATTGTATTTACAGCTGTTCTTTTCTAGGAAAGCTAAGTTATAAGCAGCATATCATTAAATATTCATGAATTGATTTATGGGGCTGAATATGAGTCTAGAATTAAACACTTCGAAAGCATAATTCAATCATTCCAGGAATGTTGAACAAAAACGGACCCGTTTCATTTTAAATGGCCAATTTGTATAAATAAACAGGCTATTTGAAACGAATATTCCTGAATACTATATAATTATTTCCAATTGTACATAAATGATTATGTGATTTAGGTAAAATTGGCACCAAAAAAAAGTTAATTAGGTACCTATAAAAGTTTCTTCGTGAACTTTTCAAAAAAAAATCAAAATGACAGTAGATTATATACGATACATAAATTCAAGATCTTCCTCATACTAATTGAATGAGATCCGTTCCAATATCGAAAAAGAGGTTCCCATTGTAATTATACGATTATACACAGCTCATGAAGCAAATTCGAGATAACTGCAATTCAAATTCTGCCTGCACTCTGCTGGTGTCTATGAATTAAAGGAGTTCCGAATATATGACACAGTATATCCTTGAGGGTGTCAACAAAGTAATTTCTCCAAACAAAAACAAAACGAACAATTAACAGAGAAAACGAATCCTATCTACAAGAAGTAAAAAAGTTACTTTCAATACTCAGAATACATTCGAGGCGATATTATTCGTGAACAATTAATTTCAAGTGTCCGTTAGTAATTGTTGTGGTTGGACTAATGAGATTGAGTACATGCATTGTGGTGGCAAAATTATGTTTGAACTTTCTTCATCGGTTAAACAGGTTATAATGTCAACGGAACATAAGTGCGCTAAAAGCTGTCTATCTCATTCAAAAAATTATGCTTATGGGCCGGTGTGAAACTCAATTGTCAAAGTTCATGCGTTAGGAGAGATTAAACCAATGATCATTCATTGAAGATTGTTAGAGATGAATGCATGATTTATATTATTGAAGTCCCAATTGGATGTAATTTCCATTTTTCTGAAGACATGTTGTGCCTAAAATGAACAGTTTTCAAAATGCTCCGCATTCCCTCTTTTATTTAAGTATGTATTTAGATCAACCTCATTACAAACTCAACTGCATATTACCAAAATACCAACCAAATTACCATGAAATATATCCAGGTATGAACAAAAATACACATACATTTAAAAAAACGATTATATCAACAGCAACCTATTGCTTTCACAGTCTAAAAGTAACTATTATTCAGTACAAAATTAAAACTAACATTATACAAACAAAAGAATCAAAATTCATCCCTTATTAGATTCTTTGATTGTTTCGTACAGAGCCTATATGTAAACGCTCTCATTTTAACAAACGGGTGGTAACATGATTCACCACTTTCGGACCAGCCTGTAGAGTTAAAAATGAGTTGATTCTGCCAAAACTTGCATCATTCTCCTAGCCCGAAATTTATGTTTTTTCAATTCACAGTGAAATACCCTGTATACTCTATAACAGTATCAATCGAATGATTTTTTCAACTTAAATTATCTTATTTTCAATATATTGCTTTTGCAATAAAATAATCGTAGTTGGATGAATTTGCATCAATAGTTTTGCAGATCCATATCATCAATCATCATTCGACAGTTTTTTTATTTTTTCAAGTTATCACTCACTCATAAAGTATAATGCCGCAATAAAATGGAAGGTAAGTAGCTATTAATTTTTCTTACGTAATACGTCACTCAATATTGTTATCCTTTTGGATACAAGATCATTTGAAAAATTATTTCAATGTTCACAGAAACAAATAAATGGTAGGACTATTCAAAAAACAGACTTATTTACTTTGTGGTTTTCTGGGGAGGAGGGGCACTTCGAAATGTATATAATTTTATGCTTGATATATCAAGTAATTCCCATTATTCTTGAAAATCATGAGGAACACGGAAGACATACCAGTATTCAAGAGTATCAGATACAGAAATTAAAAAAGCACAAAAAGAAGTATCTCTGAATAATTCAACAAGGAAGCATCAAATCTTAAAAAAACATCCCTATCCGACCTTTTTTTTATTATCATAACGTGTATCCTCAAATGAGCACTTTTTTTGTTCTACCTTAGTGCGCTATGGAATTAATATTCCAATGATCTGAATATTCAACATTCCATACCTTATAAAAATTAATTTCTAATAATTAACAATATTGACGCAAACTGGTAAAGCCAGATAAGACTCGCCCAAGCATAAAATGTATTCACAGTGCGCATTTTGGGATGAAGAAAAACAACTCAAATTTATTGTAACATCACATTTCGTTCCAAAAAATGATCCTTTAACCAACTCGGTGCTAGATTTTGCAAAACACGTCAATATTTTAAGCAAAAGTGGCCATTTTTCATAAATCTATTTAGATTAATGAACATTTTTTTGACAGACGTATACTATTTCCTATCTCTGGCTATTAAAAAGTGAAGCATTCGAATACCTTATCTTCGTCAATTAACACGACCTCCTTGCAAAACACATTAACGTCCAGTGAGCACTTGGTGGAGTTCTAACTTGGCTCAGTTTTGAGTAAGTATTATTTTATACGCCTTTTATATAAACTCTAAATCGTAAATTTGTTTTATCTCAATTCTGAATTAATCATTTCAATCTCACAATTAGGTATATGGATAGATGAAGCAAAAGTTTCCAATTATATTCGGGTCCTTACAATATGCATAATTTTTTTTATTTTCTCTGAAATATTGCAGCGTTCAACATGAGTTGATGCTGATGATGATGATGATGATGAGTGAATGCCCCTGCATTCCTTTCTATTTGTATATTTTCACATCATCTTTGTTCGAAAAAACTATGGATGCGTCCCAAAAATTTTAGTTCACATTCTATAGCGCCTCTATCCAAATTACAGGGTGACCCAAATTGCTTGATTTTAGCTGTTTCTGATACTTCTAGGCTAGATAGGTGAAAATGTTGAGAGAAGTCCTAGGCTCGATTTTCGTGAATACTCCATAACTGATAGCCGTTTCACGATATTTTCATTTGTTTTGAATATATAACGAAATTTTGATATTTTGGCGATTTCGAAAATGTGCCGTAACTTCTTCATTTTCCGAAATATCTTGAAGCAGCAAAAACTTTTATAGGGACTTTTTCATTAGCAATACGACACCGTATTCAGTTTTTTCATCTCTTGTATAAAGGGTGAAAAAAAAACAACTCTCTTATTTTAAATACGAATGGTATCTTTTTTTGATCCTATGTTATGCAAAAAAAATCAGCTCTTCGAAAATATATATATGTCGAAATATTATATCCATATTTGAGGCAAAATTTTAGTGAAATTGCCATATTGAAAATTTAATTTTTTACATATCCACATACAAAAAAATCCAAAAAACTAATATATCGACATATATATATTTTCGAAGAGCTGATTTTTTTTGCATAACATAAGATCAAAAAAAGATACCATTCGTAGATATTTAAAATAAGAAAGTTGTTTTGTTTTTCACCCTTTACACAAGAGATAAAAAAAACTGAATTAGTGTCGTATTGCTAATGAAAAAGTGCCTTTAGAAAGTTTAGATATTTTAGAAAATGAAGCAGTTATGGCAAATTTTCGAAATCGCCAAAATTTCGTTATATCTTCAAAACAAAAGAAGATATCGTGAATGAGGATATTTTTCATGAACGTTAGTGGCGTATTTGAATTTTTTTGGAAGTTTTCAAATGAAACACACTTTATATTTCAACGTCGAATTTTTGAATTTTTTTTTCTGAATTCATTGATGTATCACAACCTATTCTTTAATAAATTTCAGCTTCAAAAATCAGAGAAATCCATATTTATGTTTGTTTATTTAAATGCATAAAAGTTGAATATGTATAAAATTTTTTTTTGATTATTGCATTCAAGAAAACTAGGTTACAAACGGAGTCAATACAAAGAAAAACAAACATATAAATATCCGAAAATCCGCATGTCTCTATATCTTCAATAATAGCTGGAATGCAGTCACTGGCGGATCCAGACAGTTTTTCAGGGGGGGGGGCTTGAATTTTTTCATGGGGGGCATCAATAGATTTTTACCAACGTTATAGGACTACTAATGAAGGAATAATTGTCAATTTCGTATCCACCAGTGGATACAGTGCAGTCACAATCAAAATAGGACACAGTACTATCCAAAAAACGATTGAAACATTCCTTCATTTGGAGTCTTGCCACCAAAAAGACTGACAAAGGTTGTTATTTTTTTGAACAAGAGGTTATCTCATTGAAAGAAATGTGATTTCAAATAACAAAATGTGGAAAACCACGATTATAATTTGAGAGAATAATAAAAAGTGTGGATACCTTCAATAAGATACAAGTAAGAATATTACGAGGAAGAAAAGGAACCTCAATAAAAAACCTCAGAATTCACCTGAAAATACGTGAAAATGGTATAGTGGGAATGTAAGATAAGTTTTTGAATTGTTACAAAAATGTTAATCTTGAGGCCTTGATGGCAGTTCTTTGGGATTAATCATCTGTAATAAATTTTTTGAAAAAAAAAAAACCATTTATATTCCCATAGCTTTTTGACGCGATCCGTGTTACTACTTATAGATCGAGAACAGCCTACACTAATTTGCCTACATATTCCTGCAATTCTCACTTTCTTCTCATTAATCAACCAGAGACATGTCGCATGGCTCAAGTTCAGATCTGTATTAATTGAGGATATCTAATTGCATCCACTAAACTTTTTCCGATTTTGCGAAGTAGCAGTTTAATTGCATCTAATACGTATGTAATGTTAAGATCAAGTGAAAGGGAAGAAAGCACCAGGTGACCTGGCGCAGACGATGTCGTACTATGAAAACCATTACGGTAAGCTCGTCTCTATCAGTACGCAATTAGATGTGAAGAAGTCACCGATGTGTGGTGGTACAAAACTTTTCTATCGGGTATGCAGTATTAATAGTAACAGTGGACTGTGAAGTGCAAGTGATTTTAAGAATAATCGAAATCTATAGGTAATCTTCAAAATCAATATATTTTTTGGCAATAACTGATCGAATATTTTCTGCCATAAAATTTTACAAATTAAAAGAATTTGCATGCAACTCAATCTGAGGTACACATATTTTTTCGGCCAATAAAGCACTTTACCTTGACTTTTTGAATGAATCAGTTCATTTTCATCAATTTTGTCGTCTATAAAATTTTGATTTGAAGCTTCGTTTTTGAGAACATAGCAAATTGGATTTGAACTTAGATCAGCTTGATTTTCTTCCATCCAAACACCCTGTGTTTCATGATCAAATGAATTGATAATTGATTTTTCCCATTTTAAGATCATTATGTTCTCGATAGAATCAATTCATGTACAAAAAAATTATTGTAATATATTAGTCATCATATAACATATATTTATAAAATAATAATAAAGAGTTAATAGTTATATTCACAATAATTCGAGTTCAAGTGAGATGTTTCCACAGTAGTCAAATTCCATTCTGGTGCTCGAAAATATCAAGCCATATTCATATATGTAGAGAGCATTCAACGAATATTCATTTCTCGAATGTATAGTTTGTGGCAAAGTCTTTTGAATAGGAAAAATCAAAAGTTAATTGATGTTTCACTTCAAATTTTCAGTGGAAAAATAATTATCAGGTGCCACATCGGTATACTAGAAGGATTTCATGATCCATATTTCCTATTATGAAAAATTATAAATTTTTCGAATTCTTCATTCAATTTTGAGAAAAAAATGATAATTATCCTGGCACCAATATAATTTAGACACAATTTAATGAATTTCAAATATATAATGTGTATGGGTGATAAGATTCACTACAACGTAGTTTTTCGTTGATGTAGGTACGCAATAATAGAAAAATCATTTATAATCGTATTTATTTATTCACATCGAATTTTCCTGAATAACTGAATAAATCAAGAAATTCCCGAAAAAAATTCATTACGATTTATCAGTAACATCATATCCTCATTGAAATTATCATTCTTTATCACCCTTGACTATTTCCTCAAAGTATTACCGTATTATACATTTCAATATGATCGTCGACCACTTGAAACGAATTATTATTCATTAGAAATTATAATATTCGGAAAGGTTGACTGGTGAGCACTATGGACTGGAGGAAAATTTGTTTTGATGATGCTTCAGATGCTGCAATAACTTTGAAAGGCGTTAAAAAAATGTTCAAAGCTTCATTGTATCGTAGCTCGTAGCCCAATTCACCCTGAAGATTTCTCAAATAAGAAAGTTAGAAAATGGGTGACAACTGAATCAGATGTCTTACTTCGAAAAAGAAATTAGCTTGTACAATGGATGTCTACCGAGCGGTGATATTCGCAGAAATGTGTGCCAACATGAAATAGGACACTCTCTGATAAGTAACGAGTACTGAAACATCATCAAATAACTCTGCAGTTCAACAACCCACTTATTTGCTGAATTCAAAAAGAACATGTGCATTCAATAAGCGGTAATTGCATTTGTAAAATGACAATGGGAAAAGCTTCTTCACTGCCAAAAATCTAAAATGATTCAATCTACAATACCACCAATCATTTCTTACCAAAGTTGATCACTTGATTTTTTTTTATCTGGTACATAGTACATCATACAAAAATAGGACAAATTTCGTTAAAATATCTGAAGTGGTATTGTAGATAAATGATTCATTTTTGAAAACTTTACCACCCTGTATCTCAAAAGCTGAGACGTTAAGGGCATATGTTCAATAAGGTTTTTTTCTAAAAATGGGCCCAAAAATCACCCCCATAAATTTTGACATTCAATTAAGAAACACCCTGTATATCCTTTCATGATAACATATCAGTCCATGTTGAAAGAATTCAACAAAAGCTGTGATTTTCATATTCAATGTTTCAAATTCAGTGTTTCAAATAAGATTCTCTCATTGTGACTTTGTGGGTTCGATCAATTTCAAGTTTCCCAGATTTAATTTAGGAATAAAAAATTGGGAAATATTCCATGTTACACCTTGTAGTTTATCACCTATAAACATGGATTTAATGAGGCGGTAACAAAATTTGATGTATAGACGTTTTTACACAAATGTGATTGAATTGAAAGCCTTGTTTTTATAGACTAGGTTATGTATGTTGTGTGAATTTTTTTCTCTTGTTTGTTAGTGATTACCAGAAATGGTTGTAAGGAAAGAATGTAGAATTAAAATAAATAAATCCCCACGCGGTGTCGGACAGTTTTAACGAGTTATTGACGCTGTAAGCTATAACTCATCAAGCTTGTAGGCAAATTCTATTTGACCGTTTCATTATTCTTATTATTTTCTATTTGCCTTTGAATTTCAGTTTTATTGAGATACTGAAGGTAATATCTATAATGCGGTATTTTTCGAGCATTCTTACATAACATATTCCATGCTGTTTGCCATAGAACCATAGAACAGGATAACGCAGTGCCTTATACTGGGGCCATAATATCCCTTCCCAACTTTCAATGATCTTAGCTTTGGAAATTAATTTGAAGAAAGCAAGCAGTTTTTTCTGAATGGAGAAAGGGTAAAAGTGATAGCCAAACCAAAGGTTCATTTCCTAGATATCTGCATTTTTTTATATCGAGGGGACATTTTGTAAATGCAGAGACAACACTTTTCAGCATCCCAAAATTGAAAATATAGAAAACATCGACCTGCACAATCCTACTGTTGCAGTACTCAAATAATGCAAACGTCTTTCATAGACCTAGTTCATTCTTTTCCACCAAATCATTCAAATCATTTAGTTTCTCAGACAATTAGAAAGGGAACGGAAGGTTGAATGACAACTTTGCTAATAGCACACTATTAAAGAAAGAGTGCAATACTGAGGAAAATGACTGCAATAACTAGTGAATCGCAGAAAGATTCTTGCATTTATATCAATTCGTTGACGTTTCCATTTCTTTGATATCGAGCATGAATTATGTTTTCTCTGCTGAGGAAAGTTAGTCGTCCAGATTTCGATTTCTATTTAAAAGGAGTTTCCGTTTCAGGTAATTTAAAATGTCTGGACTGATGCACATGGTCGTATCGAATTATAACGAACTATTAGAAGCCAAAAAAGGTAAGTGTTCTATCAGTAGTTGAGGAGTTGATAACAAAAATTTCAATATAATGCCAATAAGTTCAAATCTATTTGGAGAATTTGAATTTTGAAGTAAGTTCGCCCATTTTCGATCTTAACATTCGTTTTACAGTGAGGACGTTAGAAATTGTCGATTATAAACCATCAGTTGTGTATTTGTCTGTTCCTCTATTCATCTTCATCTTATATTCTTGTTCAAGACCCGAAAATTTCAGTAGGTACCTTAATGGTTCCGGAACAGTGATGACCTCTCAAGAAAAATACTTGAATACGCCTTCATTTACTATTTTCAAATAAATTGAACATGCAAAATAGACGAAGTTATGCTTATTAAAATGTTAATTCTCCCCTCGCTATATTTGTTTCTGCTCTTCCAGATCCATTGGTAGATTCATGGCTTTTCATGCAGAACCCCATACCTGTGCTCTCGTTCCTAGTAGCTTACCTCTTTTTCGTGCTGAAAATTGGGCCGGATTATATGAAAAATAGGAAACCTTTCGAACTGAAAGGGTGGATGATAGCTTATAACGCATATCAAGTGGTCTTCAGTGTATGGCTTTGTTGCCAAGCATTCTACGTAAAAAATGCTGTGCCATACCTACTGAACCACACCTGTAGGAATCCAGCTCCGAACAAGGAATTCCAAGAGGCTGTAAGTGACAAAGCTTCATCAAATTAATTTCTAACACACAGGTTAAACACACCATTGACAGTTCCTGTGAATACACATTGAAAAATAAAACTAATATCTTCTTGCCATTTTTCTAGCTTGCAAGAGGAGCATGGTGGTATTTCTTCTCCAAAATCACGGAATTGCTTGATACAGTATTCTTTGTTCTGAGGAAAAAGCAATCACAAGTAACATTTCTACATGTCTATCACCACTCAATCACAATGGTTGGTTCATGGGGATATTTGAAGTTTTTACCAGGTAAATAACTATTGACATTTACTTCGAGACAGAAAACCATTCACAATCTACTTGTCTGATGTCTGTTGATGAAGACCATCAGGTAATGATTCGAAAATTCGGTTTTTTTCAAGCACTTCACAAAAATTTAGGAAAGTGACATCCTGTGAACTCCTTTCGTGTATTGTGACTGCCAATTGTTTCTTTTCTTCAATTTTTTTGTTGTTACCCCGAATTCGTGATTTGTTCTTTATGTTTTGTATTATTCACAATAATATAAGAATTTTAAAATCATTTCAACTGAGTAAATAGATGAATAATAATCAATATAATAGTCATTTCTCTGACTTCAGGTGAACAAGGAGTAGTTATTGGTTTCCTAAATTCCATGGTTCACATTGTGATGTATGCCTATTACTTGATTGCTGCCTTGGGTCCAAGATTCCAGAAATATCTCTGGTGGAAGAAATATATGACATGGATCCAACTGGTAAGTCCATACATCGCGAGAAGAGACATTAAAATTTTTTTTCAAAAATTACGAAATCGAGTTTGCTCACTTGTAATATCTTCGGTAACAATTGCTCGCACAAAATGTCTAATTGAAACATTTCCATAAAGGTGAGTATTCATTTTCTTCAATTGAAAAATTCCCAAAGTAGAATATAGGTATACCTATAACAGATATAAATAACAGTTTTCAACATTTCCTCCATCCAAGCCAATTGAAAATAAACGCTTCTGTGGCCATTTACACCTCAAGCATCCTCAAAATAGATCACCACAATTTAATTTTTTTTCAACCCACAGACTCAGTTCTGCATAATGTTGGCTTACCTGTTATTCATTGTCGTGATGGATTGCAAATTGCCGAAAGCGCTGACCTTCTTCTTCGTCACCAACGTTGTGATCTTCCTATACCTCTTCAGTGACTTCTACATCAAAGCTTACAGAAGACCAAAGAAGACATTAAAAGTAGATGTTCCTTTAGCAGTAGAAAAATCGAGAATATGTGATAAGAAGAGTGTGTGATTTTGGTACTCTGAGATGAAGTGAGAGGAAACCACAGTGTTTAATGAAGTGATATATGCCCTAAAAGACTACAAGTTACTACTCAGTTCTTCGAATGTGAACGGAATTTAGATTATTATACATAATTCCTGCCTTAAATTTTGTATTCCTCGAAAAATTGATAATTAATAGATTTGACTAGTCATTCTGATTTTTCTTTGTAGCGATATACCTTTGTTACATATCAACAATACTTAATTCAGTTGTAATAAAGTTGTGACAAGAGGAAATTCTTGAAAAATCGATTTCATGATGTCTTTTCCTTTGAGAATGATTCTTATAAAACATATATTGATAATTCTTCTAATCCTATTACAACCAGAAGGAGTAAAATGAAAATTATGGAAATATCATTCCAGAACGATGAATATTTCGATAAATTTTTCTCTTATAAAATATTCTCTTCACCTCGTCCTTGTTCCAAATTGTTCTGTTATTTATATTATATTTATTAAGTAGGTAAAATGAAACAGAATAACTTATTTCATTTTCTTCTACATTATGTGATCTAAAAAAATGTAGATACATTGGAGTACCTCGTTTTTTGAGGAAATCCGTGAAACCATCAATTGAAATAAATTTTTTCCAACGTAAATTTTTTTCATTCCTCTCTGTCTTCTGTGAAACAATACGTCAGGTACTTGGTACAATCCATAATAAAATGCATAAAATAGCATTTTTTCTGTCAATGGTAATTATTTGATTTGAAATAATTTCCACTAGAAAAATCTGATGATACCTACCTTCCAGTATTAGAGGAAAAAACTCTTTATAGGTAGTAATAAATTCTTTATTTTCATAATATATTCAAAAAATCTATACCTATAATTCGAATAATTCAAATTTCACATTCATCTTAATCTTAAATCTAAATGATGCCAAGTGGAAACCGCTTCACAAAACAGTGTTTAAATATCACAGTGTTATTTGAGAATCGAGACCATTTTTTTTACTGTAATATAATATTCGATGAGTCTTGACTCGATTATACAGGATTATTCAATAATAAAACGATTCTTTCAAAATCTTCAAAAAAATCAAAATTATCATAGAGATCCAGTAAGTATGAAAAGAAATCTATCTATTTAAGTCTGGGGATCTGGCGGGCCATGGCTGATGTCCTCGCCGTCCAATCCACCTGATGTAAACCCTGTATCTCGAAAACAAAACGTTGTGATTCCAGGCTCATGCCACTTATTTTCTCTTGAAATTATGCGAGGAATCTCCCCTCTTCTCCAATTCAGGAACACCTTGTATAATATGTACATTTCACACCAGTACAGATAAGTTGTCAAAAACACAACAATTAACATTTTCTGAACATTTTGGAGTATGATTTTTGAAATATGTCATTTTTAACCAATAATAATTTCAAAACCTTATTTTGATGAGACCTTTTTTTATTATTGTCTCTTATTTTTTTTATTGTTGGTTTCTTAGCACTATCAGATACTTGTTATTTTGTTTTCGAATGTTTGTTGTATGATTTCGAATAAAAATCTGAAAACAAGAAAAAAAACAAAATACTATTCGGAAATGTTATAAGAAGCATTGACTTGGGATATCCACAACTGTAGAAAAGGGTTTGTGCTGAATGAAGGAATGCTATAACAAATTGAACCTGAAAAAAATCAAAATGGAATTAGTTCATTGAGATCTCTTCTCATTTTTATTTTCAAACGTTTTTCTTTTTAATGGTTTTCAAATAAGGTTGCTCAGTAAAATGGACATTTTAGTCTCTTACAGCGTTCTCGTTTTGCAAAGGAAAAAAGTAGTGAAAACAATTAGGTTAATGGAGAGACAAATGCTGAACATTAAAGAAAACAAATAGTTGGAATAACTAACGGAAAAGAGGAAGATCGCAGATTACATGATCATATGATCTTAAAAGACACCCTGGACTAAAATGGATGCAAATCGCTCACAATAGAGTGGCATAGAAGAGAGAAGATGTAACGTTACCGGCTTGAACCCTTCTTGACGACACAATTGATATAAGATTCAAAAATACTCACCAACTGAATGGAAGTTATATACTTCTTCCACCAGAGATACTTCTGATACTCAGGTCCAAATGCTGCTACCATGTAGTACAAATACATAAAAATGTGTACGAATGAATTCAATGCCGCCATGAGCGTGATTTGTCCTCCAGGGATGTACTTCGTGATAAACCAGGTGTAAAGGCACATCATGCTGTGATGATAGATGTGGAGGAATGTTATCTGTGAAGTTTTCTTCCGCAAAACGAAGAAAACAGTATCTAATAGTTCCGATACCTTTGCCAGATGGTAAACATGAACACCTCTGGCTACCTAGAATACAACATACTGTGAAAAGAAATTCATGGCTCCAATAGGAAAGGTATAAAAATCAAGAATAATTTTAAGAAATTATTCACTTGGGTCTTATAGGAAACGAGTCTATGATACCACTTTCGCTGAATAATAAAAACATCATATCTAATCGAAATTTAGTCGGTAGCCTGACATAGTCTTCTGATTTCTCCAGTGGATAGTGGTCTTATGTCTTGATTTATTTGAAACCAGGGCCCCCGCTACCATGTGTGCAAAGTGTGCAATGTACACGGGCGCCAACCTATTAGGGGCGCCAAAATCCTGGGTCAAGAATCGCAAAAATATTTGCAAAAAAAAATGAACAAAAATTAATGCTCAAATAAAAAATGCTTTCTCAAAGTTAAAACCATTAAAAATTATTTGAGATCACAAATGCTTCAAGAAAGATTGTCTGGACTAGCAATATTAGCAATTGAACAAGAACTTCTTAATGGTATCAATTTTAGCGATGTAATTGATGAATTTGCAACAGCCAAGTCCAGGAAAATATCGCTACTATAATAGCTATTTTTTATTTTTCTACTGTACCTAGCTTTCATTTTTGATTTTATGAGGAAGTACACTAGGCATTTCTTAAAGAAGTACCTGCATATTTTTCAAAATACCTAAGTATAAGTAGAAAGTGATACTTTGATATGAACATACAGAGGGTAACAGCCAAATGGAATAAATTCGATAACGAATAAATAAAGGGGTGTTTGGAAAAACGCTCGGACACGTCGATTTGTAATTTGAAATGCGCATACAGTAGACTCTCGAAATAGTGAACAATGCTTATAATGAACTACTCCAAATAGTGAACAGATAAATATTTGCATTGGTACCCTATGCAGTGAACAACCGAAGCCTCGGAATAGTGAAATTGAAGAATTCGACAAGTCATAACAAGAATATCATGGAAACGTTTTCTTTTATTTACATTCGATCATTTGTGTTGAGTACGCGGTATCAAATTGTTGTCCAGTTTTAGAGTAGGCATAAATATGGCCAGGGTTCATTTAAAGCTTAGTCAAAAAGGGGAAATAGTCGAACAGTTAGATAAAGGTGTTGGAGTGACAACTTTAGCGAAAAAATATGGTGTGGCTAAGTCTACCATTTGTGCAATTCGGAATAGAAGAGTGAATATTCTGAAGAAGATCAGCAATACCTACGTTGGACCAGGAAAAATGAAAACACTACGATCTTCTGAATGCCCTAGAATGGAAAAAGCTTTGTATCGGTGGTTCTTGAAACAAAGGGAAAAACATATTCCAGTCACAGGTTTCATGATTAAAGAAAAAGCAAAAAAATTGCACGAAGAATATAAAGAGACTCCATGTTTCAATGCGAGCAGCGGGTGGTTACAAAGATACAAAAAACGTTTTGGGATTCGTTATCTCAAAATCTCAGGAGAAAAACTGTCATCTGCAAGTGAGACGGTCAATCCATTCAAAAAGGCTTTTTTTGAAAAAGTGGATGAACTTCAGCTGTTGAAGGAGCAAATTTATAATGCTGATGAATCTTCCCTATACTGGAAATTGCTTCCAGACAAAACATATGTAGGTCCTCAGGAAAAGACAGCTCCCGGAAGAAAAACAGAAAAGCAGAGAGTTACCTTCTTAGCCTGTACAAATGCAGCCGGCAATCATAAATTGAAGCCACTAGTCATCGGGAAAGCGAGAAATCCTCGATCATTCCGTAATTTCGATTGTCCTGTACATTATAGAAATTCTAAAACAGCTTGGATGACTGGATTCATTTTTAAGGATTGGTTCTTTAAGATGTTTATTCCAGAGGTGAGTTGCCATCATTAGTTTGAAATTTGAGGGTATTGAGCTGGATTCATTTTTCTAGGTTCAAGAATTCTTGACTGACAAAAAACTTCCTGTTAAAGCAATTCTTTTGCTGGACAATGCGCCATGTCATCCGCCAGCGGAGGACTTAAAAAGTGCTGATGGTTCAATTTTCGTTATGTACATGCCACCTAATATAACACCACTGGTACAGCCTATGGACCAGAATGTGATAAGGCTAACAAAACTATTCTACCGTAAGACTTTGTTGTCACGCATCATAAATGACAACGTAGACTGTATCGGAACGGCTCTAAAATCTCTCTCTTTGAAAGATGCAATTGTTAATTTAATTTTGGCATGGAATTCTTTGAACCCCGATGTTATCGAGAAATGCTGGAGTAAAATACTATCGCCATTGGAGGAAACACCAGACTTCGATGATGAAGATGACATTCCCTTATCTGTATTAAAGTTGCGATGGTGTAATAAGGAAATAGACCATGTGACGACAGAAATTCAAATTTTGCTTCGTCATGTAAATCCTGATGTTGAAATTGAAGAAGCTGATATTGATGAGTGGAACAGAGATTACGTTCAAGATGTGGAGGAAGCTGAAATTTTCATTGAAAGTGATGAGGACAATGATATACCAGATAATTCTGGAAATAATCTACAAGCCGTTACGACAACTGCTGCATTAAAATCATTAAATGAGGTGATACAGTGGACGGACGGTAATCAAAATCGTATTGACTACTCCACAATACTAGTCCTACATAATTTGAGACATACAATGGTTCAGATGGGTGTAGAGAAATCACATAAACAAACGAAAATCACCTCATTTTTTGAGAAAAAAACATTGAAATAACAAATTTAGGTAGTAGGAACTTTTTTTGTATGATATCAAGTCAATAAACTGTTGTTCATTCCAGTAAACTATATCGTTTCATTTGAACTTCGTTTTAGTGAACAAATCAAAATAGTGAACTGGGCGTGCACTAATTAGTTCACTATATCGAGAGTCTACTGTATTTGTCAAGAAAATAATATTATATAGGGTATTCCATGTGACTGTTGCCAATACCAACTTTCTTATTTCAAATGCAACCACCTGTATATTATTTATTTTTTGGATTCTTCAGAGAATTCTAGACACAATTCATGCACAATGTCCTATACCTATCTTTAACTATTTCGGAAGTATTAAGTGTTTTCAGATTTGTTGCAAAAATCAACGTTTTAAATAGAAATTATTTTATCTCACAAATTCGGTACATTACAGTTAAAACCTAAGTAATACTGATTATTTCTTAATTATTAAAAAAAAAACATTAATGTCAATGTAGAAAATGTTCAAAATGCTCGCCGCGAACGTCTTGGCAACATGCTAATCTGGTGTAGAATTGTCTTCTAACGTTACTCAACATTTCAGGCGTGACTGATCTAATCGCAAGCGTGATCCGGTTTTTTAGGTCGTCTAGGTTTGAGGGTTTCGTTTCGTATAATAAGTATTGAGTGTAATGTATCGAATTTGTGAAATAAAATAATTTTCATTTGAAATGTTAATTTTTGTAAAAAATCTGAAAACAGATAGGTATAGGACATTGTCCATGAACCATGAATTATGTCTAGAATTTTCTGAAGAATCAAAAACATGAACAATACACAGGGGGTTGCATTTGAAATAAGAAAGTTGGTATTGGCCACGGTCGCATGGGACACCCTATATAATTTTATTTTCTTGAAAAATATGCTCACTTAAAATTACAAATCGACGTGTCCGAGCGTTTTTCCTAACACCCCCTCATTTATTCGTTATCGAATTTATCCATTCGGCTGTTACACTCTGTATATATGTATGTAGGTATACATTAGCCAATATTTCTGTTTTTTGTTCCTAAAAAAGATGTGTTTTTTAGTTTTGGGTTATTTTATAATATTTATCAACAGTGTGTCCGTACCCTATTAGTCAAGGAAATACTTCAAAGTGGTTGTGAACAAGAATTTATTGTGAGTTATTCATTTCGTTATGATTTTATTCTGTATGTTTGTTCTGTTGTGTTTTGTTTTTTTTATATTTTAGTCTAGAAAGAAATATCTAGTTTTTCACTTCTGAAGTTCAGTTTTTCGATTTATTTCAAGCAACTAGCTACCTACCCACCTAATGAATAAAAAAATCCAAAATGCTTCTAGGGGCGCCAAAATTCTGTTTTGCACACAGGCGCTAGTAACTCTTACGGGGGCCCTGTTTGAAACTCACCCTGATTGCATCCGATGACCAAGAATAGTCGACAGGTTGACATTTCCAACTGTAGTCTTTCAACCAGGAATTATTAAGTGTCTGAAATTTATAATGGGTGATATAACCACTGATGGATGAAAATAAATGCATAAGGCAAATTAATCACAATTTAATATGATAATTGAATTGCAATAGGCACGTGGGGAAGAAAAAAGTTCAGAAAGTTTAGGTACTTCCTATAGAATACTAGGAAATAAATTTTTACAATCATTTATTCAACTGACAAATTTTTGATTTAATTTCAGAGGTAAGTCTGTCTTATAATTTTTTATTGATCAATATTCAGAGCGGCCTAACTTGAATTACTGAAATTATCCTGGTAAGGCGTTACCAACCATTGTTATTGTAAATAATTCATAATAATGCTAATTTCAATTATTTCGTTACATAATGAGGATTCTTGTCAAATCACATGTTAATGCGAAACTTTATTGTTTACAGCTAGTGAATAATGTAATTTTGAAAAGATCATGATTTTTTCTTTAGACTATTATTCTATCATTGTTTTCAATTGAAAGTGGAAGTGGTACAACATTATAAAAATTCATATGGTCTAATTTAATAATTCCCTAAATTTTTCAACACCCATAACTACAGTGTTAACTAAAAGTATACTAATTTTTTTACAGGTTTCAACTTTGGATTTTGTTGTGACTGAATGCGTTGCTTGTACCTTAGAAAAGTTCTCGTATATCTCGAAAATGGTCGTCAATTTTACGCAAATGCTTGATATAACATTATTTATTCGTTTTCAGAAAAAGAACCATAATTTGATAGAAAACAATATGGATTCACATATGAAATGATCAAGTTCACGATAATAAGTCGAATCGGAATTCAGCATGTTTTTGTGAATGTAGGTACTATAAATTTTTTTATCAAAATCAGGGTGAAAATTACGACATGGCTTGAATAACTGTTCATGAAATTTGCATCCTGCTGAGGTTAAAGTGCAAATAGCTATGACCATCTTCGGAATATGCCTGAATTTTTGATGTGATTAAGAAATATTGACCATGCATTTATTTTGACCTGATGTCAATCGAAATGAGTTCGACGCAATTTCGAATAATAATAATTGCATGAGGATCGAACAATGGCCTCAAGTCTGATAACAATTCATTTCCCCCGATTCTCGAACTATTTAAAAATCATAATAGGAACCCAGGTGCGTGGTTCATTGTGTAATATATTTACATATGATGCACAAGTTAATGCAGTTTTACGAATCATGCCTCTACATTGTTGCAAGAAATACGAAAAAATCAAATATAACTACTTCTTTATACGTATGCTATATATTCTTTATTCGAGTAAATTTTTCCTTCAGTTTTGTGGATTTTGAGAAAAACACCGGGCACGAAATGCGACATACATATTTAAAAATTCACAATACTGAAAGTCATTGTAAGATCTGATCCGCAGTCCAGATCTGTAACAGATCTGGACTGCGGATCAGATCTTACAGATATCCCTTTCGTGTGTGCCTTGCTATTGCTGTTTTCAACGGGGTGGCCTTCATGAAAAAATTATTATCGGAAAACTAATTTACAGAATTACTATACAATCTGAGCTGATATTTTCCGAAATAATTATTAACTTTAATCTACACTTATATTGAAAATACAAGAAACTTCCTGAATAATTGAGAAACGGAGAATTTCATTTTTGTTATTTTTCACTATCCACTATAAAAAGAGTACATTCTTCGTCATAGACTGAATCCAATTGCAATTACCCAATTATGACCGTGGAATGAAACACAAACATACAATGAGATGCAAGTTACTTACTTCTATCATTATATAAATACTCAGTACTGTTTGAAGAAAATTATACACTACAAGAACGTATTTCAGGTTGAAAGGTTCTCTGTTCTTCATATATTTAGGTCCAAATATAAAGATGAAATAGATGTAAGCTGCAACTATCGTCAATATACCAGATGGATTCTTCATCAGTAGCCAATCCTTAACTCTTGGATCTGAAAGGAACGTATACACAATGTGCAACAAAATGATCTGTTCTAGTCAAAAATATGACCTTCATATGAATTCCTCATCCTCATTCCTTTATTTTGGACATAACAACAATGATAATGATAGACAAATAAATAATTATTTATAACAGATTTTTTCAAATATGCAGTCATCAATCTTCTATGTATTAGTTCTACAACCTCTTGTGTCTCTTCTAATATAACCCTTATTAGCAATATTATCATTCAAACATTTTTTTTAAATATTCGCACAAATCTAAACTTGGAGCCTTTTTTCACAACTCAAACCTGAAGCTGAGGCCTCTATCATTTAAATCAATATCCCTAACAACATTCTTGACTATTTTTTCTTTCGATGACTGAACTATAAATCCATTTGTTTCGTTTCCAGATATCAGTAACAATAAATAAATTTTACCTGCTATCTCCTCGAATATGTAATCGTATGAGCCAGTCAAGTTCCCATTGTTGATAAACATTTTAGATAGTGAAACCTGGAAAAAGCATTCATAAATAAACTGGTACATGAGATTCTGAGGAAAAATTGTTTACAGTTTAAATATTTTTCACTATATGGACCTCTTGAATGACAATTAAGCAACAATTTCAATAATTAACCTTGAAATTTTTTCGAAACATAATGATCAACAATTTGAAAATAAATTGATTAATTAAGTTTTCCCTGATGTACGGTGTAATCTCCATTATACCTATTTCATCCACCAATCAAACCGAGGAGCAGTATTCAGATAGAAAACATGAACAATTTATTCATGATTTGTCATTTTTTAGAATTAAGTAGGTAGGTAAACAGGGGGAATGGCGTTCACTTAAGGGAAACGCAATATATTTTTAAAATTAATTATTTTATTCTAAAATTCAGAACATTAACTTCAACTTTAACTATCAAATGATCAAACTTTTAAAAGGAATCGTATACATCCTAGAATTATTAGCAGTAGTAAAGGTTAAAAAAAAAAGATTTGAGCGTCATTGCCCCTGCCAATGGGTAATACCGCTCAGGCAAAGCGGTAATGACGCCCACACCTGTTTCTTTGTAATAGAACAAGTAAGATCCATTATGATCATATGATATATAGCTATAATCATAAAATGGTATATATTTTGGCTTTTTAGTCAATCCCTCAAAGTAGTGAATGGGATGTCATATTGTAGTACATAATTTTGAAACAGGCACTTTTTTGTAAAAAGAGTTAGAACCCCTTGTTTGTAGTAAATTTGTTATTATTTCCATCAGCTCTATCTACCCTATAAGTTCGTTATATTAGCTACTCATATTTAATGATTCATTAATATTGTATAAAGAAAATACAGCGTTGAATTTGCATTATTAATTCATTGGATTGTGGTCTTTCAAATGAGCTCTCGACTTGATTCATCCACTGGAACGATCTGTAGATAGGATTTGACGTCAGTTATTACCTATTTTAATCGGTAATCCTGTTCCGCAATATAATGGAATGAAAAACCTCCCTGACTACAATGTAAATAAATTCGGAATAGCTGTGAGGAGGCCTTGAAACCCATAAGCAATATTCAAAAATTCTTTCAACATACTACCATTTCCCCTATATATTCGGTTGAAAATGTACAAGAAGCCTCAAGAACTTTTTCACTAGTCCGTGGAGTTCCTCAGGAAAATGTCTGAGGCCCCCTCGTACACTAAGCAGAGCACAATTCGCCAATAAACGCACAAACGCAACAACAATCGTAATTGATACATTTGTACTAATATGATTATTCCCTCATTGTCTTCGAAATCCAGTTCAATATGGAGATTAACGACAGCAAGGGCAGATCTAGATTCTTTTAAGTGGGAGTGGGGGTATCATCAAGGATAATAAAATTTCATATGAATGATTTACACGATTTCCTGATCCTTCCTATTGAAGACCTTTTTTTCATCTTGCGAGAAGTACCTAATTTCTTTTTTGTATCATCCTATTATTCTTTTATACTTCTTCTATACAGTACTTAAATGGTAACTGGAAATTTTTATACGCTCGAAAAGAGGAATAATCGATTCATACGTGAAGAAAATAAGAAAATGAAACGAAATCTTCAAAGATCGATCTGTGTACACGGGTTATTGTGTTATTGTTAATATAAATAAAGTTCCTAAAATATTAATGTAGGAAACAATGGTTGTACCGAACATAATATGTTATAGAAAGATGATTCACGACATGCAGACAATTTTTTTTAAATTCCTTCCGGAAAAAGTTACACCCCGAGTAGGAATCCAAGGGCAAACAACAAACGCAGATTTGATTCAAGCTCGGGGAGTAACTTTTTCCGGAATTCCAAAAAAAATTTTAATGTAGAAAACAATGATTATACCTACGGAACATAATATTATGTTATGAATTCAGATAGAACTTTTCCAGAAAAAAATCAGGTAATATTGAGTAATGAAGAGATGAAAATGATGAACACGCTTAGATAGGTAATTCTTTTAGGGTTTTTCTACCAATATCTGAAGAAAGTATCCTTCAATAATTACTTTCAAACAATAATTCAAAAGCTTGAATTTTGGACATAAACTTGCAATTATGCATTTAGGTACCTACTCACTGTGAAGCAACTCTTGTTTCTGTAAATCCAACTCCAAGCACTTAATTAATTAATTTCCTTGAATGAAACTATTTTATGTTAGAGATCGAGAATCTAATTGGCTGCGAACATATTTTCTTCGTTCTTTGGGCTATCCAAAATTCGAACTTTTCACACATAGTTCGAAAATAGGACTATTGGCGATAACTCCTCGGTCCGCCAACTTTACGGAAACAATATTAAGCTGATAATTACTAGAGATAACGGATATATGAGTATCCCTTCGAAAATTTTACATATTTACGGAATGGTAATTCTTTGTATTTCATTAATGTTGATCCAAAAAAAATTGAATCATAATTCATTATACGCAATTGGTTTTTTATAATAAAACCATTTTGATCGCTCGTTCTGCTTCAACGAGGACGATATCATTTCGTCACGGTGTCGGTATATGGTTAAACCCAGAGGTTTGGATCTCGAAGTTTTTGGAAGAGAAAACCCAGAGAGAAAAACTTCTTCACCACTTGCTGATATACGCGCGGATATGAATCCAGTGGATAAAAATTCTGTTGGATTAACCTGTCGGAGAAAATATCTACCAGATATCTAATGATTAAACTGTAGGTACTTTCACAATGTCGCATATATTCGTGGTACTGCAGGTAAAAGAAATGTAGAGGGTCCTTCTTTGTGATGATTTGTGCATAGAATCAGAATGTTTTATGGACAATTTGGTCAGGAGATTATAGACTTGTTGTAGTTATTATTTCATGAAAGAATCTACTGGGTTATTTTTCAAGAGATCTAGGATATTATAAAAAAACACATAAAATCCATAAAAATGCATTAAATCTTTATTTCCGTCGACCATAGAATAAAAGCTCATTTTAACGCACTCAAAATCATCCATTAATGACCTATTTTAATGCATGATTTCTTATTAATGCATGATTATCATGGCAACCGAACATAAAATATTCAGTCAGAGCACTATCGAGCTTGGTTTGAAATCAACTTCTGTCACAGAAGGGTATGTTGACAACTCCATTCAAAATAAAATAGACTGCAGAAGAAATTTCAGGTGATACAAGTTGCAAAGTAGATAATACTTCAACCTCCACTTTCTTAATACGTTCATTATGGGATATCATTTAATGCAAACTAAATGTGAACTATTCAGAATGTCACAACATGTCCAATATTCCCTCTATGAATTTTTCGAATTGTTCCATAGGGAGCATAAATATCAATATATCGAAATGAACATAGAAATTTACATTATGTCAAATTTGTCGATTAATAAAAATTCATTTCTATCGAGAATTCATATTCAATTCGAGATGAGGTCGACGGAAAAATCTTGTAATCAACTCGTTTATTAATTCAGCGATTAATGGTCTCAAACATTAACGCGCTCGCTCCGCTCACGCGTTAAAATATTTCGACCATTAATCGCTGTCATTAATAAACTAGTTGATTAAATAACTATTTCAATTCATATTACGGTCCATATAATTCAGTATTTGCCTCTCAATTGGTTCATTGTTTCGCGTGCTGTGTGGCATATGTCATCGTCTTGTTAAAATCACATCCCTGGAGCCAAAAATGAGCTTCGTCGCTGAATGGAAGAAGCAAGCGAAGAATGTTTGGTTCTTTGCATATGCTTCATGAATGTTCTTATTTTGAAATGAAGTCAGTTTATCAACGGCTTCGATTTGAAACGAGTTTTCTGAAAATGCCAAGACGTAAATTAACAAACGCTGAGGCTAATAGGGCTATCGGAATGCTACAGGGTGGCCTAACTCAGGTTGTTGTAGCGGAAAGGCTCCAAGTCAGCCAAAGTGTGATATCCTGACTTTGGAATAGGTTCAGGGAGACAGCTTCCGTGTTGGAAAGACCAAGGCTTGGTGGCCGACGAAAAACAACACCTGCTCAGGATCGTTTCATCACCGTTTCGGCGAGAAGAAACCCTCTACATCTACGTTTAGAATGCTACGGAATACTCTTCAAAATGCAGATGGGGTCCAAGTTTCCATCGAAATCGTCAGACGACGTTTGAGAGAGGTGAATCTAGGTTCTAGACGTCCATTAAGAGGAGTTCCATTAACACGTGACCATAAGCATCAAAATGGGCAAGGCAACATATCAATTGGAACGATCAATGGCGTAGTGTCCTTTTCACTGATGAATCCAGATATGGACGATTTTCAGATTCTCGAAGAATTAGGGTATGGACAATCCCACGCATACACCATAATCGTCGCTATGCCCAAGAAGTCCATCCATTCCGAGGGGGTAGTGTTATGGTATGGGCCGGGATATGTTTCAACGGGCGCACAGATCTACACATTTGTCCTGGGAATATGCCGCCTTACACTATAGGGAGCATGTCCTTGACAATGTTGTGCCAAATTTTCACGCTGCTATTGGTGAAACTTTTCAATTTCTAGACGATAACGCTAGACCGCACCGTGCAGCCATAGTTGAGAATGCGCGCAAGGAGCTTGGTATTCCACATTTACCAATACCTCCGCACTCACCAGATTTTAATTGCATAGAACATGCATAGGATATGCTCCAAAGAAGATTAGATAATCATCAACCTACCCCGGAATCCTTGAATGATCTCAGAGAGCTTCTGCCCCGTTTATGGAACCGAATTTCTCACAAATGTTCAACAACCTCGTGTGTAGTATGCAAAGAAGATGTCAAACTGTTATTGATGCCCGTGGAGACCGTACATTGTATTGATAGTCTTAAAATGCTTGAATTCTCTGGAAATAAAATTTCGTTTCACTCGATTTTTCTTAACAACCCTGTATACGCTGCAGACCTACAGGCTAAAATTAATTTGCAACTTGAAATCATATTAATATGAATTTTCATCACAAAAATCTTATTTTAACTATATTTTTTTGCAATTTAAGTCAATATCCCTAACTCATGTGGAGCAGTTTATATCAGCCACGTTATCCATGAGGTAAATTATCCGGAAGTTTATCGGCTAGTGCAATCTATCCGTCACCTTTGAAACACAATTTTTAGGGATATCTATTAGATAAGTTATGAATAGGAGGAAAAGACAATCTAATCAATGCGTGTCTAAGCTACAGGACTGTTTATTTCAAATTCATACAGCGTTCTTTCCTATATCGGAAGTATTGTTGATGTCAGAGGACTCATTGTACAACTCGGAGGTATTGTTGATATCTGATGATTCATCTTGCTTAATAAGCGACCATAACATGCTGTTCGTTCTATCTGAAACTTCAGAGTCCTGAGTTATAACGTTGAGTAGATTATCCAAGGATCTGATCCTTTCTATTTCTTTGGACACATTCTTCAAGTGTCTGCCTCTGGTTTCGTTCAAATAGTCGATCGCCGCTTCTCTAGATTTCGAAGCTGAAATTGAAATGTCACATCAGTAAATATTTCTTACATTCCGTTGAGGCTACAACGCTACAAAGCAGTTATATAAAGAGATTTGCTAATTTATGTGAAGAAGTCGCTTTAGCTGATCAACTCCAGAAAGTCAACTCACTCATTAATTCTACAGAATCCGTGCCAGCCAGCTCTTTCAATTCTTCCATTTCCCTTCTGAATGTATCATCAACATTGGCCAATTGTCCCCCTGCTAATGCAGGTTCGGTCCAATTTTTAACGACTGGTAGCATTTCGCTGTAATTCATAGAGAAGGGAATTTCGGTAGCCACTGGAGCTTCTTCTTCCTCCCTCTGAGACTTCTCCATTTTCTTGAGAGGCTCCAATTTGTTACTGAGATCTGCGTATAGTTCTATCAGATAATCTTCCATTGCGTCAATGCAAAGTTGGACGTCTTTAGGCCGTTCGTGTTTTCTGTTTCTCAAGGAATTCAAGAAGCTCAGCGCCCAGTGCATTTGAGCAATGCCTGCAGGAAAAGCGTGTAATGACAATTTTGTTTTTTATGCAAAGCATAATACTCAAATTTAATATTCCTTAATGAGGATGATGAGACTAGCGATATCATTTTTTGTCGAATCAAGTACCTCTTGTTGCAGTGTGAATATATTAATTTTTTCAACGTTGAGACATAAATCAATTATAAATTCAAGTTTACCTAACGTTTTTTTCGAGTTGGGACAAAACAAGCACCATATGACTGCTATAGCATGGTCCAAAAGCAGATAGAAAGGTGGACTTCGGACTCTGACGTGCGTTAGCATCTTAGGCCAACTGTCTGGTATTCTGAATGTATATAGAATCGGATTGAAGGGCTGAGCTTCATCTGGGATCACTGGAAGGGCTGTCGCATAGTTCTCGATATTCCTTTTGGTGTAGGGTGCAGCAGGTAAACTTGGGTAGACGTGAATCTTCGATATGCTGAAATTCGAGCAGGGCAACTTCAACAACTGATAAGTCCTGTGAGCGAAGCTGGGACGAAACGTTAACTCCATCCCGATTTACAATTGGTTGCAACACGGTGCACGTTTTATTTCAAATCGTTTAGAACTTCTGAATTCTCAACACATTTTATCTAGGTGATTTGGATCAAATCTAAATTCTATCGTAAAAAAAATTTTCAATTTTTCATGATATAATATCCGATTTCGTACAGTCTAAACTTTAAAAATAGTCTGATTTGTTTCCTCTGAGCTATCATTTATCTCAAATAAAATGTTTGGCTATAAAATTGCTCTCTTATACCTTTCATCCATGAATCGAATGTTCTTCTTAGGGGTTGATGCAAAGTTGGGATTGAATGATTCATCCCCTTTCTTTGGTTCTGGGGTTGAAGAAGCTGCAGGATTGTCTGGAGTTGTGTCTAACTGAAATGATAATAATTTCCAATATGGCTAAAATCAACTTTTTGTAGCTAATTTTCTACAAAAATTCCAAATTGGTTATAATTGCTTTTGATTAAGATAGAGCTATTTTTATATTTTAGCTGTATTGGAATATATTCGTTCCATGTTGAATACAAAATTGAAGAGTATATTTTGAACTAGCCAAACGTTATATGAAGTGGACTATATTTCGTAACTTTGCATTGATTGCAACAGAATCATAATCATTTTTTCTTACATCAGCTTGTCCTGAAAATAAATAAAAAATTTAGTTTCAATGCTGATTGCTTATGAAATGAGAATAGCCAACCTGGTTCAGCCATTTTCGAGTGATTGAGGTTTCTGCACTAAAATTTAATGGTATCTTCATTCAAAATTGTCATTGATGACAATTATCGTATAATTTTTGTCAAAATAGTCAGTGATCTTGTTCTTAGGGGTATAGAGTTCCCAAGCTCTCAATAAAAAATATATCCAGATTTATGAATGAAAATCCCAAAAATTCCTCGATCTCTTGGAAGACTGAAGATTTTCACCTTCGGTCTGGAACTCTCATAGCACCTTTACTACATGTTATTGTAAAAATATTAAAGAATAACTGCTCAAATCATTTCAAATAATTCGGTTTCAAAGTTGAAACAAAAATTGATATTGCCAAATGTAATAAACTGAATTAAAATTACTACTGTAACTTTATTGACAATAATAATGTAATGGATTTTTATTCACTTACCGTATTCCTCTTTTGTAAGGAGAACTATTTCTTTCTCTTCAAATGAGAACAATTTTATTTTATTCGATCGGAGATCTCCACAATTTTTCATGAAAAAAGAACCAGAACCGTTATGTATTTCGAAATTAATGATGAAAAAAATAAATGAAAATCTGAAAATGCTAATTATTCAATCACATTGTCCTAATGTTCTAACCAGGATCACACAGTTGGAAAATGGTTTTTGGATAAGAACCGAATCCTTCGCCATTTTGTAACGATTTTGAAATTCTGAGATGAAATTGTCGAAAAGGGAGCTCCATAAAGAATCTTAAGTGAATAAATTTTTATACAGTCGAAGAGATGAATAATCGTTTCTTACGTGGGTGAAATTTTAATTATCTAGGCCATGTAGAAGTATTCTAAAAAATTCGCGAAAATACTCGATAAACTTTCTTCACAGATATCCTAGCCTTGATGTGAATTCACGGATCGAAAGAGGAAAAGACAATGCAAAATAGCTTGGTATTCATATTTCCCATAATTTTCCTATTTCTTCAAAAAAATCGATCAATCTTTGACATTTTGCCTATAAAATTACCCGATTTGCAGAGATCTACCGATAAGGCTAACTACTAATAGGTAGATCTATGGGCTCTACTAGTAAATTGAAATCTAACTGGAAATATTCGGAAGGGAATGTTGAATTTCGGATTCTACGAACGGTAGTGAGAAAGAAATTAACGATTTTCCAATTAAATGTATATTTTTCAACGAATAACAGAATTTATAGTCTATGATTCCTCTGGAGGAGGCGCATCTGCTTCATCCTCCGGCTTGTGCGTCACTTTCGTTGTGGTCTTTTCTGTCTTATTCATATTCACCTCAGCTTCATCAACCACCCTCCCAGACTCATCAACATGTACCGGTTTTTCAGCAAATTGGTCCAGGTCATTGTTATACAGTTGTTTCAGATGATTCAAAATTCCTCTTGCGTTGGGCGGAACATTGCCGAACTCATCCTCTATACATTTCAAGTATTGTATCGTCCAATTCAATTGTTCTTTAGTCAATTCACTAGAAGCATCGGCAGCTAAAAACATAATCGTACTTATGGTAACTGCTAGCATGTCCAAACAATCACTCAATGGATCTGGAGCAGCTAAAGAATCGTCTTGCTCCTCCGAATCTTCTAAGGACCAGTTGCTTTCCTCTAGAGCTGCTGTGAGGCGGTATTCTCTGGATGTTGCTTTGTAGAGATCTATGGCAGCACTGAAATAGTCACTCAATGAGGACATCAGTCGATAGTCCAAGGCAAATAAAGAAAAATGCATTAAAACATTCAGTTATGAAAATTCCAATAATGTGGCACAGTTGGTCCTTTGAACAAATTTGATGAGGTAGTATCGGTTTCCGTTATGAAAGTTAGAAAGAAAAGCAAATTACAGGTTAGGGGTGAGATTGGAAGCAGGCGTTTCAGGCGCCATTTTGTGCCCAGGAAGCACAAACGCAACGTTTTTGAGCATCCGCTATGTGAAAATCATCTGTACTTTTAGTGAAAGAAATTAAAATTGAAATAAAACACATTTAAATAAAGATTGAAGCCAAATTTTTTTTATTTGAAAGATTATTTTGTGACATTTATGTTTTAATAGTTATTTAACTAGTCTATTATTAACAGCGATTAATGGTTGAAATATTTTAACGCGTTCGCTCCGCTCACGCGTTAATGTTTGAGACCATTCATCGCTGAATTAATAAACGAGTTGATTACAAGATTTTTTCCGTCGACCTCATCACGAATTGAATATGAATTCTCGATTGAAATGAATTTTTATTTTGCCTAATAGACAAATTTGACATAATGTAAATTTCTATGTTCATTTCGATATATTAATGACAATCATGCATTAATAAGAAATCATGCATTAAAATAATAGGTCATTAATGGATGATTTCGAGTGCGTTAAAATTACAGTGGCTTTATACAAGACAGTGGCGACAATAGACGTTCACGTTTTGATTAGTCGGACTGTTTTCGACCACTAATGGCGGACTTTCATTGATTTGTTGTCATGTCATAGTGTATAAATCTCAAAATCGAGTCAAATGTCAAACAGCACGATACTCAAATGTAAACAAATATCCGCCATGTTTGTGCAAAAATGTGTTCTATGACCCTATTGTCGCCACTGTCTTGTATAAAGCCACTGTAGTTAAAATGAGCTTTTATTCTATGGTCGACGGAAAAAATAATTTCCGGCATATGTCCACCACGACTTGCTCTGAGGAACCGCATTCGACCAGACCAATTTTGGACCACTTTTGCGAGTAATTCAGCCCTTATTTCAGCAAAAACACGAGTTATGTTGGCTTCCAAAGCGTCTATTGTTCCTGGTTTATCAGCATAAACCAATGACTTGACACAACCCCAAAGAAAATAATCCATTGGAGTTATGTCGAATGATCTTGGAGGCCAATAAATTGGACCATTTCTAGAATAGCTATATTTATGTAACAAGTAGGACATAAATTAGGTCTTTATGGACGAGTCCAAAAGTTTATGGCAGAGCGAGCAAAGCGGGCGAGACCAATAATTTGGGCAAGTCCATAAGCCTAATTATGTACGAGTTGCATACAAAGCTTTATGTTTGACTGCAATGCAGACATTTTATTTCCTGAACTGGCAATTATTATATTTGTCGCTTTATTACAAAGAAACATTAAGCGTGCTTTTGCTTTTCTTATCTTAGTAACCATCAGCGACCTTATAGCAACCTCACTGAACAAAGTTGTTCACTTCGTTAATTCTGTGACAAACGTCATAATAATCCAAAAAAAGGGAGAGGAAAGAGTAAAAAATTTAGCCGCAAGTGCCAAAGAATCTCTCCTATCCACTAAAAGTGCTTATGAAAATTTGTATGCGGCCTATAACAAGTGGTGTGAAACGAAGAAAATTGTAAAATCGAGAGAAGACTGTGACAGTTGAGTCCAATAAAGTGGTGTCCAATAAAGTGGTGTCCAATAAAGAATTCATGAATCAAGTGTTTATGAAGCAGTCGAACATAAATAATGTTATCGCCAAATCTGTCTTTCAATAAATCGCTCATTATGGTCAAGTGGCTTTAGTTCTTGAACCAGTTGAATCTTGTATTGATGTAGTCCAACTTTTTGTAAACGTCGACGAATAGACAAATATGGATCTTCATTGATACTATCACTTACGTTTCTTCTGAACGTAAAGTAACTTTGTCTTGTTGTTGTTGTTGCATCGAGTAGAGAAAATGCTGTCCGAAATCTATCGATAGTTCGATTATGAAAACCATAAATTTCACGAAGTGCTCTATAAGTTTGGCGAATAGAACACTGATTTTGATAATAAATTTCAACAATTTGTAAACGTTGTTGCGGCGTGAGTCTTTCCATGATAATTTGTCAATGCTTACTGAACAGAAATGTCAAAACAACATTGCTTCTACCTTCTGTCAAATCACAGTTATCCCTATGGAAAATTCGATCACTGTAAAAAAAACACCCGACATAAAAAGATATGATTTTTTCAAGAAATCCTTTGCTTCAGGTGCCAAAAGTGGCTGCGCCGGGTCTGGTGAATTGCCCACAATTTAATTGTTTTCGTAATTGAATCAATTATAATAACTAATTAATGGAGATGAATAGTTCCTTCAATTCGTGATTCAAGAAATTAATGAGGATACATAATAAGCGATACGTTGACGAAATCAAATTGTCCAATTCCTGTTCAAAGGAACGAGATCGACATAATTTCGCTCACTTATTCATGAGGAGTTCGCGGTCAAATTTAATTCTGTCTGTCCGTGAACACGACAAGTTCCGGAAGGAAAAACTTAAAAGAAAAAATTATCTACTTATTTCTTCGTATATACATGTTTCTGCATACACCTGAGAAGGCAGACAAGGTAAGCCATGGTTTAACTACACATCAAAATAAATATTAATAACTTTCATGTTATCCCAAGCATAAATAAAAGACTGGCTTTGAAAATAGGGTACATTATGGATTATAAAACTTACTCGTATTCATCGAAAAATTTCGGATGATCTGCACCACCGCTATCCAGACTTACTATAAGTCCTCCAGGTCTTGGTTTGGTAGTAAATATCTCAGGGTTCGTCTTATTGAGAATCGAGGGTGTGGCCAACACCCTTATATGCTTTTCTTTGTTATGACTCATGTCGTTTTTAACACTTAAAATTTCGTTCTTGTTCCAATATCAAATAGTCGTTTGACGTTATTGCGAATTTTACGTCTATGATTTTTTGCATTCTTGATTCGAAATCCGCACGCAACTATGACACATCAACATTTTTTGGTCTGTCATCCCAAATCATTCGGTGCAAGTAACAACAAAATTCACAGTTAAGATACACAATGCCAAATCCTATGAAAAAGTATTTCAAGAGACCAGCTGTCAGAAGATGCAGGAAGGTTGCGTCCAAGACATTCAGAAGGATCTATCCTGATGGAGGTTATCCCGATGGGCCACAGTACAGAGATAGGGCTGGTTTGGCAGAATGGGTAGGGAAGCAACACGACCCTGGATTACAGCCTAAACCCTACATGGGAGGGAGTCACTCACAGCATATGCATTCGAGTAGATCCAGAGGAAGGCCGTATTCTCCACATGGAGGTTATGTACCCTGTAGCTCAAGACCCAATTTGGCACCCACTGGGTCTTACCCTGCCACCAGCATGTCGAACGTTAGCGAATGCTTGACTGATGACTCAAGATACAGTGCAAGGGGTAAGTTGACGAAGTCATGATAAAATCACTTCTGAGTGTTGAAACGAAGCTAAGAAAATTGTATCATCTAAGGACACGCCTTGTCGATAGCAGCACTCTTCTAAAGCTGCCCAAAAACCACCAACATTTTTGGCAAACTGCCATGTTAGCTTCGAATGTTCTTTCCCAACATGGTTGTCAATCTGAAACAGATTGCCATCCATCAAGGTCATTCTTGAGTATCTCATTGTGCTGTCCAGACGTACAATCTACTGCATGAGCTAATCAGCTGGCCTTCGAACGTTTGTAAGCTGCCATTTTACTCTGGATGAATGTCTCTCAAGATTAAGGTAAAAGTAGTTCAAAAGTAATGTCCTCAAATCTTCCAGGAGGACCGTGTTATCCTGCCTTTCAGCCACCATCTAAACCAGCACCTGAACGTCTTCCAGCTGGTGGAACAGTAAGTAAATCTATTCCTTAAGATTTGAATCATTTCACCTTCTATAGGTGTCCTCTGAGTCTACTGTGTCCCTTGAAGGCAAGAGTATGATCAGTTCTAGAATAACCTACCCAGGAATTGGTTATTCAGGTGGATGGGTCATTTATAGCCTTGTGAGAGTGACGAAGTCTTGGTCAACCTCTCCAGCAACTTATTATTTTCCGCCTCAACGATGCTATTCCAGTCAATAGTTCTAGACCCGCGCAGCTGTTTCAACAACGTTGTTTAGCCATTTTGGTAAACCAGCACCTGGAGATCCCTTGATCTGTCCCAGAGGCTTCCTTGCCAAGAATGCCAGTTCCAGCTTAAACTGTTGGGACAGTTTGAAGGATCTCCTGCTACAGTGCATGTCTATGTGCATGAGCACATACTTTCACTGGCCTCCAAAACAGACATGGAGAGGTTGTGTGTGAAACTAAACTTCTCTAGATGGGTCATAGCTTTCTGTAGGTCTGTAGGTTCTTTATCTAGGCCCGGTCCTATTCGAGAGTTGAAGATGATCGAGTTCTAGCAGCATCAAGCAGTTTCAAGAGGGCCTGTTCGCTTTGGTGCGATTACCACACATTCTTTGATGTACCCAAAATGAACACGTCTAGATCTGTGTATATCATTTGCGAAGTATTTATCGATTAAGCTCTTGTTCGATTTTCCATCTGCAGGGTAGCAACGAAACTTCGGCACACAGAGAACTGATGTTTATGATAGACCAACTCGAACAGGCTGAACTGGAGAAGATACAGAGAGATCTGAGGCAATTTCAGACGAGTCGAAGAAGGCTTATGTTCAATCTGTCAAGTTTGAGCGCCACCTCATCGCCCCCAGCTCGTTTAATGCAACCAGTGGCTGGGCCAGCAAGATCTCCATCTGGATGTGCCCCCATAATGGCCGGTCCGTGAATCATCACTAAGTTGAAACGAATGGCATTTGTGAATTTTTCAATAAAGAGATTATAGAAGAAATCCAATATAGTCGTGGCTGAATTATTTTCAGTGTTTTATGGTCTACCGATGCAGGTGTGATTCTTTATTTTGGCAGGAGGTAGAACTCATAAAAAAATTGACGAATGCACCCTGTATACTGAAGAAATATTTGAAGAGGGATGATGTGAGGTGTGAATGGAAAATTGTCTCAAATTCCTCTTCAGATTTATTGGCTCAAATCTGTTATAAGATTCAATGAACATAAAATTCGATAATCTACAAAAATTTATTCCATCATATTATGATACAGGTTGACATAAGAATGTGAAAAGCTGCTAACTCATAGTAGAACAATAAAAAACTATCTAATCATTTTTATATGGAAAATCCAGAAAATTCATTCAAGGTAGAAAGTATGCCTGAAATTTAAATTATATTGTTATTAATTTCCTTTTGAATTCATTTATGACTATTTTTACAATGCATGCAATTTATATCTGGGAGTTTCCGGCTATAATCTTATGGATGTGAATAATTTCAATGGGTTTTCTGGAATCTCAACAAATACGCTACGTTTTATGACATAATTATCCTCGATTTTTCATTTTCTCCTAACACTCTTTTGAAAACCATGAAAAAACCTTAAATAAATCTCCTTGAGTATAATCTAAAGGACAGTTACAAAAAAGCTGTTCGAATTATGAATTTAAAAGCAAAAAATTAGGTATGCTAAATAGACTACACATTTCATATCAATGTACAGGGTGACCCAAATTCGATGCTCACTGAGGGCAACTCAGCTGTAGAAGCCTGTAGAAAAATCTTCCAGTACTGTCGAACTCTTTCCGAGCGCTCCGCTCGTTCCACTCGAACGACAGATGTGTCATTTTATCAGGATGCCCGTATTTTTCGAATATTTAGACCGTAATTGTCTCAATAGTCAAGGTACGACTCAATGATCATGAATATATCCGTGGTCAAATTCAATCCTTTTTGTTCAGCTCGATAACTCTCGAACGTATCAACTTAGAAACTTGAAATTTCTTGAAATATTGAGATTACACATGACAGATCATGGACATCTTGATTTTTTGCGAGTTATAGGGCGTTTCTGAAAAATTACTGTTTAAAGTTTTCCGTTATATCTCGGCTTCTCTACGAGATATCTCGAAAATTCTGAAGGTGATACTATATTTACTGATTAGAGAACTAGATGCCATCAAAAATCTCTAAAAGACAGTTGGTGTTCCCGAACGTAACACCCTATATTTTTTACATGGAACACCTCTTTTATATGTAGCTATATGATATGCTTCCAGAAAGAGAGCTAGTCTTTGAAATTACCTGTTATCGTTCTTTGGATGCTGAAGTGCGCATCGAATTTGAGACACCCTGTCTATCACTTTTTAATTATGTACATATTGAATTCTTACCGACGGATTATCCAGATATATGCAGTGTGCAATTTCAAAAGCAGCTACGCACTTGTCGCTAGTAGTTTTTGCTGAAAAAATGGGTAGGTCCATTAAGTTTCATAATCTTTTTTGGTGCTAGCGAAAAAGGATGTGAATTTTCACCTCCATTTTCTTCTGGATAATCTAGATATAAACTGAATAGATAAGATACATAGGGCGGGTTGTAACTCAGTAGGTTAACCTCTGGTTTCCGTTGACCATTGGTCAACGTTTGATCGGACGTTGTTGTACTTATGACAGAGATCTTGAATTGACTTATCCCTACTTGGCAGGTTAACCATTGGTTTCAAGACAAACTGGTTAACCAACTGAGTTACAACCCGCCCATAGAAGGATTAAAAATTTCAGTGATTTTATCGAGCTTATTAGGGATTTTTGGAATACTCGTTCAAACATTGTCAGAATTTTTTATAGATTTGTTTAGAAATAAAATTGGGCAAAGATAACTATTTCATGCTTATTCCTGATTGACTTTTTCGGAGCTCTTTCTCTTACCAGCATCTTTGCAAGAATTGAGGGCATGTATAGCTGTTTCTTTTATAGATTGTGGGGCTTGAGTTTCGATAGTGCTCATCCCAACATCATAATCCAATGTGTTGTCTTTTTTCAACTGAAAATTCATGTATACTCATTAACTTTCAGGATCTAAAGCTGATTGAAAAAGATCTGCTTACTCACCAGTTTATACATGCTAAGAACACATTGCATGTAACACTGAAAAAGATAATGTAGCATTAATCTAACACTTCATGTACAGACCAGTCTGATTTAGTCATTTAGAATATAACATAATGTAGTCTAGGAAGTGAAATGAAAGGGGTCGCTTTTGAGGCACACTGACTACAGTGACTGTATAACCATATATATATATAGCCACTGTAACACTGACTTGAAGTCAGCAGCTTTCGAGCACTGGTTTTCCACCTTGTGTAGGTAGATATTCACTTTCGAGAATCCATTATTGGCAGCTGTCGAAAAAATTGACAGCAGAATATGTCAACCGATTATTTTTTAATCGACTAGAATATTATATATTGTTCTGGTGCAGTGGGCTGAACAAAACGTCAGTGCACCATTATAAAATGACAAAATGCTGCTCACCATTCCGTTTCTATCTTGATTCCAATCTCCTTTGTGCATAGCCTCAATTTGCTCTGTAATATTATTTAAAGTGAAGGAATCAATCAGGTTTCACTGTTATTCGTGATAGTCATATATCTAATAATTCTAATAATATAGGTAATAGGCCAATCAAAATTGAAGCTGGGCTTTGGTAACGATCCAGATCTGCGCATGTGCAGAAATATTAAGAATAAAAATAACGTGGTTATTCTATCTCTCTCTGGCACATTTTATTATGTCATAGACGTAAAATTAATAATGTGATGTATTATTTCATGTGGATATTTACGCTCATAACCAAACAAATTATTCGTTGTTGTTCATTTTCGTGTTTGATATAATGATATAATCGAAGTTTGTTTCCCCAGTTTGATCCGTTTGCGTTCCGTTTCTACCCTCCGCTCTTATTGAACATTCATGGTTTGTTAATAATTTAAATTCTCGTTCGTTTTTTCATTCTGTTCGTTGTTGTTATTGTTAATTTTCGCGTTCAATATAATCAAAGTATTTTTACCTAGTTGAGTTGGTTAGTCTTTATAGTTATAGTTGGTCCGAATAATACTTATATCTATTCGAAAATTTTGTTGTTGTTCCTTTATTCAATAAGGAATTAAACATGTCTTGAAGGAGTTCTACTTACAAATGTTACATTTGTGACCCTACATGCTCGAATTCATATCACAGGTAAAACATTCAAATACTACTGTTATACGTTCATGCTTTCTCCTTTACCACTATATTATTTTCAGGTTCCCTAAGAATCACCTGCAAAGATCTCAATGGATGGCTCTACCTATGTCACATAAATGCTGATAATGATGTCGCATAAATGAGGATTTGAGGAAGACATTTTGTTGAAAGTTATTTTACAGGGAAAGGTACTAATAGAAAACACTTAGAGAAGTCAATTTTGGTTTGGATGGAGGACATCTTATAAAGTATAAATCTCTTTTTGAATAGTAACCCACTGAAAGGGTTGGCTCTAAGTTTTTAATGGCAATGTACCTCTAGGTGAAAAAACTGTAACACACATATTGGGTGCGTTTTTCTTTTCATCAAATGAATGAAATCAGTCAGTTAAACTGACTCTAGAATAAATGCATTCTGAAACTTGATAAATTATTTGTCACATATTATCTGGGTTCTGTATTTATGTTCATCGTATTGAGAAGTAAATTTGCCTTGGCTTTTGATTACGTCATATAAACACAGTGGAACATGCAGTCCCTGGGTTATTAAAAAATTGCACATTTCTATGAGGGTACTACCAACAAACTCCTTTTTCATGCCATAATCCAAAACGCATAATAATCCAATCAGAAAAGTTCAACTTGTTCTCAAAAGTGCCCTTCTGAGAATAATTTTGGATTTACCCTTATCTGACGGCTATTTCCCTTACTATGTAAGCAATTATAATATGGATCATGGACTAAAAATTCATAGTTTACCTGAAAACTCATAGTAAGAAAATATTTCTAATTTCATGTACCATTTTAAAATTGGAGGAGGATTCAAACTTTTCTAATACTTTACTCATATTGAATATGTCATGAAAGCTTGTTTCCCAAAAAACCTTATCGAAGAGGCCCCATATTTTCCAATCCACCAAAGTAAACAAAACGTCATATGTCTCAATTAAGAATAAGTTCATCCAACTCTACCTACCTCAGCATGTAAACTTGTTTTTTCTCTTCCTTAACAATTTTCGGTATGAAGTTGTTATGAAAAAATGTATAAATAAACTGTAAAATAGTTATTATTTGTTTTATTACATAGAATGATTGAATACATCATTTAAAGAAATTGCAAATTTAAATAATTAATGTTTATGGCCTCTACTTGATATTATCTTCAATAGTTGCTATAAGTGGGATCTTAAAAAGGAATGTTTGAAGCAAAGAAAGAATTTTTCATTGAGAATTGAAACCTCATCGAACCCTGAGCAAGTAGATCAACAAAACGAGACAAAAATTGTAGACTTCTTATCAAAAAAAAATTGTGAAGAGAACAACTATTGGGATGCAACATTGCAAATAAACATATCCTTGAATACCTAACTGAAAAAACACATTTCAATTTTGTTTCAGCAATGAAATATTCACTATTCAATTAACCTAAAACACAGAATCTTTTTGACTTCTACATTACTTTGATAACGAGAGTTTATTTAACTATGTGAGTTACCATTTTATCAACCTTAATTCTCACAGCAATGATGTTCAGGCATACCTACGTATTATTTTATCGGAATTCCATTAAACCTCTGACGAAAATTTCTCGATAAATCCTTGATACATGAATTGAATTATCAATATTTATTCCGGCTAAAAGAATGCATTCCCTTCGATACGATGAATCTAATAGTTTTCTGAAATCTTATAACATTTATTTCTTTGTGAAAACTAAAATGGAAATGTTTTAGTAGAACGTTTTCATGCAAGACATATCTATGCAAGAAAATCTTGAAGTCTAAAATAAATAACATAACCTCCAAGTCTATTGTCATTTTCGAATTTCGAGTTGACGCATGCGTACAAATCAATCGTTACCAAAGATCTGGCTTCACTTTCAGACTCAGATTAGCAGGCGTATAAGCCATATAGGTATTAGTAGATATATGGTGATAGTTTACCGTTTGTAGCCTTATTCTTTGGTTGGCAGACATTTCTCAGTAATTTGAGTGCAGCTTTCAACTGGGCATCACTCATCTGTAAAAGTGAAACGGAACTATAATCTCGTAAGTTTATAAGGGGGTGCGGTTATGGTTGCAGATCCTTGGCATCCATATTGGATTTCACTCTTAAGCGGATTCTTGCCACGTTTGATTCTTTTGTGGAAATATTTTCTCGTTTTCCTATGCAGGATATAGTCAATATCCCCAGGGGCGACTGTAATGTTCCTGAATTACTAGACACAACTGCACAACTTGCAAAGTTGCCGCTTTGCAGAATCTATGCTGGCTACGTCGTTGCCATATCGTTTAAACTACTGGACCTAGCTTTGTTCATATTAAAATCTTATTTAATTCCAGATAATCGAATCTAATTACAAAAATTTCTTTCATGGCTCTCCAAGCAATCTTCATCATTGAAAAAGTAATGATAAAATTCAGCTATTGATCATTTTGAGTCACGTGACTTTGACAGAGCGGCCATTTTGCGTGTGGGGCACACAAGATCGTGTCTGCCATAAGAATTTCATTGTGATCTGCAGTTTTGAGTTGTTTAGTTCGAGTTTTCAGTGTGTTTATTGCATAATTCATTAACTTTTTCTACAATATGGCTTGGAGTGAATACTACCTATGTTTTAAAGGAGATATAAAATCGCGTTACGACTCTAAAATTGAAATTATAGACAATGTTGATCCCTATTCTCTTGGTGCAAGTGAACTGGCCAGCAATTTGAGTTTTTTGTCATCTGTGAGCATTATGGACATGGTGGATTACCTAATTCTAACTCACAGTTTCTATACTGAACAACAGATGAAGGCCTACAAGTCCCTACAGGCTTACAAGTATTATCGAGTTTTAAGTGTGTGTATTGCGTATTTTATTAACTTTTTCTATATGTTACATTAATGTCAAAATAAATTGATTAAACAGAGACAGAACACTTTTATTTGATAAGTAGGGAGCTACACTGTTAAATACTTGAAACATCAGCTCAGCTTTTGGGAAACCAGTGAAGTACAATGTTTTAGAATCGTTCTTAAATGACTCTTCTCTTAAATCTGATGCATTCAATTTTTCTTCGAAAGCATATATTTTCTGATTAGCAAAATTGAGATCTCCAAAGAGCTTGTTTAAGTGGTCCATAGTCAAATCTGTTTGAATGTTAGCAGTCCTGTGACTTTCGTGTTCATTGCACAGTTCAGGAGTTCCTTCGGTTTTTGTAGATGGACCTGCTGTGGGTTCTATATTCAATGCAGTATTCCTAGCTTCATCCTGAAGGAAATGAAGAATTGATTGGGGATTACAACTTTATAACAGTAGTACTGACCATTTTTAGATGTTTCGTTTGACGTTTAACCAATCTAACATGCCTTTTTAAACTTTGCCCATCCTGCGTTTTGATGCTAATGTATCCCATATTTACAGAAGGGGCCCAATCGGGGCTATCTCTATCTTCCAGTTTGGCTGGTTCTCCTAAAAAGTTGAACAAAAAACGTTTACTTCAACACCATATTTAACTATAAATTCAAACATTTTGGATCATAATTTTTGTATTTCTTATGTATTGATAATATTTACCTACCTGATACAAAATGACCTGCACAAATTCGTGCATTTTTAAGGAATGTATCGCTCAAATTGCCCCGTCTTAAAGCCCTAACCCAACATTCTCGACGTTCTTTTGATAAGGCGTCCAGCATTTCTTCTCGGTTTTGTAAGGCTTTGGGATTCTAAAAAAACGAATTTGATCCCTTTCTGCCCTTTTAGACCACCCCACAATACAACAAAACGCCGGCATTTTAAATAATTCACACTTTAAAAATCGTTCTTTTCTATTGTTTACAATGAGAGGAACGGTTTAAGCATTTTTCTTCGAACTTAACCACGCAAACCGGGTTAACTATATTATGACGTCATAGTTAACTTCGGTTTTCTTGTGGAGGTTGACAGATTTGTTTCTTGTTCGTTGATGTATTTGACAATTTGAATATTCTATGCTCCTAGGAAATTGTGATTGTTCCATAAACATAAACATCAAAAACCTAACCTGCAACCAGACAACTCTCCTCAAACCACAGACCTCTGTGCTCAAACTACCTCTGTAAGCTGGTTTGTGCGGTCGGTTAACTATGACGTCATGGTTTGGAATACACTTCGAGAAATATCGACTGGTTATCTTTTTCTTAACCTGGTTTGTATGGTTAAGTTCGAAGAAAAATGGCTTTTGTTTGCCCCACACGCAAAATGGCGGATCTGTCGTGACGTCACCTCAAAATGATCAATAGCCTACCTAACCTAACGTTAGATTACGTATTCAGCTCGAAGGAAGAAGTTAACTATCAACATTCTAAGAAGCAGAATAAGCTTAAGTTGGGAAAGGCTCGAATGTAAATGAAGCTATTTTGTGTATAGTATATTAAAATCCTGTGTCTCATATATGAATAATATGAATCTCTATGTAACTTGTTTCTAGAACCAAGCAATGGTATTTCATTTATTCGGTTTGATAATTGAGATTGGTCCAAGATGTATCTGCTATGTTGTTGATAATATTTTTTATTAAAACTAGATAACGTCTTGAATAGTTTAATCTAACAAATGCCCCGCCAACTCCCAAAAAATGGAATAATTTTGGCTCAGATTTCCATCTTTTATTCCCGAGTTTTTCCGGAAATCATTCTTCTGTAGGTATGCATCAATAATGAAATTATAAATTTCTCGAGACGAAATTGCATAGCTCTCGTTTAAGCAGAACTAGCACTTAAAACTGTTGGCTGGTGCAGTTGTGTTGATACTTACCGCTGCCTCATTTTTTATGAAAACATAGGAGCAGAATACTAACAAAACCCACACCCTCATGATTTTTTCAACTATGAAATGAATATTCATTCATCAGCTTATATATCCACACAAGCCCATTCATCTGAACAATAACCACTCAACTATGAAATCAAATAGTCACATACTCTAATTAAATGAAAAAAAATCAGCATACATTTATTTAATTATGAAGGAAATGAAAAACCAATATATGTAATTATCATTTATTTGATGACTATACTTTCAACAATAAACATGGATTATTTATAAAACGATATTTTGGAATTTTGCATAATGGTAATATATTATTAAATCCATCCTGTTTTCTTCAGCTGATTGAATTTCGTCATATTGTACTTGATAGAAATGGAAATATCATCAGCTGTTCTATTTTGCCCATAATAGTCCACAAATTGACCATCTGGATTGACTAAATACATTATGATCGTATGATCCACCTGAAATTAAATGAAATGGAAATTTCAGTAAATCTTTCGGAACCCGCCACAAAAAATTATATATAAGGGTGATGTCAACCTAAAAATTTATCAAGCATAATTTGGGCAAATTGAAAACTAGTCCAACTTACAATATAATCACTATCATTATCTTTGGGACCAGCACTGAAATAAACTCTATAAGCCTTACAGGCCTGAGATATTTGTTCTTCTGTGCCGGTAAGACCCAATAACCGAGGATTGAATTCTGCACAATATTTTTTAATAACATCAGCGGTATCCCGATAAGGATCCACGGTTATAAATAGAGGTTGGATTTGTGGAAATTCTGTGGACTTATCTGGAATAAAAAAGTCATGTGATCATCGACATAGAACCCAAGATTCTACAATGGGAGGGAAATCATAGGTCCCAACATATAGAAAGATAGGGACAATCTGGAGGCTTCTATTAAAAAGAGGAATATGCTAAGATAGTCCTTCTTGGAGGCATCGTTGTTGCCTTTCTAAATCTGTTCATTTCTTTCTATTTGTTCTGACCAATAATGTTCTCATATACAACTGCCAGATTCATTATAATCCCATGAATCTGGTGCACTTTGACAAAATGCAATGAGATTTTTCAGAAACTCACCCATATCTTCAACTACTGCAGACATCTTTTCTAATTCATCTGGGCATATATCAGGGCAATGGGTGAATCCAAAATAAATCAGCAACCATTGTCCCAAAAAATCCTCACTTGTCCTTGTTTTACCATTAACATCAACCAATTCAAATTTACCCCCTATTGATACTTTTCCCAACATTCTCTGCCTCTCTTTGGCCAGAACTTCAAAAAACGAATAAAATCATTCAAATAAATAGAAAGACAGTAATGGAAGAAAGACAATTTTTTGAAAAATTATACTTCAACGTTACCGACTTTCTATTTGATTGAAGAGAAATGGATGAGCTAACTCCTAGATCATTCAAATATTCTTTGCTATGACAAGAAGTTTGATAATTCCTTTTAATTCTAAGCAGACTCATTTGTATTAATGAACTCGATATACACTAACCAGTATCCTTTTCATTTTTTAAATACAACATGAATGCATATAATCCACCACCTAACACAGCTGTAATTCCGAGATTTTTCCATGATACTGGTCCAATCCCTTCATCAAATTTACTTTTAGGCCGTTTAGGTGGTCTCGTCGAAAAATTTTTAAGTACTGTATGAGGTTTTGTTTTGGAATTCTGAAAATTAGTCAAAGGTGTTTTCAGTCGATTTTACAAGTTTTCGCAGATACGTACATGCAAATTAGAATGCAATCTGAAGAATACCCTGATGTCTTTGGGCATACCAAAGAGGTTTGAGAATATTTTGGACATTTTATTTAATTTTTGAAATATTTTTATTTTGCTGCAGCAAAACTCTTTTTTAAGGTTATGGTTAGATGGGTTATATCACAGAAATTAATTAGTCACGATAATATTCCATAGAACAAATGAATTTGATTTAATCATTGTTATTGTTTATTGATTCAATTTATACACGCGATTAAGATGTCTGAAAACATTATATTTTCCAGTTATTTTTATTAGGTCATGTCTTGATTTTCTTCAATGTATGCTTAGCTACAAGAAAAATGTTCCTCCCAACGTTGGCAGCCTCCAAATATAATAAGAGATAATAATATAGCCTCTGAGGTAAACCCGTTGTTTGATCTGATTATATCCTAATTTGTTTTTGATTAATCGCGTTCTTTGGAATGGCTTTATATACTACATTGCACTTTCGAATGCTCAATTACTTGTTGAATACTCAATGATTACCTATTGATTTCGACTCGCCTATGAAAAAAATAGATATTCACAAAATTGGAACACTTGTTTAATGCTGCATTCGCTCTTGTCTTAGAGGACCTTCAAATTTGTGGAACTGCTAGTAATAAGTAGTAATAATGATAATTACATCAATATTTTGAAATAATAATTATCTTCCTATTTATAATTACTGATGTTCAAGTACCAGATTCTTCTCCATTGTTGGTAGTATTTCTCTAAATGATTCCTATCAGGAAGGGATTCCTGAGAAAACAATTCTGAGTCATATGGACGAGACAAATTCTGAAAGAAAGAAAATTCTGTCTTTATGACAATATAAGGATTGAGTTGAAAAAACTGATTCGAAGGGGAAGATTGAATAATCAATTAAACATTTAGCTTGAAAATGTGACTCATAAATTTGGGATGAACTGCAGTTGAATTCAGGAAGTACTTACTCTCATTGCTAATATCTCGAAATCAATGTGATTAAACATCTGGTTAGCAAAAAACTTTTTGATCTCCAACAAATTTTCTGCATCTGATTCTACTTCTATGAAATTCGGCTCTATTCTGACCAACTTCATCAGTGAAGGTAGACTGGAATTTTTCAACACAGTCCATTCTACCGAATTACCATCCTTGAACGATGATTTATTGAGATTATCAGGGAAAACTTTCAATCCAATATCTGAGAAATTGAATGTACTCTGTACAGTCAAGGTGCATTTAATATTGTGATCCTTGAGGAATTCCTCATTTAGTTGAATATATTGTTTGCTTATTCGGACTAGTTTTTCCTTGTAATTTTCACATTTGCAGTTATCATTGATATTCTCATTAGATCTCAAAAAATAGGAGAGATTCAATACTATTGTTGGAATTCTGAACACAACTTTTGTTTCATTTATTTTTCCAAAAAATGATATATCCAGTTCAGAACCTATTGGAAAATCAGTTGAAGGAATTACAACTGGGGAAATTGCATTAATTCTAACTGTTTTACATACTCGTGTTTTAGCTAACAGAACGCTTAGATTCATTTTGAATCCTAAGTCCTTCAAAGATGACTGCAAGATTTCTGGTAGAATTATAACAATAATGAGAAAAAATCCATAATGAGTTTCTCTAAGAGGATACCTTCCTCCTATTATTCTTTCAACTTCTTCTAGATCTCTAGAAACTGTTATACCTACATAGTAGGTATCTTTTCTCTCTTTGAAGGTGTTCGCAAGTTTGAGAAAAGTCAGCTTCCTTTTTGCATTTTCGCAATCCGAATCGATTTTTTCTATATTTTTAAATTGCATATCTAGTTTCAGACACATTTTCTCTATTTCCTCATCAAGGTTCTCCATTGTTAGGGGATATGGAAAACAATTTAAACTTCCAAGAAATAAAAATCGGTTAACAGCTTGTTTAAATTTAAAGATCACTAAGGTTAAGTCACAGAACCAGAGCGCTGTCACATTTCATAGAACACACTAGGAGCATATGCTCCTAGGAACACATTTCGTAAATAGACCAATCCAACGATCTGTCACGATCAGCTTTTTCAAAATGGCCGCTGAAATAAACAAATATCAAACCGAGGATATTCAGTTACGAGGTACGTGTTTCAGGGTAGTTTCTGTTGGTTTCTCAATTTCAACGTCTTCAATTATGCCATGTAAAATGATAGTTATAATAGAGAAACACTATAACAGAAATGTTTGTTATTTGTTTGTTCCAGCAGCCATCTTGAAAAAAGGTGATCAGCTGTTTTGTTGGATTGGTCTATTGTGATATATGTGATCAAAAAAATAATCTATTTCATAAGGCAAAATATTTCAAACTGGAAAAGATTAAAGAAGAGGACAATACTGCCAATGGTTACAACCCACAAGTTGGTCATTGCTGTTACCACCTTGAACGGAAGGAATTCAATATCAATAAAAATAAATTTTCAACATTTTTACTTTAGTTCCAGAAGGCAACAGCGATGACCAACATTTGAGTTACCTTGGAATATACGAATTTTCTTCAATATCTTACCGTTTCAAATATTTTGCCTTTCAGAACAGAATTAAGCCTAGATTTGATTGAGTGTAGAAAGTGACTTTGAATGAGATATGAACAAATAAGGGAATAAATGTGTTCATAGCAGTCCTTCAAGCCAGGGGCTATTTTTACAATAACAGAAAAAATATATTTGAAGATTTATCAAACAAGTATCTATTTACAACTTATCAAAGATGTCTGATTATTATTTCTTCTTTCTGGTTTTTACAACTGTCCATTCTGAATCTTCATCCATAGGAGTATCTTCTGTTTCTTCATCATCAGAAGAATCTGAATCCTGACAAACAACACTAATATTAGAAATCATTCCAAAAATGGTCTTCTTGAAAATCTTACCTCAACTAATCTTGCCTGTTGACTTTGAGGCATAGCAAGCCATTGTTCCTTTGCTTCAGGCAATTGATTAAATTCTATTTCACACTGTTGTATATTATTTTCCTTCAATAACTGAAGAAATTTGTGGATTATTATCGAGATTTCTGAAATGAATAAAGATTAGAAGATATTATTAGAATTTGCCATTGTGAGATTGGGACCAAACCTTTTATTGACTCATCTTCACAAATGGTTTCGAATTCTTCATCCATTAAGTATTCCAACGTCTCTTCTATATCTTCTACTTCAAGTTCATTCTGCAAACAATATGACACCATATATGTTTTGATATCATTAGCAACCTGAAAACAAAAAACTGTATGGAGAAAACTGAAATGGATCGATAAGATGAATAATTATTAATTTCTATTATCTTGCTCCTAAGGAAACATATCATCAAAGTTTTCGCCTACCTGAACACTGTTAGAACCTCCAAGTGAATGTTCGACTGCTAATTTCAAGGCGGTCCAATTATTGAAAATTCTATCGAATATTTTTCCAAGTGTTTCTTCCATTTTGTACACTGTCAAATCACTCATTTATAATAGTACATTAGTCATACTTACTTATTTGAATTTCCAAATAAAATCAAATCAACCATTTGAAAAGGTTAGGTTAACACATTCTAACCAAAGATACGAGAGTGAACCACAGATAACAAGCAAAGCACAGAGTAAGTGAAGTATTTTTTCTTATGTAACATCGATACAAAAAAAAATAAAAAAATTATAAAATAAATTCATGGCGTTCGATTCATGAAAGTAGTAAAAGAATTCATAATTCATATTAAGTAAACAAACTCCTCAAATACACGAATTTAGCTGAGGTGAATGGAAATATAAATATTGTTCAAAACACAGGGCCGTCTTCTTGTAGGATAGATATTCCAAGGAAAAAAATTTCAGAGTAATGTTGATCTGTATTAAAACATTCAATGAAAAATAACAGCATTTGTTTAAAAGAAAAACGTTTTGTTACAATAAATCATGTTTAATCTTTTATAATTTTCGAATGAAGGAATCACAAAATTCTAACCAATGTGTCTTAGACATTAATATCAATCATAACCCAGATTGAAGTCCAAGATATATTTGCAGATAACAATATCAACAAGCTCTATAAGGCAGGAAGCAACTTTCGATTTTCTGTTTCAGTTTATGAAACTTCTGTGATATGTTTATGGAAGCTTTTTCCAGTTCATACCTATTGACAATCACCAAAATTCAACTTGTAAACTCCTAATTTAAATCAAGGGTTAAACAATCATTATTACTAGCAGTACCTTTTATACCCATAATACTGACTGAGTATGTTATCTCCAACCTATTTAAAGGGCTGGGGATTCTGAAAAACTGAATTATGCCTCAGGTTGAACATGAGATCCATCACAACTGATAAACCACTAATCTAATATATTGTTAAATAATATATGTCTTGGACTTAAGTTTTTCATTATTCAATACAATCGCATATGCTTATTTCACAATTAAATCTAGATCACATTTCAACACACCTCATAATTCATGGAATTTCCAAAAATGTTATTCTCTTACACGAATATTCCAAATACTTGATCTTCTCAATCCTACTGTAGGCCTAGCTATCGAACTGAATTTGAATTTGTTTATATGGACTCTAGCACCTAATCCCTGCTGAACTTGATTTAATTCTTCCTCATCGATATAACCACCATGAATGTCCAAATACGACAAGGAAGGCATTTTTTTCAGTATTCTGGAATGAAAAAACAAAAATATGAAAACCTATATGTATTTATAGATGCATTTTAGCATCTATCAATGTTTCTTAACAACTACCATATAAAACCAACACTCACAATAAAGATCGATGGCAGATTGCATAGCACCTTGATAATGCAAGAAAATTGAGATCTTCCAAAGCAGTAATTTGTTTGACTGCTTCTCCAGTAATAGCAGTGCAATCTGAAAGGTCCAATTCTCTGAGACGTGGACAACAGCAAACTAGAGCAGTGATATCTGCAAAATATTAAAAAAAAATTGCAGATAATGCATATTCTGAAACTATTCAAAAATGATGTAAAATAAATGAATGAATATTATCAGACTCTTCATGTCATTTTCTACATCAAAAATGATGTTGTGAATGTACAAACCTGTATCACTCATGAGTTTCCTACATCCAGAGAGGTTGAGTCTATCTAATGTTGGAGGTAAGTTTTCACAAAGAAACTTGATGGTAGATTGTGTTAAATACGTCCAAGAAATATTCAACTCCCTCAATCTATAGAAAGTTATAAGAGTGAGTTTTTTTCATTCGAAACTGGTAATATTTCCTGCTAATATTACCCAAAAATAATTCAAATTCAAAAAGATAAAGCGCCAATATTCAAGAACTTACTTCCTACAATTCCTAAGTAAATGCTGTAAGCCAGGAACAGATATTCCAGTTGCCATAGCAAAATTAATAACTTCTAGGTCTTTGTTACCAGATAAAGCCTCTAAAACTGTATCATCAATGGGTACATGTTCCAAGCTTAGTTTTTTCAGCCTCCGACACTTACTAAATAGATCTGAGAGACTCTCAGTAGAGATTGAAGCCATACTCAAGTCCAGAAATGTCAATCGACACCTGAACTCTGGGGAAGATATTGGTTGAGTTGGAAGAATTGGTGGATGAAGGATCTAAAACATAAACAAATAATCTACTAGGTTTTTGTAAGGGGAATCATGCAGCTAGCAATTGAACACAATTCATAGACAAATTTCGAATTATAAATATCTTACTTACTTCTGATCTAGCTAATCTCAGTATTATGACTTGTCTACTTAGCAGTCGGCCAAAAATTCCACTTCCTAATCTCCTATTAGATACATCCATTCTAGTCCATAAACTTTCATCTTGAGCCAATCTGCTGAACCGTTTACATGTCAAACTAACATCTACCAAATTACGCTTTGGAATCCACATAAAAATCTGTAATATTACTTCATCTGATAATAATTCGAAATAATCTGCAAGAATGAATGATTTAATAGAGAATTTCGATGTTATACTTGAATATAAAATTTGAATTTCCTAGAGCTCACATACTTATTTTAGGAGATGTTCGTATAGCAGGAACAGTTTCAGTGGACCATTCACCTAAATTCAATTTTTCTAATGTACCTTTAGTAAGTGTTGATTCCAGTAGAGCAATCTGTAAAATCAATTGAAAGAAGTGCACGAAATGAAATGGAGCATTAAAACATTACCTGTAGCCTACGTAATCTAGATTACGTAGACTACGCATTACCTGTTTCTGTCTAGTTCCGGGGCTCATGGAATGACAGGAAACATCTATAAATTCGGGTCTATCTTTTTTGAAAATTGTATCATCCTCTTGACTTTCTGGTTCTGGGTCTAATTTTTTCACTCCTTGGTCAATCCCTTCATGAAGTTCTAACTCATTGCTTAAACTCCAATGAGGTAAATTTTCTGTTTCATCGCTGTATTTAACCCTTTTACTGAAAATATTTAAGAATCATTAAATCATACTTTAATTTGAATCCTTTTTGTGAAGACGAAATATACCTGGCGGGTGATCTATCGTCATCAACATTGACGTCAACTGGTAAAAGAACGCCGTGTGAAGACATTTTTTAAAATCTTATATTTTTCATTGCACTTTTCAAAAATTTCATTCGAATTTAGGCAACTCCTCCACAACCATGTTTAACCTTTAACCATAGATAAAAGAATTATTTTTTTGCCTTTGACCACAGAGCATATAACCAAAGAGTAGTCGGTTTTCGATATATGTGTTCTGTGGACTAAACCTTTGACATACCATAGATGCATAGAACACCTGGTGAAACGACTCCTAAGTAAAAATCGTGAACAAAATTTGTAGATCAAAACAATTGAAATTTTGTGCTACTTCCGGAATAATCCGCAATATTCATCGGTCGTGGCGCGATGATCAGTATGATATAGGTTATGTTATGTTTTTATAGAAAAATGACAAGATGACAGATGTGTTTAGGGAGTACATATTATTTTGAATAAAATCGAGTTTCGCTCAGTTTAAAGTTCACCAGGCTAAATGAACGGGTGCTACTGTGTAAGCTTTACAACTTTTTCATCAATTTCTTGTTACGGTAAGTACTAAAGAACAAATCGTAAATAACAATTCTTAATCTATTTCTAGTGAGTTATGAAGATAATATATCTTCTACAAAAACTGTTGTGTCATATGGTTATTATTTGAAGTGGAATGGAAGGAATTGATCTAACTCTTGAACAGGTTTGCTTCTCATAGTGATTATTCAGTATTCTCAAAGGATATCGTTCTATTCTATACTAAAATGGTAACTTGAGGGAATCTGTCTAAAAAGTGGTTCCAGAAGAATCTCAAAATCGCAGCGAAGCTGCCATACAGTGAGGAAATTTTCAGAATTTTCTAAATTAAATTTCGATTATTATTCCCTGTATGGATTAATTGAATAAGTAGGTACACAGTTCTATTTTTATGCGCAAAAACTTGTAGAATATTACTTTTCTGTTTTCAGATTTGGAGAAATGATTGACATGAAAAACAGAATAAATATAATATGCTCAAATATCTTAAATTTTTCTTTGGATGGGCTCAAGTGTGAAGATATATTACTATGGTGAGTAAACCTTTTTTAGTAATCATATGATTTCTGTGGGTAATGTTATTGTTACAAAAAGTGATAGTAATCAATTTATTAATCACAATTAGAGAAATAATTGAATATAATAATAGGTTTGATAAGGAATTTATTGATAATTATTGTGACATAAATGTAAATAATTATTGAATTGAACCATTAGTATGAAATTGTTTAGAGAATAAGCTGACAAGGAAATTGTTTTCTTAAAATGAAATATCTTCTTCCTCTTTTGAAAATTATATATAATCTTATCTCAATAGAAGAGTGCCTTCATGCTGGTCAACTGTTTAAAAATACCTGAAAATCACTTCCCTTTTTTTCACAATGATTCAACTTTTACGTGAAAGCTTTAATCTTAATGAGTGTATCCTGAAAATATTAGATGTCACGAAGGTCTTCATCAGAGGCTATAAATTCTTGTTTTCTAATGTTTTTATCAATGGATAGGAAAATAAATATCCCCACCAAGAATTTTGTATGGAGGATTTGAATTTTCATCCATTCCCGAAGAAATAGCACTTGGTTACAAACCTGTTGTAAAATGTGAAACAGATTATTATATCTATTCCTTGAAGAGTTATTGAAAACAGTTTTTTCCAGTACTAGCACTTTGCTTACATTGTTTTATAATCAATCCACTGGCCTTAAATTCAAATATATCATTAGGATTAAAACAAATCCTTTCGCAGAAATTGCAAAGGCTTCATCTGGTTCCGTAAACCTTTCTTCTACCTCAGACACAGCACCTTCTCCAATTTCTATGTCGAAAATTACTTTTTTTTTCTCTTTCAGCTCACGAAAATGAAGGAGAGATTTCATCATTTCCCCACCTGTCACATTGCTACCTCTGGGAGGTTTTATCAAAGAAAATAGGGACATTAGCCTGAAAATTTGGCCAACCTGAATGGACGCTGGATGGGTATTGCATCCACCAGCTGCTCTCATCATACCAAAGAAGTGCTAAAAATTTATATTCAATTTACTCCATGATATTGAAATGTAATTTTGAATTCCATAAGTTATATATTAACTCCAGATGATCTTGATTCATTCTGGATGTCATCAAATACTTAAAACCTATAGAATTTAGATATTGTGCCAAATCCATTGTGCATCTGATGGTTGCTCTCAAACCATGAAATGTGGAATCTGTTAAAAACAGTTTTTGGGGAGAGCATTGCTTCCATAAATCCATGTAGATTAAAAAGGTATCTAAGTACTGTAAAAATTCAACAAAAAATATAAATTGATATAAGTTTTGGTTTTATTGATATGTTCTCATGAGATTTTGCTATATGATCATTTTTATAGTATGAACAGAGTTTTGATAAAACACCATACTTTCTGTAGAGAACATTATTTAGGCTTCTTCAAAATTTCAATAATGAAATTTAACAAAGCCACCAATCATCAATTTATCTATAAAATACAGTTTTGGTTAGAATGTGGGTATTACTAATCAAAATTTTTGTGGATGGTGTTTACCTCATATTCTAAGGAATTTATCCTCAATCCAGTATCTGGAAAAATTCTTTTTTTGATAGTTTCGACAGAAACACTAACACCTGTAGCTTGCAAAAATTGCCTTTGAAGCTCTGAATGAGATACTGCGGGATTTCTTCTTGCTGTTTGGGCTAAAAAGCGATCCTGCCTTTCTGTAGTTACTCTTCCACGACTTCTTCTTTAGGGTTCCTAACTCCAGAAACCTTGCATAGGTTTTTGAAACAACCCCTTGTGTAACCCCCATCGTTCTTGCAATCTGTCTTTGTGACATACCTTGTTCTGCCATAGTAATAATTCTAAATCTCTGGACTTCCGATAACCCCACATGAGGCATTTTTTTTAAAACTTCGCAAAAAAACAAAATATAAATTCACTGCGACGTTCGAACGAAATGGTAAAATCGACACTGCAAAGCCAAATCTTATCAAGTGCTTATGAACCTAACTGTTTTTGTGAGTAAACACATGCACTTTTTATTTGCTTCTAACGAAAAATATATCAAAATAATATTTCATCTTAATACTGGGTGATTCCATATAAGTTTGGTTGTGTGTATATTATTCTCTCACCTTTGGTATCGGGTATAATTGGATCGATTTATTATCGATTCTCGACTATCCGCAGATAATACAAAAACGCATTTTTACGAAAAAGAATATAACGATCAAACTGCAAACACAACTAATATCAACCAACTAAATTAACAAAGGACTAAGGAGATACAACAAATATTTCTATCAACAAATATTCCACAATAATCTCATCAAAACAATAAATGTCATAAATTCCATCAAAACATGCTAGGAGCTCCTAGATGAATGTCATAAGATTGTGGTTATGGAAGAAAAGCGCGACCTCTTTCGGGAGAAATGAAAAGCCGCACAAAGTATCACGTGATCAATCGACAAGAAAGTCTTAAACAAAATCTAATCAGTTCCAACACCAGGTATTCTATGCATCTATGACATACCCTTAGATATATATATAATAATATTATATATATATATATTATATATGTTCTATGGGTATAGGGGGGTATAGTCAAAGACTATACTCTATAAATCGACCCGGGTCGATATACTCCGAAGAAAAAAATTTTCGATCGGACTTGAAAAATTTCGAACAAGATGGCGGAGTCGAGTCCGATCAAAAAATTTTGATTTGGGGTATATCGACCCGGGTCATTTCATTTGCTAATTCGAGGATCGTAGATTACGATGCGCTAATTAGTTTTTCCGAGAAATTTTTGGTTCCGGAAATATTCGAACTTGAGTGGAAAATTGGCGAAAAATTGGTCGACTTTGGAGTGAAGTGACTTCTAAAAAAATTGGAATTGAAAGGAGCTGATTTTTTGGTTCTACCTACTTTGGTTCCTTGAGAATAAAATGGTGTATTTTTTATATAACTGAGACGAAGGGATTAAATTTTCTGATTTTTTTCGCGAAGGTCCAATTTTTCCGATTTTCCATCAACCATATTTAAAAAACAATAAGTCTCAGAGAAAATCTGTTTGGATTTTCTTAATCTACGCCTACGGCATCGAATTAATAAATGGTGAAAATTTCGTATCGATAGGCGTGATTCGAATGTTTGCGAAAAATCCTATACTAATTGAGGTATGGAAAAGTTTCGTCTCAGAAAACACAGTTTTGAATAATTCTATCGAAATTTCCTTTGGTCTAATAGCAACAATGTTTAAATCCCATAAAATTCTCTGTTCTTTCACTTTCATGGAATGGAAAAGGATTTCCGAATCAGAAAACACAGTTTTGAATAATTCTATCGAATTTCCATTTGTTCTAATAGCAACTAGCAACAATGTTCAAATTCCATAAAATTCTCTGTACTTTCATTCCATGGGATCGGGATCAATAAATAGTATCAATAAATCGGCTCTCTTGGCAAAAAACAAAAAGAATTGGTTTTCAGGTTGTGACTTTTGTCTGTTGCTTCATTGCTTTTTGACGTTTTTCCGGGTTCCCTCGGTAGCTTTGTGTTGATGTTAAAATTTTTTCGCGATTTTCTAAGATTGAAGATTTTGGTTTGTGAGTAGAAAGAAGTATAGTAGATCATTGATGTTTGATGGATGTTAGTTTTTAAATGATGAATTGTTACTGCTTTGTTTATACTGGTGAGTTTGAGTTCTAGATGTAATTTCTGAATGCTTATTGGATGTTTTTTTAATTGTAGCCTGAAGAAGGAGGAAATACCCTCCGAAACATGTAGCGGAAATAAACTTATTGTTTCTAAGAGTTTGTTTTTTGCCAAGAGAGCCGATTTATTGATACTATTTATTGATTAACTACGTTGGCAATTGTTCGGTTAGTTTATTCCATGGGATGAAAAAGGATTTCCAAATCAGAAAACACAATTCTGAATAATTATTTCGAATTTTCCTTTGTCTTAAGAGCAACAATGTTTAAATCCCATGAAATTCTCTGTACTTTCACTTTCATGGGATGGAAAAGTATTTCCGAATCAGAAAACACAATTTTGAATAATTCTTTCGAATTTTCCTTTGTTCTAATAATAATAACAACATTAAAACAGAAAACAACAATTGCGGTCGAATCAAAATTTGTCCAGCCCCTGTATAACGGTCGAGTCATCATCCCCACGTAATGGTGCATCACGGTTATGACCAGTCTTCTGACTGGACGTTCGGGTGAGTCGGAGACAGTGGCAGGTCATTCGCCATTACGGGTTCGATCTGTAAACGTCGCGCTTCAGTTCGGGTCGATATTTTCGAAAATTCTAGACGTGTGCGGGTTCGTGCGTCGTATTTATAGTGATTTGTGTGTGCTGTGCCCCTAAATAAGTGTGTGTGTTTGCAGAAAACGGTTTACTGAACCCGAAAATCGTGAGTACATTGAAATTTTTGATAAATGTAAACGTGCAAAATTATTCCTGACAAATTTTCGAACGTTCTCATTATTTTTGATTCCGAAATTTTGAAATTAAAAGGTTTTTTGACTGTTCGGATTGAAAATCCTTTTGATTTTCGTCACTAAACCCGAAAAGTTATGGAAGCATACAAAATTTTAACGAATTTAATCCTGTAGAATCATTAATAAATAACATTTGAGCTCCTTTATTGTTCTTAATACCGAAATTTTAAGATTAAAAATTTGTTCGACTGTTGAGATTCATAATCCTTTCATGGAAAAAAAAACATAATTTTGAATAATTCTATCGAATTTTCCTTTGTTCTAATAGCAACAATGTTTAAATCCCATAAAATTTTCTGTACTTTCACTTTCATGGGATGGAAAAGTATTTCCAAATCAGAAAACACAATTTTGAAAAATTCTATCCAATTTTCCTTTGTTCTAATAGCAACAATGTTTAAATCCCATAAAATTATCTGTACTTTCACTTTCATGGGATGGAAAAGTATTTTCAAATCAGAAAACACAATTTTGAATAATTCTTTCGAATTTTCCTTTGTTCTAAGAGCAACAATGTTCAAATCCCATAAAATTCTCTGTACGTTCACTTTCATGGGATGGAAAAGAATTTCCAAATCAGGAAACACAATTTTGAATAATTCTATCGAATTTTCCTTTGTTCTAAGAGCAAAGCAACAATGTTCAAATCCCATAAAATTCTCTGTACGTTCACTTTCATGGGATGGAAAAGAATTTCCAAATCAGGAAACACAATTTTGAATAATTCTGTCGAATTTTCCTTTGTTCTAATAGCAACAATCTTTAAGGCATAAGGCCCAGAAAGCGCAAACAAGATTATTGCGCCAAATATGCGGAAACTCGGCGGAAACAGTATGCGGAAGTAAATGCGGAAAAAGTATGCGCCAAAAAATAGTTAACCGAAACCTTTTTTTTTTCAGCTTTTTTAAGTGGAAGAGAAGGTAGGTCCCAGAGAACCCTTGGCCTTTCAGGGCTGAGTTTCAAGAGATCTCCTGGATGCCATCCACAACTTCAGCCATCGATGGACCGAGAGCGGAAAATTAAGGGTTGGAAGCGTCAATGTGAGTGACTTTCAGGGTTTTCGGTGGTGGTTAATTTCAGGTATATTGAAATTGATGTCAAAAAAATTCTGGCGAAGGAGAAATGTCTTGCAGAAGACGTGCGGCAATAAATGCGGAAAAAGTATGCGCCAAATAATAGTTTGCGGTAGCGTTTCTTCTTTTCAGCTTCTTTTAGGTGGAAGAGAAGGTAGGTTCCAGAGAACCCTTGGCCTTTCAGGGCTGAGTTGCAAGAGATCTCCTGGATGCCATCCATCGATGGACCGTGAGCGGAATATCAAGAGTTTACAGCGTCAATGTGAGTGACTTTTAGGGTTTTTGGTGGTGGTTAATTTCAGGTTTATTGACTATAATGTCGCGTTCATATATTCCCTTGGTGGAATTCGTTCAACTGGATAATGCGGAAAAAAGTATGCGCCCAGAGAGCGGAAACAAGATTGCGCCAAAAATGCGGAAACATGTAGCGCCAAAAAAAGTAAATTAACTATCGCGTTCATATTCCCTTGGTGGAATCGTCCAATTAGCCGAGCACTCGACCTACAAGGTGGTGTGAAAACGAGTGAATAAACTTTCGCGTTTATATATTCCCTTGGTGGAATTCGTTTAATTGGATAATGCGGATAAAAGTATGCGCCCAGAAAGCAGAAACAAGATTGCGCCAAAAATGCGGAAACATGTAGCGCCAAAAAACAGTGAATTAACTATCGCGTTCATATTCCCTTGGTGGAATCGTTCAATTAGCCGAGCACTCGACCTACAGGGTGGTGTGAAAACGAGTGTATAAACTATCGCGTTCATATATTCCCTTGGTGGAATCGTTCGAGTAGCCGAGCACTCTACCTACAGGGTGGTGTGAAAACGAGTGCATAAACTATCGCGTTCATATATTCCCTTGGTGGAATCGTTCGAGTAGCCGAGCACTCTACCTACAGGGTGGTGTGAAAACGAGTGCATAAACTATCGCGTTCATATATTCCCTTGGTGGAATTCGTTCAACTAGATCTACGGTCAGCAACAGGCGGACCGCGGTCCGTTTGCGGACCGCGGGAGACCGCATTGTTTCATAATTTTAGGTTTTGTGTTTCATAATTTCAGGTTTTGTGTTTCATACTTTTGGGTTTCGTGTTTCATAGTTCAGAGTTTTATTTGAATTCAAACAATAAATATGTAACACTTGTTATCAGTTGTTTCTTTCCGGACATCGTTAAAATTCTCCCAAATTATCAGGACCCCACCTTCAAAAACTTGCCGACCCCTGAACTAGATAATGCGGAAAAAAGTATGCGCCCAGAGAGCGGAAACAAGATTGCGCCAAAAATGCGGAAACATGTAGCGCCAAAAAAAAGGACATTAACTATCGCGTTCATATTCCCTTGTTGGAATCGTTCAATTAGCCGAGCACTCGACCTACAGGGTGGTGTGAAACCGAGTGCATAAACTATCGCGTTCATATATTCCCTTGGTGGAATCGTTCGAGTAGCCGAGCACTCTACCTACAGGGTGGTGTGAAAACGAGTGCATAAACTATCGCGTTCATATATTCCCTTGGTGGAATCGTTCGAGTAGCCGAGCACTCTACCTACAGGGTGGTGTGAAAACGAGTACATAAACTATCGCGTTCATATATTCCCTTGGTGGAATTCGTTCAACTAGATAATGCGGAAAAAAGTATGCGCCCAGAGAGCGGAAACAAGATTGCGCCAAAAATGCGGAAACATGTAGCGCCAAAAAAAAGTACATTAACTATCGCGTTCATATTCCCTTGTTGGAATCGTTCAATTAGCCGAGCACTTGACCTACAGGGTGGTGTGAAACCGAGTGCATAAACTATCGCGTTCATATATTCCCTTGGTGGAATCGTTCGAGTAGCCGAGCACTCTACCTACAGGGTGGTGTGAAAACGAGTGCATAAACTATCGCGTTCATATATTCCCTTGGTGGAATTCGTTCAACTAGATAATGCGGAAAAAAGTATGCGCCCAGAGAGCGGAAACAAGATTGCGCCAAAAATGCGGAAACATGTAGCGCCAAAAAACAGTAAATTAACTATCGCGTTCATATTCCCTTGGTGGAATCGTTCAATTAGCCGAGCACTCGACCTACAGGGTGGTGTGAAACCGAGTGCATAAACTATCGCGTTCATAGGTATATTCCCTTGGTGGAATCGTTCGAGTAGCCGAGCACTCTACCCACAGGGTGGTGTGAAAACGAGTGCATAAACTATCGCGTTCATATATTCCCTTGGTGGAATTCGTTCAACTGGATAATGCGGAAGAAAGTATGCGCCCAAAAAGCAGAAACAAGATTGCGCCAAAAATGCGGAAACATGTATCGCCAAAAAGCAGTAAATTAAGTATCGCGTTCATATTCCCTTGGTGGAATCGTTCAATTAGCCGAGCACTCGACCTTCAAGGTGGTGTGAAACCGAGTGCATAAACTATCGCGTTCATATATTCCCTTGGTGGAATCGTTCGAGTAGCCGAGCACTCTACCTACAGGGTGGTGTTAAAACGAGTGCATGAACTATCGCGTTAATATATTCCCTTGGTGGAATCGTTCGAGTAGTCGAGCACTCTACCTACAGGGTGGCGTGAAAACGAGTGCATAAACTATCGCGTTTATATATTCCCTTGGTGGAATTCGTTCAACTGGATAATGCGGAAAAAAATATGCGCCCAGAAAACGGAAACAAAATTGCGCATTTCGATATGAAGTGGAGTAGGCCTACTGGGGATACCACTTAAAAACAAAACGCGCCGAGCACTCTACCGACAGGGTGGTGTGGAAACGAGTGCATTAACTATCGCGTTTATATATTCCCTTGGTGGAATCGTTCGAGTAGCCGAGCACTCTACCTACAGGGTGGTGCGAAAACCAGTGCATAAACTATCGCGTTTATATATTCCCTTGGTGGAATCGTTCGAGTAGCCGAGCACTCTACCTACAGGGTGGCGTGAAAACGAGTGCATAAACTATCACGTTCATATGTTCCCTTGGTGGAATTCGTTCAACTGGATAATGCGGAAAAAAGTATGCGCCCAGAGAGCGGAAACAAGATTGCGCCAAAAATGCGGAATTATGTAGCGCCAAAAAACAGTGAATTAACTATCGCGTTCATATTCCCTTGGTGGAATCGTTCAATTAGCCGAGCACTCGACCTACACAGGGTGGTGTGAAAACGAGTGCATAAACCTTTAATTATATATCCCTGATATATAAGGGATATATAATCTAAGGCATAAACTATCGCGTTCATATATTCCCTTGGTGGAATTCGTTCAACTAGATAATGCGGAAAAAAGTATGCGCCCAGAGAGCGGAAACAAGATTGCGCCAAAAATGCGGAAACATGTAGCGCCAAAAAACAGTAAATTAACTATCGCGTTCATATTCCCTTGGTGGAATCGTTCAATTAGCCGAGCACTCGACCTACAAGGTGGTGTGAAACCGAGTGCATAAACTATCGCGTTCATATATTCCCTTGGTGGAATCGTTCGAGTAGCCGAGCACTCTACCTACAGGGTGGTGTTAAAACGAGTGCATGAACTATCGCGTTAATATATTCCCTTGGTGGAATCGTTCGAGTAGTCGAGCACTCTACCTACAGGGTGGCGTGAAAACGAGTGCATAAACTATCGCGTTTATATATTCCCTTGGTGGAATTCGTTCAACTGGATAATGCGGAAAAAAATATGCGCCCAGAAAACGGAAACAAAATTGCGCATTTCGATATGAAGTGGAGTAGGCCTACTGGGGATACCACTTAAAAACAAAACGCGCCGAGCACTCTACCGACAGGGTGGTGTGGAAACGAGTGCATTAACTATCGCGTTCATATATTCCCTTGGTGGAATCGTTCGAGTAGTCGAGCACTCTACCTACAGGGTGGCGTGAAAACGAGTGCATAAACTATCGCGTTTATATATTCCCTTGGTGGAATTCGTTCAACTGGATAATGCGGAAAAAAATATGCGCCCAGAAAACGGAAACAAAATTGCGCATTTCGATATGAAGTGGAGTAGGCCTACTGGGGATACCACTTAAAAACAAAACGCGCCGAGCACTCTACCGACAGGGTGGTGTGGAAACGAGTGCATTAACTATCGCGTTCATATATTCCCTTGGTGGAATCGTTCGAGTAGCCGAGCACTCTACCTACAGGGTGGTGTGAAAACGAGTGCATAAACTATCGCGTTTATATATTCCCTTGGTGGAATCGTTCGAGTAGCCGAGCACTCTACCTACAGGGTGGCGTGAAAACGAGTGCATAAACTATCGCGTTCATATTATTCCCTTGGTGGAATTCGTTCAACTGGCTAATGCGGAAAAATGTATGCGCCCAGAGAACGGAAACAAGATTGCGCCAAAAATGCGGAAACATGTATAGCCAAAAAGCAGTAAATTAACTATCGCGTTTATATATTCCCTTGGTGGAATCGTTCGAGTAGCCGAGCACTCTACCTACAGGGTGGTGTGAAAACGAGTGCATTAACTGTCGCGTTCATATTCCCATGGTGGAATTCGTTCAGAAGGATAATGCGGAAGAAAGTTACGCCCAAAAAGCGGAAACAGGATCGCGCCAAAAAATGCGGAAACAAGAGTGCGACAATAAACAATATTCACGTCGGAGTTCGCCAAATCGAAAAAACACAAGGAAACGTGATATTTCTTTCTGGATCTCCGATTTTCTTTCGGCCATAAGGGGCTTTAATGGCATGGTTCCCCTAACCCCACATATGCTGTACGTATCCGTTTGACCTTGAGAAGAATCGTAGGCTAGAACTAAATTGAAACGTTTTCTTTCCGCGATCCTCTAATATCTTGTTAATTTGTTGATTAACAGATTATTAGAAATAAATTTGGCGCATTTCGACATAAAGTGGAGTAGGCCTTCTGGGGATACCACTCAAAAACAAAACGCGCCGAGTACTCTACCTACAGGGTGGTGTGGAAACGAGTGCATTATCTATCGCGTTCATATATTCCCTTGGTGGAATCGTTCAATTAGCCGAGCACTCTACCTAAAGGGTGGTAGAAAAACGAGTGCATAAACTATCGCGTTTATATTCCCTTGGTGGAATTCGTTAAACTTGATAATGCGGAAAAAAGTATATGCGACCAAAAAGCGGAAACAAGATTGCGCCAAAAATGCGGAAACATGTAGAGCCAAAAAACAGTAAATTAACTATCGCGTTCAAATATTCCCTCGGTGGAATCGTTCAAGTAGCCGAGCCTTCTACCTTAAGGGTGGTAGGAAAACGAGTGCATTATCTATCGCGTTCATATATTCCCTTGGTGGAATCGTTCAAGTAGCCGAGCACTCTACCTAAAGGGTGGTAGAAAAACGAGTGCATAAACTATCGCGTTCATATTCCCTTGGTGGAATTCGTTCAACTTGATAATGCGGAAAAAGTATGCGACCAAAAAGCGGAAACAAGATTGCGCCAAAAATGCGCAAACATGTAGAGCCAAAAAAACAGTAAATTAACTATCGCGTTCATATATTCCCTTGGTGGAATCGTTCACGTAGCCGAGCACTTTACCTACAGGGTGGTGAGAAAACGAGTGCATAAACTATCGCGTTCATATTCCCTTGGTGGAATTCGTTCAACTGGATAATGCGGAAAAAAGTATGCGCCCAAAAAGCGGACACAAGATTGCGCCAATAAATGCAGAAACAAAGTTGCGTCCAAAAAGCGGTAACAAGATTGCGCCAATAAAATTTCTATTCGTCGGAGATCGCCAAATCGAAAAATTACAAGGAAACGTGATATTTCTTTCTGGATCTCCGATTTTCTTTCGGCCATAAGGGGCTTTAATGGCATGGTTCCCCTAACCCCACATATGCTGTACGTATCCGTTTGACTTTGAGAAGAATCGTAGGCTAGAACTAAATTGAAACTTTTCCTTTCCGCGATCCTCTAATATCTGGTTAATTTGTTAATTTACAGATTATTAGAAGTAAATTTGGCGCATTTCGACATAAAGTGGAGTAGGCCTTCTGGGGATACCACTTAAAAACAAAACGTGCCGAGCACTCTACCGACAGGGTGGTGTGGAAACGAGTGCATCAACTATTGCGTTCATATTCCCAGAATATTATTTTCAATAATCATATTTTCTTCTATATTTTTCAGGTTAGTGTAAATAACAAACTTACTCGGTCGTAAGTGTCGCGAAAATAAGAGTGCCCAGTTCAAGATGATATTAACAGAAGCAGTACCACAGAGGGTTCGGTCGAACATTTATGTTAAATAAGGTGAGATTGAAAAGAAATATGCAAGAATATTTCTTTTTCTCCTTTAGTTTTACCAAATCAAAAAATAAAGGGAAATGTGATATTTCTTTATGGATACTTGATGGATTTACTTGTTCTCGTAGGGGTTTTATGACTTAGTTTTCTACAATACCATATATGCTGTAGACATCTTTAGGAATTTGAGAAGCCATTCATGATGAATGTACATATCATGTACATTGAGCAGTCAGACAGAGCCGTCTTCAATATAGTATAAAGATTTCATTACCAACAGTCAAAAAAAACACTTGTCCAGAGTGAATAATTATAAAGGTGGGTATTCCTTGATAAATTAATAGTTCAATAATCACTATATCAAGGCCAATTAACTGAAAACCTTATTTTGTTCGCATGCTTCTTTTAGTTTGTTAATGCAAATATTTGACACTTGAATTTATATTGTAATAGTAAATTTTTTGTGTATACCATAAAAATATCTTAATCTATTGATATCCTCAAAAGAAAATTAGTGGAAGGAAATACTCAATAAATAAACCCGATGAATTTAATTCATTTCTTTTATTATCTCTATTACTCAACACTAATTTTTTTCTTCAAAATTTGGCTTTCATCATCATCTTCACTATCACTCAGTACAAACTCAACATCCTTATTCTTCCGTCTTACTTGTTTTTCGTTCGATTTTCGTTTCTTCGAGGTAGGCAAATTGTATTCCCCTAATTCATCATTCATGGTTGATTCTTTTCTCTTTTTCTGATTACGGATTTTACTCCAACTATCATAATAAATAGATAGGGGAGTTCCCTTACTTTTTATCTGGCTTTCATATCCCTCTATTTGTTTAAAATCTGAAAGATTCAGGGTGATCTTTTTGCGTTCATTTTCGATGAATTCTGCATTTTGTTCGATTTTTTCCAGAGCCTGCTTCATCTTTTTCACATAATTAGCATTCTTACATGCCTTCAAGAACTTTTTGATCTGTAGAAATAATTGAATAAATCAGAATGAATGTTTCTGATTGGAGTATTATGATTTGTTGAAAAATTAATGTAAGAAAATCTCACCTCGATCCTTGTAAGAAGAGATAGCTCGGAAAAAGCTATACTACTGGACTGAATAGTCATATATTCCAAGAGCTGGTCATAAATAGTGTCAAGAAGAGTATCTTTAAAGCTATTTTCAACCATTTGAGATTTGGATAGTCTCAAAACAAAAGTGAATTTAAGTGGTTTCATTGAAACTTTCTGGTGCTTCTTATTGAAATCGTAGTTGTCTAAAACCTAAAATAATTATTATTATTATTTATGTTCAAATATCGATTATATCTGTTTATTTTACTTACATCAACAATGAATGGAAGGACTGGTATAAAAACATTAGCATCTCTAGATAAGTTAATCAAAATTTGTGTAACATGAAATCTTAGTGGGTAATATTGGGCAGTTGGTACCAGTTTCAAGGTCCCCAAACAAACTTGGACAAATGGGTAGACCAACTGTTTCATTTGGGGTTTATCACCAGTAACACCCAGTAAATTCCCCCACAATTGAAGTGAATTGACAAACTGCCAATTATAAACAGCTTGTATGTTTTCTTTTTTATTTATAGTCATAGCATTCCTCAAATGTATGGCCAGTTGACGTATATACAAGAATACATGCTGGTAAGCCAAATTCAAGTCCAACCCAAACATTTCAACAAGAGATCTTCTCATGAAATTTATGCAGGGCAGACTAGAGGGGCTGACAAATTTAGAATTTTTGACATATGTGATAAACATTGTTTTCAATGCTGTGTCAAGAAGGGAGTGTGTATTACGGCTGATTTTCAGGATACAAAAGAATGCTATCACTCTTACTCCTTCTTCTGATACACCCCATATTTTAATCAATTGTTTGAGTAAGTCTTTTGTGACATTTGGGAATGAAATCAGCATTGAAGACATGTAATGCAAATGCTTGAGTAAAACTGTCTGAATGTTTGCAGATGCCACTCCTGAAAGAAGCTGAAATAAAATTTCAATGGTCATGTAAAAGAATTAAAAATTTCTTGTTTTTTATATGGAAAGATATAATAGAAATGTGTCCCAATAAATAAACTCACCTTCAGGAGATCTTCAAAGTAACATTTCAATAGCTTCTTTATTTTTTTAAATTTTTTACATTGGTGAGGTTTATCCTTTGAACCTGATTCCAACCCTAAAAATCTTTTGATAGCAGGACCAAATTCCAAAACACATAACTGTACAACTCCATTGAACATGGCTGACCCTATAAAAAAAAAGAATAAATGAAACTCTGATATTTCGAATTGAAATTGAAATTTTTTCTATATTCAAATGACTCATTGTTTCACTCTTCATTTTTTGGGAAGGTTCTAACATTTGGACTTAAATTTCAAAAAACTGAATAATGGCAGTCAAAGATTATTCATTAAATTTGAAAAAAATTCTTACCTTCAACTTTATAGGTTGTTGGACCACCTTCTTCCTCTTCTGGTAATACCAACATCAACGCTGCGTGGAGTGCTTGAGAAAGTTCAGTTATAGTTTTATTTGTTTTATCTGTTTTTATATCTTCTTGCCATTTTTTCAATAGCTTGAAGGTGATATTATGATCATTTACTTTAGAATCTTCAGCCTAGAAAGAAAATACAAAATAATTATGATCAACATATTCATATTGTCATAGAATATGTGGAATGGACAAACAGACATTTCTAAATTTAGAGATTCGGTCCGAACATATACAAAGATAGGGGGCTATATGGAGAGATATAATTTCTGACCAATAGGTGGGCATCTTCATTGCAGTTCAAAATCAGTTTCTATATGTTGGGACTGATGATAATCGAGTATGCTGCATCCAGTATATTCTAAATCTATGCATATATGTACACAATACAATTCGAAAATAATGCTATTTAACTCAAACAAAAAATTACCTCAAAATCACTTTCATCACTATCTACTTGAGGGACATGCACTTGTGGTTCATCATCATCATTATCCTCATCTGATAAAGTGAAATTCAGAAGTTCTTTATCGTTTTCTTCCAAAAATTTCTGTAATTCAGGATCAATTTCTTTTAGCTTTCTCAAGTATTCTTTATGTTTCTCGCCTGTCATATCATCATCTTCGCTATCAGTTTCTCGCTCATCCTCTGAATTAATTTCACCATATTTTTCATCGTCAGAATTACCCTCTGAAATAATTATAGTTAATTATTAATATAATTAGCATTGTATGATAGCAGAATTTGCCATGTTTGCAACTTACCTTCCTCAGAATTTACAACTTCTGTATCTTCCTCGCTCTTATCCTCTGAAATTTAGACAGATTAACCAGAGTTTAGTGATTAATTTATATTTCAACTTACCGTCATATTCTTCTACGTCCCATGTCGCCTTCTCCTGAACCACCTCTTTATTTTTTTTATTGTTTTTCTTATGATTCGAATTCGTTTTCTTTTTACCCATGTTTCTGGATTTTTTACCTGTATATTCCTAAAATTGAGGTTAAAGAACGGCAGCACAGCAAGTTGAGGTTAACAGTACACAAAATAGGTTAAAAACACAGAACTAGAGACCATAGAATTGTCTCTACACAGAACTAGAGCGTATTTTTTAGTGTTGGGAAAAATCGAGTACTTTTAATAATCGAGTACTCGATGTACGAGCGATCCAAATAATCGAGTGAATAGGCAACTGAACATAAGCGCTACGCCACCTGGTGACAATCAAGAGTAACTAAAAATCTTGACATAGATATTGCAACGGGCTTTGTGTTTGTGTGATATTCTACAAATATTCATAGTTTCAAATGATTTTAATTGTTATGAGTCGTTCGAATCGCTATTGTTCAGTTCCCCAATGTTCTTCCTGGGAAAAAAAGTTCAAACATCAATTTCCATGCTTTCCCTCAAACTGGTGATAAATATCGTGTTTGGGTGGAAGGGAAATTGGGGAGTAAAGTGCTGATGGATCGACAAAAAGCTTGGCAACTGAAACTCAAAATCGGTAAACCAGTGACAAAAAATATGCATTTTATCGAAGATGATTATTTTCATCGAGGTAAGCACGGATTACACATGAAATTCTAGGTTATGTTATATTTATGGGAATAATATCATTTACAGATCCCAGTTCCAAACGAAGAAAGTTTTTGAAAAAGACTGCTGTGCTTTCCAGAAATCTTTCTATTGGATCTACTATCACAAAGGAACAACCTGAATGTTCTAGTAGTAGATCGGAAATACTGAGACAAAGAAATATCAACAAAGAAAAACTTGTTGCTGAAGAAATCGAACCTGCTTTACAAATACAAACTACTTCTAAGATGAAATGGAAGCTGCACAAGATCTATTACAGCTTCTTCAGGGTCAGCCGGATTATAATGGTCCTAAAACTTTCAGGGATTTTGAAGTGCAAGTGAATACTTCTAAAATATCTACGTTGTGTGACCTGATAACAACAGATAGTGCTCTAACAGTTTTACTGGTGTCAAAAATATAAATTCATTAGATACAATAGTAAAAGCGGTACAATCTGTTTAGAGTGATCAAAGATCACATTGTTTATCAAACAGCGTATTGTGTTAGTATTGACAAAATTCAAATGTGATCTTACATATTATGTCACATTATCCAGTTTATTTGGCATTTCACAAGAATTGTTCCAAAGGTACATTTATGAAATGCTACCCATTTTTAAATAGATGATATTTGTTATCAGTTCAAAATAGAGTTGATCAGGCCACCCTTCTAAAAGAAAAAACAGTTGAGTACTGAGGAAGGATATTTGAATGCTAAAATAGCAGCTGCTCGAGTACATATTGAAAGAGTTAATCAGCGTATTGAGATATTCAAAATTTTAGGAGGTGAATTGCAGTGGTCTCTTGTGAAGAAAGTTAAAGATACATTTACAATTGCTTGTGCTATAACCAATTTGTCCAGTTCAATATTTGCAGAACATAGATTTTTAAGGAATTAGATTATTTAATGAAGTACACTATTTACCAATAATAATGTAGCAAATGGACTAGTTCATAAATTGATTTCTCAAAAAGTTATTCATTATAGACAATCAAAAAATCATACTGAATTTTTTGTTTCAGAGTCTTCAAAACTAATGTACCTTAATTTTTCATAACATTGGCAAAATTCCTTGGAAATATTTTATTTTATGCAGGGCGTAATGATGATACCTCTCTATCATTTTAATTTTTTTAGAATATTGGTATAATGTGTTGAATATATTGTCGAAATAAATTAATTCAATAAGTGAAATATTTTCAATGAAATTTTCATTATTTTTGATGATTCATGGGTCAAGCCATAATATAATTGGATAACTATTCAATATGTTTAGTTTTAAGTGACATACTCATATAAATTTATTTCATTTATTTTTAGAAACATCTTATGTAAATTGAATCAACTTCTTAATAAATAAATATAAATAAAAAGTGGATATGTGACTTTCTGTAGTATTCCTGAAAATACTCAATATATTAGTATTTGTAATTCTTCACTGGAACTATAAAATTGAAGGGGTTATATTGTTTAATCAAATTTTATACGAAAATTACACACAGAACTAACACAATACAACACTTCAATGTCAATAATTCTAGTTCCACAACTGCCCACCTTGGCGCTGCATTCTTAAAGTCAGATGCCTATCGCTCGAGCGAATTTTCGCTCGATCCCCGACTCTGTCGTTCGCCTTAATTCTTAAATCCGAGTGACCGAGTTCCAACGAGCAGAAAGCGATAGGTTGTCTATGCAAGCGATGAGCGAACCCGCGAAACGTTGCATCGCTCGACGCTCATTCAGCTTGACCAGATTTAGTAGAAAACTACTTTTCAGTAGATTGCTCGAATGATACTTCGTTACCTAGGGAGAATCTGATGGATAATGCGATATAATTATTCAACCAAATTCTAAACAAACTCACCAACTGACTGACTTCTGAGTTCTGTTTCTAACTTCTACCATTGTTTAAGGAGAAGATAGTTAGTTACTCCCCATACAAAAGCTGTTGGACGTGCGTCAACCGCGACATCTGTTAGAACACTACAACATCTTACAAAATCGAGCCCCATGCAAATGCGCCCTCTTCACTAATAATGGTATTGCCACTAAACGTTAAAAAGTTTTCTACTTCTGTGGGCATTTCTGCAATGACGTGGGGAAAAATATAGAAGTCCAACTATCTGTCACGATCAGCTGTTAAAATGGCGAACAAACAATAAACAAACCGACGTTTGCTATGTGTTTTTCATGCAATTGCTTCATTTTTGTCTTGAATAAGTATGCTCTTATTTTGTTGTGTGGTTAATTGAGGAAGTAAGAAAACTCCTGCATTGAGAAATTCTATAGGATTCCTGTTACATCAATAACATCCATTAAAAACTACCAAATGGCCTGCAAGTTGAGGAGATAGTTATCAGCTTGAAGAGCTTATTTAACCGAGAAGAAATTGAAAAATAATATTGTATGTTAGAAACATTTTATTACGGTTGGAGTTACCTGATATTTGTGAGTTTTGTATTCTAAATTAAAACGTCTTCAAATTGTACATTTGTCTTTTCTTCAATGTACGTATACAAACTTTTTTATGTATAAATAAATATATATAATCATTGTTTCGCGACCCCCCGACCCTTCCTTATTTTATCATGTATGGTTGTGTATGTTACAGTGTTACAAATATTTATTCCATACATATCGATGAGAAGTTAACCACATCCACACATATACTTAAAGACAAAAAATGGCTAATGGAAAAAAATTCATAACTCAGTGAAATGTGATGTTAATAATATGTGTTTCTTGAATGCCGAAAGAATGAAATACAAAAGACCTCATAGTTTGTTTGCCCACAGGTTCGGAGATTTGGAGGGTTGTTTATGAGAAATGGTGAAGAAAATTCATATCTTGAAAAAATGAGAGTGTTCCATGATCTGATTCGAATATGTGTTTCTTGAATGCCGAAGGAATGAAATACAATAAATCCCATAGTTTGTAAGCCCCCTGATTTGGAGATTTGGGGGGTTGTTTATGCAAAATGATGAGAAAATTAATATCACGACGAAATGAAAGTGTTCCACAATCATATTCGAATATGTGTTTCTTGAATGTCGAAAGAATGAAATACAATAAACCCCATCGTTTTTTAGCCACCCGGTTTGGATAATTGAGCTAATAATTACAATTATCTTCCAATTCCAAAAATAAGTTTATCTGACAATCTCTTGAAATAATATGTAATTGACAAACAATAAACGAATACTATAGCAACTTACAACAGAGTAACGCGATTTCTTAAAGGAAAATAGGTATTTTTCTTTTACATCACCCCTGCTGGAGAAGAAAATAATATTCGCAGAATATTTTTATGTATAGATCAGTCGTTTTCTTCAAACTGTGGTACTGGAGTTAATTTTGAAATATGAAAATGGTTTGACTCTAATTTTTTGTGACCTGTATTGATTCTGTAGATTGTTGGAAATTTTTTTTTTTCGATTTTGAATGGTCCAATTCTAAGTTCAATCAAGGAACACCTGTATATATAAATAATACATTATTTTACATTCTGTAATTTGGAATTGCATTTTCCTATATTCAAAAATTGCTTAAAATACTAATTCAAATTTTTATTAAGATATGAAACAGAATTCATCGAGTACATCCCTTGTGTGAAACGAAATTTTTATTGAGATGTTTGTAAACGCAAATCAAAATAAATAGTGAATGTAGGGATACATTGAAGTTAGCGAATTGAAATACGTTTCAGAATAGAAGACGGTTCATATGTAATTTTTATTAATTGCTGATAAAAAATTTGCATGATAGTATTTAATTAAAGTAACCTCAGACAAAGGAGGTGTCTAAGAAAGTAACCGTCTAGCGCAGGGGTCGGCAACCTTTTGAGTCGGAAGAGGCAAAAATCACAATTTACAATATTTCCAAATTTTTCAAGAGCCACAATCTTTTTTCTCGCCAATAAACAGTATTGGAATATACAGAGTGTTTCTTAATTGAAGATTCAAATGAGGAGGGGAGATTACATGAATAATTTCAAGTAAAATAGTCCGATAAAAATGTGTCCGCAAACGTTTCCTTTTCGAGATACATGGTGTTTTTCTCATAGTATCTGCATGTCACAAGATATTCGACTGAAATTCGGCATAGATTTCACAATTTAGAGTTTACACCATCATGTGGCATGCCACATTGCAAACCTACTAGGTGATATTTTTTCTGGGATACTGTCCCCTGGTTTCCTCCAGAACCTTTCTTTTTGGAGTCACTATTAGTTTGATGCATGAAATAGTAGAAAGATGCTCGGCTGTTATACTAACTTAATGATCTCTTGTAGTTTTGTCGTATCTGCTACCGATTTCGAATAAAAATTCCAGTCGATTACTCAGAAAGATCAATATGATCATGATCATAAAAATCCAGTTAGTATAGAAAGAAATCAGAACTATTTAAGTCTGGGGATCTGGCGGGCTAAGACAATGTCAGGTTTTCGAGAGAATCGTTTTTCTCTAAATCGGTAGCACTGGTAGCAGATACGACGAAACTATAAGAGACCATGAAATTAAGTCTAACAACAGAGCTTCTTTTCACAATTTCAAACTTGCAGTGGCTCACCCAAAAAAAGTTCTGGAGGAAAATAGGATGGTGTTGCAAAAATATCACTCTGTAGATTTGCAATCAAAATTGGCATATCACATGGTGTGAACTCTAAATTGTAATATGCAGATAGTATGAGAAAAAAAATGGAAAAAATTTTAAATTTTAACTCCATGTATCTCAAAAACAAAACATTTGTCGTCCCATGTTTATGGAAATTCTTTTCTTGAAATATGCAAGGAATCTCCCCTCTTTGTTTGTACTCCAATTGTACACCCTGTACATGGTATTATTTGATAATGATAAAATAAATAATACTGGCGAATGCCGCAGCTTCACGTCCAAAGAGCCGCATGTGGCTCGCGAGCCGCTGGTTGCCGACCCTTGGTCTAGCGTCTAGAGCAGAAAGACTGATCCCAAATGTTTTTTTGCTCCATCGTTTTGTTTGACTGTTGCTTGGGCTGGTAATTACGTGACTCATGAGTCCCGGTTTCACCAACGATCTCACGTTTAGGGACGATGCAGGTACTTTTATTTCGGACGATTTTGTTAAGCCGAGCGTAAACATAAGGATACGGAGATAATTATGGTTTTCAACGTCTTTTACGAAAATAGTAAGAGAATCATCGGCATGCAAATTTTTTAAATTCCGGTAAAAGTTACATCACGACCAGGATTCGAACCTACGCCGGTTGCTTGCTAGGCAACCTTCTTATCACCTATGCCATCAGCGCGTATAATTCGAAGACTAGAATTCACCGATATGTCAGAGAGTTTATAGAGAGACGTATCATCGTCAAACTTCGACTTGGGAATCCACTTATCTTTCATCTTACGTAATCGACAATTTTTCGATTTCAGTGGGTAGTAAATTCGTAATTGTTGGGAGTATGGATTCCGACCAATGACGAATTTACTAAGAATAATATGGTTTTTAACCTCAGACTAAGTTTTTAACGTTGATTAAATTTGAACAATGCTATAATTGTCGCCGCATATTTCCTCAATGTTAACACACAGTGTAATTTAGAATCTATATTAGTTGGTGTCGGTCAAAACGTCTACGTTATAGCGGTTTTAAGTTCGAAAAAATGTAGTTATTCTATATTATACAAGAAATGAGATTTTTATGTTGATTAAAAAAAAAGGAAGTTATTTTGACCAAGCTTCTATTTCCATCTATTCCTTTGTTAAGTGATAAAAGTGTTAATGCTAATGAATGACATTAATTTATCTGAAATGCTCAAGGAAAATAATGGACATGATCAAGTATAGAACCAGAGACAACCTCTCTGTCTCTGATGGAACACTTTAATTTTATTCAGACACTGACAACTAATGTAGAGGAAAATTAAATCAAGAATAAATCAAACGACATTTGAAATTGATTTTTATCCTTTAATCCAAAAAATCAGGTAATTTTAAAAATTGTCAACTTAACATTTTTTGTTTTATATAGATAGAGCAAAGACTTTGGATAAAGCACGGCCTTCCAAAGACGTCTTCTAACGTTTTTTATGGTAAAAAAGGATAGATGTGTTTACGATTTCAATATGTATTACGTGATGACAAAATAAACAAAACGTGTTGTTTATGAGAGACATCTGTTGAATACAATCAGATTCAACTCAATGAATACTTCGCCGAATTGAGAAACGACGTACGTATGAATTAATAATTGAAATACGTTTGGGCGCCTCGGGCTAACGCCATCTATTGATGATGCCCATCGTCCTCCAACAAAATTTACACTGGAGTAACTAACTATCTTCTCCTTAAACAATGCTTCTACTCACCTATACTCAATAACTCAATCAGAAATCACTCAATCAGTCACTCACTCTAATCCGCGATTATTGTTACTGCTTACTGCGCCTGCGTCATAAGAACCGATTTTATCAAGCGGTTTTTTCTCGATAATCGAGTAGTGTCGGTTATTTTGATAATCGAGTACTCGAGCGGTTTTCTACTCGAGTAGTCCCAACACTAGTATTTTTCTTAGATAAGGGAAGGGAGAGGATGCCGCGCATAGCTTAAACGCAAAGGACAAAAGTGAAGCTCATTTCAGACTGGCCGCCATCATTTATGTGGCAAACAAACCGAGTGAAGTGCGAGAATATTTTGTCGATTTTTGTGATTTTAAGTTGTTTTTCAAATTAATTTTCATATATAATACCACTAGAGATGAAATTTTGCCGGCAAAATTTCTCGATTGTAAAATGAAAGTTTGTTGCTTTCGGCAATTTCGCGAATGACATTTGTATCAAAATCACGAGCCGTTAGGCGAGTGATTTTGGAAAAATGTCATGAGCGAAATTGCCGAGAAGCAACAAACTTGAATATTACAAGAGAGAAATTTTACCTGCTTAAATTTCATCTCGAGTGGTATTCGACATGACTATTTCACGAGAAAATGTGTCTGAAGATGGTCACATTGGGCTTGTATTGCGCTCTTTGACAAATAAGTATTCATATAGGTATCAACTAAACGTTGTTTGTTTTCTCTATGTTATTCATTCCCGAAGCTATCTATGAATTTGAGAAACGTCAAAAAATTATCGCTGAAAAACCATGTTGTTGATTTTGCCGATGTGAATGTTTTATCGATGAGAAACGAGTGTTGCTAAGGAAACTTCCTCACTAAAAATGGAATGAGTGGAATAGTCATCTAAATACAATGGTTATATATTGCGCTTATCAGTGCCAGAGCAGGAGCGAGAAAAAGGAACCAGGAATATCGTTTCACAGGCAATATAGAATATGGTTATTTTTATGAACAGAAATTTCCCTTTATTTCTCATAGTTGGAATTAAATATAGTTGAAATCCTTTGAATATCCGAATATAGAATAATTAAATTGTACAATTATGTGTTTTTGAGTTTGCAAATCGCCCATTTTAATGTTCAAATTCATAAATTTCAATCCAGGTTTCCTTTCAAGGAACCATTTTACCAGTGGCGTAGTTAAAAGTTATTAGTAAGTGATATCATTGATGTAGAATCTAGGTCAATGAGTGATATGCATTTCAATATTTTTATTTATAATTTAATTTAGTGAATGTGAGTAAAATGTTTTTCTTTAATGCTAGGAACTACCAAATTTTGTACTCTATTCGATTTTAATTTATTGAATAAAGAATGAATATCTTAGGTTCAAGTACAGGTATACTTATTCATCATGAAGTCAATGGGGATTGCAAGAAATTATTCGTCAATTATGTTTTTTCAGTTTCCCAAAATATTATGAAAGATGTAATATTTGGGTAAATAACATGAAACTAAAAGACTGGTCACCAACTAAAAATCATAAGATCTGTCCGAGCATTTCGAAGGGCCAGTGGTTTTATAAAAGTGCTAATCAACTGAGAGTTCGTTTGCTGAATGAGGCGTTTGCCACAATTTTTCCCCTGTTAATCATGTATATTTTTTAACGAAATGTATTTGTGAAAACTATTTAAATATTAGACTCCACTTCATTTCTAATTCTAAAACAAATAATAAATCTTATATAAGAAACAAACATACAAAACTTATTTTATTCAGTGGGCAGTGAAATTTCATATTATGTATCGAATAAATTGTTGAAAAACTGTAACTTTATTTTATTATTTTTATGACTATAATGAAACCTTCTCATTCTTAAGTATGTTTTGAATGTTATATAAATTTATCATAATATTAAAGTTTTCTTTCTATTAAAATTTTTTTTTTAAACTTGCGTAATTCTTAATATATTTTATTTGTTAGCTCTGTAAAATATCAGTAATTTCGATATTTGCATAAATATGAGGTACCTTATCTCCTTATCTAAGATACGCCACTGGTGTATCCGATTATGTGCCAGATTGAATCACAAAGACGCATGGCGTTACGCGTCCTCTCCCTTCTCTAGTCATTGGTATCAGAGGTTGTCTCTGATGGTATCTTTTATCTATGGTCTTTATCAGTACGCGGGAATTATGTGGTCTTGTATCAAAACAAAATAACCGAGTAACTTACTTTCAAACTTGAAGAGAATACGGATAATTTCATTTGAATTACTCCATTTTCTCATTTCACCCGTTAATATGGTGAATATATGTGGAAGAGTCCAAAGAAAATAGGTCACCCAGGAGTATTTAGAGCGCTCGTTCAACCAACTCGTAAGTAGATTCGCTAACAATATCATGGAGTTAAAAGTACATCCATGCATTTTATATGGTTCTGGTTGACCGAAATAGGATAAATTTTGCATGAAGCTTGAATATGTGCCATTCTCCATCTGATCTCATGATCTTGATCTGCCAAAAGATCTTGAAATCTGTCACTATCCACATCTCTCCTGCATAAAAGGAAGCGCGCAATTGCTTCTTCGGGCCTCGCAAAGTAATGAGAAGACTCTCATACTTCTATCATGCTTCTATAAATTTTGCGTTGTTTAAATAAACAAGCAATCGAGCGGCCGCTAGACCTAGAAAGCGAGGCGGGAAGAATTTTGGTCGGAAACAGTTCCGCACTTCAATTTCACTGAATATTATTCGCTAACTCCGCCCTCTTCAAATTTTTATATGCGCGATATTTGAACAATGTTTTATTTTGATTAATATTAACTCCTGTTATGGATGAATAAACAGCCCTCATACAGAGAGCTTGAAACCATTTACATGTTGATAAAATAGCTATTATAATGGGTTCGGGAAAGAATAGCAGAAAATATAAAAATCGAATTTTATTCATCATCATATGAAATTAAAGCACACTTGGTAAATAAATTTCCATCACTATGATTTCTGATCAAGATCACTGCTAGCAGGCTTGAAATAAGAAAAGGAAAAAACATTATTATATGCAACAATATCTTTTTTGTTGTTGTAAATACAAATGATAACTGAACCCTATTTTCGATCAAACTTATAAGTATTCGTTTTTCAAAACAATAATAATATAGTACAGATGGCACACAAAACCACTATGATTTTGAATAACAAACTGATATCTTTTTTCGATTTTTCAATTTTTTTTTGGTATAAAAATGATACGGATTGAAACAAATAAATGCTTGAAAGAAATCTTCAAGAGTACTCATCATCCAAAAAGATATCAATCATTCTTTCTCACACATGCTTGGCAACAAAAGCTCAACAATTCTTCGACCTGATAGATGTACTTTTCTTCATATCACACTGAGTATTGGAAGAAAACTGCTAGGATCAATTCACAACAATTCACTAGTACTTTTAATAATACAATACTATTCCAAATGATAAAGAAAATGGTTTGTTTTGATTGACTAGGCAAATAAACGAAATGAGATTGAATGGATAGTAATTAACCTCTTATTTCTTCGTTACTTTGATGTCCAAATATAATCTATGACCTATGCAACATAAATATGATATCTTTAGAAAAATATACATTCAGCGAATTTTTCTCCCACTTTTCGGGTTGTTCAAACTCATGAAAAAATTTAAAAATAAACAATATTCAATAAATCTATAATTTTTTTGGCATAACGATGATATAGGTGCTGAATAGTTCTATCACAGTTAATAAATTTTTTTTCAATACTAATGATCCTCAAAGTTCCAGATCAATATTGACATTTACATAAAAAATCAACCTCTTTCCATCAAGTTGTTTCATTGTATGAATTCTATTATTGCTTTTGTTAATTATTGTTATCCCTATTGCATTTGAACCAATTAAGTAGACGAACGTTTCCACATATGAACAATTTGAAAAATATTTTTTTTAATAATTTTTTTAACATTCCTATAGATTAATCAACGTAATTCAACAGTAAAGTATGCGTACATACTGAATAAACTCAAAAATCCACAATATTAAAGCTCCAATTCATCTTATATAAGGTTCCAAATCATTGAAGAGAAATTGCTGTTGATAGAATGCATGTACAAGTGAATTGTTTGAACTGACCTGAAACAGTTTGTAAATAGATACTCTGTTTATCTTCCAACTTGTCAACCAACAAAGCTAGATGACTTGAGCATTACAAAATTTTAAAAAAATATCCAAAGTATCTTAGGACACTAAGACTCTAAGAATAGAAATATGGACTGTCTTTCTCAGTACAATTGTTTGGAAACGAAGTTCCTTAAATAAACCATCCGTATCTTACAAAATTTAAGCAGGTACGGCATGTCTACAGTCTCTATCTGTGCTCTAAATAGCACAGTCAGGATGCTTAATTTTTAATTATCACATGTAGACTGATGATCTCTCAATCTTTAATAAACATATACAAAAGTATTAAAAATAGAAGCGCAATGATAAACCTAGGCCAAATAATCCTACCGCTTTTAGGCCAGTCCCAATGAATAAATACATATATCAATTGTCAAAAGTTAGTTACATCTTTTATTAATCATTTTTTGAACGGGCATTTTCATATCCAGCTTCATATACCCTCCAATGTGAGTAACATTTCAAAATAACTTTTTTTTTTGTTAGTTTTTCATTGTATTAATTGTGTCAATTTGAAACCTTACTCACAGGCGTTTCATCTTCAACGGACTGACCTAGATCGTGTCAGATCTACAAAAAACTTTTATTCGTTCCATTCCGAATAAGACAGTTGATAGTAGCCACAATTTAATTCCTGAGCTTATTTGTGAAACGTCTGTTGTATACACTAAATCGAAAGATACATAAAAACGTACGTTTTATTATTGGAATAGACCCTCCAAAGCTTCCATTAATTTCAGAGGTCAGTATTAATCTGTATTCACATTGGAAAAACTTAGAGCATATTATACTCACAAAGAAATTGTGAATTATTTGGTTCATACTCAAATATGACTATTTGAATAGCGTCTTTCAGCTCATGACAACCCTGCTTCAAAAAAATGTAGATCTGACATGAGGTTCTCAAACCACAACTGTTGCTATTTAATTATTTTTAATGTGTTTTTTTGTTTTTTTTTTATTAATAGGCTATTTATAAAGTAGCCATATTCGAACAAAACATTTTAACTTTTAGATAACTGAATATAATTCTTTTTTTGAAGTTTTTTTTTATTTGCGATGGATTGAGAACCTGGTTTATTCAATCAAAAAAATACTCGCAGAAAATCATAGTAAATGAAATAATTTAACAATTCCAAAGACTCCAAAGTAGAATTTCCTTCCGAAAATGAAAAGATAAATTCAATGACAATATGATAATAAAATTCGGGTGACGTTGATTACCAACATAATTTTAACCACTTGGACTGGAAATCGGTTGAGGGGTTGCCAGAGAGGCATGAGACATGTACTGACAAGAAATGCCCCTTCTGCGTCTCTGCATAAGATGACTCTCGCTCGGTGGACTCAGACCGAAAAGATGGACAGAAGAGGGACTGTCGTCCCTTCTATACACGCTTGGCCGTTCCAAGTAGCCCAAATTCATGCTGAAGTGCTGTTGCACCACTCTGTTCACAGCCATTGCGGACTCCGCGAAGTGAGATAACTCAAGTGCGGAGTTGTTCTTTTTTATCACTGCTGGCGTGGTCAATGGCGCCGACTCGCTTGCGCATTTCAACCACGGGTGTTCCAAAACACGTTCAGCGCTGATACGTTTGTTTGCGCATTTCACTAACAGCGATCTGCAAGAATAAATGCACCATAAATTAATCGAATATGCACTGAGATGATCGATTGATTGGCAGATGATGTATTCGAATGTGTATATCACATAATTAATTTTCATTATGTTGAAATAAACAGCTCACCTGATTAGATCTTTAGCCTCTTCTGAAATATGCTTCCAATCGTTTTTTGGGAAATCATAGTACCCTTCCTGGATGCTGTGGAAGAGTAGCTCCTGGCAAGCGCCACAGTTCTCACCGCGCTCCCAGCCACAATCCCTGCCGCACTTCCCAGAGAACGGCGGGTAACCACAGAGCAAGATATAAGCTATCACGCCCAGTGACCATAAATCACAACGTTTGTCATAGACAGTTGAATCGTTTTCTCCTATAAATGCCTCCACTACCTCTGGGGCCATGAATTCCGCGCTTCCAACCTGAAAAGTGAAAAAATTACAATCGTAAACTCGTCTTTTCACTGCTTAATAGTCTATACAGATATGGATAATGTAGTTGGAAACACTGGGATTTCAGTACAAAATTCGAGCAGTCTTCTAGTCCAGTTGAACAGTGGAAGAATCGAAACCTCAGTGCGATTCGGTATTGAATAAGCGGCTGGTCTAGTTTAGGATCTCTGCTGCTCTTCCTAGATCGTTGCGCTCTGGCATCCCCACTACAATCTGCCATAAAACTAGACCAGCCGCTTATTCGATATCGAAACGCACTGAGGTTTCGATTCTCCCACTGTTCAACTGGAGTAGAAGACCCCAGTGTTTCCAACTACATTATCCATATTTGTATATCAGTTATATCGAATAAATAAAGAGAATTCATCAGTCTACTAACCGGTGTTCGAAGTTGTGGTGTAGCCAACGGACTGGAAACACTAGATTGGAAACGGATGCCTGAGCCCAAATCCAAATCGCAAATTTTGATAGGACAAAGACGATCTTTGTGCACGCATAAGATGTTCTCCGGCTTGAGGTCCCTATGTGCGATTCCCTTGGCGTGCATGAATCGCAGGGCCGATGCAATCTCCCTAACTATCTCTGCAGCGGCTGCCTCACTGAAGTACCTATGCTCTTGTATTCTCCCCAAGAGCTGTCCCCCAATAATCTGGAAAAGAATGTCAGGTTTCAGACATAAAAATTGGACTGTTTTTATACATGCCATAAAATACTTATTTTATTATAATTTTCAAAAATTATATGCTTGCTTTTTTACCTTTTCAAAAACCAAGTAAAACTTTTCTTCGTCCTCAAAGAATTCTGTGAGCTGTATAATGTTCGGATGACTTTGGCAATGATGGAAGGTTTCAACTTCACGAAATACTCTGGCTCTAGCATGACCTGGTACTTTGTCGATGATTTTGACAGCGCACTCAACGCCAGTATAAATATTGACGCATGCTTGAACACTTGCATATGCCCCTTCGCCTAATACTTCGCCAGTTAGTTTGTAGAGGTCTGAAAGTAAAATTTATTCTTACAACTTCTGCCAATCTCAAACCGAAGATTAACAAGTACAGTAGTCAAGAGTTGAATTTCAACACAGATTCGTCATCAGTAAGTCGCACCATATCGTTCCCGGCTCAAAATAGTCAAAATTAGAAAAATACGGATATATTGACGAAATGTTATAGTAATGTTGAAGTAGAACGAGCGCTCAAAAATAGTAGATAGAATTATTTCTTGCATATCAATCAGATCCATTAAAAGTTTTATTTCTACAACATTTGACGTAAATCTTTAAGTAACTATAAATATCGTGACTTATCATCAATCTTGTGATCCAGTAAATATTTATTCAAGATGTGCTCATTTGAAATGTACACATCACTTTATCAAATATTTTGTTTTTGAATTATAGAGAAATCAAAAATTCGAAATTAGGTGCATAAATATTTGGAAATTGGCAATGTGAAAATATGTTTTTTAAAATTATAAGGATTATTTAAGGAGTGCAGATATTGAGGGGATCAATTTTCTTGAAACACCTTGAAGTGTTCCCCCAACCCAATTTACTAGAAAGCCGATAAACGCACACACACTATTCGAGTTTCCATATGACTCACCATAAACTGAGTAAGAGAAATTCAATTTGCATAAACAAGGAGGATGCAGACCATAAAAGAGAACTTTGAAACTATCACACGCTACAATGATTTTCAATTAAAAACATTGCAGTATACCTTGTTTTATTGTTTAGTTGAAGGCAGATTTTCTTCTATTTTTTCACAAGAAAGCAAACAGGAATGCATTTTTCAGGTTTATAAGGCGCTATTTGAGGAAATGTTAGACAGATATGTGATTGAACAAATTAGTTCCATTAGAATACAGAGTGTAACAGCCAAATGGAATAAATTCGATAACGAATAAATGAGGGGGTGTTAGGAAAAACGCTCGGACACGTCGATTTGTAATTTTAAATGCGCATATTTTTCAAGAAAATAAAATTATATAGGGTGTTCCATGCGACCGTGGCCAATACCAACTTTCTTATTTCAAATGCAACCCCCTGTATATCATTTATTTTTTGGATTCTTCAGAGAATTCTAGACACCATTCATGCACAATGTCCTATAACTATCTTTAACTATTTCGGAAGTATTAAGTGTTTTCAGATTTATTGCAAAAATCGACGTTTTAAATAAAAATTATTTTATTTCACAAATTCGGTACATTACACTTAAAACCTAATAAGTAATACTGATTATTTCTTAATTATTAAATAAAAAACAAAAAAAACATTAATGTCAATGTAGGAAATGTTCAAAATGCTCGCCGCGAACGTCTTGGCAACATGACTGTGTAGAATTGTCTTCTAACGTTTTTTTTTTAGTTTCTTCTCATTAATGGTTTTTGCTTACTTTCTTCATATCAAGAGGTAAATGGGAAATAAGTATTGAGTGTAATGTATCGAATTTGTGAAATGAAATAATTTTCATTCAAAATGTTAATTTTTGTAAAAAATCTGGAAACACTTAATATTTCCGAAAAAGTTGAAGATAGGTATAGGACATTGTACATGAATTATGTCTAGAATTTTCTGAAGAATCCAAAAAAATAAATGATATAAAGTGGGTTGCATTTGAAATAAGAAAGTTGGTATTGGCCACGGTCGCATGGAACACCCTATATAATTTTATTTTATTGAAAAATATGCGCATTTAAAATTACAAATCGACGTGTCCGAGCGTTTTTCCTAACACCCCCTCATTTATTCGTTATCGAATTTATTCCATTTGGCTGTTACACTCTGTATATTGGAAATCGCAAAATTATAAATAGAAATTGAAAACTGATTAATTTTTTGAAATACATGTTGATTTGCAACAGAAACAAGCACAGGCATGAAATTCACCACTGTTTTGAAGCAAATTTCATGTTTGCGCAAATTTTATTTATACTGACGTTTAATTTCATAACAATCAATTTTACTGTTTTTGGAATTCATGTATCTAACAGTAACAGAAATGATCGTCATTAAAATACATGATAAGAATATTCTACTACCATAGTTCATATTAAATGGATTTATAGTTAATTTTAGGAGCTTTCATTATATTTGCACGCTTATGTGTTATCATTTTGGTCTTATGTCTGTAATTGTGGACTTCTGAGAGGTTTTCTCACCTTGAAAGCATGACGACACGATGGAAGAACCAGTACGCTTCTTTCTTCTCCTTCTTTTCTTTGCTTCTTCTTTTCTGCGTTCCAGTTCTCTCACCCTAGTATCGGGGTCCATTTGGTCCCCGCTGTCCGACGCGCTTCCACCCCCCAGACCCTCACCCATGCTGCCTCCATTGATGCAGCCACCGCTACCCTCTGAAACCAAAATTAAAATGAGTATATCAAATTATGTAGATAGTAGAAGATGTAAGACTTAATTTATTGTTCTAGGGATTTCAACCTTCAGGTCCAATATCACTACAATAGACTTTGTTGGGATAAATCCAATAACACTTATCCTGAGACAAGGAATTCGTTGAAATCAAAGATTCTACCATTGAGACCAAACGAGCATTTATCGGGGAAACGGAAAATTATTGGGATTGGTAATCAGAGCCTTAAATCTTGCAAGTAGTTTCTGCTATACTAAGGCGTATTCATATATAGGAAAAAAAGAGCCTACAGTATATAGACGTTTATTTAGCAATGAGTGGATTTATGCGACTTGTATTAGGTCTATTGGCCGAAGTCACTCTTCTGCCAATTGAGAGACAGTAAAAAATCAATTTCCCTGGTGCTCTATCTTTATAAATACCAACAATCAGATATTGGCTGTACGCTAAAACGGCGAATCATAACCAATAATAGTGCAAGTTCATTTGCATAAACTTATTTATAGCACGAAAACGTTGAGCCGTTTCTAGAATTCCGCCAACGACTGGCTATAGATAAGTAGCAACATTATGCATCACATGACAATTGATTGCAAGCCATGTCGATTCATAACTTCGCAGTTGTGGTTTAGGTAAGAACTTCAATCGTCCTATGAGAGCTTATCTGCATGCGTTATGATTGTCAAGTCGGTGCATATATTGTGTTCCTAGATCAGGGAGAGGTTGTCATTGAAGGCTAATGACCTCCAGTCTGTTCTACAATTGCGAAACTCTCGGTTAGTAACACGGCGTCCTGATTGTCTACGACCAAGATTCGCTTTGTTGGAAATCAGACGGGTCTTCTAGAACTTTTCATAGCTCATAAATGCCATCATCACACGTGGATATGAGTCACGGATAAAATGGCGTATGCCATTACCTTGATAACCACTTATTGAAATCTTTGGTTTTGACTACAACTCGTACCGTCCTATAACTCCTATATAGAACATTGCACACATCTGCTGCTTTCGTTTTTACAGGTGTGAGATGCGCCTGCAGCTATAGCTGGACAACTGAAGTATTCTGTTGGTAGTTTTCTTGTTCATACGATTTTTCAGTGTCTTAGGAGAACGAGCTCCGTTGAGGGGTGAATCTCAAAAATATTGAGCATATATGCACGCAATCAATTTCGAAATCCTTGCGCACTTATTGGAATGGGTTCTTGTTCCAGACAAACCATCAGACCACAGCATTCCCATGGAAACATCGAGAATGCTGTAAATTATGTTCAGTATAATAAAAACAACTGGAGGTTTGTTATCAGGAAGTCCTGCGTAAAATACGAACGAGATAAAGAATAAACAAACCTGAAACAACAATTTTCAAGGTGAAATTATTCGAAGCGTAAAGTATGATCGTTAGAATACTGTTTCATGTTTAGTGTTCTGATGAATACTTAATTCTTATATTTCAGGAATTATATAAACACGTGCAGGTGGGGTATAATATGCGTAAGCATGACGCATGCCAATGTGTTAGCTGAACATTTCGATACTAAAATCGATCATATTCTAAAATCTAATTCGTTCAAATGCTTGGTCTATGGTTCTGATTATATTCACAATTTCTTTCGCTCATTGTTAATTGAAAACAATAGAATTAATTGTGCAATTATCTGGTTAATTGAAACTCCTAATCTAACGATACTTTTATCGAGTCTTTTTTAGACGATACATTACATAAAATAACCTATGAACGGATGTATCAAACCAATGTTCGTAGTAAAAAATTGGTGTTTTTATTTTATCTTTTATTCGCAACCATCAAAGTTATTTTTCTACTTCTACTGCAGTTAAGGCTGTTTCAGACAGACAAACTTCGCTTCGGATCCATGTCCCTTGTTCCCCAAATTTTGTTGTCTGTCGCAAATCAGAAATCTTTGGTTTGGAGTGAACTTGGGTACAATTGTAGATAACACTTTGAGCGGGCTTTTAAAATGACCAATCCCCATGGTACTTTCTTGAAATAACGTACCAATAACATCAAAATTAACGAACTTTAATGAACATTCGCAAAATGTTAAAAAAAGACGGAATGGTAGGTACTCTAATTCAAACTCCGCTTATTTCTATTTGCGAAATAGCCGGTTATAACAAATGAAATAAGTACAGTGGTCTATTACGAAATAAACCTAGTATAGTTGGCAGAGATCGTCGACCGTAGGTACGTTGTTTCATTGCGATAGAGAACATTGCGCCTACTTAAAATTAGTTCATAGTAGAGGTGTAATAAATTTTGCACATGGCGAAGAAATTTACCCAAATCACAAAAAAAACTTTGTTCATCAATATCATGGTTCTCAAAAAACTGAGCTGCAATAATCAACAGCTTGTTACTAGTCAGCATTGAATGTATAATTTTAACATCGATTTGACGAGGAAACAAATAGCCAATAAGAAAAAAGTTTTTTTCAGGTGTACAAATACAAAAGGCATTTACTATAGAATCTAATTCAGAAAAGGACGAAGGATTGAATGTGGCGGAGATATGCCCGAGCCTGAGATGAATAAGATATCTGAAACAGCATACATGACATTTTTTTTGAAAAGTAAGTGTAACTTGATATTATTTCAAATTAATTAGAAATTAAATGTCAACCGCATCGTTAACAAGCTTATTACATCATTATTTGAATTTAAACTTCAATGAATATATAGCAACCATTTAGAAAAGAAAAAAATTACTGTTGTATAATTATTGTTATGGATAAACATGTAGATACGCCAATGAAGTATTTAGGCATGGTTAAAACATGTGACCACCACCTCTAACTGACGCTTTACGCTAATGACCTTTCATTAACATTATTGTTCATTTATTTACTCAATATAATTAATTTGAACGGAAGTATGACGATTAGAGCTATAAATAAATAAAACCAATTGAGAGGAACATTTATACGTTGATATCGGGTGGTTTAGCATTAGAAAAATATAAGCTGAAGGTGTATAAAGAGATTTCAAAGCAAAAATACAAAGATTGAAGATTTTACAATATCAATAGAAGATATCTACTACTTTATAATTATAAACTTCTTATACTCTTGATATTGATTCTATCGTTATTAAATTATTTCGCCGCTAAGTTGCTAGACAGATGGTATGAGCACGAGACGGATTAAAAAAGTTTCTAAAAATATCTCTTCAAAAAATTAATTCCTTGGCTTCTGCCGTACCAATTCGGAGGTATCCTCGAAATGATTGAGATCTGGAAAATTTCCAGGAATCTTGATAGCCTTGCCACATGTGATTTTTCACTGGGTCCTGCGGAATATCCAGGAACTCTCGTTTTTCGTAAATGGGACAACAGAGCCGAAGTAGGTTGAATTCGGTCGTTTATCGCAAACGTCGGAAGTGAGGTGAACTTGCCAATGTTGAAATGAACAGAACTAGATCAATCCGTCGTTTTTTTTTGCGTAACAGATACCAGCTAGACGGTCTATTAATACTTTCAGAAAGAATTTTTTCCAGCTCGACGGGTCAATCGCCATTTTCTGGCAGGCTTGCGTCACCCGATTTTGAACGTTCCAAGCAGAGTTTTCGAAAGTTCAGTCTTTTCCTCTAAAGAAATAGTAGGTAGATTATTTTAGCATAATGTTGTTTGATTGCAGTTATGGGTGATTTGCATTCAACGAAGAGATGCCCAAACATCGTAATCTTAATTAAGAAACCACGTGAGTGAGAATTTTGAAGCTGGATTTCATCACAACTCACTAGGAAGGGAACAAATGACTGGATACATCTCCGTAACCGTTGTAGAATTTCGATCAGGTGAGGAATTTCCCACATTTAAACTTCCACCTGAAACTGAGAAGTTAAAAAATTTCTTAGTTTGAACCCTTTAAAAAACTAAAAATGTCGTTGATTTTGGATGAGCAAATTGTTAAAATCGGTTCCGGCATAACAAATTCCATCAATGTACGAGAGTAACTATTTTATGCGCGATTTCAAATGGTATACTATTGAAAATCATAAATCGAAAGGCCCATTTCGATATAAAAGCCAAGTGAATGAATATTCAATGAAACATTCAAATCCAGTTATCATGTAAACCCACAGCATTCGCCAGGAGAGACAAGCAATAAATATCAGCTATAATTCCAACTTTTATGATAATGGCAAATATTTTAATGGCCAATTAATCGAGCGTTCAAACATGAACTAATACAAAGAAAAATTGCATCAGTTTAGAGGACGTACGATCGATAACAAATTGATGCTCGAACCTCAAAGCGATCCTGGAAAAAAATGTTTTGTTCGCGTTTGGTTTAAACGATAAACTATGGGATGAATTCTTCAATTGATATTCAGTATACTTATCGGACTTCTCAAGGTGGAATGGCCTATGAAATGTTTGTGTTGCGGATCATAACGAGATGCTATCGAACATCTATAGAGATCACATCGTTCGTCATCATTGATGTATCCACTTGAGAAATATTTATCTTCGAGTACTTCAAACATTTCGAGAAATTTGTCTATATTACCCGGAATTATTAAGTAGCAGCAGACAGAACCATTGGCAATTCCACATTATTGAGAAGAGAATTATCACCATGTGCATATAAAAGTATGATTCTGAATCGAATATACTGCACAATATCACGAACTTTCATTGTACGAATTTGTATCAATTTCATAAGTCACAAATAAAAAATCTCGAATCTGATGCATGCATGACTGGACTACTTAAGAATCCTAGACACCTCTTTATCTAGTATTCTAGTAGACAGGCTTGAACTCGTAGAGGTCATTGATATTTACAGAGGATGTCCCAATTTCTTACGGACGTTGAAAAAGGAAGGGAACCCAGGTAGATCACCTGTCCTTAACCGATAATGGTTAGGATTTAGACTCCCTAGGGTCTACAGTCTACCCCTGTATTTATTACGAGCTCTCGAGTGTCCCTTTTCAACACATGTGCACTATTAATGAGAAATTGTGGTTCCAGGCAATTGAACCGTTTGAATTGTGGTTATAATCGTTCGACGAATTTATTGAATTGACAGAATGAGTTGCTTATATTATATATATATGGAGAATGGTTTATTTCCTACAACCTACGCTCAACAAGATCCTCGAGATTATTATAAACCAAACGGTTTTCGATTATTGGACCATTAGACCACTCTATGAGAGAAAGATTGACTTAAATCTTGAAGGTCAACGACGGCACAAAAACTCCGTAGGTCGTAGCTTGTATCCAAGTTTGCTGAAGCTACCCGAATGAAATCTTTGTATGAAATTGCTGAGCAATTTTGGTTAGAACAAACTACGTTATTATTTAGAGATGCAAATGACACGAGTCAATGAAACGTGGAACAATGTACATGTGACAATATTTTGGCGACACTTCGTTCCCTACTTAATTTTTGTAAACATAAGCGAAAGTGCGTAGGAGCAAGATAAAAATATACGAAACCACAATTTGCGAATGAAATATTCAACGATCGCGTCTTATCAAAACCCGCCTTTAGGCCAACTGCCGTTTACCACGTCGGTTTCGAGTTTCGATAGGATAGAACGCAGTATTTGAGCTTGGTTTGTTTATCAACACCAAGCCGCTTGTTTCTGCTTTCGAATTCAAGGATATCTAGAGATGGTGCTATATTCTCGCCATCTCAATCTCGATTCCCGTCTCGGACATTTGCATTGCATCATCCACATTCACGCATGCACAGGAAGCGATGGGGCGACAATGACTGAAAATGCGGGTTGAAAATTGTAACAGGGGAGAGAAACAAAGGTCCAGAGGTTCAAATGTTGACCAATATGAATAGAAAAGGTCACAGCACGTCCGAGGAGTAAAAGAATGTAGTTCTGGAAACTTTGACCAAAAGGTATCATTGAAGATTGAATTGAATAAAATAGGGAATCACTTGTTTGAAAAGACCCATTTAATAGGTCAAGCAATGTAGGTTTTCTCTCCACTTAATGAAGTCGCAAATAGTCTATAGTAAAAGAAAAAGATAGTTCTCAGATAAAAATATCCGCCTTATCCAAATCACTTTGTGGAATGTTTCAACGAGAAACAGTGAAAAATTCAACTTCTTCTTATTCTTTTCAATACCTCGAATAGTGCCTACCGAACGATTCCTGTCATTGTCGATAAATACATGAAAACGCCTCACACAATGGCTTAATTATGATTTATTTAATTTCCTACAACTTATAACGCTCTGGTTGTTCGTGATTACAGTTTGTACAATCGTTAGGAGGTTCCATACATTTCATTCTATTCATAATTTTTAACCACCATGAAATTTTATTGTGAACCAGAATGTGAAGAGTTATCACCTAACAGTATCAAAATTTTAATCTCATATTTCACTATTTCACACTTCAGCAAAACTGGGAACTAGCTTGCAATCAGCGTTTGAAATACCATAAAAAATTTCCTTTTAGATAGATGCATAACTGATCAAACAAAATCCACCGCCCCATCTGGATCTCCCACTAAAGTTTTAACTGTAACGCTTGAAATAGGCCTTGAAGAGAAGGCGAACAAGCAGTTGTAGAGAAGCAGTTTTATTATTATACATATGCAAATTGTTCCAACCCTTAGCGAACTCCGGAAATCCCGGTGAGTCCATATGTGTAGAGGGTTGAGTTCCCCTCACTCTAGTACACCAATGTGGAAGAATTCGAATGAATGCGTTTTTATTTCCGAAATGGGTCACTAAAAGCACCTACTTGATCGCAGGAGCTTTTGTGCCCTCGTTCAACCACCCTGTAAGTAGTACCAATTTGTAGATAGATTCGCATTTGCCAATTTAAGCGACCAATTGGAAAAATGTTCGACTGGTGTCAAAGAAATCATCTTTGATCACGGATCTGCTGTTACACAAATATTGGGAATTTCTTTTTCGATTTTCAGCTTTTATTTTATAAGGTCCTGGTAACGCGATGTGGACAAAATTTGGCATGTATTTTAAATACGTAAAACGAGCGCTCAAAAATGATTCATAGGTCCGCAATCGATTTTCGCTAAATACCATGATAGCCCGAAAATAATAAGTCGTATAGATATTTGATTTTAAAGGAGTGATTACAATTTTATAAATTTTTCCACTAAACTATCTACTTCTACTCCTTAATCATTTTTTTTAGGGAATCATCATAATATGACATCGGCCACTTTCGACAAGTACTGTAACAGACTGTTTCCAAGTTGACATCAACCTACTGGATGTATTCAGGTATACTGAGAATTATACCGGTTGTGAATTAATGCGAAAAAAACGTGGCATATGTATTGAAGAGTTCTGATGCAAACTATTGCAGGTGTTGATTTGAATTGATACCAATTCATAATTACAGAAAGCGACATTCGTATAGAGTAAGCTATCTAAATGATCTTTCTTCTAAATTGTCTCCCATAGGGCCATAGCTGATAATAACAAAATATTCCCTTCATTTCAAGAGGCTGTTTGCTGAAAGACTTCCGCAATGATTTAGAAACAACAACATTGCCCTCTCCTAGACTCCTGATTGTAAAACTCTTGTGTGATACATAAAATATCTGAAAGCAATCAACCAATTCACATCTATCGATAACTACAGTTATTCGCAGTTATTGCGAGGTTTGGTAGGTTTGCATCAGTCGTGAAATTTTGCGCAAATAGCAACAAGCAATAAAAAATATCCAGCTGTTAAAATAATCTGATATTTTTTCAATGAACAAAGCCAACAAAGGAGGTAAGTTTCCTCACAAATGAAGAATCGCCTGGCACACTTCACAGCTGATCGGCACAATTTTTTTAACTGTAAACATGCGGAGTGTGGTGGATTGTTTACACGCGTTTGTTTTGGTCAATATATCTCAACATTGAATAGGAGCTGGAGCCGGAAGCTGTAGTTGTCAAAATTTACAGGTCAGCAAGTTTCAAAACATAAACAAACGGCTCGGCGTGAAAGTGAACTGGATATTTTGGTGAGGAAATGGACGCATTTTCGCAAACGCGAAGTTGCGATTTTCATACTTTGAATTCACGGTTGAATCATCGTCAGTAGAAAGCAGGAAGCGCTGCAAGATCCTGTCTGCTCATTACTCCTACTTACCCGATTCGTAATGATGCTCAGATTCCTCCAATATTTTTTTCTCGACCATTTCGATTAATCTGGTTAAATTGCAAAGTACAAAAGCCGTATTTGATGCTTTTGGATGGTGCTGGAAAAAACTCCACGGTTGAGAACGGCCGGTCACTATGATTTATATCAGGCACAAAGAAAAGATTTAATTAGGTTTACAACACACTATCTTCCCATTTTGATCCTTTCGCTTACGATGTTATTTTCCGACTGAGGAATCATTGTTTTTATCGTCAGCCTTCACATCTGCTGCGGGAGTCACGTAAGCTTCGCGCACGCGCTCGACGAGGGTTACGTGGAATCGGATGATTTTTCGTTTACATCGCCAGAACGAGACGGAAAATTTAAGAACGCAGAAAGCGCGTTGTTTACATACGAACGAGGCCGCCAGTCGCCGAGCATGCTCAGCCGCTGGAGACATCTGTACGCTGTTGTGGGATTTTCGCGAATTCCGAGAAAACGAGATGGTACAGGTAACAGGTTGCCAAAAGTGTCAAAAATTTTTCTGTCGTCACAATCTATTCGGGGAACTTGTTTCATATCCTGCGATGTCGTACTGCATTCAGTTGAATCGGTAAAAAAAGCGGATGACTGAGCGAAATTTCGCGGCATATTGATTTAGATCTCGACCGGTCATAAAAGTTGTCGAGACGACATAAAAATTCCGGAATGAATATTCCGGGGTGTATTTTCGGATCATCTGCATACTTACAAAATATAATGAATACGATATAATACCTCTCTGGGAGCCATCTGCGCAACAAAAAACGAATAAAAGTTGTGAAAACTTCCTTTTCCACTACTCTCGGGACTCTTTGTTTGTTTCTTAAAAGGTGTTAGCGCCGATCGGCATAGTGTGGCCACGGCTTAATTGCACATTTTGACAACATGTTTAAGTTTAATTTTTACCAATAATCTCGAAGATGGTTATCGATATGAGTGGAAGTTTTGGCGACGCTATGTAGAGTGTAATAGCAGATGGAAATCTGGATTCTCTCATTACATAATAAATCGCAATCATTCTTATCTGGAAAAATTAATTTCCGTAGCCGTGCTGGAAGTGCGAAATAGATAACATGCTCACGAATTAGAGCAAATTTACCACAAGTAATATTACGCCTAAACTTTATGGTACTTTTTTCCGGAATTGTCTGCGCGCCGATAATTTTTTCTCTTATTCATATCATTCACTAGATTGAATCGCAATACAGGGTCTTTCACGAGGAACCTCACCCATATTTATACGGGAAACTACTGAACGTATTTTCATGAAATTCAGCACTTATAAGTATTTCACGATGCTGATGAAATCTAAAATATTTTCAAGGCATGAGCACCTCCGGTTTTTCCGGAAATGACGTCAACTTCCGTTTTTCAAATTAGAACACCATTTTTTTATTGCAGAAATAGATTCCTTAGAAAATTTCAAGTTACATATTTTGATGTAACATTTTTCAGTTTCGGTTGGAAAATTCTCTCTGAGCGGGAAAATTCGAAAAAAAATCGAAAATAGAGCTCCGCTGAACAAGAATAACTTCGAGGTTTTTGGATGGAAAATTTTAATTTTTGGGATTTTTCAAGATGTAAGATTGATGTATCCACTTTAAAAATCGAAATCGCGATTCATGATACAGGGGGTGAAAAAATCGCTTTCAAAGTTAGGGATGACAAAATCGTGAAAAATCAATTTTTTCAAATTAGAACCCCATTTTTTTATGGCAGATATTGAATCTACGTTAAAAAATAATGTGAGTGTATGCATCACACCCTTGCCCTAAAGTGGATATTAACTCAGAAAATATCCATTTTAGGGCAAGGGTGTGATGCATACACTCACATTATTTTTTAACGTAGATTCAATATCTGCCATAAAAAAATGGGGTTCTAATTTGAAAAAATTGATTTTTCACGATTTTTTCACCCCCTGTATCATGAATCGCGATTTCGATTTTCAAAGTGGATACATCACATCTTGAAAAATCCCAAAAATGAAAATTTTCCATCCAAAAACCTCGAAGTTATTCTTGTTTCAGCGAAGCTCTATTTTCGATTTTTTTTTCGAATTTTCCCGCTCAGAGAGAATTTTCCAACCAAAACTGAAAAATGTTACATCAAAATATGTAACTTGAAATTTTCTAAGGAATCTATTTCTGCAATAAAAAAATGGTGTTCTAATTTGAAAAACGGAAGTTGACGTCATTTCCGGAAAAAAATATTTTAGATTTCATCAGCATCGTGAAATACTTATAAGTGCTGAATTTCATGAAAATACGTTCAGTAGTTTCCCGTATAAATATGGGTGAGGTTCCTCGTGAAAGACCCTGTATACCGAATATACACATAGACTTTTAAAGTCAATGCCATGAAGGAAATTTGAAATAATGAATAAATATTATAACAATACGAATTCATGACCAAATAAAAGAAAAAGATTCATAAACAGACTGAAATGTGGATAAAATACTAAATACTTATATATCTACACAGCTCTATTTGTATTTCTTCATTTATTAACTAAAAATTTAGTGGAAAATGCAGAACTTAATATTCGAAGGAGACAGGATCCATATTAAACCAAATTGAAGAAAGGCAGAGTCGGAGGTTCAGGAGCTCATTCAGCCTATTCCTATTGTCACAAGTTCAATTCCAATTGGTGAAAAAACCAAGCAAAATACTGAAAACATTTTCATATGCATCTATTCAAATTCCTTTGGAGATTACGGTAGTGTATACATATCGGATGCGATAATTGGGATTTCCTATGATGATATTGTTATTGTCGGTTAATTCATCTAGGTTCTGATGATATAATTCTGTCGAAAATTGGCTGGATTCCTGGATTTATTATTGATGAAGGCTTCCACGGTCAGATTCAACTTCAAATTTGGAGTATTCCGGGTTTTCTAGCCGTGGTGGAACAGGAATTTCACCTGCGGTAAGCGTCTTCAGAGATTTCTCGGTCGGAGTTTGTAACCCGACGAATGACTGCTCCGAACTGTCACTAAATTCGAAATTGGCACCAATACAAACTGAATTTCAACCCGGACGATTCTGTATGGGATTTTTTTTTATCATTCGCGTAGTAGCTGACCAAATGGCAAATATTGGTAATGTTCATAAGATGTCGGAGATATATTGACAGATTGATATTACGTATGACACCTCTTTCGTCTTGAACCAACATGGATTCGATGCAGTGTTTCGAATATTTTAATGAATCATTATGAATTCAAAATAACTTAAAATTAAAAAAAGTGAATATCACGATTATTGCGAGGTATAGTTTGTGTTGACCTCGTGACAAATTTTTGTTTTTCTAAATATGTACAAAATTCAAGATATTATTTTTAATCGATAAATTATTCGGAGTTCAATTATCTGAGGTCAATACTTGATGCGATTTAGTTCATGAAAATTTTTCGAAAATGATGAAATTTGGGTGTTAAGTTGGGGCATTTATTATATAAATAGGAATGCAGTAACAGGAGAATGAACATAAGATATTTTTCATGTTTCATGCATCCCACTGGCGTACTGAATCTTGCTTTTACGAGAGAAGACCTCTGTTTCCTTTTCAATGTGACTCCCTAAACAAGAAATAGTGTGTTTCGATTCAGTTTCGAAACACCTAGTGTTCATGAGCCATTAATACATAATCACACTTCACTAATTAATACACATAATATCTCATCTCTGGTTGGTCAATGGTTAAGACTTCTGAAACATTATCTCTAATTGCAGGTATCCGAAGTAATGATGGTGTTTGACTGTTTGAACATCATTATTGCTCGCCAAAGGGAAAGAAGTCAACAATGGCGAACAGTAGGAGGGGGAGAGACTGTTGGGTATAGTTGACCCAACGGCTAGGTCTGTGATTGGTTTCCCTTCGAAAATGGTAAAATTCTTCCTGATACACCCATATCGTTGTAACAGGGGATCAGTTCTGAATTACAAGCAGTTTCTTGTACGCAAAGAGTAAATACTCTTTGACGCTGCTTTATGGAGGTCATTGCGTATTTTGCTTAGGGGGGAGGCAATACTTCGCTAGATACACCCCAATACTAATACACATTGGCTAAGCGGGGTGTTTTTGAAGGGTTGTTTTTTTATGAGTAAGGACTGAACGAGAATAAAAATCCGCTATCACAAAAACGCCTATATCTCTTGAACCAATTGAGAAAAAAATCAAAATTTGATCATAGTTAGCTTTGTTATGAACGTCAGAAACATGTGGAACATTTACTTATAGATATTCCAATTCTCTTTCGCGAAATGTCAAGCGAAGTGATAACACGAGAATTTATAGTGAAACTTTTTCAAAATAATCAAAAATGGAGCTTCAAAAGAATCGCAAAAGAGGCTCGCGTTCGTCCGGAAACGGTATCAAGAGTTGTTAAGCGCTTCAGCGAAGATCTTACAATTAACCGCAAGGAAGGAACCTGGAGGAAAAAGGGGTTTCATAACCCAAAAAAAGTGAAGAAAGCCATCAGCCTTTTTCAGAAGAATCCTGACCTTTCAGGACGGAAAGTGGACCAAATAGTGGATTGTTCGCAGTCAACCGTTCAGAAAATCAAGTCGAGTTGTGGGCTTAGAACATACAAAGTGCAGAAAGTGCCAGACAGGAACGCTATGAAGAATCAAGAAGCGAAATCAAGAGCAAAGAAATTAAAAAAAGATTTCTTGAAAAATTTTCCTGTTGCGTGATGGACGACGAAACCTATGTCTTGGCTGATTTCTCGCAACTTCCTGGTCAGGAATTTTATACTGCAGATTCTCGTGGAAATGTTGACGAACAATTTCGCGTGAAGAAACAAGCAAAGTTTCCTAAAAAAATTCCTGGTTTGGCAAGCAATTTGCACTTGTGGGAAAAGGAGCAAATTTTTCGTTGACCGAGGCTCTGTTGACTCGTAGATATACATCGAGGAATGCTTGAAGTAGCGACTTTTACCATTTTTACGTGAGCACGATGTGTCAAAAATCTTTTGGCCAGATTTAGCATCATGCCAATACAGCAAGGCCACCAAGGAATGGTACGAAGCTAATGAGGTGGTTCTTGTCCCCAACTCCCCAAAGAGGCCAATCCACCAAATTGCCCAGAACTCAGGCCAATCGAAAGATATTGGGCCCTGGTAAAAAGAGAATTGAAGAAGACTAAGAAATCAACGAAAACATCAGCGGAATTCAAGCAAAAGTGGAAGACAGCATCCCAGAAAGAAACTGAGAGCACTATAAGAAGCATGATGGGAAGAATTCCAGAAAAAATCCATGAAATTTGTAAAAAACAGTTTTGGTTTTTTTCATTGTAAAAACAATTTTCATAAGAATTAGAAGTTGATTCGAAAATGAGTTTGATTTTCGAAATCGGTCCAGTGGTTCAAAAGTTAATAAACGTTTTTGTGATAGCGTACTTATTCTCGTTCAGTCCTTAGGTAGAATCAACAGGAGAAACTATTTTTCATAAAATACCCTATTTGAAAATTTTGAGATGAAGAAGTTGAAACTAAATACACTTCATGTGAAGTATCCTCTGGTTCTGTATGTAATAAGTAGGCGAAAGCCTCAATAAGACATCTTCCACAACAATTATCAAACGCTTCGGTAGCATAATAAAAGTTCATACATACCTAAAAATCCTAACAGTATGGAACTAATTCATACCTCTGAGAGGAAAGTTCTATAGAAAGGTAGTTTATCGGGCCATATTCGATATAATCTTCAAACAAAACAGGTGGCAACATCGTATGACGGGCCCCCAAAATGTAGACTGGGATTACGTGTCCTTCTCGAATATTCCATCTATTTCCCTCTCTCTGTTTCATCTCTCTCCAAGCTTGACAACCCAAACAATTCTTCCTACTGCCTCCATTCAACAAATTCATCCAGGGGCTAATATGGGGGGATTTGCGACCTTGGGCAAGGTTTCCGAAAGATAATCGACATGCGGAAAATCGGAAATTTCTAGTGAAATTGATAAGATAACGCTCACATTGTTTTGAAGCGATTTTTTGGAGAAAAATCTTGACACGAAATCTATTGGAAGATTCTATGCACTCATACAGGGTGTCAGGTGTCTCCCAAGTAGCAGAGGTCCTTTTAAGGGAAAACCGATATTAAAAGTTCCAAGGGAATGAACTTTGTGTATTTGGTAACTTTGCTGTAAGTCTTGTCTATCGGTCTTCAGTTGAGAAAGCACATGAATACACTTGCATTTACGAGATCTATCTGTAAATAAATGTTTGTGTAGTAAACGATCATTTTATATGCACCCTGATGCTATTGGGGTAATACAATCTCTGGGACTACGAATGAATTCAGTATCTCTAGGTTTTTGTTCGAAAACAAGAGCGAATAAATTTCAAAACTAAATTTGAAATTGATTATAAGCTCCCTGAACTTGATGGTAATTTTTGTTCTATCAAAAGTTTCAGGAATTGTCTATACCCTCGAAAGTCAATAATCTTATCGAGCTGGACCTTTTTACACCATCATTATATTATTTCACCCCTTTGTCCAGCACCCCAACCCTTTAAGTTCAATTAAGCAAAAAGGGTTGTGCGATATATCGTTATTCTCAACGGTTTTCTGGGTACACAACAAAGAAACAATTTTATAATCTATACTTTCGATTTCGAAATACATATTTATCTCTGAAAATTGAATGCAAATATAATTTTCAGAGTTCAAATGGTGCAAAAAGTGAATACAATTTCTCATGAAAAAAAAAGATACTGCACTGTATATTTCAATCTAATTAATGTTCAAACTGAGTCACACCAATTTCCATACAATGACATGTCCAAAATTTCGACTCACTTTCGCGAGCATCAATTATCCAAACAATGCGATAAAGTAACAACTAAATCAAATTCCAATTATAAAATATCATGGTCACATAAAGGTTTTGTGGAGCAACTCCTCACATCGATAATTCCCTTTAGCACTCGGTACAGTGGCCAAGTTTTTCCATTGTGCGTTTAAAATAATAACACTAATTAGTTTTCACGTAAATACTTTATTTTTAGATCACATATAGATGTACGCGAGTGTATCAACATTATCTAATAAGGACAATGAACTCTCATCTCTTCTAAACATATGGCTCTTTGTTAGTTCACTTCCCCATCGAATATTTTGGCCATACAATGCGATGAAATGTGCCTGTTGAAAAATATTTAACCGATCGGAATTGTAATCTTCGCATATTTCTTTTATTTCATTTTATTTTTACTCTATTTCACTACAATTTAATTCACACCGTGTCTGTAATGAAATGATATTCTTGGTTTAAAAATGTCTATTTTTTTCAAATAAAGCTTATGAAAATCCTTTCAGATCACGACAGTCTGCCCGGAAATTCTCAATGACCTCCGAATGTGGGTGGACTAGTCTCGTAGTCTGCACGACAAATTTGTGTTCCGACTTTTGTTGAGAAATCTACGTAGGTACGCAGATGTATATTTATGTATACTTAAAAATACATCAGAACGATTTCACGTCATTTCTAATTCTAGTAGATTATTATTTACGGATATAGAGGAGGATAGGTTAATTATTAGTATCAGAATAGGTAGGTATCTGAATTACAGAATTGGTAAAGTTTCTAATCTTATCACGTTGAAGAGAAAATATTAAGGAAAAGAATTTATTTCTTTCCCCTAAAAATGTTTTCCCTCAGAACTAAACATATGGGGAATTTATTTTCAAGAATCTTCAGAATGGCTGATCCAAATTTCACTGAAATCTTTACAATTGGGAGGGATTATCCTGTGATGGAAGGCATACCGCCAAATTATTATTGAAATGCTGCCCTTGTGACAATTCGAACCAAATGAAAACGACTGTGTAAAACTGACTGTGAGCCAACAACAATTTCCTGAAACCTTTCGGAGCCAAAAATACACTGTTTATCAACATTAAAACTGCAATTCCACTTGTTGTTGTTTTCCGTTCGTTCAATGAAATACAGATTAGAAAACCAAAAAATTCTCTCGTCGATTTCATTTCCTAACAAAACAATACATCTCAATCGTATAAATTATTGCGGCTGTTATTCAATCCGCTGGAATATGCATTAATGCATAATCGTTGAAAATATTTATAAATTACAGTTGGCATTTATGCGCGATTATCATGAAAATAACTTCATCATAGCTCTTTATTTATATCATTGGATATGCTTATTGATTATATGTGTATTGTGTTGACCTTGAACCAAGACAATGTTGAAGTTCAAATACTTTCGGTTACACTTTGTGTTAATTACTCATTTTTTTATATGCTGGGATTTCGGAAAAGTCTAGAGACTTGAACCGTTTTAACACAATCACACATATATTACCAACCGGGAAGTTTCGACAGTACAGGTCTGAAGCGTGTTGCTGTAGCCTGTAGATTGTGTATCGGAATGGGATCAACGTTTCATCCCAGCTCCACTCATAGGACAGATTGGCTATTGTGAGCGGTGCCTGACAATGAGACAAAAATGTAATATTTTCCCAGTTAATGGTAGAACGCTCTGTTTAACTTTGTTTCTTTATAATTCGTTTAGTATGAGATTTATTGCATGAATATATGTATATGTATTATTTTTGTTCATTTATATGAATGTATCTCAGATATGTTTATGATGCATATTATTTTATTTTTATTTATTAATTTATTCTCAAACCAACACAATTATAAACTGTAATTATAGGAAAGAGACAAAGAAAAAAAATATACATATACCATGTGATTAACTAAACACAAAACTTAATATAAAATAGTTCACTGATGTAAGCCGAAAGCTTGGTATATCAATAAAGAGGTGTTGAACATCTATCTTCATCGTTTTGACCAAAAAACTGCTAATATAATGACATGTTAGAGAACATAATATGTATAATAAGTTCATAGCAGTATATCAGCAGGAAATATAAAAGAGAAACGCTCTCAATTCTCAGATA